>CM070654.1:5169558-6625447 GCA_036346575.1 Dendrocalamus sinicus | reverse complement strand
TTCCTCTATATATATATATATATATATATATATATATATATATAGATTTAATACACCCACCTCTAATATACCACCTAAATAAACTTGAAATACTCATTTATCACTTTAGGTATACTCATATACTAATTATAAGATATTTTAATGTGAACCACATGAAAAATTGCAAAGGAGTCCATAGTTTTTAATGTATTTTGTAAATACCTTTATATATCGCATAAAAAGGAGTATGTTGAAAAAATGTACATACCACCTCGAAAAATTGTTCATACCACCTATATAGTCTTAAATACTGTATACTACATGTATATACTCCTCGTTACGCGAGATACCCCTACATTGTGAGATACGACATAGGATGTAATTACACCTGGAGTAGAAAAGTGGCTTCCCTATCTATATATATATATATATATATATATATATATATATATATATATATATATATATATATATATATATATATATATATATATATATATATATATATATATATATATATATGGGAACGTATCAAGTGCTAACATGCTAAAATCGCCTAGGAGCATCGATCTGCTCCCAACGGCCTGATTCTTGAGGGTGAAAGCACCGAACCACTTATTTAATTTAAATCCCCTGCCTCCCCGTATTTTTTTCCAGGCCCGCGTCGTTTCGCCTCCGAGTAACCCGCTATCATCCGGCGATGTCTCCCGCCTCCGCGCGTGTTGTCGAACCGCGCCGCCTCCTGAGCTTTATCGAACTGATTAGAAATTCGATGAAGTGACCTTTACCTGTTTCGTAGTTTTCCTTTTATTCCAGTAGTGATAATACTCTGGTTTGGCTATGCCTGTAGGTTCTTGTCTCTACCTTGTCATCTTCTTCCCTGGTGTTACCTAGACTCAGGACTCTAGTCTCTGACAATAGAAACCGCAAGGATTTCTTCTGGCTCAGGAAAAAACTCAACTTTTGGACGAAGCTCAACTCTAGTAGATGCAAGACAAGTTCGCCAAAAAAAGTAGATGCAACACAAAGATTTTCGGTGATCGCTAATTGACGGACCATCGCTTCCGCACCTAGGAGCCGTTGGATCAAGCCAATATTGTGTCCAAGCTGTTTAATGTTGTTTTGATGTGATTTTCAAGTTGAAAGTCGAGAAAGCTGAGTTGAAAGTTGCAGGTTCCAGGAGAAGAAAGCAAGGTTAGTCAGCAATTAGAAGCCGTATGATCTTATGATCCGTATTATAGGATCTTAGTATCTTACAATGCTACAATCCGAGAGACAATGTCGATACGGCATATAAAAGAGCGGTCAAAACGCACTGATTTTTAAAATCATGGTTTTGGGATACTGTTGCTGCGCTATGATCCAGAGTATTACGACTACTAGAATAAAAGAAACAGGTAAAAGTCACTTCATCGAAATCCTAATCAGTTCGATAAAGCTCCAGGAGGCGAGACGGCGCGGACGGCCGGATGCGGGCTGGAAAAAAAACACGGGAGGCAGGGGTTTTGGTGGGGTGAAAACGTCGGGTTAATCCCACCAACCGCACCGAATCGATTGGTACCGAATCCGATTAGTACCGAATCCGAGAAAAATATGGGTTAGGATATGGTATGACAATATCCGTCGAATCGAATATCGTCCGAATCCGATACATCTTCAAGTTTGATTTCAGGTTAGTGCTACTATTTGACGTTTCATTTTCTTTTGCAATGGTAAATAAAATCTTCCACATCAGCTATTAAATAGTAACATCAAATCGGTCGTTCTCCATTCTTGCTGACTGTATGCATTCCTACAAACAAGTAGGGGTGCAAACGAATGGAGTTAATCGGCGATCGATCCAACACGATCCGATTGGTACGAATCGGAGAAAAATATGGGTTAGGATATGGTAACAGCAATATCCGTCCAATAGACGTTTTCACCCCTAGGTTTTGGCAAGTTAGTGTAAGTGGTTTGGTGCTTCCATCCTTAAGAATCGGACCGTTGGAGGGATCTAACGCTTCTGAGCGGTTTAGCATGTTAGCAACTGAAAGCACATAGTAGCACTAGATACGTTCCTATATATATATATATATATATGTCCACATGGGGAGTGTTTTCTGACAATACCCTTACATTTGAGTATCCTCTCGGGGCACTTATGTCATTACATATCCCATTTTGGGCTATACAATTCTCTTAGCGGCCTACTGGTGAGCAGGTGGGGGCCATCCCTACCAACAAAACCAATGTAAATCAACCATGCAAAATTAAATTTCAGGAATGATTGCTTAGCAAAACACCTTGTAATAGTGGGAAGCCATCACTATTGATGTAAAGAGGTCATCTAAAAGCGGTTATCAAATCATGCGAATTTATGTGTTTATAATAATAGATGGTTATCACAGACGGCTCTCAAACCATCCGTAATAACTACAACCTGGAAGTTTTTCAAAAAATGCGTGATATATCAGTGTCCAGCATGAGCTTCTTAAATATAGCGTTTGTGATATGCTAATTATCATAGATGGTTAATGCGCGCGTATGTGATATGTCATATATCACGAGACCATTCTCAAACATAGTCATTTGTGATATCTTACATATCACGCATGATTAATACCAAAATTATTGAGATATTCTATATAGCAGACGGTTTATACTACAAATCGTTCTGTCTGATAGCTATTTGAATATCTATATTATTTCTGTTTTTCAGCTAGCCTCAAATGCTAACCATGCCCTCAATTTTGTTTGATTGATTAAGCAACTAAATGAAGTACATTTCAATGACTTGTTTGATTAAGCACAATTGAGTAATTACAATTGTATCAAATATTTCAACATCTAATCCTCATCATTGGGTAGAACTCTCAGTCTTGTTTATGACTTCGCTATCAAGAATTGGAGAAATTTTCTTGGATTTGGTGAGTTTGTCAAGATTGAATGTATTTATTAGAATTCCACGTGTATATATATATATATATATATATATATATATATATATATATATATATATATATATATATATATATATATATATATATATATATATATATATATATATATATATATATATATATATATATATATATATATATATATATATATATATATATATATATATATATATATATATATGAAAAAATACTTTTACTCCAGTGTAATTACACCCACCTCTAATATACCACCTAAACAAACTTGAAATACTCATTTATCACTTTAGGTATACTCGTATACTAATTATAAGATACTCCAATGTAAACCACACGAAAAACTTGCAAGGAGTCCATAGTTTTTAGCGTATTTTATATATACCTTCATATATCGCATAAAATGAGTATGTCAAAAAATGTACATACCACCTCTAAAAATTGTTCATACCACCTATATGGTCTTAAATACTCGTATACTACATGTACATACTCTGTTACACGATACTCCTACATTGTGAGATATGACATAGGGTGTAATTACACCGGAGTAGAAAATCATGAAATAATTATTAGCAATTTGACAATCCTCTGAGCATAAACTTTCATGCAAAGTATTGCAAACAGTCTAAGCCTTGGTAATTGTGACTCGGGATCAACAACACTCAAGCATAAACTTTCATTCCCAAAGGTGCATTAATCTTCTTGATTGGGTCTTAGCGTCTCACTTGCGATACATTTTGGTGTCTCCTTCACAGAGCCAATGCGGCCTTGCTCAAGAGAAGTTGAGGTGGAGTCGTAGATCATTACCGTTTGATAGGCATGGTCGTGTGGAGATCGCGACACAAAGGGTCGAGTGATGAACCTCTTGGGCCACTGGATGAATGTGTAGATGGCATCCCCTAATGTCACGATTTCGTGTTTGGGGCCTCTTTAGCAGGCCCTAAAGCGTCATTAATCATGTCCACCTAAATCTTCTCAAAACCGGTCCCTAGCGGGCATCGTGCACCAACATCCCTAGTAGGCATGGATCGCCAATCCCCACCCAGCACAACAGGGAATGGAGCCAACAACCTTGATTCTCGGGATGCATGGCGTGGCCTCCTACATAACAATACCCTGAGCTAAGGCATCCACTAGGTCTATCTATACATTTTAGAGATGTACATTACTTAGATATCGTCGGAGTAAATGGCGTCGCTATGGTTAGAAAGTGGCGTGGTATGCTACTCCGATATTGAGGGGACTAGGTACCGTAATAACAGGTGGCATGTGATTGGTTGTGGACTTCTCTCAGTTCTTTCCTCGATGCATCTATCCCTCCTCGAAATAAGGCGATTATGTCCTCAAGTTTTGCATCAAAGTCCCATTTCATACTTTCCTCACGCTCGGCCTTGGATCTCGAGTGGTTTGGGAATCAGTGCCTCTAAGATAAAACCCTAGGCCTCACATGTGACTGGGTGATCCCTTTTTCCCAAGGCGTGGACAATATATCCCTCTTCCGACTACTTGGAAGGAGACTTTAGAAGATCGGTAGTCAATGTTTTAGACCCCATGAAGTTATGGACCTATTAACATCTAGGTAGTTTAACATATCTTACCAGCATTGGGACATTTTCTCATCGTGGGTTTTTGAAAGAGGCGACGCCAAATACGTGGTTGGTGACCTCGCTCTTAACTAGTTTTGGACGTGCTCGTTTGTGATCATGGCAAATGGTGGGAGGCCTCCGATCGGATTGCTACCTCATCCTTCATCCTCCATTGTGGATTTTACCCACGTGCCGGTGATGCCAAGTCGCGTGGGGTGAGTGTTTCGTGCCTAGATAGCCTTGTGCGCCATACTTTCCTATTGAAATTCAGTCTTCATCTTTATCCGCATAAAGGCCTTCCATGTTTCGGTGACATGAATGGATACCTCGTGAAGGGTGTGTGGTCCTTGGTCATATACTATGTGACAAGCGTGCTCTTAAAGGTCTTCTACGCTTTTCCCATCAAAGAGCCCATACCATTACACGCGCCCTGGACTTGTTAGGATCTCGAACGAGTTTGAAATTTCTATACACGACATTTATCTTGTCTTCTCACATCAAACTTTTCTTTGCTATAGTGATGGGGACTTGTTCCCTTCTAATTATCACGAGTAGTCCAAAATGTTGTAGCTACTTTCTTGGTTGCAGAGGGACCCCATCTAGAGAGACCTCGTGATGATCATTCGGCTCGCTAGCCATTTAGATACTCCTTTGCCATACTAGTTACCTAGTCTTTGGAGGCGTCGGACCCAATCGGCGATATTGATGACAACATCTCTCTCTAAAAAACAATGTCTGTGATATTAGTATCGGTTTAAATTGATTTCATCTTCCCCTTAAAGCTTTCATCTTTGCATTGATTTCATAAAATTTCAATAGTCAAACGCTTTTTACTTGACTAATTTGCATAATTAAAATCAAGCTCCACAATTTCAATAGTGCAACGCTTTTTACTTGACTAACAAGATAATTTCTAGGATTTTTAGGTTATCCGTGGGAATTTCTATCTCTCATAGAAAATGATATGCCTTAATTTAGTCTCAATGGCTATTTAGATTGGTATGATTAAAATTTGCAAAGCTACAGGTAGTTTGTGAAAACTATCGCAAAACTATGTGTCAAATTTTTAAGTTCAATAATATAAATGAAGGTTAAGGATGTTTCGATGTATTTCTTGGGTAGACCATATTGTTAGTTTAGGGATTATTTTTCTTTTAACTATACTGTTAAAAGGGTTCTTTCCATTGGTCCAAATCCTAGAACATAGACAAACTACTTATGGCTAACTCACAAGCACATAGATAAGCTGCTAACTCACATACCGATGGAGAGTAATACTAGAAGAAGTCAATGAAGATGTTGTTGTGATTGGGAAGAAGAGGCTGATCGAGGACACCGATGGCAAATAAGTTGTTGTGGTTGGGGAAGAAGAGTCCAAGGTCACGAGTTTGAGAAGATAGAGACATGGGTTGTGCAAGGAGGCGTTGGACGGGAGGCGGTGCCGGATCCATGTGGGAGGTGGAGATTGGGAGGAGGCAGCACTTGAGGAGGCGGCGGATGCGACAAGGGCACACAAGTGAGGAGTGGGTGCAAACCCGAGTGGGGCCTTACTTATAGAAGAAACTATCATGAAAGTTCCATTAAAGAACCGTCTATGATGTTAATATAATAGAACCATCTGTGATATAAATCACATCACAGACGGTTCTATAATAGAATCGTGTGATGTTGGTACCACAAGCAGTTATATTATGAAACCATCTGTAATAGTACAACAAATCCTATTTTTGGCTAGCCTCGAGAACGACCTCGTGAATAATTCCTTAATTACATACCGAGTTTCTTATAATTACATTTTAATAATTTCTAAATAGGTGTTATTTGTGTGGGACCATTGCACTTGGCTATTTCCTTTTAAATAAATCTCTTCACGATGGTTGACACATATAGCTTGCTTCACCGCTTTGTTCTTCCTCGAGCCTAATATTGTCTCTAAATGGAGGCAACTTATCAAATTGATTGTACTCTTCCTCATCCACAACATTTTCAATTTTGACAATCCTTCTTTTCCATGAAGAGTGCATGGTGCTTCTTATTTGCCGGTGGTCGATTATATAAAAATTTGAACAGCTTGCCTCATGAGTACAAATGGTTTATCTTTGTATTCTGCGCATTCAAAGTCTATAGTAGTGATGCCGTGCTTGTCGACCTTTACATCTTATGAGAGTTGGACACAACGGCATCGAAATAGAGATCTTGAAAATTACTTAGTTGAGCTCCTAAATCTCCTCTACAAGCCCATAGTAGTAGCTTGGACTAGTGGTACTGAATCTTTCCTCATGAAATGCATCTATGTGAACATCTCGTGACCGTGCTCTCTTCATCCATATAAAATGTGTACCCATTAATGTCGTATCCTTGCCATGTCACAATTGTAAATTTTATCCCTTTTGCCAACCATTGCAATGTTTCACTTGGCGATCTCGAGTGAATTGCACCCTCAATTATTCATTGAGCCGCGGTTGTGTTTGTCTCGCGTGATCCAAACCTTGACGACCTAGATTCTCTTGGTGTAGCATGTCCTTATCTTCAATATATGGGGACACTTCAGTCATGTGTTGCAAGATCATGAAATGTAATCGACGTAGAACTCAATGACCTCTTCTTGCATAACCTTTGATGATGTTGCCCTCTCCGAGATCGATGCGTACATAGTGATCGGGGCACTGATCTTCTCGGCGTAGGATCAAGATACTCATGTGGATTTGAAAAATTGTAGTGATCCTCGATACCAATGCAAGTTAGCACTCTATAATTCACCCAATCACACGTGTTGAACTTCACGACCACGATGAAGCTCTATCACGCTCCAATTCCTAGTAGAAAGGTTGAGCGATCTTGATTTTTGATGAACTCCTAATTCTTCCCCTCAAGTTGGTTCGAGATGAGAAAGAACAAGAGCAATTTGCTAAATCAATCTATTATCAAAAGTGGTAGAAACTTCCAAAGGGTGGCGGTTGCATTATAAAGGATGTTCCCCAATCCACACGTAATGGGCTTGAGCTGACTCCTATTCTATTCAGTCATTGAAACCGATTTAAATCCTAAAACAATTCAAAATTGAACACTAACAAGTTACATGGCTGAATTAAACAATCTTAGCCCATCATTGGCACATAGGCCCAAACTTCTCAATTGATGTTGATCTTCTTGGCGAGTGGCGTATGGACCTCTTCTTCTAGTCTTGGCTGCTGCGTGAAGCTTTCCCTCCTTTTGACATGTGACCGTATGGGCCTCCTCCCTCATGGTTGCATGGCTCTCTTTCTCCTTAGGGCTGGCTAGTTGGTCCTTCCGTCCTTGTTCTTCCATTACTTCAAATCTGAGAACACACAATATATTTGCATTAGGTAGTATACCATTCTCATCTAAAGCAATAGAGAATTCTCTAAGAAACACAAGCTTTGCTGCAGCGTGACACTTAGCTCTTGCTCTTGTCATAGGACTGTTGGAGCCTCTTTACTAACTTTATCTGTATGAAGTGGAAGATGAATATGTAATAGAGATGTCCTCATCACATAGGACTTAATTCCATGTACTTCTCGAATGGCTACATATGATGTAGAAACATGGGACCGTATATCTTTATTTATTTCACAAGGTGGACAATGATATAGACCATGATATCGAAAAATAATGGAGGAAAATACATTTAAAAATGACATAGAGTCATCACCACCTCGGTTTGAGCATCTAGTTCTTCGATGACCCTTTGAGCAATTGCATTAAAGAAATAACACAACCTCATGATGTCACTCGAATCTTGTTTGGCAAAATACTTCTAATTGCAATAGGAAGCAATTGTGTCATTAGCACATGTACCATGAGACTTCATGCCAATTAATTTGAAATTTTGTATGGAAACATGTTTCTTGATTCTAGCGGAGTAACTAGTCGAACTTTCACACCATGCAAACACTAACACAGCTCAGTTCTCTCGAACTTTGTGAGTGTAAATGTCGGGGAAAATACGTTCGGCGGCCTTTATTGGTCTCTATTGGTGCTAACTCGGTCCGATGTTCATAGCGACCAAGTCATGCCGTATGTTGACACCATCCTTTATTTTGTCAAGAATATTCAGTAAGAGACCAATCAAGCTATCACATATATTCTTATCTACATGCATGACATCAATGCAATTGAGAACTTCTAAGTGCTCGGTAAGGCAAATCCCAAAATCGACGACATCTTCTTCTACGTGTTCTTCTTATGGGTCCTCAACTTACGTCACTTTTCAGTCGACATTGATATCCTTGATCATATTGTAGACCTCTTTCCTACTAAAAGGCCTTGGTGCCGAGTCATCCTCTTTTGATTCGTGATCAGCTATTGACAAGGTTTTATTTTTGGTAGATGCTTTGTGCACCGGACTAGGAGATTACGATTGCGAAGTTTTGCTTGCACACAGTTGTGTCGACAAATAGCTTCCTTCTTGGACTTCACGGAAAGACTTATCAAGTCTACTTTATAATGGATCTAACCTCATTTTCTAATTCTATCCAACCCAACCATAATCATCAAAGCAGTCCATGTTGATTTTTAGTCACGAGTCAAAAGGGTATTGTGCCATCTCCACTTGGGCCCATGGGCCTTGTAACCCTAGGTGTGTGCGCCCACTTCCAAGCCGCCACACACGGTCACCTCCTATATAGGAGCTGCCTTCTCCTATGCTAGGACATGGATTCGTTGAATTTAGATTTAGCCATGACATCCATTCTTCTCGCCAGTTTACGACCACTGCAAGACAGCTTTGTGATCCTAACTTTGTTTTCAATACCATCTACACTTTAATCTTATTCACAATATTAGATTACCAACGTCTTATTCTTGCTAGTTCTTGATTGCTCGTAGGATTGAACCGTGTTCAGTTGGATCGCGCCCAGCTAGGTCAATAACATGTCGAGTTGGTTCAACGATTGCTAAAGTGCAAACATCGTCCGCATCAAATCACGACGGTAGTCGGATCGCGAGAGTCACCTCCACCAAATCGATAGTTATCAATCTCATCAAAAGATCGGGCACCTCGTCTCCATCAAATTGGGTAATTCTACTTGTGTGGAACAATTAAACAAATTCTATAACTGAAAATGAAAAATTAAAATTGAGCCTTTCTACTCATCTTGAGTAATTAGAGAATGCTAGGGCTGTAATTGTTGAGATTAGTGCTAGCCCTTGTAGCATATGATTAGAGAATGAAAACTTACTTATGGGTAATTTAATCTCTTGCAAGAATTGTGCTAGTTTAAAAAGTGAAATTGATGCTTTAAATTGTAAGCTTATTAAGAGTGCATCATTTTGCACATCTTGCATTTACTTGAGAGAAGAAGTTGAGTTTTGAAGCAAATGCACAATAATAGCGCGCCAAGTCTTATGACCCTTTGGTTCTTCTTGTGTTGTTCAAAGGACTTATAATGACAATGGTGCTTCTTCCTCACATGGTACTACATCTTTTAAGAAAAGTACCATTCCACCTTTGCAAGAAAAATGGATGTAACACCCAACCACCAATGGCCTAGAATGCTACCAAACTAAGTAATGTAACAAAGATAAACTAAATACACCTCACAAAATTTCAGTAGAACCTCCTTTGTGTGGTTATCTTTGTTGGAGGTTTCAACAAACAGTGATTATAATAAATAAAGATAAACCAACTTGTAATATGATAGCAACTAAACATCTAAGATGTAAAACATGAGCACCCTAAATCTTCTATTCATTTATTGATTACTTCGAGCAATAAACATAAAAGTACTTAAGTAAATCATTCATCAACTATTTAGTTTTTCTTTCTTTCTTTTTCATTGTGGGTAGATCGTGCAAAAGTGCAACAAGACTAGTCCTTACTTTCCCCATGCATGCCATTTCGTAAGGGTACCTAAAACACAACAAACAATAAGAGTGAGTCCAAAGACTCAGCAAATATAACAAATGGTAACAATAGCATACATGTACACATCTCCATAAGAAACACCTAATAGATGCTTTACAAACATATGCTATGCAATATGCTCAACAAGATCTTTTTCTTTTTCTTTTGCATTTTATGCAGGTAATGCAAAGTGCGCATTGTCGATGCACACCCATGCCTATACCATCTAGTACGACCAATTGCCCATACTCCAAGTATGGGGACCTAAATCCATGCTCTTCAAGCATAGGGACCTTTAGCCCGTCATTAACATGGCGGGGACCTCGCGTGTGCGGTGATCACATGACCAAGACTTCAATAAGCCAACATGATGATGATGTATGAAAGTCTCGATTTAATAAAAACATGCATCCACACAACTTTGCACATGAAAGATCTATTCATACTACCTCTTCACAATCATGGACTTCATAACTTTCAAACAACCATGAACATTACCAAATATGCGTTGATACAAAAATCATCGGACATACACTTCAAGGAAAACATTCGGACATGCACCTATCTTAGATTTCATCATGCTTGGATTCCATTTCATCTACTTTTCCAACTATGCTAATTAAAGATGCAACAGACACCAAAGAAGCTAGTGTTCTCATCTCGTTGCTTACGTGTTTCAAACTCATTTTCACTGCAAGTAGTTTAGTAAATCCAGTGGAACTTCGTTTGAATAGGCCCATGAAGATTTAGAGAGAACTTAATGAGGAGTTCTTTTTCAATGTTAGACGAAAAACAATAGTTTTGATCCAGCATAAGTTACATCGGAGTCGGCAACAAACTTCTCTAAGGCTGGAGTGTAATATTCGTAAATATCCTTCCTAAGGACTTTGTTGTGAATACGGAAAAGGAGAGAAGACGGAATCGAGAGGTAGGGGTTAGGTTCGCGTGACATAGTTGGTCACGGTAGGGTGTTGGGCCTTTTAAGGAGAGAGAAGGGTAGGGTAATGCTATCAAACCCTAGTCACCGCTACCCTTGCGTGGCACACGTAGGATCGTCGATGGCAATCGAAGGGGGTGAATGATTATATCGACTAGAAAAACCTTTTTAACAATGTCTTTCTTTTAACCACTAATCAAACAAAGCACAAAAGAATAACAAGAAAATAAGTAAGGAAAAGAAACACATACATCTGAGTGCACATGCCACCCAAGACCAAAACCATCAATGTGTTTATCTCGCGCACACGTGATGGAGTAGATCAAACTTGCACATGCACACAAGTGTTGACTAGATGGCTTGATGTGATGAATCGCTCATGCAGTAGCCTTGTATTTAGTCAATACATGCACGTAGTGAACGTGAAGATAAAGAGAGTCTTCTAGTCGCTGTGTCTCTTCTCTTTCTTCGCAGAGTTGTACTCGCCTCGAAGCACCTCACGCCACGAAGTGTTCTTGCGTGAACCACCTCACCTCGGAAGCAAGTTTTAGATTGAACATTTAAAATACTTGACTCTAAACCTGTAGAAGAACTAAACTTGAGCTTTTCAATTTTATCATTTGCAAGTTTTAACTTTTCACCACAAGAGTCATGTGCCAATCTCAACTCATCAAGTTTAGTAGTTACATCACTAAGTTGACCTAAGTTTGATGCATTAATTGTTCTAGCCAACTTAGAATATAAAACTTGACAAGACTCACAAGATTCATCATCACGAATAGAAACTCTAAGTCTATTGATTTTAGAATTTAAGCCCTCAATAATGAAATCATGATTTTTAATTTTCTTTTGTACTTCTTAAGCTCATCTGTCACAATCTAAGATAGCACGAGATCGTGTAGGTTTTACCTCATTAGAATCACTATAAAGATCATCAGCCGTCGAGCTCCTCCTTGTTTGCCATAAAGCACATCCTGTGAAGTCCACCTCCTTTGCCTTCTTGCCATTATCCTCATCATCGTTTTCAGATCATCATCACTCAAAACAATCTCATCAAGTGCTGAAATTATCTTGTTAGCGCTCTCCGCAATAATTGCGCTTCTTGTTGGATCAATCTTGATTTGAGAGCGTGAGTTGATGCCTTGTCATATTTGACCTCCTTACTCCTCAATTTGGGACAATTCATCTTAATATGGTTTAGCTCACGCATTCATAGCATTTGATTGGAACTCCTCATCGTCTTGATCGATGTTGTTAATTGCCTTGATCACCTTGTTGGATAGAAGTACAATTGCTCTTCTAGAATCTCCTTTAATTGTTCATCGAAATAGAGCACAATGCGCACAAGGAACAATAGAAGAATGTTAGCTTGGTTAGTCACTAAGCCCAAAGAGTCATCTTGTTTATCCTTGCCAAAACATCAATCTCATGTGTTTTCATCTTGGAATAAAGATCATTCAACGTGAGTGTTTCCATGTTAATGAATGACTAATAGTAGTGACTAACACATCCCAAGCAGACATATCCAAAGCATTTAAAATTTGAGCATTGTCGAATCGAATATGTGACATCACCGAATGCAAATCACTAACAATTTTATTGAAGCGATCAAAAAGAGCATCTACTGATTCTCCAGGTTTCATCTCAAATTTAGAATACTCCTTCTTGAATTGATTCTGATGCACATCTTTGACAGATTTAGATCCTTCATGATAATCACTAGGCTAGAGTGATCCAAATTTTATTTGCATTTAAGATGAGTAATTCGACAAACTCGTTTCTACTTAAACCTTGCAACAAAATATTTCTAGCCTTAGCATTAGCTTCAACATCGGAGGAATTTTCATTGTAACAACAGGAGGCACCTCATATGTATTTTCAACTTTTTGCCAAATAGAATTACTTGTGCTTGAAGAAAGACCTCCATGCGCATCTTCCAATAAAGATAAACTGATCCATCAAAAACGGTGGCTTACGGCGATCCCTATCGGTGCCATTGCAACCTGCTCCGACATACTTGTAGGATCGTCGATGTGCAATCGAAGGGGTGAATGATTGTATGGACTAGAAAACCTTTTTAACAGTGTCCTGTCTTTCTTTTAACGCTAATCAAACAAAGCACGAAAGAATAACAAGAAAATAAGTAAAGAAAGAAACGTATGCATATGAGGCTCCACATTCCACCCAAGACCAAAACCATCAATGTGTTTCTGCTGCACATGTGATGGAGTAGATCAAACTTGCACATGCACACCAAGTGTTGACTAGATGGCTTGATGTGATGAATCTCTCATGCGTATGAGACTTGTATTTAGTCAATACATGCGTAGTGAAGCGTGAAGATAAAGAGAGTCTTCTATCGCTTTGTGTTGTCTCTTTCTTCAGTTGTACTCGCTCAAGCACTGACATCATACGATCGTGTTCTTGCGCGAACCGAGGACATGAAGAGACCACACCACGCAAGGTGTAGTCTGGTGATACGCCGCGATGTCGTCGCCGGTGCATGAATTGAGGAGCGGCCACGATGCTCCCGCGACGAACAAAAAGAACCGAATTTAGCGACGCGCGCAAGCTTACGGAAACGGCGAGGTGAATGGTAGTGGCGGCCTTAGATCAAAGCGAAACAAAGCTAGAGCCGTCGCGAATTTTTTATGAATAGATCTAAATTTTACTTCTAAATCATGGCGGCTACAAAGTACTCTCTCTTGCACCCTAAACCCGCCGAAATTAGTCTCTCCAAAAGCCACGGGTTAGCCTCAACCCCACCTCTATTTATAGTCTAGGGCCTAAAATCGGCTTATCCTAAGCCCACAATTCTAATCTAATTCCGACAAATAAGGGACAAACCCTTCCTAACACAGGTTTTCCAAAATTCCAACTTCTCCAACTCATCACGTGTGAAGCCTCCAGGAGCACCTCCGTGAGCTTCTCCACATATCATTCATCTCGATCTCCATGCACCTTGAGCATGAGCGACCATCTCGTGACCTTGACCGCCCGAACCTCGGATCTCCCATCCTAGTCCGGTCCACCTTGTCACCGACCATGATCGCCTCCATGCTCCTTTGCACATGCAAAGACCAAAGAACATTTTCACAAGTTCGTCCCTAACTTGACTAATCATCACCCACATACACGCACACACACACCTCGCATAATATTGCTAAAAATCACCAATTATTCATCATAACAAATTAGCCATTGTCAATTATTCATCACCAAAATATCCTAATCCTAGCCACATGGTCTAACACCGCCCTTGCAAAGTGCTATCGCCGTTGTCTGCTTCTGTGTCTGTCCCCCCGCACTTGCTCGCCGCATCCCCGCCTACGGCCATGCCGCACGAAGGGAGGAGGAGGAGGAGGATAGCTAGAGGAGGAGGTGGGCGGCCAAGGAAGAGAGAGAGGGAAGAAGGAAGATAGGAGGAGAGGAGGATGGATTCCCATCTATCTTTGGTTTCGTCATTCAGACGAATCTTTGGGTTGTAGTAATTGTCCTAGACCTTGTTTCCCTACTTTAGGCCATTGTAGATTGGTTTGCGATCGTCTTGGTTTTGCGAGGAAGATGGGTTGTGTTGGAGGCGAGTTGTGTGCGGTTGTTCGGAAGCTTTGTTGTTCTTCTACATGATCAAGTTTTGTGATGCTTTCTTCCTATTTCACAACTTTTTCCATATTATGACTATTGTATATAATTGTGCCGTTGTTGAGGTTTGTTGTCTTGTCTGCAATCGAGTTTTGGGATGGTTTCTTCTTGTTTCATAACTTTTCCATATTATGACTATTGTGTATAATTGTTTAAGGTTTACATAGAGTGTAAGAATATGGGATTTGGTTGAGCGGTTTAGAAGTTATGGGGCTGTCCAAAATTTGGTTGCTGCTGGGTGTAGTCATAGTTATATGTAATTTAGGACTAGTATATGGCCGAATTAAATTGTGAGAATAACTAAAGGAAGGTAGATAATTTTTGTAGATTCTGTAAGTAGCATGGTTTATCATGTTTGGACCGAGATATATTAATAGATACTAGTAAGATGCCTGCTTGCAATGGAGTTCAAAAATGCAATACATATCATCAAACAAGAGTGATGACACAAAAAAATATGTATGTATACATTTCCTTAGCCCTAGCATACACTAGGGCATGTCATTCTCAGTAGGTAGTGATTAGCAACATCATCGTTTTGTGACAAGAAGGGCCTGACCATCCGATTGTAGCCTTTTGTGCAGTACAATGGTTCATATCATCCAATATGAAGTCGAGGACGTTGATTGCTCCATATAGGGAGCTGGACAACTGAAAGGAAAAGAAGATAGTAGTGATTCCGGCTAGGATGTCTTTCTTAACTCCTTGGTGTGCCCAGAAGAATCCTATTCATAGTCTTAACCAGGAACACCCTGGTGCAGATGCAGAACCATGGCAGCACAAAATAGTACGAGAAGCCCCAGAAGAAGCGAACAAGCATCACAAGTCATATACCAGCAAATCCATACCCAGCATATGCCACAACATCTAGCAAAGATGCTTCACCACTTCCCAGTGAGTATAGTAGAACTCTGATGAGGATGACTCGCAGAAACCAGCCAAGTAGCCCTTTTGTGAACAGTAGAGTCAGTGACTTGGGGTAAACCTACATTCAGGGAAAGTGTGTTTCAGACATGCATCATTGAAGCATGAATATCCTGTACTATGAGCAAATGAATATTATCATTGGAGACTAGGAGCAATGTGTTTCAAATATGCATGATATAAGCAAAAAATAGTGGACAACAAAAGTTAATTTCTAGATACTGCAACTCTTTAACATTTCTCCACTCTGCACATATCGTTTTCTCAAAATTCCCAATAGATATACACTTCTTACTTCAAAGTTCTCGCACTGATCAAAGGTGCATAGCATCCCCTGTGTTTAGGTCCACCCACACTATTCATACCATACCTTCCTACTCTTAAGACAAAGCAGACAAAGTTGTTTTGAATATACAGTGACCTTCCAAGAACACCCAAGGCATAACTAGCAATTACAACATATGTGCCAAAAGCCATCAGAGGGATGTACAGATCCTGAACATTGATATCTTGAATTGGAGGTTTGTATAATAGCATTCCTTCCACTGGTTCAATTATCCTTGTCCAGTACCCTTGAAGGAAAAGAAATAATACATGGATTGTATGAGAATTCACAATCTGCATACAATACCCAAAGGAAAAGG
This sequence comes from Dendrocalamus sinicus, assembly GCA_036346575.1. Classification (NCBI taxonomy): domain Eukaryota; kingdom Viridiplantae; phylum Streptophyta; class Magnoliopsida; order Poales; family Poaceae; genus Dendrocalamus; species Dendrocalamus sinicus. Next base: position 6,608,951 of record CM070654.1, on the reverse strand, counting down.
TAACTAGTCAGTCCTTACCTAGTGCAGGAAAGGAAACATGATCACCTTCAACTTGTTCCTCACATGCTGGTTGTTGACATGAAAGTACTACTGAGGATTGGACAAATATTGGGTTATTTGTTCATGTGATGAAGCAAAGTTTAGAGTCAAAATTTCCAGCCCACAAGCTGTGTTCTCTAGAAGATCTGCAAACAGTCGCCACCCCTTCAGGTTCACATAAAAATGTCGACTAAATTTCAACAATAATATCTTGCTCAAGTACTAACCCATCCTTCAGTACCCAATTCACCATAGCTGTAGTCGGCATAGCGCCTTTCCCCAAACTCTGACTGTTATCAAAGTAGATATTTTAATGATAATATGATTGGCATATCTTATTTCAAAGTCCAAACTCTGAAGTACTCAAGTCATTTAACAAATTTGCAAATAAAAATAATACAAACCATATGGGTTGAGATCAAATACACTAAGCTCGGTGTAAAGATAGATGGTCAAAAAATAACTGTGATAATACCATTGTGGTTATGTGTAGGTTGTCCAAGCCAGCGTACCTTCATGGTGACACTTAGCCAGAGACACCAAGCATTGATTTGGGTGCCACTGGCAAAAGCATTACCTACTAGTTATCAAAATTACCCCAATTATCATATATCCTTGCAAAAATATAAAATATTCTTTATGGCACACTAAGCATTTTAAAGTGCGAGATAGAACACAATGCTAAGCTGAACTGAATGTTAAAGTGAAAAGAAAACCAGCATGCTTGTGCTAACATCCTTTTAGGTTTGAGCTATCAGGTCAAGTGTTGAACAGAACTATCTCCTGCAAAGAAAAAAGTGATGGTCAGAACTAACAAAAGTACACTGAATTCTGTCCATTATTTCTGGCACCAGCAAATGTGCTCACAACTCGTGACTATATACTGAAAGTTTGAAACTCAGACATTAGACAAAAAAAAAGAGAGTAGACAAAGAAGGAAGCTTATGTTGCCTGCTTAGGTTGGCAATGTGCATAAGCAAGCAACATAACATCATAGCCCCCTCTACTTCCAGCTTTCTACTTGCTGTTCACAAATCTAGCACAAAAGAATTGCAGATACGATATAGGGATTGAACCTGGAGGATTTAACAATGGCAAATATAGCAACGAAATAAATGGATTGGAGAAAGCTATCAAATAACAAAACAAGGCATCATCATTATCAGTTATCAATCAACAAAATTGTAGCCTACAATCTAAAACATGGAAGGTAGAAATATCTCCTGACCATATAGGTGGGTCTGATTAAGGGGCCAATTCAATGTACGGGCTGTATGTTGTATGCAAAGCTGCTAATTAGTCCCATTTGAGCATATGTAGAAGACTAAAGCAAAAAAGTAATTACTGCAATTCATTAGGATAACTCATTTCATTTGTTTTTTTCTTTTCAAGGAAGATAGAAAAGATATGTATTCCAACTATCAAAGTGAAGATGAGAATCCAAATTTAGAGGCAATCTGAAATTACTTGTCGGATTATAAAAATGAGCATATGAGCCATCAAATATAATCGTAGGACCTATCAGGTGCACAAAAATAATAGGGATTAATTAGAACTATGAGTAAGAAACAAAAAAACATCATGAAATGAAAATGCTGGCCGTATGAGGTGGATCAGAGGAGTAGACAACAATATACCGATGGAAATCGAGTACACCAGCAGGAATGAGAGGAAAGGCATACATCGGAAATCTATTCTAGAATTGAAGGGGTGGGGACAACGGCCTCGGAACATTACCTCTTGGGGCTTCACCTCGGAATCGCATCAAGGCTGTGAAGAAAAGAGATGCTACACAAGAACGCAGCACGCGAGTAGCGAAGAGATTGCGAGAAATCTTCGATCCATAGATCAGCTGCCGCCGCGACTGGCGCCGAAACTCTGGTGCCCACCTCCGCATCTTGCCGCCCCGCCCTTCCTCGAAGTCTCTCCCGAGCAGTCCAACCCAAGAACCCCACACAGCCACCTCACCGCCAACACGTCAAACCCTCCTCCATGGTGCCAAGAACCCCACAAAGGCACCGCCTTTGCAGGACCCGAGGTCTGGACAGATCAAGAAATGATAGGAGGGTTGGTGAGATCTGGGAGGGTAGGAGGCGGAATGCGATGAGCAGGGGAGAGGTAGGAGGCAAAGGAGAATAAGAGAGAGAGAAAGGGCGAGAGATCTGAGAATGATGAGAGTGAGGGGTGGAGTAGAGACGGAGAGGGACAGTTTTCTGGTCGTGGGAAGTGGTTAGGAGGAGTCTACGTGTGTGGGAGGGATCATCGTAAAATCGGATGGTTGTGGAGAGTTGTGGAAGAATAGACGGTTGTGGAGCTGAAAGAAGAATGCAACTACCACCAAGTCATGTTTTTAAGTAGTAGATATATAATTGTTAAGCATGCTGTCTAGTATAAAAACATAACAGACTTCAAGGTTAGCAATGATGGCTTAGATGGGTTAATCAAGGTTTTCAATAACTAGGAAAGTGTATAAAATTTTGTGTAGATTCCATAAAGTGTATAGTTTCCCATGTTAGGGTCTCTAAGCTGAAAGTTGTGATATTTTGATTATCAGGACAACAAGGAAGGTTGCTTGGTGAACAAGGGATTGATGTTTTGTATTGTTTTGGAATGTGTTGAGTTGAGAAATTTACTGTAAGCAATGTCACTAGAGGGTTGGTGTTGTTCACATATCGCTCCACTCCACATGGTTAAAGGTAAGTGCATGGTAGAACAATATATGGTTGTTTATTATTGCTTTGAGTAATTGGATTTACTTGCCATACTACATTTATATACATGAGTCTTGTTTCATATGATGTGGTTTATTAAAGATGAAAGGATGATGTTAATGGTTATTGATCATTTGGTATTGGTAAATAAGAGACCATGTGGAGGTGTCCCCATGTTTGTGATGAGTAATTGACTGTGTTCAGGAAGTTTTAGTTTGGTTTGGTTGGTTTGCGCCAAGTCGGTGCATGGCGCAATCGAGTTTGGTTGGACTTGGTGAACGCGGGCGGACGTGCTTAGGACGCCTATTCTTTCTCGATCGGTCGATTTGGGTATTTCATGCTTGAGTACCTTCTTTTGATGCTAATGTTAGTTATGATGTTTTCGAGCGGTGCTATGTGGCGGTTTGCTTGTCTATGGACGCAGGACTTGAGCTAGGTCATGGTGAGTGAGAGGGCCGGACTAGGCACGAGGTGTTGAGGTTCTGGCGGTTGGACGGCAAGATGATCGAGGCGGTGGTTGCAGTCGGAGACGAGGAACTGGAGGCCGAGCCGGAGGAGGACACGACGAACGCGGCACCGGCGAAGGAGGACCGGACTAGGCTTAGGAAGGAGCTTAGGTTGGACGATCGGGATGCCAGTGCGGTTGTGCGAGGCGGAAGCTTCCAGAAGGTGCGGGCATTTCGGTTAAATATGCAAGGTTGCAAAATGGAAGAGGATTCGGTTTGAAGATAATGGGTTGGAGACCAGTGGATGGATGGCATAGAGTGGTTAGGGTTTGGAGTGGAATGGTTGTTTCCTCCATTTTCCTAATGCATGTGAATGGGCTTTGTCTCATTGGGTGTATGGTCAGTGAGGAGACTTTGACTTAATTCCTTGCTTGGATGAGAGTCATGGAGTGGAGAGTGGCTAACTCTTCTTGATTTGCTATTTGGGTGTGAGCTCCTGCCATCATATAGGTCATGAGGAGAGACTGGAGGGGCGGCTTAGGCAAAAGAGTTCAAGGAGAGTAGTGTTTCTCGATGTGTGTTCTTCCGGTTGGAAGCATGTAGTGTGTTGGCTGTAAAAGAACACTCTATAATCATTCCTCTCTTTGATTCTATTTGAGAAGCCTTGTATTGGAGATGGTGGTATTTATCTCATTCGCATTTCGTTCGGAGTTTTGGTTGCCTCGCCTCCGCCGCTGACTAGTTTCTTGTTTATGAATTGAATCAATCTTCAAGAAGTTGCAAAATGGGTTTGCTCTGGACTAGGGATCTTCATCAAAGCCATTTGGCTAGTTTATCCCCGAGCAAAATTTTCATTTGCCTTTTCTCCCAGAATTGAGATGAAGCATTTCCTCCGTTTTAAAGTGCCTAGGGTTTGGAGGCAAGGGGACCTTGGCTCTTCTTGATTCAGGGGAAAGTGCCTCTAGCTCCATTCTTTCTCATCCGAGGATGGTTTTGATGTATTTTGAGTTTCTTGTGGAGAAGGCTAGAGAATCATGAGCAATCTTTACTTTGTCTCTTTTGTTGCTCTATTTTCAGCAAAACTGAATTTGCTATTGTGATTGAGTCTTTATGCAACCTCTTCTCCTCGAGGTCTCCATGTTGTTTGATTTATAGTCCTAATGGTTTATCCGAGAAGAGACAGATGCTTTAGTGAATTCTCCGGTTTTCGATTGATTTTAGTACTTTCTATTCAGTTTTTCAGCTGCGCGTGTTTGTGCCATTCGCTTTCGCTTCTCTGGAGGTTCGTCGACCAGCTCAATGGATCGGTGGAGCCAGGCCGGTGGCGCTAACCCTAGGCGTCGCCAGGCTGGCATCGGGAAGATTCGGAGTCGACTAGGCTGAGCTGAGGCTGGATCGAGTAGGCCGGTGGTCGATCCGGGCCTTGTATGGCCGACGTCGGACTGCATAAAACCGTGGTGTTCGAGCCCATGCGGTCGGCCGGCCAGGCTCGATGCTTTTGTTGTTCTTTTGTTTCTTCTCTGTTGATTGTCTCGCTTTCTCCATACGTATCTGAGTTTCAGTGAGCATGAAGTCTCCTTCTTCATAGCTCCTATAGTTATCGGAGAAGAAAGTTAATGTGGATACTTGGGGCAATTTTAAAGGCACCATTCACCTCCTCTGTTGCTATTTCCGATCCGACGTATGAGTAAAGGAAATATTGGATACTTGCATTCACATCATGAGAAGAGCATATGAGCTGTCGCGGTGAGTAAGTCACATAGCTAGTCTAGAATGTATGAGCTAGGTCGGTGACAAAGCTATATTACTAGTCCTGGCGCTCTAAGTAAGACCTACTTTAGTAGGCACCTCGTGGGATGGAGGAAGAGGGTGTACATTGACTGTGTTCCTCAACTATCTTGGTATAAGCTTAAAAGGTGCATATGGATATGGCATCACATCGTATTGTGTTGCATTATGATTTATTGATGAAAAAGAAGATATAGTATTGTAGTTAATGATAAGTACCATGAATGTTAATGCTATTGTTTTATCATGTTTGCTGAGTTGTGGACTCACCTTGCTTATATTATTGCTTTAGGTATGCGATGAAGACAACATGCATGGTTAAGGAGTAGCACATTATCACTCATGCACTTACATTGCTCCACTTATCACACTTAGATATTTAATCATTCAATGCTAATTTTAGTAATTAGTTAATGAGATCCCTAGAAAATAATGCTATAAGTATGGATGTTATCAATTAAAGTACTACTAGTTAGACTTAATATTTGGTTTTTCTATTAATGTTATTGCTTTATTATTCGACATTAATCCTTGTTATTTTACTATCAGTCATATTTTTGTTTAAGTAAATATCATATGGGATCGTGATTAAGAAATTACCGTTGGAAATTGTGAAAGATGGATTAAATTAGTAAGGAGGATGAGCAGACATTTTGGGCTCATGTTGGTCAGTGTTGCAGGAGCACTACCAAGTGGGAACTAGCATTGGTGGGTGTCCATGCATTTCCAAGAGTAACTATCATTAGACCAGATCATTGGTCGGTGGGCCTGCCTCCTCGGCCGCTGTCAAGATTGGGAGGCGACTTGGCCGAGCATGTTGGCAAGCTCGTCGCCACGAGGAGGGAGAAGTCTTAGCAAGGTCAAAAATAGATAGAAGAACTCATGGAAAGTCTATCGACGTGATGGTGGCTAGAGAGGTGGTTGGAAATGAGCTAACGGTGGTGAGAGGTGGCGGTTCAATGAGTGATGAAAATGGTGAAAACACAACAAATGAGGCACAAGCTATTGGGTTTGCTTCTTGGGTTCAACATCAAGCTAACGGCAGTAGCACTAGAGCCATTGGTCAACAGTATAGTGACCATGGCGAGGAAAGTGCGATGCTAGATATGACTACGATGCGAGTTAAAGGCTACTAGAGGCTAAGGTAAGCGGCGCTCGAGCATCTCGGTGCTAGTGATATGCCTAGAGGCAATCATAAAGATGATTGTATCAATTCTATATTTATAATCTTTTGAATAATATATTATTTTGTCCCATAGATAAATATCTTTCATATTGATCAACAAATATGTGACTTCTTCGTGGAACCCTTTATTCATATTTTTGATATTATTCTAAATTATCTCTAATCTTATATCATTATGTTGGGACAATTATAATTTATAGATCAGCACATGTAGCACACGTATTAATTGATTATCATGTTTCACGGATCATGAATATGAGGACATCAAATCAATAATGTGGACACATACTAGAGAACATAGTATTAGATTGATCCACCTTGATACATTGTTGAGATTATATTTTTGTGTATCATCAATTGGTCTCAAGCAATGATGTTTAATCCTTACACGAGATCGCATAGTTTTCTACATGTAATAGTGCACTTAGGGGTTCTGGACACTATTCTATAATAGGGTAATTATAAAGGTAGCTTTGGGTATGCTATAAAATATGCGGAGGAATGATGGTTGGATATGAGATTTGCCTCTCCTACATAATATGAGAGATATCTCTAGCCCCTTGACGTGGTTGGATAAAGGAAGTGCATGACCATGCCACGTGGTCGAAGAGTCAACTACATAAAGTTATCCATCACAAAATCGGAAAAGATTGAACAGTTCATGGATAACATGTTTCTCACCTGAAGTTCGATCAAGTATCGTGAGGCAAAAGAATAATACACAAATAGGTCATTTAGTCGACCAAATCTGATGTCATATGGGTATATTGATCGGTCGTGAGCTAGTCGGACATATCATAAATGCAGAACTAGTTGTATTGGATACTGAATGGTCTAACTAGATATGAATAGTCGTCTGAGTTATGAATTGATCGTGACTAGAACTCGGTTTAGATAATATTGCATAAAGTTCATCTAGATTGATCTTTGTATATATTGGGGTTGATATTTCTGCCAGGCACCGCGCTAGTTATTAGAAAGATATTTTTGGGTTACAACCAAGTATACATGAACCTCGTCATACTTAACTAGTTGGAATAGTAAAGGATCTTATCTCGAGGCTTTTCGAGGGATATGATCTCTACTCGTATTACATAAGGATCAGTCGGAGGCTTTTCGGTGTGGGATACGATCTCACTACAACAAATATGCAAACTAATGCGATACTATATGACAATTCGCGTTATCCATCATAGATTTATGACATTTTTTCTAGAAGTGTCATAAGTATTATCAAGGGGTTTTAACTTTGCATTTTTAGTGATGGATTAGGAAAGCGTCACAAAAGATGTCACTAAGGCCACACAAAAAGCGTCATAGACCGATTAATTCTTATGATGAAACATTTTTGTCATAAAAGTTTGGTTAGCACATGTGACAAATTAAAAACCGTCATAGACCAATATATCAATTCTTGCGACAAAATACTTTTGTCATAATTCTTATGGCTATCACATGCGATCACGTGTGGGCCAAATGGGATTAATTTTTTCCATTTTTGGTACTAGATAATCAAAACACCGCCATACAAAAATAATTTGATGTGTGCCTTGCCAGGGTGTTCTCTCGCATCTTCGAATCTTCGGACACAGCCATGCAACTAAAATTTACGCCATTGGGCCGCCATGCTCGCCACTCATGACGCCCGCCAGATTTTGGCCTCAAATGACTACTTTGTCCAAAATAACTTGTATAGCTGCTACAATCATGGGCACTTGTAAATGCTCATGTGCACTGATTTTATCCTCGCCATAGTGGCATCCAAGAAACCCTAGCCGATTTTATCCCCATTCCTGTCGCTCTCCTTCCTACTCACCCCGCGCTCGTTTCCTCGTCCGCCTCCTCCTCCGCCTTGCCCGTTCTCCTCCCAACAGCCACGATGCCGCTGGCGGGCGCACCATCAAGCTCTCGGAAAATGGCGTAATTTCTACATCTTCCTTGCTGCCTTCTTGGACTTGGCCTGCTTACGGAGCACACGAGAGGCGAATGGAGGAAGAGCGGCGTGAACTTCCCGGGCTGGCCGAACCCATGCCCGGCAGCCCAGCGACATGCGCCTCTCACCGCTTCGCCCACTCCACACACCATGCTCGTGTTGATGCTCACAGCACAAACGCCACAACGCCACTTGAGTCATCCGCGCACCTCCACTGCACCACCCGCCTCCACCATTAGCCGCTGCACTTGCCCTCTGGATACACCGCCATGCCTGCTGGTCGATGACCACCTGACTCCCAAGTCTAGAGTTCGATTCAAATTATAAAATCTGCAAGTTTAGGTTTTAATTTGTTCTAGTTAGTTTGAACCGGACTCTGAGGAGCCTTATTCTGTTCTTTTCAAAAGAAACCGATAACTATTGATTTTCTACTCATAATGTGGTTGCTTGCATTTATCTTCTCTAATGTATAAATATGTTCACTAATGTGCCAAGTTTAACATTATTTGCATTGTGAAGGTGGATATTGTGAAGGCTCGATATTTCCATTCACTCTCTTTGGCTATTTTTTCTGATTACCTTTTGAAGGGTCAATATTATGCATGCTCACAAGCTTATATATTCCGGATGACTTTACACAAATAGTAATGCTATATACCTGATGCTTATTACTAGAATTGGCTTGCTTTTATTATCGATTCAAACAAACAATTAGTCTTACAGATTTTTAATTGAATGTACTGAAGCACCACTAACGAATATGACAAAACAGCGCAAACTACGATGAGGAACAATCAAGTCTTGCAAAGACTTGGTGTCGCAGCATTGGCATCAATACTTAACAATACATCTACAAAGAGTAAGGTGGGAGTCTCAAGATTCGGGATCTTTGTATGATGCTCATGATAGTGAGGACTCGAACATGCGGAAGTCGATAAGGTATCAATTCTTCTTTACATTAGATTGTCCTGCTGCACCAATGTTGCTATGTTATTTCTCATTAGCTTTGGTTGTGCAATTTGATCACATGTTTCTAATCATTGTATTCTATCTATTGAGGCCTCATAGGTTCCTAAAGATGTACTCCGACAAGAGTTCCAAGCGGTGAAATGATCTCGCTCGCTAGAGAAGCACGAGCATCGAAGAGAGTGGTGGCACTGAGCAACAAGAGCAATGTACAGAGTCACTAGGCGTAGAAGACAAGAGTTTCTCATGGTACGAGCCAGATTCACTAGAAGTGCCCACCCAAAGCCTATCTATTGCCTCGCGCATGACGCACACTTTCGATTCTCCACACCAACATGAGGACCGGATCAAGTTAGCAATGAAGGCAAGTGATTGTAACTCTTTTTGCTAGGCAAATATTCTTGACACTATTGAAAATAGCAACTAAATGATTTACACGAACTTTGAATGTAATTTATTAGGTGCAATAACCGCAAGTACACAACATGGGCAAAAGGGAAGACGTATGGGTAGAGATCTTGATAGGCTAAGCTTTATGCACTAAACTACCAATCCATATTTCCAAGAAGGAAGAGACGAACGATGGATGTACCTATTCAAGCCGCAAAGCTTGCAGACAGTGGAATCATAATTAGGCAGCATATACCAATTCTTCCACACCGGAAGGAGTACAAGAAGAATGAGTCCCATCTTACAAACTATATTGGCAAATTCAAGTATTTCAACTCTTGGCCAAAAGTGAAGTCAATTTTATTTAACTTGTTCCATCAAATTTTTATTGTGTCCTTCACATTAAAAATTCTAATGTTCATGCTCTTACAGTCAATTCACCATAGACACCAATAGTAAGGTCAGTGAAACATGCATGTGCTGAGATCTGCTAAGTGGACAACGGCATGAAGTGTACAATGCAAAAAAGTACTTGATGGTGTCAAAGCAAATCAAGTGAGAACCACATCACCTATAAATAGTATGACTGACACCCAATGGAGAGGTTGAGATGTGGTCAAGCTCAAAGCATAAGGTATGACCTTTGTATTCCTATAATATGTAGGACTACTTTACAAACCCGATGAGCAAAGGATCAAAATTAGCTTACAAATCATTGTATTTAAATTTCGCAATGAGTTGTATGACTTCCATCAAACGTAACCATCGACGTCAAGTCACTTGTATACATGCAATTCATTCTGCTTAGTGAGTAGTTTGCAGGACTTAGAACGAACTCTTTTGATGATGTAAACTTATTAAGAGCCAATTGTATAATTAATCGTGATAAACCGTTGACTTGTGGAACAACAACTTTAGTTAGCATGGAATATATATTTACATAACACAACAACTCTATAGGCTGGTTTATCTCCATATCGTAACTTGTGGTTAATGAATTGATACAACACTAGATGAAACTCAAGCAAGCTAGATTACAGATCATGCATGAAATCTCAGAGAAAAAATCATTAAAGCTCTGAACTAAAAATATATATAAGAGGTTTGGTTAAATTTGATTAAACTTTCTTCAATTGTCTCAAGCCAAACATAGGTCCGGATTAGACAGCACACACTTAGTAATTCTCATATTGGAGTAGTGTTGAGGAAACTTCTTTCAACCTTATGTTTGCAACTAAGGAGTAAAATATTTCATGTAGTTTGCTAATGAAAAGGAAATCTAGAGTATAGACAACTTTATAAAATCACATATTGATCAAACTTTGATAAGCAGATCAAAGCAAAGTGAACTAAAAAATAATTTGCTAACAAAGATGAAACCATAGGTATAGGTAAGAACTTGCTATATATGACAAATAATAGGAAAGGTGATTACTTCAAACAAGCAGAATGCAAACCACCTGAACTCCTAATCTTTCAAGACCAAATATACAAAGTTCTTTTTAGACAAGACAAAGTTCTTTTCGATAAAACATATTTACAAAATAGACATAATAATACAAAGAGTAGACACTTCACTAGAAGGAAATAACTTGCTTCGCAAAAATGGGATTGCTAAGAGACTATACAGCATCCATGGCTTCATTTAGAAATCTCCCTTTGGTTTTTTGATACTTTAAGCTGTTCGCTCGTCGATATCCCGATGCCATCAAGAACTCTCATTGCTTTCTCGAGCCTTAGATCATGCACTGATAAATATGAAAGATATATGAGCAACACAACATGTCATTCCTAAAGCAAATCAGTGAAGTAAAACTCCCCAATCATAAATCACCTATGAAAATTTCTGAAATCTCCATGCGACACAATCAACTTAAGATTAACATACTGCGCTCATTCAGTTCTTGAGCATCTTTAGTACCTAATGCTGAAAATATTTCAAATCACAATTCAAACTTCAAGAAATAATCATCTGCAACATGTATATTGGATAGATGGAAGACGAATGAGCCCACACATCATTATTGCAATATGCCCATGCCATATATCTATTAACACATAAACAATTTACATGACATCCGGTGAGAACAAAATGTTTAAGCAAAGAGCTAACAAATATTGGAGTATTCATCACAACAATGAGCAAACCTTGCATAATTAGGGTAGCATCATCATCAAACGTGATCTCAGTACCTTACTAACATACATTAGGCATCATGATGTCTAAATCGAATTTGTGATACTTAACTCAACCACTTAAAAAAATGGAGTCCCTTCTAAGCATTTCCTCTTTGCTCCACAAGATAGATGACCTATATAGGAACAGAAATTGCTTATAGATACCACATTAAGAACAAGAGACTAGTGCTATTGTTAGAAGTTTACTGCACTTTGTGGGCATTGTGCGGGAATGTCGGAAGCCAACCACTAGATGAGCCAATTATTCGACAAAACGCGATTCGATGAAAAGCATCAAGTCGCACTATTTGTCTTGAACTACCGTCATTTCTCCATTGGGCACATGCGACAAGCATGAGATGATGGATCGGATGCTTTTTAGAGTGTGCGTCAACGTCTCTTGACTTTGACTACTAATATATCAAAACTCTATAGGCATGCTTTAGAGATAAACGTGACTTGCATACATGCTTGAATTTATCATTTCTTCATAGAAAGTTTGCGAGATGGATGGAGTGGATTTATCATTTCACTTGACTCAGCAGTACAAGTCTGTACACTACTCAATGGTGCATGTGCTTTTTTAATTGAACAACTATTTGTCACTGATTTTCTTAAACATCTTGGTATGATTCTTCTAGCTCATTTACTCAATGGTGCATGTGCTTTTGCGATGGATGTTTGTTTTGAAATCTGTAGCATATATGTGATATTATCAATTATCTTACACAAATAAATCATGCAGGACAAGTGCCTCAAAACCAATTGAATCGTGGAAAGCAAAGTACAAGCAGTTTCAACAGACAGCTCCTGCATATACTTGCATGTGCCCATGTTATGGTAAGAAACTAACAAATGAAGTAATTTTAAGTAATAAAAATTGTGGGTGACTATAATCTTATTTCTGTAATTGATCTATGAAATGTTTGTTTAGAACAATCTTGAGTTGGAACAAGTTCAAACAATCGAGTTTAGTTCTTTCATGATTGTGTGTGGAAAAACTCATGCTCATGCTAACACCTTGAAATTGTTTGCATATCATTTTAGAAGCAAGAAAAATATAAAGATGTGGAGCCGCGATTGATCTTTTAAGGACTTCCATTGCAGCAACAAAAATGGTTTCAATGAGCGATGGAAAGCTATTGTAAGTATTTTTTTCCCATTTTGTTTTACATGAAGTTCACTGAAAAATATGTGTATAAGATTGATGTCTATTGAGGGTGATATGGAGGGAATCATGGCTGAACTAGTACAGAAGGACATGAACCAAAGTGCTCTCAAGTTGTTTCTCAAGTTCTCCCATCATCAAGTACATTTCGCAAATGTGTGGGCCTACAATTAGCCTCCAACAAGAGTACTAGAGGTGGCGTTTCCTTGCAGTACAAGAGCTTCAAGCTGAACTTGAGACAGAGAAACAAGAAGCGCATAACCCGACAACAAATCGATGTTCAGCAGCAAGAGTTGGATAACTTGAAGAGGCGCGGAAGAATCTGGAGCAGCAAGAATGGCAAAACAATCGATGAGATTGAGAGTCTAAAGAAAGAAGACAAGAAACTAATGCCCTCCGTCAACTCCTAAGTTTTAGTCGTTTAGGTCAATCCTACTCCCTAAAATTTCTAAGTCTTGCTTATCGACTTGATGGAGCTCCAAAGTTGGTGAAATCAGTTATTTTTGTTTATTGTTGGTGAATTCTATGATTTTGGTTTATCTGCTGAGTTGGGAGTTGTTTTGGTCTACCTTGTTGCTATTGTAGCACAAGCAATAGTGGCTAGTTGTGAATTATTGTTGTGGCTGTTGTAGGCGAGAGACTTTGTCTTTGTTATATTTTGGCTAGATGTGAACATTGTTGTGGCTTTTGTAGCAGAGAGCCAGAGACATTGTGTTATATTTTGGCCAGTGGGTGTTTTATTTTGTGGCTGTGAAATGGTCTTTGAACAATGTATGGCTGTGAATGGCCTGTGAACATTGTATCAACTCTATGATGTATGCATATGTATGAGCTGAATATGATAAAATGTTAGTGTTTTGTGAAGAATTGTATCATATATACATGGGCTGTTCGACAAATTATGACAATGAAGTTTGTCACAAATTTTTGCCACCTCAGATCCACGATTCGTCATAACATTTTACCACGTCATATCCATGTCATTAATTTAGATTTTATGACGAATGTCATCTACATGGCAGCACCACATCCACGATTAGTGACGATTTGAGTGGCGTTTGTTGTCGTCATAGAATTAGTGACGAAACTTAATCGCATGAATTCGTGACAACAAATTTCAAGAACGTCACCAATTCGATTAGTGACACATGATTGGTGACAAAGGTTTTTCGTCATCCGAGCGTCACAAATAACATCTGATGACAAATATTGCATGACCTATGACGTAGTAGATCGTCATTGTTCATCAAATCTCTTGTAGTGTCTCTACTCATGTTAGATAAGGATTTAGTCGAGAGACTCTATATAAAGGGGAGCATTATGGCTATGGGTTGTGGTATGAGAGAGAGAGATCTCACCACCCACCTAAACCCTAGTCACTTCCTTCCAAATCCCTTTGTTGTACATACTAGTGCTAGCACACCGGCACAACGTTCCATCCTTGGACATATAGACTTTCAAAGAGATGCTCTGTGACTACAGGTGTTGAATGGGATGATCCGAGGAGAAGACAATTTGCTTGTGGAGATCAACTACCGCTAGAGGACAATCACCGAGGATCGCTTTCCAAAGACATTGGACAATCAACTAATTCCACTATATTGATGTGCGCTATGTTAAACCGATTTGTTTCAACTCTTCTTTTGCTACACTATGCATTTAGTAGTAATAATATATGATCTCTTAGTGCATGGCTTCCTAGTTTGTAGGTAGATATTTTAATTTGCACTAGTATAGCCTACTCGTATCCCTACATCGGGGCTCACCCATAGCTCAACAATGGGGATGGCGTTAGCAGTGTCAAGAATGAGCGACGATGGTGAATAGGGCAGCGGTGATGGGATTCATGATGATGACACTTTGGTGTGTACTAGCAAAACAGAGGGCACGATATAGGTTCAGGGTGTCACATGATGATTGACCTCGCCTAGGTCAAAACTCACCGAGAGGGAGTTAATGGAAACAATGGCGATGGTGATGGAGAAGATGATGCGATTCAAACTAGGGGTGGGAAATGGTAGGATGATCCATTTTATATGATATTCATATTCGAAAACACAAATGTAGTAAGCAAAATCCGTATTCAAAATGTTCGTATTGATATTCAAGAATATTCATATTTGTATTTGAGAATATTGTATTCACATTCATATTCGAGAATATTTATATTCATATTCGTATTTGAGACCGATCATATTCAATCTGTTTCTTTGAACTTGAAACCGAACAAATTTTGTGATTAGAAATTTGAATTTGGGTGGTTTGAAATGTAACCGTTCAAGAATGTCAAAAACTAGCAAAACTATTAAATTTATTCTACCAAGATTTGTTATAGAAGTTGTATGTGGATATTCGATTCGACCAAATTAAGTACATATTCAATTCGAATTAGTATTAATTACGACATTCGATTCATATTTGTATTCAACAAAATTCAAATTCGTATCCATATTTGTTTTAAAAATATAGATTTGTATTCGTATTTGAGACTATTCGATTGTATCCGATCTGTCTCCATCCCTAATTCCCTAAGCTAATACGGTCCAGAGCAACATTAAGTGAGCGAAAGAAAGACAATGAAATTGTGCAAGATGACATGATCGAATGTGGTGGAGGTGCTCGTAGTCAAGAACAATGACTACATTGCAAGAAAAAGAGAGAAGAAGGTTGGAGTGCCCAAAATGGAGGTGATGAGTGATGAGGAAGATGATGATAGCCTCAATAGAGCTTTATAGGGACAGGGGTGGCTTTATGCTCACAGAAGAACTCATGGCCATATGGGAGAAATTGTGAGAACGATGAGCGATGACCTCCAGACTCCTAGGGCCAATGCACATAGAGGACAGGTGGGGCTTGGCTGTGGCACTTGAGGGTAGGTGGTTGGCTTTGTAGGCAAGTGTGTAGTGACCATAGGACCTACTGTGCCCAAATTATTGGCTCCAATGGAGACAATGGGAGGTAGATGAAGGGTCTTAATAGGTGGGTCCCACACGTCGATGACTACATAAAGCGTGAGAGAGAAGGCATACTTTAGGAATAGCTTCTCCACATGAGGGAGGCGGAAAAAGGAAAAGCTCGAAGAGGCGTCGCAAGACGACACTAGGCTAAAAGGGAGATAGGCCAGCCGGACTACTTTTTGGCTCATGATACTTTTCAAATTATCAAGTCATTTCAACAACATTTTCTCCTGAAATGAGTCGTCATCTCCAAAGCATGGATCTTGTAAGATCGAGGTGGCCGACTAGAGGGGGGTGAATAGGCGGTCAAAAAAAAATTTTCTTCAAATTGATATTAGCAATTCAAGACCTATTCAATTTGCCTAAACCAAGTATATAATGCGGAAGCTAATATCAAATTGGTTTAGCACAAATAGCTCCTAGAACAATAAATTCGCCTAAGTGCACCAACAATTCTAGCCTAGGTAGAAGTTTGCAATTCTAGGTTGACAAGCAATCAAATTAATTCTAAGTAAGCAAATTGCTTGAATGTAAAAGAACACAAGAAAACAAACCACAAATGACACGTTCTCTTTTTACCGTGGTGTTCGGAGACTTGCCGGTCTCCCTAGTCCACGTTGAGGTTAGCCCAAACAATTGGACCGGCTCCACGAATTAAGCCTTCTACCTCAAATCCACTAGTGGTAGCTCTTCCCGCTCCGGTAGGTGAGCTCCAACCTTCACACGCGCGGGCCTTCTCACAAGCTTCTTTGAGAAGATCACCGGCACGACGCCTCAACGCCGTCTAGAGTCGGCAAACTCAAGAGTAATAAGTCAAGCCCCTTGCTTGACTCTCACCACGCAACGAATGCACAAGCTCAATCCGGACACAAAGTCCTCCTCTAGATGCAACACATGCACTCTAGATCACCTCTCCTCTCTCACAAAGTGCAACACATGCACAATTGAGTGGAGAGCCTCACACTAGCTCAAAAGAGTGAAATGGAGTCCCTAAAACCTTGCCCCAACCGGCCACAATGGAGTATTTATAGCCCACACCTCAAAACTAGCCGTTGGAGACAAAAACAGGATTTTGCGGTACTACCGCTGCTACAGTACCGGTACTACCGCTCCCCACCATAACGGCTAGAAAAATAGCCGTTAGTCAGCCATTTGCGGTACTACCGCAGTTATAAAATGCGGTACTACCGTTCTGCGGTAGTACCGGAAGTCGGTGCGGTACTTCCGCTTCAGCACAGACAGCACTCAGAAAAACGGTCATAACTTTTGACTCCGATGTCGGAATTGAGTGATCTTGGACTCTATGGAAAGCTTATTCAAAGGGCTACACAACCCATCTATTTGCATGATCTCAAACACATTAAATCAATGCAGAAATCAAAAGAGATCCAAAAGAGTCACTCTCATGGTCTTATGTCCAAAGGAAATAGCAATAAACAATCTTAGACCATGCCAAGGGATTATACATGATCTACAACTTTTGCAAAACACATTTGCAAACTTAGATCATGTCACAAGGAATAGGTACATGGACTTCAACCTTTTGCAAAACACATTTGCAAAGTATAGTCACATGTTACAAGGATTTGCCACATGAGCTTCAACCATTTGCAAAACACATTCGCAAATGCAAGCCTCATGCCAAGATGAGCTAGAGCAAGTGAGGTTGAGCTATCAACACATGATGAGACTCAAACTACTAGACATGACCCCTCTTAATAGTACGGCAACCTATACTAGCAATCCGGTCTTTCAACCAAACACCAAGACCGGTAAAAGACTAGGAACACATCCTTAGCCCTAGCTAGTCATACCTTTGCCTTGGGTCATCATCTCGATATGCATCAACTCATGATGCATCCTTCTCATCAACTCCATCAACACATGATGATCTTCCTTGACTTAATCAACACATGATCATGCATCAACTCATGACACATGTTCTTCTTCTTTGATAGCCTTCAACTCATGAAGCTAACTTCTTCTTGATCTTGACTTGATGATATTCAACCCATGAAGTCATCCCAAGTCATCCTCTTTTGTGGAACCTAACCTATTCATCTAACTCATGGAAACCGTTAGTCCACAAAACAATTGTCATCAATTACCAAACTTCACCATTAACACATAATGGGGGGAACTAGATTCAACAATCTTTCCTTTTTGGTAATTCATGACAATCTCAACAAATAATGAGATAATAAATTGAATATAAAATCATTTGAATTCAAAGTGTGGTACTACCGCCGTTGTAACTTCCGGTACTACCGCTCTACGGTAGTTCCGCGAAGTCGGTGCGGTAGTTCCGCTTGAGCCGGAACCAAACTTGGCGCTCTCTGGAAAAAAGGTTCCGCTCTACCTCCGGAGCTTCCGGACTCCGGAAGTACCGCTCTTATATCGCGGTACTATCGCAACTCTGCGGTAGTTCCGCGTGCAAATCGCGGTATTACTTCGATCCCGTGAAAACTCAAATGCATCCGGAGGGTGCTCTCTGGAAAAAAGGATCCGCTCGAAAACCGGATCTTCCGCTCCCCGGTACTACCGCTTCTGGGCGCGGAACTACCGCTCTCCGGTAGTTCCGACGTTCAAAACTGCGGTACTACCGCTCTTCCAGACAGAGCACAATTTTGGTTTTAAAACAGATTTTCAATGAATGCATGATCCTAGTATGATCCCATTGTATGTATAAAAGGAAACATGGGTCAATACTAGTGAAACTCCAAAACATAGATAGAGCTCCCCCTAAATGTGTGCATACAAGTGTATATAATGAGGACATATGCACATATTCATTTGAACTATTTGAGGAGTTCAATCTATATTTTGGATCTAAGGAATGCATTAGCATATGAGAAAGTGATTTTGAATGCATACCTCTTTCATTTCAACTTTTCATCCAAATGAGACTAAACTATAATATACTTGAACAAACATATTAGTCTCATATATACATTTGTCATTATCACCAAAACATTATAAAAATATTTGTCATCAAAATCTCATAATGGCATTTGTCATTAACACCAAAACCAACTTAAACGGAGCTTGATCTTTCAATCTCCCCCTTTTTGGTAATTGATGACAAATCCATTTATGATAATAGCACATAGGTGAAAATGACCAAATGATATAACATGAAGTACATAAGAGAAGGTGAAAGCATTATTTGACATATAGATTAAAAATTTTAATTTCGCCCTAATGAATATGTTATCACATTTCTCCCCCGTTAGCATTGGTATTTCTGTTATTTCTCCCCATTGGCATTATCACAATTTTAAATTTCTCTCCCCCATTATCTAAAGCTATTATTACAAATTTCAATGCTATTATCACAAATTTCTCCCCCATTTGGCATTAAGCACAAAAAAGAGACAATTAACACCAAATAGCATTGATTAGTATAACAATCAAGGGAAGAATACAAGTTAAGCCATTAAAGGAGATATTTTATCATGAGGAGCTTGATACCAATTGTATTGTTATTATGAGGACTTGATACCAATTTCATTTAACTTAATATGGTCATGAAGAAATGTAAAACTAAATGCAAATGACCAATTGAAACCACTTAAAATAGCTAAAGATATTTGAAACACATTCAAATAATCTTACTCATGAGAGCTCCTTGAAGACTTTTGAAGTTTTCTTTGTTTGGTATTTGATACCACTTGATGTTATACCACTTGTATATAAAACACTTGTAGCATGTGGATCATTTCCTGATTTTGCATTCCAAGTGGCCTTCAAAAGCTTCATGAAAATCTAACTTAGAAATGTCCAATAAAACTGAGGAAATTTTTCAGTATAGATGAATGTCTGAGAATCAAAAGTCATAATTATAGCTTCCTCAGATTATGAGCACACTTAAAGATACAAAAATCATAAATCAGCTCAAAACATGATTTTTCAGAAATCTGGAAGTCTGAAATTTCAGACTTTTGCAACTCACATTAGCTTTTAGAGAGAGATGGAAAATTGATCAACTGTTCTTCATAAATTCTGATAAAATTTTACATTGAAGACCAACTATAGAGGATCAATTTT
Source organism: Dendrocalamus sinicus (assembly GCA_036346575.1). Classification (NCBI taxonomy): domain Eukaryota; kingdom Viridiplantae; phylum Streptophyta; class Magnoliopsida; order Poales; family Poaceae; genus Dendrocalamus; species Dendrocalamus sinicus. The sequence goes on along the minus strand of CM070654.1, from coordinate 6,589,142 downwards.
TATTATTGTGTCTGCCTTTGAATATGAACCCAGTTGAAGATATAAAAACCACAAAACGGCTCAGAATCATGGAGATTCTGAAATTTTCAGCATTTTGCCCAAGAGAGAAAAAGTCACAACTTTTGCAAATTAACTTGAAATACTTTCAAACTTTGCAGATTTGAACTTGAAGCTATTTGTGACCTTTTCCAACAGGAATTTTTGAAAAAGAAGTTTTCTTTCAAAATATATGCCTAAATGCGCTTTGGAAGCAAGAGAATGAATTGATTTTGCATCTTAAGCTTAAAATCCAAACAAATTGGATTTTCATGGAGTAATTTGCTTCCTTAGCTTCATATGAGTTATAAATACTATTTCAAGCCAAGATACACAAAGAAATCTTGCTCAAATAGCTAAACTCATTATATGCAAGATTAGGTCATTTTGGGTCGAATATAGTTTTTGGATGAGAATCAAATGCATACAACTTTTCAATGATTGGTCTTTTGCAAAAACTTTGAACTAGAGAAAAGTTTGAAATGACCAACCATACGAGTTTTGTGTTAACCACTTTTTCAAATACTTAATATATTTTGATTTAGAGAAATATGTCGTTTAAATCAAAAACAAGATCATACAAGATCCTTTTGAGGCCAAATCTTCCTTTTGCTTTCTAAAATAGAAATTTTTACTTAAAAGGCTTTGAAAACATTTGAAATACATAGTTGAGTACTTTTATTTAGTTTTTCACAACTTTTGGTCTTTTAAAGAAGATTTTTGATTTTTGACCAAGGAGGCTCTTTTGAAAAGGTAATCTTGCATATCATTTGATTATTACTCCATGAATAGCAAAAGAGAATGAAACACATTCATTCCCAAGAACCATAAACCATTTTGGGCAAAATAAGTAAAATAATTTTCCCAATAGTAATATTTTACCCTTTTTGCTTTAGTAAGCACAAAAGTATTATATAAGTTTTTCTCAAAGAAAAACTCTCTTCTATACAAAGATCTTTTCTTGGCAATCCTTTCTTCTCCTTTGACACACAAAGGATTCTCCTCATTTTCTTGTTTTTCTTCTCTTTTCTTATCTCTTCCTCCTTTGATTGACCATTAGATACCACTTGTGGGAATGTATCACTTGTAGATATAAATGATACCAAGTATACTTAATTCCAATCGTAGAAAACTTGATACCACTTGAAAGACTTCTCAAGGGTAATAGCACTTGTGGTAAGAGTATGATATCATATAGAAAAGATACCACTTGTAAGGGTGGTTACTATAAGGAAGAAGTTGATATCATAGGAGGGGAGCTTGATTAAGATAAGAGATATTGCTTGGCAAGAAGAAAGAATAGATACCACTTTAAAAGTAATGATATCACATTGAAAGATGCTACTTGAAAGAACGATGATACTACTCATTTTCTAATACCAATTTAAAAGAGTAGATACCACTTGTAGGATAGCATTATTTGGAACTCAATGATATCATTTAGGTGAGGAGCTTGGTAAAGAATTATTTGCTTGCCAAGACACAAAACATATCAATCCAAAAGAGTAAGGATACCACTTAAGTTTCACAACTAAAGTATACCCCTTGAAGGAAATGATTGATATCACTTGAGAAGATAGGAATGAAATTCATGCCGATGTCAAGTTAATCGAAAGTCTACCACTCTTTTAAAGATTGCCATTTTAATGAAAAGAATCAAATTGAGAGCAAAATGGCATATGGAGTCAATAAATACTTGAGGGTAGCTAACAAGGATTTACAAGGATCAACTTACTGAGAGGAGCAAAGGAAATGGCTGAGAAAATTGGAAATCAAATTTTGAATCAAATCAGCCATTCTTCAGAATTATCGGAAGTACCGCACTTTCAATGCCGGTAGTTCCGAAATCCCGGTAGTACCGCAGTATGACTGTCGGTAGTTCCGGACAACGGAAGTACCGCAGAATGACTGCCGGTAGTACCGATTTTTCTTAGAGCACGCCAAGAATTTTTATTTTCAAGGAGAGGTTTGATATAATGTTGTATATTGCTCCAAAGTTTTTCACAAAGGAACATAAACCACTTGTGGAGCATTTCCAACTATAAGCCAAGATTAAAACTCTTTTCAAAGTAGTTTTTAACAAATTAAGCTTTCAATTTTTAACAACAAACTCATTTTCAATGAATTATTCAAGATTGTAAAAATGAGCATTTGGGCTTATATTAAGCATTCAATTACATGTATGAGTTTTAAATACCCTTGAGAGCCAATATGCATCAATAGTTTGGGCTCAAATGGCAAAACTCACTTAAGTGCTAGATTGTGACCACTTAGGTCAACTCAATATTTTGGATGAGTTTCAAAACCAAATAACTTTTGATTGGTTGGCTTTTTGTAAAACTTTTGAATACCAATAATGTTTGAAATAGCCAACTCTAGGTTTTTGGTATTGAACATATTTTCAAATTCCTTTTAGAATTGATTTTGGGGAATTTTTGAGTTTAAAGCAAAAACAAGATACTAAATTGATAGTTTTTGGGTTAGAAACTCATTTTTACTTGAAATGTGTTTTTCTAAAGCCAAAACCTTTCTAACACCTTTGAAATGAATTTGTATATATTTTTCAACTAGTTTTTCAAAGATATACTAATAATTTCAAAATTTTTGACTTTTGGCTAAATGGCTCAATTTTGAAAAACAATTCTAGCACTTAATTAATATGGACACACTTAGGGATGTGATATACATGAATATGATTTAGCACTCCCCCTTAATGTGCCACAAGTATCTTGCTCATAATTTACAATAATGAAATTTTAGCACAAGAGCAACAGAACCCCTTTTTAAATGATTTTCATGCAATGCAACCTACACAAGGCTAGGGGCTATATAAATTCAAATGTAGATACTTGTTACCGAGATGGCATTGGTTCATGATATGGCAAGATTATCTTCAAGCTTGGCTTCCATTTCGCCCAAGGTGGAAATCACCTCTCCATGAATACGCCAAGCCTCCAATGCCTCTCCAAGTACCTATTAAGTTTTTAAGCACATTTTGGTACCCAAAACTTGGTTGGGTCCATTAATGTTAGTCACAATAGATTTGGGCACCCAAATGGCCCTAACATTAACTTTATGTAAACTAACATTTTTAGCAAACACATTGCCATTTCTATCTTTCCTAAGCAAATATTGTTCATTAAATAGAGATGGCTTAGGAATGGTACCTTTGGGACAATCCTTACTTAAATGTCCCTTTTCCCGGCAATTGTAGCAAGTTTGGCAATTATTTCCTCTTCTTATCTTCTTGCCTTGCTCATTGCCGGTTTGCCTCTTCATTGTTGGATTTTTCTTGTTTTCCACTTTATTGGGGCACTTAGAGGCGAAGTGACCCGTTTCATTGCAACCATAGCACTTGACATTCTTCGTATGCCTTGCATTGTGCCTTGTTTTGCTATTCTCCTTCTTCTTGGAGATGAAACCAATACCGCTCTTGTCATTAGATTTTCTTTGACTACCCAATATCTTGTCAAGAGAGGCCTTTCCTTTGTAGCTTTTCTCCAAGTCATTTTTCAAACTTATGACTTGGGCCTTGAGCTCATTATTCTCCTCTACAAGGTTAGTCTCACAATGCATAGAGGAGGTAGAAGCATCTAATTTTGAGCAACAAGGTAAATCTAGCAAATCATCACATGAAGTAGAAACACTAATTTTAGATGAGTTGCTAGAGCTAGAAGCTACACATGGCATATCATCTATTAAATCCTCACATGAGGTGGAAGCATTGATTTTAGATGAAATGCTAGAGCTAGGAATTACACATGGTATATCATCTAGCAAATTACATGTAATTCCTATATTCATGCTAGACTTAGTATATTCCTTGAGAAAAAGAATTTCATGTTCTTCTTTTAACTTGTTATAATCATTTTGAAGGGAAACATGATTATTCTTCAAAATCTTATATTTAGCTTTTTCCTTCCCAAGGAATTCATTTAATTCTTCTAGCATGTCCATCAACTCATCATATGAAGGTGCATCATTATTATCATCTAATTTTACCTTCTTGTTACCTTTTGCCATGAAGCATTGAGTTGATGTGGAGGGAATAGTGGACTCTTCATTGTCGGAGTTAGAAGTTGAGCATTCCTCTCCCGACATCCACTCTTGTATGCAATCCTCATCGGATGAGGTGGACACTTCATATTTATCTTGAATACTTGTCCACATATCATGAGCGCTCTCAAGATTGCATATTGTGTTAAATACCTCTACACTCAAAGCACTAAATAAAGCGTTAGTAGCTTGAGCGTCGAGATTTGAGCATTTCTCATCGTCAATTGTTAGAACAAGAGGATCCTTAGGAGGAGAAATACCCACATCTACAATCCGCCATATTTTTGGGCTCATGGCCTTAAAATAACAAATCATGCGGATTTTCCAATTATCATAATTGGTGCCATCAAATAGAGGTGTGTCATCTAGGTGCATAATCCCACTAGTTGTCATCCTTTATACTCTCTAGGCGGTTAAGCCTAATATGTGAGAGACCAAGCTCTGATACCACTTGTAAGATCGAGGTGGCCGACTAGAGGGGGGTGAATAGGCGGTCAAAAAAAAATTTTCTTCAAATTGATATTAGCAATTCAAGACCTATTCAATTTGCCTAAACCAAGTATATAATGCGGAAGCTAATATCAAATTGGTTTAGCACAAATAGCTCCTAGAACAATAAATTCGCCTAAGTGCACCAACAATTCTAGCCTAGGTAGAAGTTTGCAATTCTAGGTTGACAAGCAATCAAATTAATTCTAAGTAAGCAAATTGCTTGAATGTAAAAAGAACACAAGAAAACAAACCACAAATGACACGTTCTCTTTTTACCGTGGTGTTCGGAGACTTGCCGGTCTCCCCTAGTCCACGTTGAGGTTAGCCCAAACGAATTGGACCGGCTCCACGAATTAAGCCTTCTACCTCAAATCCACTAGTGGTAGCTCTTCCCCGCTCCGGGTAGGTGAGCTCCAACCTTCACACACGCCGGGCCTTCTCACAAGCTTCTTTGAGAAGATCACCGGGCACGACGCCTCCAACGCCGTCTAGGAGTCGGCAAACTCCAAGAGTAATAAGTCAAGCCCCTTGCTTGACTCTCACCACGTGCAACGAATGCACAAGCTCAATCCGGACACAAAGTCCTCCTCTAGATGCAACACATGCACTCTAGATCACCTCTCCTCTCTCACAAGGTGCAACACATGCACAATTGAGTGGAGAGCCTCACACTAGCTCAAAAGAGTGAAATGGAGTCCCTAGAACCTTGCCCCAACCGGCCACAATGGAGTATTTATAGCCCACACCTCAAAACTAGCCGTTGGAGACAAAACAGGATTTTGCGGTACTACTACGCTGCTACAGATACCGGTACTACCGCTCCCCACCATAACGGCTAGAAAAATAGCCGTTAGTCAGCCATTTGTGGTACTACCGCAGTTATAAAATGCGGTACTACCGTTCTGCGGTAGTACCGGAAGTCGGTGCGGTACTTCCGCTTCAGCACAGACAGCACTCAGAAAAACGGTCATAACTTTTGACTCCGATGTCGGAATTGAGTGATCTTGGACTCTATGGAAAGCTTATTCAAAGGGCTACACAACCCATCTATTTGCATGATCTCAAACACATTAGATCAATGCAGAAATCAAAAGAGATCCAAAAGAGTCACTCTCATGGTCTTATGTCCAAAGGAAATAGCAATAAACAATCTTAGACCATGCCAAGGGATTATACATGATCTACAACTTTTGCAAAACACATTTGCAAACTTAGATCATGTCACAAGGAATAGGTACATGGACTTCAACCTTTTGCAAAACACATTTGCAAAGTATAGTCACATGTTACAAGGATTTGCCACATGAGCTTCAACCATTTGCAAAACACATTCGCAAATGCAAGCCTCATGCCAAGATGAGCTAGAGCAAGTGAGGTTGAGCTATCAACACATGATGAGACTCAAACTACTAGACATGACCCTCTTAATAGTACGGCAACCTATACTAGCAATCCGGTCTTTCAACCAAACACCAAGACCGGTAAAAGACTAGGAACACATCCTTAGCCCTAGCTAGTCATACCTTTGCCTTGGGTCATCATCTCGATATGCATCAACTCATGATGCATCCTTCTCATCAACTCCATCAACACATGATGATCTTCCTTGACTTAATCAACACATGATCATGCATCAACTCATGACACATGTTCTTCTTCTTTGATAGCCTTCAACTCATGAAGCTAACTTCTTCTTGATCTTGACTTGATGATATTCAACCCATGAAGTCATCCCAAGTCATCCTCTTTGTGGAACCTAACCTATTCATCTAACTCATGGAAACCGTTAGTCCACAAAACAATTGTCATCAATTACCAAACTTCACCATTAACACATAATGGGGGAACTAGATTCAACAATCTTTCCTTTTTGGTAATTCATGACAATCTCAACAAATAATGAGATAATAAATTGAATATAAAATCATTTGAATTCAAAGTGCGGTACTACCGCCGTTGTAACTTCCGGTACTACCGCTCTACGGTAGTTCCGCGAAGTCGGTGCGGTAGTTCCGCTTGAGCCGGAACCAAACTTGGCGCTCTCTGGAAAAAAGGTTCCGCTCTACCTCCGGAGCTTCCGGACTCCGGAAGTACCGCTCTTATACTGCGGTACTACCGCAACCTGCGGTAGTTCCGGCGTGCAAATCGCCGGTACTTCCGATCCCGTGAAAACTCAAATGCATCCGGAGGGTGCTCTCGGAAAAAGGATCCGCCGAAAACGGATCTTCCGCTCCCGGTACTACCGCTCGGCGCGGAACTACCGCTCTCCGTGAGTTCCGACGTTCAAAATCGCGGTACTACCGCTCTTCGATGAGCACAATTTTGGTTTTAAAACAGATTTTCAATGAATGCATGATCCTAGTATGATCCCATTGTATGTATAAAAGGAAACATGGGTCAATACTAGTGAAACTCCAAAACATAGATAGAGCTCCCCCTAAATGTGTGCATACAAGTGTATATAATGAGGACATATGCACATATTCATTTGAACTATTTGAGGAGTTCAATCTATATTTTGGATCTAAGGAATGCATTAGCATATGAGAAAGTGATTTTGAATGCATACCTCTTTCATTTCAACTTTTCATCCAAATGAGACTAAACTATAATATACTTGAACAAACATATTAGTCTCATATATACATTTGTCATTATCACCAAAACATTATAAAAATATTTGTCATCAAAATCTCATAATGGCATTTGTCATTAACACCAAAACCAACTTAAACGGAGCTTGATCTTTCAATGAGGAGGTCCAAGATGATTGTGGAAAGAAGACGAAAAAGATAGTTGTTGCTACTGGTTTTAGAGAGGCTCAAAGGTGGTGGAGCACAGGATGCAATGAAGGTAGAGGTCATGCGTTGGTGTTAGCATGGACGAGTGTGTGCATCTCATGGGTGAGCTGGCGTGCGGTGGTGCGAAAGTCATCATGAGAGGTTATGGCGACACTGGTGTAGGGGCTAGGGTGTGGTGGTGACGACACGTGGGTAGTGAGGTGGCAAGCGACAAAGCAACGATGATGTTGACCTTGAGCGGGCAAGCTCACGGGTTTGAAAGAAGTTAGGAGCGATGCAAGAGTCGGGCTAAGGCATGGTGGGCTAGTGTAGTCTTTGGATTGGGAAGAGATGGGCTAGCCGAATTGAGGGAAAGAGGAAAGGGAATAAGAGATGGGCCACCATTGGAGGAAGGAGGAAAGGGAAGAAGAGATGGGTGCGGCACGTAAAAGAAAGAAGAAACGAAGAAAGAAAAGAAAAGGTGTGGGCAAGGTTAGATCTGACCTAAGAGAGAAAAAAAGAGATATTGAGGAATTGAGATGATTGTCCTCGGGATTTTTAGAGAAAGAAGATAGTGTTTTGGCATATGAAAACGCAAGAAAAATTCAGGAAAAAGCAATTAGCAACAAACCACTCAATAGATTTTGCAAAAAAAATTGGTTTTTTTTTTGGGCTGTCACAGTTCGGCTGAACCCCTTTTTTTAAAAAAAGAAACAAATTATTAACACCAAAGCCTTTAGCTCAAATTTGCACCCGAAACAGCTTGGAAACTCATCATCAAAAATATCTACGTCCATCTCATGCTTTTCTCCAGCTAATTGGTAGCTCAAAATTTGGTCGCCATTAACTTCGCCATTACAATTTACCATCTCTTTGTTGGACAAATGACGTAAGCCTACTGACTGTACAAGGAATGGAAGAGGGGAAACAATAAAAAAGAACTCCATGGAAGTGACCGCTCGTGGACGGCTCCGCAGTGCGCGTAGCAATTATTCCCACGATGAGCGGTGAAAACACACCAGATAATTTTCCTACTCATCCGAACAATTTTCGAAAAAGAATTATACTGGCATTAAATAGTATCAAATTAAAAACAAATATGAATTTGCTCTATTGATATAAATATGAATTTGATAGTTCACTATCCATCGAATACGAATATGGATCCGGATTATCTAAATATTTAGAGGCCGAAGATCCGCATCTTACATCATCTATTTTAGCCCAGCCCATTTACAAAATACTTTAGTAGCTTATCATACATTAACATATACATTAATTCATGGAGTTAGAGAACGAATCTTAGTCTATATGAAGAATTCATTAATGTTCTTCATGAATATTTAGATCAAATAAACCAGTTATATTTTTTGTTCATTTTGTGCGTATAATTTAAAGGGTTTTCATGTTCTAAGAAATATTCATGACCATATTCAATTTGATTTGTATTTGAGTTTTTGGCATAGATGGCACTGTTTGCATCCGTATTTACGAAAATAGTGATATGCGTAGCGTATTGACAAAAATAGTGTTTTTACCGCCTGGTAGCTGGGCGGCGGTGTCGAGAAACCAACGTATAGGCCTGTCACCAGCCCCAGCTGCCTGCCGCCCTACCAACAGACGGTAGGTAATTAAGCGGCTAATTAGCCAACTTAATTGCCCGCTTTAATTTTTGTATACTATTTGTTTCAATTTTTAAATATAGCAAATGAGCTCTGAAAATTACATAATTTTATGTGCAGCCTCTTGACATACGTACTTGATTGTGTAATTTTTTTAGCAATTTTATCCTTTGTGAACATTGCTCAAAAATTTATATGATTATAATTTTTATAGGAGACATTACATGTAGCAAACGAGCTGCAAAAAATTACAAAATCTTATGTGCAACATTCTGACATGGTCATAGTTATTGTCTTTTTTTTGAGAATTTTATACATTGTGAGTATTTGTAGAAGTACATATAATAGTAATAAAACGCATCGCATGAATACGATATGGCTCAGCCATTTGAGTCGCTGCTATCTCTTCGCCGTGTCTGCCTCCTCGTGCATGGCCTTATCTTCCGTTGAGTATGAGCATATCCCGTGGGGTACGTCAGCCGGTCCGCATCTTACGTCTCGGTTCAGAGGAGGTATGAAGACCATTCTGTTTGTTCAGTGACCAACAGTGGTCCACTAAACTGAGGTACAGCAGGCTGAGTTCGGTAGTCGTCAATGTCCTCCAGCTAAGACATGTTGAACTGCTGGTGCCGCATAATAATGTCGTGAACAAAGGACTCTAGAAATCCTCTCGTGGTGTTGAGGAACTCTCGCCTTGACTGTACGATGTGGCAACAAAGCTGAAGGAACTCTACCTACCGAAGTGTCCAAACTTGGGTATGGTGTGAGCGATGAGCTCTACCGTGCATACGTTGTAAACCACAGTGCTGTGTATTGCTCCTAGAAGCATCAGAAGCTCGTATCATCATCGATAGACTCGGCGTCACCCCACGTGATGGTGGCCTCGAATGCGCTTGCAATGCGTTGCGCCCGCTCCAACTGAAGTGACATACGAAACAGGTTCATTAACAACTAGTTTGAATTTCGTAAATGAAATGATAAGAAATTGCAACTGTCTTATGCTATCATGTCGTTGCCAAGAACTGTGGGGATCGATCGAGCATTGTAGGCTGTCCTTGTGCGTGATCTACTCGGGGTGATCTAGTGGAGGAATGGTGAATTTGCTGCACGACCGGTTTATGTATCACTCCAGGTACTCATCGTACATCTAGACATCATATGAACGCTACTCCATGATGACATCCAGGTGCGTTATGTCCACTCTGCTGCGGTGTTGATCGGTCCGTACCATACCGACCCGCTCTTGATTGCCTGCATTTCTAGAATCATCGATGTTACCGATTAAGACATACAAAGTGTAAACATTACTCAGATGGAATTTGACTCATCGATGTACGGCTCATGGTCGGAACCTGCTGTGTAGAGGGGGCACAGCCTGGTGGAAACTGAACTATCGCATTATGTGCTACGGCGTGTAAGCCTCCATCATGTACAAGAATACCAGATGGCGTGTCGTCACCCATAACTCCATGTCCTGCAGGTATTGCAGGGACAGCTCGTACGGCAATACACGATGTAGGAAATCTGCAGTCCATGGACCCCAAATGATGTTGTTGTCATGCAATGACTCGCACTCATTGTTCTATAGCAAGTAGCACTTTGATGGTTTGCCTTTGGCGCAGCGTAGATGAGCACTAGTCCACCGAAAGCCCATAGTGGGCCTGCTTATCAGGTCGGCGAGGCGGATGAATTCAGCATTGCATATATCACTGCATGTGGCTGGAAACATGCTCCAACCAAATAGCTAAATAAGGTACATGATGAGGTATGTCCTTACGACCTTGAGGGGTGCATCCTGCGAGCACACACTGAAATTGTTCAACCAATTGTGGGGGATGCCACGAGCACCCTCTGGATAGCCAGCCCGAACCAGTATGCCAGCCTCTCCTTCCAGTTTGCCGGTGCAGGGGCTAGAACAAGCGCGTCACCCCGGAGAGGGAGACTGGTCAAGAACGAGACGTCCTGCAATGTGACCGTCATCTTACCTCACCGAAAGTGGAATGTGTGCATCTCGGGCCTCCACCTATCCACCAGTGCCGTGAGCAGGCTGCCATCGATGGTGAACTCGCGTCCAATGGAGACCAGCCTCGCAAAGGACAACAACCCTATGGCCCACAGGATTGGGACATAGCGCTCGTTAAGCTCTCACGGATCCCTCCCACCCCACAGCTTCAAGGGTGGAGGGCCAACCGCATCACCCGTCATCCATGAGTGACACCAGTGGTTCTCATCGGAGAAGCTCCAGTAAAGCAATATCTTACAACAAATAGGATAGACCAAATATTAGTGCGAAGATTGATAATAAAAGTAAAATACTGCAAATTAAATTTTATGATAGAATAAATAGTATAAAATAATATACATTTAGGACTAAAATGAACACTACAAATGCGTACTAGTCCAAATAAATGGTGCATATGAACACATGCTCATATTCTGGTCAAGAAAAATATCTGAGCCTTGATGTTACTTGATGGTACTTGTCGTAATTGTTTGTCAGTATAGTTTTGTTTTACTATATATTTAGCCTTTTACTTTTCTCTACCTCAGTTGTCTTTTGATCAAAAGCAAGCAAATTAAGTGCTTAAGTTAATGAGCATAGTACAGCTTAAGATATGATATATACATATATAGGCTTTTGTCAAGTTGTACCCTTCATTGGCTTTATGAACTAAATAACATGATATGCTGTTATAAAAAGTAATATAAGCATGGGTGATGTTTGTGTCCATAAAGAACAAATCAGAAGGTAATGTGATAAAAATCCGACTTTTTATACTATACGAGCTAGAGTAGTACTACTTAGTATAATAGTACGCAACATGCATGATGCAATAGAAATTAATTATGCTTAAATAATTAAACAACATATACTTGCTAACAAAAATTAATTAATAAAAAAATAATTATGCCTAAATAATTAGGACTAAATTAATTACACCTAAATAACTGCCACTAATTACATACATATTTAACAAAGAGAATTCATACAATAAAAAATTACTTATTAATATGACTGCTAATAACGGCACTAAACAATATTTAATCAGTTGTGAAAAAGTGGATGAAGAGCGCGGTTGAGGAGTATGAGTGAAGAGACTACGAGGCGAGAGTGTCGTGAAGAGGCGCAAAAATGTGAGTGCACGCAGCTTGAAATTTATAGTGAGAGCGATAGTGAAGCGTGCGCTAATGACGTGCCGATAATGGCGGGAGTGAGCTACGTGTGAGGAGACAGACACGACGCAAGCTACACTTTCAGTGGTTTCTTTCCTGCACAAGTGCTCAATTTTCATATGAGCCAAATATCTACGCCCCTTGTGCTTTGCTCACATGTGGATTAAACAAAGCAAATAAAAACCAAAATGAGGATTAAACAAGGCAAAGATAATGAAATGACCCACCTCTGCTGCACCTGCTAATCACCTAGTAATTTTATAAATGTTTGAGCAATATTCATAGTGGATAAAATTATAAAAAAATCACACAATTAATTACTTTGTCACGAGAGGCCGCATATAAAATTTTATAATTTTTAGAGCTCATTTGCTATATTTAAAAATTTGAACATAACTTGGTAATTGTATGAATTTTTGAGTAACATTCACAGTGGATAAAATTTCCAAAAAAACTATATAGTCAAGTACGTTATGTCGAGAGGCTACAAAAAAATTTCATAATTTTTTGAGCTCATTTGCAATATTTAAAATTGAAACAAACTGTATAAAAAATTAAGGCAGTTAATTAAACCGGCTAATTAGCCAGCTTAATTACCTACTGTCTGCCCATAGGGCAGCGTAAAATTTTTGCTTTTTAGCCCAAAATTTGAAAGTTTTTTTACATATGGACCCCTGGAGAAAAGATTTGCAAAAATGTACCCTTATCACGGCGCTAAAGCATACGGCGCCCATGGTACACAGCACGGCGCCATATGATTTGGCGCCGGAGTGGCCATGTAGGAGCCACGGTGGCACAGCACGGCGCCAAAGCACATGGTGCCGTGATGTGTACCACGGCGCTAATCTGCGTGGCGCCGTGCTGAGACTTAGCCCGAACTTGCAGTTTCGATGCAAGTCCATCTATGACGGCGCCAAACATTCTAACGCCGTATGTAGCTAGCACGGCGCCAGATCCTTTGGCGCCGTCATGTTTATATACGGCGCTAGCGTTAGGCGCCAAAGGATCTGGCGCCGTGCTAGCTACACTTGCAGGAAAAACAGCAAACCTTGCTGTTTTTTCCGCCAAACATATGCACATACACACATACATATACATTCACACACAAAACATCTGAACAACCGAAATGACAGCATCGCATAATTATCTAAAGTTTCAAAATATCACATAACATCACATAACTATCAAAAAGTCTCAAAGCATCACATAACACGTCTCAGTGCACAAAATAGTCACTCTCGCTGCCTCTTGGCCCTTCCCTTGCCCTTGGCCAGGGCATCAGTCCCTGGAGTGTACGTGCTCGGGGGACGGGCCGAATGACGAGGCCGCTGCGAAGCCTGAGTAGATGGTTCGTCGGGCATCTGCGACATCCCAATCTCGTTGTGGGTAGATGCCTCCTCATCCTCATGCTCCTCCTCCTCGTCATCCTGCTCCGCCTCGTCGTCGTCGTCGTCGTCATCATTGCCCTGACTAAAAGTCAGAGTGCGTGACGAGCTCCTCGTGGATCGGCGCTGCCGGCGTGTGATGGCGATGCTTTGCAGCGGTGAGGCACCCGGCTGGGAGGCGCGCAGTATGATCACGTCCGGCGCGGCGCGCAACCACAACGACCTACCGCCCGGTGATGCGACGTCGAAGTCTCGCAAGTAATGATATGTCACAATTGCATACATGCTTTGAATGGATCTAACTTAACGAATTATCTTCGCACCGTCGGGAGGTCCTCGAGCGATGGCTCTCATTGTCCGTGTCGCCAAGCGGGAGCTGAGAGCCTCGTCTATCTCACGCACCGAGGTTGGAGAGAAGTCCCCTAAAGAAATAAGGAAACATAAGTAAGTGCGAGATAAACGTATTGAACCAAAGTATTGCAAATATAATGCTTTCCGTACCACTCGATCGAGAATTGGAGTGACCTTGACCACTGTGCCCCCCCTCGCACGCCTGTCGTACGCAGTATCCTCGTCCTCGGACGAAGCGAGGTCCGCGTAGTCGACATCAGTCCACTGCTGCCTCAGCCTGTAGCGGGTGGCAGTGTGGTACCAGGACAAGTAATCCCGGAAGGTGGCATTGCTGTGGGGGGTATTGTCCCGCTCGCAGTTCTTGTCCATCCTCCTCCACCACTGGACGTACTCTCGGTGGTGATGAGCGAAATCTGTCATCTTTATTTGGTGGATCCTATCGAACCTACATATATAGCGATGTTAACAATAGGTGTTAGAGTAAGAACTAATACAATTCTAAATGAAACAAAAATTGTAACTTACTTGTGCAAGTAACAGATGTCGACACCTCCTCGGGAGGATAGAACTGCACGAGCCCAAACTGGCGCGCAACTTTGTGGGGGAGGTGAATCTCCATGGCGTAGAAGCAAATCAACGGACACCTCATCCTCCAAATATGGTAGTCCCTGCGGCACATTTATATTTGATATTATTTGTATTTGTACTTATATTTATATCGTATCTAGAAAAAAAATATAAAATTATTATCTATCTGTATTTAATCTATTATCACGACTCACAAGGCAAGGAAGGGGCAAAACAATAAGAAAAGAAACTCCACGGAAGTGACCGCTCGTGGACGGCTCCGTGGTGCGCGTAGCAATTATCTCCTTGGGCGTTAGCCTTCCTCGCGACGTGTCCCGGAGCAGGCGCCCCCGCGGTCCACCTCGATATGCGCATGTCCGGCACCGCCCCTCCTCACGCTCCACGTGTCCCCCACATCCCTTCACCCACGTCGAACCTGGGCCCCACGTGTCAGACGTACTGGGACACCGAGACGAAACGACGTCACTTTGCCGCTCCTGCAAGACAGGCAACTCTCCGTCCGTCCCCGTCAAATAACCATGGTTAGGTTAACTCTGCCCAGGTAAGGTTTAGGGACACGAGTACGCTGCCCGATGGCTAACCGCGGCTAGATGACCAGTTTATAAACCGACCTCCCTTCGCTTCCTCTTCGCCGTCCACGGCCGAGCCAAAGAAGAGTCACACACACCTCCATACGCCGAGCCCACGAGATCGATCACCACCGCTCGAGAGGAGAGACGAGGAAGCGACGGTGATCGTGGTGCACACGCCATGATGATGATGGGAGAGAGCGCAAGCGCCGTCGTGGCAGCACGTGGCGCCGGTGAGCGGCGTGGAGGAGCCCCGGCGCTGGTGGAGCAGCGGGGATGATGTGGCGCCGTACCTGCTGGCCGCGCTTTGGCATTACCTGCCGTCGAACGAGGCGACGGGGGGAGGGGTAGGCGAGGACGAGGAGGCGGCGGCGGCGGCGGACGCGTACGCGTGCGACGAGTTCCGGATGTACGAGTTCAAGGTGAGGCGGTGCGCGCGCGGGCGGAGCCACGACTGGACCGAGTGCCCGTTCGCGCACCCCGGGGAGAAGGCGCGGCGCCGGGACCCGAGGCGGTACTGCTACTCCGGCACGGCGTGCCCGGACTTCCGCAAGGGCGGGTGCAAGCGCGGCGACGCCTGCGAGTTCGCGCACGGCGTGTTTGAGTGCTGGCTCCACCCCGCGCGCTACCGGACGCAGCCATGCAAGGACGGCACCGCCTGCCGCCGCCGCGTCTGCTTCTTCGCGCATACGCCGGACCAGCTGCGCGTCCTGCAGCCGCCGCAGCAGCAGCAGCAGCAGGGGGGAGGCAGCTCGAGGAGCGCGGCCTCGTCGCCGCTCGCCGAGTCCTACGACGGTTCGCCGCTCCGCCGCCAGGCGTTCGAGAGCTACCTCACCAAGAGCATCATGTCCTCCTCGCCGACCAGCACGCTCGTCTCGCCGCCCAGGTCGCCGCCGTCCGAGTCCCCGCCATTGTCGCCGGACGCCACCGGCGCGCTCCGCCGCGGTTCTTGGCCGGGGGTCGGGTCGCCCGTCAACGACGTGCTGGCCTCGCTCCGGCAGCTCCGCCTCGGCTCGCCGAGGTCGGCGCCGTCCGGCGCGCCGTTCTTGGCCAGCTACGGCCCCTCCGCCGCCTTTGGGTCCCCCAAGTCCCCGGCCGGGCTCTACAGCCTCCCGTCCACCCCGACTAGGCCCTCCCCGGTGACGGTCACCACCGCCTCCGGCGCCATCGTGACCGTGGAGCAGCTCGACCTCGGGCTCATCGAGCCGCCGCCCGTGGAGAGGGTGGAGTCCGGGAAAGCCCTCCGCGAGAAGGTGTTCGAGCGGCTCAGCAAAGAAGCCACCGTCTCCAACGACGCCGCCACAGCCACCACCGCGGAAGGCGCAGCCGCAGCCGCTCCCGACGTCGGTTGGGTCTCCGACCTCATCAACTAAGCGATCAATCAGGAAACCAACATGGCCACCACGAGGAAGGTGGTTAGGTCAGGTCAGTTACTGGCAAGTGAGAATTTGTCAAGAATGATCAGTGTTCTTGTGAATAGTGCTGTCCATGGTAAGTCAAGTGGAAGCCAGAAGGCAGGAAGAGGAGGAGAAGAAAAAAATTTTCCTTAAATTTTCTTTTTTTTTTCTTGTTTCCAAGATTCTCCTCCTTGTACATATGTTCCTTCCTATGTGAATATTCTTGGCTGTTGGGAGGGGAAGGAGGCAAAGAAAGGGTGGATTTGTTTTGGGTTTTCAGATGGTGGCATGGCGGTGGAGGAGGGAGAAGAAGAGATCAAGGTAAATCACCAAGAAAACAATGGATCAAGATATGGATGTGTACATGTATATAGCGTATCTTACGTGCTTGGGGGTATGGTGTGGGTGTGGGAGATGAAGCATGCATAGAGCATGGCTGCATGGGGGAGGTGATCACGGTGGTGAAGAAGGCGGCGACCGGATTATCACCGGCGGTCCCGCAACGACGCCGGCAGGCGTCAAATTTCTCGATTCCAGAACGTCTTCAAGCTGATATGGTATTATTATTTATCGTTCACGCTTGTTCGCGTCGGCTGGATGATGAAGCCAGCCGACATCTCGGATCATTCCGTCGTTCATTCTGTTTTCGTCAAGATCCACGACCTATTGTGCTGTAATTTGGCCAATGTATTCCTTTCCTATTGATCTACCTGCTTATGAATCGAAGTATGTACCGTGTACTATTTTTGCTGCTAAGGAATTGAAACGCCATTGTAATATGCACACCACCTTGTTTCCAGATCGATTGAACCTGTGATCTTTGATGTGTTAATTGTCTCGAGATACTTGTGATTTTGGATCGATGATCTTGTGATTCTGGATCGATGATATTGTGGATTCTAATGTCCTAATTGATGGGAGGCGGTACGTGCGTACGTGATGGAGGCGAGGAGGAACTGAACTGAATTGATGCTACGATGAATTTTATTACAGCGCTTATGAACACCGTATCGCTACAGTGATTTACAGCCTACCTTTACTGCACGTCAGTCTGATTTTGTTCGGTACAGTCAGGATCCGAACTGAGGGAGACTAGGTGGTGTTGAGGAATCGTCACTGTCGATGGTTCCATCGATTTTTCTGTTATGTAAAAGGTCACTGTCGATGGTTCGATTGATTTTTCTGTTATGCAAAAGATATATTAAACATAGAAAATATAAATAGTAGATTGAAATATAGATATAGAAAGAACTTCTGGTTTTTTTTGCTTTTTTTTATATATAAAATAATTAATAGTACTCTATTTATAGTCTAATAATAAAATATTTATCATAAATCAAAGCCTTAAGCTAGATTCAGGTTTCCTGGTTTGCTTCTATAGCAACGGGAGCTGTCGGAGGGTCGTAGTCCGCCCGTTTGGCGCCTTCCCTGGTGGCCGCGGCGTTAATTCCTCGAGTACTTATCAGGTATCACTGTTGCGCGTGCGATGAGTACTTGGTCGTGTCAGTACAGTACATAATAATCAATCGTCCATTGAATATTTGAGTTCGATCCATCCGTGGCTTCCTCCTCGCAACAGCTACCCTATGAAACGGCACGGTACTCGTTTGCAAACTTCTCTGGGCTCTAAGATTTCTTTATTTCAAACACGCCTTTATTATAAAGGCCAATTGGACTGAACTTTTTCCGTGTAAACGTTTTGATTCTGTAAAATTTTCGTGCGGTCTAAATAAGGGTCTGTTTAGTTGGTGCTTAAGTTTATCATGTCTAAACTTAGGTAATATATGGCTGCCACAGAAAGTGTGGCTAACAAAATCGAAGCCACACTTGTGGCAAAGTTTGGCAAGAAACTGAGTCTATAACAAAAAATTTTTCTGTAAAATTAAGACTCCCACGTTCTAAGACCCTTCTTAATTTGTCTTGAGCTTCTGACTTCTGATTTATTTTTTCACTATTTCTAAATTTTATCTTTTTCTGGCTTTTTAGTTTTTTTTGAAACTTTTTTACTGGTTCTTTTTTCTGTATTCGTTTGCATTATTCATGATAGACTAACCTATTTTTTTTTCTATTTTTAATTTTTTTAAATTTAGTTATACCAAATAAGGCACCATCAACTACAATACAATTTTAGCTTAGCTACAATATAATTTTAGCAATAAACTAATTTATTTCAGTTCAATCGAGTGACATCTAAATTAGGGCTAGCTTGCTTTTAGCATTGTGCGCATGGACCGGAGTAGCGAAGCTGGCCAAATCCAAGGTGGGAGAATGATAAGGGCTCCTTTTTGATGTGATGTTCCCATCAATGATCCATGGAGGGAAGGGAGCTCTTTTTTCTTTCGTGGAACTCCTAGTTGCATCTGTCTGCTTCTTTGTCACTCCATGCTTGGGAGTAGAACTGGCGGTGCGGTGGGGTGGAGTCTTTTTGGCTGAGCCTTCGAAAATATTGCTGACTGCTGTGATCATTTTAGCTTCAGTTTTTAGCTTTCGATTTATTTTTTACTATTTATAGATTTCGTCTTTTTCTGAACATTTGACTTTTTGTTGTGCTTTTTTGCCGGTTCTTTTTTTTCCCGTATTTATTTGTATTATATGTAATGGGCTAACATATTTTATATATTTTTTAAATTTAATTATGCTAAATAAGCCTCATCATTCTGATGTTTTTCACCAGATTCTGATGCTTTTCAGCCATAAACCACAAAAAAACCCAAATGATCACCAATATCTCTCTCACACCATGTTCTTCTTATGATCCATCTTTAGTTTTCTTCATTTAGGCTGATCCTTGAGTACCTTGAAAGCTTCCAGGAGTTTGAGCATATTATCGGTGGTTCATTGCAACATAAAGGATGGAAATTCAGCAAGAAATGAGGTGGCACATGGCCCTGCTCAATTTGGCTTGTTTCTGGTTTATTTTTCACTATTTTTAAATTTTGTCTTTTCTAACTTTTGGCTTTTGAACTTTTTGCAGTTCTTTTTTCCGTATTTGTTTACATTGTTCATGATGAGTTAACCTGTCTTTTTTCTATTTTTAAACTTTTTTAAATTTAGTTATGCCAAATAAGCCACCATCAGCTACAGTGAAATTTCAACTAGCTATAGTGCAATTTCAACCATAAGCCAGTTTATTTCAACTCAACCGAGCGGCACCAAAGTTTTGGCCATATGGAGATTAGGGGAGATTTCTAGGAATTGAAGGAACTGGGAGGTTTTGATTATATTAAAAATTTGCATTTTCTATTTGTGGATTTGAGATCAGGATCAATATTTGCAAAATCATACTCCCAGTAGTGGTTCAACTCTGAGAAGGAATTCCACTAGGAGGTCGCTGAGAGGCGAGAAGACGAAAAAGTAGACTTGCCCTTTAGCTTCTTCCATAAGTGTCATGTCAAGCTTGTCTTTCCTTGTTGCGTCTGTTGTGAGGCCTCCGATCTTCCACTACTGCCAAATTTATCATGATACATACAGAAAACATGAAAAAACTCCTCTTTGATATGTGTGAAAGCTTAGAATAATCAAGGCTAAGGCATTCACCTATTCCTCCACGCCAACTTGTAAACACCGCCAACTTTTTGTACGATCGAAAATGATAGCAAAACAATACAAGTGTGAAATAGAACTAAAATATTTAATAAAATTTTCCTCCATTGCTACGATGGCATGGCCTAAAAGGGGATCCTCCCTAGATTTGGCAATTTTGTCTACAATTAACCAAATAAATTCTATAACTAAGAAAATGTTAGGATAATAAACACTAGATAGAACCTTTGTTGCTTTTTAAAAGGTCTTAAAAACTCTTGAAAACGACTAACAATCATCAATCTAAATTAGTAACTACCAATTCATTATTTTGAGAGTTAGCATTGACAAAAATGGATATAACATGTTCGTACCGTTGTATCTTCTTTAACATGACATACGTCGAGTTCGACCTCACCTTTATATCAAGACCAAAATTTCCTGGCTCTTTCCCATTGGCTGTGCAGTACTCCGCGAACCTGGTTACCACTTGCGGGGAACTTGTGAGGTAACGAATGACATCACGGATACTATTCAAATATGCACCAATTGATTGTATACCATCTTGAACAACAAGATTCAAGATGTGGCATACACATCTTTAGTGGACGACAGAACCACCAATATATGTTTGCAATCTTGGGGTGAGGATATTTATAGCCGTTGTGTTTGCCGAGGCGTTATCAAGAGTTATAGAAATAATTTTATTCTCTATCTTAAAATCATCAAGTACATGTAGTATACGCTTTGCAATGGCCTCTCCCGTGTGTGATTCATTTATTACTTTAAATCCTATGACTCTCTTGTTTAGTTTATAATTATCGTCTAAATAATGAGCTACAACACGAAGGTAGGTACTGTCCAATATATGAGGTTATGGCAAAAGAAAACTGAACTTGTTAGAATAGTTCTTTCAGCTCTACCAGTTCCTTTTAATACATCCGTAAAATATCAGATGTAGTAGTTCTCCTACTAACATGTTGGTACTGTGGACAAAAGCCGCGTTGGATCATTCTTTCAAACGCGCGACTTTCACCCATCTTAATCAATTGATCTTCTAAAACAATATATCTAGCAATTTCCTCACGGGCAAAAAGCGGGTTGTATACCCAAGTACTTATAGAGCCATTGGCCTCGAAGTTTAGCTACGTTGTACTCCTCCCCCTCAGCCTTGTGCCTCCATCTTGCGTAAGCATGCTTTGTAGTGTCGGTTCAAGTGTCCTGTCCCTACAGCTGTACAAGCACTTAATTTAGCATTGTAATAGTTACAAGTTGTGATGTCTACCATTTCACCGTCTCGGATTTTCTGGCTCTAGGTCATGTGCTTCCAGCAATTCACCCTTCGTCTAGACTCGCCAATGTTGGCGTCCGTGGATGGGGGGAGAGAATTCTAGAGTCCCCATTGGCTCCGGACCGCCCTGGTACTCCTTGTAGCCCTCCGTAACATCCATATGACGATCATCCATGCCATAGTCTCCCATGCTTGGCGAGTCGACGAGCATCAATGGGAGTCGAGCTAGAGGAGGACTAAGGGAGCGACGGTGGGAGCTTACACTAAGTCGCCTGTTGCCCTTTTGAGCTTTGACTCCTCTCGCATATTGCTTGAGAGCTCCTTGGTACTACGACTCCTTGGTAACATGGTGGATGGATGGTGATTAGCGAATAAATGAGAAGTACAAGCGCAGAAAATGAGATTGTGAAATGAGAAGTATGAGCTTGTGAAATGACTTGGGAGTGTAGAAATGTTCGAGTAAGAAATGAGAAGTCGATCTTGTGAAGAAATGGAAAGTTTGAGCTTGTGAATTTTGTATGCATTAGGAAAGAGTCGTTGCTCTCCCAAATGTTGCCTCTGAAATCTGAACATTGTCGACCGTTGTCAAGGCCAATGACGTCCGACTTGAGTAATTGACATTGGCAAGCTCATCTTCAAGATGGCCTGCCACCTTCGCTAAGTGTTCGACATGGAAACATCCCAATTTTCCTTTTCGACCACTTTGAATCCTAAACGGACTCGACTCTAGACTCCTTATGACTATGACCGATGCAGTATTCTTATGACTTACAACCACTACAGTACCTTTACGACTTACAACTGCTACAGTACTCGAACATGGTCGTAGATTGCCGTGGTCATAGACCTAAAGACAACCAGATTAACTCTATCAATCTCCTCCTTAAGCTTGTTGTCTTCCATTGATGTTTTGCACACTGATCTTCTCCCTTATCTCCCTGAACTTCATACTTCTGAGCGACTTGGTTAGGATGTCAGCGAGTTGATCTTCTGTGCAAACATGTTGCACCTCAATTTTCCCTAATTCCACGCATTCCCTTATGTAATGGAAATAGGTGTCGATGTGTTTGCTTCTCTCATGGTAGACTGGGTTCTTGCTCAACGCAATTACAGACTGATTGTCAATCTTCAAGGTTACCTTCTCAACCTTCATCTTTAACATATCAATAACAATCATCCTAGCCACACCCCTTCACATGTTGCCGCACAAGCTGCAATGTACTCTGCTTCACATGAGGATAAAGTGATCACCTACGCTTGTGTGAACACCAACTCATTGGGTTCGACCCAGGAAAAACATCATGCTGAAGTACTTTTCCAGTCATACGTATCACCGACTAGATCACCGTCCAAGTAACCGATCAGCACCAAATCTTCTTCCTTCTTCTCGTAGATACACCGTAACTCAATGTTCCTTTCACGTACCTTAGGATGTGCTTTACTGCACCTATATGTTTTGTTGTCGGATTCTCCATATACCGCTCACCATGCCAACCGAGAACGCTAAATCGGTCATGTGTGTAGCAAGTATCTCAAACTTTCGATTATGCATCTATACATAGTCTTGTCTACAAGAGGGTTTGTGTTGTCTTTCCTCAACTTTAGGTAGGGTTCCATTGGAATTTGCATTGGATTACAATCCTTCATGCCGCATTTGTCTAACACCTTGATTGCATATGCGGATCGGTGAGTAATTATCTTGGAGCTTTGACGTACTTCAATGCCCAAGTAGTAGCTAAGTAACCCAAGATCGCTCATGCTAAACAACTTCTTCATCTAGCTTTTGAAGCTATTTATCTCCCCGATACTCTCTCCAATGATGATCAAATCATCCACAGAAACTCCAACTAACAAACTCCCTTTTCCTTAGCTTCGTTTATACACTGCATGCTCTAACGAGCATTTTTCAAAACCGAGTGCTACCAGAGACTTGTCTAACTTCAAATTCCAAGCTCTTGGGGCTTGACGCAGACCATATAAGGCTTTGTGCAATCTTAACAACAGGTGTTCTTCTCCTTTTTTCTCAAATCCTTGAGGTTGCACAACATGAACTTCTTTTTCTAGATCGCTGTTGAGGAAGGCTGATTTCATGTCCATATGATGTACCTCCCAACCTTCATGTGCCACGATCACAATAAGTAGTCGCACCATCTCTAGTCTTGCAACATGGGCAAAAACTTTATCAAAATCAATGCCTCGTCGTTGAACGTACCCTTTGCAACTAGCCTTGCCTTGTGTTTCTGATCAAGCCTTGGGTGTACTCCACCTTATACACCCACTTCAATCTAATCGGCTTGTGACTAGCGGCAATGGAACAAGCTACCATGTTCCATTTTTTAGATAGAGGACATCTCCTCTTCCATAGCTTTTCTCCAATCTGGTTTCACCTTGGCTTCTTCAAAGATTGTAGGCTCCTCCTCTTTGAGTAAGCAGAACTCTGAATCTTCTTGCTCGATCGGAGATGTGGCATCATAAAGATTTTAATGTCATGCTCCCATCGAGATCCTTGGATGAGCTTACATCGAGCTCCAATCTTCGCGGAGTACCGGTGAGACCGACATTCCCACCATTGCTCAGAGTCCGTGATATAGATAAGCCGGTGTCTCGGATCCCGTGCTCATACTCTTTGTGGTTGTACAGGTTTTCGCTTCATGGTCATGTCCTCCAACTTCGTCCTCCGTGGTCGTTAGGATCTACAACCACATTGTTGTTGGATCCTCCGACTACGCCATTTGTGGTTGGTGTGTCGGTTGTTATCACGTTTGTCATCAGGACCTGTATCAGGGTCAGGAGGATAATGTACAGTTAAGATGTCTTCCATTGGTCATACCTCTGTCGAGGGATCTCTGCTCCACTTCCACTTCCTCTCCTCCTAAAACACTGTGTCACGAGTCACATTAACTCGTCATGTTGTCGGATCATACATCGGATAGCCTTTTGTCTTTGAATCATACCCAATGAATCTTTTGTTGTGGTTACTGGACCAAGCAGAGAGAGTGTGGTAGTGGAGAGTTGAGTAAATGAATGGCTTGGAGCCTTCCTCCCGTGGCCTATGCCATATATATATTCATATGGGAGTGTTTGTACAGTTATACCCTTACACATGAGTATTCCCTCGGGGCTCTTATGTCATTACACATGTCTGTTTGGACCTAACAGCCTCATCGGGCTTAGGTGGGGCCACCCTACAACAAATACCATTGCCTTGCTTTGATCTGCTAGCTTGGAGACGTGTGACGTGGTCGTCTTCACATGTGCAACGCACCTGAAAGTGAGGAGGTGACCCACACCTGGCTTGAGATCGTAATAGGCTTCATAAGGAGTTTTACCGATGACGTTTTTCATTGGTGCCCGATTTAGGAGATAAACGACAGTCGAGACTGCTTCCCCCCAAAGTTCCCCTGGGACACCCATGCTCTTCAACAGACTCCTCACCATACCAACCACCGTCTGACTCCTCTTTTCGACCACACCGTTCTGTTGGGGAGAATAAGGCGTTATCAGATAACGCCTAATTCCCAACAATTCGTAGTAGTTTTTGAACTCATTTGAGGTAAACTCACCACCGTGGTCGATGCGCAGAGCTTTCACCTCGGATGCTTTTCCATCTCATTGCGCACCTTGATCTTCTTGAACACCTTGAGCGCTTTGTCTTTGCTTTGGAGTAACACTAGCCACATATACCTCATACGGTCATCTACCAACGATAGGAAGTATCGATTTCCTCCATGCGTGGTCGAGTAATTGGCCGCAGATGTTGCCATGCCACAACTCATGAGGAACGACTACTTAGTATAGAGATGTGGTCGAAATAGGTTCCAATGTTGTTTACCAATTAGACAACCATCACAGATGTGATCTACATGCCCGATCATGGGCATGCCTTGTACAATCTTCTTGTGAGCCAAATCCTTCAAAGCATGAAAGTTCACATGCCTGCACTGGCGTGCCATCTCCATGCCTCTTGATGGTTCTTACTAAAAGACACTCTGGTAGAGCGGATTGATGTTCAACAAATATATCCAGTTTCTTGATATACTCATTTTGGCCAACAATCTCGAGTTCATTTAGAATCGCCATTACTCCACCTTCGACCACAATCTTGCAACCATTTTTGTCCAGCTGTTCGAGGCTGATAGTATTGCTTCTCAGCCTTGGGATGTAGTAAACATTCATGAGAATACGATGTTCACCCTTAAAACAATCCAACAGTACCGAGCCCCTTCCTTGTATCTCCATAGCCGAACCATCTCCAAAATTGACTGAGCCTTTTATCTTCGTGCCAATCTCAACAAACTTTTGCATACATCTAGTAATGTGGTTACTTCCGCCAGTATTTAGGTACCAAGCCTTGTCTTGGGTGCCGCTAAGTTTTGGTGTCACCTTTTCTTTATGAAGGAATACCTCTTCTTTAGGTATTGGGACTATATGGATGAGTTCACACACTTCAATCATCAGCAGCTAAGGGTTGTCATCATTTTGCTTCACTATAAGATTCATCCTTGCTCTTCAGTTTGGTTTTGGACACTCTTTCGCAAAGTGCCCGTACTCGTTGCAGTTGAAGCACTTGACCTTGGTCTTGTCAAAGTCTGCGGCAATCGTTCATCGACAACGTGATTGCCATCTCCTCGCCACCACCTTGCCCACGGCCATGTCCTCGACCCGTTCCATTCGATCTCCTCTCTCGAGTGCTGCTCGAGCCTTCATTCTTCTTAGTCTTTGAGCTCCTCTCTTCCCACTTATTTTGGGTAAAGAGCAGCTTCTATCCTCCATCCTTCAAGTGTCGTCGACCCTTGAGTCCTTCCTCAAAAGTTTTGAGGCATTCGATCGCCTCTGAGATCGATAGCGCTTCAACATCACTGAACTGTTCAATCATTCTAATAATATGGAGGCATCAATTTGGAACTCAGCTGAACAGCTTTTCGACAATGTCGCTCTCTTCTAGCTTCACGCCGAGTGAATGGATCTCACCCACTAGAGTGGTGAGTTTCATAGAGTAGCCGGTGATAGTCTCCGATTCTCCCATCTACAACTTGCTCAATTGCCATTTAAGCACTTAAGCGCGTGCCTTCTTGATACGATCTTCACCTATCCACATCTCCTTGAGTGCGATACAGGCTTCTTTTGCCGTCTCCTTCTCAGTGATCGACATCATCATGTCATCTGGCACCACTTCATACCTTGATCCTTGTCGCCGTTATAATCTCTCTTTGACTTCCTACCATATCCCTAGTGAACGCAAGATTAACTTCATCTTGATGCCCTATATGCCATAATTCGTTTCGCTCAACATCAGGTATTGGATCGGGATCGAGGCGCTTCTTATCGTTGGCTTGATGAGCACGCCTGTCTTTGATGGATCGAGCTCATTGCCTATGGTCTTGTCAAGCACTCTTGACTTTGATGGATCACCAGTGTTGTCAGCCATCACTTCGTCCCTTAGGCTCTGATACCAAATGGTGGGGAAATTCGCCCAGGGCTTAGACTATCAATGAATGTCAACTTTAGAGATCACACACGTGAATACGAGTAAACACTGATTGATTTGTTTTCTTTTTCAATGCAATGTAGTGCAATGTATTTGTGTCTTTTTCTTCTTTCTTATATAGAGAAGCAACATACAAGATTTTGAAACCAACGCGGCATACCACACTAAGAGTCTGCCAGGGAAACATCCCGACTTTCCTTTTTTACGACCACCCTGAATCCTAAATGGACTCTGACTCTGGACCCCTTACGACTATGACTGCTACAATTTTTTTACAACTTACAACTACTACAGTATCTTTACGGCTTACGACTGCTACAGTACCCCCGAATGTGGTCATAGACTGTTGTGGTCGTAGACCTGAAGACAAATAGATTAACTCTATCAAAAACCATCAATTAAATTAGCTCTAAGGTAATTTGCTCTAATTTAGATAATTGGAGGATATCAAATATTCAGTTTTGAAGTTTAGAATTGATTTTTGAATTAGCGAAAACTTATTTCCTTTTCACAAGTGTTGGTTGGTATGGTTACACATAGGAAGCTTCCTATTGTAACTTATTCCTTCTAGATAGGAGGGCTCTCTTCGATATGAGCCATCTAAGTGTTAAAATAATGACCTCAAATAATTGTAACTAGATTTGAGTAGTCTGATCTGTGAAAAACCTTGAATAATTGTATCCACTTCGCTCAGAATTAAACTTCATCCTCTTGGCATGATTAGATCGAGTTCATCTTTTGTGAGTGGGATGCATTGGAAGCAGGGATAGCAATAGGACAGGGATGATCAGATGTACCTACAGCCTTGCCCCGATCCCCGCTAACTCATTGTTGCCCCAGCCCTACCAAGCATCGTTGGGAAAGTATCCCCGTCCCATGTGGGGAACCCTATAGACTCTAATTAAAAATATAGTTTGGATGTATTCATGTACTTGTTAATGCGAACTTAGCTATTAATTTATATGTATTTATGTATACTTTGTCTTAATATGTAGTTTTAAAACTTAAATTATAATATGTAGACACAAGTTTTAGTTAACATATAAGAAAAACACCTATATTGTATTAAAATATACAACATATAAACTAAAATAATATATTTTTTGGCGAATCTCTATGGCTTCCCGTGGAAGGACTTGGACCCCTCTCCACCCCTACCCACGTGGGGGAAGAATGACCCCGACTTATTTCTGTGGGGATAATTATCATGGGTCCTATCCACGCAGGGCAAATTATTTCCTCTACTGAAAGTTATTTTTAGATTCTGTTTGGAACTGTAAGTATATGTAAATTCTGTAGCCATCTCTGTATAAGCTTGTACATAAAGGTGATTTGTTCAACTTTGTTGTAGATAAAGCAACCAATGAAGTACCCACCATCATAACCTCAGGTTGCATTTTTTTTCTTCTAACAAATATTACAGAATGTGTGGATGCACGACAAACTAGTACACCGAATGGTCCGACATACCAATCAAACTGAACTGATCGATCGACCATCGGTTGCCAATAGTTTGAAGCTGCAACAATAGTAGGGCACACAGTTCGTACTTTAATTTGGAGCCAGAAAAGTCATGAAGCTCTTGTGAGGGAAAACAAAGGAGTAGTAGGGCCATGCATCAGCATGGGAGATAGGAGAGTATGTAGACGACGGCCTGATCGAGAATTAATGGAGTACCACCCTTGCTTTGCTTTCTGGCAACGAGATCGATGGATGCAGAGGCCATCATTCCGTGATACGAACAGAGCCAAGGGAAGACGAACTAGTCGAGGTGAGGGCCTACCGCTACAGCTGCTGCTCCCAGAGGCAAAGCAACTACGGAAACTGGGTGTTGGAATGGCTGTGCTTATTTAAGCTTTAGTTTTTAGCTTGTATTTTTTAATTTCATTTTTAGGTTTTTTATTTTTTATATTGTCTGTGATGTCGTAATTTTTTAAATTTAATTATGATAAAAAAACTAATAGTAGTTATAATAAAAAACCTTAAACAGTATTAAATAAATCAAAAACTTAGGTTTTAAGCTCAAATAAGTACCTCCTTAGTAGACACATCTACTACTGCAGTGGTACAGTCCTTGCTCGGAGAACTCTTTTTCTTAAGGTAGCAATTGGGTAACGTAATCGCATTAAAGTTCACAACTTACGAGTTATGGACTTAAATCTGGAAAAATCATGTGAAATCTACGGCTTATAGACTCAAATCTTGAAAAAACATGAATAATCTACACAAACAGCTCATCTGATCTGCGATTGGTAGGAATTGAGCTCTACTTTCAGAGGGCCAACATGCCACACCATTCAGATACGTGGGAACTGCATGTTGGCGAGTTAGTAGAGATGTGGGAGTTGACTTCACCTACTATTCATGGTTCAAATCCTAGATGCTCATCTTACACAACCTTTGGTGGTAAAGCGTGTACCCGTTCTTCCAGATGTCAAGACTCCATAGTTCTAGGCGGGTTCCAATGGGTGCACTTCAGTTTGCGTGTGTGTTATAATCTCACAAAACAAATCTTATATATGCATGTAATTAAATCTCTTGTTGTGATTTGGTTGAGATTGACTTTATCTCGATTATTTCCTACATACAATGTTCATCGCAATCCAATAACTCTCAACAGTGACGAAGTTTGGAAAAAAAGTTGACTCCCTAAGCCGTCTCACTTGTGAGGATCGACGCGACATTGAATTGGGTATCACTGATGCAAATTTGAAGCTACTTCTTGGATACGTTCATCCGTGTGCTTCACAAATCACCACCACATCCACATGGAGTTGGTTTGTATACCACGACCGAGACGTACCGTGCCTTTTCATAGGAGACCGAACCAGCCAACGGGTCAGGTGACTATGCCTATCATCCGTGGTATCGAGGTTATCCACTTGTTGGCCAATGGGAATGCGTCGCCGTCACGCGATCAGAGATCGACCGATCCCGAAGACCACGGCGAGTAGAGTTAGTGCACTGTGTGTCACCCTCTCCGGGGCCCCGCAATGCGTATGCCCGGCCGCAGATGGAGGGAGGTCAGGAGGACATGGCCCAGCTGGGCAAGTTCCGGCTACAAGCCAACCGCACTTTCCGGTGGCTAAATGCTTCGTCGATCGTACGTCCAGCTGCTGCTTGATTGTTTCAATGAAAGAGAAAACCTCCTCAAGCTGATAGTCGATTGAGGATTGGATAATTTAAATTGTCAAACGAGTAGCATAGCATAGCGGTGTGTGTGGCATTTTATCTCTCTGGTCAATGGCTAGAGTGTTGTGTGGTTTTTCCGCTATATTTTTCTAGGATTTAAACTCGTAACCAGTAGGTTGTTGTCGGATCCCAGTAACGACTCCAAACCCTCTGTGTAAATCGCACTAGTCCAAAAACAGCTAGTGCACATAGTAGAGCAAAGATACATATCAAGCATAAATGACCAACCATGTATATTAAGTAAAAGAGTACGGCCTTATGGCCAAGTCTTATATTAGGATCATTGATAACATAAATAAAGAAAGTAACAGCGGAAACAAATTGATAAACAGCGAAGCCCAACAGCTTGCCCACAGGCAGACGACTGTAAGACGCGTCCTACTAGTCCAGGTCCTCACCATAGTCGTAGACGTCCTCCTCTGAGATGAGATAGCAAGGTGTGTACAAAATTGTACTCCGCAAGTCACACGAAGAAATGCATTATAATGATTAAAGGCATCAATGGAAGGATTATAGGGTTAGTTTGAACATAAAACAACGTTTAAAGAAATATAGTAGATAGATTGAAATTGCTGAATTTAGTATAGTAAGTAAAAACAGAACTTGTAATTGAAATTAATACCATTAGTGCAGGTTTCAACCAAACACTAACTTATCCACGGGCATTCCACCCGGACCATCTTTTCCAAAAGATCTCGTATGGATTCCATCCATCCACATGTTTCCAACCACTCATGGTTTCCATCCATCCACAAGGTTTTCATAAACCATTTAAAAAAAATAAAGTCTAATCCATGAAAAACTTTACTCAGCATGCCCATGACCGTGGGCACGGCTATCCAGGATAGATTATACACTCTGTAGAGGTTGTACAACTTTACCCACAAGACATGATCATCCCGGATTGCCACACGAGTTACACACTTCCTTAGGTGTGCAGCGAGGAGATCATGACAAGGCCTTTACAATGTTATGCCTTCAACCTGACCAAGCCAACTCTAAGGTTTCACCCCAGTAAAGAATCTATCAGACCGGGACCCCCTCTTGAGCCGAGTGAGACTTCACATGGCACACACCACGCTCACTTTCAGCCTACAACATGACTTAGGTTGGGACTCGCAAATTATTCAGTCAGGATTGTCCCATATCAGCCTTGTGGTAGTACGCTAGGGCTTTACAACAGTAGCTCACAGTCCGATCATTAATTGACTTAGGCTCAATGTCGGGCCCAGATTTTACAATCTAGAATCCTCTGTGATTCCATCGCACTATTCCCTGGATCAGTAGATAGTCCTCACAGATACAGTAATGGACATTAAAATACATATCATGCGAAAACATAAATATAATAATAGACTTACTCATGGGCCAATCAGGCCGAAATCATTAAATTGCAGCAGCGGAAGAACGAAGCACACAGGTGGGACCCTCAGGACATGCCCACAGGCAGCCGACTGGAGGCTTCGCGACCTAGTTTTTTTGACATCTTCACCTTCTTCATCTCATGGCCAGATGTATTGCTGAAGCGTAGCGATTTGACTTTTATTCTGGATTAATTGTGAGAGCGAGGGTGAGCACAAATCACCGTGCTCCACGAGCCAATACACAGGACACAATTAGATAGCATGCATGGCTTATCAAAGGAGGGTTCGGGTTATTTTATTTGCCATAAATTGTATTTGAAATATGATACATAGAAATTTCCTGAGACTTAGCAGCTTTAACCAAAACATAATGTGTGTAAAGGAATGCAATAGTAATAGTGATCCAGATTTCAACCATTGTTACATGGCTTCTGCACCATATGCTAACATTTCAGCGTTATAACCGCTTACATTATCACTGGGGCGACACCCAGGGCAACACAAATCAGGGCTTCACACTGCCCTCCACTTTTCCATTTCCACCGACAAAGTTGTTTTTGAAATAGAACTTTATCTAGTTAAGTTCTCATGTCCGCCCTTGACCATGGGCACGGCTATTCGAATAGTTTTGACTCTACAGAGCTTGTACACTTTCACCACAAGAGACAATCCACTCGTTGCCCCACACGATTCCTTAGTCATGTGGTTGAGTAGACCATCACATTGACTTTTTAAAATATCTAGCTCCTTTTGTCATCTCACCCTATGGGCTGTTCCCACTTGCGGTGGGTCCCATACGTTGCACGGGATGTTTGCCACGGCTACTAGCGCATTCGGACTCCACTCCCCACAACGCTAGTACGACTAAAAAACTTCACCCTCCACTCGGTGTCCCTTTAGGCCTCCCTTGTCCTTGCAATATCCACTCCTATCCACTACCGGTGAGATGAGTCAGGAGTTTCGATAAATTTACTTAGCCAAATTGTATTTTACAGACTTGTGGTTGTACTGTTTTACATAAGGTATCATGACAAGATTCGGTCCTTATGATTATCTAGGCGGTTCTATCACATTTCATAATCTGTGCTTCTCTTCACACCACATACCACCCCATACCATCCTTGGATATTCAAGCAAGTTGGGGTTTTTGGGAGCATAAAATAATCATGTTAAAATACATCAGTCATTTCCACCATGACTTCCCAAATCAGTTACTCATGATTAAAAGTGATGCTTGGGGCATTTTGGTACCCCTGAGTACCTAAGCAATACAAAGTAGTAGCATATGATTACAGACTTATTTTCGAAGGTTGTACCATTATAGTTTTTGCTAAAGTGACAAGGCTCAGATATTCAAAAGTCTCAAATGAGTGTAATACTAACAAGTTCATTATTGGGCATATAACTAGAAGCTTAAAATCAAATATACATTTGCACATAAAATAACAGCATGCAATTTCATAATTTTAAAATCGAAATAATTTGCGGAAAAGGTAGGTTCAATATGATCAAAGTATTGACTCACCTTGCGCGGTTTACCGCGGTCTTGAGCTCACACAATGCTTTCTCTTGAGCTTCTGGTCTTTATCTTCACTTCGCTCTTGATCATGCTCGATCCCTTGATCCTTCAGGACTCTGATTTCTAATTACGTGCTAAATGATTGAATACAAATAAAGGCAAATAACTCAAAAGATCCAAATAAATCCGAATAAACTCGGTTTATCTTTATTATGAGTTAATGGGTGATTCGGGTGTTTTGAGGCAAGGTCGGTGGGAACCTCTTTTATTAATTTTTGTATTTATCAAAGAAATTACATGAGTTAGGTTAGACCTATGAGTTGGTGTACAAGTGTAGCTCGATATTATTTTGTCGAGCGCTAATATTCAGGGCATATGTTATATATAAGCGATGTATATAATTTTAGCGTACTGAATTAATCTTAAAGTCTGGGTTCATAGCATTTTGTGGTACATCATTTTATGTGTCCTTAGTTAGCACTAGGCTTAGCTTAATTTGAGTTAGGATATATTTATACTGGTCAATATTATTATTCATTTAAACCTAACGTTAGGATTTAATTAATCGTACTATTATTATCTTGTCTACACCTTTGTTATTATTAAACTTAGCTTTATTTCTAGTTCAAATTTTATTTGTCTAGCAAGGCTTGTCATATGGATTCTTAATTCAATATCGCTATTTATTTAAATCTACCACGGGGATTTATTTAATGGCGGCATGATGAATATTAGGGCATATATTATAATTAAGGGTAATCTTTATTAAGTTTGAATATTTAACCAAAGTCATATTTATTTATTATTGCTTTGGATTTAATAATTAGCCTTTTAAATAATTGCTCAAACCATATTAATTAATCATATATGAACTAATCAAAATTTAAACCTTAAATAATCTCATTTATAACCTAGTTAAATTTTATTAGCTTCTCTACATTATTCCCTAATTTTCCTTGATTTTTATTAATTAAAATGAGCTACAAAAAACAGAATAAAAATGTGGGGAAAAAGTGCTGCCTACTGGAATCGAACTCAGGACCTCGGCTCTGTGTGTTAGGCGCGCGCTGCTAGCCAAATGGGCCTAAGGCTTGGGCTGACTTAATCGGAGGGGGAAAAAGCAGATGAAATGAGGAGTGGCTGAGGCAAAAACAGGGGAAGTCAGCGGCGCATGGTGCTGGGCTCGCCGCCGGTGGAGGCTGGCCGGACCGGTGGTGGAGGTGGTCAAATGGATTTTATGGGGCTAGTGGAGACCAGGGGAAGTCGCGGCTTTGGTTGAGAGGCGTCGAAGGTGGCTGGCATCGACATGCAGCGCCGGAGGTGAGGGCGAAGATGGAGCGATTTGAAGAGGACGGGAGGGAAGCGAAGAAAGTGTGAGCTGCGGGAGGCCAGAGGAAACTCAGCGAGTGGGCGGGGAGGAGGAACCGCTATGGGCGGCGGCGGAGACCATGGCGGCCGGTATGTTATGGCGCCCGAGCTGAGGTGAAGTGGAGCGCAACCGGCGCTTGGTGAAGCTTCATGGCGCCTGCGGTGCTCGGCCGGAGGCAATCGGGCCATGGCACCCGGGAGAGCACAGCGAGAATGGGGCGGTGGCTTGCGCGCAGGCGGGCAGGAGAGTGCGAGGGTAGGGAGAGGGCGGCACGGGGGAGAGCTTCTTATGGCCATTGCGGAGATAGTGGGCGCACGTGGGAGAGAAAACCGTGGGTGAGGTAGGAGGGTGCGGCGCATGGCTGCCACGGGGCAGAGGGAAGCTGAGCGCAGCAGAGGGAGGAAGTGGCGTGGGCACATGGGGAAGAAGAAGGAAAGAGAGGAAGGGCGCGCGGAGCTGGGCCCAGTGGCCAGGGAGGAAAACGGAAGGGAGGGAGAGGAACGAGGGAAAAGGGGAGGGCCCGCACGGCAGAGAGAAAGGGAGCGGGAGGGTGCTCGGTCGGCAGGGAGAAACAGAGGAGGAAGAGAGAGGGGAGAGAGAAAAGGGTTGGGCCCACATGGAATTGAGGGAAAATGGAAATGGAAAAGAAAAGGAAAGAAAAGAAGGCTTAGGCATTACTTTAAAATCTGGATTTTTTGTTTAAATTTCTATTTCACATTTTAGATTATTGCTTTACATTTTTGCATGACATTTGAAATTTAAAAATTAAATTTTCAGCTATTTAGATGTGAGTTTTCAAAACTCCTTTGGCCATTTCTTCTCTTTTACCTTGGTAAATTCCGTTTCAATTTTTTTATTTCCATTATTTAATATTTGAATTTTATTTTGTGTGCAGACCCTTAGATTTTCTATTTCTTTTATTATCACCATCATCTTTTTTTTAACTTGGGTATTATTTTCTCAATATATTAATTTGCATGCCACCCAGAAACTCAAAAAATTTCAAATAAATATTCAAAATAAATTCAAATGCCAGCAAAATGCAAGAAAAGTTTTAAAATTCCATATTTTTGAATATCCAAATTTTGGGATGTTACACTCAACCACAAACCCTTGTGCACGACAATCAACAATGTGTCTCTGAACAACAGTGCATACCTGCACCCACCACCTAACCATTAGCCTAGGTCTAAATCAGATTTTATATTTTATTTTGAAATAATTTTATAATCCTTCTCGACTTACCAAAGTCAAGAATACACTTGAAAAGCTTGTCATTTCATGTGAAAAAGGTGTCCCAAGCCTAAGTTATATCTTTGCAGGGCTAAGCGTTTGCTACAAAAATTCTCCAGCCATTCAAGTGAACTAACCAGAGTTTTGTTCTAGGGTTACAAGGTATCGAGGAAGTCAATATCAATGGAGGAATTATCAAGTAGGCAATAACTAAATTTAGAACTGAATTTGAAGTATGTTGAATAAAATTAAGCATGCAATGTAATTTAAAAAATAATTTTATTTGGTCAAAGAGTGTGACTTGCCTTGCTCCACGGTTGGGTGTGAATCGTCGTCGAAGAAATCTCCCGAATCGTCGCAGTTTACACGTGAAAATAACCCACCAAACTTAAATAAAATTCAAATAAACTCCAAATATTTAAATTGAGGGCAGAAATGGATAGAGGGAAATTTTTGATGAATTTAAAATTTTGAATGGGCTCAATTGGAGTTAGGATGGAGGAGAACGGGCTCTCAGAAGTTTAAAATCAGACAAAAGAAAAAGGATGATTTTCTGGAATTATTTTTCTAAAGGAAAACGAGATTATGACATCAGCAAGAATTAATGGAATTATTTTTCTAAAGGAAAACCAGGTTTATGGCATCAGCCCTGGCTTGGTGAGACTAACCAATGGGCCCTGGTCAATGTGGACCAGGTCCATGGACCATAGGGAAGGCTGAGGTGGTAGGGAGGCTGACATGTCTCGCCGATCTGTGCAAATTTCTTGATGTGGCGGCCAGTGGCGCCGACATGGCTGCCACGTGGGTCGAGGGTCTCGGTGCTGATGTGGCAATACGTGGCTGCCACGTGGGCTTGAATGCTGAGGTGGCTAGACATGTGGCTCCACGTGGGCAAAAGGGGGAAGTGGCACTGACATAGCGGGGAGGAGCCGAGGTGGTGTGCCACTGGTTGCCATGTGGCATGCTACGGACGCCCGGGCTGCTAAAGTGGCTCGTCGCCCGGAAGAGCGCTTTGGACCCGAGGGTCACCGCCGTTCTGGCGGGTGGCGGCAGCCGGCGCTGGGTGCAAAAGAGAGAGGAGACAACGGGGAGTGTGATGGTGTATGCGGATTTTACTGAGGACGGCCGGAGAGTAGTCGGTGACGAGGAAGGCGGCGTAGGTGCTCGAGTCACCGGCGAAGTGGGTCCTCGGGCGGCGCTCGAGCTCGGTGGAGGGGCGGAGGAGATCGGCGAGGGCTCAGGGAAGCCGGAGGTGCTGGCGCCGAGGTTCGGGGAAGCTTCCTTCGCCGGTGCTCAGAGGGGCATTGGGGAGCTCGAGAGGGGCAGCGAGTGCGGCGGTTTCGGGTGGAGAGGGCCGAGTGGGGAGTGGGGAAGGTGGACGATGGGTGTGGTGAGTGCGGTGTACGAGAGAGGTACTGGGGGCGGCGCTTGCACGGGGTGAACGTGGCCAGGAGAGACGGGGTGGCGTACGGCTGGGGCGGTGTCGTGGCCGGGAAAGAAGGAGGCAGGCGCGGGGAAGACGAGAGGCTTGACAGGCGGGCCCAGGGTGTCAGCGGGAGAGAAGGGAGGGGGTGGGAGCGGACGGCTCAGATCTGTGACGCATGGCCAGGGAAAGATCGGGTGGCCGAGATGTTTAAGTGCAAGGGGACGATGGGGATGGGCCAAGGCGACGTGGGCGGGATCGGGCCACACGCGTGTCGCTCAGAGAGGGAGGGAAGGTGGGTCGAGCGGACAGTCGGATGGCGGTGATGTGGACGGATCCCAACCGTCCACGCGTCGGCCGGTGGGAGAGAGGTATTTTATTTTCCTTTGTGATTTTTAGAAAACCCAAGAAAAGAGAAAAAAACTTAGAAATTAGCAAAAAGATCCAAATAAATCCCAGAAAATTCCTATAATTCTAACAAAATGCAAGGAACTCAAATAAAATTAAATAAACTTATTGTGAGGACAATTTCTCCCAAACTTTAATAGTTTTTAATCTATGCTCAAATGAAAAGAGAATTAAATTCTAGAAAAATAACAAATAAAATTTAGAAATTTTTGAGATGTCACAGTTGTGAGCCTTGGTAAGGATTAAATAATTTTTTTTAATAAATAGACTTAATATATATATATTAGTTAGCATCCACATGTACCCTTGGTCCCAAAGAATATGCTCGAGTTAACTCAGGTATCGACCACCCTTGTTCAGTAAAGCCCATCATCAGACAAGTGAGCCCTACATTTCCACCAAGTGCATCTCTACCCGTAATCAAACACATGCTGTAGTCAAAATGATTTTTATTCTCTATGAGCCTGCTGCAAGTAGATTTATATTCTCTTTGCTCATTCATCAGTGTCTTCAATTCCAAAGTGCATCGACTTGGTTGAAACTCTATATTCCCCTTATGCAATCCAATAACAGGGACTTCATCTGTATCGTGGGATCACTCTTTGCCACTTGCATAGGTCCACCTTCTAAAATGTGTGTTCATTTCTCTCCCCTCACTATTATCATTATTGTTCCCTAATGGCTTTTTTGACAGGACTTTCATAAATTCTAGTGTGGATCCTTATTTGACTTTACAATACCTGGATATCAGATTTGCTATGTCTACCCTACCAAGCTCCACAAAAAGCCACAAAAATATTAGTAGAGATAGGGTGAATTTTGGCCTTTGGCTCGGTGAGTATCAACTAAGCAATTGAGTAAGGGTTTTGTTAAAGAAGGGTGTAACAACCCAGCTGTTTATTTTTTAAAAATAATAATAAATTTAATTTAATTTAAAATGAAAATAAGTGTTATTTGCTTGCTGAGTTTTGAACAAAAATAAATTATTAAATAAAGGATAATTTGACTTTTATAAAAATCCTAATTCAAATTAATTATTTAAAAGTATTTGGTTTTCATGGAATTTAAAACCAATTTCAAAGTTAAAAGGTAGTTTATGTATAAAAATAAAGACTAAATTTAAGTTCGAAATAATTTTCCTAAGTCCAAAATAGTCTCAAAACTTTTTGAAAATTTTTCTGAAATTTTTGGACTCTATTTGCTATTTTCTAAGTCTATTAGGATTTTCTGGTATTTCTTAAAGAAAAATTGCATTTAAAATCCCAATTTGTCTCTGGTCAAAACCTCCTTGGCCCACTTCTTTTTTTGCACCATGGCCAACTTCCTACCCATGACCCATTTTTCTCTCTTGGCCCACCTCCCGCACCGGCCCAGCCGCACCATGCATCTCCTTCCTCTCTCTGCACGCGGCCCCACTTGTCGGATTCTTCTCCTTTTCCCCATATTCTTCTTTCTCCTGTCCTCTCCCCTCCTCCGTTCATCACCGCCATGCCATATCCACTGACCGCCTGAGATTCCCTTCCTTCTTGCCCCACTATTTTCTGTTCTCGTGCGAATTGCCCTCATTTCCCTCCCTCTCTTTCCCACGCCACACTTTTCCTTTTCTTCTTTCCATGTCTGCCGCTGCTTGAGATCTTTGGTGTTAAATCAGGCTTTGTGCTCCCCTCTGCTAGCCTATAAAGGTGTCCTGCACTACCTAGCCTCTTTTTCCTCCCCGAGCCCTAGAGCTCTCCCACACCATTTCCCTCCTCTTGATTTGGTGGAACTCTG
Source organism: Dendrocalamus sinicus (assembly GCA_036346575.1). Taxonomy (NCBI): domain Eukaryota; kingdom Viridiplantae; phylum Streptophyta; class Magnoliopsida; order Poales; family Poaceae; genus Dendrocalamus; species Dendrocalamus sinicus. Next base: position 6,550,113 of record CM070654.1, on the reverse strand, counting down.
TTGAGCTCCTTGACTAAACCAGAGTCCCCTACATCGAGTAGTGCCCCGGTGAACAATGTGCTTTCGCGCGCATCCCACCAAGGAGTCCCCTGCATCAGTAGTGCCCCTAGTGAACAGTGTGCCTTCGCACGTGTTCTACGAGGGAGTCCACCTTCCTATCTCCGCATGCAGTAGCCCCTACTTGGCCTTCGTGTGCCCGCCCCTCCTGACCACAGTTTTTCAAGATAGGGGAATGGTGGTTTGACCTCCCTGCCTCTACATGCGGTAGCACCTTGCTCGGTCTACACGCACTCGCCTACCATGGGCGCTGTTTTCAAAGGTAGGGGCACGGTGGTTTGGCCTCCCTACCTTTGTGTGAGGTAGTGCCCAACTCAGCCTTCGCATGCTCGCCCTCTGCGGGTGTCGTTTTCCAAGGTAGGGGATCGACGGTTTGGCCTCCCTGCCTCCATGTGTGGTAGTGCCCTGCTCGGCCTCCGCGTGCTCATCCTCTGTGGGCACTATTTTTCAAGGTAGGGGAACAGTGTTTGGCCTCCCTATCTCTGTGTGCAGTAGCGCCCTGCTCAGCCTCCGTGTGCTCGGCCTCTGCACGTGCTATGTTTAAAGGTAGGGGAACAACATTTCGTCCTCCCTACCTCCATGTATGATAGCGCCCTGCTCAGCCTTAGTGCGCTTACCCACCACAGACATTGTTTTCAAAGGTAGGGCAATGACATTTCGACCTCCCTACCTCTGCATGGGGTAACACCTAGCTCGGCCTCTACACGCTTGCCTCCATGTGCGGTAGCGCCCTGCTCAGCCTCTGCGTGCTTGCCCTCCACGAGCGCCATTTTTCAAGGTATGGGAATGGCAGTTCGGCTTTCCTGCCTTCGCGTGTGATAGTGCCTTACTCGGCCTCCGTGCGTTCACCCTCCACAGGTGCCGTTTGTCAAGGTAGGGGAACGGCGGCTCGACATCCCTACCTCCACGTGTGGTAGCACTCTGCTCACTCTCCGCACGCTCGCCCTCTGTAGGCCCTGTGCGGTAGCATCCTGCTTACCCTCCACACGCTCACCTTACGCGGGCATCATTTTTCAAGGTAGGGAAATGATGGTTTGGCCTCCCTACCTCCGCACCTCCACATGTGGTAGTGCCCTGCTTGTTCTTCGCACGCTCACCCTCTGCATGCACCACCTTCAAAGGTATGGAAATGGTGATTTGGCCTCCTGGCCTCCACGTGTCATAGTGCACGGCCTCTGTGTGCTCGCCTTCCATGGGCACCTTTTTCAAGGCATAGGAATGGTGGTTTCGCCTCCCTGCCTCCATGTGTGGTAGCACCCTGCTCGGCCTCCACACAGTCACCCTTCGGGGGTGCCATTTTTCAAGGTAGGGAAACACGCGGTTCAGCCTCCCTACCTCCGTGTGTAGTAGCAACCTGCTCAACCTCCGCACACTTGCCCATCACGGGCGCTGTGTTCAAAGGTAGGGGAACGATGTTTTGGCCTCCCTACCTCCGTGTATGGTAGTGCCCTACTTAGCCTCGACCTACTCACCTCCATGTACGATAGTGCCCTACTCGGCCTCCGTGCAATTGTCCTTCGTGGGCACTATTTTTATAGGTAGGGAATGGTACTTCAGTCTCCGTGCCTCTATGTAACAGCCCAGATTTTTAGTAAAACAAAAATAAATAAATAAAAAAATTAATTAAAAAAATTTATATTAAATAAGTATTTTGTGCCTAAAGTTTAAATTTGGATTTGCCTTGAATTTCTGTTTTTGAAAAAGCTGGATTTAAAAAGTAATTTCAATGAAAACCTAAAATTATTATTAAATAAAATGATATTTTGATTTTCCATTAAAATCCTATGTCAAATTAATTATTTGGAGTTATTTGGCTTTTATTTGGTTTCCTGGATTTTCTGGAGTTCAAAAAAGTATTTTTGAAATTAAAAGGTATTTTAAAGTATAAAAAATAAATACCAAAATTATTTGGAAGTATTTTTATTAAGTCCAGAATGTCTCCAGGAGATTCTCTGAATTGTTTTGGAATTTTTGGAGTTTATTTCATATTTTTCTGAGGCTTAGTGGAATTTCTGTGCTTTTCTAAAAACCCCAAAATCAGAAAAGAAAATAATCTCCCCAACCTCTCTTTCCGCCGCCACGTGGATGGCCAGGATCAGTCCACGCCGCCCGCCCGGACCCGCCTTCCCCTTCTCCCGCGCGACACGCGTCAGCCCCAGTCGGCCGCGCTCGCGCGCCGGCCCATCTGCCGTCGCCCGCCCTCCGTCTCGGGCCGCCCAATTTCCCCTGGGCCACGCGGCCACATCAGAGCCACCCGAGCCCCCGCTCCTCTCTCTCCTCACCCCGGCCCCACCTGTCGGCGCCTCCCCTCTCTCTTCGCCCTCTCTACCCCGCGGGCCCCGCCCATCAGCCGCCCCTCTCTCCCTCTCTCGCTGCGCCCCGGGCCCACCTGTCGGGTCCTCCTCCTACCTCCGGCCGCGCCCCTCCTCGCTCCTCCCGTACCATCCCCGCCGCCATCTCCGCCGCCCCTTGCCCTGCTCGGTTTCTTTCCTCTTCTGCCGCCCGTGCAACCCGCGCCCTTCCCTTCTTCTTCCCCGCGCCCGAATCCCGCCATCCCCGCGTCATGCCCCCCCTAATACCCCGCCATTCCTGCCATCCCGCGCCATCTCTGGCGAGCAATTCGCTCCGCCCCACTCCACCTCCGCCCTATAAAAGGCCTCCCTCGGCTCCACCACAATCCGCCCCACCTCCCTCTGCCCTCCACTCCCCCTCCCGGCCGCTCCATCGTCGCCGCACCGCTCGCCGCTCGTCGCTAGCTCACCGCCGGCCGCTCCCGATAAGCCGCGCCCCACCCTCGGGTTCCCCCGCGCCTCCTCTCCCTTCACGCCACTCGCGCGCGCCTGCCCGCGCAAGCGCCGGCGAGGCTCTTCCCCGTCGCGCCCTCCGGTGGCCTGCCGTCGGCTCGGCCGTGCTTGCGTGGCAACCGGCGTGGTGCCACGCCCGGCGCGCGTCGGCTCCTCTGCCGTCGGCGCCACGTGCGCACCCGACCCCTCCTGTGCCAACTCAGCGCCCCTGGTGGTCCGTGAGCCTGGTCCATGGACCAGGGCCCACATGTCATCCCCTCCTCTCTAATTTCCAGTGCAAAAATAATTCGGCCGAAAATAAAAATCCTAGGGCTGACGCAATGCTGACGCCATAAATCCCTTTTTCAGTAGAAAAATAATTCCAAAAATTAATCTTTTTCATTTTCTGTCTTTTCAAACTTCCCGGAGCCCGTTCTCCTTCGTCCTAACTCCGATTGAGCCCATTCAAATTTCTAAATTCATAAAAAAATTCCCCTATATCCATTTATAGCCTCAATTCAAATATTTGAAGTTAATTTGAATTTATTTTGAGTTTATTTGAATTTGGTGGGTTATTTTCACGTGTAGACTTCGACGATTCAGGATATTTCTTCGACGAAGATTCAAGCCAAGTTGAAGAGCAAGGCAAGTCACACTCCTTGATCATGTTGATCCCAGATTTCAAAATAAAATTATGTTATTTTAAATTATTCTGCATGCATATTTTTACTCAATGTATTTCCATTCAGTTTTAAATATAGTTAATGCCTACTTGTTAATTCCTCCATTGATATTGAATTCCTCGATACCTTGTCACCCTAGAATCAAACTCTAGTTAATATATTAGTATTGGCTAGAGATTTGTAATCAAACGCTTAGACATGCTTAGATATAATCTTGGTTTCGGGATACCTTTTCACATAAAATGATAAACTTTTGAGATGTATTCTTGACTTCGGAGAGTCAAGAAGGATGATAAAATATTTTGAAACAAAATATAAAACCTGGTTTAGACTTAGGCAATTAGTTAGATTGGTGGGTGCAGGCATGCCCTGTTGGTCGGAGCCGCAGTGGTTGATTGTCGGGCACGAGGGTATGTGGTTGGGCCTAAGTCAGATTAAGGACCGGTCTGTGAGCTACTATTGCAAAGCCCTATCGTACTACCACAAGGCTGGTATGGGACGACCCTGGCTGAATAATTTGCGAGTCCCAACCTGAGTCATTTCGTAGGTTGAAAGTGAGCTTGGCGTAGGCCATGAGAAGTCTCACTCGGCTCAAAAGGGGGTCCCGGTCTGGTGGATTTCTTACTGGGGTGAAACCATAGTGTTGGCTTGGCCAGGTTGAAGGCTTTGCATTGTAAAAGCCTTGTCATGATCTCCTCGCCGCACACCTAAGGAAGTGTGTAACTCGCGTGGTAGTACAGGATGATCATGTCTTGTGGGTAAAGCTGTACAACCTCTGCAGAGTGTATAATCTATCCTGGATAGCCGTGCCCACGGTCATAGGCATGCTGAGTAAAAGTTTTTCATGGATTAGACTTTGTTTTTCAAAAATATTTTTGAAAACCTTGTGGATGGATGGAATCCACGAGAGATGAAAACCTTGCGGATGGATGGAATCCGTGAGAGATTGAAACCTGGTGGATGGATGGAATCCATCAGAGTTGCGCAGTGGAAGCGTGTGGTTGGATGGAATCCATACGTGAACTTTTGGAAAAGATGGTCCGGGTGGGATGCCCGTGGATAGGTTGGTGTTTGGTCGGAGCCTGCACTAACGGTATTATTTTCAATTACAAGTATTGTGTTTTACTTACTGTATTAAATTCAGCATTTTCAATCATTTACCATATTTCCTTAAATGTTGTTTTATGCAAACTAACCCTATAAGCCTTCCATTAAAGCCTTTATCATTATGATGCATTTTCTCCGTGTGACTTGCGGAGTACAAGTTTGTACTCACCTTGCTATCTCCACACAAAGGAAGACGCCTTCGACTTCGGTGAAGATCAGAACGAGTAGGCCACGTCTTGCAGTTGTTTGCTTGTGGGCAGGCTTGGGCTTTGCCTTTTCAGCTTCGCTTCCGCAGTTTCTTTTGCAGTTATTTTTGCCAATGTGCGATGATGTAAATGCTGGCCATAAGGACGTACTCTTTAATTTAAATAAATGTCATTATGCTTGGTATTTATCTTTGTTGTCCACTGTGTGCACTAGTTGATCCTGGACTAGTGCAATTTACATAGAGGATCCTGGAGTTGCCGCTCCGGGTTCCGACGCTCTATGTGCAGTAGCACCTCTTTCGGCCTCCACGTGCTCGCCCCCCACAGGCACTATGTGGTATGACCTTGCTCAGCCTATGCACGCTCGGCCTCTGTGGGCGCTGTTTGTAAGGTAGGGGAATGGCATTTTGACATCCCTACCTCTACGTATGGTAGCACCCTGCTTAGCCTTCGCTCGCTTGCCCACCACGAGTGTTGTGTTTAGAGGTAGGGGAGTGGTGTTTTGGCCTCCATTCCCCCGCATATCGTAGTGCCCTGCTCGGCCTCCGCCTACTCACCTTCGCGTACGGTAGTGCCCTTCTTGGCCTCCACATGGTCGCCCTCTACAGGGGCTATTTTCATAGGGAGGAGAATGGCAGTTCTGCCTTCTTGCTTTGCATGTGGTAGCTCCCTGCTTGGTATCCCCAAGCAACGTGTGAGTGGCGCCTGCCAGCCTCCACGTTTGGCCTCCTCGGATGCTATGTTCAAAGGTAGGGGAACAATGTTTCAGCCTCCCTACCTCTACATCTTGTAGCACCTGCTCAGCCTCTGCATGCTCGCCTCCACGTGCGATGGCGCCCTACTCGGCATTAGTGAGCTCGCCCTCCATGGTTGCCATTTTTGAGGTAGGGGCGGTGGTTTGGCCTCCTACTTGCTCGGCCTCCACACACTCGTCCTCGGTGGGTGCCATTTTTCAAGGTAGGAGAGCGGTGGTTTGGCCTCCCTACCTCTGCGTCGGTAACAACTGCTTGATCTCTGCACACTCGCCCATCGTGGGCCTTGTGTTCAAAGGTAGGGAATGACGTTTTGGCCTCCTATCTCCGTGTATGGTAGCACCTGCTCGTCACCTCTGCCCACTTGCCTCCACATACGGTGAGTGCCCTACTCAGCCTCCGTGTGTGTAACATCCCAAAAATTTAAATTTGAAAATGTAAAGCTTTTGAATTATTTTTGCAATATATTTTATTTGAGTTTGGATTTTCTTTATGATGCTTCTTAAATTTTGGGTTAAGGTTTCCAAAAATTGAAGAAAGATCGAACCAATATTAATAATGCCATAAAAGGGAATATGCAAATAATAGAAATTTAAAATTCGAATATGAAAAGATGATCCATAAAAGAAGGGAAATACTTGAATTAAATATAAGGCCCTATTTTGAAATATGTATATATACATATAAGACTATATATACACAAGTGAAACAAAATATGCAATATACTAATATTATTATAAAGATAGCCATGGGGAAAATAAAAGCTGAAAATTTCAAATGGCATGCAAAGTAATATGTTGAGAGGTAATACTCAGAATAAAAAAACAATGAAGGTGTTAATAAAAGAAATAGAAAATCTCCGTATCTGCACACAAATTAGAGTTTAAGTATTAAATATGAAATAGAAATCTAATTAAAAATCTAAAAAGTTCAAACTAGCTTAAACCTTTTGTCTCCTTATCTTTTCCATTTTTCCTCTTCCCCCTCACCTCCATGTGGGCCATTTCTTTTCCCTCTCTCCCTTCCCCTCTCTCTCTCTTTCCCTTCACTGCCAGCGGGCCCGGCGCCACCGCCCCTTTTCTCCCGCCTTCCTTTCACCTTCCCCAGGCGGCCGTGCCTCCTTTCCTTTCTTTTCTCCTACTCCCTCCTCCCTTCCATGGCTATGAGCCCTCCACGTCGTCTCTCCTTTTTCTCTAAGCTGTGCCGCCCATCACGTCTCTTCCACGCGTTGCCTCGTCTTGTCGCTGCCTCCCTGCCATGCGTTGAGCCCCGCGCCTCCGCGCGCCGAGCCCCGCGAGGCGCCTTGCCTTGTGGTCTTTCCCCCGCCGCCCAGTCGGCTCCACCCCCATAAGAAGAACAGCACCCCCATCCGCTTTGCCTTGTCCCTATCAACTCCCCACCGCAGTGAATCGCTCCCAAAAGCTCAAGCTCGCTGGAACAACCTTTCTCCCCAAACTGCGGCCGCCACCGCCATCCACACAGCCGCCGCACCCTCGGTCGATTTCGTCTCAATTCCTCGCGGGGGGAGAGACACCTCGAGGTCCCGAAGCCCCCCACGACCGCCGGCCAAACCTCCCCGCCACCCCACCTCGCCGGCACCGTGCGCCCCCGCCGTCCGACCCCGCCTCACGCCACCGGCACTCTGTGGGCCCTCTCCGGCTCGACCGTTGGCACAGTCCGCACTCCCTCCCCTCCCTCCTGCTCCAGCGCCCAACACATGCCCCCTTTCTCCACGCCGGCGCCGCCGCCCCAAGTCCATCACACCGACGGCCGCCCCGCGCTGTTGCCCGACCACCTCGAGGCCACACCAGCCGACGCGTCACCACCTCTAGGTCCGCCTCCCTCCGGGAACCCATTTTTCGAGTCGCTACCCTCTCCTTGGCGCGCTTTGCCGCCAAGCCCATATGGCTGCCGCCGCTTTGCTCTGTTTCGAGCCATCCCTGCGCACATGTATTGTAAGCAACCCCCACCCTTTATCATTCGCATGAGTGTCGTTGCCCAGTTGGCTAGCTGCATCACTCGTTAGCCTGTCGGTCCCGAGTTCAAATCTTGCAGCCGCACCTTTTATCCTTCCTTTATTTTTTGATTTTTATTAATCCAATTCAAGCAAGAGAAATCAGGGAAAAATTAGAAAACAATTTAGAGAAGTAATAAAATTAATTAGGATATAAAATCAGAATAAAATAAGATGTAATATCTGGTTATTATTTTATGAGCAATTACCATAACTTAAATACTTAATGAAGTCCAATTATCAATTAGAGGCATTTTATCAAATGTGATTTTTGTGTAATGACCAAATTTAATAAAGATCCTAAATAACGTATGTATATATATGTGTACACATCCAAGTTAAGTTTAAGGGAGCTAAGATGGTTAATTTGGGGTCACTAGAAATTTATATAACAAACATAGGATTACAAGACTTTGAACAAACAAGAGATTAAGGGAAATAAGCGAGGGCAATTTAAATAATTAAATGGAATGAAAGCTAAAACAGAAGTTTAATTAGAAGTAGTGGTAGAAACATAATTTTAATTTTACAAAACAACAATCAAAGGCTTCCACGGTGAAAAATATCTAATCAAGGAGTATGAATTAAACAAAATACCAAGAGTATGTGGAAAAAGTGCCCCCCCTAAATTAGAATGCTTTCAGAATACACACACACACACACACTAAAATAGCTAAGAAAATGGGGATGATATGTAATATTAGTAAAACTTTTGTACTTACCATAGGCCCTATTAATAATAACACAGACACTATCATACTACCAACCATGAAGTTTTAAAAAGTAGCTTTAATTAATAACAATAACAAAATATAATCAGGTGTAGGAGACTCGATTTACAAAACGATAAAATATCAGCATCAGTAAATTTCCGAGAGCACTCAAATTAAAAAGGTACATAAAATATTACACCACAGGATGCTATAAACTTAGACTCTAAGATTAAAATTGGTAAGCTAAAGAATTTATACATCACGTATATAATGTTTGCCTTGAATATTAGCACTCGACAAAATACACCAATTCATAGGTCTAATCTAACTCATGAAACTTCTTTAATAAATATAAAAATAGTAGAAGAAGCTCGTAATAAAAGGGTCGAGTCGTCATATTCTATTACCAACATTACCCCAAATCACCCGAATCACCTATTCGGATTTATCTGAATCTTGTGAGTTATTGATTTTATTTGGATTCAGTCGATTGTTGCATAATTAGAAATGGGGAGTCGTGAAGATTCAGTGGATCAAGCGAGATCCAGCTCGAAGTGAAGATAGAGACCCAAAAGCTCAAGAGAAAGCATTGTGTGAGCTCAAGACCACGGTAAACCGCGCCAGGTTAGTCAATACTTTGATCATGTTGAACCTACATTTTCTGCAAATTACTTTGGTTTAAATTATCAAATTGCATGCTGTTATTTTATATGCAAATACATGTTTAATTTAAGATTCTAGTTATATGCCCATTGTTTGCCTTGAATAATATCACACCTCCTTTGGAATACTTGAATATGTGAACCTTGTCGCCTTAGCAAATTATAATGGTAATTTTTCAAAAGTAAGTCCGTAATTATACGCCATGCTTAGTACTGCTTAGATACTTAGGGGCGCTGAAATGCCCCAAGCATCATTATCATTTTTAATCATAAGAAACTGGTTTGGACAGTCATGGTGGGAATGACTGGTATATTTTGACATGATTATTTTATGCTCCCAAATATCCCAATTTGCTTAAATATCTGAGCGGATGGTTTGGGGGCTGGTATGTGGTGCAGTGGAAGCACAAAATTGTGGAGTGTGGTAGAACCGCTCAATGGCGGCGCTGGGGCAGAAATTGAGGAAGTTAGAGGCGGCGCTGGGGCAGAAATCGGTGGCGACGACGACACTGGCGAGGAAAGCTGGAGGCGTCGATGGCATAGTTGAGGACGTCGTCTTGAGGCTGCGTCGGCTGCCCCCGCGCCCTTTCCCTCCTCTGCCGGATGTGTGCTGGCCCGAGCTCTCCACCGGCGCTGGATCCATCGGCAGAAGCACAAAGAAGATGGCCGGCGCTGGACCTCCCCAACCACTCGGCTCTGCTCCACGGGGAAAAGGAAAGAAACTGGCGGGAGCACTGAGCACGGGATCGAAGCAGGCGGGAAGGATTGGGCGGAGGCACACGGAGCACGGGATCGAAGCCAATGAGTTGGAAACTGCGCACAGTCGTTTCATCCCCATGAAACGTTTTCTTTCTCTCTCCTCATCAAAACAGGGTAAAAAAATCTATTTTTGCTGATGTGTCACCCTATTTAATGCCCATGAAACCCCCATGACATCCCCATTGAGGCGACCTAAGGACCGATCTTGTCATGACCTCCTGTAAAACAAAGTGCAACCACAAGTCTGCAAAGTGCAAATTGGCTATGTAAATTTATCGAAATTCGGACTCATCTCTTTGGTAGTGGATAGAAGTGGATACGCAAGGGCAAGAGAAGGCCTAAAGGGACACCGAGTGGAGGGTGAAGTTTCCCGGTCGTACTAGCGGCGAGGAGTGGAGCCCGAATAACGCTAGTGTAGTGGGGAACATCCCATGCATAGATGGGACCCACCGCAAGTGGCGATTTCCCATAAGGTGAGATGACAAAGGGGACTAGATACTTTGAAAAGTCACTGTGATGGTCTGCTCAACCACACGTCTAAGGAATCGTGTGGGGCAATGAGTTGATTATCTCTTGTGGTGAAAGTGTACAAACTCTACAGAGTCAAAACTATTCAAATAGCCGTGGCCACGGTCAAGGGCGGACATGGGAACTTACCAGATATAGTTCTGTTTCAAAAACAGCCTTGTGGGTGGAATTGAAAAGTGGAGGGCAGTGAAAAGCCCTGATTTGAGTTGTCCTGGGTGTCGTCCCAGTGGTAATGTAAGCGGTTATAACACTAAAATGTTAGCATATAGTGTGGATACCATGTAATGGTGAATGGAATCTGGATCATTATTATTATTGCATTCCTTTACACATTATGTTTTTGTTCAAAACTGCTAGGTCTCAGGAAAATTTCTATGTATTATATTTCAAATAATGACACTTCTAATCTTACAAAATAAAATATGGAAGGAATAAACAGGGTCGTGAGTAAAGGAGATGGATGTTTGTAGTATACACATAAAGGTATTGGTGGGTCCATGTCGATCATAAATAGGAAACGATAGAGCGGATTCTGGGAGAAATAAATTGGTGGAGACTAAATGGGTATATATACAAGATAGATGATTTAAATGATTTTTGGAGAATTAGAGAGTGCAAAGGTAATTGTTAGATTACGACACTGATAACTAATATTAATTCTAGAAAGATGTTGACAATATTGGGATTAATAGAATCGACTACTATATGAGTCAATTGAATTTTTGGAAATTTGGAGGTATGATAACAATTCTTGGAGTATAAATTTGATCAATGATAATCTTGGTGGATGCATACTAGTAAATTGTAGACACGATCAATGATATTCTTGGTGGATGTATACTAGTGATCGTGGACTTAATCAATGATCTTCTTGATGGAGGCATACCGATGAATTAGTTAGAGATAGTTAATGCAAAATAAGGTTGATTATTGGAAGATCAAATTATGGTTGTGGATCAGTAACAAAAGGATTGGATTGTTAGGAATTTAGAATGCAAAAGATATTGGTGGATAAAATAAATTATATTAGATAAATGATGTCGCTAATTGTTGGGAGTTTTAGGCAGCAATGGATTGGTGGATTATATAAATGATGATACCCGCTGTTTGGGGATTTATGCAGCAATTGATTGGTGGATTGTATAACTGATGATATTCGCTGTTTGGAGTCTTAGATAGCGAACAATATAGAAAGAGTAAGGTCGGTGGACTAATTATGGTAATCGTTGTGTGGAGTTTAGGTAGAAACCATAACACTATGATTAAATAATAATAATGCTACCAAAAGCGATTTTGACAAATAAAATAACCCGAGCCTCTCCTTTGGTAAGCCATGCATACTATTTATTTGCATTCTGTGTATTGGCTCGCGGAGCACGGTGGTTTGTGCTCACACTCGCTTTCACAACCAATCCAGAATCAGGAATCAGATCACTACGCCTCAGCAACACGATTGGAAATGATGGCAGAGAAGATGAAGATGTCAAGGGCTAGGTCGCGAACCTCCAGTTGGCTGCCTGTGGGCATGTCCTGAAGGTCCCACTTGCGTGCCGTTCTTCTTTGCTGCAATTTAATGATTTCGGCCTAATCGGCCTATGAGTAAATCTGCTATTATATTTACGCTTCCGCATGATATGTACTTTGATATTGAGCGTAAGCGTGAGCACTATCTGCGATCCGGGAATAGTGCGGTGGAATCTGAGAGGAATCGGATTGTAAAATGCGGGTCCCGGCGATGTGTTGCCCTCGCGAACCTTTGTTTTTGAAGGTAGAGGAATGATGGTTCAGTCTCTCTACCTTGACGTGCGGTAGTGACATGCTTAGCCACCACACGCTCGTCCTCCATGGGCACTATGCGGTACCACCTTACTCAGCCTCCGCACACTCGCCTCCGCATGCAGTAGTGCCCTGCTCAGCATCAGCACACTTGTCCTCCATGGGTGCCATGTTTCAAGGTAGGGGAATGGTGCTCCAGCCTTCCTGCCTCCGCGCGTGGTAGCACCCTGCATGGCCTCGGCGTGCTCATCCTCCACGGTTGCTATCCTCAAAGGTAGGGGAATGGCGGTTCAACCTCTTTGCCTCCGCATGTGGTAGCGCCCTACTCGGCTTCCATGCGCTCGCTCACTGCAGGTACCATTTTTCAAGGTAGGGCAATGATGGTTCGGCATCCCTACCTCCAGTATGGTAGCACCCTGCTCGGCCTTCGCACACTCACCTTCTGCAAGCACTGTGCGGTAGCACCCTGCTTAGCCTCCACGCGCTCACCCTCTGTTGGCGCTGTGTTCAAAGGTAGGGGAATGATATTTCAGCCTCCCTACCTCTGCATTTGGTAGCGCCCTACTCGACCTCTGCATGCTCACCTCCAGGTGCGGTAGCACTCTACTCAGCCTTCGCGTGCTCGCCCTTTGTGGGAGCCATTTTTGAAGGTAGGGGGATAGCGGTTCAGCCTCCCAACCTCCACATGCAGTAGCACCATGCTCAGCATCCGCATGCTCACCCACCATGGGTGTTGTGTTCAGAGGTAGGGGAATGGTGTTTTGGCCTCCCTTCTCCATGTATTGTAGTGCCCTACTCGGCCTCCGCCTACTTGCCTCCATGTGTCGCCCTCCGCAGTCACTGTTTTCGAAGGTAGGTGAATGATAGTTCAACATCCCTACCTCCGTGTGCGATAACACCCTAATTGGCCTCCGCAGGCACTATGCGGTAGCGACCTACTTGGCCTCCACACGCTTAGCCTCTGTGGATGCTGTGTTGAAAGTAGGGGAACATTGTTTCAGCCTCCCTATGTCTGTGTATCGTGGCACCCTGCTCGACCTCCGCATGCTCGCCTCTACTTGCCATAGCAAACTGCTCGACGTCTGTGCGCTTGCCCTCCATGGGCACCATTATTCAACATATGGTAATGGAGGTTTGGCCTCCCTGCCTCCACGTGTGATAGCACCCTGCTCGGTCTCCGCACACTCGCCCTCTGCAGATGCTATCTTCAAAGGGAAATGGTGGTTCAACCTTCTTACCTTCGCGTGCGGTAGCACCCTGCTTGCTCTCCATGTGCTCAGCCTCCACGAGAATGGCAGTTCATCCTCCCTGTCTCCATGTGCGATTGCGCCCTACTTGGTCTCAACACGCTTGCCCTCCGCTGGCGCTATCTTTGAAGGTAGGGAAACAATGATTCGACTTTCGTGTGTGATAGTACCCTGCTCGGCCTTCGTGTGCTTGGCCTCTGGGCATTGTTTTTCAAGGTAGGGGAATGGCGTTCAGCCTCCCTACCTCTGCGTGCGATAGCACCCTGCTTGCCCTCTACACACTCACCCACTGTGGGCGCTGTGTTCAAAGGTAAGGGAACAACATTTCGGCCTCCCTACCTCCGCATACAGTAGTGCCTTGCTCGGCCTTCACCTACTCGCCTCCATGTATGGTAGCACCCTGCTCGGTCTCCGCACAGGTGCCCTCCATTAGCGCTATTTTCAAAGGTAAGGGAATGCCGGTTTGGCCTCTCTACCTCCATGTGTGGTAGTGTCGTGCTTGGCCTCGATGCATTTTCCATCGGTGAGCCCTATTTTCAAAGGTAGGGAGCAGACGGTTCGGCCTCCTTCCTCTCCATGTGGTAGTGCCCTGCTCGCTCTTCATGGGCTTGCCTTTCGTAGGCACTTTCTTCAAAGGTACGGGAATGATGATTTGGCCTCCCTGCCTCCACATACCGCCCTGCTTGGTCTCCGCGCGCTCGCCCACCTTGGGTGCTGTGTTCAAAGGTAGGGGAATGGTGTTTCGTCTCGGCCTCCACCCGCTTGCCTCCACGTACATAATGCCCTACTCAGCCTCCTCGCGGTTGCCCTTCACAGGCATTGTTTTCAAAGGTAGGGGAATGGTGATTTGGCTTCCCTGCCTCCACATGCAGTGGTGCCCTGCTCAGCCTCTATGTGCTCGCCCTCCATAGGCACTATTTTCAAAGGTATGGGAATGGCAGTGCGGCCTCCCTACCTCCATATGTGATAGTGCCCTACTTGGTATCAGCACGGTTGCCCTCCGCGGGCGCTATTTTCAAAGATAGGGGAAGGGCGGTTCAACTTCCCTGCCTCCGCATGCAATATCGCCCTGCTTAGCCTCCGCACGCTTGTCCTCCATGGGCGTTGTTTTCAAAGGTAGGGGAATGATAGTGCGCCCTCACTGCCTCCCCGTACTGTAGCGCCCTGCTTGTCCTCGCATGCACGCTCTCCACGGGTGCTATCTTCAATGGTAGGGAATAGCAGTTCAGCCTCCCGACCTCGCGTGCGGCGGTGCCTGCTCGGCCTCCACACGAACCACGGTTTGACCTCCTCGCCTCCTCGTGTGGTTGCACCACAGTCGACCTTTGCAGGCGCCATTTTCAAAGGTAGGGGATTGGCAGTTTGGCCTCCCTGCCTCCTCGTATGGTAGCACCCTGCTTGGGCCTTGCCACTCACCATCCGTGGGTGCTGTTTCTCAAGGTGAGGGAATAGCAGTCCAATGATAGTGTTGCTATCGCACACATCATTTCATGCATGGCAGCATCTATCCCTTTGCGGCATCGTAGGGTGCTTTGGCCTTTACTTTGTACACCAACGTGACAAAAGGGGGGAACGTGGAACATTACTAGGCCATACAAAAGGTAGCAACAAGTTAAGTCTTACACAATCTTTGGCCTACAGTAAGGGCCCTATGCCCATGCTTTGCAGAGCCCTCTCTTCCCTATTTTCATTGCCAAAGAACCTTATGGAAGTTTCCCAAAGCTAAGACAACTTGCACGTGAAGAAAATGGACTCTATCGAATTTTTGGAAACCGACGTGGACTTTTGGAAGCCAAACCGACCTCAACTAGATAGGGCCTGCATGTCATATACACATGGAAGCATCCGAAGAATCAAACCGCTAGACTCATGAGCCAGGGTCCAGCACAACCAGCGTATGCTAAGCATCGGCCAATGCACAGGGGTGTCAACCCCCTATAAAAGGGCACCCCTCCCTCAGTTTGAGGCATCTGGGATATCGAGTCCCATAATCAAATCCATAGGGAGGACAATTAGGGTTTTGGCCAAATTGTCATCGAGATCAGAAGTTACCGAAGTGGGAGTCTCACTATCCTTGGCGCGAGTTGGCACACTCGAAGCACCAGTCAATGCACCTAGCACGGGCCAATGCTACCCTAGCACTCGCACTACCCCCTCCCCGCGCGAAGCCACGCCACCTCGGTTTTATCCTCGTTTTCTCCCTTGACTTTTTTTGTCGGTAACCATGTGTAACTCCAATCCTCATATGGAGTAGTCTCGTTTCTTCCCGGTGTAGGGATACTACTCTAATTTAGATATGGTTATGAGTTAATAATATTTTAGTATTTTGCTTTTTCTATGGTTGCTTGATATTGTGATTATTCCATGAATGATAATAAGTAGATCATAGTTATGAATTACTTAGCGTTAGAATTAGACATGGTGTCTATGTCTAGATTGCCAATCTATATCAAGTATTGCAAGTTAGATAAGAGAGGATGCAGATCTGATGTATGGTGACATTGGATTTTATCTGCTTGTAGGGTATGAATCTTCATGGTATTGCACATGCTAGACTATTTCATTATCTTCGCCATGCTTGAATAGCGGTGGGTGAACCAAAACCATGCGAACGTCTTTTGATTATTAAATTGGTTGATCTAGTTTTAACCCGCTTGTTCTCCTAGGTTTTTTTTTTATATTTCCATCTCATGTCATTGTTTTCTAGTTAGTAATAGATTATTTTAATTAGTTGATCTAAGACTTGAAGCTCCTTGAGGATTCAATAACCTGAAATACTCTTGGTGAAAGCTACAACGGTCTGTGCGCTTGCAAGTAATTTTAGGTGCATATTAGACGTCAACAACAGCTCACATGGAAAGTTCACACCTATCTTTGCACTAAATCAATGGTAATATCTAACTATATATATCTATATCTATATATACCATGGTGTCTGGGCACTAAGCCTCGCTACTTTTGGATTGCTTTCAGATGCGTGCAAGTGTAATGATATAGAATATAATATATCAGGATGGAAAGTCTTAATTATGGATGGAAAATTTCAATCATGAATGGAAAGTCTTAATCATGAATGGAAATTCCTAATCATGGAGCCTGAGCATCATGGTATATATATATGTGTGTATTACAATAACCCACTTTCCGAATGCTTCTAGAGTTTTCTAAAATCTCGAATGTGATTGGTTTTGTTTGGATTCAACTCGACGGAATGCGATCACTTGATAGACGTCGGTAGAAACAACTAGAGGAAATACTCGTGTGATTACGCTGCTAGATATTAATATACTATTGTCTTTTTTATACAACTATAATTTCTATGATTGAAAATATGATTATATTTTTTTGTACAAATATAATATTTATGCATTACTAATTTGCACCTTTATAATCTGGCCCCATCAAATAAGCAAGGTAGATTCTTCTCTTTTTTCTTGATTAATGAGAGAATATCTAAAATATTTCTTTTTAAGACTATATTGTGGGTTTTCTTGCCCTAAAAATAAATAAGGTGCCCACCAGTTATTTGTATTTATATAGATAAATTCCCCGCTCGTTCGCCATCAAGATCGAACGTCAGGGGAGGAAAATCAGGCTCCTGCCCTCCCTTCAGCTAGTCTACCCGTCAATGCAATTAATCCACACTCATACTGTATGTGATTCACCCGTGCTCACTGTCGTTCGGAAAAACAAAACTAGTCGTGGGCATCACAAGATGCGTGTGCGACAATGACAAAAGATGCATGAGAACACCATGATGAGCCCGTATTGATTTGCCAATCAACCTAGATATATAATTAGGATTTTAGGAATAGACTTCAGCATTTCTTGATGCTCGAGCCAACACATTGCCCATGTGATTTTGGAATTAGCTAACGGTATACACCATACAGTATATTGCTGTACTCCAGTGCACTACTACAGAAATCCACATTACAGACGGTTCAGAAACGTCTGAAATTATGGGTCAGTGATAATCCAAGTTATCACAGACGGTTTTTAATGAAAAACCGTCTGTGATACTCCTCCCCCCAGCAGAATCTATTTCTGTTTATAGCTAGCCTCAGGAAATGCTAGCCATGCCCTCTGAAACAAGCAGATAATCACAGACATAAACATATACAATTCACACATCTCATTTCATTTCAGATACATTTCACATCTCAATTCATTTCACAGACATAAAACATCCAATTGACAACGCACTTCATTTCACAAACATAAAGCATCCATTTCGCAAATCAATTCATTGAGTTGAAATAAAATATCCATTAACAAATACACAATTGTAAAAGATCTACTGTATTTGCACTTAGAATTACAATAAAAAATCATTACGGCGTGGAACTCTCCATCGATCTTACGACTTTTGACCACAAAAACCAAATGAGCTCTCCTCGAATTTTGCAAAATCCGGTGTGTCAATGCAGATGTAGAGATGGGCGCGGCACATCGATAGGAATATCAGCGCGCATATATAAAGCGACATGTATGAAATAAATGTGGGAAGATTGACAAACCTTAGAATTAGTGATCTTGGTGGAATCGAGAGTAGTCTCATATGGTGGCACACGTAGTATCCACACGTGTTGCCGCTCCTGGTGGCATTGCAAAAAATATAATGTGTTAAATCAAGTGGCATTACTACTATGTGTTGTATATGATTAATTAATGTGTAGCTAGCGAATACCGAAACTTGCGATCATGTTTCAAGGCCTTGGCCCTGTCGTCGAGTCACGTGTTTGTTGAGCGTATGTGGCGAGCGACCTTCGTTATTCGAAAAAGTTAGATTAGTTATTCGGAAGGAAAGAAAGAGTACAATGTACAATGCACGTACCTATCGAGTATTCGGCGATAGTGTGTACTTGGATTTGTTCTTACTTAGAGAATCAAGATATATAGTCTTGTTCCATTTTGGTATAATTACAATTAAAATCCAATGGAAATTCTCATTGTATGGCATAAGAACAAATTCCTTATCTTGGTGAGCCAGCGATTGCTTTTGTAATATAGTCCTCGGCGAAGGATGCATTCTCGATGATGGTATCAATGGCGACCAAGCGTGGGTCTAGAAACCAATTTGTGATTTCGATGATCTAGCGATCAGCATGAATCTATATATAACATAGGAAAGCAACAAATTGTGACATATATCGGTATTACGTGAGCAGAGACTTTGATTATGCAGACTTACGTCGGCATCGAGCAGTGAGGCGTCGAGGCGTTGGCGTGAAAAGTTCAAATATATCGTCAAAGGTCACCGTGAAGACACGATCCACGAGTTTCGTGCAAGAAATGTTCCGGCTTGAATTTGTGGCTATACCTAGCGCCGTTCGCCTCGGCTTATTGGACACTTCCATATACCAAAGGTGGAATCTTTGGCAACCAAGTCCTAGTTTTGGAGCTCTTCTGGACTACCATCGGTGAGCTAGCACGCAATTTGCGGGCCAATGGCATGGGCGGGAATTCGTCATCATCCTTCGTCTTTGATTTGCCACGCCTTTGCCTCGATTGTGGGTCGACTTTATGCTAGTCGATTGTAATGGTATAGGCGGTGCAAGTTGCTCTGGCGAGAATAGCACCGTGGAGATAGCACCGGTGCGGTAGCTGTGGTTCATGCTGCCGTGTGGAGATGGCACGGTGCAAGTTGCTCTGGCGAGAATAACACCCGTGGAGATAGCACCGGTGCGGTAGCTGTAGTTCGCCTTGCCGTGTGGAGATGGCACCAGTGCAAGTTCTTGTGGTTCGCTTGCACTTCGGTCTGCCACCGGTGAAGAAGCCTCGAGGAGATGTCGGTTTGGGCCACCTGGATGAATGTTCCAATGGCCTGTCCTAGATTCACGATCTCGTCGTTGGGGGCTTGATGGCGGGACCACCTCAAAATTGGCATACACACCATCCACATTAACTTTTGCGAAGCTGGCGCTAAAGCTTGACCATGCACCATGGCCCCGATACAGACGAATATGCTCGGCCCCAAGCGGTGTACAAGGAATGGAGCCATATCTCACTTGGAGCACGCATGTCGTGGCTCCTACATAACGATACAAAATTAGCTACTCGAATAGGCCTACCAATGGAGCAAGCATTCGAGAGGTAATAATTATTACGAGGATATCGTCCACGGAAATTTGGGTGGGTTTGCGTCGGATTGGACGCGCGGCTACTCGGATGGTTGTGCGGGCTAGCTAGCACGAGAGGCGGTGGTGGCACTGCGACTTTACATGCATTCCGCACCTCATCTCTGATTATATCAGCCATCGAACCCGATATCTCCTCTTTAAGAGATGCCTTGAGCTCTTCTCGTAGGCTGTGCGTCACGCTCGGCTTTGTTTCTCTTCTGCGCGATACATGTCGAGTCATCTTGAAACCATGTTTCCAAGGCGTAAAGCAAGGCCTCTCGTGCGGCGGGTGCTCCTTGTTTCCGGGGCCACGGAGAGCATATCATTCTCCTTGTTCCTGGAATGATCCGGGGTAGATTGAAAACTCGGCTCTTCTGCAAGAGCACGACATATCATTTCAATTAAATGCGAGTTGTGGAGTAATTACAAGCTACGTGGTTCGATCGATATCTTACAGCGCTCGGTCACTTGCTGGTGCGAAGGGTTTGAAAGGTGATGTCCCCGATGTCGTTGTAGATGACCTTGCTCTAATCCAATTTCAGCGCGGTCGTCAGGGATATTGGAAAGCGGCGGGCGATGTCTGTGCGGCTGCGGCTCATCCTCCTTCATCCCTGCGCGATTTTACCGCATACCCAGTGTGCCAAGTGCGCGAGGGTGTGTATTTTTGCCTGGAGGGCCTTGTGCGCCACACTTGTACTTTTGAAATCTTGATGCGTTTTCATCGCCTTGAACTCTTCCCATTGTGGTTCCAGGAATGAGTATTTATGAACAGGCATTTCGTCCATCTCCACGTATTTCTTGATAAGCGTGCTCTTGAAGTTCTTCCATGCTTTGCACGCCGCTTTGTAGGTTTGTTGTTGCACTGGCGTCGGTGTTCTTACGGGAACTCGAGCGATGCCAAAATTTGGTCCACGACTCACGTTTCCGAGTGTCAGGCACGTTCTTCCATGAATTGTATGTGATCTCAATTCGTTCTCGTGCAACTACTCCGACCATGGTTCGGAATGCGTTTACTGCTTTTTGAGGAAGGATAGGGACCCCAGATGCATTCACCGTTGTGATGATCGTGGGCCTCGAGTTTCTTTGATAGCCCTCTTCCTTGGCGTCTTGATGTTGGAGCGGACGCCTCCGGCGATGATGTTGAAGAATGCGCGGGTGACATGTTGCTCATTTTGTGGGTCTATTAAGATAAGATGAGAAAGTAATCATATTGAATTGCAAGACAAGAGAGGAGTAGAGGAGGGGAGAAGGGAGGGGTGATATGGACATAGAGAGGGGGTGATGTGCCTATCTTACCAATGTACCAATGTATCAAGTCCTTCTTTTTCCCGCAAAATTCAAGTCAATTTTATTACAAAAGTGCAAAAAAACACATTCAGATTCTTGGTGAGCGGTAGACATAGCGACTTCTTCGGTGGCGACTATGCATCTGCTTCTTCCCACTCCTTCTCTTCATCTCGGTCTCGGATCACGACGCGCGATGCGATGATTCATCTAATCGAATCATCGCTCTTGGCGCACGTGATCGAATCAAAGATGAAGAGAAGGAGTGAAGAAGCAGATGAATAGTCGCTCACCAAGAAAGTTTCGGCTATCAGCCGCTCACCAAGATCTGAATTTTTTTGAACTTCTGTACTAAAATTTCCTTGAATTTTGTAATACTATTACTACAAGGTCTCTAAACAAAGTGCCTATCCTAGCACCTACTTTAGTTGCTAAAACTATAAACCAAATAGCAAAGTCCCTAAACAAAGGTCTATGAAGCAAATGACACAAACTAGTGTATCCGGTTCATTGAGCAGGAACACTATAGTATGTCACATGCTTCATTTGCTGTTTTTGTCTAGATACATGGAGCATTTGGGTGGAAAAATCAAGCTGTTTCGTCAGCGCATGATGCCAATTGAAGCATAGCATAGCATCAGAGGCACATCCGAGGCTGTTCTGTGTCTTGAGGAATGCCAAGAGCTGGTATTCAGATGGGTTATGAGAATAAGATTCATAATTTATAGTTTGAGGAATGCCACATCCGAAGACCAGCTCTTGGGATTCCTCAAGACACAATGCTGCAGCCTTGGATGTGCCTCTGATGCTACGCTATGCTTCAAATTGGCGATCATGAGCTTTGACGACACAATGTATTTCTTTCCACCCAAATGGTCAATGTATCTTTGCAATAATCGCAAGATTTCTTTATCCGGATACACTACAATGTGTTACTTGCTTCATGCCCTTTGATCATATACTCTTCCTTGATTGGTTAATTTGTGCTCTCAAATTGTAGGGTTGCACATGATAAGATGAGGAAGTAAGAAAAGTGATACATGATGCTCAATGTTAGGAAGAGATCGGAGAGGAGTAGAGGAAGGGGAGAAGGGAGGAGAGGAGTAGAGGAAGGGAGACCCAAATGATTTCAAACTATATACTATGTACTATATACTATATACTATATACTAACACAACAAGCAATGTAATATGTACCAATGTAAACTAAGCAATGCAGTAAACAATGTACCAATGTAGTATGTACCAAATAGCAAACTAATTAAGCTCTGCGATAAACAATGTAACAATGTAATATGTACCAAATAGCAAACTAATTAAGCTCTGCAGTAAACAATGTACCAATGTAATATGTACCAAGCATCAAGCATCAACCTAAATACTAACAAGAAGCATGAAGCATCAACCTAAATATGTACTAAGCAACTAACCATAACAAATTATGAAGCATCAAGCATCAACCTAAACACTAACGATAAGCATGAAGCATCAACCTAAATATGTACTAAGCAACTAACCATAACAGTATAAAGCATCAAGCATCAACCTAAACACTAACGATAAGCATGAAGCTCGGGAGGATTTGATGACCTTACGGTTTTAGCGACCTTAGGGGCAGGAGGAGGAGGCGGCGGCGGAGGAGGAGGAGGAGGCGGCGGCGGCGGAGGAGGAGGCGGCGGGCTCGGGAGGCGGCGGAGGAGGAGGAGGCGGCGCAGAGGAGGCGGCGGCGACGGAGAGGAGGAGGCGGCGGGCTCGGGAGGCGGCGCGGGAGGAGGAGGAGGCTGCGGCGGCGTCTTCGTCGGGAGGCGGCGGCGAGGCTGGGGAGGCGGCCGGCGAGGGCTCGGGAGGCGGCGGCGGCGGCGGGCTCGGGATTTAGATCTGTCGAATCACTGCAGCGCTACGGAAAACCTAGCGAGAGGGTATATGTAGGAAGATTATCACGAGCGGTTCTAAACTTAGAACTGTCGCGATAACATATCCTGAGCGTTTTTGAGTTAAAAACCGTGCGTGATAGTTTACTATCACAGACGGTTCTAAACTTAGAGCTGTCGTGATATGTTATCACGACGGTTCTAAATTTAGAACCATCGTGATAAGCCTTCTTGCCATTTGTTGCAATTAAGACCACCAATAACTACGGCGCATTCATATCAACTACCAAACAGTTGCATTCATATACAACACCAACCATTGCATTCACGGTGTATTTCTTGATACATTTTGTCATTCTCAAATACATCACACATTTTCACAAATACATCTCAAAATTGACTACATCACACATTTTCACATATACATCTCAAAATTGACTACATCACACATTTTCACATATACATCTCAAAATTGACTACATCACACATTTCCACATATACATCTCAAAATTGACTACATCACACATTTTCACATATACATCTCAAAATTGACTACATCACATATTTCCACATATACATCTCAAAATTGACTACATCACACATTTTCACATATACATCTCAAAATTGTCACACATTTTCACATATACATTCTTATTGTACTTGCTTATTTCCTTTAAAAATTAGCCCTTCATCATGATCAATGCGTGCGTAACTAGTTTAAATCACGTTGTTCATCGTCGACCATATGCCATTTCAAAAGGAGGTAACTCGTCAAATTGATTGTATTCCTCCTCGTCCACTACATTCTCCACTCGGACAATTCTCCTTTTCCATGAAGAACTACATGGCGTTTCTTATTTGCGGGTCGGTTACATAGAAAACTTGAACAACTTGATTGGCGATACGAATGGTTCATCTTTGTACCCGACACGTTGGAGGTCCACGGTCGTGACACCGTACTTGTCAACCTTCACTGTGGGAGATGCACCCAGCGGCGTGAAATAAGGGGATCTTGAAAACCACATAGTCGAGCTCCCAAATCTCTTCTATGAAGCCATAGTACGAGTTTCTCGACCCATCGGTGCTGAATGCATTTATGTGGACACATTTATTACGGTTAGTGCACTTGACATCCACGAGGCTGCATTATAGAATGTGTACCCATTTATGTCATATCCTTGCCATGTCTGGCTGTAAATGTCGGCCCTTTGCCAACCATGTCGGCGTCTCACTCGGCGAGCTCCTAGCGATTTGCTCCTTCAACCATTGGTTGAACCGGCGGTTGTGTTGCCTCATGATCCAAACATCCGGCGCTCCGGATTCATTGCGAAGCACACCCTTGTCTGGTCCACATAAGCGCCACTTGGTCATGTGTTGCAACACCGTGAAATGGGCTTGAGTATACATGTCCATATCCTTCCGATAGTTCCGAGACCCTTGACCTCCCCTCATGGCGAGATTGAGGACACCTATCGGCTCAATCTGAGCCATATAATCGACACAAAACTCAATGACCTCTTCGTTTGCATAACCTTCGGCGATGCTGCCCTCCGTGAGAACGATTCCGTCACGTAGGACTTGAGAATTCCATGAACCTCTCAAATGGGTACATGCTACGTAGGAATACGGGCCGCACATTTTTATCTCCACACAGCGTGAACAATGAGATGGACCATGATATCGAAAAAGCGAAGGAGGGAAATACATTTCAAGGTGACATAGAGTCATCACCACCTCGTCTGCAGAGCATCTAATCGCCGGGATCGATGACCTTACGAGCAATTGTGTTAAAGAAATAACATAGCCTCATGATTGTCTCTCGGACTTTGATCGGCAAAATATTTCTAATTGCAATAGGGAGCATCGTGTCATCGCACATGACAATCATGAGACTTCATGCCATTTAACTTCAAATCTTGCATCGAAACAAGTTTCTTCACGTTGCGGAGTAACGGCGGAACTTTGACACCATGCAAGCAGCACGATTCTGTTTTTCGGCCTTGGGCGAGTGTAACACGCAGGGGAAGATGCGTTCGTCCATTATCGGTGCATGTCGGTGCTAACTCGGGCGATGTGCATATCGGCCAAGTCAAGCCGTGCGTTGGCGCCGATCCTTTGTTTTATCACGGATGTTTGAAGAGACCAATCAGGCTGCCGCACACATTCTTTTCTACGTGCATGGCGTCGATGCGATGCCGCACATCTAGGTACTCCCAATAAGGTAAGTCCCAAAATATTGATCTCTTCTTCCGGTGTTCTTCTCATGAGCCCTCAATTTACGTCCCTTTCCGAGGACAACATCTAAATCCTTAACCATATCATAAACCTTGCGTCCTTAAATGCCTTGGAGTTGAACCGTCTTTCTTCTCTCAGTCAAATTGTTTCTTCATCTTGCGGTATGGGTGAGCCCTCCGAAGGAACAGCGCGGTGGCGCATGTAGACGGTTTGCGTGAGTGTCTCGACCACACACTCTCGGTACCATCTAAACAGTGAGTACAAGCTTTGGCACCTTTTATACTATGGCGATAGGTTACCAAGGGCGGGATAATCATTTATGGTGCGAGAACAATAAGAGCGCAGAGTGAAGTTCTCTCGTTTGTATGCATCCCATACCTGTACCCTTCGTTCCACAGTGCTTTTAGATCTTCCACCAGCGGTTACTAAGGAACACATCGATATCATTTCTAGGTTGTTTTGGCCCTTGGATAAGTATCGACACAAAATGTACTTTCGCTTCATACACAACCAAGGAGGAAGGTTATAGATGCAGAGAGTCACGGGCCATGTGCTATGTCATTTGCTCATGCTCACGAATGGATTCATTCCATCTGTACTCGATTCAAATCTTATATTCCTTGGTTACTGCACGAACTCTACAAAACTCCTATCGATGTTTCTCCACTTTGCGGAATCAGCAAGGTGTCTTAGCATTCCATCCTTCTTGCGCTCTTCCGAGTGCCAACGCATGCAGATTTTGCCTCCTTTGGATTTGCATAAAACCTTTTCAAGCGGGAATTATAGGAAAATACCATGCCACCTTAGCAGGAGGTCCTTTCTTCGCCTCTGTTCCTCGCCATCATCGATTGATTGTTACGTTTGTATCGGGATGTATTGCACACGGACATACATGCATGTTTGCATACTCTTTACGGTAGAGGATACGATCGTTCGGGCATGCATGTATTCTTTCTACTTCCATTCCCAACGGACAAAGAACCTTCTTGGCTTTATCGTGGTTTTAGGCAACTCATTTCCCTCCGGAAGCATGTCCGCTAAAAGACCTAGCATTGCCGTGAAACTCTTGTCGGACCAACCGTTGCTTGCCTTCAATTTCAATAGTTCAAGCACGCCCGACAACCTCGTGTACTTGCAGCCGTGTACAAAGGTTTCTCGAGTCCTCCATCAAGCCACGGAATTTAACATACTCTCTCTCATCATAGTTCTCTTCTACATCGCGAAGCATCCGATCCAGTTATCATCATTGCAACCTATCCGAATCGAGCCACAATCGACATCACCGTGACATGTCATTCACTTCACCTGCGATGTCATCCGGGGCATATCATTCACTTCACCGCGATGTCATCCAGCGGCATATGATCATTCACTTCACCATGACTGGTCCAACACGTATAATCCTTTTGAAACCCTCGAATCAAGTGCGCTTCAATTTGCCTCGGTTCTTAAACATCTTCAAATTCTGCGATCGGTGCATGGACAGCACATATATTCCACCCCCTTATTCAACATATCCTCCTCGCGGCTCTTATAAGCGAAACGCCATTAATGTACTCTTCACTCACACGGCTCGCGGCATACATCCAACCGGTCCTACGTTACGTACATATATAACAACTTAGTATTAAAATCTAGAATAACTAATTATAACTACATATATACGGACACATTTATTATATTGAGACTTAATTTCTAGCTCAATTCATATTACAAACACAATAGCTATTATATAACCAACAATTTTGCAAATTAATTAACCATCTTCAATAACCACTCATGGATTACTTACACCTAAATTGTAATGCAATTAAAAATAAATAAATTTCATTACTAACCATATCTCAAAGAACGGGAAAGTCGAATCTTAATTCAAAGCTCAATCTCTGCCTCTTCCCACCAAATTAAGCGGCCTGAAATCGCTCTAGCTTCCTCCCAAGTGAAAAAGTGCGCAGTGATGGCTAGATCTGGATCGAAATGAATACGATGCGATGCGGCGGCGCAATAAATGCCGTAGTCATTATCACGCAGACGGTTTTTATAAAAAAAACCGTGCGTGATAAGCTTCATACCGAGCGCCGCGCGTGTTTCGATGCGAGCGCCGTGTTTCGATCGTCTAATTAACGTCTCGATCATTATACGAAGTGTCTATATCATTAATGTTTGGGTATCTGAATTGTTTGTGCTAAAGGTTAAATATGCGCTCCTAATCCGGTCTCTTCTACGTCGTACAATACAATATACAATACAACATGGCTTCTACTCGTTCTTGTGATCATCTCCTTCCTCTCATCATTCATCACGAATTGTTCGGCGGAACCTTACGAGCGGCCAGCAATTTGCATCTGGAGCGACTTCTCCGCACCGCCCTGCTCTCCTTCCTCGACTTTCTTGCATCCGTCGGCTTGACTGATCCTCCGCCGTCGGCGGGCGTCTCGCTGCCGCTCAAGAAAGAAACAACCTCACCCCGGTTCTTCTCCACAATGTGCGCAATGCGGAAGAAGCTCTACGCGTGCAGGACCGATGGATAGCCTTGCGATCAAGCGTAAAGCGGCGGTCGAGAATCTTTTCATCTTTATGCGACATTATGGATGTTTGCGATCATTTGCCCAGTGCACGAGGAAGTCTTGAGGACAAGGGCAATCTTAGCGGCGTTCGAGAATTTAGCGGTTGATCCTCCAAGTCCCCAAGTTGAAGAAGAAACTACGAAGCCCAAAAGAATACAATCTGCGAAACTCTTTACATGCGACTTTTGTAATAAATTTGCCTCTAATTGAAATTAATAAATTTGCCTTTAATTTGTGACCTCTTGTCTCGGTAGTTACGTAGTTAAGTTATTAGAAGCAATGTGTATTTATATATTAACCTCGATCTAGATTATGACAGACAAAGGGACATCACAGTAGGTTCTTGTGAAAAACCGTGCATGAACATTCCTGCGGTTCTTAACAACAACGGCTGTGATAGTCGATACAACACGAGACGGTTTTTAAAAGCATGCGTGATATTCGATATCACGAGCGGTTCAACGGAAGAACCGTCGTGATACTCCTTTTTCCGCCATACAAATACCACAGGCGGCCTTCAAATTAAAACCGTCGTAATAGTTTTATTACGAGCGGTTTCACAAAACCGCTCTGTGATTTGCGTCTACTATTAGCCTTTCTGTAGTAGTGGTGATTCCAACCTGAAAAATTAAACCCGTGAGCGTCTCACATTCCCATCAAGATCGGTGAAATGCGGCATCATGGTAGGGTCAAGCAATAGTGAACTAATCGTAAAGCACCGATGCGGTGATGTGTATCGTTGCATACCAGTGCTCTCGCTTGCTTAGCAAGCATGCATGTAGGCTAGGGTGGAGCGGATCGAATAAGATTGAATAGTCTTAAATACGAATATGAATCTATATTTTTAAAATGAATACGAATTCGAATATTTTCAAATACGAATACGAATATGGATATTTTTGAATACGGATTTTCTCGGATACGAATATCGGATAAAACGGATTCCTAGCGGTTTTGCCGATTTTTCACCGGTTTTTGACTGGTTACCAATTTTAAACCACCTAAATTCAAATTTTAAATCACAAAATTCGAGATCGAATACGAATCGAATAGTCTCGAATACGAATACGGATATGAATATTCTCGAATACGAATGCGAATATGAATATTCTCAAATACGGATACGAATATTTTCGAATATGAATTTTGCTCATCATATTCACATTTTCTCGAATACGAATATCGGATAAAACGAATTATCCGTTATCGTTTTCCACCCCTAATGCAGGCTAGGGCACCCTTTGACCGGCTTGTCCAAAGCATATCCTCAACTCCCACACATATCCAATGCCATGCATGCATACATGCAACTTGCATTACTTTACAGCATAGGCATGGTGTATACTATCTAGCTGGCTAAGAGGATAGGGTTGTCGCTGATGCGCGCAAACCCTAAATATCTCCAAATATCTTCCTGGAATATTGATTAGTATGCATGTCTGTTGACTCTGTTGTTGTCTCCTAGCGGACAGCGACCTCTGTCCTATGAACTGCAGTTGAGGATTTCCAATGGATAAGGTTGTCGCCGTCTTATTTTTTGACAATACAAACTGCACTGGTCATTCCTGGGGAAGAAGAAACGGCAAAACAAAAGAAACACGTAGGGGTCTGTTCAGAACATAAGAATTGATTTTACAGAAGTTGGTTCAATTTCAGCGGGAATCTTGAAATCTTTCTTCATTCCAAACAAAACTGATACTTTGCGAGGAAATAACCTCCGTATGCAAAGCGTTTTCGCCAACCTTTGGTTTTGCTCTAGCTAGCAAATGGGTTGCACAAGATCATTGTGTGCTGAAGAATCAATCGAACTGTCGTAGGTGCTCTAGCTAGTGGCCGTCTGATATACCTGCATTTGCATGCATGGTGTGCAATGATTCCTAATCATGGTCGATGCAGCAAGTTGCATGCTTTATTAGACGTAAAGGTTGTTTCTCTCTCTGTGGAGTAAAAGCAACAGCATATATTACATCCCTCCGGCCGGCAACAGTCCAGAAACAGTGGAAGGAGTAACGTAGTTAGATGCATCTGCTTGGATGGAGCTAAAGATCACACATCTTTAAAAGGATTTTTCTTGATTACCAAAAGCTCAAAAGATGCTAAGCAACACATAGAAGTTTGAGAAGATGTGGGATGGTTTGCCAAAGCAGATAAGCCAAAGTGATAAAAAAAACTTTCAAATGATTAAAAAACTTTCAACTGATTCAAAAAACCTTATTCGTTTAAAAAACTTTGAAATGATAAAAAAACCTTTCAACTGGTTAAAAAACTTTCAAATGATTCAAAAAACTTTCAATCCGAAAGCTTTTAATTCCAAAAACATTCTTGCGATTCAAAAAACTTACAACTCGTAAAAAAATTCCACTTGAATCGAAAATTTTCATCTCAAAACTTTGCTATTTTCAATTAGATTTTTTAGGAAATGATTTAGAGGGATGAGATCCATTGGATGCTGATCTGATAGTTGACCAAAGTTTTGAGTACTTTTAACAGGAGTACTCAAATGCTCCTCCCACCGCTTGTAGATCCGCCTTGGAAGTGCGTACAGCAGATGCGTTGTTCCAGTCAGCACCCAGGACAGCATAAAGTGACTAACCTGCCAAGCAGGCAACGCGCGCAGTCGCGCAGAGAAAGCTCAATATCTAACAAGTCACTTTGGGGCATAAAAATATAAGGAAAGGTCGCATAAAGAAGCCAGTGTAGTGCGATGTACCGGCAACCTCGATATCGACAAGCAGTATGGAAGACTAATTGGTGACAGTGACGAAGACCGTGGATGAACACGTATTTCATGGACGTTAAAAGAAGTTACCGATATTTAACTCCCCTTGGAGAAAGATCAGCTGCAGGCTCGCTCGGGATGCCAGCCGGTCTATATGTACAGTGGATGGTGTCGGATAGGAACTACCCAAAATAAGATATATGGTCTGGATTATAATGTCTAATTGACGCGAGAATCGATCACATTACTGAATTAGTACTACCATGGACGCTAGCACTGCTAACTCCGCTAGGGCACAGGCAAGTTAGCTTCTCAGGAGTGGATGGATGGGATAAAAGGACGCGACCATAGCATTCCCGGACACACAATAGCCTTAAGGACATATAACAATATGTATCAGCTGTCTATAAATTTATACCATATAGAATTTTAAATAATATAAAAAAGAAGAAAAATGATGTTTCTACTATTTAATGAATGATCTTATATTATTATATAGATAACATATTAATTGTACTAGTACCCATAACTTATACAGGCTATTTTTCATAAGGTTTTATATTATTTGTTAAATTACTCCATGTTTATTCCATGTTCTATTAGAGGCCCAAAATTATTCTATTGTATTCAATCTTTACGTAACAGAGCGAGTGATTTAATGATAATAATGGCATATCGGAGGTAAAACTATTTTAAAATAAACATTCAAATTGAGCTCCCTCTGATGGCTGGATTAGTCTTTTTCCTCTTTCTATTGATTACAATTTGTTATTTTTTATTTAATACAGGAGCATGTGATATGGTGTATGCCCCCTAAAATTATTTCCATATTATATTCAATTAGATGAAAAATATTGCCTATCATAAAAGGGAAAGATTGTTTAAAGCTATTAAAAGAAATATAATGCTTTCTTTAGTTGAAACTTGGAGGAGAGATGTTGTTCAATTAATAAAATAATGACTTATGACATAGTAGATGATTTAAGAAGTTAATCTCTTATAGGGTAGATCTAAAGAAGTTCTCATCATGTACAGTAGCATGCATCACGCAATTTTACTCCATTGTGGAGGCAATTACATGTACCATGTTCATGACTTCTACTTCGGTTTGACTAGGGAGCTCTAAACAGCTAGCTGGGCAGGATCCAAATCCTCCTTGTAAATGTTCTTCTGATTTCCTTTTCAGTTTTCATTTAAAGTGATTCCCTACGATCGATCGATTACCAACAAAGTGCAATTAAATTCATAGAGATTGAAAAACTAAAATTTATATCCAGTTTTTCTTCCTCCAAGTATATGATTGAGAGGTTTGCACCAACTACTGGTAAAAGCCAAGAAAGCTGTTTTTCTTAATAAATGCATCAATTAACTTACCAAACATGCATGCGTTATTAGTTCAAACAAATAATTTCTCACCTTGTTTCGATGTTCTCCATTCCATGCATGCGTAAAAAATTATTCATGAATACATAGGAGAAATATAAGGAGAAAATTTCTAAGTATAATCAATATACCTTATTTTTTTGAGATGGTTCGAGACAAAAATTTTCATTCCATTTAGAAGTGGTGCACAGCAAAATCAGTAGCCATCTGATCTGTTACAAAAACCTGGAGGATATGCTCCAACCATAGATCACATTGGGTTACGAGACCGAGCGTCAAACCTCCCAAAGGCAATGGGCCACTTAATTACACTCCCTGCGAAAGAGAAAATATACTCATATAATATTCGTAATACGCACTCCTATACTCAACCAAAACAGCAACTTCAGAGAGATCTTATTCGTCTCCTTTCACAGCCTTACTGATTGCAGTGGTTGGAAAGATCGATTGAATCACCGAATATTTAATTAAGGGCCTTGCGTGGCTATCCACCTTACTCATTGCATACAGCATATGAGCCAATGTTGCACTAATATCCTGCATGCATGTTGGAGCAAAACTAATGTAAAAAAAAACCTAATAATGAACAGTACATACACGTAAAGTGAACAAAACCAAAACAGAAACTTGGAGAGAAACATGTACCTTGTCTCATGTAGCATCCGAGGCAGACACCATCTACCGCCTGTAGGACCAATACCACTAATCAGACGAGAGTAAATGATTGTAAAATCTTTTTTAATTCTCTAAGTATTCTAAATTTTTGCTCAAATAACTATAAAAGTCATCAAGCTCAAATTACACCACCTGTAAGAGAATCACAAAAATCTAGAATCAACATGAGCCAACAAAAGCTTTGTTTGCTGGTCCGGTAGTACCGCCTTTAGCACGTCGGTATGGCTGCTCTATGGTACTACCACTCGGGAAGTCGGTACTACCGTTTGCCTTTATCCTGGTGTAAGCCATTCAGGATAAAAGCCAAATTTGAGAATTTTGATTAAATCTTATCTAAATGCTACTAAAATTGGTATAGTCCTAAGCAAGGATGTCAAAACCAAACAAATCAAGAAACACGAGATTCTTGAACTTCAATCCATCAATTTGAAAGAATTGCTTTCTAGGTCACAAGAACACACCAAACACTAAAACCCAAATTACTTTTTGCTCGTGGGGATCTAAATCATGAGACTTTTCAGATCATCACTCACATGTACTAGCAAGGTAATCTAGTTACAAGTTTGGGCTACAAAGGCCATGATGAAAAAATCACAAATCATGGTTAAGATAAGGCTAGAACATAGTAAGATCTTGTTTCTTGTTATAGAGTGATCTAGCTGGGCAAAGATTGATTCCAATGACCTACTGCCTCTTACACATTGTTGATCACAACAAAAATAAGAGGGGCACGAAAGGAGCCAAATCAACAAAAGCAAATGCAAGAACTCATGTAAAGAGAGAAAAGAACACATGGATTGCAAGAATTTAATATATTGCATGAAGATGAATGATTCTTACAACATGCTAGTTACAAAGGACCATCTTATCGAACTCGGATTTTTCAATCCAGAATCCTCTGTGATTTACTTCACTATTCCCTCGGTCAGTAGATAGTGCACACAGGTACATTGCTGTATCCAAACCATACATCGCATAAAACATAATATTGCATATCAGGGTTTAAATTACGCCACGTCAATGACGGTTTACAAAGGGCCAACCAGGCCAAATGTCCACATCACGAATAACAATGAAACGAAAGCAAAAGTAAGACCATAGTCACGAATAAGCGTGGGGGTAAATGTGTGCAACATATACTATCTAAACCTAGGTATATATATATATATATATATATATATATATATATATATATATATATATATATATATATATATATATATATATATATATATATATATATATATATATATATATATAGGAAAATTACATAAGGCACCATGGTGCCTAGGCACCAACATCAAGAACCGTCCGATACACGTTGTATAATTGATAATTTTTTGAGTTTGGGTATGGAAATATTTTATACCCTTGATATATTTATGGTAAGTAAGTTTTGAACTCAGTTCAAACTAGTTTGAACTACTTTTGAGTTCAATGCGACTACAGTGAGTATATACCATAAAAATAGTTCAAACTAATTAAACTGAAATTGAATTTAATTTTTTTCGGAGTTTGACATCTCAAATATACTTTTTTATGGGTATATGAAGATACCCACATCAAACGTTGCGAATCTCAAAGCAAATCAACGGGTATTGATATGGGTGCCTAGGCACCAAGGTGCATGAAACACTCGTCCTATATATATATATATATATATATATGCACACAATCTCCATCAAGCCTTCTTGTCTAGGACCCAAAAACGTAGAAATCACCCTAATTTCCTTCGTTATTTCCTCCATCAGTGGCAGGGGCATCCTCATAAGCGTAGTGATCCTGAGTTCTTGTTTCCGATTTGGTAATGCAAGTGTGAGCACAATCCACTGTGCTCAGCGAGCCAACACACAATATGCAATAGTTATCATGCAAGGCTTATCAAGGGATGGCTCAGGTTTAATTTGTTTTGCCATAATTTGCTTTCAAATACAATACTTAAAAAGGTTCCTAAGACCTAGCAGTGTTAAATCATGACTTCAAAATTTGTAAGATAAGGTCATAACATTAGCAATATAGATTCCATTCACATGGCATCAGTATCATATACTATCTTTCAGCATTATAGCCGCTTATCTCATCACTAGGATAACACCTAGGGTAACTCAAACTAGGGCTTTCCACGCCTCCACTTTTCCAATCCACCCATAAAGCATTTTGAAACAAAACTATATCCAGGAAGGTTCCCATGTCTACCCTTGACCGTGGGCACGGCTATTCGAATAGTTTTCTACTCTGCAGAGTTTGCACACTTTACCCACAAGAGATAATATGCTCGTTGCCCCACATGATTCCTTGGCCATGAGGTAGAGTAGATCATCACAAGGCTGTTACAATGCATTTTTCCTAGCAGAGTTACGTCCGCTAAGGTTTCACTCCCTTCGAGGTACGACCACCCTTTCAAGAGCCCCCTCTTGCGCCGCCACGTCGGAGGATGTGGCCATCCTCTGCCTGCCCGTGGTCACACTGGCGCAACCCTTACTAAGTTGATGCAAATTAGTTAGCCTTGCCTACATTTTGCCAACTTGTGGTTGTACTTATTTTACACAGGAGGTCATGACAAGATTCGGTCCTTAGAGTTATCGGATGGTTCTAACACTATCAATTTTATGCTTCCTTGCACCACTCACACCCACGAACCATCCGTCCGGATAAGTAAGCAAGTTGAGGTTTTGGGAACATAAAATACCCTTGGCAAATATACCAACATTTCCATTTGTATCACCTAGAATAGTTTCCTATAGTTTTAAAGATAATGTTTTGGGGCATTTGTGATACCACCGAATATCTAAGCATTCCTAGGCATAGCGAATAGTTAGGGACTTATTTTTGAAAGTTATAACATTATAATTTTGCTAAGGTGACAAGGCTCACATGTCCAAGGTTGTCAAAAAGAGTAATATTCACAAGTACAATAATGGGTATATTACTAACAACTTGAAATCGAACATAAAATAACACATGAAATAACAACATGCATGTTGATAGTTTAAAAGGAAATAAATTGCATAAACATGGGTTCAAATATGATCAAAGTGTTGACTCGCCTTGATCACCGATGTCTTGGTGTTGGTGTCGAGGTTGGCTTGGCTTCTTCCTCCTGGGCTTCGTACGCTATTTTTAGATGCGCGAAAATTTGGATAAAAATCAGCAAACCAAATAAACACTAGGAAGAAAATTCAAATAACTCCAAAATTCATGATTTCAGTTCCATTGGATAGATTTTGATTTTTGGATGAATTTAGAAATGTGTTTCACTCAATTTTGAGTTAGAATGTATTAGGTATATTTATTGGAAGTCTAAACATAAGTCAATTATATGCAATATAGTCTCTAATTTAATTTGAGTATTATAGTCTAAATGTTAGTGGCTTAATATTCAAGTCATTTAATAGTCAAAAAGGATTATCATAATTGCTAGGGCATAGAGATAATAGTCATGGTTTAAATCATGTGGTGGTTAGTTCTATAACCTTTACTAATATACATGGATTTATGATTTATTGTTTAGGCAATCTTCATTTATTAAATCATCATTTCATGAGAGCATAACCTTAAACAAGATTTTTACTCAATTTCTCAATATGCCTTTAACTAATAATTAAACATTAAAATAAATATTTAAGGCACTTTAGTTACAAACATATGATGATTAATCCATAATCTTTGCGGGAAGGGGCTTGAACCGGGTCGGTGCGTGGCGCCCACCATTAACCAGCCAGCGCGCATGCTATCTTGACTTACGGGCGAGGAGAAAGCAGAAGAGCTGATGTTCCAGTGTCGAGCGAGAGGAGCTTGGGGCGTACGGACGGCGGTGTTGCGGCAAAGGCGGCCGGAGGCGTCGCGATGGCCAAACAGTTCTTTGGTGCTTGAGGAAGGCGAGGAGCGTTGGTGTGGGCGAGAGCTCGAGGCGGCGTGTGGTGGCGGCGGTGGGGAGAGCTCGACGCCGGTGAAGTGCGAGCAGGAGGAGCTCGGTGAGTGGGGACAACCGCCTAGCTTTGAGGAAGCCGGGAGAAGGAATTGCACTGGCTTTGCTTCAATTGATGGTGCGCTCGTCGGCCGATTTTGGAGAAGACGAGGTCGCCGGTGAGCAGGGAGGGCACAAGAGGCCAATTGCTTACAAAGAGAGGAGAGTGGAGTGTGGAGAGGACCATGGGGCTTTGGTAGCCTTTATAGGCGATGGGCGGGCGGGTGAGCAACGTGCGACTGCCATGCGCTCATGTCGGTGGCAGGCGGTAGTGCTGCAGCAAGATTTTTTCCGATCTTCTCGTGACATTTCAGCGCAGGTGTTGCAACTTTGCGCTGCGTGAGTAGGTGGCAGAGAGTTGGCACCGCGTGGCCGAGCGATGAGCGGAGCGAGGGGTAAGCGGGGTTGTGGCGCTTTCGTGGATGCCCCACCGCGGTGAGGTGGCGACATGATGCTGCGAGCGGCGTGGCGAGTGCGTGGCGGCGATGGCGGCGTGGTTTGGCGGTGGCGGGCTTTTAGCGGCAATGGTGAGCTCTGCTCGCCAAAGCGAGAGAGGAGGAAAGATGGAGTTGGGCGGGCGTTTCAGGTGGCTTTGACTTTCATTTTTCTTTTTCTTTTCTACATTTTCACTCATGTAAATGCATCGGAACCCTAGAAGATATAAAGGAAGCAAGCTCTTACTTGGAGTCAAAGTTTGAAATGAAAGATTTGGATAAAACCAAATATTGCTTAGGTTTGCAGCTTGAGCATACCCCTGAAGATATTAGTGCATCAATCCGCATATACTCAAAAGGTGTTAGAAAGATTTGGCTTTGAAAAGGCATACCCATAGAAAGTACTGATGATCGGGAGATCTTTATAGTAAGAAAGGATCCATACCAACCTAAGGAAGAGAGGGGGAAGTCCTGGGACTGGAATTCCTATACTTAACTACAGTAAGAGCACTTATGTATTTAGCAAACTATACTAGACTGAACATTGCATTTACTGTAAACCTATTAGCAAGGTATAGTGCAGAACCTACCAAAAGGTATTGGCAGAGAACAATGGACATGTTTCGATATCTCCAAAGAAGCAAAGATCTTAGACTATTCTATAGCAAGAACCAAGACCTGAATATGACTGGCTATGCAAATACAAGTACCTGTCAGACCCACATATAGCTAGGTCACCAACAGGCTATGTATTCCAATGTGATGGAACCATAATTTTATGGAAATCGTCTAAGCAAAGTCTTATATCGATTTTGACGAAGCACTTGAAAATTATAGTGTTGTATGAAGCCGTACGAGAATGTACTTGACTTCGACAAATGATTCATCACATTCAATAGTCATGTGGATTGAATATCGTGCAAGCTCCCACAATTATCTATGAAGGTAATGCGACTTGTGTTGCGCAAGTGCGAGGCAGACTACGTGAAGAGTCATTTCACAAAGCATATCAACCCCAAGTTCTTCTATGCTCATGAATTGCAAAAATAGACAAAATTAAAGTATTGCATACTAAGTAGTGTGAAAATTTTGCAGATTTATTCACTAAGTCACTTCCAACATCTAGTTTTGAAATATGTGTGCGTGGATTTGGAATGATGAGACTTAGAAAATGTAGAACTCAAGGGAGATTCTTCTCAAGCTTAGTATTAAAGCTTGATCATGAAGATCAGTACCCAAAGAATAAATCCTATAGATTAAATGAAATTGGGTGGATTGTACTCTTTTTCCTTGAGTTTCTTGAAGTTTCTCACTAAGGTTTTTAATGAGGCAATTCATACAACATAATATATATCATATACTCTTTCTCTAAAATTTTCTCACTGGGTTGTTATAGAGTTTTGATAAGGTATAAGCGTGTCGGATGAGTGCCCAAGGGAGTGTTGGGAAGCGTAGGCTTGGGCCTACAAGCTTAGCCCATTAGTGGGCACCCTCCACTTAGTCGACAAATAGGGGTCTCAATCATTGTAAACTTATACTTGTGAAGAAGAAAGCAATAAAAAGATAGGAGTTCTCCTTATCTCTTTATGTGTTCAATCTATTATTTGTATTATCTATATTTGATCATCTCTTTTATATAGAAAAATTAATCGGACTGAACTCACAGCGATAGTTCCTCAACGGTAGCCATCTAATCACCTTAGTTAGAGCTAGCTTGTCTTCCATTGCCGCAGATTTGCCTGAAAAGTCGTTATAAAGTGGGAAATAATCTTTACCTTGGCCCTTTAACCCAAGCCTAGATAGCTGCAAGTGGGTTAGGGCAGGCAAAATTCGATCATCCATGTCTCTTTCCTGCTCCGGCGCGTGATCTTCTTTACGTCCATCTTCCCCCTTTTTCCACTTTGTGTGCAACGTGCCAAGACCGACACAGCAGAACGAACACGCACGCGAGCCAGTGACGTGTCACCGCCACATACGTCACGGGCAATCCGACATGGCACAGGTTACTGCCACATCAGCGGCACAGCCGGAGTTCACGTGTGGCATGTCACGGTGCTGGCCTGCTGGGGGTACGTAATTGGGACT
The DNA here is from genome assembly GCA_036346575.1 of Dendrocalamus sinicus. Classification (NCBI taxonomy): domain Eukaryota; kingdom Viridiplantae; phylum Streptophyta; class Magnoliopsida; order Poales; family Poaceae; genus Dendrocalamus; species Dendrocalamus sinicus. Next base: position 6,511,484 of record CM070654.1, on the reverse strand, counting down.
GGGGCTGAAGCTTTTGATGCCACTTGTTTGGTTTGGTTTAATTAATCACTGTTTCCAAGAGTCCCGGCACTAGTGGATTAGGAGCTGCCCACGTGTGGAGCACCCAATTTTTCTTTTCTCCCATAAACAGGTGTAAGGTCTAGACCGGCGACAGCGTCTATGGACCGACATGATGATTGATGCAAGCAAATGCATCGGGGTCAAGGAAGCCGTACATGCACAGTCTGACGCATGGTAATGTGCCAACCAACCGGTGTTGGTCCGATTGGCAACTGGTTAGGGTCTGTTCGTATCGGTTACGGTTTATGGTTTTGGTTGAAAATTTTGAATTTTGGTTATTTACGATATAGATTATAGAGACAGATACTCACTTGCGATTTTGGTTGATACGGATGTTGGGCTTTTAACGTGTAGATCGTTTAACTTGTAGACGATGTTTTGAGAAATACTCCGTTTGAAAGTTAGGTGCAGATGTGAAGCCAAAAGGCGTCGACTTTTGACTTAAAGAATATACCCTTAGTTTATCCGTCAATATTAAAGTGGTGCCAATTGTACGTGATTCCTTTGGTGAAGTTCATATTTGGAATATGTACTTGCCGTGTTGATTCGATTTATTTTAAAACCTGGTATCTTACTCTCTCTCTCTCTCTCTACTTGTAATATTAGAGCAAATCTCTCCGACGGCCAAAAAGGTGGTTTTAGCGATGACATAACGTCAAACTCATCTATTGGACTATGTTGGAGCCCACCCATCAACCCCTCTCTTCTCCCCTCTCTTCTCTCAATGGCTTCTTTGGCGAGCACTGTGCTGGGATAGAGCACGACTTCGGTCTTGAGCTCGCTCATTTCGTGGGCTCCGGTGGTCTCCTCCTCGCTGCCACTAGTGCACAAGACTAGTGGCCGCTGCCGCCATTACTGGCGAGGTAAGCTCCTTTATTGCCGATTGCCTTGTTTTCTAAAATTCATCGAATCTATCCTTTTCCTTCCTAAATTTTTCATAGGATTAGCTTCCTCACTCCTTGGCGATGCTAGTGCTCCTTTTCTTCTTCTTCTTTGTCGCCAGAGGCTGCCATGTTAGTGAGCGGCACCACGACCATGTCCACCCGCACCACCGCACACATCGATCCACCACCCTCGTCCTCCTCCATCTACACTAAGCGCCATCATGATGACCTCAATCTTCTAAAGCTTATCGCATTCTCACTCTAGCTTCCCCACCACCGAATCTCGCTGTCGGCGAGGCCCTCCAGTGCTCCATGGGAGGCTACCTTCGCTGAAGCTCCTCGGACCACCTCCACCAACGGCTCCTACTCATCGAGGCGTGCTGATGCTCACATCATATCCTTCCCTATTGCCTCCGAAGTTCCTGTCATCGTCAAGGCCGTCGTCACCTAGTTATGCTCCTCACCACCGTCAAGGTCGAGACCAGCCAAATTGGAGTAACCCTGGACCAAGCTGGTACTACTAGAGTTCCCCACATCCATGCCACACACTCATGCTCCAACCAATCGAAGCCAGGTCACCGGATTTCACCATCAGCATCGTTTCTCTCTCCATGGCCGTCACCAGCGTTTCTGCCTCGTTCCGACATCCATAGGCCATGTTGTTTTGGGCTTTTTGGGTGGCCTCAGCTTCTCTAGAAGCCGAAACAAACAGGACAGCTTTTCGAAACTGCTTCTCCAAAAAGTTTTCTGAGCCCTCTCGTGTGTACACCATCTGCCACCATCTCGAAAAGCGCAATCAAAAGTTATAAATTATAGCTAAAATTTATTAACCGTAGTCCAAAAAAATAGGGCTATAGACCACTCGTCTTCTCTCGGCTGAGAACACGTTGTGCATATGCTCTTGCTACAAATACGTTGTCATAGCTCATCGTTGCCCACAGCTGTTGTCGCCTCTGTTTTCCCTCGCCACCGAATCGTGGAGATATTTGGTACTCCTCTCTTATCTCGCTGACATGACTAGTCCATGTGAGTCACCCATCCCACGTGGCTGAAACCACCCTAAGTCAGTGCCACGGTAGCACAAAACCACTCTTTGACCGGTTTTAAACCTTATTTGATCTGGGCTTACAAGTAGAGGAGGTAAGATATCTGGTTTTTAAGTATAGAAGGCAAATCGAACCAACTGTGCAGTACAGGTACAAAATATGGGCTTTTTCCCCCACAATTAACCACTTTTTTGTTTGCCAAAAAAAGTAGTTCGATTAGGTGAAAAAACGCAGTTGGTGTTCGAGATACAGAGGAAAGAATCATCAATTAGCGTACGACATCCATCACTCACGACATTAACGATCAGTTCAGTTAGGTTTACCGGGCCACCACAGGTTCAGAAACCTACTTAATTCAGAGTTCAGAGCAGCCCAAAGATAATTATTGCTTGCTACCGATGTGACTTTACAGTGAATTAATTTCTAAATATAAAGTAGGTGTAAAGACCAGCACTAATATCAACATCCATGGCATCACCACAATGGATATGGTTGATAGTAATATCCGCGATGGTTCTGTCAAAAAAAAGGCGTGGTGAATATTGACACTGATCTCTCTGTAAAGAAAACTTGTAGAAAGAACTGCAGAGAATATACAACACATGAAAAGCCAGAGGAAAAATAAGGTAGTGGCAACATCAATCAATACTAAGAAAGCATGAGATGTAAGTCATGAGATCTGCCACTAATGTTTCCGACTCTGCTTTTCCTGGATCAAAAATATCGCACTAATTGACTTAAGTGAGAGATCACAAAGAGCAGAAATATATAACAAAACATCATGCATGCAGTCACTTAAGGACATAAATTCCAAAATACAGGCAACAAATATTTTTAAGCAAATAACAGATGATCTGCAGTGAGTAAACATCACGACAAACCACTTGCATCATCCAGCTCATGATACTGCAAAACGTCGCAATTACATCTTAACGGTTTCATGATCTGAAAAAAGGTACATCTTAATAATTTCATCGATGACTCATCTTTCCCCGAGAGAAGTCATAATATGCCTCATCGATCACCTGGCAAGCTTTGCAACGTCACCACCTCAGGCCTCAGCAGAAAGAAGAAAGAATGAGCCTTTAACCCTGCTTAAGTGTGAAGCTTCCCAAGAACAGAGCATATTAAAGGCACCGTCACGCAAGAACCGGCTTTTCTTCAGCTACCAAATACTGTATTCTGACTGCCCATTTTAGTACCCAATAGTGACATTTCCGGCACTGAATTTGGCCCATCCGCAAGAAAGCAACCAGCAGCAGTGTCAAGTCTGAACTCTGAAGAAACAGACAACTAAAGGCACAATAATCTGTTACTTGGAATTGCAACCGGTCAATTATAGATCTCGACACTGCTGCTGGATCCTCCTCGCTCGTACTTTGAAATTCCAAAGATGCCCTCCCCTCATGTACTCCATAATGTACTGCATTATTGGTGTACTACTGAAACTGCACCGGCAAATGCAGGTGTCACCTGATGAGTCCACAAGGTTTTGCACCTGTTGGAGCTTGGAAGAGTCCATGGCCGTCGCTTTCATTCTGCGAAGGAAATGGACCGCTGCGTCATGCGTCAGCCATCCCGGTCCGTCCATCTGTGGCAGAACTAGATGGCAGCATGTTCCCCAGTCACCCAGTGAGATGCGAGGTGCAACCTCTTCCAATGGTTCGAGTCCCTTCCCAGGTCAGGTGTAGCCATCGTTGATGCATCGTGCATCAATGCAAAAATAAATCAGGCCTTGCATCTCCATATTTACATTTCGTTTTCCAGAGAGATCTCAAGTTCCTGGATCTATTCTCTGCAGTGATCTCCAAAGGATGTTAACTGTGTAAATGAAAGTGATCTTGATTCTGAAGTTTCGGGAGGCATCCAATTCTAGCAGGGTTATCAAGCACATAGCAAAAGTAGAATTTTGTCAGCAGAATAATAGAACTAGAGAAGACCTCAAGGACGGTACGATATGCATGATGCTGCTAAAGGGTGAGGAAGCTAGTGCAGTGGCATGCCTACCGTGAAAAGAAAAATTGGCGTCGTACTGGATGTCCGCATCACACTGACCACGCTGCTTTCAGTAGGCATCACCGCGGCCACCATGCATCATCTGTTCACGAGTCATGACACTTAGTACACCAGGAATGAAAGAATTGATCATGACACAAGATTAATATAATCGAGCCATCATTTAATAGTGATCAGCCAACCTTGTACGAAAACCAATAATAGTAAGAGAAACCAATTCTCTTTCACAGCAGTGAATATTTGTTATAACAATTGGTTGAAGAACAGCAGCCAATGCAGAACTATGTTCAAGGAAACAGTAGTCAAAATTTGCGATAGTTTATATAATACTTTATTTACTAATCTTAATCATAAAGTTGAAAAACATATACACATGCCCACCAAACAAAACTGTAACAACAGCCATTTGTGTTAACAAATCAACGAAAAGGCCCCATGTAAATAATTACTCAATCAGGCCATTTAGTTACAGCTAAGCTATGCAAGGAACAACCATGGACATAACCCCTTGATGCTCAGGAGCGTCATAACAGGTACGCAAAAACAAACATGAGCAGCAGTCTGATCATATCGCTCGTCATTATCCTCACTGCAGTGCTTTTGACACAAAAGTCTCTCCAAACACCATGTTCCCTACACTTTACCGACTTTGTTCTTCCATATCAGTGGCATGTGCACCTACAAGCAACTAGGAATAACAGAATTCTACGCTTTCCAAAGAATGATGTATACCCTGTTTGTCTCGAAAGAGAGAGAGAGAGAGAGAGAAAATAAACAGATATACTATTAACAGTAGAAGTGTGGAAATGAGCAGTTGATACGTGTGCCTCATATGCCATATTAATCGGAAACTGATGCATCATTGCGGAACAAATTTATCTGGTGCCAACTTCAATAAGAAATCGATAATTTTTTCAGTACTTCGGGGGCTTGGTAAGCATCAGATTGCACAAGTACCTGAAAGAAGCAAAGCCAAAAGGGACTGCCAAATTGTGGGAGTGCAATGAAGCTGACTAATATAATTTCATAAAGACAGGTTGCGCGAAATTCACTCATTTTGAGAAGCTCCCATCCTTCCCATGCTTTCACTCAAGATGTAGCCTTCTTGCGTATTATACACACATCTCCCTTTGCACAGTATTATCATATCAACATGATCTTGGGAATTCAATGAAGATCAGTAGAAGTTCACCCTGATGCAGCTGTCTCCTACGTTGAAAACTACAAATAATGGTATTTCAATCTATAATCATGTCTTAAACATGGTATTCGCTTCTTTTGATTAATCAAAGAATGGTAATATTGTATTTGATCCGTGAATTGTGTGATGTAAGTTCTTTTTCCCTTTGTGAGGACAATGTTGCATCGAAGCCAAACTTGTGGAAGGTCTTCCCAATGTCTATGGCTCTTCTGGTCAAGGATAGTGCAATGTAATTGATGATTCTAGTCCTGAATCAGAGTGGTTAAACTATCACTTTTGCTAACAACAAGATGGGTATTCATTCCCATGCAACAACCTTCCATATGGGCCATAGACATGGAATGTGATCATCCAGATCAAACATATCTCTATGTAGTTTTTGTCTTCTACTAGGTCTAGGTTGGTTTAGGCAATAATCTCAGGGATCAGAATAGCAGCATCCAAGAGGACTATTTATGAAGGTTGTGTGAGAGACATGGGGCAAATATTTGGATTTTGGCCCGTGGCTTTCCTGGTAATCAAGATCACTACAACAGCTTCATTTCGACTTGGTAAGTGATGCAGAACCTAACTTGGGCCCTGAAAAAGCGTTGTGTTAGCATAGGATCTATACAGTTTTATTTAGGTGCCTTCTAGTTCAGTAGAATTGAGTTAATTATAAGATCTTCATTTGTATTAACCTTTTATTTAGATGCCTTCTAATCTCGACAACATGACTTAACTAACCTCTCAGACTCTCAGTTGAAGCTGCTTGCCTTCTGCTGCAATGCCACTAGACCTTACCATGGTTGCCAAATTCGCTACAACCTCCACAATATGACCACAATTGTCAACCCAGTTTTGACAAATCCTGATCCAGCACCAATTTCCTGTGGATTTCTGGAGGAAGGTAGCAAAACCGCATCTGCGACCTGGATGTACCATGTTCCAGGTAACTATAGACCTAGGGTGTGTTTGGTTGAGCTGTGGCTTCAAAAAGCTCTTTGAGTGTGGGCTGTGGAAAAACTGCTGTAGGTTGTGGGTGTAGAAAAGCTGTAAGCTGTTTGGTTCAAACAAGTATAAAACTTACCTCCTATCTCTATTTTCCTTGAAACAACTGTGAAACAGCTCTCTATTTTCACCATTTCAAAAAAAGCCAAAAGCCAAAGCGAGGTCCAAGGTGCTTTCAAACTGTACTACCTAAAAGTAGCTTCTGAAAAAGCAACTTATGATTTCCACCCTTTTGATTGGCTTTTGGTTTTTTAGAAGCAAAAGCAGCTACCAAAAGCTCAACCAAAGGCACCCCTAGTATGCTGAAGAATGTAATTGTGGAAGAAATCGTTGTGAGCACAAACAAGCATAAGATTTTAGTAAATTATACTCCCCCTGTTCCTCAATAGATGTCATTATAGCATTTTACACTACAACCAAGACATGTATACAAAAGACGATATTACCCTTCTTCATTAGCTCACTTATTGCTCTTGGATGTAATGTTATACTCTAGTCCATTGTAGTAAATGAACTCGGAAATAATGAATGAGAGAGGCATGCAAAGGAAAAAATGGTAAAAAAGTTGCCTTTAAATTGTATAATGACATGCATTTAGGAACAAAATTTAAAAGCTAGAATGACATGCATTTGGGAACAGAGGTAGTATATTTTAACCAAAAGGTACCATTTAACCTTGTAATTCTGAATTCCTTTTTTAGCAATTTGCAACCTGAAATAGCAAGCTGATGCACTCTGAACATAGCATCATTCACAATCAAGGGAGATGATTTAATTGGCTATGAAATTAAATTCCATTGTTATTGACCACCTTAAGTGTCATCTTCCAATGCAATACCAAAAGAAAATCGTCATGTTTATCTTCCTACTCTACCTTTTGTTTTCTGTCAATGTGATCAGCGTAGGAGCTGTCAAATAATTTTCGAGAAAATTGCTATTATAGGACGCGAAACAATGGGCTTCGCTATTATATGACTTCAAACGTCGACTTCGCTAAAACGACCATTGAAACATTGTCACTTTGTTATAGATGACATTTAGTCTTTTTAATCTCTTTTCTCAACTAAAATACATGTATTTTGCCATGATGTGACCGTATTGCCCTTCTGCCTCATTCACGTAAGAGATCGATCTTTCGTTTCCTTCGTCCGACTCACCTATTCGTCTCGCCGCCTAAAACCCGACATGGAGTCCCGGCCGGCGATCCACCGTCGCCGGCGGCGATCCGACGGCGCGGCGAGCGCGCGGGCGTGAAAGCCAGACGGCGGTCATGGCACGGGCGCTGGTGAGAGTGAAACTAATGTGTGTGTTTGCGTGGTGTATGGTTTTAAGAGTGGAGAGGGATGCGACGAGGAGACCATAAAGACGGCATACAGGAGATTGGCCAAGTTCTATCACCCTGATGGTTCGCTTCTTAACCTTTCTGTGTTTGCCTATTCAGCGATTCTCTTTACTGCATTCCACACATTAATTGATTTAGGTGGTATTTCTTGACTTACATACAATTCATATGTGTCTACGAACAGGATGTTTGTTTGCCAATTCGGACTTACCAAGCGTTGGTGTTATTAAGTAGGCTGTAGGGCCTGTAGGCATTTGTTTGTTTGTCAATAAGCTTTTTGTCTGCTGTGCCACAATCACAATGTAAGCATCGCACATCAGTGTCAACGGTAGGAACTTGTGCACTGTGTTGCTGAGGCAGAAGGGCAATACGGTCATATCATGGTAAAATACATGTATTTTAGTTGAGAAAAGAGATTAAAAAGATCAAATGTCATCTATAACAAAGTGCCAATGTTTTAAGGGTCGTTTTAGCGAAGTCGACGTTTGGAGTCCTATAATAGCGAAGCCCATTGTTTCGCGTCCTATAATAGCAATTTTCTCAATAATTTTCACGGAAAGGAAAAGGAAGGCACTGGTTAGTGAACCATATATTTCACTGAAGTTATACATCCATCGTGAGCCTGTAGGTAAAAAAATGAATTATGTCTCTAAATAGTAAATATGACCTGAAAGTTAATTTCAAGTTTCAACCCAACATAAATATGAATACTACCATGGAAGATGTGCTTATGATCACAGCAAAATATGCAGCAATCGTGATGGCAGTGATCAAGAAACATGATTGAAACCGCCACACAAAGAAATCAAAATATACAAAATTTCAGCCCTAGAGCCTAATTTTGATAGCATCTGTGCAACCAAAATACATGGTAATACTACAAAACAGATCTCAAGAATTTCTTCTAGTCTTCCACTTGAACACAAGGCATTGAAACCTCCGGATGCTAAATGCTAAGCAAGCCTCCATTTTCGTACGGATTAATCTACTCCAATGAGATGTGACACTACGACCGTTGCAATCGGCTCGGTCCATTCATTCCCCGGGGACCAAGAACAAACCCTTCTTCTCCGCATCAACAACCGCAAAAGGAAACGAACTAAAAGACCCGTAAAGGATGCAGCAAGAAGGAAACCGCGCGCACCTCGCGAGCTTCCATCGGTGGGGCCTCCGAGGAGGGCGAGGGCAGTACCCTAATTCAAGCCTCCATTGGCGCGCCGCGCTGGGAGGAGAAGGGGATGGGAGATCGGAGATGGCCGGGAAGGAGAAGGGGAGCGGCGGATACAAGTGGGCTTAGCCTCAGGCCTCGGGCCTGCGGGCCTCGTGTTTTAAAGGCCCATCAAAGTTGTGACCGGTGGGACCGACCCCCTCCTCTCGCCATTTCTTCATCCCTCCTCTCTCGCGCACGAGCACGAACGCGCAATGGCGATCGCCGCCGAATCGCCTCGCGAGGAGAAGGTATTGTGCCAATGCTCTCCTCCGCATTCCCCTAGGATTTTTCTGTGTGTGTGTGTGTGTGTGTCGCGAGCGCGCGGCGCTGCTTTGTCTCGAGGGGAATCGAGGGGGTTTGGCTTAATCCGCCGGGTGGTTCTTCTAGGGTTCTTGTTGCTTGCTCGGTGCAGTCCGGTTTGGCTCGATCTGCTTGCTCCTCTCTTCATTTGGCAAGAACAACTGTTGATCTTTTTTTCACGATTTGGGCGGGTGGAATTAGGAGGGTCTTCGTCTTGCGCCATGTTTCGATGGTACTGTTGGTGCCTGGGGATAATGAGCTTCCTGCGCAATGTGGCAATTGTAATGGTTTTACTGTATCTTTTCTTGGTAGGCATCGTCGCACTCGACGGAGGAGGAGAAGAGGTGGCTCCTGAGCGATTTCGACATCGTGAGGCCGCTAGGGCAGGGCAAGTTTGGCCATGTCTACTTGGCCTGGGAGAATAGGGTAATCTCGAGATCGGCTTGTTTCTTAAAAGTATCCGATGATATCACAATCTTACTAGCTTGAAGTATCCGATGATATTGATGAGATCGAAATTATACTCATAAGTCATAAGTCATAACTAACTTGAAGTTAAATAATTATGTGTATCAATATCCCACAAATTCACCTCACCTGATATATTTGTGTGGTAGTCTGATATATTGTGTGGTATTCGATATCGGATACAAAGGTTCGAGAAATCAATAATAACCAGCCGTTTTAGGTTAGGATTTGCACCAATTTATGAGTGAGTTGTTGCTCATCATGAGTTTTGAGTCAGCATTGCACACATGGGCAGATGCACGTTTATAAGTGTGGGGGCACAGCCGCACAGGCAGCCACACGATTTTAATATTTGTTGCTTATAGTCCAAGTATACACAATATGTGCTCCTACATGTCAATAACTAGTGCCCCTATATGACAAGAATTACATCTATCTAAAAGAAACAAGACTTAAACATGTTGACAAACAAAGAGAAAAGAAAAGAAAAACACGTATGACGTTGACAAAGCAAGACATTCCAAAAAAATATATGTAATAGTAGGTTCTCATTTTCATTCTAGATCATTCACTAATTGTAGGTTTCTTGATTTTGCTATATTGTCTAACAAATAGTTATTTATTATTGAACTTTATCATGAAGTTAGTTGATGTTACAAAATTTCAAATGCATTACTATTTACTACATTATTGATAGATGTAGAGGTGCAAACGGAGCGAATAATTTCCGTCCGACCAACCGACCGAAAGTTTGCGGAACGAACACGGAAGGGGTAAATGGGTATCCAGTACTATCTGTATCCGACTCCGTGGAAAAAATATGGAATAGAATATGGGATTAGTGATATCCGTTCGTATATATCCGTATGTAAGTAATATAAGTTTATTGTGACTTCACTTAGGAGCAAAATAACATGTAGGCAGATTGCTACATCTAAACATGTAGGAAATATTGATTGATTTTCCTTTAATATCTCGGCGATTAGTCTCTCTGTGCTCGCTCTAATTGCACTCTACTGTCCAATGCCCTGTGTAGGGGTGCAAAACAAACGGATAATTTCCATTCAATCGACTGTCCGAATGCTTATGGAACGAATATGGGACGGAGAAATGGATATATGACATTATCCGTGTCTGATTTTGACTCCGAGAAAAAATACGGAATAGGATACAGGATGAGCAATATCTGTCCGTATCCGCTCTGATTACACTCATATATGAATGCGTTGATAAATATATACATAGAGCATAAGGCCCCACGTTATTTCTGTTCTAGATCCGCCAATGATTGCACATACACTACATCAGTAAGTAAAGGTGGGGAGGCAGGAGTTCTGCCATTTCATTATAAAAAGGGGGTTAAGATGGATACAACATGGAACTAAACAGCTAGTTTCCAGCAAAACAACTATAGGAAAAACAACAAGAACCCAAAATCTAGATAAAGACTGTTCGGCAACCAAAACAACAGCTAGAAGGAGGTTAGTCACAAAAGGCTTTTCCCACAGTTGAATGTCTTCTTTGATCTTAAAGGCGAGCTGCTGCGAGCTCAACCAATCATTTTGGAAGATCCTGCTTTTTCTCTCCTTCCAAATGCTCCAAGCTATGTAGATTACTAATCCATTGAATTTTCTTCCATTGCCACCACTATTTTTATGTAGACCTGTTAAAACAATGCCCTCCAGGTCTACATTTATGCTTATCTAAAGTTAAAGTTCAATGTCATGAAGCTTGGCTCGAGCCGGCCCAACAAAATATAAAGTTTTCAGAGCCAGCTTTGTTAGAAATGTTAGTTAGTCCTTAATCCTGGAGGTATAGCACTAGTATGTTTTTATAAAACATAAAAGTTAAGAGGAATAAATAAATAGTTACACATTTCAAAATCCATATCCCAAACCTGGCCTGTCAATTTCAGGCTAGGTCCATCCAAGGTTGGAAAAAATGATCCTGCCTGACAATTTTATGTCTTTCTGTTTCTGGTTTTGCTAGTTGCTCACCTGACCACATGTGCCATGATATCTTGTTTAGTATCTCAGCTTACAGCTTACATAAGAAGTATCCAGTATCATTCAACTGAAAGTATGCCAATATCTAATCCACGACTGGGCTTATAAACTTGGACATGTCTGAATGTGGCAGCATTGTTATTCTGTCTATTGCATTTGCAATCTAATGTTTGAACTTCACATTTACTGCTTACCCATTTCTTGCTATAGAGCAACAGCATAGTGGCTCTGAAAGTTCTTTTCAAGAGCCAACTGAGGCAATTCCACATGGAGCATCAGTTGCGTCATGAAGTTGAGATACCGAACCACCTCAGGCATCCAAACATCCTGCGCCTGTATGGTTATTTTTATGACCAGGTCTAGACAGAGTTGCAAATTTCTCTTATTTAGTTTGTCTGGTTATTCTCTCACCATTTTCCTTGTTTTGCAGACCCGTGTTTACTTAATCCTGGAGTATGCAGCCAATGGGGAGCTTTACAAGGAGTTGCAGAGCTGTGTTTTTTCTGAAAGACGGGCAGCAACAGTAAGTAGATGCAGTCAATGTGTAGACTTGTTTAATTGCAGGTTGTTGATCATTTCTGTTATTGATGGTACAATAGTATTTATTATTTTGGCATAGTTGCTTCTTTATATATTTGCTGTTTTCCCCACTACATTGCATCATTAGCAAGAGCCTAATCTACCTCCACAGCAATCATGTAATCCACAGAGATATTAAACCAGAGAATCTTTTGATTGGACTCCAGGTATTTCCCATTTTGTGTTTGGCTAATGCCTGATGCTACTAAGGTTCGGTGCTTATATCCTGCTTCTATGGACAGGGTGAGCTAAAAGTTGCAGACTTTGGGTGGTCTGTGCACACTTTCAATCGCAGGAGGACTATGCGTGTAACACTATATTACCTGCCGCCTGAAATGGGTAAACTGGCTTCTGTTTATGTCTGTATTACTCTACATAAGGTTCAAATTGTCAAGTGGTGCAATTTACTCTCTTGGATCTTAATTTGTTGTACATTTTGCAGTTGAGAAGGCCGATCATGATCATCATGTTGATATCTGGAGCCTGGGAATCCTGTGTTATGAGTTTCTTTATGGTATGCCACCCTTTGAAGCAAAAAAAACTTTGTGAAACATATCGAAGGTAATTCGAAACTGAACTTTGCAAATTGCGATGAGTTGAACTTCTTCATGTTACTTGTATGTTTGGCTAATGCCTGATGCTACTAAGGTTCAGGTGCTTATATCCTGCTTCTATGGACAGGGTGAGCTAAAAGTTGCAGACTTAGGTGGTCTGTGCACACTTTCAATCGCAGGAGGACTATGTGTGGAACACTAGATTACCTGCTGCCTGAAGTGGGTAAACTGGTTTCTGTTTATGTCTGTCTCACTCTACATAAGGTTCAAACTGTCAAGTGGTGCAATTTACTCTCTTGGATCTTAATTTGTTGTACCTTTTGCAGTTGAGAAGGCCGATCATGATCATCATGTTGATATCTGGAGCCTGGGAATCCTGTGTTATGAGTTTCTTAATGGGATGCCACCCTTTGAAGCAATAGAACAATGTGAAACATATCCAAGGTAATTCAAAACTGAACTTTGCAAATTGCAATGAGTTGAACTTCTTCATGTTACTTGTATGTTTGTTTTGATTCGAGTGCAGTACTTAGGCCCCGTTTGGCACAGCTCAGCTTCACTAGTGAAGCTTTTTTTTTTTGTTTCAGCTTCATGAGTAGCTTCACCGATGAAGCTAAATCTGTTTTGGAAAACTGTTTGGCAAAACAGCTTCATGCATGGCTGAGAGAGGGTAATTGTCCAAGATGCCCATGTCTACCTGATTTGTTCTAACATTTGGAGTTGTATGTTTGTATATGGTCATATGAATTAAAAAATAATATATTTGAATGAGTATGAATTAAAACATTAAAATTAAAATAATAAAAAATTAAAATCATTAGGAAGCAATATTAGTGCCTTGTTTATGTTTCGTGAACGGGAGAGGTGAACGGGATGGACTAGTGGCAAATACGTGTAATTTTGGTGAACCAGAGGGGCAGTGGGTTCCTAGGACTACGGGCCTGAGGGAGAGAGCTGTGAAAAGCTATTTTTTTCAGCTTCACATCTCCCCATTCCTTTGTGAGAGCAGAAAAAAAGGAGCTTCACTCATGAAGCTGTTTGCAAAAAGGGTGTTTAGCAAAAAATAGCTCACAACAGCTCATGAAGCTGTTGGTGAAGCTGTGCCAAACAGGGTCTTAGTACTTACAAACTTGAGTTTCCTGACTGCTTTATTCTTATTAGAATTTTGCATAATTTCTTCTTGTCCTGAATACTATGTTCTATCTTACACACAGCATAGTAAAAGTTGACCGGAAGTTTCCTTCAAAACCATTTGTTTCTGCTGGAGCGAAGGACCTAATTTCACAGGTAAGGGCCTGCCCAAGCCTTTCAATGATGGACAGATTTAGGGCCTGTTCGAACGCAAGAATTTTCAGGAAGTAGTATAATTCCCATGGGAATGCTACTAAATTCCCTGTTTCAGCAGGGCCTTAGTTTTTGGATGTTCTATGTATTAAATTGATTCTCGTGTGTTCTCTCAGATGCTTGTAAAAAACCCAACAAAGCGCATTCCCCTTGACAAGCTACTCCAGCACTCTTGGATACTTCAAAATGCGGACCCCTCCAGTGCATATAGAGGATAAATTTTGCACAGCACCACTGCCCTTCTTCAATCATGGAGAAATTGATTCTTTGTCTTTAGAGTCCATGTGTTAGCCTAAGCTTACTGTTATTCCATTCTTTGCACAGCACCACTGCCCTTCTTCAATTCTGGGTATTCAGATGTACCCAGATTACTGTTATTCCATTCCTGACGTTCTTAGCTTCTTCTGTTTGTGCTCTCAAGCCTTTACTTAATGGAAAGAATGAAAGCCCCTGTGGATGTAATGCCCTGTGCTAGTATGACCGCAATAAAACAGCCTTTTTGTAAAGGGCATATATGGATTTGAAATACCTATTTCTGTAAATGTGTTGACAGCCTGATTATTACCCATGCTTCACTTGTTTTCGAGGAAAAATATATCGCCCTTGAAATCATATGTTGAAATCTTAATATGTTAATGTAATTTTATCAAAACTAGCAAGGTGATCTGCGCACTTGTGCGGGCATTATCCTTAAAGTATGTTTAGATGGCTTGAAATACATATGTGATTTTGCTTTTTGAAAAATAAATCATTGCTTAACTCAATTTGTGATATTTTAAAAGGAAGAAGTCTATATAACATCTTAAACTTTGTTTGAAGGTCTATCTAGTACGTCGAACTATGAATCAGATATCTGACTCTCGAACTTTGTAATTCGGTTTAAATAACACCTTAACCTGGTTTCGCAGAGTAGTATTGCCCATGCGCCGCAATGAGTGAGCGATTTTGCCACAAAGGATGATACGTTGGTAAAGTTAGATCAATAATAGATAGAGCCAATAGGGGTTTCTCCCCATTGAGCTTCTAGCCAAGCATCCGTGGCCATCCCTGTAGCTCCCTCCCTCACTGTTTCGATTTGGGAGAGAAGCCCCTGTGGGTCCTACCTATCATTTACTTAAATTTGACTAGTGTGTCATTTTACGTAGCAAAATTGTCTATTCATCGCACCACACGTTGTAATACCACTATGCGAACTAGATTAAGGTGTTATTTGAACTAAATTGCAAACTTCGATGCGTCAAATATTTGGTTTCATTATTGAAAGTACTAGACGGACTTTCAAGCAAATTTTATGGTGATATATGGATTTTTCCTTTTTTATAATATTATATATTATAAGAGAGAAAATACACACTTTGTTTTCAAATAATTATCATATATGACTAAAACTTTCTTATCTAAATACTTGCATATCAAAATAGTAAACATAGAATAACATAACATGTTCCATTTATATCATCACCACCATCTCTTTCTTTCATAATTGCAATGCTTATTTAAACTACATGCTCATAGCTCACATCATATAGCTTACATCAAGATAACCGAATGAATATCTGTTGATGCATCATCCTCTTAATCCCTTCATCTCATGGAGGTCCACCAAATAAAGGGTCAAAATATTTTCTTTTTTGTGAGAAATTTTAGCATGTCCTCTTTTCTTCTTAGCGATCGTAAACAACCTGCCATCGACTTTTATTGTATAATAGATTTTGATTATAACATCTATATACACAAATCAAATTCCTTACCTTATTTTTTTCACAACTTAGCATACTTTTGGAATTTTCATTCTAAATAAAACCAAAACTTTTATATTTTCACTTAGTTTGGAATTAAAAAATAATAGCTAATTTCCTTTTATTTTTGTTCTGAATTTGCATATTTTTAGGGCCTGTTTTTTTTTTTGTGGCTTTTGGGCTGCTCGTATGAGAGATTACAAAGTAACTGAAACTTACATGCGGTTTTTGCCGATATAAATGAAGTCGGTACAATGCGTACTATAATTAACTAGTAGATCCTATTTTAAAAGACACTACGTTTAAAAACTAGTTACTATAAAAAAAAAGTCAAAAGCTAAAAAAACATAGTGCCTTAGATTGCACTTCTTGTAGACTTGGTTGAAATTCGTTCATAAATCCAACTACTAATTTCTATTTTAAATTTGTCTTATTTCTTATTGTACTTAATGTAGAATGCTTCTTTTAATATAACTTTAATTTTTATTTAATGTAAAATTTCATTTTGGGTTAGTAATCGTATAAATTCCTACTATTAATTTTTATTTCAAATTTTAGGCATGTAGGGATTTTAATTGGAGTTCGTGTGCAAATCAAATTTTTAATTTACTTTTATTTTTATTATGAATTTTTGTTATTTTGTGTTATTTTTAATTTTATTTATAATTTCAGTTTTAGGTTTGAATTCATATATACAAATCCAGATTTTAATTTTTATCTAATTTTTATACCTAATGTCAGTCATGTATGTGGAGTTCGTATGAAAATCACGTTTCTAATTTCCATTTATTTTTCATTCCAAAATTGTTTTATTTTTTGTTACTTTTTATTTAACTTTGAATTTCAGTTTTAGGTTAGAATAAGTATATTAGTCCAACTATTAATTTTGTTTTTTTCGTTTTGAACTTTGGACATGTTTTATTGTATTTGGCATGGACTCTTTATTTCAATCTAAGAATTATAACTTAGGTCCACTAGATGGATGATTAGATTTTTTTTCTTTAAATAATAACGTTCAATAGTTGCTATAGTTCAACTTAGTATGGGTCCATCAATTTAAGGGCTAGAAGTTTTGCTTATTTAGGAGAATTTCTAGCTTATTTCTCTCTTTTTCTTAGCAGCTCTAAAGGATCTATCATGAGCTTAGGTGTTTTAAATTTGGGGTTAGTATGAAAATCACATTGCTAATTTCCTTTATTTTTTCATTCTTACATTATTTCATTTTTTGTAATTTTTATTTAATTTCAATTTTTGTTTTAGGTTAGAATAAATACATAAATCCAACTGCTAATTTTCATCTAATTTTTTTTCCTGAATTTTAGTTATGTAGGTTTTTAATTTGTAGTTCGTATGAAACCATATTGCTAATTCAGAATTTCTTTTATGTTTTTCTTTAGTTTGGAATATTAGTTTTAGGTTAGAATTCGTATATAAATACAATGGCTAATTTTCATCTAATTTTTATCCCAAAATTCAGCTATGTGTGGGTTTTAACTTGGAGTTCGTATCAAATCAAATGGTTAGTTTTCTTTTATTTTTTATTCTTAATTTCTGATATTTTTTATCGTACTTGGTATGGACTCTTTATTTCAATCTAAGTTGTTATAACTCTGGTATGCTAGATGGATGGTTTATGTTTTGCTTTAAATAATAGCATCCAATGGGTGCTATAGTTCAACTTATTTAGGGTCCACCAAATTAAGGTCTAAATACTTTGATTTTTTGTGAGAATTTGTAGCTTATTTCTCTTTTTTCTTATCAGCTCTAAAAGACATGTCATGAGCTTTTAATGTATATAATAGATGTGCTAAATAGATATGAGAATAGCTAAGTTGCTTTATAGCAAGAAAAAAATTGCGAAATATAATACTTCTTCCGTTCTTTTTTACTTGACTTTCTAGAATGTACAATCAAACTTTCTAAAGTTTGACCACTAATAGATTTAAAATTATCTAGATTGGATATACAAAAAAGTTATATCATTACATTTATCGTTAAAAATACTTTTATAATATTGCAATTTTATTAGTATATCTTAATATAAAGTTATAAAAAGTAGTGATCAGAATAGTATCTCGAAGGCTACAGAAAGTCAAAAAAACGTTAAGTGAAAAAAAATGGATGCAGTATTTATTTTGAGGCACAAGGCCATTCAAGTATTCTCTTGACAATATTCTCTATAACGACAACCCAAAGAAAGAATGAACAAAATGAAACTCTACAATTACATCAACATGTGAACCCTTTTACACCAACATATGTAACCTGCTATTCGTCTCCCCCTCAGACCGTACCATTGCAGAGGTGGCCATTGCCGTTGCACATCGACAGAGGCGAGGTCTTGACCAACGAGTTTTCGCCCTCGACGAGTGGGACGTGCGGCTCCTCGTCGTCCTGCCCCGCCTTCTCGACGTCCTCGTGGCTCAGGAAGCACGGCTGGTTCGTCGAGCACAGCACTCTCGCCCACATCCGGTCGGTGATCACCACCTTGTTCTGCTTCTCGGTGATCCTCTGAAGATGAGGAGTAAATGAGATGAGCATTTCACTTCATCCATCAATCAATATATATGTTGAATTGTCAGTACGTGTTTGTATGCTACGGTGATTCTCGGACAGTTTACTTACATAGAAGGGGATGTAGGCGTGGCGGCCGTTGACCGGCGCGACGGTGAAGCCGGTGTAGCCCGCCATGGCGCCATGGAGGGCGCTGTGCGCCAGCAGCGTGCAGTAGACGTTGTCGGAGGCGTTGGACGGCACGGCGCGGATCATGTACGTCGGGTCAATGTACTTCAAGGTGATGGGGAAGTTGGTCTTCTTCTTGAAGTGCTCCTTGATCTTCTGGGACAGCCAGAGGCCGACGTCGAGGAGGAGCTTGTTGCCGGAGGCGTCGTGGGCGTCGGCGAAGGGCATGCTCTTGGCGATGAGGTCCTGGCCGGCGCCCTCGGCGACGACGATGACCATGTGGCCAATGTCGCGGAGGCGCTTCTCGACGAACTCGAGGAGGCCGCCCTTGCCGTCGAGGTAGAAGGGGGACTCCGGGATGAGGCAGCAGTCGACGTCGCGGCTGGCTAGGGTAGCGTACATGGATATGAAGCCGCTGTTGCGGCCCATGAGCTTGACGACGCCGATGCCGTTCTCGGCGCTCTCGGCCTCGACGTGCGCCGCGTTGATGGCGCGCTGTGCCTCCTCGACGGCGGTGTCGAAGCCAAACGACTTGTCGATGACGGCGATGTCGTTGTCGATGGTCTTGGGCACGCCGACGACCGCGCACTTGAGGCCGCGGCGCTGGACCTCCTCGTGGATGACGGCGGCGCCCTTCTGCGTGCCGTCGCCGCCGATGATGTACACCTGGTTGATGCCGCGGTCCTGGATGCTGTCGACGATCTTGGCCGTGTCCTGGCCGCCGCGCGAGGTGCCGAGCACGGTCCCGCCGCGCTTGTGGATGTCGTTGACGGAGCGCGGCGTGAGCTCCACGGTGTTGCGCGCGTAGAAGCCCCTGTAGCCGCCCTCGATGCCGACGACGCTGGTGACGCCGTACATGTCGTGGAGGCCGCAGACGAGCTCGCGGATGACGGTGTTGAGGCCCGGGCAGAGGCCGCCGCAGGTGACGATGGCCGCAGACACCTCGCCCGGCTGGAAGTAGACGCGCTGCCGCGGCCCGGCCCGCCGGAAGTGCGTCCCCCGCGCGCTGCTCTTGTGCACCACGATCTTCTTCGCCACCGTGTCGTCGGTGTTCACGAAGTACTGCCTGAGTAGGAGATCAGAGCAACAAATCAAAAATTGGAATCAGAATTGGAATCGAAGCAAGTAGAGAGAGAGAGAGTTCTGAGTTATAGTTCTTACTTGACGACGGAGTAGGCAGGGTGGTCTTGCAGGGGATTGGGGTAGCTCTGGAGGTCAGGGAGGTAGTCGGTGAGGTGCGGCACGTCCTCGAGGACGTACCCGCCGCAGCCACCGGCCAGCTTCTTCTTGGCCGACTTGGCCTTCCTCGCCGACGCCGGAGCCGGAGCAGCCGGCGACGGTTTCACCTTCAGGTCAAGAAGCTTGTGCTGCGGCACCGTGACGGTGGTCGCCGGAGCCGGGGCGACGTTGGCAGCCTCCATTGCTAAGCAAACAAGATTGGGATAGAGAGAGAGAGAGAGAGAGAGAGAGAGAGAGAGAGAGAGAGAGAGAGAGAGAGAGCGAGCCACTGATCAATCTAATCGATCGGAATTGCTTGGGAAGAAATTATGGAGTGTTAATTCTTGACTTGTTGCTGTTCTTTGGGGTTGAGTAGCTGTGGGGAAGCGGGGAATGAGGCGCGGCGTTTTATATAGGAGAGGAGGGGCGCGGGACTAAACGGCGGACTCGTCGCCGGTACCGGGTTCGAAGTGCGCGTGGTTTCTTGGCCCCTGGATCTGGATCCTCGGCTCCAGTTCTTTTTGTTTAGCTTTATAGTTTTTGATTATAGATTATAATTTTTAGACTATTTATTATGGATAGTATAAAATAATAGAAATCACATATGATTTTGACCGATATAAATGAAGTCGCTATAGCATATAATTACAATCAATTTGTAAACTCTATCTTAAAAATACACTTTATTTAAAAGCTAATTACTATAAAAAATTAAAAATAATTTTTAAAAGCTAAAAGAACATACTCGCTCCCTTTCCTTCCATCTCCCGCTATTGCTCTCGTTTCCAATTGGACCCTCTACACATTTTTAGTGAAAAATGACTAATCATGTCATTTTTAGTGGGAACGTTCACTGAAAAGTCCCTTCATCTTTTATATAAAAGAGGTTCTAGTGTAGTTTTTACTGTTTCGGTTAGTAAAATATATTGTGCTGGTTCAGTTATGGGTTGTTTGGTCTATAATACACCAGTTTGGCAGTTTGAGACATGTCGTCGCTAGCTTTGGACCCTACATTTTGTCCTAATTTGTATATTTGTCTCACATTTTTTTCAAAGAAAAGAAAAGAGTCTCTATCCCAGAAAAGCAACAACGCAGTTCCCACCAGTTCATAAATTCCATTTTACAATTTTACACTAAATCAATATTCAATATGCCACATGAATTGTTTTAGCTAAGTTGGTCAGTAAGGAAACCAAATGAATTTTACAAGCAATGATTCCCCGGTGGAAATTGCATGTCATGTACATTAAGCTGTTAGACGATCCTCTTTGGGGGAAATACCATGAACCCCACGAAAAAAAACCTCTTTGGCGTCTTTTGACCGGCATGAGATGAGGAGCTGTATAACGTTGACTCACCTGCGCAAGCGCAAAGCACGTGAGGAGAAGGGTGGCGGGCGCTCGAGAGGGCAAGCCGCCGATGGGGCCCACAGGGCCCCATCAGTCAATGACGGAGCCATCGAAACGGAAGCAGTTCACCAGAAGGGCCAAAGGAAGCGAGCGAGTCGTCGCCACCAAAGACTAAAAATTTCCTGGTCCAAGGGCCTTCTCGTAATATCTAGTAGCAGCTACGTGTACACTTGGACCAAATGGTCAAAAAAAGAGGGCAGGCCGTGGGGAAAAAAAAGGTGAAAGATGTGGTAGGGTATTCTGCGGGCACCTGCTGTGAAGCTTAGCAGCGGACGCCCGTTCTGTGCGTTGGATGGGAGAGCTAATGGCTCTTTGCTGTCGGATGATGGGTGGAGGTGATGGATGAGTGTCCACTACTTTACTCCGTCCTTCTACCTCGACAGTAGGGGTGGAATTAGACCTCGGACTAGGTAAGCTATATACCGAGACCTAACAATGCTACTAGTGCTATTCCCCTTTAGAATATACTCAGCAATATTTTGGTATAGTAGCCCAGCCTGAGGCCTTAAAAACTATCAGCCCCGCAGTCCAAACAACAAGTCAGTCCACCAAAATGGCAGTCGGTAGCACATCCAAGTCAACAGCCCGCCCATGAGACATCCATCAAGACCAAGTGAAGAAAACCCTACTCCCCAACCCCTAGCCCCCAGCCGTCCAAATCAGATCTCAGCCCTAGCCACCAGCCGCCTAGTCCCCGATCCAGCGATCCGCCCTCGCCTGCGCGCGCCCCCACCGCCATCCGCCACCCTTGCCTGCGCGCGCCCCCACCTCCGGTCGTTGCCCTCGCCTACGCCACTGCGCACCGCTTGTCCGTGGTCCACTGGCTGCCACCCTTGCCCCTCGCTCCCGACGCAGACGCTGGCACGCAGTGATGCCACGGTCCGCCGCTCGTTGCCCTTGTGGAATTGCTGGCTACACCTCCAACCTCTGGGTGCTCGTGGACCTGCGCCTCTACGGCTCCACCCTCCGGCCTCCGCCCTCACCCTCATCACGCAGCGACGCTGCAATCCGCCAGCCACCGCTCGCCGCCCTTGTGGACCTGCGCGGTTGCGCCTCCAGCCTCCGGGTGCTCATGGACTTGCGCCTCCGCGGCTTCGCCCTCCAGCCTCCGCCCTCACCCTCATGGACCCACAGTCGAGCAGAGAGCCAAGCACGGCGAGTAGCCTGATACTCTGAGAGACTAAAAGTATGGTAAAAGCCAAAAATCAAATGCGAATGGAATGGCCGAGCACGAGCAGGTAATGGGAGGATTGGAGGAAATATATTTAGTACTTTAGTAGGAATTATTTTCATGTTGCGAAATGAGTATGAATAATCAGGTGAAATGACATATGTTCAATGTTTTATATTTGCTATTTAGGAAATAACTATTAAGGTTTAAGAATACAACTTACTAAATGAAGAGAAGCAAGACATTGTCATCGTATTTTCCAACATAAGATATACAGTCAAATAGACAATCCAACTCGAATCAATCTCCAGAAACATTAGGAAATGGGGCTAGTAACACTGGGAAAAACATTCAGCTTAATCCAAGTGATATTGTTGCCGATCTTGGGCTTCGAAAATCGATAGAGGAGTTGGATGTGAATATTAGAGATGCTGCTAGAAGAGAGTATTTTCAATTGGGACCATGTCAACCAATTGGGCATAAATTTTCATGGAGGGAATAGAGAAGTCAAAAGAGGAATCATGGTTGGGATGAGCTTTTCGAAGAATCAAAGGTCTTTTGTCTCCAACATAATATCACTGTACTGAATATGTCCAACAAAACATCGATTAGAGGTCATTCAAGGGGTCATGGTGGTCGAATGGTAACTTACTATGAGCATTTTCATCATGAAATATTTATTATGGTGAATGATCAAATTATTGTTGAGTTGAATAATCTCTTTACATAAAAATCTACTAAGTTATTAAGTTATGTATTTGCAAGTATTAAAAAATGAGAAGATTTTAGAGTGTTTTCACGGGATGAGGTCACGTAAGAAACAACTTTCTTATGCAAGTGGTAAGTTAGTTTATTTCAAATGTAATATACATGCTCTTTGAATTTATCTATATGCATATTTTATTTTATTTTTTATGCTGTCTTTGTAGGTTCTGGTTCTTGTCCTACTATTGATGGGAAAATGGTAGGCTAACTGCATAGGATAGTGAGCAAATCTTCATTTAGGATTTGAGGTACTTGATGTATCTTTATTACGCTACATTCTGTATGGTTTCATATACTTTTCTTTATTGTGATTTGTGTTGAAAACTTAAACTCTTCGAGTATTGAGCATTAATTAAAATTTTCATATCAATGATGCATTTGTGACGTATTTTTTGTTATATTATAA
The DNA here is from genome assembly GCA_036346575.1 of Dendrocalamus sinicus. NCBI lineage: Eukaryota > Viridiplantae > Streptophyta > Magnoliopsida > Poales > Poaceae > Dendrocalamus > Dendrocalamus sinicus. Next base: position 6,488,094 of record CM070654.1, on the reverse strand, counting down.
TATAGTTCTAGACTTGTGATATGCTAGATTATTACTTGGTTCAAATTTAGCCTAGGACGTACTCCAATCCTAGATCTGCCACTGCTCGAGGCTTCCACTTCTTGTTCTGTTGACTTGTCTTCCCGTTACACATCAGCAGCACTGCCCTTCCCCCTTCTAGTGTCACTGCTCCCGCGTCGCATTGTCTGCCTCACCGGCGTTGCACCCTGCTCACCGGCGCTGCAACCTCTTGTGCCGACCGCTAGCTGCGACTGACAATGCTACCACATCACCATCTTCCCCATCCTTAACACGTGCCTCAACATCTACCATCGGTCATTCAGTCTAGACACCGCCTGTGGCTGTGTTTTAGGGAGGCAAAACTCATATGATATTTCAAAAAATCTAAGTTGAAAGTTTGATATCTGGAATTAAAAATATCTGGGTATTTTAAGTAAAAACTTTGATTTTGGGGTTAAAAGTTTTTGAATTTTCAAGCTAAGTGTTTGAATATAAGGGTTATAAGTTGTTTTCTAAGGTGAAAGTTTGAATCCCCGAGTTGAAGTTCGTATTTGTTCGATATGAAAACAGCAACACTCCTTGCGTAATTATATATTTTATAATTCACCGCAGCATCACTCTTTATAGCACTTCACTTATATGGATTTAACCAAGTGGCACAAGCAAATTTGAAGACTTGCCAGGCTAACATTTCAGAATCCGGTTGGAGCAATCAAGCATATGTTTGAGAACCTTACTATAGTAAACCCTTGTAGTATTCCCTTGGGTACCCATTGCACACAAAGGCCTGTTCCAAAGCGATGGCTTCTGGTTTCTAGTTTTCAGTAATCAAAAGCTATTCGAAATGTGTTGGCTTCTTAACGTAGCCTTTTTCTTTTGTTTCTTTTTTCATTTTTCATTTGCGTTATCCGTGTTATTGTTTTTTATTTTTTAATCGAATATATCAGAAAAATCTAACGACCGTTACAGCGAAAAATCCAAATCTAAAAGTAACAATAATTTAGAACAATGCCAAAGAAAATCCAAAGAACTGAGAAGAGGTGCTTCTGGACAAGAATCTCCTTTCCTTGATTCTATTGGACTGTATAGTTTTTACAGGCAAAACCAACATGAAGAAAACAATGGACGCCAAGAAACGCCAAATCTAAAAGTAACAATAACTCAGAACAATGCCAAAGAAAATACAAAGAACCGAGAACTGGTGCTTCTGGACAAGAATCTCCTTTCCTTAATTCTATTGGACTGTATAGTTTTTTACAGACAAAAACCAACATGAAGAAAACAATGGACGCCAAGTTTCTTGGAGCCTTGGAGGTGGCTATGCCATACATAGTTCTAGTAGGAAGCAGGAACGAGAACATTCATACGCTCTGTAGTTTTGGAAGTATCCCAAATCCCAACAGATACCCAAGGCACAAACAATTGGACTAATTAATTTACTACAAGTTGCTTTGTCATTGATACAAACTAAAGACGGAGACAAATTAGAATTACATTTTTATTCTCCCTTCGCAAGGAAAATTTATATTTCTTAAACTGTCTATTTGAAATGGGACAATATATTATGAGTGGGTTCTTTTGAGCTGTGACTTTGGTTTTTAGTTTATGGTTTTTGAATTTTAATTATTCGCGAGGGACAGTACGAAGAGAGAAAAGATCGTATATGATTTTAGTCAGTATAGTGTATACTATAATCTACTTATAGACTTTATTTTAAAAAAACATATTATTTAAAAATTAACTACTATAGTAATAAAAACTAAAGACAAAACCAAAGTAGAAAAGAAACCACTCGTCAAGAGTGAACACCACATGTGTGGTTGATTGGTTGTGTTTAGATGCTATCAAACACTACGGAGAACGTATCAAATTGGGCAAGTCCAGCCGACTTGTGAATAACCTGTGTGCCTGTGGAGAGGTTCGTATTCGAGTCTCACTATGTATTAGTGAACCGGGTCCTCTGATTTTGTTAATTAATTAAAATTACGGTGCTACAATATTATGACTTTGCTTTCTAGCTATCGGATAAAAAAAAATAAAGACTAAGATCGATCTTAGTACTGTAGAAAAATGGCGTGGTAGGTACGATAGCTCAGGTACTGTAGTGCCTTCACTGTAGCATCTGCTAGGGGCCATCTATTTTCTCCGAAAGTCACAATCACTATTCCTCTATGACTTTGTTTCACAAAGTTAGAGGTCTCCATCCTCATAGATATTACTCTACATTTAAAATACGACTTTAATGTCTGTTTTGGGTGGATTTTTAGGCTATAATTTTTAGCTTATGATTTTTGAATTCTAACTATTCGTGAAAGACAATATATAACGAAAAACAGCTGTATATGATTTTGGCTGATATAACTGAACTAGGTATCTTTACTCCTTAAAAGTTTGAGTTGGTGGCAGTAGGTTCATTCTCCATTAACTCTTAATAGCCATCCGATCTTCCTCAACTCTTCCTAGCCGTTGGATCTCAAAATCTCCCTCCTCAACTCTTCCCCAACTGCTCCCCACGATGCCGGGGCGTGCGCGACACAAACCTCAACCCGACCTGGGGCACCAACCTCCTCCTCCTCCCGCCGCCAAGAACATGACCGTCCTCGTCGTCGAGTCGTCCGCCCCCGGCCTCGGCAACGACATGGCAGTACCTTACCCCCACCTACTTCCACCCGCGAACAGACGCCGACGTCCTGAGCTGGCAGCATAGGATCCGGCACTCCGACCGCCGGTGGCTCATGTCCTTCGTCGGCGCACCGCGGCCGGGTGACCCGCGGTCCATCCGGTCGCAGATCATCGCCCAATGCAGTGCATCATCCACGTGACGGCAGCTGGGCTGCGCCTTCGGGACCAGCCAGTGCCACTCCCCGGGCGCCATCATGCGGCTGTTCGAGAGCTCCACTTTCTGCCTCTAGCCTCCCGGTGACTCGTACACGCGACGGTCGGCGTCCGACGCGATGGTCGCTGGGTGCGTGCCGGTGTTCTTCCACCCGGCGTCGGCGTACCTCCAGTACAGATGGCACCTGGCCGGTGGACCACGCCAGGTACTCGGTGTTCATATCGGAGGACGGCGTGCGCGCGGGGAACGTGAGCATCGAAGAGATGCTCAGGAGGATACCGTCGGCGGCGGTGCAGAAGATGAGAGAGGAGGTCGTCAAGCTCGTGCCGAGGCTGGTGTACGCCGACCCGGGGTGCAGGCTCGAGATGGTGAAGGACGCGTTCAACATCGCCGTGGGACCTGTCGTTGAGAAGATGGCGGAGATGAGGTGAGTCGAATCGGACGGTGGTGAAGTCCGGTCGAGCTGGCTTGAGAGGTTTTTGTCGAAGGATGGGTTGGTGTGACGAAGTAAATTTTGGTGGTATAAGATTTGCGTACTTTGATCGATAATTACCTGTGATTGTTTCTGCCATATGTACGTCCATGTAGAGCAATCATTTTGATTTTCTCTGTTTATATATAATTCTGTAGAAAGCACACTACGAGTGCTTTCTCTCCTACGCACACATATCTCTACTCCTTAAAAATTTAAGATGGTGATAGTAGATTCATTCTCGCTTAACTCTTAATAGTCATCCGATCTTCTTCATCTCTCCTAGCCGTTGGATCTCACGATCTCCCTCCAATCGCTCCCACGATGCCGGGCGTGCGTGATCGTGTGGCCTCTGCTAGGCGCCCGCGCCAGGCGGATGGCGGTGGTGAGGCGAAGGTGCGGAGATCTTCATGCCGCGCTAAGCTCGACGATGACGGAGGGAAAGATCATCTCCTGGACGGCCACCGAGGGAGACCGCATCACCAAGGGCGGCCCCATGGTGGTCGTCGAGTCCGACATGGATGTCGAGACCTTCTATGATGGAATCATCTCTGCCGTCATCGTCCCCGCCGGTGGGACAGCCTCATCGCCTCTCTCGCCGAACCGAGGAGGAGGTCGCTCACACAGTGCGTGCCTGTGCCCTCTCCAAAGCTCCAGGCCAAGAAGCCCCTTCTCCCCATGCCGCCGCCAAGGCGCCACCTAACCGGGTTCCTGCTCCGGCGCCAGTGTTGATAGCTCGTGGTCGTAGCCAGTGGTCGTAGCCCGTGGTTGTAGTCTGTGGTCGAAGACTGTGGTCATAGCCCGTGGTCATAACCAGTGGTCGTAGCCCATGGTCGTAGCTCGTGGTCGTAGCCCGCGGTCATAGATGGTGGTCGTGGCCAGTGGTCGAACAATGCGATCGTAGCCAGTGGTCATAGCTCATGGTCATAGCCCGTGGTCGTAGTCTGTGGTTGTAAGCGGTGGTCCTAGCCAATGGTCGAACACCGTGTTCGTAGCCTGTGGTCGTAGCACATGGTCGTAGCCAGTGGTCAAACACTATGGTTGTAGCCCGTGGTTGTAGCATGTGGTCGAAGCCAGTGGTCGTAGCCATAGTGGTTGTAGCCCGTGGTAGTAACCTGTGGTTGTAGCCCATGGTCGTAGCCAGTGGTCAAAGACGGCGGTCGAATGCGTCGAAAACGCGTGGTTGTAGCGTATGGTCGTAGCGATGGTCGTAGCCTATGATTGTGGCGCATGGTCAAACACTACGGTCGTAGCCAGTGGTCGTAGCCAGTGGTCATAGCGTGTGGTCATAGCCAGTGGTCGTAGCACGTGGTAGTAGCCTGTAGTCGTTACTCATAGTCATAGCCCACGGTCGAACACTACAGTCATAGTCAGTAGTCATAGCGCGTGGTTGTAGCCAGTGGTCGGAGCCAATGTTTTTTTCGTTTCTTTAAAATCGGTCCATCATCAAATATTTCCTTTGTTAATATTTTATGAACTGTCAGACATGTATTTTCCCTATATATCAATATCTATTGAATGTTTTTATTCCGTAGCAACGCATGGGTACTCAACTAGTAATATCTACTACAATCTATCTGCAGACTCCGTCTTGATAATACGGATCATTTAAAAGTTAGTTATTATAGTAGGAAGTGGTAAGGCAATACCTAAGCTAAAAGCCTTGGTCAAAGTATTTTTTTTTCGAAAAGGGAAATTTTATTGATTTCAAGATTGTTAAATCAAGGTGATACATCAACCTGAAATCCTCCCGGCCTCTGCCTGGACAGCACACAGCCTTACAAAAAGAGAACATAAAAGGGATACACTAATGACTATCAATCCGAAGACTAGACCGCCACCCATGTGCCCGGGTAAAACACTCCTTGGCCACCTTCTCCAAGAACTGCGAGGCCGCTACAACCATATCCTGCGAAGCGGTCTTCTGGAGGATAGCTCAGGTACGGAGCCACATGCGGTCAAAGTATAGTATCTCTCTATTTTGTATAAACACTTTTGTTGCGATTAATTTGTTCATGAAGAAATAACTAATGAGAGCGTTTGGCCGGCAAAACGGGCCAGCACGCAGTCTCTTCTCATGTCCCCTGTATTTTAGCGCCTCATTTTGACGCTACCAAACAACATTTTAATTGGTTGACGTGACAAGTTGGACTCTACCATGTGAGACCTGTGCTCTCTTCCAAATTAACATTAGAATGGCCTCCTCTTGTAAGCTTTCTGGTTTCACCCACTACTAAAAAAACAATATTACAGATGGTTCAAAAACGTCATCACAGATGGTTTTTTGAACCGTCTGAATTTATGGGTTAGTGATAATCGAAGGTTATCACAGATGGTTTTCGAACCGTCTGTGGTGTAAATATCACAGACGGTTTGTAAGTAAAAACCGTCTGTGATAGGTGATAATCACAGATGGTTTTTAACTAAAAACTGTCTGTGATATTGATATGTCACAGACCGTTTTTAGTTAAAAACCGTCTGTGCTATTCTCTTCTACCCCTAAATTTATTTCTGTTTATTGGCTAACCTCAGGAAATACTAGCCATGCCCTCTGAAACAAGCAGATCAACATGTACATGTATACATCCAATTCACATCTCAATTTATTTCACAAACATAAAACATCCATTTCGCAAATCAATTAATTGAAATGAAAACAAGTAAATATAGTATGAAACACAGTACACATTTTATTTTTATTAAGATTAGAGCCTACCATATAATATCCCAAAACAACAAACAGGTTGCCCATCTAGCTAACACAACAAGAATAGAGAAAAGCAAAGATCCTCTATGCCTAAGCCTTCTCACCACTGATGCAGCGCACGAGCTGGATGTTTTTGACGTCCACCATCGTCGGCGTTGATTGAGCGCTACCTTGTGCATCATCTGCTTCGTGGGGCTATAATGGTATGGGTCAAGGAAGAGGAGAAGGAGGAGGAGGAGAACAGCTAGGAGGAGAAGAACAACAAAGAGGAGGAGAACAGTAAGAAGAACAGTAAAGAGGAGGAGAACAGAAAGAAGGCTTGGTTTTGGTGATTATTTATAGGAGAGGGAGTGCTAAATTTTTTGGCGTGGGGACGGAGAGGCGGAGCTACGATCCGTGGAGTAAGGATTGGTGGATTTCTATTGACTAGGATTGGGTTGAGGAGGATCGACGGGCCCAGCGGTCAGATTATCACAGACAGTTCTATATATAGAACCGTCTGTGATGAATGAATATCACAAACGGTTCTATATATAGAACCGTCTGTGAATTAGAGCACAAAATTTTATATACCGATGCAATATAAACAACTAGTCTGAAAAGATAAAATAGCAAAGTTTTATATAGTTTATATATACTCATTTGAAAGGTTTCAATGAGATCTACAACTTTTCAGTTGAAGCAAAATCCAAATTCCTAAAGGAAGACCAAGAAAAAGGGCAAAAACAGAAACCAAAAACTTGCGACGCAAGTTTAGATCCAAAGATGGCCGATTTCCAGGGTCTTGGTGAGCGACGGGCACAAGCCGGTCATTTTTTCGGATCGGGCTCGTCGTTAACTTTCCAACGAGTATAAGAACGTCAAAAACGGACACGTATGCAAAAGTTATACCCATTTTACTGAAGGTATTTCAAAACTGAATCCTACTCGGACTCAGGCGAGAAATTATAAAATTTTGGGGAATTGTAAGGCGGGAAACATACCACAGACGGTTTTTAATACGAACCGTCTGTGATAACTTTATTATCACAGACGGTTTTTAATAAAAACCGTCTATGATATTGGAATATCACAGACGGTTCATCGGTATGAACCATCTGTGATACTCGTTTTCTCCGACGCCATCAACACAGACGGTGTCCAAATTAAAACCATCGTATTCAGTTATCGGCGGCACTGCATAGTTTTGTCAAACCGTCTGTGATTTGGCGTCTAGTATTAGGCTTTCTGTAGTAGTGACCTCTAACTGCATATATTTTTATAGTTTCGTAAAACTGCGCTTCAAATTGCACCAATTATTATTTTTTAAATAACTCGATTAGATAGAGTAGCATATAGTGAAAATAATGCAAGTGGAATATTTCACATACTATATATATTTAAGCTGCTCGTGCACTCGGAGCTGACATACTAATTTTACTTTACCCTTATTTGTTTTTACCTTATGCAATTGAAGACATCAAAGAACACCTAATCGACAAAGAAGAAACTTGCGTGCTTTAGTAATAGGGTAATAGCATATAATGATGTTAACGTTAGGTTCTAGGTATTACCACATTGTCAACCTCCAACTTATCATCTCATGTGTCTCTAGTGGCAACTGTTTGTATAAATAGTACTGTAGTCATATTTTTCTTTAAATTTAACCTTTAAATGTTTAATTTTGCAAATCGGCATCCTCCACGAACCTACCGACTGTCGAGCTTCTCGACTCAGAGGGTTCTGTTGAGGCCCCAATGTGTGGCAGGTCGACGTGCATACACGTGCAATCTTAAATAATAATTTAATTAGCACTTATTGTATTTTATTAATACTAATTGTTTATTAATTAGCGCTAATTAAAGTACTAATCGTGAGCCATGATGGCTGCCGCACATGGGCCCCTCGGTAGGTGCTCTTTGGAGCTACTATAGCTTGGATCTCTCTAGTTTGGTAGGTTCACGGAGAAAGTTAGACTTGCAAAACGGATATTTGGAGACTAATTTTTTTAAAATGGCTACATTACTATTTGCGTTAATAGTTCCTTAAGTGGTAGTAAACTATTTGATCTCTGCTTCTCTTTTCACGAGGAAACTGCAACTTTGTCTAGAACATAACAAAAACCTTTTTTATTAAGGTGATAAAAAGTTTATATTACCGTTTACTAAATGTATCCTTCATGTGTCATCAACTAGAACTATGCGATTAATATTTTCAAGACCAACGCTTTCAAGAAAAAATTTCCCAGAGAAAGTGACTAGCGTTTTGATTTCTATCAGCTTCTCATGCTTGCTTGCGGCTAAACGCAGCCGTTTCCATGAGAATGCAAAGTTTCTCTACAACTATTCCATTTAGGAGACTGAGTAAATTAGTAGAGGTCAACGGCGAATTCTTGTTTGTTACATGTCTTCCTATGAATGATTCCTGCTTGCAACAAACACCGTTGCTTGGATTATACGTACATGAGAATGCGTAACCAATTAACTATTAGATGTCGTTTCTTCTTAATTAACTTGAGAAATTAGTGCTAATCGAGGGAGAAGCAAACCTTGTTTTTGGAGGCATTTGATTACGCATTGGGAAGAGACATAAACGTCAACAATATTTTCAATCTTTTTTTTGCACAATCGAGAGCTTTAGGTGCTGTTTGGTTCGGTAGTTTTGCTGCGTAATCTGATTACACTGTAAGATGATTGCATTGTGTTTGGTTCGGGTCAGCCGTAAACAGGCTCCCTTGATTGCGATATGGCCAACACAAAACCAATTACACTCCAGATCGAGTCAGGGCGGTCCTGGGATTTTAGAGGCCCGGACGAAACTAGAAATAAGGGCCCTAGTATAAATATATAAATATAAATCTACACACACACACACACACACACACACACACACACACACACACACATATATATATATATATATATATATATATATATATATATATATATATATATATATATAGTTTTACCAACAAACACTTAAAATATGTTATGTATTAAAGAAAAATTCATATCAAAGAGTTTATAGATATTACCTCATTTTCTAGATTCACATTAGCATCTTCCTCCACAAAGAACTATCGCCAATTCATCAGATTTCTTGAATCGCTTGTATTATTTTTAAAAATTTGTCAATGGATCCTCTCGTGATTCTATCAACTCATCTATTTGTTTTCTCTTTTTCTTTTTCACCGCGGATGCATATTTTCTAGATGACATGGTATTGAAAATTTAAAGAACAATAGTATAATTAGTAACTACAAATCACTAATTATTGATTAAAAAATTTCTAATATGCAAACTACAAGAAGCAATGACAAAGTGATGTAGATGCGGTTGGACACTACGTAGTTCAGGGAATCAGGGATATGCATGTTAAATTTGATAATTGAAACTTGATGTGCACGTGTGATGGTGAGTGCAGATATGTGAAGACGCATATCCTGATCATGTTCAGTACTTCCAGTATCAGCAATTAATTTGTGTACATCATGATTAATTAGCGATATTGTTCATGTCGAATAAAAACGTTTCATTGCAGTTACTGGCCTGCTTACCTAGCTAGTAGAGTACTAATGCATGCATTCACTGTCATGTACTCATGTGGTTGCTGGGTACTGCAATTCATATGGTTGCTGGGTAGTGGGTACAGCGTGTTTGCATGCATGGTGCATCGGCCTACAGTGCGAGATTAACACGTACCGGAGTTGACGATGGCGCGGACTCGGCCGAGACCAAGGTATGGCCGTCACGGAGGGCATCCACAGACGCGCGCAGATGCTCCAGAGACCAGCGCTGGGTGGGCGGGTCGCGAAGAAGATCGAAATTGAAGACGTAAGACAAGAAGTCGGCGATCGCGACTCGGCGGATGAGAACTTGAGATTTGAGAAGATGAGACGTCGGCGCCTCGGGGCCTCGGCGGATGCGTATAATATACTCGGACGATATCGCATATATGTACTCATCAGATATGTATATGGAGGCCCTCGGATTTGGGGCCCGGCGCGCCCCGCCGCCTCAGGGCCGGCGCTGGATCGAGTGTAATCGAAAAGCGCTACAACGCCCGCATGTGCTACTCGATTGCATCATCCCAATTTAGGGTTGTAAATTTTGCTTATTTTAAAATTTCAAATTGTGTTTGAATTCAAAAAGTGCCATGCAAATTCGACCGAAAATTCAAAATTTCTAAAAGTTTGAATCTGCCTTAGGCTTGGCCCGGCCCATCTATTCCTCTTCCTCTCTTGAGCCCATCCCACAAACCCCTCGGCCCGGCCTGCAATGCCCGGACGCGCACTGGCCATGGAGGATTTTGAATTCTTAGCAAACCTCATGGTGCTAACATCCTAGATACTGGACATTATCTTAGGGATAGACTGGTTAGCAAAATACCAGGAGATATTAGATTGTGCTAATAGAAAGATAGTATTTACCAAGTATCTTGGATTAACAGTAAAGGTTAATATGGACTGACCCCATCGCTTGGGACGTGCAATCCATCACCTTGACGCCATGCCCTTAGAAGTAACGTCAGTAGTCCAAGAGTACCCTGAAGTATTCCCAGAAGAATTGTCTAGCATGCCACCAGATTGAGACATATAATTTATCATCAATCTAAGGCCAAGGACTGCCCTAATTACCAAGAGACCATATAGAATGGCTGCCGAGGAACTCGAAGAGCTGAAAAAGTAGATCAAGGAGTTGCAGGAGAAAGAATTTATCAGACCAAGCTCATCACCCTGGGGTCCACTGGTACTTTTTGTGAAGAAAAAGGATGGCATTGCCAGAATGTGTGTGGATTATAGAGCTCTAAATGAGGCGACCATCAAGAACAAGTATCCCTTATCCCGCATCGATGATCTGTTTGATTAGCTTTAGGAGTCACAGTATTATCCAAGATAGACCTAAGGTCAAGGTACCATCAACACAAGATCAGGAATGAAGATATCCCCAAACAGTTTTTACCACCCAAACCTTCTCCAGTTGCTTGCCTGTGGCGAGATGTGCCCTCCCATTTGCTCTTTTACTTCCGCTACGCTTCCACATTTCATGCAATATATCATTTGGCCTAATTGGCTCTATTGTAAATTTGACCTGGTGCGATCTATTTGAACTCTGGGGATTGTAATATTATTGTATGATATTGGCTAAATTTGGATCCGACATCAATGCTCTCACGAACCCCTCCTACTCCACACGCTAGATTGTAAGTCTAGGTGCAGGTGGCTTTATTGTCCTTGGCGGCTTCTAGACCCCTCCATGCTCTCCCTTGCCACCGCACCCCGCTCCGCCTTTGTCTTTCTACTCCCGGCCACCGCAGCCGCCCTGCCACTTGGCAAGGCTGTCGTCGTGTACTTCTAGCCGGCCACCACATTCCTCGACTCACTTGGCCCCACGCACCCCTCCTCTAGCCTCCCATTCCCAGAAGTTGGCTACAAGCCAGTCTGCCCGAGCCCTTCGTTGGCCCTGGGAAGCTAGGTGTTTTGTGGTGCCGATGGCGGCTGAATGGTGGTGCTGGCGCAGATGCTCTCCTCACCAGGGAAAAACATTATCGGGGAAAAAAATTTACCCCCCATCGATAAAACCGAAATTCAGAATTTTTGGCAATTTTTCAGAATTTTTTGTTTGAAAATGTTAAATTCAAATATGAATTTTTAAGGGGAAACGGAAAAAAAGAAAAAAAATAGTGCTAGTTTTGGGGTTTGAATTCACAACCTCATGCTCACCAAGCACCATCCCTTACCATTAGGCTAGCTAAGTTTTTCTTACATAGTGTTAGTTATAAAATATATTTAAATCTGAATTTTGGATGAAATTTAGAAAGTCAACCGCTTTTCGCTTCTACCGAGAACACCGAGATTTCACGAATTCGAGCAAAATTGTAATCCCCGCTCCTCACCGGCTTCACGCGCAAGATTCTTGGCCCCCGTCGACGCGTCGCATGGTGACATCGACTTGGGGCTGGTTCGGTTGGGCTTATATATGGCTTATGTTTGTACTGTCTACAGTAATTAGGTTTTAAACGGTGTATTTTTTAAGACGAGGTCAATAGAAAGTTTGTAGTAAAAAGTATACTGAGTTCAGCTGTACCGGCCATTAGTCCAAAAAACTCACCCTTGATCTTCTCCGGCAACATCCTCATGCTGGTCTCCAATTGCGCCCTTCAATTGTTTTCTTACATAACAATTCTATAGTGTAGCACTGTAGCTTGACTTGAACCAGACGATGTATTGAATTTTGGTACTGTTACAAAGCTGAAACAAACATATTTCGTTTCGATCCATTCCCTTTACATTTGCAATACATTGTGATACCATTTACGTTTCCGATTGCAGTGCTGAACCAAACACTACCTTATATCATTAACCAACAGGGTTACAATCATTGAGTAGACAATCACACAAGAAATCCAGTGCTTGGTTAAGCCATACACACCGTTGTCTTCTCACCGATGCTTGTTTTGCGCGTAAATGGGCAGCTACCCATCTTAAAATTCAACACGCTGAGCAGATATTTACTATTTTGAAAGCAAGATGTTAGTTAAGGGCCTGTTTGGGACTGCTCCGCTCCAAGTTTTCCAGCTCCACTCCCAACTTCGCTAACCAAACAGATCTAACTCCAAAACCCCACTCAAAAAAATGTGGAGTTAGAGGCCAACTCACATTTTTATGGAGCTCTCTCGCAGTACTCCACAAACAAAGGTTTTCAAACTCCTCGTGAGTTGGTGAAAAATTACCCATCACTGCCATTACACAATTCCTCTTCTCTGTACCGATTGGATTTCTTTTCCCCCGACGTTCCTTCTCCGATGGCGGAAATCCTCGAACCCCCGTCCCTGTCCCCCTCACCTTCGCCTACCTCTGGGGGACCCGAGCTCGCCACGTCTCGTCCTACCGATTGATCCAAGCCGCACCGCGCGCCGTGCCCTAGATCAACCTTACCTCCGAGAACCGCCCAATGGTGGAGACATCAGGCGGGAGGCTCCACCTCCAAGGCCAGCGGCGGAGCGTGGCCGCCTTCCTTGCGGCCAACAAGACGCTGCTCGCCACCGTGTGGGTCGTTGGATTTACCCTGGTGTTCCTCTGGCAGAGCTCCTCGATATCCGTCAGCGGTGGCGGCGTCGGCTTCCTCAGACTATGCTCGGCGCTGCCGCCGTCGCGCCCAGCGCCGCTGCTGCGCCCGAAGGCGTACAACTTGACGGACTTTGGCGGCGTTGGGGACGGGCGGGCGGTGAACACTGAGGCGTTCGAGCGCGCTGTGGAGGCCATCGCGGCGCTCGCGGACCGCGGCGGAGGGCAGCTCAATGTGCCGCCCGGCCTGTGGCTCACGGCGCCGTTCAACCTGACCAGCCACATGACGTTGTTTCTTGCCGAGGGCGCAGAAATCCTTGGCATTACGGTGAGAAAGCTCGCATTTTTGTGGATGTAGCCGTAGAACTGGAGTAGTGCGGTTGATCTTGAGTGCATTTGGTAAGTTCAATAGTTAATTCTTTCATGTGGTGAGGATCTTGGGTGGTTAACATATAAATTTAATAAATCAAAAAGTGACTTGGCTAGTTGGCTTAGATGGATAAAGAGATTACTGATGAAAGCTGAACAAGCACTGTAGTGTGATGCGTTCCGGAGATTAAAGTGACAGCAAGTTGGTTGAGATTTTGGAAAAGGCTGGATCATTGCACAAGCTAGTTGTCTGTTAAATCTAACTTGGTAATGTTTGTTTAACTTACCTCAGTGAAATATTACCGTGTATGTGTAAGCAAAACGTTTCCATCATAGTTTGGATTGTTTTGGGGATCTCAGATCTGGTGCTTAAAGATCTTGGGTAGTTTGTGTTACCTCAGTGAAATATTACCGTGAAGTTTGGTGGTTGAAGCATCGCAGAAGAATGCTCAATAACACAAGACCTCCTCTTGTGCAGCTGATGTGGTCCAAGGACATTATTGTTGCAAATATAACGTTGTGGATTTCACCTTTCTGGCATTTCCATCCATATGATTGCACGAATGTAACTGTTTCTAATGTTACAATCTTAGCTCCTATTTCTGGTGCTCCAAACAAGGATGGCATAGATCCAGGTATTCTTCCTGCACCTGCAGGTGCTCCAAACGCAGAAGCTAACATAAGGATTTTGTTCGAACTGTGAATAGTTGAGGCGATTATAATATTTTACATCATATTTCAATTGGCAACAAAAAAAATTCAGTTACATATGCTCCGCAGACATCAAAACATACATCAAACATCATTCATGGGCACATTGGACCTTTCTCAGGGAAACCTCACATTCCTAGAGGTGAAGCTAGCTGCGTGCCAAACAGGACCATCTGCTCCAGGAACTCTACAGTGGAGCTGCTCCATGGTGGAGTTGATAGAGCAGAGCTGGAAAACTGGAGCATAGCAGTCCCAAACATGCCCTAAATATACAAGGAGGAAAAAAAAGAAATAGCACTCGTGGTAGATTATTTATACTGGAAATATAAAGCAACTTGTTGGATTCTTTGTATGCTACTATCATAGGCCCTGTTTGGATATGCTTATCTGAGAATCGATTTTAATTTGATCGATTTTTACGATAAGTCGCGATCGAAGAATCTGCAATCAAGAATCGTCATGGTGGAAGAAACGCCCCTTGGGCTCGCATGATGCAGATTTTGGATTCCCAGTGCAAATGCCGATCTTTCCCACCGCGGCGGTTGAAAGAATCGAAAAATAATCAAAGCGTTTGGGTGGGATTCTCGCTTAATTCTACCAGAATCGGATTTTAAGCGTATTCAAACAGGGCCATAGTGGCATACCCAAAAAAGAATGAGTGAAAAAACACAACGAGGCTATTCAGTTTTATCTCTAGGATACGACCGCTTAATAAAACTAAGCTAATGCTTTAATGGTCTTGTTTTTTGAGATCACAATGGTAGATACATCTCATGTGCACACGAGTGCATCCTGTAGCACACATAGAATAGCGAAGAATGAAGATAAATCTGTGGCCTTACGGAGTGATTTTCGTTACCCCTTGTTCCTCAACTGCCTTTGGTCAAAATTCTTGATATTCTTTAAGTAGTAATGGTCGATGAGGTACAACTTTAACCATTAGTTTCTATGGCAAAATATTTGCAAAAATTGTGGAAGAATGAAACTATGGATATTTTTGTGACAAAAAAAAATCTAATCGTATCATTTTTGTTGTTTTAGGATAAGTGGAAAATCATCCAGCACCCCGGCCAAAGTATCGTGCTCGGCGATAAGTGTAAGCATGTATCAATTTTCTAGTGATAGTTTGACCCGGAAGAAGCATCCAGTCATGCAAAGGAATTAGACATCTAAATCCATGGGTTTCTAAAGAAATCGATTCATGAAAAACGCCGGCGCCTCGCCTACCAACCTTGCATCCAGTTTCTTGCCCCAGGAACAAGTACCGACCACGCAATGCAGTGCAAAGACTAAATTTGCTTTCTGTCATCTCCAGGAATATGCTTTTCTTCTGTCATGTCCAGGCAACCACCATCTCTCACGCTGCCACCAACCTTCCTATGTTGCTTCCTCCTTCCTGGCGCCCTGTTTCTGTCACATCACGGGGGTCAAAACTCAAAAACAAGACATGGACAGGAAGAAACAAAAGCATGGCCTGTTTCGTTCTGTCACAATCTAGATGTTCCATTCCCATGGGCCGTGTCTACGCGGTCATGGAATCCAGATCCAGTTGTGCTATGCGTATGAACTTTTCTTTTTTGGACATTCCAGATGTTGCCAATCACACACTTGGTAAAGATTTCTCAGGGCCGGCAGCTAGCTCCGTAACTGTGCAAACTTCATTCATCGTCCTTCGTGCAGTCACTCCTACCAAAAAAAAAAAAAAAAGACTAAACTAGACGCTTATATTACAGTCGATTCCTAGAAATCGTCTGTGCTACAAGTATTACAGACGGTTCATATGAATAACCGTCTGTGGTATTTTCACAGACGGTTTTTAATATGAACCGTCTGTGACGGTTCACAGACGATTCTAGAGTTATCACAGACGGTTTGTATTAAAAACCGTCTGTGATATGTTTCCCGCCTTGCAATTCCCCAAAATTTCATAATTTTCCGCCGAGTCCGAGTAGGATTTAGTTTTGAGACATTTTCAGTAAAACGGGCATAACTTTTGCATACGGTGCCCGTTTTCGACGTTTTTGTACTCGTTGGAAAGCTAACGACAAGCCCGATCCAAAAAAATGACCAGCTTGCACTACTCGCCCTCCAAGACCCCAAAAATCAGCCATCTTTGGATTCAAACCTGCGTCGTAAGTTTTTGATTTCTGTTTTTGCCCTTTTTCTTGGTCTTCCTTTCGGAATTTGAATTTTACTTCAACTGAAAAGTTGTAGATCTCATCAAAACATTTCAAATGAGTATATATAAGCCATATAAAACTTTGTTAATTTATCTTTTCAAACTAGTTGTTTATATTGCATCGGTATATAAAATTTTGTACTCTAATTCACAGACGGTTGGCATATAGAACCGTCTGTGATATTCATTCATCACAGACGATTCTAGCTACCAACCGCCTGTGATAATCTGACCGATGGACCCGTCGATCATCCGCAACCCAATCCTAGCCAATAGAAATCCACCAATCCTCACCCCACAGATCGTAGCTCCGCCTCTCCATCCCCGCGCCAAAAAATTTCGCACTCCCTCCCCTATAAATAATCATCAGAACCTAGCCTCCTTTCTGTTCTCCTCCTCTTTGCTGTTCTCCTCCTCCTCCTCCTCCTTGACCCATACCATAATAGCCCCACGAAGCAGACGATACACAAGGCAGCGCTCAATCAACGCCGACGATGGTGGGCGCCAAAGACATCCACTCGTGTCGCATCGAGGAGAAGGCCTAGGCATAGAGGATCTTTGCTTTTCTCTGTTCTTGTTGTGTTAGCTAGATGGACAACCTGTTTGTTGTTTTGGGATATTGTAATGGTAGGCTCTAATCTTAATAAAAATAAAATGTGTACTGTGTTTCATACTATATTTGCTTGTTTTCATTTCAATTAATTGATTTGCGAAATGGATGTTTTATGTTTGTGAAATGAATTGAGATGTGAATTGGATGTATACATGTACATGTTGATCTGCTTGTTTCAGAGAGTATGGCTAGCATTTTCTGAGGCTAGCCAATAAATAGAAATTAA
The DNA here is from genome assembly GCA_036346575.1 of Dendrocalamus sinicus. Taxonomy (NCBI): domain Eukaryota; kingdom Viridiplantae; phylum Streptophyta; class Magnoliopsida; order Poales; family Poaceae; genus Dendrocalamus; species Dendrocalamus sinicus. Next base: position 6,470,936 of record CM070654.1, on the reverse strand, counting down.
TTTAGGGGTAGAAGAGAATAGCACAGACGGTTTTTAACTAAAAACCATCTGTGCTAGATATCACAGACGGTTTTTAGTTAAAAACCATATGTGATATTTAGATATCACAGATAGTTTTTAACTAGAACCGTCTATGATATTTAGATATCACAGACGGTTCTAGTTAAAAACCGTCTGTGATATTTACACCACAGATGGTTCGAAAGCCGTCTGTGATGAACTCGTATCACATCGACCCATAAATTTAGATGGCTTACAAAACCATCTGTGATGATGTTTTTGAACCGTTTGTAATACGGTTTTGCGTAGTAGTGAGTGCAATTGTTGGCCACGGATGAATTTGGACCGATCAATGCGTGTTGGATTACATCTATAACATGAATGTGTTCTCGACAACTGTAAAACTGAATGACTTGTATGGAAATAGAGTAAGTATCCATCAATCTCACTCTAATAGCTATAGAGTTATAAAGATTTAGGATGAAAAGCCAACACAAAAGTCAGTAAATCAAGAAGCTAGAAATCCTACAACACTTGGCTTCCATTAAGTAAAGTTAAGATAGTTGGATAGTTCACTAGTAAGTCTCCATCCTAACCTATCAAATAGACAAGGCAACCAGTTTCATCTAACCTTAATAGATACTATCCGTTAAGTCCTTAGCCTTTGATTTAATTTGATCTTCTCCATTTCTTGTTGATCTAAACCGCTATTCCAAGCGTCGCTGTTTTGATAAAATGTAGTTTTCTGTATTTTAATCAACTTACCAAAATACCCTTTTGACTTGGTTTTACTTTTCCTTGCAAGCAATCGCTATGCTTACCACGTATAGGTGTACTAGTGCCTTGCCACGTGTTGGTAAGTCTTTTCTATTCGGTTTCATCGGACCACGCTTTACTTAAACCGATCAAACCACATGATGCAACCCATCACTCAACATTTTTCGCCTTTCTTGTGTCATGTTTGAACTCAGCTATCTCACTCGACATACTTGATTGTTCTAGACAACGGCTTCTCTATAAGCATAGCCTCCATCCTCACTGTTGATGATAGTTGACTTCAAGCTTTTTAATACATTCAAAGACTGAGAAATCATTTTGGGTACAAGTTTTTCACAACTTGATCCATGTTAGTTAAAACATGCTTCATGCAATATTAATGAAGTGACAAAACATAATTCAAAACAAATCCATAACTAAATTCTCAAAATTCAAGAAATTCTCATCTAGGTCAGTATTGCCGCCCACCACAGGTCGGTACTACCGCTCTCTGCAACTGGATCTCTAAAAAATAGTAACCAGCAAGTAAACCAAGATACTACTGCACTACTGTTTGACCATCGTGGTATTATCGTTGTGGTCGTACTAGTTTGCCTGAAGAATTTGAAATCGATTTAGACAAAATACAATCTTTACAAAATTAAATAACCACTCTACAAAATTTACAATAATTCATCATAATATTATCATAAACCTTCTCCACTTAAGAGGCTTCCGCACCCATCGGCACGTGGCACCCAACACGTAAAATTAATCGGCTTTTGATAAGGTGCTATGCCATCTGATCGATCAATTCCTATCACAATATTTCATGTCACTAAGCATATGGTGCTTATTAAACAAAATTTCAATCATTAGAACCAAGGGACAACTGAAATTGCAATAGCAGTTCTGGGATTTCGACTCATGAAAGTTTTGACAGATAGGCGTCGAATTGAAGATGTCAGTAACGGAATATATATATAGGTATATTTGTATACTAATTATAAGATACTCAACGTGAACCACATAAAAAATTTGTAAAGAAGTCCATAGGTTTGAGCGTATTTTGTAAATAACTTCATATATGCGTATAAAAAGGAGTATATCAAAAAAATGTAGATACCACCTCTGAAAAATTGTTCATACCGCCTAGATGGTCTTAAATACTGCATATATATACACACACGGGTGTAATTACACCCTATATCGTATCTCACAACATATGGAGTATCTCGCGTAATGAGGAGTATGTACATGTAGTATATGAGTATTTAAGACATATAGGTGGTATGAACAATTTTTCAGAGGTACTCCTTTTTATGTACGTATATAAAGATATTTACAAAATATGCTAAAAACTATAGACTCTCTTACAACTTTTCATGTGGTTCACATTAGAATGTCTTATAATTAGTATATGAGTATACCTAAAGTGATAAAGGAGTATTTCAAGTTTATTTAGGTGGTATATTAGAGGATTTTTCATATATATATATATATATATATATATATATATATATATATATATATATATATATATATGGTGGAATTACATCCAGGAGATTCACATCCAGGCGATTTTCCAGTAGCTTCCAGAAATATTCGCCAAGTAGTGAGGCGAAGAATATACAAAGTATGGATTTTGCTCGACAGAATGCCCATAGGCCATGTAGTTTAATTTTCGCTAGTAGTATGTGCCGCAGATAGAATGTCCGTTGCGGTGTGCCATAGAAGTATGTTGATAGACAGAATGTCCGTTGCGGTAAGCACAAGTACATAAGTGCTTAGCTATGAAGTATATACTTTTCAAATGATTACAATGGATATGTAGTTTAATTTTCACTACATACGCTTACATCTGACACTAGACATACTTCCTTTCAAGCTGTGTAATACCGTTCTTTCACATGTCTAATTAATCGTCAACTGTAAGATATATAAATTGCTGGGCAACGTACAATAGCTATGAAGTATATATATATATATATATATATATATATATATATATATATATATATATATATATAAAAGCTGTGTGAAAAAAATAATCCGCCTCGACCACCTCGTGCACACTCACGTCCACAATCGGCGTTGCCTCGCCCTGCTCCTGCTATGGTTCTGACACCTGCACTTCCTCAGTGCTGGGTAACCCCACGGCCGTTGTCGCGGCTTCCGCGAGCGGAACGCCCACAGCTCGATGTGGACATCGTCGATCAATTGCTCGTTTTTCGATAATGGTTCGTTGATTTCGTTCTTGGTCAATTGTGAGTAGATTAATCCCTGCACATACTACCAATCATGCCCGTAAGCTGTTTGTGACAATGTGTAGTAGAGTCATGGGTGCTCACCATTGGGTTCCTAGGCCGGCGAACTGCTCTGGCCATGTAAAAGTATATACTGCTGGGTAACGACGATGTTTATAATTGCTTAGCAATGAAGTACAGACTTTTAAAATGCTTATAATGAAAGGAGAAACATACCGCTGAATTTCTACAATGAAAGTAAGTATGTTTTCTTTCCTAAAAATAATGAACTAAGCATCAGATCATTGAAAATCAGTACTGTACATTCTACAGAGGGGTTGATAGATTTTATAATAGGAATAGTAACATTCCAACGCTTTAATTTGAGCTAATACAAGAATTTGAAGAAGTATGTTCTTTTTTTGACAAAAGAATGACGTCGCAGTCTGCTTATTTAAACTGAATGCTGCACATACTACCAAGGTATCAGTATATATATATATATATATAAAAGCAAAAAAATAATCCGCCTCGACCACCTCGTGCACACTCACGTCCACAATCGGCGTTGCCTCGCCCTGCTCCTGCTATGGTTCTGACACCTGCACTTCCTCAGTGCCCCACGGCCGTTGTCGCGGCTTCCGCGAGCGGAACGCCCACAGCTCGATGTGGACATCGTCGATCAATTGCTTCGGGTGCTCACCATTGGGTTCCTAGGCCGGCGAACTGCTCTGGCCCTCGCCGCCTTCTGCTTCCAGCTATGGCTTTTCCCTTGCCGCCGTGCTTCTTTCCGGCAACAACCAGGCCGTTGTCCCGCAGGAACTTCCTCCAGTCTATCCCGATGATCCGATAGGCAGTGTTGATCGACAGAATCTTGCAGTTCAGATGGTATGGTTGGTTGTCACGGTCGTGCGCCTGCACGCCCAGCCCACGGTTGTTGACCTAACTCTAAAAAAAAACTCACACATTGCAAATAAACACGATAGAAGAAGAATAAGTAGAGAGAATATAGAGAATTTGCCTTGGCCGTATCTACGTAGCTGAGTTTTTTGAATTTATCTATTCTTAAGCTTGCTTCTTACAAAATTAGTTACAAACCTTCTCATTATATAGCCTAATACTCTCCTATTAACCTACATATTCGGATTTCAAGTTGGTCACGACTTCAACTTAAGTAACACATGGCGACGGGTTCTACTGCGTCTCAGACTCGATTTGAACTTTAAATCAGGATTATTTTCAACATTCTCCTCCCTATTCTTGACTCGACATACTCCTAATTTAGTCTCAACTCATTATGAACGCCTCTACATGAGCGGTCTACATGCGAATTAAACAATAGCTATATGTTGAAACTCAACTCAACTGGTACAGATCCATCTAGATGCAAAGACTCTAACTCGTTAAACCAGTCGGTTTCAACTACGACTTACCCAACTTATACTTGACACAGAACGGCGAACACATCTCCTCAATGTCCCGTACTCATCTCTACGCACTCAAGTTAGGACAGCGAACCATCTCCTCAATGTCCTGGACTCAACACTACTTACTTGACTCGGGATGGTGAACATATCTTCTCAACATTCCAGACTCATCTCAGCATCAGAGCAGTGCTGGTTCATCATAGCTGAGAGCTTTAGTAAGAAGTGATTTTTCCTTCTTCGGCTTGTGATATTCTGAAGCGAAATACCCATAATCGTTACAATTATAGCATCTCACTTTTGTCGTATCAAGCTTCTGATTCTGGTGGCCTCGATCGTCACCACTAAAAGTGTTCTTGCCTTCATGCTTTAATGATTGGACCTCCCACTTGGTTTGAGCCCTCATGTACACCTTCATTTTGATTGCCTAGACTGTATAATTTCTTATTATGAGCATCGGATAATGCAGCAAGATAGCGAAACTCATTTTTACCATCATATGTGATGATGCCTCGTCACCAATGACACAATTTCTCAATAATATGATATGATCTTAGACACAGATCAAAAACTCTACAGTTGGCTCAGTTTTTGAGGAAAAAAAAATGAACGCTTATGTTTTTTCTTTTCCTTCGGACTGCGTCAGTACTGCTGCTTGACTACTGGCTGTTTCTGTCTCCTTGGCATTGCTTTGACCGAAGGAATCTGATACGGGGTCGCCCGATCTTCTCGATGTAGGACGGACACTCACGGGAGTCTTGATGAATCGTAATGATCCTCCAATGCCAATGCAAGGGACGAACACTCTTTAATCCGCCAAAACACACTCGTGTTGATTTCGCCGACCACCAAGCGAAGATCAATCGTGCACCCAATTCCCAGCGGAAAGGCTGAACGATCTTGATTGAAGAAGACACTCCTAATTCCCTTAGGAATTTCGGCAGCAATGCTAAACTCGAAAACTTTAGTAGATTGATTTTTATCAAACGTGGTCTGTCTCAAACAAAAGGAATACAAGGGGGTTTTATAGTGTTTCCCCGAACTCATGCAAGGAAAGTCTTGGCCGAATCAATCCCTTATTCGGTCAAGGTTTCCTAATCCAATTCCTAAAACTTAGCAATTTGTTTCCTTTATTTTCGGGCTAAGCCCTATCCTATTACAAGACCGAGATTGAGATGGACTTGGTCACCCTTTGGGCACGTAGGCCACATCTTGTGCACGCCATGAGATATGTGATCACGTGGCCTTCCATTGATTTGGTGGCTGCTTGGTTGAGAAATTGCTGGACACATATATCCTAGCTCCTTGCCCACATGGACTCTTCTTCTCATGACTCGTGGCCAGTTGGTCCTTATCCACTTGATCTTCTGTTGCTTCAAATCTGAGAACACATAACATATTTGCATTAGGTAGTATGCTATTCTCATCTAACGTAATAGAAGACTATCTAAGAAACAAAATCACCTGTTGTTGAAGTAGCTTAGCTCTAGCTCTTGTCATAGGACCTTTTGGAGCCTCATCACTAGTTTTGTCATGCACACTTGGAGTGGATGAAGAATGTGTAATAGAGATGTCCTCATTATCCTCCCCCTCTTGAAAAGGAGTCGTCCTCGACTCTGTGCCATCTTGTCCAATGAATAGTAATAAATCAGCAACATTAAAAGTAGTACTCACCCCATAATCATCTCTCGGAAGCTCTATCTTGTATGCGTTGTCATTGATCTTGGTAAGTACTTTAAAAGGACCATCACCACGGGGCATCAATTTTGATTTATGCTTTTCCGGAAAGCGTTCTTTGTGAAGATGCACCTATACTAAGTCACCTGGTTCAAATAGCATTTTCTTTCTAGTCTTGTTAGCTTTAGCAGCATAAGCACGTACCTTCTTTTCAATTATCTCTTTAGTCTTTTCATGGAGTTTTTTTTTCACAAAATCAGCACGCTTAGAAGCCTCCATATTTGTATGTTCTTGTAATGGAAGTGGCATCAAGTCAAGTGGCGTGATCGGTTTGAAACCATACACCACCTCAAATGGACACAATTGAGTTGTAGAATGCACCGCCCGATTATATGCAAATTCAACATGCGGTAGACAATCTTCCCACTCTTTCAAATTCTTTTTGATCATTGTTCGCAGCAGCATTGAGAGTGTACGGTTCACTACCTCCGTTTGTCCATCTGTTTGTGAGTGACAAGTCGTTGAAAACAACAACTTTGTCCCAAGCTTAGCCCACAAGTCTTCCAAAAGTAGCTCATGAACTTGACGTCACGATCTGAAACAATAGTTCTTGGCGTTCCATGCAACCTCACAATCTCCCTGAAAAACAAGTCAGCTACATGCGACGCATCGTCGCTCTTATGACAGGGAATAAAATGTGCCATTTTAGAAAATCGATCCACAACAACAAAGACTGAATCCCTCCCCCTCTTGGTCTAAGGTAATCCCAACACAAAATCCAAGCTAATATCTTCCCAAGGAACACTAGGAACTGGAAGTGGATTGAGTTTTGACTTTGCTTTATGGCATGTGTTGCATCTTTGAACAAATCTCTCAACGTCACGCCTCATCTTTGGCCAATAGAAGTGATCGGCCAACATCATGTTTGTCTTCTCTCTTCCAAAGTGACCCATCAATCCTCCTGCATGAGACTCTTGCAATAGTAGCAAACGCACAAAAAAATCTGGAACACATAGTTTGTTCATGCGAAAGAGAAAACCATCATAAACATGAAACTTATCCCACCCTTTCCCATCTTTGCAATTAGAAAATGGTGCTGAAAAGTTATGATCAGAAGCATATAAATCTTTCAAACTCTCTAGCCCTGGAACCTTTACTTCCAATTGAGTGAAAAACAAATGTTTTCTAGACAATGCATTAGCTACCACATTTTTCTTGCCTTTCTTGTATTTAACAACGTATGAAAAAGTCTCAATGAATTCAACCCACTTAGCATGTCTACGGTTCAGTTTAGCTTGACCTTTCAAATATTTCAAAGCTTCATGATCAGAATGAATGATAAATTCTTTAGGCCAAAGATAATGTTGCCAAGTCTCTAATGCGCGCACAAGAGCATACAATTCTTTGTCATAAACAGGATAATTCAATTGTGCACCATGAAGTTGCTCACTAAAATATGCAACAGGTTTTCTTTCTTGCATCAAAACACCACCAATACCTATTCCACTAGCATCACATTCAATCTCAAAAGTTTTAGTGAAATCAGGTAAAACAAGCAATGGTGCTTCAGTCAAACATTTCTTCAATTCAGCAAATGCTTTGTCTTGCTTTTCTCCCCACTCAAAAGTGACTCCTTTTTGTTAATTCATTTAATGGGGCAGCAATGGTGCTAAAATCTTTCACAAAGCGATAGAAACTAGCAAGCCCATGGAAACTACGAATTTGACTAACATTCACAGGAGTAGGTCAATTGCGAATAGCTTCAATTTTAGATTCATTAACTTCAATTCCATGAGCTGAAACAACATAGCCTAAGAACACAACTTTGTTCGTGCAAAAGATACACTTCTCAAGATTAGCATACAATTGTTCAGATCTTAGCACTTCTAGCACTTGTCTAATGTGTTCAACATGTTCTTCCAATGAACAGCTATATATCAAGATGTCATCAAAATATACTACCACGAATTTTCCAATGAAATGTCTCAAAACATGGTTCATTAATTGCATAAATGTACTAGGAACATTAGATAATCCAAAAGACATTACTAACCATTCATACAATCCAATTTTATTTTAAAAGCTGTTTTCCACTCATCACCATGTTTCATTCGAATTTGATGATATCCGCTATGCAAATCAATCTTAGAAAAGATAGTAGAGCCACTCAATTCATCAAGCATATCATCTAACCTGGGAATAGGATGACGATAACGAATGGTAATATTGTTGATAGCTCTACAATCTACGTACATTCTCTATGTACCATCTTTCTTAGGAACAAGAATACATGAGTGGCACAAGGACTAAGACTTTCGCGTACATACCCTTTTTCCATGAGTGCTTGCACTTGCCGCTGAATTTCTTTTGTCTCCTCCGGGTTTGTGCGATACGGTGGCTGGTTGGGAAGTGGAGCTCTTGGTACCAAGTCAATTTGATGTTCAATGCCTCGAATGGGTGGTAGACCAGCGGGTACCTCCTCCGAAAAAACATCCTCATAATCCTGTAACACTTGAGAAATCACACTAGGAAGAGATGTTAAGTCATTAGTTGAAAGCAAGACATCTTTATACAGCAATACCAAATGCTCCAAAGTGGAATCATCTCTCATCGCTCTCAAATCAGATTTGGTGGCTATCATGACTAGCTTTGTCTCTCCCTCATCCTTTCTTTTTCCACTCAATTTTTGCTTGTGGCTCTCTCTCTCACCTTTTGTGGAATCACATTCTTTTGCTCCTTCCCTTTCTCATTCTCTCCTTTCACCTTAACTTTTTTTGCATGTTATCATGTATGATTTGAGAAGGAGTTAATGGCAGTAGCGTTATTTCCTTATTGTTCCACATGAATTTGTACTGATTAGTTCTACCATCATGAATAACAGAACGATCATATTGCTATGGCCTACCTAATAACAAGTGACATAGTTCCATGGACACAACATCACATTCTACAGTATCACGATAAGAACCAATCTGAAAGCTAACATCAACAGTGTACCCAACATTCATGGAACCATTATTATTCAACCACTGAATTTGATATGGATGTGGGTGTTTCTTGTATTTCAATCCAAGTTTAGTACAAAGTTCTTTGCTAGCTAGGTTATGATAACTACCTCTATCAATAATAACTTTGCAACACTTACCATCTTTACTTACCTGAGCTCTTGTTTGGAAAAGATTGCAGCGCTGTTCATGGTTGGGTTTTGCTTGAACGCTCAATACCGAAGGGGTGCACATAAAGATAGGACCGGACTCGGGGTCACAATACCCATCCCTATGTGTTTCTTCTTCTCTTTCTTCCTCATGACCATCCTCAAACGCCTCAAAATCAGCAAGTTGCTCTCCATCTTCTTCAGCAGAATCATATTCTCCATTCTCAGTTACCAACATTACCTTGCTATTTGGGTAATCCTTTTGCATATGTCCACGACCAAGACACTTGAAGCATTGGATGGAGCTACTTTTGGCCGTAGACCCAACAGAAGATGATGAAGATGGGACTAGTCCTTTCTTTGGAAAGGAAGGCGTGGCGTTCTTGGAACTTGGGGCAGCACATGCACTAGGAGTAAAACTTCCACTAGATTGGTTAGTTTTAAACGAATTGAAACGAGATGTGATTTTATCTCCTGTAGGTGCTGTACGAGGAGTGTAGGAAGATGATTTTGAAACCCTCATGTCCTGTTGTATTTGCCTCTCAACCTTAGTGGCTTGATGCACCAACTCCACCATGTTGTTGTAGGGTTGAAATTCGACAATTCGCTTGATGGAAAGATGCAAACCAGCAAAAAACGGGCCATAGTTTGCTCTTCTTATTCATAAACACTAGCCCTTATCATAGCCATTTTCATCTCTTTGTAGTACTCCTCAATCGTGAAACTCCCTTGCTTCAAATTCTATAATTTATCAAAAAGGTCACGTTTGTAATGTTTAGAAACAAACCTTGCCCTCATATGGTACTTCATCTCTTCCCATGTAGTGATGGGTGGCTCATTGTTCTCCATCCTTTGGTTTTGCAGTTGTTCCTACCAAACTAAGGCATAATCATTGAATTCTAGTCCCGCCATATGGATTTTCTTTTCTTCAGAATAGTTGTGCAAGCGGAACACCTTGTCCACCTTGAGCTCCCAAGTGAGATATTCTTCAGGCTCATGTGTACCTGAAAATGAAGGCATTGTAAATTTGAGCTTACCAAATTTCTCCTCGTGTGGTCGTTCTTCGCCATAACGATTACGGCGGTGGTAGCCATCGTCGTAGTGCGGAAAGTCATCGTCGTCAACGTGAAGTGCTCCCCCACCGCGGCCTCCATGTCCATGGCCCCTCCCCGGACCATGGAAGCCGCCCCTGCACCTCTCCCAGGCGGGGGTGGACGGATGGCGTTTGCCACCACGCGGTCTCGCCGTTACTGTGCATCTTGGCCACCTCGAGCAATGCCTGCTTCCTCATCTCGCGGAGGTGTGCCACCCACACGATGAACACTGCCTTCCTCGTGTTGTGGTCGAAGTGCGCGCACCACATCGTTCACAATGTTGGTACGTAGAACATTCATTTGTTGGTTCATCTCAATGCGCATGTCTTGTGTGAAGTTGTTGATCTCTGCCTTGAGTTGCTCCTCCAAGGTAGAAGTAGTAGTGACGAACTCATTGCGCAAAGTTCCCCTCAAAGCTTAGAATTGAAAACGTGTCACCGGGGAATTCAGACTTTGCTCCTCTCCCATGTTGTTGTCTCCACCTGACATAGTTAGTAGCACAAAGAAAACAGAAAGCCACAAATATATGGGTAATAAGTGGAGTCTTTCAATCTCACTTTTCCTCTCCCAAAGTAAAGTTCTTACCTTTCCGCAGCGAATTGAGGCCAAAAGAAACTTACACTTGGTAGTGGCTACAATAACAAGTGATGATCAAGCGGATTTAAAAGTGACTCACAAATGCACGACAAAGGATATTTTGTGGAGCTTGGTTAGGAAGTTTTTATCCTACGTGATCTGAATTTCATGATGTTGTAAAATTAAGTAATAATCCAAGTTAGAAAATATTGCCTATGTGCTGATCTAATAGATGTAAATGAAGTGTATGAATGCACACGCAAAGATCAATGTGACTCAATGCAACAAAGGAATGAGCTGGATGGAAACAATCAGGAAAATTAGCTCATTTGCACCAAGTACTAGGAGAGACTCTAGCCACTTGCAACAATAAGAAAAGAGGGCACAGGATTGCTCAAGAATTTTAGTCTCTCAAACTAAAAATATGAACTAGAACTACTCACACAAATCAGCCTCCTCACCTTTTTTTTTTGCTCTCTCCTTTTTTTGCTCACCTCCTTTTTTTGCTACCTTGCCAATCACCCAAATATGTTTAACTCACTGTTCTGAGTCTATTGAGGTATATGTGTCACAAATCTTTTGGGGAAGGTAGGGGTATAAAGGTAATTCAAAGATACTCTCTCTCTCTAAACTTTAAATTTTTTTAATCGGCTAGGGTGAGTGATGCACAAGCCCTAATGTCCAGCTAGGAGTATTCAAGAGCAGCCCTCAATGCAATATCAATGACTAGTCTCAAGTACTAAAAGGATATAAGTGAAGCTCGTATATATGGTGTTCGGCCGTATGGTGTTCAAGGAAGCCAACGCGAACACTAACACCTCCTTAGAGTTGGTTTCGGATGGCAACTTGCACACAGATTCGGAAGTGGACAACTAGCCAAAACCGACTTGGATTCTAGGGTTATACTCGGATTGATCTGGAAGGAGTTATGGACACGGACTCAACTTCAAGAGTAAATTGAATCTACTTTTTTTTGTTTTATGGAGACACAAGATCAAGTTACACGAAGGAACACAAAGATCAGCACGCAAACAAAATTTCTAATGGATCAAGACTTAATAAAACTCAAGAAAATAACAGATCATGAAACTAGGGTTTGGATTTTTTGTGTTTTGGTTTATGGACTATAGGACAACAAGTAATAAACTGAAATTTAAAGGGAAAGGATAAGATACCAAGATGATACTGCCCGATCTTCTCGACGTAGGATAGATAAAGTCTTGATGAATCGTAATGATCCTCCAATGCCAATGCAAGGGACGATACCAAGATGATCAATCGTGCACCCAATTCCAGTGGAAAGGTGAACGATCTTGATTGAAGAAGACACTCCTAATTCCGATCTTCTCGAAAACTTTAGTAGATTGATTTTTATCAAACGTCTCAAACAAAAGGATAGATACTCACGAATCAATCTCTTATTCGGAGGTCTTGATGAATCGATGGATGATCCTCCAATGCCAATGCATTGATTTGGTGGTGCTTGGTTGAGAAATTGCTGGACACATATATCCTAGGATGGACTCTTCTTCTCATGACGCTTGATTTAATCCATTAGGTAGTATGCTAATCTAACACTCTCTAAGAAACAAAAGCACTGTTGTTGATTTAGGACCTTTTGGAGCCTCATCACTACCATGCACACTTGGAGTGGATGAAGAATGTGTAATAGAGATGTCCTCATTATCCTCCCCTCTTGAAAAAGATCAATCGATGCACCCATGTTGTCTATCTTTTCTGTCTCAGACCTTCTTTGAGTCATCGGTGCGTTGAGACACGTATCCTTTGGATGGAATCTAGCCTCGACTTGATTTAAACTCTAAGTCAAGATTATTTCTAACAATAGCCCATGTCTCTCTTCTCGTCCTCTCCCTTGTCTTATTCACGCAAGATTATTTCTCTTGTCTCTCTTCTCATCCTCTCCCTTGTCTTATTCACGCTTCTTGCCCCTGTTTTACTGTGCTTCTTGACCTCTTTATGCTCTGGTGGGTGCTCTAGGGGCACCTTCTTCTCCATGAAAATCTTGAGGAAAGGGATATGCTTGCCATCAATATCGTTGCACTTCTTCTTCCTCCTCTTTCTCTTCCTCTTATTGGTTTGTCCTTATTCTTTCTAGACATGAGGAGGTGGTTCTGGCTTATCAACTTGTTGGCCACCGACATCTTCTTTTCGTAGACGCACATCGTGTTGGGATACAGGTAGGCTACACTAGCTCAGATTAAAATTTTTGACTGTGTAAATCAGGAAGCCATGCGAGTAAGAGATCATGGATTATTATCACTAGATGCACAACGTAGCAGAAGTAAAGTTAAAGCAGCCGATTCAACGAAGAGCACGTTGGTGTAGTGGTAGTAGACGATCATCCTTCGGCCAACTGTCTCCTCCTCACGATTGTCCCGATCAATGCCGTAGTCGCAGCAGCGCCTTTACCGAGGTCCACACGTTCAGGGATAGAACACCATGTGTTGACGTGCTAGCACCAGCGCGCATGACAGGGGTTATGAGAGATGGTGGCTAGGGTATCGACATGTGTGTTTTAGGATGCCTCCCTCAACCCTCCCACCTATCCTTATATAGCCTCCAATCAGATCCTTATCTGATAAGAGTAGAGATCGTGTCCCACTCAAAGACTATCATCTGAACCCTTATTGTTACAGTCCATTAAGTGTGTGACTCTGTAGGTTTATGTATATTTGGACATAGGTCGAAACTCCTTTCCTATCCATATGTCAGTAGTGGTCCCTAGCAGGACATAATGACTGCCAAACATACATAAAGATCATATCGGATGAACCTATATGGTGCTTATGTACCGATTCCTTTGCCTCATGATACCAGATCGAACTCAAGGTGAGAAGCGTGCCATCCTATTATAGCTCGATCTTTCACTCGAACCTGTAGTGGATTACTCAGTTGTGATTGACTCATCAACCACATTCGGTATGACCATGCACTTCCTTAATCCAACCACATTGAAGGGCCTAGAGAAATCTCCCTTGTTATATAGGAGGAGTAATTTCCATCTTGATCACTCATATTCATCTGCATGTTTCATAGTAAACCTGAAAGTTACCTTTATGACCACCTAGTCATAGAGTAGTGTTTGGTAACCACGTAAACTATTACACATGTAGAAAATAATGACGATCTTAGGTTTAAGTATCCTACATACACTATATATGTGACCAACTGATGATACTTAATGATATAACACTTCTCACAGTGTTTCATGGTGGGTCAATTCAATATCATGTTCTCTAACATGTGTCTACATTATTGATTTGATATCTAATATCTATGATCCGTGAAACATGATCATCAATCAATATATGTGCTGATCTGTAAATCATAATTGTCTCACATAATGATATAAGATCAGAGATAATTTAGAACAACATGAAAACATGAATAAAGAGTTCTACAAATAAGTCACATACTTGTTGATCAGTATGAAAGACATTTATTTAAGGAACAAAATAACATATTATTTAAAATATCATAAATATAGAAGTGATACAATTATCTCCATAATTGACTCTATAGCATATCACTAACACACTAGGGTAAAGACGCCGAGGGCAAGGAGGGTGGTGTGACAGCATCGTTGAACGTGAAGTCCTTGATGGCTAAAAACAAAGACGTCCTCCTCTTGGAGGCTCCTACCACTGCCGACGAACCTCTGATGGTATTATCAATTGTTTGGAACTCGTTAATATGATTATGTTCCTTGGTTACATCAAACACTGATCTATCAACGTTGCCGACACGGATGGTGTCGCTGATGAGCTTGTCTGCTGTTGACTAGCATGTGGCGATCGCTTCAGTGGTGCGCGTCAGGCTGGTTCCCTAGCCACCATCTTTCCATTCCCTATACCTACTCTATGCAACTCAGACGAGGTTGCATCACCCTCATTTCGGGCGTGCACTGAAGATGACGTCTGCGTGTAGGAATAGTTGCCACCATCTTGGGATAACGGCTTCCCCGTTCTAGGTGGTCCCACTAACTCCATCCTCATCCTGTGCGGCATGTCCGCCGACCCTAGAATGGCATGAACACTGTTATAAAACGCACTGTAAAAATAGAAGATCAAAAGAACAAGAGATAAGGATTTAGTGTTGAAAACCCTTGTGTGAAAAATCACAAGTGCACGAAGGAAAATCACTATAGTGAGGAGAGATTACAATCACAAGGAACTTTAATGCATCTAAACCATGCGATTACAGGGTACATATATATACTAGGGATCAAAATCTCGAATGGAGAAAAAAACTGAATCAGAGTCGGATGTGCTAGCCATTGCTATGTCTAGCGCATTGTCCAGCATGGACACATTGATGAATTTGGATCACACCTTAACAATATTCACCTTGAGACAATTTTCTTTTGTAGCTGAAATACGATAATCTCTTCCAATAAGTTCATCAACAGACCTTGTGTAGCGAAAGTCCATTAGAATAATCTTTAATAAGAAAGACTGGAACAGTCTTATCCAAATGCTTCCCGTAAAATTATCATCATTTTCTGCATTGTGAGGATTTTCAAAATTTTCAGAATTTATTAAAAGGTTTCTCAAATTTTTATCCACAAAAAAAGAATTTCTAAAATTAATTAGAACCTTAAATAGATGCTGGAAATAATTCAATTGGGTTCTAAATATTCTAAAGTGCCTCTCCAAAAATGTTCATAAATTTTGGAGTTGGTTTGCCAATTTTAAAAATTCAAACTCGATTTCTATAATTAAATCAAATAGAAAAAGATTTGAAAATCTGACTCTATCCATGGGACGAGTCTTTCCCTATTGGCCTAGCCGATCACTGCTTCTGGCCCACCTCTAGCCCATGTGCCTACCCTACCATAGCTGCCTTCCTTTTGCCGCCTTTCCCATTTTGGTCACATATTTTCGCGATGACACATTCTCTCCATCTCTTGCCCTTCTATTACTGACCGGTGGGCCTGGGACCCGCCTATTAGGGGTCGCCTTCCACCTCTCACCCACCCTGTTCACCATGGAGGCACACGTGCTTGCTCGTGTGGAGACATGCCTACCTCCCTCTCCCACTATGCGCTAGGGCTAGGGCCTGCATCGCAAGACTTAGCTTCCACCTTGCCACCCTTGGCTCGCTCGCCCACGCATGCCCGCTACCCATTGTGGGTAGCCAACGCTGTTGCTGCAACTGCCCACTATTTCTGACCGAGCCACCCACAGGTCTTGAGCACCTGATGTAGACGTCACCTCTGCCTCGCCCTGTCCCATTGCCTCAGTGCCCTTGAAGTAGTTTTGTTGCCTCCTCTTGTCCATTCGGGTGGAGACTAAGAGCTCGCCCAGGTGTCTCTCCATAGCTGCCATCATCTCATCTCTTTCTCGCACCTTTATCCTCAGTACTTAAGCCATCCGACCAGGTCAACACCTTCTCAGCTCACTACTCGTTCCATTCCCGTGAAAAGCCGAGCTCTCTGCTCCGTGATTTGCTAGGAATGTGAGCATCATCCTCGATACTGGTGAGCCTGCCTGAGAGACCATTGCTGCTGGTGAGCTTCCCTTCCCTTGACACCCATGTCAAATTGTGTCTCATGCCTCCCAAATGCTTTTCTCTCAGTTGATGTCGCAATTCATGCCATGAAATGCTAGGAACCACCATCTTCTCCATTTTTGGCCACCATCATCATTTTCATTGATTCAAGCTAGCTGGTGAGCCTTAGCCCAATTCCCCACCTCCACACCATCTACCGCACTCAAGCAAGCTAATGCACCTCTTTGTGTAGCCCTTCTCTCAGACGAGATCGCTATCACCATGCGCCACCCTCTGCCGTAGCTGTTTACCATTGTCAAGTTGTCCCAGTGCCACTCTGAAGCTACCAACCTCACCACCATGATCGTGGTAAGTTACTGATGTTGTTTCACCCTTTGTTTTGCTGTCGGCAGATCATTTTCACCATAGCCTCCATCACCGCGAAAGATGTCAACGTTGCCACTCTGATGACACTAGGTCCCTGTGCCTACCACCTCTTGCATTGCAATGCCTGACAAAAACCTATTTAGGGCATAGGTTCTAGCCAAACTCCCTCATGCACCAAGCCCACCCCTAGCCCAAGTGGCTCCACTGCTCAACACCTTCATGCCGCCGTCTCCGTCCACCCCTCCGACCACCATCACTTCCCAGAGGTTCACTGTGACCTCCCCATCTTGTTCCTGGACTCACCTATGCCCCCTCTTCCACTACCTCACCATCGGTGAGCTCTCAATGAGCTCGGCCATGGACTCCTTTGCTCTACTTTGTTTTTGTGTGGTTAACCAGTAGAGCCCACAGGAGAGATTAGGTTAGCACTAATTAATATGGTGTTAAGCTAATTAGTCACATATTGGACTAATGTCTTAACGACGTGTGGCCTCGATGGTTAAGTTAATTAGATTCTTAATTTCAACCAAGTTTTAAATATGTTTC
This sequence comes from Dendrocalamus sinicus, assembly GCA_036346575.1. Lineage (NCBI taxonomy): Eukaryota > Viridiplantae > Streptophyta > Magnoliopsida > Poales > Poaceae > Dendrocalamus > Dendrocalamus sinicus. The sequence continues at coordinate 6,453,565 of CM070654.1, read as the reverse complement.
ACAGGCATGTGTGACCCATAGATAAAACCATACCTCTGTGGACTCGATCCACATGATCTCGACCCCACCTGCCATTCCCTAAATATATTAAATCTGATTTTCCAATAGAAAGAAAAATTGAAAATAAAATGAAAATCAGAAACACTCTTGCACAATGCTTTCTCTCTTATTTTCTAGGATTTTCTTTGCCGACAAAATTTTGAAAGCCCATAACTTTTGTGTCCAAACTCCAAATTGAATGATGTTTATCTCCAAAATTTTCTGAAATCATGCTATTTAATAATATGATGAAATATTTGAGTTTTTCCTCTATTTGAGTTTATTTCATATTTATTTGTGTTACTTGGCTTATACGATAGATATCGATGTACCGGAGATACTTCGAAATTGATCAAGAGCAAGATTCAAGTGTTCAATGGTAAGGCAAGCACCCTACTTGGACTATGTTGATCCCATATATTCACTGTTATGTATTTTGATTGCACAAACTATTATGCATGCATGTATTTTTAGTAAAATCACTATGTTGATCATGTTGATAGTTATACCGAATTGTTGCATTGATGCCTGCTTGAAATGTTGTCATACTCACTATTGTCACCCTAGTAATGATATGCATAGCTGGTATGATTAATCATGCAATTCTAGAATAAGTGTAAAATAGAGTTGCTTAGCCATCCATAGTTTATCATTGTACTAGACGATCAGTTGGTTACACTTTCAAAATATGGGTTAGTTATATTGCAGGACCAGTGTGGTCACCCTAGGTACCTTACATAGAAAAACTAAAAACTATGCTTTTGAATTGGGCAATATATTTATATAACTTACAGCGTGAGAGAAAAGTCTCATGTATTGGTTGGATGGTGGAGACTATGTGGATATAACATGTGGTGCAAAAGGAAACTTGCATATAGTGGTTGGTTTTTGAAGACTCTCGCCTGAGTCGATCAAGGACTGTGAACATATGTTTTGCTGATCTAAGCATTTCATACAACCACAAGCACCCTTATGGAAAGTCCCTACCATAATAAGTTGTTTGGGTCTCATGTTGCAACCGCGGTAGATCAGAGATGTGCGAGCACCAGAATGGTAGCTCGAGGTGGCTCCTGTCACAATTGTGTATGGGGCCAAAACTGCCGACACAATGGTGGATTCATCAGGATTCAATGTATTCTAACTCCCGAGGGCTAAAATTCATCAGGAGGGGTAAGGGTGTGATCTAGTACCGACCACATTGTTCTTATCTTGTAGGTAAAGTGTACAACCACTGTATAGTGTAAAATCTTTTCAAATAGCCATGTCCCCCTGTTGTCAGCAGAGCTTAGTGATGTTGCTAAGGCTAGTCTTATGTTTTGAAAACTTATTTAGAATGGATAGTATCCATTTATTTGAAACTTGGTCATAGGTATGTGAAAGATGTTGCTCATGACTATGGAGAGCTATTTGTGAATTATGCTTATGTTACTTACTTGTTACTTTGTATCAAATGCCAATTGCTTTTACAACATTCGTTTTCAATCTATTACTCATTATCACAAATAAAAGTAGGTTTTTGCAAAGTAAACTAGATTAGGCAACCAGCTTTGACTCAGCTTGCATTCTATGTAACTTTGCTATAAAGTCTTGTAGAGTACATTTTTGTACTTATAGTTGCTTGTTGAATACTATCAGAGCAAGAAGAAGGAGATCTCCAAATTGGTTACTTTCATGCCACAGGTAACAGTGAAGGTGATGTCATTTGCTAAGGTTTAACTCTAGTTAGTTGCATGCGGTGGGACATGGCATGCTTGCTAGAGTTTTTATCCCATTTATCAATATTTTTGCTACTATTTACTTGTTATGCGAACTATTTGGCCGGATGGCCATTTTGTCAAAGGTTTAGTTGTATAAGCCTATGTTCGCATGCTTAGTATTATACACTACTCTATTTATTCATGCGTGTACAAATGTGATACAATGTTGTAATATGTGTGTGCTAGCTACTGATCATAGGATTATGACGATAAACACATAGGGTTTAGAATTAATTTTCAATAGTTGATCGCGTCACTGCCTCGCCTCGACTACACCATGTGTTTTGTACTACCGTCCGTCCCATCTCCCACATGCCACATTGATTTGCCCCACGACATTGATTGATCGTGAGAGCACCTCCACTGTGGCCACTGTGCGCCTTATCTCACTACCTCGTCAAGTGCATCCCACCCCATCATGTCGCGCAAGTGCCTACACCATACTATCACTTATCATGCATCACACTCTACCGTCACGTCACCTTGACCAGCCACGCCAACCCGACCGTGAGAGCACCACACCCGCTCTACATTATCCCACCACCTCATCATGCATGCTCCACCCTGTCACATCATGCTAGAAGCCACACCATGACGTTAGCTGGAACTGCTCCCTGTGTCATTCTACGTCAATGCTAGTGTCACCATGTTGCCCTGTCAACTGTTGTGCCATGCCTTACATGCACAAGGCTCAAGCACGCCTATGCCTATTTTATATTACTTACATGCTTATGATAATAATATGATGATGTTGATAAACATGGTACAATGATGATTATACCAATTGTTTAATGCTGAAAATGAACTAAGGAAAGATATAACCATCACTTTGTATATTGAGCATTCATGATGAAAAGATGTGACCCATGGGAGTGGGATGAGGTCCCCGTTTCTAAAGGACAGGTAATCAATTAGTCCACGCATGAAAGATGGCAGGCATGGGTGAACACTGATGTGTATTACATTTTGCTATACCAATATAAGCAAAAATTGAGTTGAGACATATGCATTGCATTCATGAAAAAGTGAGATAAGATATTGAGACATGAGAAGGAAAATTGATAAGAATGGATATGTGAAATTGAGATAATGATGAATGGACACGAAATGCTAATTATGTTGTTGCCTTGTTTATTATTCTACTGTGTACTTGCTGAGTCATGGACTCGCTTTTGCTTTATTGTTGTTTTTACGTTGTTGACGATATATGTGGGTGGGAAGTAGCATAAGTTGACATTGCACTTAGTAGTTCTCTCTTTCATTTAGTGATCACTTGTTCATTATTAAAAATAAATCTTGCTATCTATGAATTCCCTAGATGATTAATGATTTTCATTTAGCACATAATGGTTTATACTGTTGCTACCTGTCAATTTTCTTTAGTTAAATTTATTATTATTGATTCAGATTAATGTTATTTGGTTCATCGTAAAGTTAGTCAATAACTTCTGTATTGCTGAAATTTATATGCTCATAAATATGTTGAGAAATTATACTTGAGGAGCCCAGCTGTTGGTAATATGTAATTAATGATCAGACATTCTAGACTTTTGTTACGCCAGAGTGTTACAATATTCCACATATAGAAATTTCTTTTCATTTTGTAAATACTCTTCCTCCATCACGCACACATAGTAGGATCCTTTCCTAGTGTTGCTCCTTCAAAGAAAAAAAAGCTGAGATACCTCGTATTATGCATTGGATGACAAGTGAAGCATCTTCCAAAATGCATAGTGATCTGTTCTGCTGCTTGGTACGTACTGCTTGCAGATATGAGCAATAGGGTGTTGTCGTAGCTAATTTGATCCGTGCACACACGCATGCACTAGCTAGAATATTTGATCAACTATTGCTTGTGTTGGACCATGTTCAAATCTAAGGAAGATGGCAAGCACAAACTAGAGACACAGATTGTTCCGAAAAGAAAACTAGTGAAACGGATCGACGAGGGAAAATTGCAATAGACAAATGCATCGAGAAGCCTAGTTGCACATGCATGTCAGTTAGGCCATTAGTACATTGAAAATCAATCTTCTCAGTAGCTAGAATGACCCAGCAGCTCTCAGGATCAGCAGTGCTTCTGCTGCAGCCATGACATCGTCTGCCGTGGCGCCCAACAACGGATCGCTCTGCGCACCAACCTCCTCGGCCACGATGGGCACGGCGTTGTCATCAACATCAGCGGCGTCCGTTAAGCTAACGGGCACGGCGTCCTCAACAACCTCAACGGCATCCTCCATGACCATCTTGTGCCCACCCACATCTCCGTCCGACATTGCCACTCCGTTCTCCGGCAAAGCCTCCATGACATTCTCGTCTGACCCGGCCTTCTCCTCCTCTTCCACCTCGTTGCCCACAAGGGCAGCGTTGGCATGTGCAGCGTCTCCTTGGAGGTAGTGCACCATTACCAGCCCAAGCCGGCCGTCCAGTTGGTTGGCGACACCCAGCTCCAGCTTCTGCGAACGAAACGCCCACAGCTCGATCATGGCGTCTTCGCTGACCATGTCGCCTTTTGCAACAAGGCCGTGCCGCCTCAGGAATTTGCCCCAATCGCCGATGAGCCGATAGGCGTTGTTGCAGATCAGGTGCTTGCACTTGAGAGTGTACAGCTGGCCGTCGCGGTCGTAAGCCTGCACGAACAGCCCGGGGCCCTTGTTGCGCACATCAGGCTTCTCCTCCTCTGTCACGATCTCGTCGAATGGGAATGGCTCGTCGTCGTCGGTGTGCCAGCTCTTGCACGACATGAGAAGGCGGTTTTGGTGGGTCGCCCTGTCGCTCAACGACAGCTTCTTGCCGTAGATGCGCACCGGCGAGGCGCCGAGGTCCCTGAGGATGTTGCGCAGCTTGTCATCTACGACGGCGAGGTTGTCGAGTGAGACGTCCATGTCAGCTCCTGCCGACGATGTTGACTGGCCGTCCTGCCCCATGCCGGCCCAGAACACACGATCACGATGCTTGCGCTTCTTATTGTTCTCGGCGATCACTTTCACTGCCGTGGTGTCTTCGTGGGATTGCATGCTCCGGATGGCGTCGCCCATGAGTTTCTCGCCCGGAGGCTGGCCTCGCGGGGCGGCGTCGTCGTTGGCGCTCGGCGGGCTCTGGTCCACGGCCACCATCTTACCCTTGCGGAGTCTGTCTTCCTCATATTTCGTTAGCGCCACTGCCGCAGATCCATCGTTTCCTGCACAAACGGACGACATCGTCGGCGCCTCGAAACCGTCGAGGTGGGAACCTCCATCGCCGTTCTGGGTGACCGGCTCCTCCTTGCCTGGCGGTGCCACCACCACAGCTCCATCGTTTTGGGCGAGAGCAGACGACGACGGCGTCGACGCCTCGGAACCATCCAGGAGGGAACCTCCACCGCCGTTCTGGGCGAGCGGCTCATCCTTGCGTGGTAGTGCCACCGCCTCCGCCCTGCCCCTCTTCCTGCGTGGCACCTTCCCGAAAAACGTCATGGCGAGATGGGCGTCGTCCGCCGTCCGTGTCAACCCACGGAGGACAGATGTATGCGGTATGCCTGGCCGGCAAGAGTCCTAACTTCGCTACTCGATATATGGAGAGTAGAGGCACCTGATACTACGACACCAACTCGGACATGCGTTTGACGCGAACTCGATCCGGAGAGCTACTGGAATACGAAATCGATGCGGATTAGTAATCGCTCAGTATTCGGCCTGGCCGGCCGCCTTCCTACGTGCTCGGACATGACCGGCTGGCCGCTGCTCCAAAGCGCGGCTCCGGCAGTCAGGGGACATAATAATTAACATATGTGCAGAGTGATAACAGATGAAGCTACTGCTTGATCATCACCAATACAACATCGAAAATTCTCACATGCAGATTCACTAACATTTCACCTTATTCTTGATTGAGAGCGTATCCGGTGAAAACCACGTAAAAAATTGTCAGATGCACTGACCATTTAAATACGACAATAAAAACCTCTCAGCTTGGACAATCTCAATAATGAATTTCTCAAGGGAATATTCAACCAGATATTGAACTGTTGCTCCTCTCTCGTGGGCCCAAATTCAATTTCTATCTGAAGCTACCATAGAAGAGCGATTAAGAAACAAAAAACACAGAAGAACAGTCAATTTGTCGTGGTATCATATTCAGTGTTTTCAGCACTCTAGGGGCGCAAAGTCTGATAAACTGTTTATGCTCAAAGATTCCATTCTATAAAGATGGGAAAGCAGATCAAGGACCAAGGTCAAACCATGCGAAATTTCCAGTCTTGTAGAACCTTAATTCATTTGTTTCGGCTTTGTACATCTGCAACAGTGCCTCCAAATGACAAATTAAATAATCGCAAAGCCAATAGTCAAAATTATATAGCAAGAAATAAGGTAAGAGACCGCATAAGAAACTCTGTTCCATACTTCCTAGTGATGCCATAGCTTTTCGTTAGCAAAGGAAGCGTTTTTTCCAAGCTAGAGATGATGCGCCTTTCAGTGCAACTTCAACAGCCTTAGGGAGCTCAACAGGTTTCTAGTTATGTTTGGTGCGACAAAGATGGATCATAAGAACATAACAAGGAAATGATGAACAATCCGTGGTGCTTTTCTTAACTAATATTCATAAATCATAAGCAAGCTCCAATGCTTTGCCCACGCACCACAGTAGCAGTAAAAAGAACAGATTAACACTACAATATAGTAAATGCAACAACTGCACCTTCAGAAGAAGAGTAAAACTGGAATGTAGATCCTGATGATTGAACTGCAAAGCTATTGTGCTTAAAAAAATGAGATATACCATATTCATCTCCGGAAAATGGAAAGCATAAGTTGCAGTATTTTTTAGTTGGTGGAATTTTCATGCAGAATAACACCAGGGCAATACATATAAAACCTGCTCTGCGGTGGAATTATCATGCAGAATAGCACCAAGGCGATACATATAAAACCTCTCAGTATGACAAAAAAGAGAATGGTAAGAAGCATATACTAGTACTATATATGTCCCAACTCCCAAGGGCAAGTTTTTACATAATTTGGAAGTCAAGTAATTTCGGTTTGGTGGTTCTGAATGAGCAGGTAGTAGAGGGTAATACTAATAAACTCTAGGAAATGCAAAATATGGCGGCCATAATACATTTGAGTGTGCGCTAGTTAGCCAACCCCAGAAGTCACCCAACAATCTGCATGCATCACTTTTTTTTTAGCTGTCATTTATGGCTTAAATTTTGAATTCTGATGGTTGGCGAGTGGTAGTACGCAAAGAATAATAGTCGCATGCGATTTTGGCTAGTACAACTGAATTCAGTACACTTTTTACTACAATATTTCTGTTGACCCCGTCTTAACAAAATGCACCATTTAAAAGCTAGTTACTGTAGCATAAGTCATAAGCCACAAGTTATAAACTCAATGAACACAGCCCAGCAGAATTCAGAACTTAAGCATCCACATTGTATCACTGCAAAAAAAAAAAAAAAAAATCAGGACTTCAGTTCATGGTTACCGTAAAGAACCACATATTTTTTTCAAAGCTATCTACGGTTGCCGGATGGCAAAGTTAAAAAAATACCAAGACGTCAACGTAAGGAGGTCTGATCTCAACCACAAAGTCTGCTAGAAACTGAATATTCATCGATCATAATGCGACTAATATGCACAATGCTGCCCGTTTGGTGATGGAGATGATACTGCTTGAGACAACAATCACTACTAAAAAAAGATATACCGCCTCATCTCAGATAGTTTGGCAGAACTGTCTATGTTATGATTACCATAGATAGTTTTACAGGTATGACCGTCTATATTATTAGCGATAGCTATAACTATCTATGATATAAAATTATCACAGACAGTAACTGTTTATGGATTATCACAGATGATTCAGATTAAAAAAACTATCTGTGATGTCAGTAATTATTACAGATGGTTATTAGCAAGAATCGTCTTGCATATCATAGACGAGTTTTAATTCAAACCTTTGTGATAATGCCCTGCCATGTCATCGATCTGCGGCATCTCCCCTAGGATCCGATCCCACTCGTCCATTCTCTCTGCATCAAATAGCAGGCACTGGGTCTCCTCCCATCTCTCGCCCCTTATTAATCTCCTACCCTTCCCCCCATTTTCACTCCAAGAACCAACACAACAAGTATGTACCTAATCCTCCACCATGGCCACAGAGTCCCTAACGAGCATGACCTCACCGTCTCCTCCCTGGTACGAATCCGTTCATCCCAAGTAGCTATCTTCCTTTAATTTTCCTATTCCAAGAATTGCAAATCTAATTCAGAATTTTGATTGAGACGACCTTTTTGGTGCTGGTAGGAGAACGTCATGAAGTCGGAGCACGGGCTAGCACCGTAGGGCATCGAGCAGGCGCGCTCCATTGGCAAATCACTTTGGAAGGCATCAAAATCGAATTGCTGTGTGTGTTTTCGCTATTGTGTTAGTGACATGGCTTTTTAGTTGGGGCGTGCAGTAGTGACTTGTGAAAGTGATTTTATGTGTGCAGGAGCTAAAGGAAAGAAGCCCCCTGTGGTAGAAAAATTCCCTCACGGCATTTCGACCATGACACTTCGACCACAATACTTTAACCACGGCACTTCGACCACGACGCTTCGACTGCAACTAGATGGGTGTACTACTGGAGATAGGAAATGCATAGAGCTTGGTAGAACTAATCAGACAACAAATCGCTCCCCTTTATGGATGCCTCTAATTTCTCACTAATAATACAATAAATTGGATATCAACCACACACCGAACTTGGTAGAACAAAATAAATAAATAATTACATGGCAAACAAAAATATAACCAAAAATCGAATTGTCTGTAATGGCCACATACCTCATATGGTTTTGGGTAGAAGCCGTCTGTGATAGTAGGTTTTCACAGATGGTTCTTTATACAAATCGTCTATTGTTGGAACGAAATCGGCAACAGAGGGGGGGTGAATGTTGCTTCTAAAAATTATTCCCCAAAAGTACCCAACTCTGATTCCAGGCAGATTGAAGAATCTCAGCTATTCTTTTCGGCCTAAAGACCAAGATGACATTCTCAATAGCTATAAGACCACAGAAAACAAAGAGAACACACAAAAGATCAAGGAATCAAGATTTTATCCAAAATCTGAAAAGTGACATGAGAGATAGATAAAAATTCAGATTTCTCCCTGCACATTCATTCTTGGCTTATGTCCTCTAAAAGCATTATCCTTGTCCTCACATGAAGTGCAAGAAATAGCCTCAACAGGAATAGATGAAAGAGGCGCTACCCTACTCATCTCTAGCTCAGCAAGAAGACTAACATTCTCCACCTTAATCATGTCAAGCTCAGATGACAGACTATCATGAGAGATCCTTAATTTCTCCATGTCACCCAGCAAGGCACAGCATGTATCACATTCGTCACGGGAGGGAGCAGATATAAGTGAAGTAAGCTCCCGTGACAGTCTATCTACTTCCTTCTCCAACTCGCTACACCTAGCTCTAGATTTAGCATGAAATTTACCTAACTTAAGAAAAGCATCATTAAGCTGGTCATAGGAGGGGTATACCTCGTCGAGTCGGAGTAAAGCTCGCTGTCGCTGATCTCGCCCTCAAGGGCCATGAAGCACATGCCAGAGAAGTCATCGCCATCCTTGCGTTCTTGATCACCCAACCCATCGTCGTCGCTCCATCCCTCCACCTCGCTGAGGTCGAGGTCGTCGAAGGCGGCGAGGACGCGATGGAATAGCTTCTTGGCTTTGCCAAGGTCGCGGAACTTCTTCTTGCCTTGAGCATGAGCCGGGGGCTTCTTGTTGTGGTTCTTGTCGATGTAGTCGTTCTTGCTCACACCGCCGTAGTCACCCTTTCCTTTCCCCAGCTTGGGGCAATTCGCCCCAAATGTGGTTGGGGCCACCACACTCGAAGCAAATTATCAGACCACTCCTTTTCCGATCCCTCACCCTCTTGTATGCATAGGAAAACTTTCTGGCTAGAAAGGCTAACTGATCCTCTGGTAGCTACTCTAACTAATCATCAGTTACGTCATAGAGAGCAGCTAGAGAGAATCCACAAATCGACTCGGAAGAAGGTCCAGAAACCAGATTGGGATCGGTGACTAAGGCCATTGACTGCGACTTCGACCTACGAGAGACTATGTCAATCTCGTGAGTCTTGAGGCGTGAGTACAATGCGTCAAGAGTCAAGGTCGAGAGATCGGTGGTGTCCTTGATGGTAGTCACCTTCATCTCCCAAACACGCAAATCAAGAGCTGCGAGCATCTGTCGAGCATTGTCCGAATCGGGGTATGTGAGACCGACCGCTCGTAGGTTGCTCAAAATCTTGTGAAAATGCGTAAAGCACTCATCGAGTAACTCCCCAGTGATCATTTCAAACTTGTTGTAATCTCGCTTGAACTGGTCCTGTCGAACTGTTTTAATCTGGGTGGTGCCCTCATGGTATGCATCGAGGGTCTCCCAGATGTTGAAGGCCGACATTAGATGAGAGATGCGATCGAATTCGCTTCTGCTCAGACTCTGAATTATGATGTTCCTCGCCTTAGCGTTCGCCTCAACATCAAGTATGTTTCCAGCGTTGATGTTCTCATCGGCAGGAACAACATACCGGGTCTTGACCTTCCGCCAGATGGCATAACTCGGAGCCTGAATGTAGGTCTCCATCCGACTCTTCCAGAAGGGATAATCGATCCCATCGAAGATCGGGGGCTTGGTCGAGTATTTGTCTGTTGCCATGGCTCTTAGAGACCCGGATTTTTCAATCCAGAATCTCCTGTGAAACCACTACACTATTCCCTGGATCAGTAGATAGTGCTCACAGGTACATTGCTGCATCATTTCATACATCGCATGATTCACATCCACACATAATAATATTACATGCTTGAGTTTGAATTATACCACGTCGGGCATTAGTTTTACATAAGGGCCAATCAGGCCAAATGTTCTCATTACAAAAAGTGTAACAGCGGAAGCAAAAGCAAGGTAGACCTTTAATCCACAGGCAGCGATTGGGGGTAAATATATGCCATATGATTATTACCCAAGTTAGGACAATAATTATAGGCACACTAAAACATAGTCTATCTACCTAGGACCTAAAACACGCAAAAGGCGCCCTAGTTCTCAGCGTTGTTCCCTCCTTCAGCAGCGGTGGCATCTTCATATGCATAGTGATCTGGGGCTCCTGAATCTAATTTTGGTAATGCGAGTGTGAGCACAAACTACCGTGCTCAGCGAGCCAACACACAGAATGCAATTAAGTAGTATGCAGGGCTTATCAAAAAGAAGGCTGGGGTTATTTCTTTTGCCAAAAATTTGCTTATTTGGAATATAGTATATTTAGAAAATCCCTATGACCTAGCAGTTTTGAACCAAAGTGTAAGTGTGTATCAAAATGATTTATTACCAGTGATCTAGAGACCCTCCACCTTTACATGGTCTCCATACCATATGCTATATCTTCAGCGTTATAGTCGCTTACATTACCACTGGGACGGTGCCCTGGACAACACCAGTTAGGGCTTCCCACTGCCCTCCCTTTACCATTGCAGTTGCCAAGATTTTTGAAATAGAACTATATTTTGTTATGTTCCAATGTCCACCCTTGACCGTGGGCACGGCTAATCGAATAGTTTTGACTCTGCAGAGTTTGCACACTTTACCCACAAGAGACGGTTTACTCGTTGCCCCACACGATTCCTTAGTTGTGCGGTTGAGCGAACCATCACAATAACCGTTCAAAGTACCTCGCCCCTTCCATCATCTCACCCCATGGGCCACTCCCACTTGCGGTGGGTCCCATACGTTGTGCGGGATGTTCCCCTCCTATGCGCCTAGCAGCTGGCTACCCACACTGCTAGCACGCCACAGAAGAACTTCACCCTCTGCGGATGTCCCATTCAAGCCCGCCACCCAGACAGCCACTTGCACTGCTTCACTCCTCCACCGATGATGATGACTTTTAGGGTTCGGTAAATTTACTAGGCTAAGTTGTACTTTACAGACTTGTGGTTGTACTTGTTTTACACAGGAGATCATGACAAAATTCAGTTCTTAGGGTTATCTGGGCGGTTCTACCACAAACCACACTCTCGTGCACCCTTGCACCATACCCCCGAACCATTTGCTAGACAAATAAGCAATTTAAGATTTTTGGGAGTATAAAATAACCATATCCAACATACACCAGTCATTACCACCATGACTGGCCAACCACATTTTCTCATAATTAAAGTGATGCTTGGACGTTCTTACTCCCACAAGTATCTAAGCAAACTAAGCATAGCATATAATTATGGACTTATTTTCCAAAGGTACTATTATAATTTTGCTAGGGCGACAAGGTTCTCATGTTTAAATATTCCAAAGGATACTATTAATCAAGCTGGATAGTGGGCTCAAAACTATAGTTGTAAATTAAACATGCATTTGCACATAAAATAATAGCATGCAATTTGATAATTTAAAACAAAGTAATTTGCATAAAATGTAGGGTCAACATGATCAAAGTATTGACTTGCCTTGGTCACAGTGGGGTGGTTCTTGGTTGTCTGAAGCTTCTAGAGCTGTTGCCTCGGCTTCCTCCTCGTGAGCCTCGTACGCTATTTTTAACGTGCGCGAAAATTTGGATAAAAAAAAAAAAGCAATTAGCAAACCAAATAAACATTAACATAAAATCCAAATAACTCCAAATATTACCCTTTCAGTATCAAGAGGTAGCTGGGGACTTTATACAACTATAGGAATTTGTTTCACTTAATTTGGAGCTGAAATGAGGAAGTTATGGATTTCTGAAGTTTGAGTGGAGTTTATTTTAGCAAATTTTAAATTACCATTAATTCAAATAAACTCCATTTTGCAATCTTTCAGTTTCACTGGGTAGATCTTGATTTTATATGAATTTAGAATTTTGTCTCATTCGATTTGGTGCTCAAATCAATTAGTTATTATTTTTGGAAGTTCTTAGTTTACATTCGGGCGAATTGCCCCAAGCTGGGTAAAGGAAAGGGCGACTACGGCAGTGTGAGCAAGAACGACTACATCGACAAGAACCATAACGAGAAGCCCCCGGCTCATGCTCAAGGCAAGAAGAAGTTCCGCGACCTTGGCAAAGCCAAGAAGCTCTTCCACCGCGTCCTCACCGCCTTCGACAACCTCGATCTCAGCGAAGTGGAGGGGTGGAGCGACGATGATGGAACGGACGAGCAAGAACCCAATGGCGGCGATGACTTCTCCGGCATGTGCTTCATGGCCCTTGAGGGCGAACTGAGCGACAGCGAGCTGTACTCCGACTCCGACGAGGTAAGCCCCACCTACGACCAGCTTAATGATGCTTTCCTTAAGCTAGGTAGATTCTATGCTAAGTCTAGGGCTAGGTGTACTGAGTTGGAGAAAGAAGTAGATAGACTATCACGGGAGTTTACTTCACTTACATCTGCTCCCTCTCGTGATGATTGTGATACATGCTGTGCTATGTTGGGTGACATGGAGAAATTAAGGACCTCGCATGATATAGTCTGTCCTTCGAGCTTGACATGATTAAGGTGGAGAACATTAGTCTTCTTGCTGAGCTTGAGATGAGTAGGGTAGCTCCTTTGTCATCTACTACGGTTAAGACTATTGCTTGCACCTCATGTGAGGATAAGGATAATGCTTTTAGAGGTCTTTATACCATACTCCTGGATTTGCCCGAGTCTTGTGAAAACTGTAATAATTTGAAATTGAACTTAAAAAGGGCATATCATAAAATTGCTGAGTTGCATGCTTCTTTACTTGAGCCTGTTGTTTCTTGCACCAACTGTCCAAAATTGACACTTGAGCTTGAGTCCATTTCTAAGCAATTCCAAGAGATGGTTGATCATGACAACAAATTAGCTCGGTTTGCGACTAAGGATCCGGTTAGCTCACCATGCATTAGTTGTGATAAACTAAAACTTGAACTCGTTGCTTTGAATGAACAATGTGTGAAGCTAACTAAGGATTTACTAGATAAGCCATCAACTCATTGTGATGTGATTGCTGAGGTGGGGAAGGAGCCCAAGGGTAAGGTGGAGACGCTTAGCGACGTGAACCAACCAGCTAATAGTAGGACTGTCCCCTCAGAGTCGGCTGTGTGTGCACAAGCTATTATTTCCTCTACTGTTGGTTCATGTTCTGCTCCCTTACCTTCTGCTGTCTCTTCTTCCCCTACTCTTCTTGCACCTCTCTCTTTCGGGAGTGTCAGTATCTTATGAACACTCTCGAGAGATTTGTAGGAGGCAAGAAGAAACTTAATCTTATTCTAGACCAATCCAAGATTTGCAGATTTAATCAGGGTCTAGGATATGATTTCTATGAGGACATGAGGAAGCATCCACCTGCTGTGCTCAGACCCATAGCACCAGGTGTGATCGAGACTGAGCCCAGAACCGAGAAAGTCCAATTTAAGTCTGCGGGCTTTGTCCAAGGGATTTCTGACAGTAAGGTGATTCCACCTGCAGCTTCGGCCTCTCAGAAGGCGAAGGCTCATCATGCTACTTCTACCTCTCAGAAGGTAAAGTATCATTGCACCTTCTGTCAGAAGGATGGACATTTGATCGATCGATGCTTCAGACGCGCCAAGATCGCGCGTAGAGGCCGTGTTGAGTTTCTTAGGCGTATTCAGGGTCAGCCCCAGACCTTGAGTGCACCTAAGACCAACACGAGGTCTAGGGTTGCTTCAGCTGATGGGTTTGGGCATTATCGAGGACTTGGATTTTTTGAGTTTTCTGGCTTTCATCCTTGATATGCTCCTAGTCGTGACTTCCACCGTCCCGAGGGTAATTCTTGTTTCCTCCATCGAGATAGCTACCCGCGGCGTGATCAGCATGTTGCTGGTGTCTTGACTCACTCCTCTGTAGCAGTCAAGCCCAACAACAGCTTCAGGTCTACACATAGACCCGTCTGCTTTTTTGAGTGACAGAGAGCGTAGGGTAGATAGAGGTCAGTCGTGCTTGACTACTTCATCTGCTCGACGTGTTACTCAGTATTGGGTGCCAAAATCACTCTTGATTTACCCCAGTACTGAGACTTTACTCTCTTGTTGACTCAGGTTCGCCGGGCAGGGAAGGGAAATGTTTGGCTTGTAGACTCCGGGTGTTCACGACACATGACCGGAGACTCCCGTTAGTTTTTTTCCCTTGCCCGTGCTCCAGGTGATGAGACGATCACCTTCGGAGATGTTTCATCTGGGCGCGTCATCGCCAAAGGTACAGTGTGCGTTAATGATTCTTTCATTTTGAAAGATGTTGCCTTGGTTAGTAAGCTGCAGTATAATTTGCTTTCCATGTCTCAGCTTACCGATGACGGTTTCGAGGTGAGCTTCAAGAAAAACGCTTGCAAAATTCTTGATTCTTCGGGTAGTCTGGTTTGCAGGATTTCTCGTTTTGGGAGGATCTTTCGTGCTGATTTTTCTGAGTCTTCTGGTGATCCTCTCAGGTGTTTAGTTGCTTCTGAGTCCCGCAACCTTTCTTTCTGGCATAGGAGACTTGGTCATATTGGATTTGACCATTTGACCCAAGTTAGTGGCCACGATCTCATTCGTGGTCTGCCGAAACTCAAGATGGTCAAAGATCTTGTTTGCGCTCCATGCCGGCACGGCAAGATGGTTGCCGCTTCTCACCCTCCGGTTATAGTTACTATGACCGATGCACCAGGACAGCTGCTCCATGTGGACACAGTTAGACCAGCTAGAGTGTAGTCAGCAGGAGGGAAGTGGTATGTTCTTGTCGTGGTCGATGACTTCTCGAGGTACTCTTGGGTGTTTTTCTTAGCCTCAAAGGATGAGACGTTTACACATTTTCGAGGTCTTTTCAGTAGGCTTTCTGTTGAGCTCCCGGGTGCCTTATGAGCGATCAGCAGTGACAATGGCACGGAGTTCAAGAATTCCTACTTTGAGAGGTTCTGCGATGAGACGGGTGTAGAGCACCAGTTCTCTTCTCCGCACGTCCCACAGCAGAATGGCATCGTGGAGAGGAAGAACCGTACATTGGTCGAGATGGCCAGGACGTTGCTCGATGAGTACTCTACACCGCGGAAATTTTGGGCGGAGGCTATAGCTACCGCATGCTATGTTTCAAATCGAGTTTTTCTTCGGGCACACTTGCACCACACTTCTTATGAGTTGAGATATGGGCGAAAGCCCAGTGTATCTCATTTTCGTGTGTTTGGTTGCAAGTGGTTTATTCTAAAGTCCGGGAACCTAGACAAGTTCGAGTCATGTTCTTGTGATGGGATCTTTCTAGGTTACTCGACTTCTTCGCGGGCTTATCGGGTTTGGAACTGCGAGTCTAGCAAAATGGTAGAGACTTGTGAGGTGACCTTCGACGAGACCAGTCCGGGGACTAGGCCCGATGTCTCAGGTTCTTTAGAGTAGTCCGAGCCCATCTTTATGGATGATGAAGACGATGGAGATGAGGGTTGTCTACCCGATCCAGTCTCTCATCCACCTCTTGAGGTGCCTTCTTCCACCGCACCTCGAGGCGATCAGCCCATGCGTTCTGCTTCTTCTGGTGCTAGTGGCTCTGTTCCTACCTCTTCAGCTCATGAGGTAGAGACCACTTCTTCATCTCATCCAGGACCTCCTAGACATATCCGGAAAGACCATCCTTCTGAGCAGATTATTGGAGACCTCTTTGAGCGAGTCACTCGTTCAAAGTCTGGCATGTCACATTTCTGTCTCCATTCTGCCTTTATTGCCTCCTTTGAGCCCAAGGACGTTTGTCATGCTCTCTCTGACGAGTCTTGGGTCAATGCCATGCATGAGGAGTTGGAAAATTTCGAGAGAAACAAGGTCTGGTCGCTTGTTGAGCCCCCTCGTGGTCACAATGTCATTGGGACCAAGTGGGTGTTCAAGAACAAGCAGAGTGAGGATGGGGTGGTTGTTCGAAACAAGGCTAGACTGGTAGCTCAGGGGTTCTCCCAGGTTGAGAGTCTAGATTTCGAGGAGACCTTTGCCCCTGTAGCTAGACTTGAGGCCATTAGAATCCTGCTTGCCTTTGCAGCTTCTAAGGGTTTCAAGCTTTACCAGATGGATGTCAAGAGTGCCTTCCTCAATGGCTTTATTGAGGAAGAAGTCTATGTCAGACAACCTCCAAGTTTCGAGAACCCTAAATACCCACACCATGTCTTCAAGCTTTCCAAAGCGCTGTATGGACTTAAGCAGGATCCTAGAGCTTGGTGTGAGAGGCTTAAGTCCTACTTGTTGAGTCATGGGTTTGAGATGGGTAAAGTAGACAAGACCTTGTTCATTCGCCGGCATGGCATTGATCTTCTGCTCGTCCAAATCTATGTGGATGACATCATCTTTGGCGGCTCCTCTCATGCTCTAGTTTCCTAGTTTTCCGATGTCATGAGCTCGGAGTTTGAGATGAGCATGATGGGCGAGTTGAGCTTCTTCCTTGGCTTCCAAATTAAGCAGACTCGGGAGGGTACCTTCTTGCATCAGGGCAAGTACACTCGTGACCTCCTGAAGCGCTTTGACATGAGTGATGGTAAGCCCATGTCAACTCCCATGGCATCTTCCGCCACACTTGACCCAGATGAGGACGGCGAGCCAGTTGATCAGAAGGAGTATCGTAGCATGATTGGCTCCCTCTTGTACCTCACTGCCTCGAGACCAGACATACACTTTGTTGTGTGTCTATGTGCTCGCTTTCAAGCTTCTCCTTGTGTATCTCACCGCCAGGCGGTGAAGCGCATCCTTCGGTACCTTCAAGCTACCATTGACTATGTTATCTGGTACTCTTCCTCGTCCTGTCTTTCCTTGAGGGCCTATTCGGATGCAGACTTTGCTGGCTGTAGGATAGATAGGAAGAGCACTTCTAGCACTTGCCAATTCATTGGCACTTCTCTCGTTTCTTAGTCTTCGAGGAAGCAGTCCGGTGTTGCGCAGTCCACCCTAGAGGTCGAGTGCGTTGCTGCTGACTAGTTCTTTGTAGCCAAGTGCTGGATGGCTTCGACCGATTATTTTTCCTAAATTCATCTAAAATTGAGCTCTACCGCAGGTTTTAAAGTTTTTGGAGTTTATTGGAATTTTATTTGATTTTATTTTGTCGTCTGCGCTTTCTCTCTAGATCACGTCTTCGAGGAGCGAAGTGGATTTGAAGACCCTTGCAGGACTTTGGGTTAGTCATAGATAGTGTTCCACTCTTTTGTGATAACACTTCTGCGATTAACATTGCTAAGAACCCATGCAGCACTCTCGGACCAAGCATATTGATATTCGCTATCACTTCCTTAGAGACCATGTAGAGAAGGGTGACATCGTGCTCTTTTGATCGTCTCTCTCTCGTTAGGTTTGTGAGCAAGGAGAGTGACCACAATCTATTATTTAATTATTTTGTTTTAAATTATTCGGTGATATCTTTACCAAGCCTTTGGATACCTATGCTATTTGTCACATTGGGTTGGTGCGATTAGAATGCTTAGCCTTGCTTTCTAGGCAAAATTAACTTTTCAGCCTTGCATATTATATTGCATTCATTTGTTACAAGCTACCAATGTACTCACGGCTTTATGCCCTGTTGCTCGATTGAGGAGAGCTTGGGGTGGTTTGTCCTTATGGACTATTGTGAGGGGGAGCTTTGTGCTTTACTGCTTTATCATATTTATTGTGCTCTTACTCCTATCTGTTGCATTGCATTTGGGGTGCTTTGGGGTTAGTCCTTCTAGCATAGGTTAGAATGGTCTTCTTGTCTAGCGTTCAGACTTCTTGCTCTTATCTTGTGATTCCAGGATGCTTCTTATTAGCTGTTTTTCTTCTCACTAGGTTGAGCTCACTCACTTCTTATAGGTTCTAGCGAGGGTTGGGCCACCCTCGGGTAGACAGGGTACGTGTTTGCTCTTTAGTGAGTTAGATGATCAATTGATAGTCCTGGAGTCATGTGGGGTAGATGAGAGTCAATCTGAGCCATAGTATCCTCTATATCTTATCTATGCTTTAAGGACTGCCCTTTCGGATTTTCTTTGCCAGCTTCTCTTGTTTATTGTTTTGGTTCAGGGGGAGTTCATTTGGGAGCTTTTGGAGCTTAATATTGACATAACTCATAAAAGTCGCATCTCATGTTGAGGGGGAGCTGGATTTTCTTGCATTTTCAGCATTTCTGCATTGTAATATAACTACATGGAGCCTTGATTATTATCCATTTCTGACATGTTTACAATGCTTCACATCTTGCCATGACTTGTGCTTATTTGCTAGATTTATCATGACTTCATATGTGTAGACTAGCTTCTGCCATGATAAGTTAATTAAACTTGCTCAAATTGAACTAAAACTTGTCATGTTAGCACTTGAGACTAGTCTCTCTTGAGTTATCCTTTTATGATTCATGCCATGTCAAATAGGCCGAGTTGAGCGTTGAATCTCTGTTGAGCTTTTATGATTCTTGATGATGCATAAGTTAGTACAATCTTTTATGAAAGCAAAAAGATCTCCTCTGTGCGAAAAAACTGATCTCACCAACTTTTTCTCATGAGACGGCTTGCCATTGCACAAGGCATGAACTCAAGGGGAGTTTTGGATGACCAAGATCATCTCCTTAAGCTTCTTGCTTGGAGTGGTCGCATAAGGCTTGAGATCTAGCACATGACAAAACAAAAATCTGATTGGCAACAATCATAAGATTTCTAAAGAAAAACATGTCAAATGTGCTCAATTTGCTAAAATTTCAAAGGTTACAAGTACTTTAACAAATGTTTCACTCTTGAGCTTGTAGCACTCTAATTTGACTCAATACTAGCTTCTTGGTTCCACTTAGCTTATTGACATGGTTTGCATCATCCTTGGATACCTCTAGCTAGACTATGATCATAGATGACTTGACATGCTAAGACTTTGCACTAAAATTTCAGATTGTGACAATATTGGTTTAGCTGACTTATACATGTCTTGTCATGATCTAGATAGCATGTTTATGTGTTATGGCTTGGTGTAATACTTGTTGGTCATCTTGGATATTCTCATGGCTCTAAATGCTTAAAATAAACTTCAGCCATTTCATCCATATCTATGTCTTATTATCTCTTTTGCATCCTTGATGTGTTTATTGCCAAAAGGGAGAGAATAGTGGTAGAAAAAGCCATTTTGGGAGCTTTGCGAAAAACTTGTTCTTTCTTTTTGCTCCGTGTGTCGACATGGTCATTAACTTCATTTTCTTCCTTTGGACAATGTTTGACTTCTTTCTCAAACTCAACTTCACGCTTTTTCTGAGTTTGTCAATATACTCATCAAGGGGAGATTGAGAGACCATGTGGAGGTCATCCCATGTGTGTGATGAGTAATTGACATCGGTTTAGGAAAGTCGAGTTTGATTTGGTTGGTTCGGACCTTGACGTTGCGTGGTGCAATCAGGCTCGGTCGGACTTGGTCAAACTTGGTCAAGGTGCTTAGGATGCATATTCTACTGTTTCGCAGGTTTGGACTCTATTATGCGTAAGTATGACTTACTGATGCTATTTATGCTTTCATGTATCGAGCGGTGCTATTTGATGTGTTTCTTGTTTGTGATGGCTGCAGGACGTCGAGACGGAGTTGTGGCGAGGCATGGAGGACCGGACTAGGCGCAGGTGGTGCCGAGGTCAGAATGGTCAAGGTGTGCCGAAGACGGCGTGAACTTGAGGTGGTTGTGAGTCGTGGACAACAAGGAACGCGGAAGCTTCCCGGAAGGTGCAGGAGGGGCGTTTCGGTAAAAACACAAAGCTGCACGAGTGGAGGCCGGTTCCGTTCGGCTTTAGCGGGCGTAACGGGTTGGAGACCCGTTAGCCAAGGGCTATATAAAGGAGGGAGTGGCTGCATGCCCCCATGGCTTTGGGAGAGAGTTAGGGTTTCCATTGGTCAAAAGAGTCTTTAGGAGGTGGTTTTGCCTTTGCTCTTTAGTGGTTGGAAGTGCGTGAGAAGGGCAGGGCTGTGTCCCCTCTATGTGTGTCTCTTTCGTTGTGTTCTTGAGTCCCCTCTCCAAGCATGTAGTAAGTGAGTTCTTGTTTTTGGGAGAGGGAGAGGATGGATTAAGGAGCTTGTAATCTTCCTTGTTCTAATGTCCATGCGTATCGGGACTCCTCTGTAATCCTCTTTTGATTTGGAATGAAAATCTGAAGTTTATCTTCTCTGTTCATGCCTATTTCCTTCGTTCTCCATTTTGGGTGATTTCTTGAATTTCTTGATTTCTTGTTGTTTGTTGCTGGGGAGTGCCAAAATGGATTGCTCTAGGTTGGGATGATGCCACAAGATCATTTGATCGATATTTCCCAAGAGCAAATCGTATTTAATCTTAAATTTGGTTTTTGGTCTCCTCTGTTCTTCATTTCCTCTTCTAGGGTTTTGATGAATTTCTTGATTCCCTTGAGGAAATGACCTGAGATTCTTGCTGGCATGTCCTTAGATTATTGCTAACTTGATTGCAAAATCTCATATGCAAAAGACTTGTGAATCTTGAGTAATTTGGTTTTTGTGCTACTCTATGAAGTTTCCCATGCATTTCTAGGGTTTTGGTGCAAATCTCATTTCCCTTTTAAGATGGCTTGAAATTTGGCATGTAAAGCCCAGAGACTATTATCTTGCTGTCCTTAAAATTTCAGTGCCAAAGGATCAAAGATTTGATGGGAATTTTAGTTTTTGTCGATGCTCTCTGTAATTTTCAGGTTTAGGCTCTAATCTGAAATTACTTGTCTTGAGTTGTTTTTCTTTGGTTCCCTGTTCTTCCCTTGTTATTTAAGAGGTTATCCTATCATTCTGGACTGAGAAACTCAGAAGGAAACATCAATTTTCCCTGCTGAGTGAAGATCACAGTAAGTCTAAAAAACTGGACTCTCTGTCGAAATCCGTGTGCGCAAATGGCCGGTCGATCGGCCAAGACAAGGCGGTCTGACCGGCCTTGCATGACCGGTCTGACCGGCAGCACTGGAGCGGTCTGACCGGCCCATCAACACCGGTCTGACCGCTCTGTCAGTTTTGGGTGTTGATTTTAGGAGTGCCTGCTTGCTATTTTTCTTGGTGAGATCCTTTTGCATGCTTATTTTCTTGGTTTTCCAGAGAACCCTTTTATCCACTTCATAGCTTCTCATAGCTACTGAAGAGGAAGTTTGAGTGGATTCCTTTCGGGGGCATAATTTCAAGAATCGACATTCACCCCCCCTCTGTCGCCATTTCGGTCCAACAATTACGGACTTATTTTCCAAAGGTTACTATTATAATTTTGCTAGGGCGACAAGGTTCTCATGTTTAAATATTCCAAATGATACTATTAATCAAGCTGGATAGTGGGCTCATAACTAGAGTTGTAAATTAAACATGCATTTGCACATAAAATAACAGAATGCAATTTGATAATTTAAAACAAAGTAATTTGCATAAAATGTAGGGTCAACATGATCAAAGTATTGACTTGCCTTGGTCACAGTGGGGTGGTTCTTGGCTGTCGGAAGCTTCTAGAGCTGCTGCCTCGGCTTCCTCCTCCTGAGCCTCGTACGCTATTTTAACGTGCGCGAAAATTTGGATAAAAAGAAAAAAAAGCAATTAGCAAACCAAATAAACATTAACATAAAATCCAAATAACTCCAAATATTACCCTTTCAGTATTAAGAGGTAGCTGGGGACTTTATACAACTATAGGAATTTGTTTCACTTAATTTGGAGTTGAAATGAGGAAGTTATGGATTTTTGAAGTTTGAGTGGAGTTTATTTTAGCAAATTTTGAATTACCATTTATTCAAATAAACTCCATTTTGCAATCTTTCAGTTTCTCTGGGTAGATCTTGATTTTATATGAATTTAGAATTTTGTCCCATTCGATTTGGTGCTCAAATCAATTAGTTATGATTTTTGGAAGTTCTTAGTTTACTTAAATCCCAGAAAATGAAAAAGAGAGAAATAACAGGGGCTGACAGGCCTGGCCCACCAATCAGGGAACCCCTGCACTGTGCTGTCACTGGCATGTGGGGCCCGCTTGTCAGCGCCGGAGGTACTGGAGGTCGCTGCCATGCGGGACCCCTCGGGGAACCGGGTCCACATGTCAGCCGCCTGGCATGACAGGTGGGACCCGACTGTCAGGGACCACTCAGGCGGCTGGACACCGACAGGTGGGACCCACCAGTGCGGGGCGAATAAAATGAGAAAACTCAACCCCAACGCTGCGGAGCCGGGGGCTCGAACGCGCGCCGGGGGAGTCAGGGGGGAGAAATTATAGCGCTGGTAACCACTCGGCCTCAAAGTCTTTCCTGACCTATAAGGGTGCCTATACCTTTTGAGTTAACCCCACGCTCACCTTATGACAGAGGAGCTCGGGCCCGGGGAAGGGCGGCGGGTTCGTCGGCAAGGAGGGCCGGGAGGTGCAGCGACGGGCAAAATGGGATCCTTGAGCCCTCGCGAAGATGATGGAAGTGGCGGCGGCGGTCGGGGGTCACCGGGGTAGGGTTGGCGGCGTGCAGCGGCAGCGGTCCAGAGAGGAAATCGACGTCGGCATCGTGCAGGCCAGGAGGGGCTCGGCTGGGGGTTGGATCGGCTTCACTGGGGTCCTAGGAAGGCGTGGCCGGGGGTGGCTGGATGCAGCAGCGCGCCCGGTTGCCGGAGTTTGGGAAGAAAGGGGCGGCAGCGAGAAATTGAGGCACGGGAGGCCGATTGAGCACTAGGGGAGGGAGAGTGGGTTATGGCGGAGTGATAGGGAGTCACGGCAGAGCTTTATAGGCGGCGAGTTGCACGGGTGCCGAGGAAGGGCCATGGCGGCCATGTGCGGCAGGTGGGGTGGTTGGTCCGGTGGTGTGGCGTTTGCAGGGCCCGGCGTGGGGCACGGGCGTGCGTGCGCAGACCCGTAGCACGGGTGTGGCGGATGACGTTGTGGCTGATCGCAGACAGGGGAGATGGTGGCTACCCGGCGGAAGGACGGGCATTGAAGGAGGAGGGGATGGGAGCCGGTGGCGGCAGGGGCTGATGCGGTGCACCCGTGGTGATGAGATGGCGTGGGTGCCACACGACGTAGGCGGGGCAATGGCGCGGTGGTCCGGTGGTCCGAAGGGAGCTGCGGGGAGGAGACTGCGGTCGAGCGGTCCGAACGGGGGGTCTTCGCCCCTGGTCGAGCATTGCGGGGGGTTGGGGAAGGGGACAGGGGGCGCGGGGGTGGGCTGGGAGTGGGGCTTTATTTTATTTATTTATACCTATTCATTCCATACTTATGTGTAAATTTTTTAGGCTCTCTCTCTCTTTATTTTATTTATTTATACCTATTCATGTCCATACTTATGTGTAAATTTTTTTAGGGCTTATTTCTTTACATCCATTTCCCCATTATTATCATTTTAGGATATTTGTATTTTTTATATATATTTTATTTTTATAGATATACATACATACATATATATATATTTCCTTGCCCATTTTTATACACATTTTTATGTAAAAATTCCCTTTGCTTCTAATTCGTTATTACTATTATTCTGGTAACTGTGTATTTTATTATTTCCAGATATATTCACACCTTCACTTTTACAACAACCATCTCCTCTCAAAGAAATCACAAGAACTCAGCTTATCTCACAACCATACACAGAGAGACAAGAAAACAATGAACACCTGCTCTCTCTCAACAACTCTCAACAACTAAAGCCCAAAGCAAAAGAGGCTCACAAAGCCATCAACCCCTAACTCAAGTCTTGAAACATGCAGGAGACACTTCTCCTTTTATAGCCTCCCACTAATGGGTTTGCTATTTGCTTTGCCCATTAAGCCTCAACAACTCCAATGCTTTATCCATAATCCACTTCCTTTAGTGCAGCTTTGCGTATTCACCAAAACGCCCCTCGTGCACCTTTCGGGAAGCTTCCTCATTCCTTGCCTTTCAAGCCTCACAGCTACCTCGAGTCCTCGCCGTCTTCGGCACACCCCGACCGCTTTGACCTCGGCGCCGCCCGCGCCTAGTCCGGTCATCCCGTGCCTCGCCACGACTCCACCTCGACGTCCTGCAGACATCACAGACAAGAAACACATCACATAGAACCGTTCAACATATGTAATCACAAATAGCATTAAGAGTAATCTTAAGCATGAAACAGCCAAAACCTGTCCAATCAAGAGAATAGGCATCCTAAGCACTTCGACCAAGTTTGACCAAGTCCGACCGAATTCGATTGCACCGTGCAACGACATGGTCCAAACCACACAAACCAAACTCGACTTTTCTAAAACGGATGTCAATTACTCATCACACACACGGGGTCACCTCCACATGGTCTATCATCATAGTCATATAAATTCAGACGGTTCAGAAAACAATCGGTGATGATGGTTTAGAACCGTCTGTAATGACCCTTATTGTAATATTGAATGTTAAAACTATATCAACACCAGGTAGATTTACAGAACATCTGCAAGGCGAGAATGACTTGAGAATTAGTTGCAACCCCCACTTCAGAAAAATTGTGCAAGAAAGAAGAATCTAGGGTTTCTTTTCCCTCTAGGGTTACGGTGGTGGAGCCGCTAAACCTAGGGTTGGAATCCTTCTTGCGTACGTCTTCCTTGAAGCATATCACATTTGATCAACTACACGCCCCTGATTACGATATGCGGTGTGGTTTTCCCTCTCTCAATGCTCTTTCTCCTCGTTGGGTGATAGTTGGTCTTGAGGTAACTAAGGGGAAGATTTGAGTGCTTTTACTCGGTGAAAACTATTTCATTCTGGATTTTTTTAGTGGATAGTGAAAGGAACGAAATCACTAAAATTTCGGTTATTTTAGACAAATTTCTTTAAAATGGTTCAGATAAAATTTAAATTTCAAACTTTGAAGTTAGGATAAAAAATGTAAACATCTAGTTGCACAATAAGGAAGGATTAGTCTAGTGGAAGGAAGGTTAAGCCCTCTTACAGAGGTCTTGGAGTTGATCTCCCTTAGCGTAAATTCTTTTTTTCTACACTAGAATGTGTGGGACCCACATGTCAGTAGAAGAAAATTAGGAAAAATTGGTAGCCAGAGGTAGGATTCGATCCCTCGTACGCGCTAGAAGGAACTAGCCATTGGGTAGCCGCTTTGATTTGTTTAGTGTAGGGACTTATAATCTTTTACAAGTTAAAAATTTAAACTAAAACAAAATTTTTTGGTCAAATTGAAATTATTTTGAGGGCAATGAAAGGAATGAAAATTTCAAAATTTTGGTGGAAATTCGCTGAAATTGTGAACCATGCTTCTACCCACCCTTGGACATGCCATCCCTGACGTAGGTGTGATCGAGGGTGGTAGGATGGCGAATGGATCTAGTTCGACGAAGACCTAGATATCTAAGGTTGCTTTGAAATTTCATATTAAGGGAGGCCTGGCTAACAAGGATGATGGCAATGCTAGATCACCTGAACCTATCGGTCGGAGAAGATGAAAAGTTGGTGCCAAGATGAATACGCTTTTTATAGATGAAGCACTTGCATCCAAACACTCAAAAGTAGGAGATATTTTTTCACCCTACTAAGAGCTCATATTATGTCTTCTTCAAAAGTTGTTGGTAATAGAGTTGGTTGGTAGCATGGCAATCAGTATTGATGGCCTCCACCCAAAAACAATCAGGCATGCCATACTCATCAAGCATTGTCTTTGCCAACTTAATCAAGGTCCTATTCTTCCGCTCAACCACACCATTTTGTTGAGGAGTGTAGGTTGCAGAAAGCTTAAGTTTAATTCCTAACTCATCACAATAATCTTAAATATTAGTATTTTTGACCTCGGCCCCATTGTCACACTAGATTTTCTTGATTGGGGTTTCAAACTCATTTTGGGCCCTTTTTGTAAATCTTTTGAAAATACCCGTGGCTTCAGACTTGTCTTGTAGAAAGAAGGCCTAAGTAAGCCTTGAGAAATCATCTATAACAACTAAACAAAAAGAATTGTCGCCGATGTTCTTATAGGATGTGGGGCCAAACAAGTTCATGTGTAAGAGCTCTAGCAGTCTAGATGTGGACAAGATACTTTTTGTGGAATGAGAGTTTGCCACTTGCTTGCCGGCTTGATGAGCACTAAATAATTTATCTTTCTCAAACCGCACATCCTTCAAGCCTACAACCAAATCGTTTTAAAAAAAATCAATGTAGACATCTCCACATGTCCAAGATGGTGGTGCCAAAGCCAACCAAATGAGACTTTAGCTATTAAGCACGATGAGATGCATGAAGCATTGCAGGAGAAATCCACAAGGAACAAACTTGGAAAACAAAAACCTTCTTCTGTAAATTGACAATAGAACCCTAAATCATAAATTTGAGCAACCAAAAGTAAATTAAACATTAGAGATTCAACCAACAAAATATTGGAGATGGAAAGGTCATTGGAGATTGCCACCTTTCCTAAGCCTATCACTTCCCTTTTGATATTGTTTTGATATTGGAAAACCAGAAGAGGAAATATCACAAGTAGGACTAGCATCTATCTTAGAAGAGCATGCCATAGAAATCAAATCTTCCTAACAAGTAGAGCTATCGACCTTGATGAGAGGACTACTAGCTTGAGTGGCAATCAGTTGAGAATCAAGATCATAAGTAATACCCCTATCAACCTTTATCATGATGAATTGCTTGTAAGGAGTGAATCATGTTCAACTTCTAGCTCTTCATACCTAGCACTAAGTTCCTCAAACTCAGTGCTAAGTGTGGAGTACATTTTCTTGGGCATTTTGAACTTTTTCTTCTCCTTACCAAGGGCCATATTATGCTCCTCAATAATCTCAACTAGGACATCATATGATGGTGCAGAGTTGATTATTGTCTTATCATTCTTTGCCATGAGGCAAAATGGCAAGGTAGGAGGTGGTGGTGTAGACTTTGTGAGTGTAAGCCCAGCTAGACCTTGTATTAGCTCCATCCTCATCATCATTGCTTGAATCTTCATCACAGCTTTCTTCATCCCTCACCTACTCTCCAATGTATGCTTCATCTTTTTCTATCATGATTGAGCCTCTTGAATTTGATCTTCCTGCATTGCTTCTTCTTTTCCTTAAAGAAGTCCTTGTCCTTCTTGAAGTGATGTGACCCTTCTCATTGCACTCATAGCATATGATGTTGACGAAGGGGTTCTTGTTGTGTGAGTAGCTTGAAGATGATCTTCTTCTCTTGTCATAGTTATCATAATTGGAGTTCATCTTTATGAGGAGACACCTTGACTTTTTCATGAGCAAGGCCAAGTCATCTAAGTCTTCTACCTAATCATCATAGTAACCATCTTCATCCCTGGCCTTGAGAGAAATGTTCTTCTTGGTGCTTGGAACATCTCCATATTCCTCCAAAAAGAAATCATGTGTGTTGAGTTTCTCGAAAGAGTGAAGTAGGTGTCTACTCATTAAAGTCTCCATTGGTGAGAAGCACCACGAGTGTCTTGTACTCCTTAGGCAACACCCTAGCATTATTCTCACAATCTCAACGTTAGATAATGTTAACCCGATGCCCTTCAACTCATTCACAATGATATTCATTGGAGAGAATATATCGTTCGTCCTTTCGGGAGGTAGCATTTTGAAGTATTCCAATTGGTCCTTGAGAACGAACATCTTATCCTCTTGTATATTAGACGTGCCCTCATGAATATCATCAGCAGTGTTGAGATTGCTCACTCAATTGAAGACTTCAATACTAAGAGAGCTAAAGATAGCATTCTTAGGTTGGTTGTTGAATTGTAAGTTGTTGGCCTCCACATATGTGATGCAAGGCAAAAACATGCTCTTAGCATTCTTATCTTGGGTGTTAAATTGTAAGTTTTTGGCCTCCACATTCGTGGTGCAAGTGGATTGCGTGAAGGACAAAAACATACTCAACCACATACCAAATATCTAGACTCAAAACCTAAAGATAACATGCCATGCGAACCTTCCAATAAAAATAATTTGTTCCATCAAATAAAAACATCCTACCAACATTCACACCATCTCCCGACATCCTTACTTATGGCGGTGAAGCCTTAGTTGAGTAATCTTGCTCTAATACCGATTGAAGTGGATCGGATGCATAAGAGGGGGTTGAATTGGTATCCTTTTTCACAAAGAATAAATTAAAAATTTAACCTCTACTAGCCTAACCTAAGTGCCTAGTGTTTTTGTGTAGTTTTACAGCCTAGTTCCAACCCCACACAATTATAGAAACTAGGAATTGAAAGACAACAAGGTAAATACAGAAATATAAAAAGAGACAACGAACAAAACTAATTTTTTACCAAGGTCTCAAAGATTCAGTGATCTCCCCTACTCCTCGTTGCAGCACTCTCGCATGAGTATTGCTCTGACTTGACACCGCGCAAGGAATCAAGCCATCCATTGATGGTAGTCCCTATCTACTCTGGATAGGTGGACTCCAAACTTTCACAAGTCTTCTAGTGTCTTCAACAAGCTCCTCCAAAAAAGGTCACCAAGCCAACGCTTCCAAGCCATCTATGAGACACCAATCTTCAAAAGCAATAAGCCCAAAAAAGTTACTTGAACCCGGCAACTAAGAGTGATGTACAACCTAGGACTAATCTACTCTCTCAATTTCTCACAAAACACTAAAGATCTTCAATCCAAGCTTCAAAGTGCCTTGAGCTCCTCAATAGGATGGAATTTGAATTGGAGTCCCAACAGAACAAACTTGAACAGCCATAGGGTCTATATATAGTTCTCTCAGAAACTAGACGGTAGATATAGATATTTCAAAATATCCCTTTGAGTCAGATCGTCTAACCCACTTGGATTATCCATCTTAAATGCTTCCAATAGTAAAAAAAATATAGCCATTCCACACACTCAGATCATCCGACTCAGGTCAGATAATCCGACCTACTCGGATTATCTATCTGGCTCAGATCATCCGAACTAGTGCAATTTCTCAAGAATACCTTATATATGAAATTGATCCTAGTCATGCTCTAACCCACTCGGATCATCCGACTCACATATACCCATAGTCTTACCTACTTGGATCATCTGGGTCCCGTTGAGTTCCAAAATAATGTTTGTCTGTAAAACTGATCCGACTGATGTTCTAGACCACTTGCATCATCCGACCCTATTGCTTTGAAACATTCCCTCTGTGAATTGATCCGACCATACTCCGGGTCACATGGATCATTCTACTCCCATTGTAAATTCAAGGACATACTTATGGTAGATTAATCAAACACCATATTCTCTAACATGTGTCCATATTATTGATTTGATATCCCCACATCCATGATTTGTTAAATACGATCATCAATCAATACATGTGCTAATCTATAAATCATAATTGTCTCACATAATGATTAAGATCAGGGATAATTTAGAATAACATCAAAACACGAATAAAGAGTTCTACGAATAAGTCACATGCTTATTTATCAATATGAAAGACATTTATTTAAGGGAGAAAATAATATATTATTCAAAAGATCATAACATATAGAAGTAATACAATCACCTCCATGATCGCCTCTAGGGCATATCACTAACAATCTCCTACTTGCACTAGAGTTAATTATGCAAGTATCTAATACACATAGCTCTTGTATATGCCTCATGCTTTGGCTACAAGTGAGGGTTTCCTCACAAATCAGCAATATTTAAATCCTTGTGCACTCTGTATATCTTTATATCACCTCTTATCAACAATCTCATGAATAAGGTGAAAACATCAAAGTACGTGTTTAGACTTTTGATATGATCCAGGCAACTTGGCTTACGCAATGATGTTACTATTATCACAATAGAGATCTAATGGACTAGAAGTACTAAAAACCACACCTAATTTAGAAATGAATTTTCTTATCCAAATAGCCTCCTTTGCAGCCTTAGAAGCAGCAATATACTCAACCTCTATTGTAGAATCAGCAACTGTCTCCTGCTTGAAACTTTTCCAGCTCACTACTTGTTCATTAAGACAAAACACAAACCCAGGTTGCGATTGAAAATTATTTTTATCGGTTTGGAAGCTAACATTAGTGTAACCATTTATGACTAACTCTTCCCTACCTCCAAAATGGGGAACACATCGCTAGTCCTTCTTAAGTATTTCAGGATATTCTTCATAGCTATCCAATAACCTTCACCTGGATCTAACTAATATCTACTCATAACATTTAGAGCATATGACATATCTAAACATGTACAAAGTATATCATACATGATAGACCCAATGGCAGAAGCATACGGAATCTTCCTCATCTGATTTTGCTCATTAGGTGTCAAAGGATACTGAGTCTTGTTAAGAATAATGCCATGTGACACAGACAAGAAACCCTTATTGGAATCCTACATATTAAATTGCTTCAATTCTTTATCAATGTACATATCTTAGCTTAATCCAATTAGCCTTTTAGTTCTATCTCTATAGATCTTAATGCCCAAAATATACGCTGCCTCTCCTAAGTCTTTCATAGAGTAACTACTTCTTACTAAAGACTTGCCAGATTCAAGCATAGAAATATCATTTTTAATCAGTAGTATATCATCCACATATAAGATTAGAAAAACAAGTGTGTTCCCACTTGTCCTTTTGTAAACACAAGGCTCTTCTTCGATCTTGATAAAGCCAAACTTTTTGTCTACCTCACCAAAATAAATGTTCCAACTCAGAGAAGCTTGCTTCAGTCTATAGATAGATCTCAACCCTCAATTTGTGTCATGTACACATCCTTACTTAGGTTTCTATATAGAAAAGATGTTTTTACATTCATTTGCTATATCTACATGAAAAGTATAGATAATTGTCTAAGGAATTCAAAGAATCTAAGAACATGAATTTTGGATGGATAGAATAGAAGTTATAAATTTTAGAAGACTATTGTCCAGACCCGGTTGCTGCTAGACACAGTCGTGGAAAATTATTAGTTTATCTAATTACATGGTATAATTAAATTTTTGGCATAACTAGAAAGAGGTAGAACACTTCCGTGGTTTCTGAAAATATTATAGTTTACTATGGTTACAAGAGTAGATTAATATATATGAAAATATTAAGTTTGCTATCCAGAAGATGACAGATCAATCATTTGGGTTAAAAATAGAGGGTTAGATGATTTAATCTGGGCATGTTGATGGCTAAGAAGTTGTAGGAAATTTTGTATAGATTTCAGAACTGGTATGCTTTGATAGAATATGACTTGGGAGTCAAACGTTATGTTGCTTTTAGTACCAGGATAGCTAGGGTGATTATCAGGTAAAGGGGAAATTTATGGATTTGGGAAGCACATAGGAGCATTGTCATTTAATTGATGTCTTGTACTGTTGTGCCTTGTACTGAGATTGGGTAATTACTGTATGAGGTGTAGCGTCGGGGTTGGTGTCATTTTCTCATCAACCCGGCCATCGCAACAACAAAAGGCAAGTGTATGGTAGAATGGTATTCGAGTGTTGAAAATTATTGTTTTATATTACTCACATGCTTATGATAATATGATGATGATGTTGATGAACATGGTACAATGATGATTATACCAATTGTTTAATGCTGAAAATGAACTAAAGAAAGATCTGACCATCACTTTCTATGTTGAACATTCATGATGAAAATTATCTATGAATTCCCTAGATGATTAATGATTTTCATTTAGCACATAATGGTTTATAATGTTGCTAACTGTCAATTTTCTTTAGTTAAATTTATAATTATTGATTTAGATTAATGTTATTTGGTTCATCGTAAAGTTAGTCAATAACTTATGTATTGCTGAAATGTATATGCTCATAAATATGTTGAGAAATTATACTTGAGGAGCCCAGCTGTTGGTAATATGTAATTAGTGATTTAAATTGATAGTATTTATAGTTATAGCTGACATTCTAGACTTTTGTTACGCTAGAGTGTTACAATATTCCACATATAGAAATTTCTTTTCATTTTGTAAATACTCTTCCTCCGTCACGCACACACAGTAGGATCCTTTCCTAGTGTTGCTCCTTCAAAGAAAAAAAGATGAGATACCTCGTATTATGCATTGGACAACAAGTGAAGCATCTTCCAAAATGCATAGTGATCTGTTCTGCTGCTTGGTACATACTGCTTGCAGATATGCACAATAGGGTGTTGTCGTAGCTAATTTGATCCGTGCACACATGCATGCACTAGCTAGAATATTTGATCAACTATTGCTTGTGTTGGACCATGTTCAAATCTAAGGAAAATGGCAAGCACAAACTTGAGGCACAGATTGTTCCGAAAAGAAAACTAGTGAAACGGATCGACGAGGGAAAATTGCAATGGACAAATGCATCGAGAAGCCTAGTTGCACATGCATGTCAATTAGGCCATTAGTACATTGGAAATCAATCTTCTCAGTAGCTAGAATGACCCAGCAGCTCTCAGGATCAGCAGCGCTTCTGCTGCAGCCATGACATCGTCCGACGTGGCGCCCAACAACGGATCGCTCTGCACACCAACCTCCTCGCACACGATGGGCACGGCGTCGTCATCAACATCAGCGGCGTCCGCCAAGCTAACGGGCACGGCGTCCTCAACAACCTCAACGGCATCCTCCATGACCGTCTCGTGCCCACCCACATCCCCGTCCGGCATTGCCACTCCGTTCTCCGGCAAAGCCTCCATGACGTTCTCGTCTGACCCGGCCTTCTCCTCCTCTTCCACCTCATTGCCCACAAGGGCGGCGTCGGCATGTGCAGCGTCTCCTTGGAGGTAGTGCATTATTACCAGCCCAAGCCGGCCGCCCGGTTGGTTGGCGACACCCAGCTCCAGCTTCTGCGAACGAAACGCCCACAACTCGATCATGGCGTCTTCGCTGTCCTTGTCGCCTTCTGCAACAAGGCCGTGCCGCCTCAGGAATTTGCTCCAATCGCCGATGAGCCGATAGGCGTTGTTGCAGATCAGGTGCTTGCACTTGAGAGTGTACAGCTGGCCGTCGCGGTCGTAAGCCTGCACGAACAGCCCAGGGCCCTTGTTTCGCACATCAGGCTTCTCCTCCTCCGTCACGATCTCGTCGAATGGGAATGGCTCGTCGTCGTCGTTGTGCCAGCTCTTGCACGACATGAGAAGGCGGTTTTGGTGGGTCGTCCTGTCGCTCAACGACAGCTTCTTGCCGTAGATGCGCACCGGCGAGGCGCCGAGGTTCCTGAGGATGTCGCGCAGCTTGTCATCTACGACGGCGAGGTTGTCGAGTGAGACGTCCATGTCAGCTCCTGCCGACGACGTTGACTGGCCGTCCTGCCCCATGCCGGCCCAGAACACGCGATCCCGATGCTTGCGCTTCTTATTGTTCTCGGCGATCACTTTCACTGCCGTGGTGTCTTCATGGGATTGCATGCTCCGGATGGCGTCGCCCATGAGTTTCTCGCCCGGAGGCTGGCCTCGCGGGGCGGCGTCGTCGTTGGCGCTCGGCGGGCTCTGGTCCACGGCCACCATCTTACCCTTGCGGAGTCTGTCTTCCTCATATTTCGTTAGCGCTACTGCCGCAGATCCATCGTTTCCTGCACAAACGGACGACATCGTCGACGCCTCGAAACCGTCGAGGTGGGAACCTCCATCGCCGTTCTGGGTGACCGGCGCCTCCTTGCCTGGCGGTGCCACCACCACAGCTCCATCGTTTTGGGCGAGAGCAGACGACAACGGCGTCGACGCCTTGGAACCATCCAGGCGGGAACCTCCACCGCCGTTCTGGGCGACCGGCTCCTCCTTGCGTGGTAGTGCCACCGCCTCCGCCCTGCCCCTCTTCCTGCGTGGCACCTTCCCGAAAAACGTCATGGCGAGATGGGCGTCGTCCGCCGTCCGTGTCAACTCACGGAGGACAGATGTATGCATGTTCGGCAAGAGTCCTAACTTCACAATATATGGAGAGAGAGGCACCTGATACTACGACACCAACTCGGACATGCGTTTGACGCGAACTCGATCCGGAGCTACTGGAATACGAAATCGATGCGGATTAATAATCGCTCACTATTCGGCCTGGCCGGCCGCCTTCCTACGTGCTCGGACATGACCGGCTGGCCGCTGCTCCAAAGCGCGGCTCCGGCAGTCAGGGGACATAAAAACATATGTGCAGATGAAGCTACTGCTTGATCATCACCAATACAACAACATCGAAAATTCTCACATGCAGATTCACTAACATTTCACCTTATTCTTGACTGAGAGCGTATCCGGTGAAAACCACGTAAAAAATTGTCAGATGCACTGACCATTTAAATACGACAATAAAAACCTCTCAGCTTGGACAATCTCAATGATGAATTTCTCAAGGGAATATTCAACCAGATATTGAACTGTTGCTCCTCTCACGTGGGCCCAAATTCAATTCCTATCTGAAGCTACCATAGCAGAGCGATTAAGAAACCAAAAAAACACAGAAGAGCAGTCAATTTGTCGTGCTATCATATTCAGTGTTTTCAGCACCCTAGGGGCGCAAAATCTGATAAACTGTATATGCTCAAACATTCCATTCTATAAAGATGGCAAAGCAGATCAAGGACCAAGGTCAAACCATGCGAAATTTCCAGTCTTGTAGAACCTTCATTCATTTGTTTCGGCTTTCTACATCTGTAACCTCAAAAGTTCAACGGAAGAGCTGAGACTCCGTGTTACAAGATAGAATTTATATGTTGTATATCAATCTTAGAGATAGAGATAGAATCTAACTCTTGTAATCTCTCTCTGTAACCAACCGAATCAGGTCCCTGTTTCTAACCGATTCGGTTCAGGATTTCCAACCCGTTCCTGTAGCCAATACGGCAATGATCTGAGTATATAAACTGAGACCGGAGCAGATCTTTGCTCACGGGTTCTTCCTCCAATTCCAATCTACTACATCTTGCTATTCTTTACATGGTATCAGAGCTTTGATCTGTTGCCATCAACTCTACAATGTCAGGCACCGGCTCCGGTACTGGATCTGCTGCTTCTCCTCCCGTCATGGCTGGAGCAATCCCGGCGTCGACTGGTCTCCTGCCGACTCCCGCAGCTCCCTCCTTCGGTCACCTGATCAATGTGAGGTTGAGCAGGGAGAATTATCTCCTGTGGAAAGCGCAATTTCTACTGTACCTCCGTAGCCACCAGCTTTTGGGCTATGTAGATGGATCGGTAACAGCGCCGGTGAAGATGATCACGCGCTCGACTGAAAGTGGCGCAATTGTGGAGATCAATCCTGCATATGAGCGATGGCTTCAACAAGATCAGATGGTCCTCAGCGCAATTCTTTCATCTCTTTCTGAGAATGTGCTGGCACAAGTTATCCTGTTGAACACATCTCGAGAAGTTTGGCAGGCGCTAGACCGGATGTTCTCATCTGGCAGTTCAAGAGCTCGGTTGATGCAAATTCGTCGTCAGCTTGCCTGTTTGCAGAAGAAAGATACAAGTGCTGCAGAATACTTCAACAAGGTGAAAAGTCTAGCAGATACCTTAGCTACCCTTGGGCATCCTTTAAGTGATGATGAAATTATCACATATTTGTTCACTGGCCTTGACAATGATTATGATCCTCTAGTTACTTCCCTAACCACTAGAGTTGAGCCAGTTTCCCTTAATGAAGTTTATGCTCACCTTATGGCTTTTGAGATGCGACTGGAACAGAATAGTCCTCTGATCCAAGGACAAAATCAAAATCAGTTTTCAGCAAATCTGATGTCCCGTGGTGGCCGTGGTGGACGCAGCAAATATCGTGGTGGTCGCAACTCAAACTTCAATAGTAGCACAGGAGGGAACAATACTGGAGGGCTGTCAAGCAATGCACACCGTGGACAACAGCAACAGTTTCATCAGTTCCAGCAACACAATTCAGGGGGAGGACAGTACCGGCACAACTCCAAAGGGGGAAATCGCCCCACATGCCAAGTATGCGGCAAGGTCGGACATGTTGCTCTAAAATGCTATCATCGATTTGATCATTCCTATCAATCCGAGGATACTCGAGTAGCTGCTGCTGCTGCCACTCATTCTTATGCCATTGATGGAAATTGGTATATTGATTCTGGAGCTACAGATCACATTACTAGTGATCTCAATCAATTGACCATGAAAGAAAGATACACTGGAAAGGATCAGGTACAGGCAGCAAACGGTATAGGCATGTCCATTGCTCATGTTGGCCATTCAAAATTTCATACCCCTCAACTCGATCTGCACTTAAGCAATATTCTTCATGTTCCAAAGGCATCTAGAAATCTTCTGTCAGTTCATAAGTTTTCAAAAGATAACAATGCCTATTTTGAGTTTCATCCTGATTATTTTCTTGTCAAGGATCGAGTCACGAAGACAACTCTTCTTCACGGGAGATGTGAGGGTGGCTTATACCCTTTGCTTCCAAGTCAAGTTCCTACTTTCAAGTCTGCCTTCTCCAGCATCAAACCAACTCGAGACCAATGGCATTGTCGTCTAGGACATCCATCTTCTTCCATCGTTCAGCATGTCTTGCTACAGAATAAATTGCCTTGTTCTGGCAATACTAGTCAAACACTAGTATGTGATGCATGTCAAAGAGGCAAAAGTCATCAATTGCCTTATCACTCTTCACATACTATATTTTCTTCTCCATTAGAGCTTATTTACTCTGATGTCTGGGGTCCTGCCCCCATCTCTGTCAGTGGTTTTCAATATTATGTCAGCTTTGTTGATGCTTTTAGAAAATTCACTTGGATTTACCTCTTGAAAAACAGGAGTGAGGTGTTTTCAGTTTTTATACAGTTTCAGTCCCATGTTGAGCGCCTTTTGAATAAAAAGATAGTTTGTGTGCAAACTGATTGGGGTGTTGAATACAGAAAATTACACACTTTTTTCAATCGTGTTGGCATTTCCCATCATGTCTCTTGCCCTCACGCTCATCAACAAAATGGTGCTGCAGAACGGAAACATCGACATATTGTTGACATTGGGCTATCCTTGCTAGCTCAAACGTCCATGCCAATAAAGTTCTGGGATGAAGCCTTCATTACCTCCTGTTTTCTTATCAATCGCACTCCTAGCAAGATCATAGAGTTTGACACTCCCCTCCATCGCTTGCTAGGCTTACAACCAGACTACCTCTCATTTAGAGTTTTCGGTTGCGCCTGCTGGCCAAACCTTCGGCCTTACAACAAACACAAGCTTGAGTTTCGATCCTCTCAATGTGTATTCTTGGGATATAGTCCTATCCACAAGGGCTACAAGTGTCTACATGTGCCAACCAATAGAATTTACATATCCCGAGATGTCGTTTTTGATGAGAAAGTCTTTCCATTCTCTCAGACCATGTCCTCTCCACCTTCTGAACCTTGTGAGTCTCCAACTCTGCTGCCTTTGCCGACTGTGCAGCATCGGGTTGTCGGGGGTGATTTTCAGGCCGCAAATGAGAATGGGCATATTACTCTACCTTCTAATTCTGTTTTGCAGCCACCGTCTTCACAACATACTGATGGTTCGGCACCAACATCAGTACTGCCGGAACCGATGCCACTTGCTGTTCCATCTTCTGCCCAAACTCTTGCTGAAGCAGACCGAACACATCAAATGATCACGCGTTTGCGCAACAACATTCGTCAGCCCAAGAAGAGAACAGATGGCACAGTACCATATGGCCGGGGTGCATTCTCAGCTGCAGCAGGAGAACCGATCACAATTCAGCAAGCCCTTGCAGATGAAAAATGGAAACAGGCTATGGATGCTGAATATGGGGCCTTGATTAAAAATGAAACATGGCAGCTGGTTCCTCCTGATCATCAACAAAACATTATTGATTGTCGATGGGTATTCAAAATCAAAACAAAAGCAGATGGATCTGTCGATCGATACAAGGTGAGGTTGGTAGCAAAATGATTCAAACAACGTCAAGGCATCGACTATGACGACACCTTTAGCCCCGTGGTAAAACCAACTACTATACGACTTGTGTTGTCATTGGCAGTATCAAAAGGATGGCACCTTCGTCAACTTGATGTGCAAAATGCCTTCTTACATGGTGTACTTGAAGAAGAGGTATATATGCGACAACCTCCTGGATATACACGTGCTGACTATCCTCATCATTTGTGTAAACTGAAGAAAGCATTATACGGTTTAAAGCAAGCACCCCGAGCTTGGTTCTCTCGTCTGAATTCAAAGGTTCAGGAGATGGGTTTTATTCCATCTAGGGCGGATGCTTCACTCTTCGTTTATAATCAGCATGGAGACACCATATACATGCTAGTGTATGTGGATGATATAATAGTGGTCAGTTCTTCAACGCAAGTCATAAGGAGAATACTGGAGCAGCTACAAGAGGCTTTTGCAATTAAAGACCTTGGTGAAGTTCATTACTTTCTGGGTATCGAGGTTCAGAGGAAACCGGATGGATTAGTCTTGACACAAAGGAAGTATATCAATGACCTGCTAAAGAAGGCTCAGATGGAAAATTGCAAACCAGTCAACATACCAATGGCTGCAACGGAGAAACTGTCCAAAACCGAAGGAGTAGTGCTATCGGCTCAAGATGCTACAAATTACAGAAGCATTGTCGGAGCGCTTCAATATCTGACAATGACACGGCCAGATATTGCATACTCTGTAAACAAAGTATGCCAGTTCCTTCGTGCTCCTACAACCCAACATTGGGCAACTGTAAAGCATATTCTCAGGTTTCTTAAATATTCTTCTTCCATTGGACTGCACATCAACAAGTCAAACTCCACACTGTTGAGTGTGTTTTCAGACGCTGATTGGGCGAACTGTCCGGATGATCGTCGCTCAACTGGAGGCTATGCAGTGTTCTTTGGATCATACTTGGTCTCGTGGAGTTCACGCAAGCAAGCCACAGTTTCGTGATCTAGCATGGAGTCAGAATACAAGGCTTTAGCTAACGCAACTGCAGAAGTAATATGGCTTTAGTTGCTTCTTGGAGAACTCGGGGTTGTTCAATCAAAACCGCCGTGTCTATGGTGCGACAACTTGGGCGCAACATACCTCTCCGTCAATCCTGTCTTTCATGCAAGAACAAAGCATATCGAGGTGGATTATCACTTTGTCAGAGAGAGAGAGAGAGAGTTGCGCTTAAAGCTCTGGAAATACGATTTATATCATCTCAAGATCAGGTTGCTGACATATTTACTAAACCACTCGCCATTCGACAGTTCGCAAACTTCAGTCACAATCTCAATCTTCTCAGTTGTGATTGAGGGAGGATGTTACAAGATAGAATTTATATGTTGTATATCAATCTTAGAGATAGAGATAGAATCTAACTCTTGTAATCTCTCTCTGTAACCAACCGAATCAGGTCCCTGTTTCTAACCGATTCGGTTCAGGATTTCCAACCCGTTCCTGTAGCCAATACGGCAATGATTTGAGTATATAAACTGAGACCGGAGCAGATCTTTGCTCACGGGTTCTTCCTCCAATTCCAAACGACTACATCTTGCTATACTTTACACTCCGCAAAGTAAACAACAGTGCCTCCAAATGACAAATGAAATAATCGCAGAGCCAATAGTCAAAATTATATAGCAAGAAATAAGGCACATTTGAAATAAGCGCAGAGACAAAATTATATAGCAAGAAATAAGGTAAGAGACCGCATAAGAAATTCTGTTCCATACTTCCTAGTGATGCCATAGCTTTTCG
The DNA here is from genome assembly GCA_036346575.1 of Dendrocalamus sinicus. Lineage (NCBI taxonomy): Eukaryota > Viridiplantae > Streptophyta > Magnoliopsida > Poales > Poaceae > Dendrocalamus > Dendrocalamus sinicus. Next base: position 6,413,310 of record CM070654.1, on the reverse strand, counting down.
TTAGCAAAGGAAACGTTTTTTCCAAGCTAGAGATGATGCGCCTTTCAGTGCAACTTCATCAACAGCCTTAGGGAGCTCAACAGGTTTCTAGTTATGTTTCGTGCGACAAAGATGGATCATAAGAACATAACAAGGAAATGATGAACAATCCGAGGTGCTTTTCTTAACTAATATTCATAAATCATAAGCAAGCTCCAATGCTTTGCCCACGCACCACAGTATGCACTAAAAAGAACAGATTAACACAACAATATAGTAAATGCAACAACTGCACTTTCAGAAGAAGAGTAAAACTGGAATGTAGATCCTGATGATTGAACTGCAAAGCTATTGTGCTTAAAAAATGAGATATACCATATTCATCTCTGGAAAATGGAAAGCATAAGTTGCAGTATTTATTAGTTGGTGGAATTTTCATGCAGAATAACACCAGGGCAATACATATAAAACCTGCTCTGCGGTGGAATTATCATGCAGAATAGCACCAAGGCGATACATATAAAACCTCTCAGTATGACAAAAAAGAGAATGGTAAGAAGCATATACTAGTACTATATATGTCCCAACTCCCAAGGGCAAGTTTTTACATAATTTGGAAGTCAAGTAATTTAGGTTTGGTGGTTCTGAATGAGCAGGTAGTAGAGGGTAATACTAATAAACTCTAGGAAATGCAAAATATGGCGGCAATAATACATTTGAGTGTGCACTAGTTAGCCAGCCCGAGAAATCACCCAACAATCTGCATGCATCACTTTTTTGAGTTGTGGCTTATGGCTTAAATTTTAAGTTCTGACTGTTGGCGAGAGACATTACGTAGAGAAAAATAGTCGCATGCGATTTTAGCCAGTACAACTGAATTCAGCACACTTTTTACTACAATCTTCCTGTTAACCCCGTCTTAACAAAACGCACCGTTTAAAAGCTAGTTACTATAGCATAAGTCATAAGCCACAAGTCATAAGCTCAAACGAACGCAGCCTAGCAGAATTCAGAACTTAAGGATCCACATTGTATCACTGCAAAAAAAAAAAGGAATAAAAATCAGCACTTCTGTTCGTGGTTACCGTAAAGAACCACATTTTTTTTCAAAGCTATCTACGGTTGCCGGATGGCAAAGTTAAAAAAATACCAAGCACGTCAACGTAGGGAGGTCTCATCTCAACCACAAAGCCTGCTAGAAACTGAATATTCATCGATCGTAATGCGACTAATATGCACAATACTGCCCGTTTGGTGATGGAGACGATACTGCTTGAGACAACACTCACTACTAAAAAAAGATATAGTGCCTCATCTCAAACGGTTTGGTGGAACCATATGTGTTATAATTACCATAGGCGATTTTACAAGTGTAATCATCTATATTATTAGCGATGGCTAGAATCGTTTGTGATACAAAATTATCATAGACAGTTCTTGTTAAGAACCATCTATGGACTATCACAGACGGTTCGAATTAAAAAACTATCTGTGATGTTAGCAATTATTATAGACGGTTCTTAACAAGAACCGTCCTGCATATCACAGACGGTTTTAATCCAAACCGTCTGTGATAATGCCCTGCCATGTTATCGATCCGCGACATCTCCCCCCTATCCCAATCCCACCCATCCATTCTCTCCGCATCGAATGGCAGGCACCGGGTCTCCTCCTACCTCTCGCCCCTTATTAATCCCCTACACTTTCCCCTATTTTCACTCCAAGAACCAACATAGCAAGTACGTACCTAATCCTCCATCATGGCCGCAGAAACGAGCGTGGCCTCACCGTCTCCTCCCTGGTACGAATCTGTCCATCCCAAGTAGCTATGTTTCTTTAATTTTTCTATCCCAAAAATTGCAAATCTAATTCGGAATTTTGATTGAGGCGACCTTTATGGTGCTGGTAAGAGAACGACATGAAGTCTGAGTTCGGGCTGTTACCGTAGGGCGTCGAGCAGGCGCGCTCCATTGGCAAATCGTTTTGGAAGGTATCGAAATCGAATTGTTGTGTGTGTTTTTGCTATTGTGTCAGTGACGTGGCTTTTTGGTTGGGGCGTGTAGTAGTGACTTGGGAAAGTGATTTTATGTGTGCAGGAGCTAAAAGAAAGAAGCCCCCTGTGGCAGACAAATTCCCTCACAGAACTTCGACTCTGGCACTTCGACCATGGTGCTATAACCATGGCACTTCGACCACGACACTTCAACTGCAACTAGATAGGTGTACTACTAGAGCTAGAAAATGCATAGAGCTTGGCACAACTAATCAGACAACAAATCGCTCCTCTTTATAAATGCCTCTAGTTTCTCACTAATAATACAATAAATTAGATATCAACCATAGACCGAACTTGGCAGAACAAAATAAATAAATAATTACATGGCAACCAAAAATATCACAGATGGCCACATATCACAGATGGTTTGGGGTAGAAGCTGTTTGTGATAGTAGGCTTTCACAGATGATTCTTTATACAAACTGTCTATGTTGTGACTTATCATAGACGGCTCATAAATCATCTGTGATAACCACCTATCATCATAGTCACATAAATTCAGACAGTTCAGAAAACCGTCTGTGATGATGGTTTAAAACCGTCTGTGATGACCCTTTTTGTAATAGTGAATGTTAAGGCTATATCAACACCAGTTAGATTTACAGAACATCTGCAAGGCAAGAATGGCTTGAGAATTAGTTGCAACACGCATTTCGGCAAATTGTGAAAGAAACAAGATTCTAGGGTTTCTTTTCCCTCTAGGGTTTCGGTGGTGGAGCCGCTAAACCTAGGGTTGGAATCCATCTTGCGTATGTCTTCCTTGAAGCATATCACATTTGATCAACTACACGCCCCTGATTACGATCTGCGGTGTGGTTTCCCTCTCTCAATTCTCTTTCTCCTCGTTGGATGATAGTTGGTCTTGAGGTAACTAAGGGGAAGACTTGAGTGCTTCTACCCAGTGAAAACTATTTCGCTTTAGATTTTTTTTAGTGGATAGTGAAAGGAACGAAATCACTAAAATTTCGGTTATTTTGGATAAATTTTGTTCAAACGGTTTAGATCAAATTTAAATTTTAAACTTTAAAGTTAGGATAAAAAATGTAAACATCTAGTTGCACAATAAGGAAGGATTAGTCTAGTGGGAAGAAGGTTAAGCCCTCTTACAGAGGTCTTGGGATTGATCTCCCTTGGTGTAAATTCTTTTTTCCACACTAGAAATGTGTAGGACCCACATGTCAGTAGAAGAAAATTAGGAAAATTTGGTAGCCAGAGGTAGCCACTTCAACACTCTGTCAATGTACGTATCTTGGTTTAATCCAATTAGCCTTTTAGTTCTATCTCTATAGATCTTAATGCCCAAAATATATGCTGCCTCTCCTAAGTCTTTCATAGAGTAACTACTTCTTAATAAAGGATTGCCATATTCAAGCATGGAAATATCATTTTTAATCAGTAGTATGTCATCCACATATAAGATCAGAAAAACAAGTGTGCTCCCGCTATCCCTTTTGTAAACACAAGGCTCTTCTTCAGTCTTGATAAAGCCAAACTTTTTGTCTACCTCACCAAAACAAATGTTCCAACTCAGAGAAGCTTGCTTCAGTCCATAGATAGATCTCTAAAGTTTGTATATCTTTCTAGCATTTTGTGGATCGACAAAACCCTCAGTTTGTGTCAAGTACACATCCTCACTTAGGTTTCTATTTAGAAAAGATGTTTTGACATTCATTTGCTATATCTAAATGAAAAGTATAGATAATTATCTAAGGAATTCAAAGAATCTAAGTACATGAATTTTGGATGGATAAAACAAAAATTATAAATTTTAGAAGACTGTTGTCCAGAACCGGATGCTGCTGGACACAGTAGTGAAAAATTATTAGTTTATCTAATTAGATGGTATAATTAAATTTTTGGCATAAATAGAAAGAGGTGGAAAACTTATGTGGTTTCTAAAAATATTATAATTTACTATGGTTACATGAGTAGATTAATAGATATGAAAATATTAAGTTTGCTATCCAGAAGATGATAGATCGATCTTCTGGGTTAAAAACAGAGGGTTAGATGATTTAATCTGGGCATGTTGATGGCTATGAAGTTGTAGGAAATTTTTATAGATTCTAGAACTAGTATGGTTTGATAGAATATGACTTGAGAGTTAAAACTTATGTTGCTTTTAGTACTGGGACAGCTGGGGTGGCTATTAGATAAAGGGGAAATTCATGGATTTGGGAAGCACATAAGAGCATTGTCATTTAATTGATGTCTTGTATTGTTGTGCCTTGTGTTGAGATTGGGGAATTACTATATGAGGAGTAGCATCGGGGTTGGTGTCATTTTCTAATCAACCCGGCCGTCGCAACTGCAAAGAGCAAGTGCATGGTAGAATGGTATTCGAGCGTTGAAAATTATTGTTTTAATAAATGAATACTTATCGTGACTATTCATATGACTATGCTTATTTTATATTGCGCACATGCTTATGATAATATGATGATGATGATGTTGATGAATATGGTAGAATGATGATTATACCAATTATGTAATGCTGAAAATGAACTAAAGAAAGATATAACCATCACCTTGTATATTGAGCATTCAAGATGAAAATATGTGACCCATGGAAGTGGGATGAGGTCCCCGTTTGTAAAGGACGAGCATGTGGTCTTCATATGAAAGAGGATAAGCAATTAGTCCACGCATGAAAGATGACAGGCATGGGTGAACACTGATGTGTGTTACATTCCGCTATATTAGTATAAGCAAAAGTTGAGTTGAGAGATGCATTGCATTCATGAAAAAGCAAGATAAGATATTGAGACATGAGAAGGAAAATTGATAAGAATGGATATGTGAAATTAAGGTAATGGTGAATGGACACAAAATGCTAATTATATTGTTGCCTCGTTTATTATTCTATTGTGTACTTTCTGAGTCATGGACTCACTTTTACTTTATTGTTGTTTTTATGTGCTCGTTGTTGACAACATGTATAGGTGGAAAGTAGCATAAATTGACATTGCACTTAGTAGTTCTCTCTTTCATTCACTTATTCATTATTAGAAATAAATCATATTATCTATTAATTCCCTAGATGATTAATAATTTTCATTAGTTAAATTTATTATTGATTCAAATTAATGTTATTTGGTTCATCTTAAAGTTAGCCAACAACTTCCGTGTAGCTGAAATTTATATGCTCATAAATATGTTAAGAAATTATACTTGAGGCCCAGCTATTGGTAATATGTAATTAATGATTTAAATTGGTAGTATTTGTAGTTATAGGTAATATTTTAGACTTTTATTAAGTCTGAGTGTTACAATATTCCACAAATAGAAATTTCTTTTCCTTTTGTAAATACTCTTCCTCCGTCACGCACACACAGTAGGATCCTTTCCTAGTGTTGCTCCTTCAAAGAAAAAAAAGCTGAGATACCTCGTATTATGCATTGGATGACAAGTGAAGCATCTTCCAAAATGCATAGAGATCTGTTCTGCTGCTTGGTACGTATTGCTTGCAGATATGCGCAATAGGGTGTTGTCGTAGCTAATTTGATCCGTGCACACACACACATGCACTAGCTAGAATATTTGATCAATCTAAGGAAAATGACACGCACAAACTAGAGGCACAGATTGTTCCAAAAAGAAAACAAGTAAAACGGATCGACGAGCAGGGACAATTGCAATGGACAAATGCATTGAGAAGCCTAGTTGCATATGCATGTCAGTTAGGCCATTAGTACATTGGAAATCAATCTTCTCACTAGCTAAAATGACCCAGTAGCTCTCAGCATCAGCAGCGCTTCTGCTGCAGGCATGACCTCGTCTAGCGTGGCGCCCAACAACGGATCGATCTAGGCACCAGCCTCCTTGGCCACGATGGGCGCCGCCTTGTCCTGCTCATCAACGGTGTCAGGCACGGCGTCGTTATCAACATCAGCGGCATCCTCCATGACCATCTCGTGCCCACCCACATCCCCGTCCGGCATTGCCACTCCGTTCTCCGGCAAGCGTGCATGACGTTCTCCTCTGACCCGGTCGTCTCCTCCACTTCAACCTCGTTGCCCACAAGGGTGGCGTTGGCATGCACAGCGTCTCCTTGGAGGTAGTGCACCATTATCAGCCCAAGCCGGCCGTCCGGTTGGTTGGCAACACCCAGCTCCAGCTTCTGCGAATGAAACGCCCATAACCAATGGTGGATTTAGGATTTTATGAATGGGTGTTCGCAAATTACATTGTGTTACATTTTTCAATGTATGCATATATTGGTTTTATAAATATTGAAGATAAAAGTCACATTTCTAAGTCTATTGATAGTCACTAACACTAAAAATTTGAAATAATAAGCTAATACTAACACTTTATTTGGTGGCAGCACAATTACAACTTTTAGAGTAAAACTATTACAACTTTAGTTGACAATACAAGTGTGCACTTTGTTTTTAAATAGATGTTAACTTTAACCCACTTCTTTTTTTCTTATTTTCTATGTTAGCATATTAAATGGTATTTTTCACACACATAGAAAAAGAAGTAGTACATATTTTTGTTTTGACGTATGTTGTCTCTATTTATGATTTACCTCTCTCTAAGAATAACAGTTAACATGGGCACCTTGAACATATTGCTTCCGAAAAATAAAATATAAATATTTATAAACCAAAACCAACTCTCCCAAATGATGTATATTTTGGATTGAAAGGATTATATAGATTCTTGTGACCACTAGACTTATGACAATTGGCAACATCAAATTCTTTGGAATAAAGCATCTAAAATATCTAGATATTTCTAGGAAACTATCTGGATTTAAGATCATGTTCATGGGACCTCTAGAACCCTTAATTATCTACATCTTTCATGTAGATAAATCATCCAATATTCCATCCAGTAATTTTAAACTACAGATTAACATATGGTACTAGAAGATGATAAATTTACCAGATAGCCGGATTACAAAATTCATAGCTTAAAATCTATTTATCTTATCAACATAAATAAATATTGTACAAAAAAATATCGAATTTCTCTACAATTATTTAGTAGATGATATTTTTAAATTACTCTCATACAGTACCCAAAATTACAGGATAACAATATAGCAGATTAGCTGATATACTAGTCTTTTCCCTAACGAGTACTTTTCACTTTCTCTCTAATCCCAACTCTAATCTCTAATTAAATTAACAAACATAGAGAAAATCAAATTGTTACCCAAGCGAGGAGCGAGAAAGCCACGATCTCCTCCTGCCTTTTTTCCCGGCTCTTGTCCGTTGCTACTCCTCCTTTTCTTCCCTTGATTGACACTGATTTTCTTGGCCTGTTCGCTGGTCAACAGCTGGTCCTCACGGTTCGCGCATGTGTGTACTGAGGCGAAACTGACGAACCCAGTAGCCGAGCAATGCAGTGGCCAACGCAAGTAATATGCATGACATATGGGCATTCAATGAGTCTCTCTAGAATGGATCCCCAACATTCAGCACAAGAGACAGACCATTGTCAAGATTTTTATCCTCCTCCCCAAATCCGCAAACCTCAGTTCCTCACAGCCCAATCCCAAACCTCATCTCTAGTTCCAACCCATTCTCTTCCTTGAACTCTTCTCCATATCTCATCGCGACGGCGGCGGGCGGCTATTGCTTCACCGTTTGTCTCAAATTCTCACGCCAACGTCATTTAACCCTCGAAGCGAAGGGATTCTTCTCTCCTAGGCGTCGTCGTCGTCCTCCGCTCTGCTGGATTGATCTCTTCTTTCGTTGGTAAGGAAGCCCTAGCTTGCTTGGATTGTTCTAAGAGTGAGCTTTGTCTTGAGGATCTTTTCTTTTCCGTGAGCAATCTCATCCAAATTTTCCTTTTCGGGATGGATGGTCCAGTCCATGGAGTTTGTGGTGGATTTGCTTGCTGCGTTTTGGATTATCAGTAGCAGTTTATTTTTCCATATTTTTGGGGGTTCAACTGAACCCCCATGTCCCACGTTAGGTCCGCCCCTACCCACATCTCGATCATGGCATCTTCTCTAACCTTGTCGCCTTTTGCAACAAGGCCGTGCTGCCTCAGGAATTAGCCCCAATTGCCGATGAGCCGATAGGCGTTGTTGCAGATCAGGTGCTTGCACTTGAGAGTGTACAGCTGGCCGTCACGGTCGTAAGCCTGTACGAACAGCCCGGGGCCCTTGTTGCGCACATCAGGCTCCTCCTCCGTCACGATCTCGTCGAATGCACTACAAGAAATGTGTCATTTATTGACATTTTATTTTTGTCATAATATATAGAATTCATGTCACAATTCAAGATTTGTGACATTCGGTTGACGAAAATCCTAATGTCAAAAAACACGCGTCACAAATTTATTTTGTGATGTCTGTATAGTTCATGTCACAAATCTATGATATTGGCTTTTAGTGTCACAGAGGTTTATGACATTCATTTGTTGTCACAAAATCCTAGGCCTTGCCACGTGGGCAAATGTCACGTAAGATCAAAAACTGACGTGGCGCTGACATGGTAGAATATAAAAATGTCATAAAATAAATTTTGGCCTGTTAAAGCCCACATAGCAGAATATAAAAGTTTTTTTTCAGCCCATACAGTTTTTTGCCAGCCCGCACAATTCAGCCCATACAGTTTTTCAGCACACACAATTCAGCTCATACAAAAATCAGATTCAAATCAACCAACAGCATATGGAAATATGATTGCATATCATAACCAGTCCACAAGTCTTAAATTAACTATCAAATATCATTACATCCATCACCCAATTCAGCACACATCCAGACCAAGTCTCAAAGTCTCAAATTTCAAGTTGCTGTTGGAGCTTTGCCAAATTCACCACACATGGCATCTACAACCTCAATCACAGATGACCATATCAAAAAAGCATCTACATCCACACTAGGTCAGAAACAAGAAACACAAATCAGAGAACCCAAAAGTGTAAATGCTAGCGGATGATGAACTTCAGATAACGCACTGCTTGTCATTATTACTCTCTAAAAGGATGAGAAACGAAAAGAAAGCACAGTTCTACCGGTCATTTCTGCTGCTGTGGTTGTCTTGCTAGCTCGGAGATTCTCGAAGATCCGGCTTGCTCGTGATCAAGACAGAGGATAGGGCAGCAAGCTGCGCTGCTCTTTGTGAACCTTGACCTGAACGAGATGGAGGTGGGGTTTTGGGAGGTAACTTGTACAAAGCATGAAACTTATTACCATGCGATGCAACAAGTGCTAGCACAAAAGCGAACATGAATAGCATAAACAAGTGTAAGGAAACATGGAGCAATATAATGAAGATCGCCTCGGGAGGTAAATGAAACCACAAACATTGGTGCTGATTTCCAATTTTATTAACTTTTAAGTAAAAACATCTGATTCCTAGTAAAAATTAATGATAGACAAAACAACAAAAAGAAGATATAGCGATAATGAGATATCCAAGAGCATACCACGATTTCGTGTTATCCCAAGAGAAGTATGTCTTGAAGAAGCATGGCTCATTCCTTGGTGACTTTATATAGTGGTACATATGGAGAAAGATCTTCAATAGACATTGCATGCTCTATGTATTTCAGGGGTAAACAGTAATCGTCACACAGAGCATAATTGTGAACAGCAAACTAAAACAATAAGGTCAAATCTTCAAGGTCTTACCTGGCCAATATCAAATGCCTTCTGTTTCTCTTTTGATTCCACGCACTGCCCAATCCAAATAAAGACCTCACCATGTGTATCAAGAATCATCATGTCTTCAGTCAACAAATCATCATGGGAAAAGTTGAATATTTCATTAACCTGCCGAAGCTCATAGAAATCACATACCCTAAGATTGGTATAAGCAAGACTGGTTTTATGGAAAGCAAAAGTAAAGGACCAACCTCCAGTCTCCCAGGTCAATGGTGATCATGTTATCATGAATGAAACCAAAGCAACAAAATATAATTAGGGCAAAGAGTTAATGTAGATACTGTAACAGAATGAAAGGAAACAAAGTGGTAGCAAACAAATGCAAGACACCATTCAGAGACAAGGATTGCAACTAAACATACTTCAATATACTAATTGACAACCACTGAATAAAATGCAAGGCACAAATACTTTTCAGTCACAATTCATAGACACACATCACAGATCCTAAATCATCAATTTAACAGTGCACCATTAACAGAGTTTAGTAGTCAACAATAAGCAGCTATTGAGCAGTAATTAAGAAAAGCAACAAGAGAGGAAGAAGATTTGGAGGTAAACCGAGCAGCAGGTAAACCGTCGGCGGCGCCATGGATTAGCAGAGGTGTCGCCGCCGTCGGTGGAGAGGCGTGGTGGCGTAGTCGGCGTAGCAGCGCCCAGGAGGAGGTGCGGCGACGGGCGGCGCAGAGGAGGCGATGCAGGGGAGGAGTTGGGGAACGGCGGCTGGTGGAGAAGGAGCAAGGTGGAGAAGGGACGGGCGGCGCAAGAGGAGGACCGGCGGGTGAAGGGGCCAATGCCGAAGAAGAAGAGGCGAGGGGTGGCCGCGGAGTAGAGTAGGCGGCGGCGCGGAGGAAGGCAATAGGCGGCTCGGTGAAGGCGAAGAGGGGGCGCGTGAGGAGCAACGGGAGGAGAGGTAGATGGTGGAAAGAGTCGTGGCGGAGAAGGTAGAGAAGGGAGCGGCGCTAATGGAAGAGGCGACGGTGAAGAAGGAAGGCGCGGTGGAGGAAAGGAGAAGCGTCGGCACGCAGGTGGAGAAGGGAGAGGAAGGAGGCGCGGTGGAAGGCGCACCAAGCGAGAAAGGGCGCGCGCAGTGGTGATGGTGGCGCCGTAGAGAGCAAAATGGCGGCGCACGGTGGATCTGGGAGAAGCGGTGGGGTTAGAGGAAGAAGAAGAAGCGAGGAGAAAGAACGGGCTCAACTCATTCCCCGGCGGCGGCTTAAGGAGATGGGGATTTTGGCAACTTTGCCATTTAGTCCTCAAAGAATTTAGGGTTTGCAACGAAGTCCTTCCCAATTGATTTTTCTGTTCTGGTCCTCTGGAAGTCCGATTTCTTCGCGGTTTGATCCCACGCGTTCGTGACGACGCGTACAACTATACGGAGCAGCCCTAGAGTGCCAGATTTGTCATTTTATGCGCCTTAATTGCGCCGGCCTGCGAAAAAGTACAAAAAATGTAAAATGGTCCATTTCGAGCAATTAAATATGGAAAAACGTGTAAATGATGATAAATGGTCCCAAATGCGAAAAATGTGAGGGTAAAATGACGGCAAAATATATGCAAAAATGACGCATGTCACACCCTTGTCCAAACGATACCTGTTGTAGTATATGTCTGGATAGAAATGACATTTTGGCTCCAAAATTTTTGGTGTGGCGGGGAGACATCGCGCCATTGCACCGGGCATCCAATCTTTAGCGCACACCCTGCTTATAATTTGTGACACACAACCTCTGTCATAGATTTATAACATTTATAAATTAGTCCTTATGACATAGCAAATACCGTCACTGGATGGAATTGGACTAGTTGTATGACATTTTTTGTGACATACAACTTTTTATTGTCACTAAGTCGAAATGCCTAAAACATAATGTCATAAACCGGATGATATAATGACATTATGACCTGTTGTCATGCTAAATTCGTCAAAAAATGACACATTTTTTGTAGTGATGGGAATGGCTCGTCGTCGTCGGTGTGCCAGCTCTTGCACGACATGAGAAGACGGTTTTGGTGAGTCATCCTGTCGCTCAACGACAGCTTCTTGCCGTAGATGAGCACCGGCGAGGCTTCGAGGTCCCTGAGGATGTCGCGCAGCTTGTCATCTACGACGGCGAGGCTGTCGAGTGAGATGTCCATGTCAGCTCCTGCCGACGACGTTGACTGGCCGTCCTGCCCCATGCCGGCCCAGAACACGCGATCCCGATGCTTGCGCTTCTTATTGTTCTTGGCGATCACTTTCACTGCCATTGCCGTGGCGTCTTCGTGGGATTGCATGCTCCGGATGGCGTCGCCATGGGCGGATGTAGTGTAAGTCATGGGTATTCAGTTGAATACTCAAAAATTTTGACAAAAACTCTATTATATATTAGGTAACATATATACATATATATATATATATATATATATATATATATATATAATATATATATATATATATATATATATAATTAAGGTTTAAATGGTAAATATTTGCTCCTCTGGCTGGCTGGGCCAAGCCAAAGACCAAGCATTTAGGTACTCTTTTCTCTTTTAGCGCAAATTTGGATGTTACATGTGGTTTAAATAAACTTGTAAATATTTATGAACTACCTATTTTCTCTCTGATTATTAGTCATTTTTGCAAATACATGTGATGTTGTGCCTTGAACCAGAACCTGCAACACATAGATTTGTTCCTGCAAGTATAGAAGAAAGGAGTAGCGCTTGGAAAATTCAAGCCTAATTTGGGATATTTTCAAATGTACAGACTAGACTACAGATCTGAGTTCTGTCAGAACTTTGAATTATTATGCAATTTAGACTCAACAAACTTCAGGTGGTCGTAGCTCTGATTGGTGGTATGCCTAAACTTAAATCAAGCCAAATAGATCCTTAATCACACCAATGTAGCATCAACCGAAGCTCAAAATAGTTTCACACAAATGTTGAGCACATATCAAAAGAAGGCAATGTTTGCCATACAAGTAGTCAGCCGAGTTGACAATTTAATAAAGAACCATATCACAGGAATTAGGAAGCATGGGAATAAGGCATTGAAATGAAGATAACTTTTCTAAGTCATCAATAATGAAGAAAATTTAAAAGAGATAATGTGGATAAGGTATTGAATTGGCATCCTTGAGTAAGGTATTTTATCCTCGTTGAAGTTATCAGTGCTATATATATTTGGCATCCGTTCATTTGTGCATAATGTGGTTACTGATACCTAGTAATATGATTAGAAGCTTGTAGAATGTCATGCCCTCATCAAACTTTTGTCTTCTAATGTGTGCCTTCATGTGGTGTCTAATGTGTGCCTTCATGTGGTGTCTAATGTGTGCCTTTATGTGGTGTTAGCATTTTCTTTTACTAATGTTCATTAGTTAGGCATATGGCTTCTTATGGATGCGTCTGTCTGAGTCAAGTCATGCTTCTGCCATACCATTTGCAGTTCAGATATAGATAGTAGTTTAATCTGATATGATCTTTGCTAATTTGATCTTTTATATATGTTTGATTTTGTACTTTCGTTATATTACTTGAGATGTTGTCTCTAGTATAAACAATTATACCTTAATTTTTTTTGCTATTGTGGATTTTATATTTTCTATTGAGCAATATTTTTGCAATTTTGAATACCCATTCTAAAATTTATGGATCCGCCACTGGGCGTCGCCCATGAGTTTCTCGCCCGGAGGCTGGCCTCGCGGGGCGGCGTCGTCGTTGGTGCTCGGCGGGCTCTGGTCCACGGCCACCATCTTACCCTTGCGGAGTTTGTCTTCCTCACATTTCGTTAGCGCCACTACCGCAGATCCATCGTTTCCTGCACAAACGGACGACATAAAAACATATGTGCAGAGTGATAATAGATGAAGCTACTGCTTGATCATCACCAATACAAAAACATCGAAAATTCTCACATGTAGATTCACTAACATTTCACCTTATTCTTGACTGAGAGCGTGTCTGGTGAAAACCACCTAAAAAATTGTCAGATGCACTGACCATTTAAATACGACAATAAAAACCTCTCAGCTTGGACAATCTCAATAATGAATTTCTCAAGGGAATATTCAACCAGATATTGAACCGTTGCTCCTCTCTCGTGGGCTCAAATTCAATTCCTATCTGAAGCTACCATAGCAGAGCGATTAAGAAACAAAAAAACACAGAAGAGCAGTCAATTTGTCGTGGTATCATATTCAGTGTTTTCAACACTCTAGGGGCGCAAAGTCTGATAAACTGTTTATGCTCAAACATTCCATTCTATAAAGATCAAGGACCAAGGTCAAACATGCGAAATTTCCAGTCTTGTAGAACCCTCATTCATTTGATTCGGCTTTCTACATCTGTAACCTCAAAAGTTCAACGGAAGAGCTGATACTCTGCAAAGTAAACAACAGTGCCTCCAAGTGACAAATGAAATAATCGCAGAGCCAATAGTCATAATTATATAGCAAGAAATACGGTAAGAGATCGTATAAGAAATTCTGTTCCATACTTTCTAGTGATGCCATAGCTTTTCGTTAGCAAAGGAAACGTTTTTTCCTAGCTAGAGATGATGCTTTCAGTGCAACTTCATCAACAGCCTTAGGGAGCTCAACAGGTTTCTAATTATGTTTCGTGCGACAAAGATGGATCATAAGAACATAACAAGGAAATGATGAACAATCCGTGGTGCTTTTCTTAACTAATATTCATAAATCATAAGCAAGCTCCAATGCTTTGCCCACGCACCACAGTATGCACTAAAAAGAACAGATTAACACTACAATATAGTAAATGCAACAACTGCACCTTCAGAAGAAGAGTAAAACTATTGTGCTTAAAAAATGAGATATACCATATTCATCTCTGGAAAATGGAAAGCATAAGTTGCAGTATTTATTAGTTGGTGGAATTTTCATGCAGAATAACACCAGGGCAATACATATAAAACCTGCTCTGCGGTGGAATTATCATGCAGAATAGCACCAGGGCGATACATATAAAACTTCTCAGTATGACAAAAAAGAGAATGGTAAGAAGCATATACTAGTACTATATATGTCCCAACTCCCAAGGGCAAGTTTTTACATAATTTGGAAGTCAAGTAATTTAGGTTTGGTGGTTCTGAATGAGCAGGTAGTAGAGGGTAATACTAATAAGCTCTAGGAAATGCAAAATATGGCGGCCATAATACATTTGAGTGTGCACTAGTTAGCCAACCCCAGAAGTCACCCAACAATTTGCATGCATCACTTTTTTTTAGCTGTCATTTATGGCTTAAATTGTAATTCTAACGGTTGGTGAGAGGTAGTACACAAAGAATAATAGTCGTATGTGATTTTAGCCAATATAGCTGAATTCAGTACACTTTTTACTACAATCTTTCTGTTGACCCCGTCTTAACAAAACGTACTGTTTAAAAGTTAGTTACTATAGTATAAGCCATAAGCCACGAGTTATAAGCTCAAATGAACGTAGCCAGCAGAATTTAGAACTTAAGCATCCACATTGTATCACTGCAAAAAAAAAAAGAATAAAAATCAGCACTTCAGTTCATGGTTACCGTAAAGAACCACATTTTTTTTTCAAAGCTATCTACGGTTGCCGGATGGCAAAGTTAAAAAAAATACCAAGCACGTCAACGTAAGGAGGTCTGATCTCAACCACAAAGTCTGCTAGAAACTGAGTATTCATCGATCATAATGCGACTAATATGCACAATGCTGCCCGTTTGGTGATGGAGATGATACTGCTTGAGACAACAATCACTACTAAAAAAAAAAAAGATATACCGCCTCATCTCAGATAGTTTGGCAGAACTGTCTGTGTTATGATTACCACAGACAGTTTTACAAGTATGACCGTCTATATTATTAGCGATAGCTAGAACTATCTATGATATAAAATTATCACAGGCAGTAACTGTTTATGGATTATCACAGACGATTCAGATTAAAAAAACTATCTGTGATGTCAGTAATTATTACAGACGGTTATTAACAAGAATCGTCTTGCATATCATAGTCGGTTTTTAATTCAAACCTTCTGTGATAATGCCTTGCCATGTCATCGATCCGCGGCATCTCCCCTAGGATCCCGATCCCACTCGTCCATTCTCTCTGCATCAAATAGCAGGCACTGGGTCTCCTCCCATCTCTCGCCCCTTATTAATCCCCTACCCTTCCCCCCATTTTCACTCCAAGACCCAACACAACAAGTACGTACCTAATCCTCCACCATGGCCGCAGAGTCCCTAACGAGCGTGGCCTCACCGTCTCCTCCCTGGTACGAATCCGTTCATTCCAAGTAGCTATCTTCCTTTAATTTTCCTATTCCAAGAATTGCAAATCTAATTCAGAATTTTGATTGAGACGACCTTTCTGGTGCTGGTAGGAGAACGGAATGAAGTCGGAGCACGGGCTAGCACCGTAGGGCATCGAGCAGGCGCGCTCCATTGACAAATCACTTTGGAAGGCATCGAAATCGAATTGCTGTGTGTGTTTTTGCTATTGTGTCAGTGACGTGGCTTTTTAGTTGGGGTGTGCAGTAGTGACTTGGGAAAGTGATTTTATGTGTGCAGGAGCTAAAGGAAAGAAGCCCCCTATGGTAGAGAAATTCCCTCACGGCACTTCGACCATGACACTTCGACCACGATACTTTAACCACGACGCTTCGACTGCAACTAGATGGGTGTACTACTGGAGATAGGAAATGCATAGAGCTTGGCAGAACTAATCAGACAACAAATCACTCCTCTTTATAGATGCCTCTAATTTCTCACTAATAATACAATAAATTGGATATCAACCACAAACCGAACTTGGTAGAACAAAATAAATAAATAATTACATGGCAAACAAAAATATAACCAAAAATAGAATTGTCTGTAATGGCCACATACCACATATGGTTTTGGGTAGAAGCCGTCTGTGATAGTAGGTTTTCACAGACGGTTCTTTGTACAAATCGTCTATGTTATGACTTATCATAGATGACTCACAATTAATCCTGTGATAACCGCCTATTATCATAGTTATATAAATTTAGACGGTTCAGAAAACCATCGGTGATGATGGTTTAGAACCGTCTGTAATGACCCTTATTGTAATAGTGAATGTTAAAACTATATCAACACCAAGTAGATTTACAAAACATCTGCAAGGCAAGAATGGCTTGAGAATTAGTTGCAACCCCCACTTCAGAAAATTGTGCAAGAAAGAAAAATCTTGGGTATCTTTTCCCTCTTGGGTTACGCTGGTGGAGCTACTAAACCTAGGGTTGGAATCCTTCTTGCATACGTCTTCCTTGAAGCATATCGCATTTGATCAACTACACGCCCCTGATTACGATATGCGGTGTGGTTTTCCCTCTCTCAATGCACTTTCTCCTCGTTGGGTGATAGTTGGTCTTGAGGTAACCAAGGGGAAGATTTGAGTGATTCTACTCAGTGAAAACTATTTCATTTTGGATTTTTTTAGTGGATAGTGAAAGGAACGAAATCACTGAAATTTTGGTTATTTTAGACAAATTTCGTTAAAATGTTTTAGATCAAATTTAAATTTCAAACTTTGAAGTTAGGATAAAAAATGTAAACATCTAGTTGCACAATAAGGAAGGATTAGTCTAGTGGAAGGAAGGTTAAGCCCTCTTACAAAGGTCTTGGAATTGATCTCCCTTAGCGTAAACTCTTTTTTCTACACTAGAATGTGTGGGACCCACGTGTCAGTAGAAGAAAATTAGGAAAAATTGGTAGCCAGAGGTAGGATTCGATCCCTCGTACGCGCTAGAAGGAACTAGCCATTGGGGTAGCCGATTTGATTTGTTTAGTGCAGGGACTTATAGTCTTTTACAAGTTAAAAATTTAAACTAAAACAAAATTTTTGGTCAAATTGAAATTATTTTGAGGGCAATGAAAGAAATGAAATTTTCAAAATTTTGGTGGAAATTCGCTGAAATTGTGAACCATGCTTCTACCCACCCTTGGACATGCCATCCCTGACGTAGGTGTGATCGGGGGTGGTAGGATGGCGAATGGATCGAGTTTGAGGAAGGCCTGGCTAACAAGGATGATGGCAATGGTAGATCACCTGAACCTATCGGTCGAAGAAGATGAAAAGTTGGTGCCAAGATGAGTATGCTTTTTTATAGATGAAGCACTTGCATCCAAACACTCTAAAGTAGGAGATATTGTTTCACCCTACTAAGAGCTCATATTATGTCTTCTTCAAAAGTTGATGGTAATAGAGTTGGTTGGTAGCATGGCAATCAGTATTGATGGCCTCTACCCAAAAACAATCAGGCATGCCATACTCATCAAGCATTGTCTTTGCCATCTTAATCAAGGTCCTATTCTTCCGCTCAACCACACCATTTTGTTGAGGAGTGTAGGTTGCAGAAAGCTTATGTTTATTCCTAACTCATCACAATAATCTTAAATATTAGTATTTTTGACCTCGGCCCCATTGTCACACTGGATTTTCTTGATTGGGGTTTCAAACTCATTTTGGGCCCTTTTTATAAATCTTTTGAAAATACCAGTGGCTTCAGACTTGTCTTGTAGAAAGAAGGCCTAAGTAAGCCTTGAGAAATAATCTATAACAACTAAATAAAAAGAATTATCGCGGATGCTCTTATAGGATGTGGGCCCAAACAAGTTCATGTGTAAGAGCTCTAGTAGTCTAGATGTGGACAAGATACTTTTTGTGGAATGAGAGTTTGCCACTTGCTTGCTGGCTTGATGAGCACTAAATAATTTATCTTTCTCAAACCGCACATCCTTCGAGCCTACAACCAAATCATTTTTTAAAAAAATCAATGTAGACATCTCCACATGTCCAAGACGGCGGTGCCAAAGCCAACCAAATGAGACTTTAGCTATTAAGCACGATGAGATGCATGAAGCATTGCAGGAGAAATCCACAAGGAACAAACTTGGAAAACAAAAACCTTCTTCTGTAAATTGACAATACAACCCTAAATCATAAATTTGAGCAACCAAAAGTAAATTGAACATTATAGATTCAACCAACAAAATATTGGAGATGGAAAGGTCATTGGAGATTGTCACCTTTCCTAAACCTATCACTTCCCTTTTGCTATTGTTACTAAATGTAATCTTGTTGCTTGAGTCTCATTATCTTCAAGTGAGGTGAACATCCATGAGCTACTACTAATATGTTGAGTGCACCCGCTATCAATCACCCAATGCCTGCCTCTAGTTTTGTAGTTCGCCTACATAAGATAAGATCATGTCATGGATTTACATACTGAAATCTTTTTGTATCCCTGTGAGTTAGTAAATAGAGCTTTAGACACCCAAATGGGATTTTTCTTCTCATTAAACATGAGTGACACCTATGAACTTAGCAACAAGTTTACCATCCTTGCCTTTACGAAGCAAGTAGTGAGTGTCATAGGTGATGCTCTTTGCTGAAGTAGTATTTGGTGAAGTAGCCAATGGACTTGGAATGTGGGAATGTCCTTCACCATGGCATTTGCAGCAAAAATTGACCACCTTCACGAACTTCATCTTGGGTCTTATCCAACCAACTCCCCTGGGTATAACCTTGGGAACATATCTCAATCCTTCCTTACCCAAGGTGATCCTTTGCTCCCCAAGAATATGATCGAGACTGACATTTCCTTCATAGCACTTAGCTAGGCCCTTGTTAAACATATCCACATTTGCTTTGAGCTTCAAGTTTTCCTTCATAAGGTTAGTCGCACATGAGGCAACACCAGAAGAGGAAATATCACAAGTAGGACTAGCATCTATCTTAGAAGAGCATGCCATAGAAATCAAATCTTCATAACAAGTAGAACTATCGACCTTGATGAGAGGACTACTTGCTTGAGTGGCAATCAGTTGAGAATCAAGATCATAAGTAATACCCCTATCAACCTTTATCATGATGAATTGCTTGTAAGGAGTGAATCATGTTCAACTTCTAGCTCTTCATACCTAGCACTAAGTTCGTCAAACTCGGTGCGAAGTGTGGAGTACATTTTCTTGGGCATTTTGAACTTTTTCTTCTCCTTACCAAGGGCCATATTAAGCTCCTCAATAATCTCAACTAGAACATCATATGATGGTGCAGAGTTGATTACTTTCTTATCATTCTTCGCCATGAGGCAAAATGGCAAGGTAGGAGGTGGTGGTGTAGACTCTGTGAGTGTAAGCCCAGCTAGACCTTGTATTAGGTCCATCCTCATTGAGAGACCATGTGGTTGTGACCCCATGTGTGTGATGAGTAATTGACATCGGTTTAGGAAAGTCGAGTTTGGTTTGTGTGGTCGGACCATGTCGTTGCATGGTGCAACGGACTCAGTCGGACTTGGTCAAACCTGGTCAAAGTGGTTAGGATACATACTCTGATGATTTGACAGGTTTGGGCTTCTTCATGCGTAAGTACGATTTGTTGATGCTATTATACTTTCATGTATCGAACGGTGCTATTTAAGGTGTTTCTTGTTTGTGATGGCTGCAGGACGTCGAGGCGGAGTCGTGGCGAGACACGAGGTGATCAGACTAGGCGCAGGTAGCGCTGAGGTCAGAATGGTCGGGATGTGTCGAAGACGGCGGAGACTCGAGGTGGTTGCGAGGCTTGGACGACAAGAGCGCGGAAGCTTCCCGGAAGGTGTAGGAGGGGCAAATTGGTAATTTCGCAAGGCTGCACAAACGGGAGCGGGTTCCATTGGATTTAGCAGGCGTAACGGGTTGGAGACCCGTTAGCCAAGGGCTATAAATAGGAGTGAGTGGCTGCATGTATTCCCATGGCTTTGGGAGAGAGTTAGGGTTTGCTTTAGTCAAAAGAGTCTTTGGAGAGGTTGTTTGCTTTGAGGCTTTAGTGGTTGAGGGCAGCAGTGTGTGTCTCCCTCATTTTGTCTCCTCCCTCTGTGTGTTCTTGAGAGATAGGGAGATGGGTTCTTGATCATTCAAGCATGTATGGGGAAGTAGAGAGGATGTGAGTTGATTCTCCTAAGTAATCATGTATCTCCTTTCCTCAATATCAATATGAGATGAATTGGTTTAAGTTTGATCAAGCTCCTGTCTCTCTATTGGTTTTTCCTTCGATGCTCTCCATGCCTGGTTCTTGAGTTTTTGTGTTTTGGCTCGATTCTTGCTGGGGAGTGGCAAAATGGGTTGCTCTATGATGGAATTGCATTTGTAGACCCTTTGGTCATCTAGCTCCATGAGCAACTTGATTAATTTGCAAGAATCTCAGTTTTAGCCCCCTTGTGTTCTTCCTCTCATTTCTAGGGTTTTGGTGTATTTCTTGTTTCTTGTTTGATTGCTTCTGGTCTTCTCTCTGGTAGGTCTTGTTTCCAGTATGCTGAGCTTGTCTTCTTCATAGTTTTTATAACTATTGGAGAAGCGATTTTTTTGGGGTTTCATTTTGGGGAACAAGTTTTAATTGAGCGACATTCACCCCCCTCTGTCGCCATTTCGGTCCAACAATTGGTATCAGAGCTGGTTAGCTCTTCTCAATAGATCTTAATCGGTCTCTAGAGCCATGGCGACGGACAAGTACTCGACCAAGCCCCCGGTTTTCGATGGGATTGATTATCCCTTCTGGAAGAGCCGAATGGAGACGTACATCCAGGCTCAGGGGTATGTCATCTGGCGTAAGGTCAAGGTCCAGTTTGTTGTTCCTGCCGATGAGAACATCAATGCTGGAAATATGCATGATGTTGAGGCAAACGCTAAGGCAAGGAACATCATGATCCAGGGCTCTGAGTCGTAGCGAGTTTGACCGCATATCTCATCTTTCGTCCGCCTTCGATATTTGGGAGACTCTCGATGCTTACCATGAGGGCACCACCCAAATAAAGATGGTGCAACAGGACCAGTTCAAGCGAAATTACAACAAGTTTGGAATGCTCGCTGGCGAGTCCCTCGATGAGTGCTTTGCGCGTTTTCACAAGATTCTGAGCAACCTCCGAGCGGTCGGTCTCACATACCCCGACTCGGATAATGCTCGACAGATGCTCACTGCTCTCGACTTGCGCGTTTGGGAGATGAAGGTGACTACCATCAAGGACACCACCGACCTCTCGACTTTGACTCTTGACGCGTTGTACTCACGCCTCAAGACTCATGAGATTGACATTGTCTCTCGTAAGTTGAAGTCGCAATCGATGGCTTTAGTCACCGATCCCACTTCTGGACCTTCTTCCGAGTCAACTTGCGGATTCTCCCTTGCTGCTCTCTGTGACATAACTGACGATCAGTTGGAGCAGCTTGCGGATGAGTAGTTAGCCCTCCTAGCTCGGAGATTTTCCCATGCTTATAAGAGGAGGAGGGACGGGAAGAGAGAAGGACCCGTGATTTGCTTCGAGTGTGGTGGCCCCAACCACATTCGAGCAAACTGCCCCAAGCTGGAGAAGGGAAAAGGTGACTACGGCGGTTTAGGCAAGAATGACTACATCGACAAGAACCGCAACAAGAAGCCCTTAGCTCACGCACAAGGCAAGAAGAAGTTCCGCGACCTTGGCAAAGCAAAGAAGCTCTTCCACCGCGTCCTCACTGCCTTCGACGACCTCGATCTCAGCGAGGTGGAGGGGTGGAGCGACGACGATGGAACGGATGAGCAAGAACCCAAGGGCGGTGACGACTTCTCCGGCATGTGCTTCATGGCCCTTGAGGGCGAACTGAGCAACAGCGAGCTGTACTCCGACTCCAACGAGGTATCCCCCACCTACGACCAGCTTAATGATGCTTTTCTTAAGCTAGGTAGATTCCATGCTAGATCTAGAGCTAGGTGTAGCGAGTTGGAGAAGGAAGTAGATAGATTGTCATGGGAGCTTACTTCACTTATATTTGCTCCCTCCCTTGATGATTGTGATGTTTGTTCTGCCTTGCTGGATGACATGGAGAAACTAAGGACCATGCATGATAGTGTGTCCTCTGAGCTAGACATGATTAAGGTGGAGAATATTAGTCTACTTGTTGAGCTAGAGATGAGTAGGGTAGCGCCTTCTTCATCTACTACTGTTGATGCTATTTCTTGCACCTCGTGTGAGGATAAGGACAATGCGTTTAGAGGTCTTTATACCATGTTGCTTGATCTACCCGAGACTTGTGAAAATTGCAATAATCTAAAGATGAACCTAAAACGGGCAGATCATAAAATAGCTGAATTACAAGCTTTTCTTCTTGAGCCTGTTGCTTCATGTGTGAATTGTCCCAAGCTTACTGCTGAGCTTGAAGCTGTCTCGAAACAGTTTCAAGAGTTAGTTGATGACAATAACAGATTTGCTCAATTTGCTTCTAAGGACCCTGTTAGCTCACCATGCATTAATTGTAACAAACTAAAATTTGATTTGATTGCATTGGATGAGAAATGTCTGAAGCTGACTAAGGACCTACTAGAGAAGCCACTTTCTGCTTGTAATGTGTGTGCTGCTGAGGGGGAGAAGTACAAGGGTAAGGTAGAGACGCCTAGCGACGTGAATCAATTGGCTAGCAGTAGAACTGTCTATTCTGAGTCGGCTGTGCATACACAAGCCATTCATTCCTCTGCTGTTGGTTCTTCTTCTTCTACTCCCTTACCTTCTGCTATTCCTTCTTCACCCTGCTCTTCTTGCACCTCTCTCTTTCGGGAGTGTCAGTATCTTATGAACACTCTCGAGAGATTTGTAGGAGGCAAGAAGAAGCTTAATCTTATTCTAGACCAATCTAAGATTTGCAGATTTAATCAGGGTCTAGGATATGATTTCCATGAGGACATGAGGAAGCATCCACCTGCCGTGCTTAGACCCATAGCCGCAGGTGTGATCGAGATTGAGCTCAGGACCGAGAAAGTCCAATTTAAGTCAGCGGGCTTTGTCCAAGAGATTTCTGACAGCAAGGTGAGTCCACCTGCTGCTTCGGCCTCTCAGAAGGCGAAGCCTCACCGTGTTACTTCTACCTCTCAGAAGGTGAAGTACCACTGCACCTTCTATCAGAAGGATGGGCATTTGATCAATCGATGCTTCAGGTGCGCCAAGATCGCGTGTAGAGATCGTGTTGAGTCTCTTAGGCGTATTCAGGGTCAGTCCCAGACCCCGAGTGCACCTAAGACCAACACGAGGTCTAGGTTTGCTCCTGTTGATGGTTTTGGGCAGCATCGAGGACTTGGTTTTTTCGAGTTTTCTGGTTTTCGTCCTCATGCTCCCTTTGTTCATGACTTCCGCCGTTCTGAGGGTAGATCTCGTTTTCCTCGTCGAGATGGCTACCCGCGGCGTGATCAGCATATTGCCGGTGCTCCGACTCGCTCTCCCGTAGTAGTCAGACCCAACAACAGCTTCAGGTCTACATGTAGACCTTCTGCTTCTTTGAGCAACGGAGAGCGTAGGGTAGTTAGAGGTCAGTCGTGCTTGACTACTTCTGCTGCTCGACGTGTTACTCAGTATTGGGTGACAAAATCACTCTTGATTTACCCCGATCGAGACTTTACTCTGTCGACTCAGTTCGCGGGTAGGGAAGGAAAGGTAAAGGTTTCACGACACATGACCGAGAGACTCCGTTGGTTTTCTTCCCTTGCCCGTGCTCTAGGTGATGAGACGATCACCTTCGGAGATGCTTCATCTGGGCGCGTCATCGCCAAAGGTACAGTGCGTATTAATGATTCTTTCATTTTGAAAGATGTTGCCTTGGTTAGTAAGCTGCAGTATAATTTGCTTTCAGTCTCTCAGCTTACTAATGACGGTTTCAAGGTGAGCTTTAAGAAAAACAATTGCAAAATTCTTGATTCGTCGGGTAGTCTGGTTTGCGGGATTTCTCGTTTTGGGAGAATCTTTCGTGCTGATTTTTCTGAGTCTTCTGGTGATCCTCTCCGGTGTTTAGTTGCTTCGGAGTCCCGTGATCTTTCTTTCTGGCATAGGAGACTTGGTCATATTGTATTTGACCATTTGACCCGACTTTTTATAACTATTGGAGAATCGATTTTTTTGGGGTTTCGTTTTGGGGGACAAGTTTTAATTGAGTGACATTCACCCCCCCTCTGTCGCCATTTCGGTCCAACCCTCATCATCATTGCTTGAATCTTCATCACAGCTTTCTTCATCCCCCACCCACTCTCCAATGTATGCTTCATCTTTTTCTATCATGATTGAGCCTCTTGAATTTGATCTTCCTACATTGCTTCTTCTTTTCCTTAAAGATGTCCTTGTCCTTCTTGAAGTGATGTGACCCTTCTCATTGCACTCATAGCATATGATGTTGACGAAGGGGTTCTTCTTGTTGTATGAGTAGCTTGAGGATGATCTTCTTCTCTTGTCATAGTTATCATAATTGGAGTTCATCTTTATGAGGAGACACCTTGACTTTTTCATGAGCAAGGCCAAGTCTTCTAAATCTTCTACCTCATCATCATAGTAACCATCTTCATCCCTGGCATTGAGAGAAATGTTCTTCTTGGTGCTTGGAATATCTCCATATTCCTTCAAGAAGAAATCATGTGTGGTGAGTTTCTCGAAAGAGTGAAGTAGGTGTCTACTAATTAAAGTCTCCATTGGTGAGAAGCACCACGAGTGTCTTGTACTCCTTAGGCAACACCCTAGCATTATTCTCACAATCTCAAGGTTAGATAATGTTAACCCGATGCCCTTCAACTCATTCACAATGATATTCATTGGAGAGAATATATCGTTCGTCCTTTCATGAGGTAGCATTTTGAAGTATTCTAATTGGTCCTTGAGAACGAACATCTTATCCTCTCGTATATTAGACGTGCCCTCGTGAATCTCATCAGCGGTGTTGCGATTGCTCACTCAATTGAAAACTTCAATGCTAAGAGAGCTAAAGATAGCATTCTTAGCTTGGTTGTTGAATTGTAAGTTGTTGGCCTTCACATCTGTGATGCAAAGCAAAAACATGCTCTTAGCATTCTTATCTTTGGTGTTGAGTTGTAAGTTTTTGGCCTCCACATTCGTGGTGCAAGTGGATTGTGTGAAGGACAAAAACATACTCAACCACATACCAAATATCTAGACTCAAAACCTAAAGATAACATGCCATGCGAACCTTCCAATAAAAATAATTTGTGCCATAAAATAAAAACATCCTACCAACATTCACACCATCTCCTGACATCCTTACTTATGGCGGTGAAGCCTTAGTTGAGTAATCTTGCTCTAATACCTATTGAAGTGGATCAGATGCATAAGAGGGGGTTGAATTGGTATCCTTTTTCACAAAGAATAAATTAAAAATTTAACCTTTACTAGCCTAACCTATGTGCCTAGTGTTTTTGTGTAGTTTTACAGCCTAGTTCCAACCCTACACAATTCTAGAAACTAGGAATTGAAAGACAACAAGGTAAATAGAGAAATATAGAAAGAGACAAGGAACATAACCAATTTTTTACCAAGGTCTCAGAGATTCGGTGATCTCCCCTACTCCTTGTTGGAGCACTCTCGCATGAGTATTGCTCTGACTTGACACCACGCAAGGAATCAAGCCATCCACTGATGGTAGTCCCTATCTACTCCGGATAGGTGGACTCCAAACTTTCACAAGTCTTCCAGTGCCTTCAACAAGCTCCTCCAAAAAAGGTCACCAAGCCAACGCTTTCAAGCCATCTATGAGACACCAATCATCAAAAGCAATAAGCCCAAAAAAGTTACTTGAACCCGGCAACTAAGAGTGATGTACAACCTAGGACTAATCTACTCTCTCAATTTCTCACAAAACACTAAAGATCTTCAATCCAAGCTTCAAAGTTCCTTGAGCTCCTCAATAGGATGGAATCTGAATTGGAGTCCCAACAGAACAAACTTGAACAGCCATAGGGTCTATATATAGTTCTCTCAGAAACTAGATGGTAGATATAGATATTTCAAAATATCCCTTTGAGTCAGATCGTCCAACCCACTTGGATTATCCGGCTTAAATGCTTCCAATAGTAAAAAAAATATAGCCATTCCACACACTCGGATCATCCGACTCAGGTCAGATAATCCGACCTACTCGGATTATGTATCTGGCTCAGATCATCCGAACTAGTGCAATTTCTCAAGAATACCTTATATATGAAATTGATCCTAGTCATGCTTCGACCCACTCGGATCATCCGACTCACATATACCTATAGTCTGACCTACTTGGATCATCTGGGTCCCGTTGAGTTCCAAAATAATATTTGTCTGTAAAACTGATCCGACTGATGTTCTAGACCACTTGCATCATCCGACCCTATTGCTTTGAAACATTCCCTCTGTGAATTGATCCGACCATACTCCGGGTCACATGGATCATTCAACTCCCATTGTTAATTCAAGGACATACTTATGGTAGATTAATCAAACACCATATTCTCTAACATGTGTCTATATTATTGATTTGATATCCCCACATCCATGATTTGTTAAATACGATCATCAATCAATACATGTGCTAATCTATAAATCATATTTGTCTCACATAATGATTACGATCAGGGATAATTTAGAATAACATCAAAACATGAATAAAGAGTTCTACGAATAAGTCACATGCTTATTTATCAATATTAATGACATTTATTTAAGGGAGAAAATAATATATTATTCAAAAGATCATAACATATAGAAGTAATACTATCACCTCCATGATCGCCTCTAGGGCATATCACTAACAATCTCTTACTTGCACTAGAGTTAATTATGCAAGTATCTGATACACATAGCTCTTGTATATGCCTCATGTTTTGGCTACAAGTGAGGGTTTCCTCACAAATCAACAATATTTAAATCCTTGTGCACACTGTATATCTTTATATCACCTCTTATCAACAATCTCATGAATAAGGTGAAAACATCGAAGTACGTGTTTAGACTTTTGATATGATCCAGGCAACTTGGCTTACGCAATGATGTTACTATTATCACAATAGAGATCTACTGGACTAGAAGTACTAAAAACCACACCTAATTTAGAAATGAATTTTCTTATCCAAATAGCCTCTTTTGCAGCCTTAGAGCAACTCCAGCAGGGTCCCTACTTGAGTCCTCATCCTACTTTTGAGGGTCGAGGGGCAAAAAATTCACTCCAGCAGGGCCCCTACTTGAGCCCTCAAAAGTAGGGGCCCTCAAATCTCCCCCTCGAGCCCTCATTCTGGGGGTGCGGAGGAGCCCCTACTGAGGGCTCAAGTAGGGGCCCTGCTGGAGTGAGTTTTTTGCCCCTCGGCCCTCAAAAGTAGGATGAGGATGAGGGTGGGTCCTATGTGTCATCCCCTCTAAGAATGAATTTGAGGGTCCTATTTTGAGGGCTTCTGTTGGAGTGTAGCTCAAAAAACAGAGCCCTTAAAAGTAGAGAGGGCCCTCAAATAAAAAGTAGAGGCTCTATTTTTAAGGCTACTGCTGGAGATGCTCTTAGAAGTAGCAATATACTCAACCTCTATTTCTCCTGCTTGAAACTTTTCCAGCTCACTACTTGTTCATTAAGACAAAACACAAACCCAGATTGCGATTGAAAATTATTTTTATCGGTTTGGAAGCTAACATTAGTGTAACCATTTATGACTAACTCTTCCTTACCTCCAAAAATGGGGAACACATCACTAGTCCTTCTTAAGTATTTCAGGATATTCTTCATAGCTATCCAATAACCTTCACCTGGATCTAACTAATATCTACTCATAACATTTAGAGCATATGATATATCTAAACATGTACAAAGTATGTCATACATGATAGACCCAATGGCAGAAGCATACGGAATCTTCCTCATCTGATTTTGCTCATTAGGTGTCAAAGGATACTGAGTCTTGTTAAGAATAATGCCATGTGACACAGGCAAGAAACCCTTCTTGGAATCCTACATATTAAATTGCTTCAATACTTTATCAATGTACGTATCTTAGCTTAATCCAATTAGCCTTTTAGTTCTATCTCTATAGATCTTAATACCCAAAATATATGCTGCCTCTCCTAAGTCTTTCATAGAGTAACTACTTAATAAAGACTTGCTAGATTCAAGCATAGAAATATCATTTTTAATCAGTAGTGTATCATCCACATATAAGATCAGAAAAACAAGTGTGTTCCCACTTGTCCTTTTGTAAACACAAGGCTCTTCTTCAATCTTGATAAAGCCAAACTTTTTGTCTACCTCACCAAAACAAATGCTCCAACTCAGAGAAGCTTGCTTCAGTCTATAGATAGATCTCAACCCTCAGTTTGTGTCATGTACACATCCTTACTTAGGTTTCTATTTAGAAAAGATGTTTTTATATTCATTTGCTATATCTACATGAAAAGTATAGATAATTATCTAAGGAATTCAAAGAATCTAAGAACATGAATTCTGGATGGATAGAATAGAACTTATAAATTTTAGAAGACTATTGTCCATAACCTGTTGCTGCTGGACACAGTCATGGAAAATTATTAGTTTATCTAATTACATGGTATAATAAAATTTTTGGCATAACGAGAAAGAGGTAGAAAACTTCTGTGGTTTCCGAAAATATTATAGTTTACTATGGTTACATGAGTAGATTAATATATATGAAAATATTAAGTTTGCTATCCAGAAGATGGCAGATCAATCATTTGGGTTAAAATAGAGGGTTAGATGATTTAATCTGGGCATGTTGATGGCTAAGAAGTTGTAGGAAATTTTGTATAGATTTCAGAACTGGTATGGTTTGATAGAATATGACTTGGGAGTCAAAAGTTATGTTGTTTTTAGTACCAGGATAGCTAGGGTGATTATCAGGTAAAGGGGAAATTTATGGATTTGGGAAGCACATAGGAGCATTGTCATTTAATTGATGTCTTGTACTGTTGTGCCTTGTATTGAGATTGGGTCATTACTATATGTGGAGCAGCGTTGGGGTTGGTGTCATTTTCTCATCAACCCGGCCGTCGCAACTACAAAAGGCAAGTACATGGTAGAATGGTATTCGAGTGTTGAAAATTATTGTTTTAATGAATAACTACTTGCTGTGATTATTCATATGACTATGTCTATTTTATATTACTCACATGCTTATGATAATATGATGATGATGTTGATGAACATGGTACAATGATGATTATACCAATTGTTTAATGTTGAAAATGAACTAAAGAAAGATATGACCATCACTTTGTATATTGAGCATTCATGATGAAAAGATGTGACCCATGGGAGTGGGATGAGGTCCCCGTTTGTAAAGGACAGGCTTGTGGTCTCCGTATGAAAGAGGATAAGCAATTAGTCCACGCATGAAAGATGGCAGGCATGGGTGAACACTGATGTGTATTACATTCCGCTATACCAATATAAGCAAAAATTGAGTTGAGACATATGCATTGCATTCATGAAAAAGTAAGATAAGATATTGAGACATGAGAAGGAAAATTGATAAGAATGGATATGTGAAATTGAGATAACGGTGAATGGACTTGAAATGCTAATTATGTTGTTGCCTCGTTTATTATTCTACTGTGTGCTTGCTGAGTCATGGACGCAGGTGGGAAGTAGCACAAGTTGACATTGTACTTAGTAGTTCTCTCTTTCATTTAGTGATCACTTGTTCATTATTAAAAATAAATCTTGCTATCTATGAATTCCTAGATGATTAATGATTTTCATTTAGCACATAATGGTTTATACTGTTGGTACCTGTCAATTTTCTTTAGTTAAATTTATTATTATTGATTCAGATTAATGTTATTTGGTTCATCGTAAAGTTAGTCAATAACTTCTGTATTGCTGAAATGTATATGCTCATAAATATGTTGAGAAATTATACTTGAGGAGCCCAGCTGTTGGTAATATGTAATTAATGATTTAAATTGATAGTATTTATAGTTATAGCTGACATTCTAGACTTTTGTTACGCCAGAGTGTTACAATATTCCACATATAGACATTTCTTCTCATTTTGTAAATACTCTTCCTCCATCACGCACACAGAGTTGGATCCTTTCCTAGTGTTGCTCCTTCAAAGAAAAAAAAGCTGAGATACCTCGTATTATGCATTGGACGACAAGTGAAGCATCTTCCAAAATGCATAGTGATCTGTTCTGCTGCTTGGTACGTACTGCTTGCAGATATGCGCAATAGGGTGTTGTCGTAGCTAATTTGATCCGTACACACACACATGCACTAGCTAGAATATTTGATCAACTATTGCTTGTGTTGGAACATGTTCAAATCTAAGGAAAATGGCAAGCACAAACTTGAGGCACAGATTGTTCCAAAAAGAAAACTAGTGAAACAGATCGATGAGGGAAAATTGCAATGGACAAATGCATCGAGAAGCCTAGTTGCACATGCATGTCAGTTAGGCCATTAGTACATTGGAAATCAATCTTCTCAGTAGCTAGAATAACCCAGCAGCTCTCAAGATCAGCAGCGCTTCTGCTGCAGCCATGACATCGTCCGGCGTGGCGCCCAACAACGGATCGCTCTGCGCACCAACCTCCTCGGCCACGATGGGCACGGCGTCGTCATCAACATCAGCGGCGTCCCCCAAGCTAACGGGCACGGCGTCCTCAACAACCTCAATGGCATCCTCCATGACCATCTCGTGCCCACCCACATCCCCGTCCGGCATTGCCACTCCGTTCTCCGGCAAAGCCTCCATGACGTTCTCGTCTGACCCGGCCTTCTCCTCCTCTTCCACCTCGTTGCCCACAAGGGCGGCGTCGGCATGCGCAGCGTCTCCTTGGAGGTAGTGCACCATTACCAGCCCAAGTCGGCCGTCCGGTTGGTTGGTGACACCCAGCTCCAGCTTCTGCGAACAAAACGCCCACAGCTCGATCATGGCATCTTCGCTGACCTTGTCGCCTTTTGCAACAAGGCCGTGCCGCCTCAGGAATTTGCCCCAATCGCCGATGAGCCGATAGGCGTTGTTGCAGATCAGGTGCTTGCACTTGAGAGTGTACAGCTGGCCGTCCCGGTCGTAAGCCTGCACGAACAGCCCGGGGCCCTTGTTGCGCACATCAGGCTTCTCCTCCTCCGTCACGATCTCGTCGAATGGGAATGGCTCGTCGTCGTCGGTGTGCCAGCTCTTGCACGACATGAGAAGGCGGTTCTGGTGGGTCGTCCTGTCGCTCAACGACAGCTTCTTGCCGTAGATGCGCACCGGCGAGGCGCCGAGGTCCCTGAGGATGTCGCCCAGCTTGTCATCTACAACGGCGAGGTTGTCGAGTGAGACGTCCATGTCAGCTCCTGCCGATGACGTTGACTGGCCGTCCTGCCCCATGCCGGCCCAGAACACGCGATCCCGATGCTTGCGCTTCTTATTGTTCTCGGCGATCACTTTCACTGCCGTGGTGTCTTCGTGGGATTGCATGCTCCGGATGGCGTCGCCCATGAGTTTCTCGCCCGGTGGCTGGCCTCGCGGGGCGGCGTCGTCGTTGGTGCTCGGCGGGCTCTGGTCCACGGCCACCATCTTACCCTTGCGGAGTCTGTCTTCCTCATATTTCGTTAGCGCCACTGCCGTAGATCCATCGTTTCCTGCACAAATGGACGTCATCGTCGACGCCTCGAAACCGTCGAGGTGGGAACCTCCATCGCCGTTCTGGGTGACCGGCTCCTCCTTGCCTGGCGGTGCCACCACCACAGCTCCATCGTTTTGGGCGAGAGCAGACGACGACGGCGTTGACGCCTCGGAACCATCCAGGAGGGAACCTCCACCGCCGTTCTGGGCGACCGTCTCATCCTTGCGTGGCCGCCTTCCTACGTGCTCGGACATGACCGGCTGGCCGCTGCTCCAAAGCGCGGCTCCGGCAGTCAGGGGACATAATAATTAACATATGTGCAGAGTGATAATAGATGAAGCTACTGCTTGATCATCACCAATACAACAACATCGAAAATTCTCACATGCAGGTTCACTAACATTTCACCTTATTCTTGACTGAGCGTATCCGGTGAAAACCACGTAAAAAATTGTCAGATGCACTGACCATTTAAA
The DNA here is from genome assembly GCA_036346575.1 of Dendrocalamus sinicus. Classification (NCBI taxonomy): domain Eukaryota; kingdom Viridiplantae; phylum Streptophyta; class Magnoliopsida; order Poales; family Poaceae; genus Dendrocalamus; species Dendrocalamus sinicus. The sequence goes on along the minus strand of CM070654.1, from coordinate 6,380,798 downwards.
TACGACAATAAAAACCTCTCAGCTTGGACAATCTCAATAATGAATTTCTCAAGGGAATATTCAACCAAATATTGAACTGTTGCTCCTCTCTCGTGGGCCCAAATTCAATTCCTATCTGAAGCTACCATAGCAGAGCGATTAAGAAACAAAAAAAAACACAGAAGAGCAGTCAATTTGTCGTGCTATCATATTCAGTGTTTTCAGCACCCTAGGGGCGCAAAATCTGATAAACTGTATATGCTCAAACATTCCATTCTATAAAGATGGGAAAGCAGATCAAGGACCAAGGTCAAACCATGCGAAATTTCCAGTCTTGTAGAACCTTCATTCATTTGTTTCAGCTTTCTACATCTGTAACCTCAAAAGTTCAACGGAAGAGCTGATACTCTGCAAAGTAAACAACAGTGCCTCCAAATGACAAATGAAATAATCGCAGAGCCAATAGTCAAAATTATATAGCAAGAAATAAGGCACATTTGAAATAAGCGCAGAGACAAAATTATATAGCAAGAAATAAGGTAAGAGACCGCATAAGAAATTCTGTTCCATACTTCCTAGTGATGCCATAGCTTTTCGTTAGCAAAGGAAACGTTTTTTCCAAGCTAGAGATGATGCGCCTTTCAGTGCAACTTCATCAACAGCCTTAGGGAGCTCAACAGGTTTCTAGTTATGTTTCGTGCGACAAAGATGGATCATAAGAACATAACAAGGAAATGATGAACAATCCGTGGTGCTTTTCTTAACTAATATTCATAAATCATAAGCAAGCTCCAATGCTTTGCCCACGCACCACAGTATGCACTAAAAAGAACAGATTAACACTACAATATAGTAAATGCAACAACTGCACTTTCAGAAGAAGAGTAAAACTGGAATGTAGATCCTGATGATTGAACTGCAAAGCTATTGTGCTTAAAAAAAATGAGATATACCATATTCATCTCTGGAAAATGGAAAGCATAAGTTGCAGTATTTATTAGTTGGTGGAATTTTCATGCAGAATAACACCAGGGCAATACATATAAAACCTGCTCTGCGGTGGAATTATCATGCAGAATAGCACCAGGGCGATACATATAAAACCTCTCAGTATGACAAAAAAAAAAGAGAATGGTAAGAAGCATATACTAGTACTATATATGTCCCAACTCCCAAGGGCAAGTTTTTACATAATTTGGAAGTCAAGTAATTTAGGTTTGGTGGTTCTGACTGAGCAGGTTGGCGAGAGGCAATACGCAGAGAAAAATAATTGTATTTGATTTTAGCCAGTACAACTGAATTCAATATATTTTTTACTGCAATATTCATGTTGACCCTGTCTTAATGAAACACATCGTTTAAAAACTAGTTACTATAGCATAAACTATAAGCCACAAGTCATAACCTCAAACGAACACAGCCTAGCAGAATTCAGAACTTAAGCATCCACCTTGTATCACTGCAAAAAAAAAAAAAAAGGAATAAAAATAAGCACTTCAGTTCATGGTTACCGTAAAGAACCACATATATATATTTTTTCAAAGCTACCTACGGTTGCCGGATGGCGAAGTTAAAAAAAAACCAAGCACGTCAACGTAAGGAGGTCTCATCTCAACCACAAAGCCTGCTAGAAACTGAATATTCATCGATCATGATGCGACTAATATGCACAATACTGCCCGTTTGGTGATGGAGATGATACTGCTTGAGACAAGACTCACTACTAAAAAACAGGATATACTGCCTCATCTCAGACGATTTGGTAGAACCATCTGTGTTATGATTACCACAGACGGTTTTACAAGTGTGATCATCTATGTTATTAGCGATGACTAGAACCGTCTGTGATACAAAATTATCATAGACGGTTCTCATTAAGAACCGTCTATGGATTATCACAAACGGTTCGGATTAAGAAAAACTATTTGTGATGTTAGAAATTATTACAGATGGTTATTAACAAAAACCGTCTCTGATAATTCATAGACGATTATTAACTAGAATCGTCCTGCATATCACAGACAGTTTTTAATCCAAACCGTCTATGATAATGCCCTGCCACGTCATCGATCCGCAGCATCTCCCCCAAGATCCCGATCCCACCCGTCCATTCTCCCCGCAGCGAATGGTAGGCACCGGGTCTCCTTCCACCTCTCGCCCCTTATGAATCCCCTACTCTTTCCCCTATTTTCACTCCAAGAACCAATACAACAAGTACGTATCTAATCCTCCACATGGCCGCAGAGTCCCCAATGCGCGGCCTCACCGTCTCCTCCCTGGTACGAATCTGTCCATCCCAAGTAGCTATCTTTCTTTAATTTTTCTATCCCAAAAATTGCAAATCTAATTCAGAATTTTGATTGAGGCGACCTTTTTGGTGCTGGTAAGAGAACGGCATAAAGTCGGAGTTCGGGCTGGCACCGTAGGGAACTGCAACTAGATGGGTGTACTACTGGAGTTAGGAAATGCATAGAGCTTGGCAAAACTAATCAAACAATAAATCGCTCCTCTTTACAAATGCCTCCAGTTTCTCACTAATAATACAATAACTTAGATATCAAACATAGACTGAACTTGGTAGAACAAAATAAATAAATAATTACATGGCAACCAAAAATAGAATTGTCTGTGATGGCCACATATCACAGATGGTTTTGGGTAGAAGCCGTTTGTGATTGTATGCTTTCACATATGGTTCTTTATACAAACCGTCTGTGTTGTGACATATCATAGACGGCTCACAAATCATCTGTGATAACCGCCTATTATCACAGTCGCATAAATTTAGACGGTTCAAAAAACCATCTGTGATGATGGTTTAGAACTGTCTATGATGACCCTTTTTGTAATAGTGAATGTTAAGGATATATCAACACCAGTTAGATTTACAGAACATCTGCAAGGCAAGAATGGATTGAGAATTAGTTGCAACACCCACTTTGGCAAATTGTGCAAGAAACAAGATTCTAGGGTTTTTTTCCGTTCTCTTTCTCCTTGTTGGGTGATGGTCTTGAGGTAACTAAGGGGAAGACATGAGTGCTTCTACCCGGTGAAAACTATTTCATTTTGGATTTTTTTAGTGGATAGTGAAAGGAGCGAAATCACTAAAATTTTAGTTATTTCGGACAAATTTTGTTCAAATAGTTTAGATCAAATTTAAATTTTAAACTTTAAAGTTAGGATAAATAATGTAAACATCTAGTTGCACAATAAGGAAGGATCAGTCTAGTGGGAAGAAGGTTAAGCCCTCTTATAGAGGTCTTGGGATTGATCTCCTTGGCATAAATTATTTTTTCCACACTAGAATGTGTGGGACCCACGTGTCAATAGAAGAAAATTAGGAAATTTGGTAGCCAAAGGTAAGATTCGATCCCTCGTACGCGCGAGAAGGAGCTAGCCATTGGGGTAGCCGCTTTGATTTGTTTAGTGTGGGGACTTCTAGTCTTTTACAAGTTCAAAATTTAAACTAAAACAAAATATTTTGGCTAAATTGCAATTATTTTAAGGGCAATGAAAGGAATGAAAATTTCAAAATTTTGGTGGAGATTTGCCGAAATTGTGAACCATGCTTCTACCCACCCTTGGACATGTCATCCCTGACGTAGTTGTGATCAGGGGTGGCAGGATGGCGAGTGGATCGACTTTGAGGAAGACCTAGATATCTGAGGTTGCTTTGAAATTTCATATTAAGGGAGGCCTGGCTGACAAGGATGACGGCAATGCTAGATCACCTAAACCTATCGGTCGAGAAGATGAAAAGTTGTGACACTACTACAGAAAGTCTAATAGTAGACGGCCAATCACAGACGGTTTGACAAAACCGTCTGTGACTAACACTAATCTGAGCATTTTAATTAGGACACCGCGTGTTGGCGGCGTCGGAGAAAGCGAGTATCGCGGTTCTTAACTATGAACCGTGTGTGATATAATAAAGCCGTTAAAACCGTATGTGATGATCTCAGATTATCATAGAGCGATTATTAATTAAAAGCGCATGCGTGATAAGCTCGTTATCGCTGACGGTTCTTAATTAAAACCATCGTGATAATTCACGAGCGGTTTTTATTAAGAACCGTCTGTGATAATGGCAATAGGCATTTATTGCGCTGCTCAGACCGCATCTGTCTTCATTTCGATCCAGATCTAGCTGGTTGCTTTACTCTTTCGCTCTGGAGGCAAGCTTGGCGATTTCAGGCCACTTAATTTGGTGGGAGGAGGCAGATATTGAGCTTTGAAGCCACTTATATTTTCCTGGTTGCTCTAGATATGGTTAGTAATGAATTTCATTTTTTCTTTGCATGCATTACAAATTTGCTCTAGATATGGTTAGTAATGAATTTCATGCTCTAGATATAAGTAATTGGTGAGTGTTATTAATTGAAGATGGTTTGCAAAATTGTTGGTTATATAATAGCTGTTGTGTTTATAATATGAATTGAGCTAGCAAATTAAGCCTCAATATAATACATGTGGCGATATATATGTAGTAATAATTAGTTAATTTAATTTGTAATACTAAGTTGTTATATATGTACATAACGTAGGACCAAGCTGGATGTATGCATGAGCCGTGTGAGTGAAGAGTACATTAATGGCGTGTCTGCTTTTACAAGAGCTGCCGAGGAGGATATGTTGAATAAGGGTGGAATATATGTCTTGTCCATGCATCATTGCGAGAATTTAAAGATGTTTAAGAACCGAGGGCAAATTGAAGCGCACTTGATTCGGAGGGGTTTCAAAAAGTGTTATACGTGTTGGACCAGTCATGGCGAAGTAAATGATCAAATGCCGTCGGATGACATCGCCGGTGAAGTGAATGATATGCCACCGAATGACATCACCGGTGAAGTGAATGACATGCCGCTGGCTGATGTCGATTGTGGTTCGGATTCGGATAGGTTGCACGATGATAATCTGGATCAGATGATCCGCGATGTAGAAGAGAACTATGATGAGAGAGAGTATGTTAAATTCCGAGGCTTGATGGAGGACTCGGAGAAACCTTTGTACGCGTGCTGCAAGTACACGAGGTTGTCGGCCGTGCTTGCACTCTTGAAATTGAAGGCAAGCAACAGTTGGTCCGACAAGAGTTTCACAGCGCTGCTAGGTCTTTTAGCGGACATGCTTCTGGAGGGAAATGAGTTGCCTAAAACCACGTATAATGCCAAGAAGGTTCTTTGTCCGTTGGGAATGGAAGTAGAAAGAATACATGCATGTCCGAACGACTGTATCCTCTACCGTAAAGAGTATGCAAACATGCATGTATGTCCGGTGTGCAACGCATCCCGATACAAACGTAACAATCAATCCGATGATGGCGAGGAGCAGAGGCGAAGAAAGGACCTCTGCTAAGGTGGCATGGTATTTTCCTATAATTCCCGTTGAAAAGTTTTTGCAAATCCAAAGGAGGCAAAGCGCGCGTTGGCACTCGAGGAGCGCAAGAAGGATGGAATGCTAAGACACCTTGCTGATTCCGCGCGGTGGAGAAACATCGATAGGAGTTTTGCAGACTTGGTGCAGAACCAAGGAATATAAGGTTTGGGTGAGTATAGATGAAATGAATCCTTTCGATAGCATGAGCGTGACATAGCACATGGCCCGTGACTCTGCATCTATAACCTTCCTCCTTGGTTGTGTATGAAGCGAAAGAACATTTTACTGTCGATACTTATCCAAGGGCCAAAACAACCTGGGAATGATATCGATGTGTTCCTAGCACCGTTGGTGGAAGATCTAAAAGTACTGTGGAACGAAGGGGTACAGGTATGGGACGCATACAACCGAGAGAACTTCACTCTGCGCTCCTTATTATTCTGCACCATAAATGATTATCCTGCCCTTGGTAACCTATCCGGCCATAGTACAAAAGGTGTCAAAGCTTGTACTCACTATTTAGATGGTACCGAGAGTGTGTGGCTGAGACATTCACGCAAAATCGTCTACATGCGTCACCGCCGGTTCCTTCGGAGGGCTCACCCATACCGCAAGATGAAGAAACAATTTGACGGAGAGAAGGAAGACGGTTCAGCTCCAAGGCATTTAAGGGGACACGAGGTTTATGATATGGTTAAGGATTTAGATGTTGTCCTCGGAAAGGGACGTAAATTGAGGGCTCATGAGAAGAACACTTGGAAGAAGAGATCAATATTTTGGGACTTACCTTATTGGGAGTACCTAGATGTTCGACACCGCATCAACGTCATGCACGTAGAAAAGAATGTATACGATAGCTTGATTGGTCTCTTGCTGAACATTCGTGATAAAACAAAGGACGGCGTCAACACACAGCTTGACTTGGCTGATATGGATATTAGGCCTGAGTTAGCACCGACACATACTGATAATGGACGAACGTACCTTCCCCCTGCGTGTTACACTCTGTCCAAGGCTGAGAAAACGAAGCGTGCGGTGCTTGCATGGTGTCAAAGTTCCGTCTGGTTACTCCGGCAACGTGAAGAAACTTGTTTCGATGCAAGATTTGAAGTTAAATGGCATGAAGTCTCATGATTGTCATGTGCTGATGACACAGATGCTCCCTATTGCAATTAGAAATATTTTGCCGATCAAAGTCCGAGAGACAATCATGAGGCTATGTTATTTCTTTAACACAATTGCTCAGAAGGTCATCGATCCCGAAGGACTAGATGCTCTGCAGGACGAGGTGGTGATGACTCTATGTCATCTTGAAATGTATTTCCCTCCTTCGTTTTTCGATATCATGGTCCATCTCATTGTTCACGTTGTGTGGGAGATAAAAATGTGCGGGCCCGTATTCCTACGTAGCATGTACCCATTTGAGAGGTTCATGGGAATTCTCAAGTCATACGTACGGAATCGATCTCGGCCAGAGGGCAGCAACGTCGAAGGTTATGCAAGCGAAGAGGTCATTGAGTTTTGTGCCGATTATATGGCTCAGACTCAACCGATAGGTGTGCCTCAATCTCGTCATGAAGGGAAGCTGAAGGGTATTGGAACTATCGGAAGGAAAGCAATCACTGCAGATATTGACACGTATAGTCAAGCCCATTTCACGGTGTTGCAACACATGACTGAAGTGGCACCTTATGTCGACCAGCACAAGGATGTGCTTCGGCAACAGAATCCGGAGCGGCCGGATGTTTGGATCATGAGGCAACACAACAGTCGGTTCAACCAATGGTTGAAGGAGCAAATCGCTAGGAGCTCATCAAGTGAGATGCTGACATGGTTGGCAAAAGGGCCAACATTTACAGTTGTGACATGGCAAGGATATGACATAAATGGGTACACATTCTATACGCAGTCTCAGGATATAAAGAGCACTAACAAGAACAGCGGTGTCCGCATAGATGCGTACAGTACTGATGGGTCGAGAAACTCATACTATGGGTTCATAGAAGAGATTTGGGAGCTCAACTACGTGCTTTTCAAGATCCCCTTATTTATTGCCGTTGGGTGCATCTCCCACAGTGAAGGTTGACAAGTACGGTGTCACTACCGTGGACCTCCAACGTGTCGGGTACAAAGACGAACCATTCGTACTCGCCAACCAAGTTGTTCAAGTTTTCTATGTAACCGACCCGGCAAATAGGAAACGACATGTAGTTCTTCATGGAAAAAGGAGAATTGTTGGAGTAGAGAATGTAGTGGACGAGGAAGAATACAATCAATTTGACGAGTTACCTCCTTTTGGAAAAGGCATAAGGGTCGACGACGTCGAACAACGTGACGAAACTAGTTATGTACGCATTGATCATCATGAAGGGCTAATTTTTAAAGGAAATAAGCAAGTAGAATGAGAATGTACGATATATATACACACACACACACACAACAATATGCATGTGTGTGATGTATATCTGAATTTACATTTATGTATATAACAATATGCATGTGTGTGATGTATTTGTGAATTTACATTTATGTATACAACAATGCATGTGTGTGATGTATTTGTGAATTTACATTTATGTATATGTGAAAATGTGTGAAGAAATACATTGTGTATATGTGAATTTGCATTTATCTTTGGTTGGTGTTGTATATGAATGCAGCTGGTTAATTTGTGTTGTGTGTATGAATGCGCAGCAGCTGGTTGGTGTTGTCTTAATTACTACAGTCCGGGGAGGCTTATCACAGACGGTTCTAACGTAAGAACCGTATGTGATAGTTTGACTATCACAGACGGTTCTAAAAGTAGAACCGTCTGTGATAGTCATACTATCATAAGACGGTTCTAAATGTAGAACCGTCGTGATATTAATATCATGACGGTTCTTACTTTAGAACCGTCTGTAATAAACCTCCTACATATACCCCTGTCTAGGGTTTTCCGCGTATCCTACAGTTACTAAATCTCGCCGCCTCCTCGCTCCTCCATCGCCTCCCCGAGCCCATCGCCGCCTCCCCGAGCCCATCGTCGCCTCCCGGACCGCGTTGTCGCCTCCTCGAGCCCGTCGCCCCCGAGCCCGTCGCCCCGCCTCCCGCCCGCGACGCGCCGCCGCCTCCAAGCCGTCGCCGCCTCCGGACCGCGTCGTGCGCCTCCTCGAGCTCGTCGCCTCCCGGCGCGTCACCGCCTCCTCGAGCGCGTCGCCTCCCGATCGCGTCACCGCCTCCTTGAGCCCGTCGCCTCCCCGACCGCGTCGCCGCCTCCCCGACCGCGTCGCCGCCTCCTCGAGCCCGCCGCCTCCCGACCGCGTCGCCGCCTCCTCCCGAGCCGTCGCCTCCCGAGCGCGTCGCCGCCTCCCCCGAGCCCGTCGCCGCCTCCCCGAGCCCTCGCCGGCCACCTCCCCTGTGCAAGTTTGTTAATCTTCCATATACTGAGATTGCCTTTGGGATTTACAGTTGCTCGATAATGATAAATTCATATACTGAAATTGCCTATGGGATTTACAGTTGCTCGATGATGATAAATTCATATACTGAGATTTGTTCATTCGGTCTTTGAGCTCTAATAGCTGTCGGTTCATGCAGTTTTAAGGTTATAGACTGAATTATTGGGCAAAGATATTAAATTGATCTGTTAGGATTTGATCTTGACAAGTTAAAAGACTGAATTATTGGGTAAAGATAACTTGTATGGTCTTGATTTGTATGAATACTGCTGTCTGAATATATGCATGCTGAATATATCTTGATCTTGGGATTGTAGAGTTTGTATCTAGAGCTCAAAAGACTGAATTCATTATTTGACATAACCAATCAAGGAAGAGTATATGATTTAGTAGCGGGACGGCCAAGATTAATCTTGTGCAACCCTACAATTTGAGAGCACAAATTAATCAATTAAAACTTGAGCTTGTTGCTAGTCTTAATTGATACATGCCTTTTTACATTGTCATACATATTCATGTTTAGACTGTTATTGATTATATTATTGATGCTTATTGCTTCATATATATGCCACATAGACCTTCAAAGGGCATGAAGCAAGTAACACATTCTAGTGTATCTTGTTCAATGAACCTGATACACTAGTTTGTGTCATTTGCTTCATAGAACTTTGTTTAGAGACCTTGTAGTAATAGTATATGTCACATAGACCTTCAAACGGCATGAAGCAAGTAACACATTCTAGTGTATCTTGTTCAATGAACCTGATACACTAGTTTGTGTCATTTGCTTCATAGAACTTTGTTTAGAGACCTTGTAGTAATAGTATATGCCACATAGACCTTCAAGGGGCATGAAGCAAGTGACACGCTCTAGTGTTCCCTGTTCAATGAACCGGGTACACTAGTTTGTGTCATTTGCTTCATAAAACTTTGTTTAGAGACCTTGTAGTAGTAATAGATAGATATTGATTCTATATATGTATATATGTAGGTATATATATGTATATGTATGTATGTATGTATGTATATACACATATATATGTATTGTAATCGCCTATATTGAGCGAAATAGATAGATATTGCACTTTCTTATCTTATGGTATGGCACTTTCTTATCTTATTCTAATAGACCCACAAATTGAGCAAAATGTCATCCGCACATTCTTCAACACCATCGCCGGAGGCGTCCGCTTAAAAATCAAGACGCCAAGGAAGAGGGCTATCGAAGAAGCCTGAGGGCCGATTTACCATCACACATGTCGATGTATCTGGGGTCCCTCTCCTTCCTCGCAAAGCAGCAAGCGCATGGAAGAGCATGATTGGAATCGTTGCATGAGGATGAATTGAGATCACATTCAATTCGTGGAAGGACATGCCTGCGACTCGGAAAAGAAAGTTGTGGACAGAAATTTTGGCATCGTTCGAGATCCCAGAAGAACACCAAGACGCCGTGCAACGACAATCCTTGCTAGGGGCGTGCAAAGCATGGAAGAACTTCAAGAACAAGCTTGTCAAGGACTACGTGGAGAAAGGCGAAACACCCTTTCATAAATACCCATTCCTGGAACCACAATGGGAAGAGTTCAAGGCTTCAAAGACGACTGAAGAATTCAAAAGTACAAGTGAGGCGCACAAGGCCCTCCAGGCAAAAAACACACACCCCCACAGACTTGGCACAGCTGGGTATGCGGGTAAAATCCCGCAGTGGACGAAGGAGGATGAACTGGCAGCCCTGCAGGACATCGCCCCGCCATTTAGCAATATCCCGGATGACCGCGCTCGAAATTGGATTAGAGCAAGGTCATCCACAACGACATCGGGGGACGTCTCCTTTCGAAACCCTGCAGACCAGCAAGTGTCCGAGCGCCTGATAAGATATCGATCGAACTACGTAGCTTGTAATTACTCCACAACTTCGTACGAAGTGAAATGACATGTCGTGCTCTTGCAGGAAGAGTGAGTTTTGAAACTACCCTGGGATCATTCCAGAGAACAAGGGAGAATGATATGCTCTCCGCGCCTTGGGAAACAAGAAGCACCCGGGCCATACGAGAGGCCTTGGCCTTTACGTTCCTTGGAAACATGGTTTCCAAGATGACTCCGACATATATCGGCGCAGGAAGAGAAACAAAGTCGAGCGTGACGCACGGCTACGAGAAGAAATCAAGACATCTCTTAGAGAGGAGCTAATGGGTGAGCTGGCTCATGTAGTTAGAGATGAGGTGCGGAAACAGACAGAAAGTCAGCAGGCCGCCGCCACCGCTCCTATGCTAGCTAGCCCACACAACCGTCCGAGTAGTTGCGCATCCAATCTGACGCAAACTGATGCTAGATTTTCTATGGACGACATCCTGGTAATAATTATTATCTCTCGAATGCTTGCTCCATTGATAGGCCTATTCGACTAGCTAATTCTGTATTGTTATGTAGGAGCCTACGAAGTGCAGGCTCCAAGTGAGATATGATTCCATTCCCTTGCACGCTGCTTAGGGCCAGGCATATCCATCTGGTATCGGGGCCATGCTGCACGGTCAAGCTTTAGCGCCAGGCTTTGCAAAAGTTAATGTGGATGGTGTGCATGTCAATTTTGAGGTCGTCCCGCCACAAGCCCCCAACGACGAGATCGTGACTCTAGGGCAGGCCATTGGAACATTCATCCGATGGCCCAAATCGACATCTCCTCGAGGCTTCTTCACCGGTGGCCGGACAGAGCTAAATGCGCTGGTGCGATCTCCACAAGTGCAGCGCGAACGAGCTAAATGCGCTGGTGCTATCTCCACAAGTGCGCGCGAACGAGTTAAATGCGCTGGTGCTATCTCCACATGTGCGGTGCGGCGAGCTACTGCACCGGTGCTATCTCCACGGTGCTATTCTCGCCAAAGCAACTTGCACCGTCAGTACCATTACGATCGACTACCATAAAGTCGGCCGACAATCGAAGCGATGGCGAGGGCAAATCAAAGACGAAGGATGATGACGATATCCCGTACCTGCCATTGGCCCGCAAATTCGTGCTAGGCGAGCCGATGATATTCCCGGAAGAGCACCTCTTAAAACTAGGACTTGGTTGCCAAAGATTACACGCTTGGTATATGGAACAGTCCAATAGGCCAGAGGCAGAACGGCGCTCGGGTATCACTGTCAAATTCAAGCCGGAACATTTCATGCACGAAGCTCACGAATGTGTCTTCCCGGTGACCTTTGACGATATATTTGAACTTTTCACGCTCAATGCTCTCGACGCCTCACTCGTTCAATCTTGCCGCTGTAAGTGCATACAATCACGTTTACATTCACGTAATACCGATATATGTCACAATTTGTTGCTTTTCTGTGTATATATAGATTCATGCTGACCGAAGCTAGATCATCAAAATCACCAATTGGTTTCCTGGACCCATGCTTGGTCGCCATTGATACCATCAACGAGGATGCATCCTTCGTCGAGAACTATATTACAAAAGCACTGCTGGCTCACCAAGATAAGGAATTTGTTCTTATGCCATACAATGAGCACTTCCATTGAATTTTAATTGTAATTATACCAAAATGGAACAAGGCTATATACCTTGATTCTCTAAGTAAGAACAAATCCAAGTACACAGCTATCGCCAAAATACTCGATAGGTACGTACATTGTACATTGTACTCTTTCTTTCCTTCCGAATGACTAATCTAACTTTTTCGAATAACGAAGGTCGTTCGCCACATACGTTCAACAAACACGTGTCTCGACGACAGGGGCCAAGCCCTTCAAACATGATCGCAATTTTCGGGTATTCGCTAGCTACACATTAATTAATCATATACAATACTTAGTAGTAATGCCACTTGATTTAACATATTCTATTTTTTGCAGTGCCACCAGCAGCAGCCGGGCAACACGTGTGGATACTACGTGTGCCACCATATGAGACTACTCCTCGATTCCACCAAGATCACACATTCTAAGGTTTGTCAATCTTCCCACATTTATTTCATACATGTCAAGTTTTATATGTGCGCGCGTTGATATTCCTATCGACAGGCTGCGCCCATCTCTACATCTGCATTGAAACAACCGGACTTTGCAAAAATTCGAGGAGAGTTCATTTGGTTTTTGTGGACTAAAGTCGTAAGATCAGATCGAGAGTTCCACTGCCCAGAATGATTTTTTTATTGTAATTCTAAGTGCAAATGCAGTGTAGATCTTTTGTAATTGTGTATTTGTTAATGGATATTTTATTTCAATTCAATTAATTGATTTGCGAAATGGATGTTTTATGTTTGTGAAATGAAGTGCATTGTCAATTGGATGTTTTATGTCTATGAAATGAATTGAGATGTGAAATGTATCTGAAATGAAATGAGATGTGTGAATTGTATATGTTTTATGTCTGTGATTATCTGCTTATTTCAGAGGGCATGGTTAGCATTTCTGAGGCTAGCCAATAAGCGAAATATATTTAGGGGTTGAAGGAATACCACAGACGGTTTTGAGTAAAAATGCGTGATAGCTGATAATCACAGCGGTTTTTACTCAAAACCGTCTATGATGATCAGTATCACGACGGTTTTAACTAAAAACGTCTGTGATTATCAACTATCGCGAGCGGTTTTACTCAAAAACCGCTCGTGATAGCTGATAATCGCTGACGGTTCGAAAACCGTCTGTGATGACCTTCGATTATCACTGACCCATAAATACAGACGGTTCACAAAACTGTCTGTGATGACGTTTTCGAACCGTCTGTGATGACCTTTTCTGTAGTAGTGTGATAAGCGATGATGAGGAAGATTATGGCCCTCAGGCGAAGTGGTCGATCATCGGCAAGGCAATGTCCCCTTCTGTACTTCATATTCAAACCATTATGGGAGCGATGCGGGCATGCGGCCGGCTTGGGGAAACCCTAGGGGTTTACATGCAAGATCTATTGTTGGTAATCTTTTTATTGCCGACTTCATGAATGCTGGATGGCACGCCCTGGCTGGTGGGTAAGCATGCAATTCTCCTGTAGGATTTGGATTTTGATCTGAGACCATCTGATGTTCACTTTGGCAAGATGTTGATCTGGATCCGAATCCTAAATCTTCCATTTGCTTGGGCGAATGAGAGAAGGGGCAGGAAGATTGGTCCATGATTTGAGAGCTGGACAAACTTGATGTCAATGAATTCGGGGATGCCACTGAACCTTACCTTTGGGCATGAGTGGCCATTCCTGTTGATAATATTGGCAGGGGAAAACTCGAACATTGTAAATAAACAGAGAGAACATAAGAGTATTTTTAAATTTCTCTATTCTTTTACTTGCTTCATACAAAACTGATTACAAGCCTTCTCAATACATAGGCTAATACTCTCTTACTAAAATACGTACTCGGATTTCAAGTTGATTACAATTTCAATTTGAGTTACACATGGAGATAGATTCTACTATGTCTCTGACTCTAAGTCAAGATTATTTTCAACAATCTCCCCCTAATCTTGACTCGATATACTCTTAGTTTAATCTCAATGCTTTATGAACTACTAGCCACACCTCCACATAAAGTGTTCTACATATAAGTTACATATAGGAACTCAACTCAACCAATCCAGGTCCATCTAGATACAAAGATTCTAAAACATTGAGGCAGTAGGTCTCAACTATGATTTACCCAACTCATACTCGTCACAGAACGGTGACACATTTTCTCAATATTCCGGACTCAACTCTGCTTTCTTGAGTATGGACGGTGAACACATCTTCTCAAAATCTCAGAATCAACTCTATTTACTTGAGTTTGGACGGCAAACACATCTTCTCAATGTTCCGAACTCATCTCACTATCGGAGTAGTGTTGGTTCATCATTGCTGAGAGTTTTAGCAAGAAACAGTTTCTCCATCTTCAGCTTGTGGTATTCTGAAGCAAAATGCCTATAATCCTTACAATTATAACACATCACTTTTACCTTATCAAGTTTCTGATCCTAACGGCCTCCACCGCTAGAGCTGTTCTTGCCTTCACGTTTCAATGATCGGACCTCCCACTCGGCTTAAGCACTCATATACACCTTTATCTTGATTGTGCAAGCTACATAATTACTAGTCATGAACATCAGATAATATAGCGAGACAATGGAACTCATATTTACCATCACACTAGATGATGCCTCGTCATCGGTGACACAACTTTCCAAAAAACACAGCATGATCTTGGACACAGAGCAAGAACTCAGGTTTACAAAATTTCTGTTACAGACCGAACGACGGAAACTTATCTTTAGATTTGGGGCACACAGCTTCTGAGCACTGGTTTTTACTTTTTTGCTTGAACAAAGAAACTAAAGTAAAACATTACTTTTCGCTGTTGTCCATCAGATGATTCGATTTCTACCTTTAACTGAAAGCTTAGACCGAAGAAAACTAATGCTGCTCGTCTGCCTTTTCTCATGGATGGACGAAAAGAAGCTGAAGCCGCTTGGTTTATCTCTGAGAGAAAACCCAAGTACTTGCTTCGGGTCCCATGCTTCTCTAGACGCACCGCTGAAGTCCTACGCTGGATTACTGCCTGCTGGTCGTTTTTCCTTGTGTGACGCTGAGCCTTGGACTTCCGCCTCGGAGACGGCCTACACCGACTCGGAATTGGCAAAAAATCTGCGTCTAGTTTGGAAGCAAACTACACAAAAGCTTTCTCAGTTTTGACGAGAAACAAACGTTGCACTTCCCCGGAAGACTTCTCACGTACGGCTCGAAAGTCTACTGTCTCCGGTCTCGTGCTTTCCTTGGGCCAGATGATTTGTCTCTCTTTTGTGGAGAATAGTTTACATTAATTATGAAAGAAAAAATATAATTTATAAGTGTGAGAGAAACCTATCTATTGAACTAGTCTTTTAGAGAAAGAAGACTCAATACCACTTATAAAGCTATTGCTTTAAGATTTGCATATGGCAACCTGTGCCTTAGGTGGGCAGCCTGTTTGGACCTGTGGCCTGGGGAGTAAATATTGTTAGATCTAGTCATACAACCAGGGTCCGTTCTGATTATGAGTATCAGAATCTAGGCGCATAACATCTCTTTAGACCTCATAGTTACAAAAATGCACAGCTAAGGTGTGAGGAGAATGTTGAGAATAGTCATGTCACACATCGGACAAGCCTTTTAAAGGAGAAGACCTAATACCATTTATAAAATTGTTGCTTTATAATTTGTATATGACAACCTGTGAGTTTAAGTGGACAGTATGTTTAAACTTATGGTCCAAAAGTAAATTTGATTAGACGTAGACATAATCCGTTCTCACGTGCAAAAAACCTACTGCTGCCTTGCCTCGGAAGAGTTGCGTGAAGACACGCCGGGATCAAGCGACGTGCGCCTCGGGAGCACCGCAAGATGCACCAAAACGGAAATCACTTAGATGGTTTTTTTTCAGCGACTCAGTCTTGCTTGCTCTGCTCTGATATCAGTTGTTAATTTTATCCGAGGAGAAAACTCATATATTATAAATAAACAGAGAAAATATAGAAGAATTTTTGAATTTCTCTATTCTCTTACTTGTTTCATACAAAACTGGTTATAAGCTTTCTCAATATATAGGTCATCGGGAACCCGACCATAGCCCCAGAAGCCGTTGCAAAACACCGTAAATAAAGCTGTGTTTAATGGGTGATTTCAATAGTGAAGCATAAGTAGATTTGGAAATAAGTTGAAAATATTGAAGTTTGGTTATTAAGATATTAAAACCCTAAATTCCTTAAGAAGTTCATGTTTTGTTATCTTGTGTTTAAAAACAAAATGTTTACAAATAAAATTGCATCCACAAATACTTTAACAAAACCACTATACTCCCATCTTTTGGAAATCCTGGCAAATAGTTATATAGCATTTTTCCATGTGACTTGTTGAGTACGGTTAATTGTACTCATACTTGCTAAAATCATAAACAAAAAATGCTTGCCAAGAAAATGAAGAAATCTATGAAGATGACGGCGAGGAGCACTACGATATAGACAACGCTTGGTGTTAGGGTTTATTGTACACTCAGACATGCCTGTGGAGTTCTTTTGTATTGTAATACAACTTTGTGTTGCACGCCCCGCAGTATAAAACTTAGCTGCTAAGGCTTAATTTTTGTAATAAAGTTTAGTTTTTATGCTTAAGCCTATGTTGACAATGGTGTACACTCATCTATACTCGCGGCTGAATAATTCTGGACAATTACGAGGGTATTCTAATGGCTCCAAAAATAGAGACGTTACAGCTTTCCGAATGGAGTTGGCGTGGGAAGTTTTGGCAGAGGCGGCGGGGGTCTGGCACTCCTATGGAAGAACGATGTTGAGGTGCAGCTGCCATCGCTGAACAAGTCGCATATTAATGTTGTTGTCAGGAGCGTGGAGTCCGGTGTGCGTGAACGGAGATTCACGGGCTTCTACGGTGGATCGAAAAGGGAATTGCGTCCAAATAGTTGGGCGCTGCGGAAATACTTAAGCACACTACGCACAATTGAACTTGGCTTGTAATGGCGATTTTAATGAAGTGCTTATTAGGAATGAGCAGTTTGGAGGGCAGGGGAGGAGTGAATGGCAAATGGAAGGTTTTTACGGATGCCGACGACGTCTGTGGCCTTTCGGATCTTGGGTTTCTTCGGTGGGACGTATGCCTCGGATAACAGACAGGAGGGCCGTATCAACATCAAAGTGCGGCAGGATCGAGGACTAGCAAACTCGAGCTTCTTTGATATTGAGTGGATTTTTTTAGATTGATAGTTTATAACTTATAGTTTAAATATTTGAATTATATCTGTTCGTAGGGGATAGTATAAATAGAAAAATAGTCGTATGTGATTTTGGCTGATACAGTTGAATTTAATACACTTTTTACTACAATCTTCTTATTGACACCGTTTTGAAAAAAAAAACACATTTTTTTTAAAAGCTAGTTACTTAGACAATACAAGTATAAACCGATTGAAAGTCGAAAAGAACTGAGCCAATATTTTCTCGGACGTGAAGGTCATGCACATTCTGACCGCATAGAGGATCATTGTGGGCTGTTAATCGAGATGTCTCGTACTAGCTCTCGACCTGCACGAGTGTTGGACAGGGTATAACCAATTCCTTATATTAGTAAATAATGCTTATAGATATATCACTGAATTATTTTATACATGACGTAAACCATATCATACATTAATATTACAAATCAGATGATGAGGACATGACCCCTATGGATACAACCATATTTACAATGCTTGCTATTTCAATTATAAGAGCTCGTACACTTCACTTAGATTATCAGGTTAGCTCATTCTTAGGAATGCCTTTATATTATATGAACTATATGATACTATCTAATGATGAAAATATGTATTTTTGTAACACCACATCACTTTTGGACCAATTCAAGTAAGATTTCAAGTTGTACACGTTTTAGAATCCAATTCAGACTCTAGATCAATTCGGATTCAGTCTGATAGACCCAACTTCAAATGTGCATAACTTTCACATACAGAGTCCGTTTGAGATCCATGAGTACTTATTTGAAAGTTTTTCTCGTCATCTTTCCAATGAATCTGGCCTCAACTCTAAATTCCTCTTGTGCATACTGCAATCATTAAAAGAAGGTATTGCATCACCTGTTTGAGCCAAATTGGGCCTTGTAATGCTTAGGCCCAAGGAGAATGCGCCCCCTCTCTTGGCCCGTACTATTCACGACCGTACTGTTCATGTGAACAGTATCATAAATAGTACTACCCCTTATTTCGTAGTTTTACACGGCTTTCCCTCCCCTATTTAAGGAGACCGCACCCTTCTAGTTTCCTACGATTTTATTTACTTAATTTTTCATTGTGAAAACTCTTGTTCTTCGCTTGTGTCGACCAAACCAACCGTAAAGAAGCTCTATGGAATCCCACCTTTTTGAACTCAATTTATATATTTGCAATTCAGATTACTTGTTATGTTGTTCTTACGTGTTCTTCGGTTGCATGCAAGAATAGACTTTCGTGGTTATGTCAACCGCGTTCTTGGCACGGTTGATAATGACTTGGAGTGTGGTTTAGTGATTACTTGGTGTTCTGGTCGTGGCCTATTAGAAGCCTACATCATCAAAGTTGTTCTCCTCCAAATCGAAGTTATCAACCTATCGGAAGATCGGGACCCCATTGCTTCATCATCAAAGTCCAAATAGACCGCATCGAGTCAAGTTTACAATAAGGCCCGACCAGGCAAAATTGAAACATTACATAAGACGGAAGTGTTAGCAAAAGAGGAGAGCACATCTCGCCACAAGCAAGCGACTAACTGGGAGTAATATGTGTACAAACGATATTAACCAAGAGTTTGTATAATATTGGTGCATGCAAATACCACTTTAGTCGGTAAGACTGGGATAAGGCCTAAACTACTACAGACTAACCTAATCTCCTCCGTCTTCTTCACCTTCAGCTCATGGAGTATTGTAGTTCGTGTAGTGACTTTGATCCACAGGTTTTGAGAGATTCAGTAAGCGAGAGTCAATACACATAATGCAGTATTTATATATGCAATGTTCAATAAAAGTAGGTTCGGGCTCTTTTATTTGCTTGAGAGCATTATTTGAAACCTACAATAAACAGAAATTCCTACGACGTAGCATTTTGACTAGGCCACATTTTTATTAAAGAGAGTAAAAGTGTGCAATATTAATAACGGTATAGATTCCATCCACCATATGCAAGTTTTTGCTACTAGGGTTACTGTTGTAGGGGTGGCCCCCACCTAGGTCCATCCGGCCTACTAAAGGGTTGTAAAGTCCAAAACGTGGTCGAAGATCGACATGGTGGTCGGAGATTTATGTGATCGAAGATTCACGTGGTTGAAGATCAACAGATCGATGTGGTCAAGACCTGAGTGGTCGAAACCAATATGGACGGAGACCAGCGTAGTCGAAGATCTATGTGGTCGAACCGAACAATATGGTAGGAGACCTGAGGGATTGAATCATCCGATGTGGTCGAAGACCAACGTAGTCGACGATTGATATTTCTAGCTCTATGTGAGCAGTTCAATCAATTTTGTGTGAGTGGTCCGATCAACGAGCGGTACTACTGGCTCTGTGTGAGCGGTACTTCTGATTTGCAGAACGACCAGCTTGTGTAGCGATACGTTTTTTTCAAAGAGACACTTTTGTGGAGTATTATCGTCCCCGTGGTAATCGGTAGTTTTGCATGAGTGTAGCGGTACTTTCGATGATCAGTAGTACTGGACTTTAGCTGGTGGAACTACTAATAGCCTACTGTAATGGCTAGTTTTCTTACCGTTGCGAAGAGGAGCGGAACTACCGACCGTATAATGGCGGTACTTCTAAAAATTCTGTGTTCCTCAGGTGTTTTACTTCCAACGGCTAGTTTTTGTGGTATGGATATATATACCCCTATAGCCGGTTGGAGTAAGACTTTTGGTACTTTATTTCAATTTCTTCTCAATTGTGCATATGTTGCATCTTATGAGCAAGGAAGAAGGTTTTGGATTGCATGTGTTGTATCTAGATGTGGATTTAGTGTCTACTTGAGTTTGTGCATTCATTGCACATGGTGAGAGTCAAGCGAGGGGCTTGACTTGTTACTCTTGGAGGTTGCCAAGTCCTAGACGACGTTGGAGGTGTCGTGTGCGATGATCTTCTCAAAGAAGCTTGTGAGAAAACTGATGAGGACATCCCAGAGGTTTGAATCAAGAGAGGATGAAGATGAAGATGTTGTTGTCCAGAATTGTTTGATGCTACAAGTGGTGAACCAGAGGAAGCAAGGGGTGCCACAAACACGAGAGGAAACCGTCCAAAGCCTTATGCGGCCAGCCTATGGCCCAATATAAGAGAAATGCAATTGTTTATACTTTTATAAAGTCATGTTTTCCATTTCATGAATTCAATCATATAATTAGTTAGTGTTCAATTCTGAATTGCTTTAGGATTTAAATCGGTTTCAATGACTGAATATAATAGAGTCAGGCTCAAGCCCATTATGTGTGCATTGGGGGACTCCTTTATAAGGCAGCCACCACCCCATAGAAAAGACAGACCACCATAAACCAATCTATTATTTTCATAGAACTATACGCTTGTTCTTCCTACGGCTTGGCATATGATTACAATCTAGAGGGGAATTGGGCATTCTCCACCCCGTTGTTCTTGTGATTCCTTGTGATTTGCAGGAGCGACAACACATCTACTTGTGTGGCCGAGTAGACAGGATCACAAGCGTGTGATTGGGCGAATTCTTTTGTCGTAGGTTGCTGTTCTAACAGTGGTTGGCACCATCAGTTCATCAGATTGTACGAATCCAAGTTATCCTCATTGATCCTACGTCGTGAAAATTGGGCACCCCATATCAAAGACCCGGCGAACTGTGCAGATTGGAGCACACCTATCCGAAGTGAGAAAGAGCTACCACTAGTGGATTTGAGGTAAAAGTTTTAATTCGTGGATCCGATCCAATTCGTTTGGGCTTTCCTCAATGTGGACTAGAGGAGATTAGCAAGTCTCCGAACAACATAGTAAAAAAAACAATTGTGTCAATTATGGTTTATTTTTCTTGTACTTAATTACATTCAAGCAATTTATATTCATATAATTAAATTGATTGCTTGTCATTCTAAGACTGCAAATTTTGACATAGCCTTATAGAGTTGATGCGTTTAGATGAACATAATTGATTTAGACTTTATTCCTGCTTTGTGCGGAAGGGTTGTCCTGTATCTTGAAGTCATTGGCCTGCTTATTTATCGAGAGTAGTCCGGGTCAGCATCCATGACCCCTGGATATCTTTCTTTTCGCTGATAACTGCATAGTGCTCTCGGAAGCATCGCAGAGAGGTGCAGATCGGTTGCAGAATATCCTCCTAACTTACAACCGTGGTTCAGGTCAATTGGTGAACAAGCTGAAATCTGTAGTCTTTTTTAGCAAGAATTGCGATGATATCATGAAACAAGAAGTATTGGAAACTCTAGACTCATAGAATCAATCATGTTTTTGGTAGATTCTGTTATTTTTAGAGATTTTGTGTTTCATATTTAGAAAGTATTCGTTATAGATATTAGAGTTGGTTTGTAATTTCTTTTAGATATATAGAGTTTTTGTCGAATACGAATAGTTGTTTGCTCTGAATGAAAGAGCACCCGTGTAATTAGTTTTTGCTTGAGAGAAATAAAAGCAGAAAACGGAAGCGCTTGTTGCCCCGAAAAAATGTACGTGTTCTCTAGGGGTGGAAAACGGTAACGGATAATTCGTTTTATCCGATATTCGTATCCGAGAGAAATCCGAATATGGTAAGCAAAATCCGTATTCGAAAATATTCGTATTCGTATTCGAGAATATTCGTATCCGTATTTGAGAGTTGAGAGTATTCGCATTCGTATTCGAGAATATTCGTATCCGTATCCGTATTCGAGACTATTCGATTCGTATTCGATCCGTTTTTAGAATCCATGAAAAATCCGTACAAATTTTGTGATTCAAAACTTGAATTTAGGCGGTTTAAAATCGGTAACCGGTCAAAAACCGATGAAAAATCGGCAAAACTGTTAGGAATCCGTTTTATCCGATATTCGTATCCGAGAAAATCCGTATTCGAAAATATCCGTATTCGTATTCGAGAATATTCGTATCCGTATTTGAAAATATTCGAATTCGTATTCGTATTCGTTTTAAAAATATGGATTCGTATTCGTATTTGAGACTATTCGACCGTATCCGATCCGTTTTCACCCCTAGTGTTCTCGGAAATTTTGTTGGTGCGGTGTCTCTCCAGTAGGTTCACGTGACAACAGAGAGCTGCGCAATGCTTCGGTTGTCCATCACCATGGGCGCCTGCAGTATATAGTACGTTATGAGCGGACGCGCGCATGCTGGCGAGAAACATCAGTCAGAAACCAAGAAAGGCGAGAAACATCAGTCAGAAACCAAGAAAGATAAATCAAAGAAAGACATAAAAGGCGAAGCTGGAGAGACTAGGGGTGAAAACGGATCGGATATTTCCGACCGACCGACCGCCGAATCCGAGTCGGATCGAATTCGGATAGTCATATCGGATAATTATCGGATTCGGAGTCGGATTCGGATAGTTGTTTTCGGATACGGATTCGGATTCGGGAGTGGACTATCCGACGGATACGGATACTATCCGGAATTTTATCGAATAATACCCGGATATAGTTTTCGGATATCCGGCCCATCAGCCAAATCATCATTTTCAGCCCATCAGCCCATTAGCAAATCCAAATAAATTCCAACAAATCCAATAAATGCAAATAACACCAAAAAAATTCCAGAAAACGCACAAAAAATACTATAAATCTAGGAGAACTTAGGGAAATAACATAAACTATTTTTAGCTTTTAGAAAATAGTTAAAATAAGTTTTTTTGCTCTTGGCTTAAAAATAAAATCTAAAAAAATCCAAATAAATTTCAACAAATCCAATAAAATATGGGATATGATATGGAATGAGTAATATCCGACCGAATTCGATCCCTGTCACTCTGCTACCTGGATTATGTGCTAAAGCAGCTATTTCCATCAAGAAAAAAAGAAGATATGCTAAAAAAGGTTCAGCCATATGAATATATGATATATATCTCTCGGATCCTCATGTTTCATTCACTGGGATCGTTGGTAAGAATCCACCTTTGATTTAGTATTGAGTGTTGACTGCAGCTTTTTACTAGTGAAACTGTACCTTTTGGAACTGTAATCATCTGTATTATCCGCCTATATTATCTGTTTCCGTCTTTCCGAGCCGAATTCGTTATATATCCATCCCGATGGTACCATATTCGAAACTCCGAATATTCCGAATTCGTATTCGTATCCGGTCTTACCGTATTCGACTCCGAATCCGAAAAAAAATATGGATTAGGATACGGTTTAAGCAATATCCGATCGAATCCGATCCGTTTACACCCCTAGGAGAGACCATTGCCCTCAGGCCGATAACCATGGATGACTTGAGGCAGGCAAAGGATCAAGATAAGGAGGAGAATGAAGAAAACGCAGTGAGAGTGAAGGAGGAACCAAAGAGAACCCCAAAAATCAAGAAAGCGGGAAGGGAAGGAAAATTCGAAAAGCAAGAAAAGGCATGTATAGAAGCAGGGGTGGATTTCCAGGAGTTGTTCGCTCCAGTTGTCTAAATAGAGATAATGAGACTTCTCGTAACCGTATAGAAGCAGGGATGGATTTTGAGGAGGTGTTCACTCCAGTTGTCTAAGGTGGTGATCAGTTGGGTTTTTTTTGTGATTTATGGCTGAAAGCACTGTAGCTGGCTGAAAAAAACTGTAGCTGACAGAGACTTATTTAGCATAATTAAATTTTAAAAAATTTAAAAATATAAAAAATACGTTAGCCTATTACGCATAATACAAACAAATACGGGAAAAAAGAACCGGCAAAAAAGCACAAAAAAGCCAAAAATTCAGAAAAAGACGAAATTTGTGAATAGTGAAAAATAAGCCGGAAGCCAGAAGTTTAAGCCGAATTGATCAGGGCTAAATGGAGACAATGAGACTTCTCATTACGGTAGCGGCTCATGAAGTTTGGTAAGTGTATTATATGGATGCTAAATCGATGTTTCTTAATGGTAAATTAGAGATGGAAGTATATGTTGTATAGCCTGGTTTCATTGAAGCTGCAAACCCGCGTAAAGCATTAGAATTTAAAAATTCTAATGCTCCGGTGGAGGTCTCCTCCGAGCGAGCCGTGAGATGAAGGCTCCGGTGGAGGACCGGCAGATATTGATTTGCTACAGTAGGTGATCAGCGAGACAGGAGTAGTTTAACGTGCATCCGTTGCATGCTTACCTTTGAGTTGGGCCGTTGGGGTAACATGCGCGCTTACTGCTACAGATCTGTTATTGATGGGATGGAGCATACTGTGATGGCGAGAGGTGAGATTGGAGACCACCAAGATTTTTTAATGAGGGTGCATTCTGGGACTCTGGGTGCCACACGGCAGACATTTTTGCATTAAGTTTTTGGAGACGAGAGAGAAGATGGCGTGATTAAGGTGATATATTAAGAGGTGATTGATAGTATTAATCTTGTTTTTATAGGTTCTGTTATTTTTAGAGAGTTTGTGTTTCGTATTTAAGAAGTATTTGTTATGGATGTTAGAGTTGGTCTGTATGTAATCTCTTTCGTATACATTTGCTCTGAATAAAAGAATCTCCGTGTAATCAGTTTTTGTTGGAAGAGTAATAAAAACAGAAAACGGAAACGCTGGTTGCCCCGGGAAACAAAATACGTGTTCTCGGAAATTTCGTTTGTGCGGTGTTTCTCTCTAGCACGTTCGCGTGTCGTGTTCACTTCACGTGACAGCAGAGAGCTGTGCAATGCTTCGGTTGTCCATGAGAGCAAGGATAATAAGAGGCTGCTAGTAGACTGTGGTGGTGATCGGTTCGGCTGAAAAGCTCATGATTTATGGCTGAAAACACTGTAGCTGGCTGAAAAAAGCACTGTGCTGACAGAGGCTTATTTAGCATAATTAAATTTTAAAAATTTAAAAATATAAAAAATATGTTAGCCCATTACGTATAATACAAACAAATACGAAAAAAAAGAACCGGCAAAAAAGCTCAACAAAAAGCCAAAAGTTCAGAAAAAGACGAAACTTATAAATAGTGAAAAATAAGCCAGAAGCCAGAAGCCGAAGCCGAATTGATCAGGGCCACTGAGATGGAAGAGTGAGAGGAGGAGAGAGAAGAGAGGTGGGCTGTAAGTTTATAGCCAGCTGAAGCACAAAAACCAAGAAACTTTGTGAGAGAAAGAGGTGGGTCATAGAGCCTTTAGCTGACTGTAAACTACTATATAAATAGACTAATAAATAGATTGTAAGTATTCATACAGCTAGCTGAAAGCTGTATTATTAGCCTTGCTCTCACATTGCAAGCCGCAGAGGCGCTGCATCTTGTGCGCACGTCCCATCCATCGGTGGCCACTGAGGGATCACGTCGGGAGCAGGACCAGAGGCTTCACGTCCTGGCAAGGCGTCACGTCGGCGGGTCCCACGGAAGACGCATCCCTGAAGCAGCGGGGGCTAGGGGTGCAAATGGGTTGGGTTAATCCCGACCGATCCGGTACCGAATCCGATCGGTACCGGATTCGGGAAGAGAATTTGGTATCCGGTCGGATTCGGATTCGGATAATTCATGTCGGATTCGGATTCGGATTCGGGATAGTTGTTATCCGACCGAATAGTTTTGGTATTCGGATACCGGATAATTATCCGGTCGGATATTCGGTTCGGGACAGCCCGACAGGCCTACAGTAAAACGACCATAACTTTCACAAACGGAGTCCGATTCAGGTGTTCTTGGGCTTGTTTGAAAGCTTATTTCAATGCCCATCCAATGGGTAAGGCCCCAGCTTTAGAACTCTTCTGGTCGCGCCGCAATATCCAAAACAATGTGACAGTGGAAAAATCAGGGTTTCCTTTTTGTATGAGTTTGAGTCTAATACAATGTCGGGTTGAGTTGTACTCAGTTTGGGGACCTTGTGGACATCCCAAGGGGTTATATAAGCCTTATATTCATAGCCTTTAGGATTAGGGTTTTGTTTAGATCAGTTTAGCCCCATGTGCAAACTCCACGTTGTCTCTTGTGTCGACTAGACCAACAGATTCGTGTTACAGAACCTCAACAATCCTTGTGCGACTTTTATATCTAGCAATTTTCAGGTTGCTCACTATCCTTGTTCATGCGTGTTCTTCGGTTGCATGCAGAAATAGACCTTCGTGGTTAGGTCAACCGCATTCTTGGCACAGTTGATAACGACTTGGAGTGTGGTTCAGCGATTGCTAAAGTGCAAGCGACGTCGTACGGTTGTAGTCGGATCGCAAGAGTCACCTCCACTAAAATCGATAGTTATTATCCTATCGAAAGATCAGGAAGCATATGTTCCTTTCCGTATGCACGTACTATCCGTCTACATTATCCGTTTCCGATCCGAAACCGTCAAGTATCCGTTCCGGCGGCACCGTATTCGAAATTTCGAATACTCCGAATTCGTATTCGTATCCGGTTTTACCGTATCCGACTCCGAATCCGAGAAAAAAAATATGGGTTAGGATACGGTATGAGCAATATCCGTCCGAATCCGACCCGATTGCACCCCTAGCGGGGGCAGTAAGGTCCGGGAAAAGCTTCCAATGTAGACATCAGTTGCCTCGCTCATTTCAGGGGGTGTTTGGAACCGCTTAAATCCGATTCTAGGTAAACATAATCGAGAATCCCACTCAAACACCCTTGATTCTCTAGAAATCGAGAGGTCAAAAAAATCCCCATTTCACTGTGCACTCGTGTTCCCTGTACCGCGGCCGTCCATCCGCGATTTCCCCACCGCGACATATTCCTCCCGTTGCCCCTCCGCTCCCCCGTCCGCTCGCGTAGGTTTCCCGCCGCCGCCACCGCCTCGGTTCGCGGAGTCGCCCCCCGTCCACTCGTCGGCGCGGCTCGTCGAGCTCCCCGCCACCGCCTCGGTTCGCGGCGCTGCTGCCCGTCCGCTCGTCAGCGCGGCTCGTCGAGCTCCCCGCCATCGCCTCGGTTCGCGGCGCCGCTCCCCGCCCCCACTCGCCGGTCTTCCCGTCAGCTTCCCCGTCTCCCCATCATCTTCCCCGCGCAACCGGAGGCGACCCGTCGAGCTCCTCGTCGCCCCGTCAGCTTCCCGTCATCTTCCCCGCGCAACCGGAGGCGACCCGTCGAGCTCCCCGTCGTATTCAGTCAACAAATGAGATGTCATTAGCCTCAGGGGCATATATGTCATTTTACACTCAGGACAGACAATCTAGGGTTGAATAATCAGGATTACCAAACACTCTCGATTGTTTAGACAGCAGATTCTTTAGATCGCAGCTTATCAGAAAATCCTGATCAGATTAAAATCGATTCTCAGACAAGCGGTTCCAAACACGGCCTCAGTTTCAGCTTTCTGACTTCTGATTTATTTTTTACTATTTATAAATTTCGTCTGTTTTAAACTTTTAACTTTTTTGAGCTTTTTTGCCGGTTCCTTTTTCTCGTATTTGTTTGCGTTATCCGTGTTGAGCTAGCATATTTTTTCTATTTTTAATTTTTTTTAGATTTAATTATATCAAATAAGTCACTTTCAGCTACAGTAAAATTTCAGCCACTACAGTACAATTTCAGCCATAAGTCATAGCTTTTCAGCCCAACCGAACGGAGAATAAGGCTTTTGTAGAAAAATACCTGGAGCTCCCACTTGTTGGCCGATCCACCAAAGAAGCATTTGAGTAATGTATATGCTGAGCAGAATCTGAGGCCTTATTGGTGGGTGGAGTGAGCAAGAACTGAGCTATGCGGGTAAACAGGATTAAGACAGTTTGTCTGTATGTTTGACTTACGGTTTATGTATGAATGAATAATAATATGTTGTTAAATGGTATATTTTTTAAAAAGGAGTCTAGAAGTAAATTATAGTACAGACTGTACTAAGTTTAGCTGTACTGGTCAAAGTCGCATGCGGCTATTTCTCTTTACGTACTGCCTCTCATGAATAGACCATAATTCAAAAACCACAGTTATAAGTTATAAGGCTCAACTCAAAAGAACCCCACTCAAAACAGCTTAGGCTTCTAACTTCTGGCTTATTTTCACTATTCAACAATTTCGTCTTTTTCTGATTTTTTTGCCTTTTTTAGCTTTTTTTCTGTTCTTTTTTTTCCGGTATTCGTTTGTACTGTTCGTGATGGACTAATATGTTTTTTCTATTTTTAAATTTTTTAAATTTAATTACGCCAAATAAGCCACCATCAGGTACAGTACAATTTCAACCAGTTACAGTGCTTTTCAGCCATAAGCCATTTAAAAAAAGTTATTTTGAGCATCCCAAGTCTGCCTAAGTGGTATCGACTTACCCCATGAGCTGCTTCATGTTAGCTACTGAAACTTGTAAGATGACTAGCTACATTTCAAATTACTGGTGGGAAGTGCAGCAGATAGTAGAAATTTGCATTGGTAGAAATGGGAGCATTAAACTTGGCCTAAAGTCCACGGAGGTATGGGTTTCAGAGATCTTCGTTTTTCAATGTTGCTGTGTCGGAAAAAACAAGGATGAAGGATGGAGGCCGCTAACAAACCGTGAGTCGTTATGTGCTCGTGTTTTTATCCAAGATGGAGATTTCATGTCAGCCACACGAAGCGTACTCACGCTTGGCGAGCTATTCTTAGTGGCAGAGAAGCTAAGGAGGTTAGTTGTTGGTAATAATCTCATATTAATTATCAGAAAAAAAGTATAAGTATGTGGGAGACCTACATCTATATGACTAGTCTGTTGAAGGAAAGATCTAAACCATTTATAAAGTTGTTACTTTAAGATTTGCATACGGTAACTCGTGGGTTTAGATGCTCAGTCCATTTAGACTTGTGGCCCAAGAAGTAAACCCGATTGAATCTAGGCATACAGATAGAGCTTATTCTGACATTGGTGCATAGAATTGGTGATGGTAGCACAACAAATATTTGGCATGATGCTTGGATCCTAGATCATTAAGGATCGATGAGGTTTTTTGGGGAATTTTTTAAAATAATCATTTTTATTCAAAATTATAAAAATATACCTACGATTTTTTAAACTTTTGGCCTCATGTCGTCCAACTGTTGAGCAATTTCGGCTAGTTGCCTAATCATTGGGCGATACATGGCCAAGTCGCCCAACAATTGGGTGACTAGTTCATGTCGCTCAACGGTTCGGCGACTTTGCCCAACGGTTGGATGACTTTGCCCCTAGTTGCCCAACCGTTAGGCAACTAAGGGGTATTTACCCCACGCGCGGCCGAGGCCTTACCCATTCGCCCGAGACCAAGAAAGAAGGGAGAGAGAGAGAGGGGAGAGAAGGAGAGGAAAGAAAAGAAAAAGGAGGGGGAGGAGGAAGAAGAGGGAGAGGAGGAAAGGGAGGGGAAGAAAGGAGGAGGAATCTGTGTATCGACGACGGTGGGTTTTTTGTATTTTTTGTATAATTACTTTTGAAACATGTTAGGATAGCAATTGGAATCATTGAATTTTTAGTTTAGAAACTAATGGTAATTTAGTTGATAATAATTGTATTGTTGTTTAAATCACTCTGTTGTGCATTTGAAGGTGCAGTTAATTTTGTCAGTCGTTTATAAATTATAGAAACCATGTGATTAGTATTCTTAATAAGCAACAAAAGATTTAAAACTGTTCGTGATGATTAGAATAGGACACACTGATTTAAAATAGTACGCGATGTTTTAAGATTACGCGTAGCGACTAAAATTGTACGCGACGAATTAAATAACATTTGAGTTGTAAAAATTCAGAAATGACTAAAATAAAATTTTGTGAGTCACTTATAAATTGTACAAATCCTATAATTAGTATTCTTAATAGGCACTGAAAGATTTAAAATTGTTTGTGATGATTAGAATAGAACGCGCCGATTTAAAATAGTACGCGAAAATTTAAATAGCATTTGAGTTGTAAAAATTCACAAATGACTAAAATAAAAATTTGTCAGTCACTTATAAATTGTAGAAACCCTGTAAAATTTAGTATATTTCATTTAATTATTATATTTAAGATTTGCTTTCGGTTATATCTATAAGCAATTGTGTCATAATTGGTTGCTTAAAATCGATATGTAGATATGGCTCGCAACGTTGGTGATTCAGATGGATCTTTTGGCTTGCTGGACTGGCACATCGACGTGTAGCATCGTGCGAGATGTTGTGTCATGCATCCCAAGGGCATGGGCGGGGAGACCGAGTTAGGGGGTGGTCTGTATGTGAACACCTCGACGGGCTTGAAGACTAGACCCAAGCTAGAGAGATAGGTTTGTGTACAAACTATGGCACATCTTTTTATGATATTTACGCTATGTACTGACTTCTTCGTACTTTGCAGGCTGAGCGATGCTGGCCTTCTACCTCTCGCGCGAATGATGGAGGCCACTGATGAGGTCGTTGCTCCAGTCGATTCACATTTGACTGGTTGTTGCTGACAGCTCTACTGGACCGGTGGTGGCCCGAAATGCACACCTTCCACCTCCTATTCGGGAAGATGGCCCCCACTCTGTAGAACATTGCGATGCTGCTCGACCTGCCTATCGCGGGAGAGACTGTCCCCCCAAAGGATGCGCCTGCCAACTGGCGCGACGACCTATTGGATAGGTTTCATGGGGTTCTTCTTGTTGAGGCCGCGGCAGCGTACTACGCCTTCATTGTGCAACAGAAGAATGGCCCCCCATGTGGTGGCTTTTGCAGTTCTGAGTACATATGTTGTTCCGATTCCATTCCTGTGGGATAGGAACTTCATCCTCATCCGAATTGTCCTCCTCGTCGTCTTGTACAGCTTCCTCTTCAGCCCATGCCCTCTGATCATCACAGTCCATCTGCTGCATGATGTACTCAACATGCTCCCCTTCGTCGGCTTGTCCAGTTCCCTCTGTATGGCTTGACCATTGTACCTCTCCTCCATGTACCGCATCGACTTTATCACGAGTAACTTGATCATCTTTGCCAACATGCGGTCCCCCGAGCTGCTAGCACCTCCCGAAGTAAGGGCGTACGCATGACATTGCGCAGCTTCTAGTGAGCACAGTTGCACAAGCAGGACACACTCATATCCACGGCGCCGGCACCCTTGCACAAAACCCTTCCGCACAACAGTGCGCACCAATGTCTTCAACTCTCATCTGATATCCGTGGGAGACCGGCTCCAAAGCCCTTGCACGACGACGCTGCACACCTCGGGGTCTAACGAAAAACTTCAGGTCAGCCAATGCAGCACATCTACGATCCGAGCATGCTCGCCATCCGGATGTACTAGAGTGACTTGCGAAAACTGCTCAAATCCACACCATTCGGACCTTCACGAATGGTTCCAGCACCGTAATGCACTCTCAATTTAGTGGCTATTGCCATTGCTGATGTCGGCCTGCATATATGTTTCAATTTTGCAACATATCAAATAACATTGCACATACTAAACATTCTATACTAAAAATTGTGCTAAAATTTCTATACTAAAAATGTTCCATACTAAAAATGTATACTAAAACTTTTCTATGCTAACATTTTTATACTAAAAATTGTACTAAATTTTCTACATCTACAATTTTTACTAACACTAACATTTGATGAAATAATATTGCAAATACAATATACTAAAAAATACCTGGATATAAGGATATGAATGGATGGAATAGCTCCCACTCCTCCTTCCTCTCCTCCTCCCTTGTCCTCCTCTCCCCCTCCCTCTCCTCTCCCTCTCCACTCCTCCCACTCCTCTCCCTCTCCTCTTCACCCCCTCCTCTTCTTCCCCTCCTTCCTCTCCTCTTCTTTTCACTTCTTCTCTCCTTTCTTCTCTGGGCACAGAGTGAGTGAAAAAATGAGCAACAGGCGGCGGCGGCCGAGTGTGCTGCCTTAAACCCCCTATCGCCCGGGTGTTGGGCGATTAAAACTCCAGTCGCCCAACCGTACAGCGACTGAAATGTCAGTCACCCAACGATCGGGAGACAGCAATAATTCGCCCAACTGTTGCCATATTTCCCCACGTGTTGCCTCCCGGTTGGGCGATTAGCTCCAGTCGCCCCCATTGGACGACTGGAGCCTATTTTTATAAAAAATTTCCGCGGGTATATTTCTGTAATTTTAAATAAAAATAGATTGTTCGTACAAAAAATTCGCTGACTACCTACCCTAGTGGTGAGTTAGGCTTTAGGCTTTTGCGCTGTCTTACCAAGCAGTAACTCAAAACAGGTGGCAGATCATGTGACAAGTGGGTAACAACAGAACATGAGATAGTCGGTAACCAACATCTTCGTCAATGATTCTGATAGTACTGGTAATCCTCCCTCTAATTCATAAAAGTATGTTATTTTTAACATCGATACAGTTTTAAAATGTAATTTTGATCACTAATTTCTATTGTAATATATTTCTAAAACCAATAGAATTATGATATTGCAAAAGTACTTTTGAGATGAATATATATATATATATATATATATATATATATATATATATATATATATATATATATATATATATATATATATATATATATATATATATATATATATTTCCTATATATATATATATATGATTTTTGATGTATCAAATTTAAATATTTAAAAGGATGTTGGCAGCCAAAGTTTCAAAAGTTTGACTGTACATATCTCAAAACAATATGTTTTTGTGAATTGGGAGGAGTATTCAACTATGTACTTGGTTAAAACTGCAGGAACTGGACATTTTTAATCGATGAGTTGGGAGTTCAGCTGCTCAGGATACTCCAAATGAACCAAAATAGAAAGAGATGCTCCTATATCTTGAACCATACATGTTCACTACATACCCAACAATTATCATCTCATGTCAAAAAATGACAAAGTAAAATTTAATGGCCCAAACTCTGGCCAGAAGATGAACATTCACCGTCACATGTCGGAAAATTACTACAAGATACTAAATGTTGTTGTCACCAGGGAAACTCATCGCCCCATACGCCTCGAACGGCCCTAACTGTATACTATCATCCATACTTGGCACCAGTATAGACATCGCAACACAAAATCTCGTGACTTCAAAAAAAATCACCCCACCAATTCTCCTGGAAATCTGCAAAACATCTTTCACGGGCACAATCAACTCCATTGCGTCGACAATGCATTTAATTTTCTGTTCCAAGAGACGTGACAAATCCTCAGTTCAGCTCAACACCTGTACCATCAAATGCAAGATAAATACAAATTCAAAGCTCCCCATATTTTCTATCAAACCTAACGCTGTGCTTGCTTGTCACTAGTGCATCGAACACTGCATCCCACGTTGTAAGTAGATGAAGTAAACTTGCATAGTATGAGTCCCACCGTGTATGAGCGTATCTGGCAAGATAACTCTCTTGATGCTTTCTGTTGTAGCACAGTGGGTACAGGATATCCTTCTCTATAGGAGACATAGCATCAAGAGAACTAGAGAGAGCGAGTGGTAAGAAATGAATAGACCTTGCCTCCTCATACCCCTTTTGGGGGCTTATATACATGAGTGAGGATGGGAAATTCCCATCCTACCCCTTAACTGGTTGGCGAAATAGTGAACATAACAAACAAATGGATTTTCCTTCAAAATTATTGAATTCAGCTCATCAAATTCTTCTCACCATATTTGAGGCTGCATTGTATCCTAGTCCTCTTAGTCTATAAACAGATAAACTGCAACGAGCAAACAAACCATCCAAAGCTACTTTAGTTGAGGGAGGGTCTCCACGCTACCTCGGGCTCACGATGACTTCAGCGTGATGACACACAACGGGGAATCTAACCTGGACGAGGTCCACGGACTAACCTCGATGGAGTCCGCCCCCAGATAGAGGTCCGAGAAACCAAGACAGAGCTCGAAGACTGACCATGGCTGAGATTTGAAGTCCACCCTGGATGATGTCCAGAGTCCCCACAAAATAGAGTCCGTGCCAACCCAGACGAGGTTCAAGAGCCGACCCAAGATGAAGTCTAGAGGCCAATCTCGGGCGGGGTCCAGAGGCCAACCTTGGCGAGGTCTAGGAGCAACGCCGAGCAAGGTCCGCGGACCTACCTCGGAGTCCCTCGGACGTGATGAGACCCACTTGGCGGGAAGGACAGACATACACTTAGGAGTAAGCTAGACTCCGAGGGCAAACTTGTAACTTTACTTGCCTCCTCCTCCAACTCTATAAATAGGACCCTATGTAATGAGAGAGGGAGGAGGCCATTTTGTAACCCTAAACACTCATATTTAATACACTTCGTGTTTGTGTGCTTCTCCATGAGTCATGAGTCCCTCCACATCCTCATCGTGCAGTCTCCACATCCGACCTGGGTGCTTCTAAGTTTATTGTCCGATCCTGTATCGACGACAGTTGGCATCGTTCATGGGACTTGAGCAAGAAGCTATGTCGCTTAGGAAGATGAACACACAAAAGGTCACTGAGCGAGTCTGGCCCATCCTGGACTCTCTCCGGATGCTACCCTGGATTTTGTCTGCACGCACTACTACATGCATTTTGTTTGCACGTGCCACTCCGGATTCCCTCTCCTGCGGACCCCCTCTAGGTGCTCTAGGCCTCAAACCCATCCGTGCATGCGCGACGAACTTCTTCCGCGCTCGTCACTTCGGACTACCTCTCGTCTGGACCCCCTCTGGGTGCTTCGTAGCTCAGATCCCGTCCGTGCGTGCCGCCCAGGACTTCGTCCACACACGTCGCTTCGAATTCCCTCCCCTCCGGACCCACTTTAGGTGCTCCGGGCCTTAGACCCCATCTACACGTGTCGCTCCATGCACTCTGTCATGCGCCACTCTGGATCCCCTCTCCTTCGGACCCTCTCTGGGTGCTCCGAACCTCAGATCTAGGGCTGTAAACGAGCCGAGCTCGAGCGAGCTTGGCCTTTCAGGCTCGAGCTCGGTAGAAGCTCGAGCCGAGCTCGAGTTGAGGTCCGAGTCTAGACCTGGGCTCGAGCTCGGCTCGGCCTAAGCTCGAGTAGGCTCGAGCTCGGCTCGTGGAAGCTCGGTAACAATTAAAATAATTTATTATGCATTATTTTTCAATAATAAAAATTTTAAGCTCGAGCTCGCTCTAGTAAGCTCGATAACGATCAAAATAATTCAAATATACACTAATTTTTAACAATAAGAAAAGCTCGAGCTCGAGTTGGCTCGAGTAAGCTCGAAGAATTAATATGTATTACTATTTGAGCTCGAATCGGGGCTCGCGAACTATTCGAGCTCGGCTCGGTGAAGCTCGCGAGCTCGAGATCAAGCTCGAGTTCGGCTCGTTTAAAGCTCGAACCGAGCTCGAACCGAGTCTGGAACGAGCCGAACTCGAGTAGCTCGCGAGCTTCGAGCTTTTTTTACAGCCCTACTCAGATCCCGTCTACGTGCACTGCACTGGACTTTGCACACGCCACTCTGTACTTCGCCCAGGTTCTCCATCATCTGGACCCCCCGCACTAGTTTTGGACCACCTCATTCGGACATTTGCGCTGAGCTCTTCCCTCGAACAGGCTCCACTTCTAGACCAGCCATGCTCCCAGACCGGTTTCTAGACCTGCCACACTCCCAAGCTGACCACGTGCCCAGACTTGCCATGCTCCCAAACCGCCTTCGCACCCAAATCGGCCACGCTCTTAGACCGCCTACACTCCTAGACTGGCCATGCTCTTGGATCGCTGTAAGATCGAGGAGGTCGACTAGAGGGGGTGAATAGGCGGTTTAAAAATTTTCTTCTAATTCAACCTAACAATTTTAACTCTAACAAGTTTCCTTTTAACTAACAATCAATGTAGCAACTATCACAAGATAAATTGGCTCAATTGATCACTAGCACAATGTCAATTAACCTAAGAGCAATTACAATTCAAGCCTAGGTCAAAGTTTGCTACTCTAAAGACACAAGCAATTAAATCATACTAATGAAATGAATTGCTTGAAAGTAAATAAGCACAAGAGAGCAAACCACAAGAGACACGATCACTTTTTACCGTGGTATTCGCAGACTTGCCGGTCTCCCCTAGTCCACGTTGAGGTAAGCCCGAATGAATCGGACCGGCTCCACGAATTGAGCCTAATCACCTCGATCACTATCGGTAGCCCTTTCCCTCTCCGGGTAGGCGAGCTCCAAGCCTTCACAATTTTTGGGCCTTCTCACAACCTTCTTGAGAAGATCACCGATCCTTCCCACCAAGCCGTCTAGGTGCCGGTAAGCACCAAGAGTAATAAATCACAGCGGGCTTGATCACTCTCAAGTGCCAAATGGATCAAACTAGGATGCAATGCACTTGAAATCGCTCAACTACCTCAATTGAATGCTCTAATGAAGAAATGAGGTGTGAGAGATTGCTCTATGCTCAAGAATGCCCAATGAGGGTTCAACAACAGGTACAAGTGCTGGTGGGGTCGAATTTATACCCCCACCAACTTCAAATAGCCGTTATATTAAACAATCCTGAAAATTCAGGAAAATCGGAACTACCGCAGTACAAGGGGTGGTACTTCCGGATTTCCGCCGATTGGTCAGAATGGCTATGTCAGAGAGTCAGAAGTAACCGTTGGTCAATGAGTGCGGTACATCCGTCGTTGAAAATGCCGTACTTCCGGAATCCCAGAAGTTCCGCTCTTTGCCCCGGTACTTCCGATCTCAGCGAGGTTAACTCTAACTCAGGGCGCTCTCTGGAAATAAAGTTCCACTCTAATGCCTGGAACTTCCAGCCTTGCGGTAGTTCCGCAGTTCAACCCGCGGTACTTCCGTTTTTCGAGAGGTTAAGTTTTACTCCGGGTGCTCTCTGGAATTAAAGTTCCGCTCGGGAGGCCGGAACTTCCGCGCTTGCGGTAGTTCCACCGTTTGCCCCGTGGTACTTCCGATTTCCGAGAGACTAACTTAAACTCCGGGCGCACTCTGGAAAAAACGTTCCGCCCGGGCGCCTGGTACTTCCGGCCGATCGGAAGTTCCGCGCTTTGAACGCCAGTACTTCCAAAAATTCTGACAATGCATGATTTTGATTCAATTTTAAATTCTAAATGCATGCATGATCCTAAATTGATCCATAGGGCATATTAGCATATGATCAAGCATTTCACTATGATCCCTCTTAATAGTACGGCATCTAACCTATAATCCAGTCTTCCAACCTTTCTCCAAGACTGGTAAAAATAAAAGAGCCCTAAACTATTTACATTGTCGCCTTGTAACTCTTTGAATCTTTGTGAAATATTTTATGAGCCTCTTTCTTTGCCATTTGGACTTATCCTTTCAAACACTTAACGCACATATTAGTCCCATGATCACATAATGTCATTAATTACCAAAACCAATATTTTTAGGGGCCTAGATGCTTTCAATCTCCCCCTTTTTGGTAATTGATGACAACATAAGCATTTTGAGAAGAATAATAGTTTGGATATACTTCTTGTTTGAAAGTCGTATATCACAATTATTTTAAAATTTGGCAATGAGTATCATGGGGAGTTTATTTGCAATATAAATCATGAAGACGGAGACTCCCCCTAAATCTATGCATTCATAAAAACAGTATTTTCATGGTCTCCACAACACATAATATCATAGCAAAATATTCAAAGAAGTGCATAAACATGGAAATAACATTTAGGACTCATAATCCACACATAATCCAAACATAGTTCATTACATAATGCAAGGGAAATTAAAAGACTAAACAACCATAGAGTTTAAACATCACATGGTTCATCCACCATACTTTATTACATAGCCAGATAAATAGATAAAAGATTATTTCTAAAGCTTAAGCTTAAACTTCAGTCTTCTCCTTGCTTCATTTATCCCCCTTTGGCATCAAAGTACCAAAAAGGAGAGCTAGTCCTGAGCTGCACGAGGAGAAGGAGAGCTACGGCGACGAGTGCGACGAGAGTAGTGAGCTGGAGCCACAACGCTCTCAAGGGATGAGACACGATCCCCGAGAGAAGAGACAGAAGTGATCAAGGTGGCAACCTGTCCCGAAGTCTCGATCTGACGCTCCTCAAGCCTAAGAATGGCGGAGTAGATCTGAGATAAAGACACATCACCCTCGCCCTGAGGAGGAGGATCAGCAGCTGCCTGTGGCTGTCCACGGGGACGAGGAGGAGCAGGAATAGGAGGCTCTGCACGAGGTTTGTAAGGCTTGTGCACGGTGCAAAGTGCTCCTTTGTACCCGGTCTTCCTAGTGATAAGAGCCATAATGTACGGTGCATAATTTATCCTCCTGACTCTATCATTCCTGTTAGCATCAATCTCCCGGATGATAAGATCTACCACATCAAACTTCTGGCCACGCATAATGTAATCAATCACATTCCAAGCATGGTCGTGAATGGCATCATAATTCCCACTCTTTGGATAGATGGTATGGTTGATTATCCTGTTGACAAGACTGGGAATGGGGAGCAAACCTACTATCGTCCCTGGCACACATCCAGCTGTCCGGTCATAATAATCAGTATATGCTGAAATGGGGAGCGTCGGCCTGCTGAACACCTTCTCGTATGCGCTGGACTCAGTGCCAAGTGCCAACTCAAACTCATGCTTTGTGCTCTCAAGGACCTGCTGTCCAGTCATCCAACACATATGCTCATAATTGGGAGAGATGTACAAGGTGGCATAGAACTGCCGGATCATCTTCTCTTGGTAGCTGGACTGAAAAGCAACAAGATGGTGGATACCCGCTTGCTAAAAAAGCCGATACACACCATCAAACTTGTCGATCTGCGACAAGTGATCCCAGTCCACATACTTATGCTGAGCAAACTTGCGCGAAGGGTCATACATTTCCATATAAACTTTTTCCTGGAACCTTGTATGGAACTTCGGCTTCTGAGAGTTGCAGGGGAGTACATACTGACTGCGGCGTCGCATGATAGCATAGTCATCACTGGAGATATTGGTAAGGTCCACTTCTTGATCTTGTGCCGCGGGCATTTCCTCATCCGAGGCCTCATACTCCTCACTCTCATGCGAGGCCTCGGATCCGCTCTCATGGGAGCCCTCAGACTCACTCTCGGAGTCGGAGGCGGGACCCTTGCCCCTATCCTCAAGTTCTGGATGCGCCGCGGAGGAGGATTGACCCTGAATTCCCACATAGGTCTTGTGGGAAGTTTGCTTCATCCTTGGCATCTTCAAAGACAGATTATGATAACAGGGCATGCGATAGAATAAGGATACAGATTTCATTTGAAAAGCAAAAGAGTTTCTGCTGTTTCAGGAAAATCAGAAGTACCGGCGGCAAAACTGCGGAACTTCCGGGAAAACGGTAGTTCGGGCATTTAGAATGCGGAACTTCCGGTACCCCGGTAGTTCCGATTTTTCTGGGGTATTTCTAGGGCATGATCAATCTTAATTCTTTTGGGGTATTTCTTGGTTTGAATCCAAAGCATGCATGTATAAACATCATAATACCCCAAATAAACTCATTTGACCGAAGACATTTCAGCAGAAATCATTACATTTTCAAATATAACCTAAACCTAACATAGGGTTCTTAGAACAAGATAAAAGGAGAGATTTGATCCCATTTACCTTGAGGAATCGAAGGAGGGGAACCCTAGGAGTGCAGAGAATCACCCAAAATCGAAGAACTCTCCTCGGATTTGAAGATCGGGAGAGAAGGATGAGTTTTGGGAGAGAGAGAGAAAGGGAGGAAGAGAGGAAGGGAGGCTGCGGTCGGTTCTGGGAGAGAGGGAAGAGAGAGAGAAAAGGAAATAAATGAGGGGAGTAACGGCAGAGAGATGGCGGTTACAACTCATTAAATCCCGCAGAAAACGGTAGTTCCACGCGTAACACGTCGGTAGTTCCGTTTTCACAGAAATTGCGAAAGTACCGCAGAAACAACACCGGTAGATCCGGTTTTTCTGGCAAGAGCGGAAGTACCGCACAAAGAACTGCGGTAGTTCCGATTTTTCTGGAACTTCTCAGGAATAGAACTTTAGAACTTGAAACAATGCAAATGATCCCTAGTTTTGCACTCAAATAAAGTCATTTAGGATCATTGTGCATCAATTGAGCTATTGCTATACTTTGAAACTAGTTTTTATGAAAATAATCAAATTTTTGAACAAGAAAGGAGATAATTCATTGAAATTCCACACAAGAGCATCAAATGAGCAGAGATGAATGAAATTTGATTTCAAGCTACATTTGAGTAGTCTATGACATTGAATTCATTCCTCGATTTGCAAAAACGGCTTTCATCTGGAGGTTTGGTGAAAATGTCCGCTAGTTGATCTTCGGTTCGGATGTGGCTAATTTCAATATCTCCCTTCCTCACATGATCTCTTAAGAAATGGTGGCGTATATCTATATGCTTGGTTCTTGAGTGTTGAACGGGGTTATTGGATATTTTGACGGCACTATCATTGTCACACAATAGAGGCATTTTATCGAATTTAATTCCATAATCCATCAATATTTGCCTCATCCAAAGCAATTGAGCACAACAACTACCGGCAGAAACATATTCGGCTTCGGCAGTTGATAGTGCTATGGAGTTTTGTTTCTTGGATGACCAACATACTAGGGACCTACCTAGTAATTGACAATTACCCGAGGTGCTTTTTCTATCCACTTTGCAACCCGCATAATCGGAATCCGAATATCCAATTAATTCAAACTTTGCACCTTTGGGATACCAAAACCCTATGCTTGAGGAATGCTTTAAATATCTAGAATCCTCTTTACGGCCACTAAATGGCACTCTTTTGGAGAAGCTTGAAAACGTGCACACATGCAAACACTAAACATAATGTCAGGACTAGATGCGGTAAGATAAAGTAAACTACCAATCATGGATCTATAAAGCTTTAAATCTATTGACTTACCTCCTTCGTTGAGGTCTAAATGCCCGTTTGTTGCCATGGGTGTCTTGATGGGTTTAGCCTCTTCCATTCCGAATTTCTTGAGTAGATCCTTCACATACTTCGTTTGGCTTATAAATGTCCCATCTTTGTGTTGTTCGATTTGAAGTCCAAGGAAGTAGCTTAGCTCCCCTATCATTGACATCTCGAATTCCCTAAACATCATCTCACCAAATTCTTTGCAAAAGTCTTGATTAGTAGAACCAAATATAATATCATCAACATAAATTTGGCATACAAAGAAATCATCACCGATAATTTTTGTGAATAATGTTGTGTCTACTTTTCCAATTTTGAAGCCTTTTGAAACAAGAAAATTGCAAATGCGCTCATACCAAGCTCTAGGAGCTTGCTTTAAGCCATATAGCGCCTTTGAAAGTTTATAAACATGATTCGGATACTTAGCATCTTCAAATCCCGGGGGTTGTTCTACATATACTAATTTGGAAATTGTTCCATTAAGAAATGCACTTTTAACATCCATTTGAAATAATTTAATGTCAAAACATGATGCAAAAGCAAGCAAGATTCTAATTGACTCAAGTCTAGCTACGGGTGCAAACGTTTCATCATAGTCTAAACCCTCTACTTGAGTGTAACCTTGAGCAACTAACCTTGCTTTATTTCTTACCACAACTCCGTTCTCATCTTGTTTATTCCGGAAGACCCATTTTGTGCCAATTACGTTGTGCTCCATGGGTCTTTCCACCAAAGTCCAAACTTCGTTTTGAGCGAAGTTGTTCAATTCTTCATGCATAGCATTTACCCAATCCGGGTCATCTAGGGCTTCATCTACACGTTTTGGCTCAAAAGAAGACACAAAAGAGTAATGTTCACAAAATGAAGCTACTCTAGAGCGAGTTTGGACACCCTTACTCACATCATCCAATACTTGATCTATTGGATGATCTTTGGCGATTGCATTGTGGATCTTCAAAGAATTTGGTTGTTGACCATTTTCTTTATCTTCTATGACTTGAACATCATTTGTTGTAGAAGAAGTGGGTGGCTCCACTTGTCTTGATGAGCTTGGTGAAGATGGATCCTCTTTTGGCTTTATGTCGCCAATTTGCATATTTTCCATTACTTTGCATAATCCCTCATCTCCTACATCATCCACATTCTCATGCTCTTCTTGAGAGCCGTTAGTCTCATCAAATTGAACATCACAAGACTCTTCTACTAAACCCGAATTTTTGTTAAACACTCTATAAGCTTTACTATTTGAAGAATAGCCTAAAAGAAAACCTTCATCACATCGACTTTGAAATTTAGAGAGCCGAACACCCTTTCTTAGAATATAGTATTTGCATCCAAATACTCTAAAGTAGAAAATGTTCTGTTTTCTTCCTACAAGAAGCTCATAGGAAGTCTTTTTCAAAAGACGACGCAAATAAAAGCGATTTATGGCATGACAAGCGGTATTAATAGCTTCCACCCAAAATTTATCGGAAGTATTATATTCATCAAGCATTGTCCTAGCCATTTCAATTAATGTACGATTTTTCCTTTCTACAACTCCATTTTGCTCCGGAGTGTAGGTTGTGGAAAGTTCATGCTTTATTCCAAATTCATCACAAAAAACTTCAATTTTAGTGTTTTTGAACTCGAAACC
Organism: Dendrocalamus sinicus; assembly: GCA_036346575.1. Classification (NCBI taxonomy): domain Eukaryota; kingdom Viridiplantae; phylum Streptophyta; class Magnoliopsida; order Poales; family Poaceae; genus Dendrocalamus; species Dendrocalamus sinicus. The sequence goes on along the minus strand of CM070654.1, from coordinate 6,338,038 downwards.
ATTGTCACTCCTGATTTTCTTTATTTTAAAATCAAATTCATTTTGGGCCCTTTTTGAAAAACTTTTGAAAATCCCAGATGTTTCACTTTTGTCATTTAGGAAGAAGACCCATGTGTATCTAGAGTAATCATCCACAATAACTAAACAATAGCTATTATCTCCAATGTTCTTATAGGTTGTTGACCCAAACAAATCCATATGTAAGAGCTCTAATGGCCTAGAGGTTGACATGATACTTTTGGAAGAGTGAGAGTTAGCGACTTGTTTCCCGGCTTGACAAGCACTACAAAGTCGATTTTTCTCAAATTTCACATCTTTCAAGCCAACCACTAAGTCATGTTTGAAAAGTTTTTTGAGTTGAACCATACCCACATGACCTAGTCTCCTATACCATAACCAACCCAAAGAGGTTTTTGCCATTAAACAAGTTTTTAAACAAGACTCATTTGAGGAAAAATCTACCAAATAGAGATTTTCAAATCTAAAGCCTTTGAATACAAGTTCATTATATTTTCTTTTGAGATAACAACATTTTGTTTTGAGAATGAGCATGTTACACCTAGATCACATAATTGAGCAACGGAAAGTAAATTGAAATCTAAAGTTTCAACTAATGACACATTTGAAATTGAAAGGTCGTTTGAGATAACAATTTTACCCAAACCTAATACCTTTCCCTTGCTATTATCTCCAAATGTGATTTTGTCGTTGCTTCCACTCTCAAAGGTAGTGAACATTTTCCGATCTCCGGTCATGTGTTGAGTGCAACCACTATCCAATACCTAATGCCTTCCACAGGTTTTATAGTTCACCTACAAAAGAAAATCAAGCTCTTTTAGGTACCCAAATTTGTTTGGGTCCTTGGAGGTTAGTGACTAAGGTCTTGGGTACCCAAATAGATCTCTTCTTAGCACCCAAAATTGAGGTGCCAATAAAATGAGCAATGATTTTTCTATTTTCAGATTTTTTTAAGCATATAACAAGAATCAAACAAACCAATGGAATGAATCTTACTCTTAGGACAATTAGATTGCATATGTCCTATCTTCCGGCATTTAGTGCAAAACTTACCATTCTCTTTTACAAACCTTGGAGGTTTGTATGCCGGCTTCTTACCCTTTTTGGGGACATATCCAAGTCCCTCCTTGTTAAAAGAACATCTTTGACCGCTTAGCAACTTATCAAGGGTTTCCTTTCCCTTGTAAGCTCTTTTTAAGCTTTTGTTCAATTTTAGCACTTGTTCCTTTAAATTCTTGTTTTCATTAGTAAGCACATCATCATGAACAAGAGTTAAAGCATTTCTAGAATCAACACTAGATGAACAAGGCATGGCAAGTAAATCATCACAACATGTAGATATGCTAGATTTTGATTTATCTACACTAGACATCAAAATATCACATGATATACCAATGCTAGTACTAGATTTTCTTTGATTTTTATGGACAAGCAAATCATGCGATTCTTTTAGCTCATTATATGATTCTTGGAGAGATACATGCTCTTTCTTTAAAATCTTGAATTTTGCTTTCTCCTTTCCAAGAAACTCATTTAATTCAACAAGCATATCCATTAAATCATCATATGAGGGCTCATCGTCATCAAGGAGTGTTACCTTCTCTCCTTTAGCCATAAGGCATGTAGGAGTGGAAAATGGTGACGGAGCCTCTTTTATAGTAATGCCCACAAGCCCCTTCTTCTTGGGGGATTCGTCCTCGCTTGAGTTGGAGTCGGAATACTCCTCCTCGGAGTCCCACTCACCAATATGGGGTTCGTTCTTGCCATCCTTGTGAAGCTTCTTGAAAAGCTTCTTCTTGCCATTGTAATTCTTCTTCTTTGATGATTTCTCCTTGTCATCTTTCTTTGTGGGGCATTGAGAGGCAATGTGCCCCTTCTCATCACATTCATAGCAATGAATGTTGCTATACTTCTTGTTGGAGGAGGAATATCCCTTCTTGGTCTTCTCATAGCTTGCGCTTCGGTTTGAGCGCCTCCTCATGAACTTCTTCATCCTTCTCATAAGAAGGGTCAACTCTTCTTCGGAATCCTCATCATCTTCGGATTCTTCACTCACCACCGCTTTAGCCTTGAAAGCGGTGATTTTCTTGCTCTTGGAGGAGGATTGCTCCATGATCTCCTCCTTGTCCTTCTTGTAGAGCTCGTTGGTGATGAGGTTGCCCAATAATTGAGTTGGTGTCATTCTTGGCAACTCGGGAGAGTTGAGGAAGAGAGTCACCAACATTTCATATTTGTCCGGCAACGCCCTTAGCATTTTCCTTACAATGTCAACATCGGAAAGATTAGTACCAAGACCCTTGAGCTCATTTACGATGTTGTTTAGCCTTGTGTACATCTCGTTGATGTCCTCATAAGGCAACATCGTAAATGTCTCATATTTGATCCTTAGCCGATGCAATTTGGCTTCCTTGACTGTGGATGTCCCTTTGTATATTTCCAAGAGGGTGGTCCAAATAGCATGAGCCGTTTCAAGATTTCTCACTCTATTGAACTCATTCGCGTTCAAGGCTCCAAATAGAGCATTCATAGCTTGGGCGCCTAAATGAGCGTTACGCCCGTCTTGTTCCGTTGGGTGATCCGGATCAAGAGCCATGACATAACCCTCATTTATGACTTTCCAAATATGAGGACTCATGGCCTTCAAATAAATAGACATCCAAATTTTTCAATAAGCATAGTTTGAGCCATCAAATAAAGGAGCCTTTCCTATTGCAATACCCTCGCTAGCCATCCTTTTTCTCTCTAGACGGTTAAGTCTAAAATTGAGAGACCAAGCTCTGATACCACTTGTAAGATCGAGGAAGCCGACTAGAGGGGGGTGAATATGCGGTTTAAAAATTTTCTTCTAATTCAACCTAACAATTTTCACTCTAACAAGTTTCCTTTTAACTAATAATCAATGTAGCAACTATCACAAGATAAATTGGCTCAATTGATCACTAGCACAATGTCAATTAACCTAAGAGCAATTACAATTCAAGCCTAGGTCAAAGTTTGCTACTCTAAAGACACAAGCAATTAAATGATACTAATGAAATGAATTGCTTGAAAGTAAATAAGCACAAGAGAGCAAACCACAAGAGACACGATCACTTTTTACCGTGGTGTTCGGAGACTTGCCGGTCTCCCCTAGTCCACGTTGAGGTAAGCTCGAACGAATCGAACCGGCTCCACGAATTGAGCCTAATCACCTCGATCACTATCGGTAGCCCTTTCCCTCTCCGGGTAGGCGAGCTCCAAGCCTTCACAATTTTCGGGCCTTCTCACAACCTTCTTGAGAAGATCACCGATCCTTCCCGCCAAGCCGTCTAGGTGCCGGCAAGCACCAAGAGTAATAAATCACAGCGGGCTTGATCACTCTCAAGTGCCAAATGGATCAAACTAGGATGCAATGCACTTGAAATTGCTCAACTACCTCAATTGAATGCTCTAATGAAGAAATGAGGTGTGAGAGATTGCTCTATGCTCAAGAATGCTCAATGAGGGTTCAACAACAGGTACAAGTGCTGGTGGGGTTGAATTTATACCCTCACCAACTTCAAATACCCGTTAATTAAACAATCCTAAAAATTCAGGGAAATCGGAACTACCGCAGTACAAGGGACGGTACTTCCGGATTTCCGCCGATTGGTCAGAACGGCTATGTCAGAGAGTCAGAAGTAACCGTTGGTCAATGAGTGCGGTACTTCCGTCGTTGAAAATGTGGTACTTTCAGAATCCCAGAAGTTCCGCTCTTTGCCCCGGTACTTCCGATCTCAGCGAGGTTAACTCTAACTCAGGGCGCTCTCTGGAAATAAAGTTCCGCTCTAATGCCCGGAACTTCCGGCCTTGCGGTAGTTCCGTAGTTCAACCCACGGTACTTCCGTTTTTTGAGAGGTTAAGTTTTACTCCGGGCGCTCTCTGGAATTAAAGTTCCGCTCGGGAGGCCGGAACTTCCGCGCTTACAATAGTTCCGCCGTTTACCCCGCGGTACTTCCGATTTCCGAGAGACTAACTTAAACTTTGGGCGCTCTTTGGAAAAAAAACGTTCCGCCCGGGCGCCCGGTACTTCCGGCCGATCGGAAGTTCCGCGCTTTGAACGCCGGTACTTCCGAAAATTCTAACAATGCATGATTTTGATTCAATTTTAAATTCTAAATGCATGCATGATCCTAAATTGATCCATAGGGCATATTAGCATATGATCAAGCATTTCACTATGATCCCTCTTAATAGTACGGCATCTAACCTATAATCCGGTCTTTCAACCTTTCTCCAAGACCGGTAAAAATAAAATAGCCCTAAACTATTTACCTTGTCGCCTTGGAACTCTTTGAATCTTTGTGAAATTTTATGAGCCTCTTTCTTCGTCATTTGGACTTATCCTTTCAAACACTTAACGCACATATTAGTCCCATGATCACATAATGTCATTAATTACCAAAACCAATATTTTTAGGGGCCTAGATGCTTTCAATCGCCTCCACTCTCGGACCGGTCACACCCTCGGACCAACTCCGCACCCTCCGTAGATGGCCTCCACGAATGTCCTGAACGGACCTCCTCCACAGACCCTCTCCGGGGACGCTCATCGTGGGTCCCTTCAATGGACCTCCTCCATGGACCCTCCGTGAACCTCCTCCATGGACCCTTTGCCGACAACCTCCTCAGAGCCCCTTCATGGATCCCCTCTGTGCCATCTCCACTTAGGCTCTACAGATGTCCTCCGTGGACACCCTTTGCAGAGCCCCTCCATGCCATCTCCACTTAGCCTCCATGGACGCCCTCCACAAACCTCCTTCGTGGATGCCCTCCCTAAGAGAAGTAGCCGCTCGTGAGCTTCATTCCAAGTGCCAAGTTTCTTCTGACGGGAGACGACAATGTTCTCGCCTTCCCAAATGAAGTAGCCAATCGTAAGTTTCATCTCAAGTGCCAAGTTTTTTTGATGGAGATGGCAACGTTCTCGCCTCCTCAAGCAAAGTAGACACTCATGAGCTTCATATTGAGGACAAAGTTTCTTTCGATGGAAGACGACAACGTTCTTGTCTCCTCAAGCGAAGCAGCCGCTCGCGAGCTTTGTCCCAAGCACCAAGTTTTTTCCGATGAAAGATGGCAACCTTCTTGCCTCCCCAAGTAGAGTAGCTGCTCGTGAGCTTCATCCTGAGCGATAAGTTTTTTCCAATAGGAGATGATGACCTTCTTGCCTTCCTAACGGATCAGCACTCATGAGTTTTATCCTGAGTGTCAAGTTTTTTTCGATAGGAGACGAAGACCTTCTCACCTCCCCAAGCGAAGTAGCCGATCGTGAGCTTCGTCTCGAGCACCAAGATTTTTTTGATTGAAGACAACAACGTTCTTGCCTCTCCCAAGTGAAGTAGCCGCTCATGAGCATCACCCCAAGTGCCAATTTTTTCTGTTGGGAGACGACGACCTTCTTGCCTCCCTAACGGACCAACCACTCGTGAGCTTCATGCCGAGCACCAAGTTTTTTCTGTTGAGAGACGAGGATGGGGCAATAGAATACCCCTAGTAAGAAGCAATGGATAAGCTTCATTTCAACATCAGGCGGGCAACAATAGCATAAGTTAAGTAAATGATACAAGCAACGGCAGTACCTTAGCACCTTTGCTAAAGAATGTCATGCAGCCGCTAGATGAAGCAAAGGCCCGATGTTGTGCCATGCTGGTCGGTGTCCGAGCCAACATTATTCCTCACACAAAAATGAGTCTCGAATGCCAAGTTTTTCTTGATGGAAGATGTGCGCTGTTGTTCGAGCTCAATGTGGGCCATGCGCCAACATCCCAACTTAGTCCAACTCCACCGCCACTACTAGTATTTGGGCTTCACTCGACCCCTAGGCCAGGTTTGCGCTACACCAAAGGCAAGGTCGACATCACTCCCTAGAAGGTGGTTCACTACGCCCATTGACTCAACCCTTCTAGTGTGTCAACGAAGCTTTTCAAGCATCTTGAGAGCAATTGCTTGACCCTGATGTGGGTCGATCGGTCTTGGTGGCTTCCCCTCAGCCGAATTTTGCTTCGCTTCGATGGTGCCTCCCCGACCGTGGACTCTTTTTAGCTCTACGGATAACTGAAGGATAACCAAATTATCTTCTTCCATCAAGGGTGATGCCCTGGTTTGTGGAGTACTTTGTGCCTCATAGTTAATACCTCGATGAGTTGACCATGCAAGCATCGATGAATCGGCCACCTTGCATTCGGGTGCATATCTCCTCACCTTGAAGGGCAGCCCTTATTGAGTCGAGAACTCCTCACAACGTTATACCTAAGGTTAGTTGAGTATCCAGCACTTCTGTGCACACCCACTCGCGCAGCAGGTCACCCCTTTAGGAGTTGATTAATATGTGCTTCAGTGCACATCTCCTCGCCTCATAGGCAACTCGTCAATCCCTAGTACTTTGTGCCCGAGTGCACTCCTAGTTATCAAGTTAGTTCACCTAGCAAGGGGCAACACTCCATGATGGCTTCATTTCCGTATGATACGATTCGGCATACAAGACATTCCCTCGGCCAAGTTTAGCTCAACCTATCGGCACCTCCTCAGTTAGGCGTGTTTGTTGGTTTGATTGCTTTACATCAACACGTGTCAGCACATCACCTCAGCATGGTGTGGTTAGCCTCAAGGGTTGTCCCTCGACAAAGCGTAGTCTTGCGTCAGGTACTCCTTGCTTCATGGAGCATGCCCCCGTGAGCTGAGCACGTGACATGCTTCCAAGATTCTAGCATCGCACCTTGGCAAGTCAAGTAGACAACCTCATCAAACTAGTCTTGTGTATGCTTATCAATCTCAAACATCTCGGTGTGTTGGCATGCATCGATCGATCCACCTGGAATGGTGTCCAGAGTCCCCTAGGACGGAGTCCGCACCACCCTGGATGGGGTCTGGGGCCAACCCAAGACGAAGTCTGGAGGCCAACCTTGGGCGAGGTCTAGGAGCAACCCCGAGCGAGGTCCACGGACCTACCCCGAAGTCCCTTGGATGCGACGGGACCCGCTTGGCAGGAAGGATAGAAATACCCTTAAGAGTAATTTAACCCCAAAGGGCAAACTTGTAACTTCATTTGCCTCCTCCTCCCACTTTATAAATAGGACCCTATGTAATAGAAGAGGGAGGAGGCTATTTTGTAACCCTAAACACTCATATTGAATACACCAGACATTTGTGTACTTCTCATTGAGTCCCTCCACATCCTCAATAATCTCCTCGTCCGATCGGAGGTGCTTCTAAGTTTACTGTCCGGTCTCATAATGACGACAACTATCAAAATAGGGCATGTATCGCCAGGTGTATATTGAACACCAAGTAATCTTTTGATGACATGCCCTTGCGTGTTCACTAACCTCACAATTACAGTCATTCTATCCTGCATCAGTGTATCATGAGGCTGATCAACAAGTGTAGAGAAACAACCATCTCCAATCTCGTTAACAATGCATCAACAAATAAAGAGAAACAATTATCTCTAATCTCATTAACAATGGCCTGTGTAATCAATTCAGCAAAATATTTCACCCAATCTTTTTACATCTCAGGAGAAGTCATTTCATCGTAACCAAGGGTGTTTTCAATAATCACGAGGCTAATAGGCACAAACTATTTTCTGTACCAGTTCAGAATATCCAAAAAGTGCCCTTTATTTCTAGAACTAGAAGATTCTCTAGGTCCGCAAAAGGCGAGACCCTGCGATAGACATCTAAGCCAGTAGTCATGCGAGTTCCATGCACAATCTCCATCTGTCTTATGAGAAGAGAACAAGCATGGCAGGATTTGCCTATGAGTTTTGAAATCCTCGCGGTGTTGCCTTGCACCAACGTGTGTAGTGAAAGCTTCCAATGCATTCTTTCAGTTGCGAAACCCAGATTTTGAGAAGACGTCACTCCCAAATTTATCACCTTTAGGCTGCTTAAAAAGAAAACAATAAAAACAATAGGCTTCATCTTTCTTCTCACTATATTCTAATCAGTCGAACTTTTTGAACCACGCTTCTTTAAAATTTCTTGAGTGATTACCCTACTGTTTTTCTAGGAAAATTGCGACGAGATGGTTGACATGGACCCATCTGCAGATACTTGTCCTCACTTGATCCCTAGTTCGCACATCACATTCCTCAATTAGCTTTCAAAGCCTCAGATCAACAATAATATCATCTGATTAAGCACAGTGCCAACACAAGGTTTCTTTCCTAGCTCTACGTACGGCCGTCCTCTCATCTAGTGATAAATTCCCTCCAAACCCAGTGGTTTTTTATACGTTTAACTTCTCCATTCCTAACACATAATGATGATATTTTAGTTGGTCTAACATAAAAATTGAAGACGAATATCACTGGGGAAAAATTGGTATAGAAGCATCGACTTAATTGATGAGTTGATGTGATAGCAATTCTCAACTAAAATTTAGGGGCAGCTCAGGTCAAGAACCCATTCATCTAAAAGCAGAAATAGTAACATCTAGTTAGCTAGATGTACAATAAAAAAAGAGAGAAGTACTTACGTACTTTCCTCTCTAACAAGATAATACTAATCTCAAAATATATGAAGAGGTAAGTAGCATCTATCCATCATTCACCATACTTTAAAAATTATGCAAATCACTATTGAGAAAAATATATGTTCAACAATTTAATAACAATGTAATAGAAAAATATGTACAGAAGTTTACTTGACATTCTAATCAAATACAAGTCAAATCCAAAGCTTGGTCCAATATGAGCACATGGATCACAATCACGTATCACTATAATTTTGCCTCTAATTTGTAATGAACTAGATCAGTATTCTAAAAACCAAAATTGAAACACTAAATCTTAACTCTATAATTCGATTAAAAAATCATCAGATCGAAACCCTAACTCTATAATTGAGAGAAATTTTGAGTAAAGTACATATAAATCGGGTGAATCTAAGCCTCCTTTGGTCGGAGAGGGCGCGAGACAACGGGATCTGGGCCAGGAGACGTTGTAGTGAGATGGCAAGCAAGGGCGGCTGGCAACGACCAATTTCTCCTATTCTCTAGCAACCGGTTGTTGCATGGTTGGGTGCAATCATGGGGCGTGGCTCACGTCTCTTGACTCCTGCGACAGCGCAAGACGAACAGGTGTTGAGGAGGCTCGTAACATGCAACATCCTAAATTTTGGATGTTCAAAATTGTGAAAAATTTAAAACTTTTATTTGCATCTTGTTGGCATTTGAAATCTTTGTCGAAATCTTATTTGGGTTTCCCCGAGTTTTTGTGCTAAGCAAATAATAACTAAAAATAATTCTCAAGCGCGAATAACAATCATGACAATAAAGTATACAAAATAATTTAAATGTGAGTTTATCCTCTAAAAACCTAAATTCAAATTCAATTTATTAAATTAAAACAAGGTTTATAAAATAGAGAGAGGTAATTAGCTAAATAAATAAATATAGTTTGAAAGTAATTTGAAGTTATGGAATCCAGCTATCATTCAAATTTCTTCTACAAATTTATTTGAGTTTTCTAAATTTTATGCTGTACAAATTAATACTAGGGAATAACTCCCAAATGAATAGGCTAATAATAAAATCAAAAATCCAAATTGAATTACATAAATCTAAAATTCAAATGCCAATTTCCAATCTTGAAAATTGAAGTTCAAATCAAAATACAAATTTCAAAATTTTGCTTAAGCCTTTCATTTTCTTTCTTCTCTTCCCTTTTTTCCCTCTCTCTTACATGTGGGCCCGTCCATCTTTTTCTATCTCTCCTCCTCCCATCGGCTTCTTCCTGGCGTAGCCCGGCCTCTTTCCCATTCTCCATTCTATCCTCACTCCTCCCTGTCTTCCTTCGTCAATCAGCCCCGCCTCCCCTGTTCTGGCGTCAGCCACCCTACGCGATGCCTCTTCCTTCCTCCTCCCCTCGTCCTCTCTAGTGCGTCCGCGCCCATACGCCCGCACGTCGCTACGCCGACCTGCTCCTGTCACCTCTGTCGCATCCTGGCCTAGGCTCCCGCGCCGGTCTTCCCCTTTTCTGCCCCCATCACCATCACCCATCCCACGTAGTCGTCGCCGTGAATCACGCGCACAAGCTCCGACTCTTTCTCACCCCGTCGCCATCACCTTTCTCTGCTTTCTCCTGGCGTCATGCTTAGCCATGTGCCACGCCTATGCCTGCACAGCCGTCTGCACGCCTGCACAATGCAGGAGCCATGCCCTGCCAAGACCACGTCGTGGCCATCCCCTCACCATGCCCTGCAGCCGATCACCTCGTCACCTGCTCCCACGTCGTGCTCCATCCCGTGCACTGCTCCCAGGTCACCGGCAATAGAGCAGCCACAACGCCTCCCTCTATGGCTATAAGTGGCCCTTGGCCTCCTCCCTCACTCCTGTACAATTCCCTTGCTTCCCCAGACCTCCTCCTTCCCTCCTTGAAGCTGAGCTCGGGCCGTCCTGTGCGTTGCTCGCGTGCCAGCCAACATGCACCCTCGTCGTTCCCGGCTCTCTGTGGAACACCCACGTCACCTCGTGTCCTTAGGCCTCATCTCCTCTCCCCTCACCTAATTGGAGTTCCATGCACCGGAGAATGCCGACGCCACCACTTGCCCCAAGTCCGGCCACTGATGCCCCCATCTCTGCTGCTGCTCCTCCAGGGCACCACGGCTCGATTCCATCCTTTAGGAGCATCACCAAGGTGTCCTCTGTCATCCCCAAGCACCGCAATGCTCTCTCCTTCGCTACAGCCCGCCGGTGACGTGAGCCTCCCCGCACCACCACAGGCCATCGCCGTCGACCCGCCACGACCTCTCTCCAACTTGGACAGCCACCTGGTGAGTTTCCCCCTACCTTACTCATGCTCATGCACTCGCCACTTTTCCCTCTCCTCCACTCCGGTGCCGCCGCCCATGCAACATCCCTACGCCGGCCGTCACATGCCGCTGCCGCCCACACCTGGCACCGCTCCGATCAATGAGCTGCCACTCCTAGCATCCCTACGTCCCTAGGAGTCCATTTCACTAGCCGCCATCAAGTCTCTAGCCCTGCCTCACCGTCGCCGCTGGCACCAGAAGCCTGTGCCACCATCCCCTGTTTTGCTCCACTGCCTCCCCCTGTTTTCCCCCAATCAGCTGAACCCTCCTCTGTTCAACCGTTGCCCCCTCTACCTCTTTCCTTCTGACAATGATGTGTAGGCCCAAAACGATAGAGTGTCTAGCAAAAGTAATTGGTATCACCAAGATTCCCATTGTGACTAGCTCAAACGTGAAGTTTTAAGTTAAAGATGTTAGAAAAATGTATTTTCTCTAAATATTTTCAAAAAGCTAGGAATGACCCTTTGTAAAGTGATGACAAATTAATTAGGGAGATTAATTTGAAAAGAATGCCACAGATATTCAATTAGTAGTACACAGATTACTAGTGATTAAACGATGATTAAGTTAGAGTCAAGATAGAATATAATTTAGCTGCAAGTAAAAATAAGAATAAAATAAATTATGAAATTAGGTTAAGGAATTATGTAAATTAAGCTGGTTCATTAAATTAATTATCCGATGCATTATAATCGCTTAAAATAAAATACACATTTAAATTAGAAGGTCACGGTTAAAATACAATTTCTGTCATAAACATGATGCCATTAATTAAATTTTAACAAAGTGATAACTAAGAGTACATAAAATATCAATGGCATTTAATTTCGAAAACGTCTTCAATTAAAAGATCATAACTAGGTATTAAAATATAACAGCCTTGGATCATTGGACATTGGAATAATCTCGCCAATGAATAATCTAAAGGACAAATGTAATATTATGACCAATAGTCGCCGATCAGTAGTAAATAAGAATATACTAAAATTTACTATTAAACATCAATTAGATAGTTAAATACTCCCATGCTTCCATGAATTATTGAACTAATCATTCGGTGAATAATTCGAATAATTGGTAAATAGAATCCCGTAAAATACCATAGCTTAAGTTGCCAGGAATACAAACTCTAAAGATTAATTTAATAAACTAAACTCATACGTCTGTCCATAAGTCTAACCTAATTCATGGAATTTCCTTGATAAATATAAAATAATAATAATAAAACAAGTTATTAAACTAAAGGCTGAGTCATGATATTCTGCCATCAGCTATACCTAGCCATCTCCGAGTTCTAAGCAGAAATATTCTCGTAAATATTCCTTTACATGAACCCTCCTAGCATCCGTCTTAGCAAATTTCCTCCTACCAATCATCGCTCTGCTCTAACCCCGTTTGACTCTGTCAATATCCACGCCCAATCAACCTTGCCTCAAATTACCTATTAACTCATAATAAAGCTAAATTGAGTTTATTTGGATTTTTAAGCTATTTGCATTTATTTGGATCTAGTTGTTTAGCGCGTAATTAGGAATTGGAGTCTTGAAGGATTAATGGATCAAGCAAACTCATGATCCAGATGAAGACTAGGAGTTCAAGACCATCGAATGAGAAAGATTTGAGTGAGCTCAAGACCACGGTAAACCGCGCAAGGCGAGTCAATACTTTGATCATATTGAATCTACATTTTCTGCAAATTATTTTCATTTTAAATTATCAAATTGTGTGTTGTTATTTCATGTGCAAATATATGTTGTTTTAAGATTCTAATTATATGCCCATTATTTAACTTGTTAGTATTACACCTCTTTTGGAACATTTGAATATCTAAGCCTTGTCACCCTAGAAAAATTATAATGGTAACTTTTCGAAGATAAGTTTATAATTATATGCTATGCTTAGCACTGCTTAGATATTCTAGGGCACCAAAATGCCCTAAGCATCACTTTTAATCATGAAAAACTGATTTGGGAAGTTATGGGTGGAAATGACTGGTATATTTTGACATGATTATTTTATTCTCCCGAAAAACCCCCAATTTGCTTAAATATCTGAGCAGATGGTATGAGGAGGCTGGTGCAGTGGTGCATGAGAGTGTGGTTAGTGTTAGAACCGTCCAGATAACCCTAAGGACTGAATCTTGTCATGACCTCCTGTGTAAGACAAATACAACCACAAGTCTGTAAATTACAACTTGGCTTAGTAGATTTACTGGACCCTGAAAGTCATCTCATCGGTGAGGGAGAGGGGTAGTGCAAGTGGCTGTTTGTGTGATGGCTTGAATGGGACACTCATTGAGGGTGAAGTTTGCCGCGGCGAGCTAGTCGGTGTGGGTAGTCCAGCTGGGCTAGTCACTGGGGGTAGAACATCATGTACAACTTATGGGACTCGCCATAAGTGGGAGAAGCCCATATGGGTGAGATGATGGAAGGGGCGAAGTATTTTGAAAAGTTACTATGATGGTCTATTCAACCGCATGACTAAGGAATCATGTGGAGCAATGAGTGGATCGTCTCTGTCGGGACCCCGGATTACCAAACCCGGACCCTCTGTGTATTACAGCACTAGTCCCAGATCAAAGCTAGTGCACACAGTTAAACAGAATGGAAAACATCACCAACAACGATTTATTACAATAATTAAAGTCTCGACTAAAAGGTCTCATTATTACAAATGAGGTTCAAGACCTCGCACACAAGAAATAAAGCGGAAGCAAAGATAACTCGTGGACGACCCATCAATTCGCCACAGGCAATTGACTGGGGAAGCGCGACCTAGTCCTCCGGGAAGAATCCATTGCAGCCACAAGCGAAGCAGTAGTCGTAGCCACCTTCTTGAGCTTCAACTTCCTCTGAGATTTATTTTTAGGTGTAGCATGTGAGTACATAAAGTACTCCGCAAGTCTTGGGAAAAATGCATAGATGCAAGGCTTGACAAAGGAAGGCTATATGGCTCTTTTGCACAAAGCAATATTTTATAATTTCAATTACTACTAGTTATTTTCGAAGGCATCAGTTTAATAAAGTAAATGATTTTAACAGAACTAACAATTATTCTCTAGTGAAGGCTCTATCCACCAACACTAGCTTAATCATTTCCAACTGAACAAGTTAATATTGCGGGTTACATCCACCCTCTCTGGCTCCAACCGCCAGGATTCTCTTCCGAGAGTTCCCTCCACTCTCGGAATACAAAAACTTTGATTTTAAAACCAAAACCAGAAATCTACCATGTGAATGCATTCCTTGCCCGCCCTTGACCGTGGGCACGGCTATTTGAATAGTTTTACACTCTGCAGAGGTTGTACAACTTTACCCACAAGAGATAAATTATCCTAAAAGTCAACACGCTTCCTTTGGCATGAGACCCGGATAAAATACCACAAAGCCTTTACCTTACTCTAATCTAGCTAGATACCACCCGCGAGGTTTCACCGCAGTAGGCTAAGCGCCAACCAAGCCCCTCTTGCGCCATATGAGTGAGAAATCCTGTCCCTCACTTGTGAATAACGGTCCATCCACGGCACCCACTTTCCACTGGTGGCACCTAAACTAGACTATCATAAGTTAGTCACCTAGGTCGTACCCATATAGACTTGTGGTTGTACGGTTAATGCTCGATCGGACAAACACAAGCGTCGGTCCTTAATTGACTAGGTGGAACATACACTTAACAAGATCTCGTGCTAATCGCACCAAACCAAACTAACCATCCACCCTAATCTAAACCAACTTTCACATTGTTATTTTTATTTTGAAAGCACAGTGGCAACTACAATTACCACTAATTTCATAAACACAAGGTTTTCTCAATAAATCTTAACTTCCCATTTGCAAGAGTTTAAATATATTAAATAGCATGACTAAGCATTTCACTACCATTCTAATATTCATAAAGATTAATATTAATCTCATTATTGAGACAAAGGAAGTTCTAGGGTGGCAAAGGTACATGGCAATCAATGTCAAATGAGGGCATAACAAAGTTGGAGTAGCTAATTCCTAAAGATTTGAACTAGTGGTTTTATGTAAATAGCAATGCACATAATTTAAAATATTTAAAACATTTCGAAAGCATAGGTTCAAGATGATCAAAGGAGACTTGCCTTCTTGCAGGGTTTCTGGGTCTTCTTGCTGCTGTGAAGAGGGATCGTCGACAACGTTGGAATCTACGCGAGAAAAGACAAAGCAAACAAAGCAAATAAATACAAACAAAAATTCAAATAAAATCCAAAAATTCAATAGAGGCCATAGTTGGATAGATTATGATTTTAGATGAATTTAGGAATTTGAATGGCTGAATTTGGAGTTAAAATGAGAAAGTTATGCTCATTTGAAAATCTCAGATTTGAATAAATCTAGAAATTCCCAAATTTCTGACAGGTGGGGCCCACTGGAATATTAGATTTTTAAATTCTATTTTTATTCCGAGGGACTGACAGGTGGGGCCCACTGAACAGTAACCACTGGCGGTCACTGACATGTGGGACCCATCGACGATGAGCCCATCGACTTAACCTCGACATGTGGGACCCTCTCGGACTCGGGCCCACTTGTCGAGACCAAGACAGAGGTGGGGCCCAGCGGCGCGATGGCCGCAGCGGCGGCCACGGCGTGTGGGCCCACTTGTCGGTCGCGAGATTTTAAAGAATGGCTCGACCTCGCGTGCGGAGCCGGGGGCTCGAACGCGCGTCGAGGGAGCCGAGGAGGGAAGAGTTAGCGGTAACGATCGGGCGAGGCGTTGCCTACCCATAAAGGGTAGGTAATCCCTTTGAGGGTTACTCGCTGGAGTGGTCCGGCGGCCGTGGACGGAGGCAAGGTCGTCGGCGCGAGGAGGTCGGAGGGTGCGGATGGTGCGTGAAATGCAACCCTTGAGCGGAGGGGTTCGGTTGGAGGGTCGACGAGGTGCGGCGACGAGCGAGAAGGCCGGCGACGAGGTGGCGAGCGCTCCGGGTCCTCTGGCGCGACGCGCGCTCTGCGCGGGAGGGCGGTGAGGTGTCGAGGAGGATCGCACGGACGAGAGGAGCTCGGGAGGCGACGCGGGCTCGGATGACCGAGGCGCGCGAGGCTCGCCGGAGTTAGGCGGAGCTTCGGGGAGAGAGCGCACGGTCTTTGGGTGCTCTGAGGTTCGGGAAGGAGGTGGAGCGCTCCGGGAGGTGGTGCGAGAGGAGGCGGCAGGGGCTTTATAGGGCGGAGGAGGGACACGGCGCGGGATTGCTCGCCGGAGATCTCGGTGGCAGCGGGAAAGTTTGGGGAAAAAGGAAATAGGGGCGGAAGGGAAGGGATGCACGGCGTTGGGATTTGCTTCCGCCGGGCTCGGGGTTGCCAAACCGGGAGAGGCAGGAAGGCAAGGCGGATTCGGCTCAGTACAGTCGGCCGCGAGAAAGGAAAGAGGGAGGAAGTAAGGAAGGAGGCGGCTCGCGGGACGACGACGGCCGACAAAGTGGCCGGTGGCGATGGGAGCGAGGCGCGGCGGTTGTGGCGGGGCCCGCGAGTCGAGAGAAGAGAGGAGCGGCGGGACGGTGGATGGCCCGCACGGCGGCGACGGCGTGCATCGGGCCGGCGGATGTCGGCTGAGGATGAGGAAGGCGGGGTGGGTGACGGCCGCCCGGAGTCAAGAGAGAGAGGAGAGGCGGCTGGATGGGCCGAGCGGCGTGGATGGATCGGGCCGCCCACGCGTCATTTGGAGGAGAGGGGATATTTTTATTTTTAGAATTTGATTTAGATTTTCAGAAAAGGCTAGAAAATTATTTAGGCCTCAGAAAAATATGAAAATACCTCCAAAAATTCCAGAAAAATTCACAGAAGCTCCTGGACATATTTTGGACTAAATAAAATTATTTCCAACTACTGTTGGTATTTTAGTTTCATACTTTGAATTACTTTTTAAATTTAAAAATTAGGTTTTATATTTCAGAAAATCCAGAAAAGCCACATAAAATCCAATTAGCTTAAAATAATTAATTTGAATTTAATTTTCTTCCAAAAAGCAAATTTTGGGATGTGACAGTCTCTTGTAGATAAAGTGTACAAACTCTGCAGAGTGAAAACTATTCGAATTGCCATGCCCATGGTCAAGGGCGGACATAGAACTTAACCATATATAGTTCTATTTCAAAAACTTTGTAGGTGGAATTGGAAATATGGTGGGCAGTGAAAAGCCCTAATTTGTGTTGCCCTGGATATTGCCCCAGTGATAAGGTAAGCGATTATAACATTGAAAGGTTAACATATGGTGCAGAAACCATGTAACGGTGGATGGAATCTGGATCGTTATTATTATTGCATTCTTTCATACATGATAAAATCTGCTTTAGTTAAAACTGCTAGGTCTAAGAAAATTCCTATGTATCATATTTTAAAAGTAATTTATGGCAAATAAAATAACCCGAGCTTCTCTTGATAAGCCATACATGTTATCTATTTGCATCCTGTGTATTGGCTCACGGAGCACGATGGTTTGTGCACACCCTCGCTCACTCAATTAATCCAAAATTAGGAGTCAAATCGTTACACTTCAGCAATACACCTGGTCATGATGGTGAAGAAGATGAAGAGGTCAAGAACTAGGTCGCAAACCCTAGTTGGCTGTCTGTGGGCACGTCCTGAGGGTTCCACCTATGTGTTCCATTTTCGCTGCTGCATTTTATTGATTTCAGCCTGATCAGCCCATGAGTAAGTCTACTATTATATTTACGCTTCCACATGATATGTATTTTGATGTTCAATACTATATCTATGAGCACAATCTACTGATCCAAGGAATAGTACGATAAAATCATAGAGGATTCTAGATTGTAAAATCCGGATCTGACATAACGCACTCGGTGCTTCGGTATTGATCAAATAGACTCATATAGTTTTGCTGCTAATGGGCAGCATTGGCCGCCTTGGCTGGTTGCCGTCCTCTTTCTTGGGCAAGTTCTACCTCATGGGTGTCTGTCTCCTTATAGGCTGCTGCTAGCTGTAGGGCTGTGCACATCTCAACCGAACCAGAAAAACCAAACCAAACTGGTCAACTTGGTTTAACTAGTTTTCGGTATTCGGTTCGATTTCTATATTTTGGGTTTTTCATATTTTGGGTTTTTTCATGTTCAATTTCTTGGGGAAAAACCGGCTGAAAACCAAAGAAACTGAGAAAAAGTTCCATCTGGGATTCGAACCATGGCCATAGGGTTTAAAAGCCACGTACTCTACCAACTGAGCTAGGATGGCTTGTTGTCTATTGAATTGATATATGTTATATATGTATACCTGGTGGTCAGGGCTCTAGCGTCCAGAAGATCGAAGTGATGGATGAGTTGTTAGTCTTACTCTTGCATAATGGTAAGGTAGACTATTGATTAATTTTTTGTGGTTGCTAGAAATGGGCAGAGAACATCATTAACATTAATTATTATGCTTTATTACTTTATGCATATGTCGTCGAATCTCTATACTCCATTGGAGTATTTCTAAAGTACTAATTCTATAGCCAGTAGTATATATATTGTCGTCTACTCGTCTCGCTAGTCGCTATATCGTTTGCAATTTGCGTCAACTTTGGTAAATATGGTACTTACCGATACCGTACCGAAATAAATTAATATTTACTGATATCAAACCGTATTTTCAAAAATACCGTATACTACCGAACTAATAATACCGTATTTACCATATATACCGAACCAATTTTACCGAACTAACTGAATGCATAGCCCTAACTAGTTGCTGGGTGCATCGAGTTTGGTCTAGGGAATTCACACATAGGGCGAAGGCGCTTATCCCTACTAATTTTTTTGATCTAGTGTGTTGTGACATCGGGTGAGCCAACAGGGCTCCATCCTTGCCTCCATTTGTTCTTCGAACTAAGGAACAACGGCGATGATAATGACGATGACAGCGTAGGAGCAGGAGATGGAGATCCGAACGAAGGGGAGAAGCCAAGGAGAAGAAAGGGCAGATGTTAGGGTTATAGGCTTGGAGAGCAGCGTCCTTTACCTTCAAAGAGCCGGTAGTGACGAGGAGGGGGAGAGAAAAGAGAAGGAGCTGAGGAGGCGGAGGATTGGGTTTACGAGTGGGCCTACGGACCCAGCCAGGATATGCATATGGGCTGAGGGGGACAGCATATTGGGCTGGTTCGGCCCATCCTTTTTTCCTTCCTCAGGCCACTTCTATCTACTCTCCTATCTACTTCCCGCACGACGCGTGGTCACGACTCACGAGCTCTCCCACCTCCTGCCCCCAAAACCCTACCGCCGCCGCAGCCATGTCGTCGTCGTCGGCTCTGGCGAGCCGCAGCCTGCTGGCGCTGGGGCTGGAGTCCTCGGCCAACAAGATCGGCATCGGCGTCGTCTCCCTTTCCGGGGACATCCTCTCCAACCCGCGCCACACCTACGTCACCCCGCCGGGCCACGGCTTCCTGCCCCGGGAGACCGCGCACCACCACCTTGCCCACCTCCTCCCGCTCCTCCGCGCCGCGCTCGCCGACGCGGGCGTCTCCCCCGCCGACCTCGCCTGTGTCTGCTATACCAAGGGCCCCGGCATGGGCGCGCCGCTCCAGGTCGCCGCGGCGGCGGCCCGGGCTCTGTCGCTCCTATGGGGGAAGCCGCTCGTCGCCGTGAACCACTGTGTCGCACACATCGAGATGGGACGCGCGGTCACCGGCGCCGTGGACCCCGTCGTGCTCTACGTCTCCGGCGGCAACACGCAGGTCATCGCGTACAGCGAGGGGAGGTACAGGATCTTCGGGGAGACCATAGATATCGCCGTCGGCAACTGCCTCGACCGCTTTGCCAGGGTCCTTGAGCTCTCGAATGACCCGAGCCCCGGGTATAACATCGAGCAGGTAACATGTTCGATCAAATGCCGACTTACGATGTTTCACTACCCCAGTTTAATCCTGTCAACTACACAGCTGTATATGCACTTAGATACTGGTTTCTACAAGTGTGATTCTAGCATAAGCCATTCTCTCCATGAACAAGTGCATCGCATACATGGAAATGCACTGGGTGGTGAACTGAGGATTGGCATGACTGAAATGGTAGAGACTAGTGCAGTGAGAGTAGGCACAGGATGACTGGGTGGATTGTCCTCAAGGCTTTCTGGGATCTCTTGAACTGTTTAGCACTTTTAACTATCCCTGGCATGGGCATTACATTCTGTCATTGGCCTGTTTATTAAATGCTTAAGTTTTTCTACTTTAGATGCCCATGTGGCCATGCATTTAGGGGTTGCTAGGTTGCCCGTCTGAACCCATTGTTGCATGGTATGGGTTAGTGAGGTTACTTTTCTATGTTTGGTTGAATGGATTGTATGAAACTATATAGAAAATTGAGCTTATGCTGTATGGTATCATATGGCCAAAGTGATCAAGTGGCAACATTCCCCATTGCTCCACTCAATCCATGAAATCACTTGTGCTTCTTCATCTTTACATAGACTAGCTAACGCAAGCAATCAAACACTGTCAATGTTTTTAAGGCACCTCGTACAATCAACCAAACAAAATCTTAGTTGACTATATAGAAGCAACAAA
Source organism: Dendrocalamus sinicus (assembly GCA_036346575.1). NCBI lineage: Eukaryota > Viridiplantae > Streptophyta > Magnoliopsida > Poales > Poaceae > Dendrocalamus > Dendrocalamus sinicus. Next base: position 6,317,672 of record CM070654.1, on the reverse strand, counting down.
ATGACATGCCTTATATGATCCAATACAGGATGATTATATCCATGGGTTGTTTGGTTGCTTGAAGCACGGGATCATAGATAGCTTCATCCTGAGATCATGCAAGCTAAGTTCCTTGCTTAACTATATGGAACAAATTGAGATTTTGCTTGATCGACCGTATGAATTGTCTTGAACATGTGAGATGCGGTTGCCTGTATGGGCTAATTTATGTGAGTGGGAGGGAGCGCATGTTATTTCATATGTGGCATGTAGCCATGCGGGATGGGGCTGCATAAACAATTGGATTGTATGAAGCCATGTGGATACAGTTGACCCCTTTTGCACTATCCTCCTCGGAATTCACCCATAGAATATTTTCAACCAAACACATTAGCACTGATTTATGTTGTTACTGCATGCACTGTAAGCCTTCACTGGTGCAAATGTGCAGGCCCCTATTGTTGTCAACAACAAAATTGCGGCCACTGCCCATCAAGTTGAATGAGTCATCAATGTAATTGACTCCATCTTTCTTGATGTATGGGAGCAGCATGCAGGCCATTCATTTCATAGCATTGTTTAGCTGGGTTCAATGTGCTTTGTTGACAGGTGAGGTAGCTTTCATAGTGATCAGGAGGATCATTGATATTAATATTGGAATTATTTGGACTTTGGATTCATTCAGGATTGTTGATCGTTCTAATGAATCCGACCAAAGATACAATGTTGGCTAAGTGGTTTATTGATAGAAAGTTCGTTTGAGATTTCTTTTCTCTTTTAGATTTGTTCTTTTGTCAATATAAGTAAGTGGCCCTAGTAGTGTGTCAACACTCAACACTCCCATGTACCTCCATTGGTAGTGTTAGATACATCCCAAAATCTGTGCTTTACACTTGATTAGAACTTCTGTTCTATGACAAAACTATTTGTTTAAATAAAATATTATAACTTCTTGTTGAAAAGAAAAGCACTAGATAATTAGGCTAACATACTTATGGTTTTTTGGTTAACCTTAAGCTTCTCGGATAAGACAGCCTGTCAAGGACTTTAGCTTATAAACCACAAGAGGCCTTCCCATCTGCTCCAGCCTCTGTAGCGCCAACACGTTGGTTTGTTGTTGTATCGGTTTCCGACACGGATACGGCACTAACACGCCACCGACACGTGTCGGTCGTGTATTGGACAATTAGATAGCCAAAATAAATAATTTTAATGTTTGATATGGCTTCGGCACATATCTGACGCATATGGCGACACAACTCGGCCCACCTTAGCCACCTAAAGGGTAACCCTAGCCACCTGAGAGGAGCAAAACGCCAACATCAAGGCTCCATTGTGGAATTATGTTGACCTTCTAGATATGGTTGGTCCATTTGGAGGAAATGTGACATTATTTCAGTTTAAACTTTACATTATTTCAGTTTTATAAACATGTAGAATATGGAAAATAATATGTATGTGTGTGTGGCTCACTTCATTCCTCTATCTCATCCATACATTGCAAGTTCGGTGGCTCGTGCTTTCTTTGATGAAATTGTTCAGCTTCATGGGATTCCTTCTTCTATTATGAGCGATCGTGATCCGATTTTTAGAAGTGATTTTTGGAAGGAGTTTTTTTGTTTGGCTGGAGTACAACTAAACCTCAGTTCGGCTTTTCACCCTCAGTCGGACGGTTAATCTGATGTGGCCAACCATATTATTACCATGTATTTGCGATGCTTAAGTGGTGATCTTTTGAAACAGTGGGTGCAGTGGCTTCCTTGGGCTGAATATTATTACAATTCCTCGTATCGAACTGATTTGTGCACAATGCCTTTTCGGGTGGTTTATGACCGTGATCCTCCCGCATTATTGGTGATTGAACCAGGAATGGCTCGAGTTGCTGCTGTGCAACAACAAATGACAGATCGTGATGAATTCTTAGCTGAGATATGTGAAAGGTTACTCCATGCTTAAGTTGTTATGAAGCAACAATATGATCATCTCCACTGTGCCGTGGAGTTAGAAGTCGGCCAGTGGGTTTGGTTGCGTTTGCATCATCGCCCTGCTTCATCTATCACTGGCCGTCTTACATCTAAATTGGCTCCCAAGTTTTATGGACCTTTTTGGATCATTGACAAAATTGGTTCTGTGGCATATAGACTTCAGCTACCACCTCGTGCTAAGATTCATGACGTCTTTAATGTGGCATTGCTTAAGATTTTTCATGGTGATCCTCTAGTTGAGATACCTTCCCTATCGGATATACATCATGGTCGGGTTGTTCCCACGCCTTTCCTGGTTCAACGTGCTAGACTCAACCGTGGTCATTGGGAAATATTGGTTGAATGGAAGAATTGTGTGTCATCTGAAGCTTCTTGGATTTCTCTTCCCAACTTCCGTGAACAATACACTGATTTCCAGCTCGAGGACCACTGTTCCAAAAGGCGGCCTGGGCAGCTGCCTAGGCGGCGCTTCGGCATTGGGCGGCAGCCAGTTGCTGTGCCTTGGCCCCTCAGCGGGAGGCTGGGCGGCTAGGCGGCAGGGCGGTCAAAGGCGGGCCACGCGCAGCAGCGGTGCGGCGCCTAAGCGCGTGTATTCGGCGAGATAAAGGGGAAGGCGAGATAAAGAGGCAGAGTTAGGGTTGTGACTTGCGAAGGACTTACAGAGGTAGTTAGCCTCACCTCCAGGGATTCCCACGCATTGAACCATTGTCCACCGTCCACCTCGCTGGATTTGGCTGAGCTTCTTCCTTTGTCTCGTCGGATTCATTCCTAGGTGAGCTTCTTCCTTCACCTCCCCTCCCCTTCGTCGATACCTGATCTGCTTGCTTGCTTGGCCAGCGCGACTGAGGAGAGGAGAGATCAGCCGACGCAACCAAGGGGAGGGGAGATTGATCGGCCGACACGACTGGGGAAGTGGGTAGGGGCGACTGAGGAGAGGGGAGATAGCCCAGCGCGATAGGAGAAGGGAGATCGATCGGCAACCTGCCAACTGTGTACTGGAGAGAGAGAACAGCGAGTAGCGGCGACGGTTGACAGGTTGAGGAAGAAAATGGAGAGAAAAGAGGGAGTAGCGGCGGCGGTTGAGGAAGAGAGAGTAGGGTTAGCAGTTTTGGGCTAGTTGGGCCGGCTGCATGGACCAGAATTTTTTTTATGCTTGATTTGTTTGATTGGCTATTAAAATCTAGGACATGTGACACCTCAAATTTAAAGCAACATAAATGGATGGAGAGCTATCATTGTTGATCAAGGTAGCAATTTTCTTTATCTAAACATTAAATATATATACATGATTGCTTATTTTTGCCTGTTGTCCTTATTTTTAATTCGGCCGCCTAAGCTCCACCTTGCCGCCCGTCTACTGCCTTCTTGAACATTGTTGAGGACGAGCTGTTTTAGCGAAAGAGGGGAAATGTTGTGGACTCTTTGGGGCAAAGTTTATACTTGCAGAAGTTCTCGCTGACAAGCCGTGACGGGGAGCAGTTCAGTTGAAAAGGTATTTGGCGCCGTGACGCTGACAATCGGCGTGACCAACAACAGCGCAAGAACGGCAAGATGTGAAGTGCTGCAGTCGGTAATCGGTTCGGCTGGGCAAGTCAGAGTTCAGGTCTGGGTCGTTTGGTTTGTGGGTCTGGGTCGGCTTCTAAACCGACAGATTACTTAAGCTAAAAAAACAAAAAAAAGAAAAAAAAGAAATTTTTTTCTTCTTTTGTAGGCATTGTATGGCCAAAAGCGCTACACTTCGTCGACCTGGAACTGCAACCGTGGCCACCACCTAGCAACTTGTCCTCGAGCTGCATGTCCGGGAGGGGTGTAATGTCATGGGTGTGGGTCTTAGGCCCAGCCGGTTCATTATTAGAAAGTAGAGATTAGTTTCTATTTGAGTTAGAGATTAGTTTCTATTTGAGTTAGAGATATGATTGAAATTAGATTCTATCTGTTAGGGGGAGCCCATCTATATAAGAGAGCTACCGCATCCTATTGGAATCAAGCAGAGAAATAACAAAGTCTTTCTTATCTATAGTCTCTCTCTCCTTCCACGCAGACGTCATCCAGCCATTCTCTTGGTGGTGTTTACCCCCTATGAACTAAGGTTCATGACAATACTGTTGACATGATATATGGACTCTGTTTTATGTGCTTTCAAGAATATAAATTGCTTACACCATTCTAGAAAAATTGCTTGCACATCACTATACCACAGAGGCACAGACCAAGGTGTCTTTAAATGTTAAATCATAAATGTGCTCAAATCATAAAGATAAGAGGCCTTCCATTATTCTATATCTTCAATTTCTTGATTGCTTTCTTATTTCAGCCTTATTGAGTATCCTGACCTGAGCATTGTTGGACATTCCAGCTGTCAGCCTGAAAGAAATTCTTGATCAAGTTGTGGCATTTTATGTTTTTGATTGCCTCTTTTGTTGTTTTTTCTTGTTGCATGTATGATGTGCAGAAATATTTCAACGATGTTGGTTTTACTTTGTAGAAGCCAATCTCCCTCATTAACAATTTAACATATTTAGCAAATCAAAGGTTGTGTCAAAAGAAGGGGTAAATCACAGTAGACTTCTTATGGCTTCAAAATTAACCTTGGTAACGATGTAAATTGTTTCGGGAAATCTTATGAGAAAAGTATCTTAAATCATTAAACACAGTTGAGACATGCAATACAAGTGTGATACTGTTATGTACCTTCCATCTTATGTTGGACTTGTCCCCACCAGCTCTTTCCTTGTCTTTTTTTTTAAAAAAAAAACAAAAGGTTCTTTTCTTTCCTTCAGTGGATTTGTCACTTTGTACGATATGATATACCCCCTCCCTTTCCCTGAGGCATGTTTAATCAATCTACCATATGTCTTTCCCTTGTTCAGCTTGCGAAGAAGGGAGAAAAGTTCATTGATCTCCCTTATGTTGTAAAGGGTATGGATGTGTCATTTAGTGGCATATTGAGCTACATTGAAGCTACAGCGATAGAGAAGCTTAAAAATAAGGAGTGCACACCTGCGGACCTATGCTACTCATTGCAGGTACATGTGTATTGTTAAACTCCTTTGCCCTTGCATAATGAATGATTATGCTTTTACTGAAGAAAAGTCCTACAGGTTCTAATTAAGATACTTGATGACCAATTATCCAGGAAACTCTCTTTGCTATGCTTGTTGAAATCACTGAACGTGCCATGGCACATTGTGATTCGAAGGACGTTCTTATTGTTGGTGGTGTTGGATGCAATGAACGTTTGCAAGAAATGATGAGGATTATGTGTGCAGAAAGAGGGGGTAGGCTGTTTGCAACAGATGATCGATATTGTATAGACAATGGGGCAATGATTGCATACACTGGTTTACTGGCGTATGCACATGGAGTGACCACTCCCCTGGAGGATTCGACGTTTACTCAAAGATTCCGAACTGATGAAGTTCATGCAATTTGGAGGGAGGAGATGCCGTTGTTAACTAACATCCATGCCGATGCAATGGCTGAACTATCCAAAGATGAAGCCTCCGTGACAACTCCAATCGCTGTAGATTCCTGAGGTACACTTGCTTTTTCCAATTATGTCCTGCTGTCGTTGTTGTTATCCCATGATGATTAATGTAAATTAGATATGGTTAGCTGTTTGAGATGGCATCTCTTAAATTTGGGATGAATTACATAACAGCCAATTTCCTTTGGAAGTTTTATGGGTGTGTTCTTTTCGATTGTGGCTGATGGCTGCGGCTTATAACTTTTGGCCCTAGTGCAATCGCTTGTGCGAATAAACTGAATATCAATAAACTGATAAGGTGCTTCGAAAAGGCTATCCCGATAAGTCGATTCGAAAAGGAGCGGAGAAGTCATTCTATTCGTTTGTTTGGAGGAAGCTATAAGCTGAAAAGAACGAGGCCTATAGCTATTTCCATTCATTTCTGGTCATATGATTTATAATATAATTCCATTTGTGAATATTCCTATTTTACGTGTGCACTATGTATTGTTTTTTTCTCTATCTGAACATTGTGCTAGTAATTTAATTATATCCAGCTATTTGCTCAATTTTTGCTGGAAAATTTGAAGTGCTTAATGTAACAGGGCTAGACACTATACGGAAGTAGTCGGACAAGTCCATAAGACATGCTGTGAACTGCAACATTCTGTACCTTTTGGTTCTCATTCTGAACTTTTCAGCAAAAAGGGGAAGAAATTGGGCTGTAGTTTCCACTTATAACACATATTTTAATCCGTTATCCCCCCTCATGCATTTGCTCATGTGTTGTTTGCTTTTGAACGAACTGTTACAATGTGACCAAACTAAAGATTGTTGCTTTCGTTTCTGTCACAGCCAGGTAAATACTTCAACTGGAAAGCGTGCATCTGTGGGATGCCCTTGCTTGTTGATGGCTGTAAACCTTCACGCATGGCTCATCGCAGGATCTGGCTTGTACCGTTGTGCGGCACAATGAATGGCAGTATTACGGTCCTGTTCTTTTTCAGCTTTTAACTTAACTTTTAACTTTTCTACAGTAACTAGTTTTTAAACGGAGTATTTTTTTCAAGATAAGATTTACTAAGTTAATTGTAGTATATACTGTATCGATTTCATTTATATCGGCAAAACCCGCAGTTTCTGTTACTATGTAATGTTTCGCAGGAACAGCCTAAAAATGTCATAGTCAAAAACCATAAGCTTCAGTTAAAAAGAATAGGCCCTACACCAGTTGCAAAGCGATCTGCAGAAAGATATTGAATAGCAACCTCGTGAAATGAAGCCATTAGATTTCAGCGATCAAACCTCACCACCCAATCTGGTTAGTCTCCTCGTGTGATACGATACATCCTTGTATTTGGTGTAAAAGTAAACTACTTGAACCAAACCAGGACAAGGCACCACTTTTTCCATTTCATAGCTGTACCTTTTTAGGTAGGTATTTTTCTTCAAGGGAGGTGTCGAGATTGATGATTAATCGGACTAAATGCATTTTTTCGTTATGGCATGTAGAAAGCAGTCACAGCTTGGTACTTACTGATACTGATTGTTTTTTGTTGGGCATTGTTTTGCTAGCGCCTTTTCCTTTTCCTGAAGCTATGTTACTATGTAATTCTGCCCTGCATGGCTGACTGGTCGAGTGAATCAAATGGGCCTTGGTCGTGGTAGGCGCGCGTGTTGGGCACTGAGTAATGAATGGCGTTAGGAGGCGTCTGACATTGCCTTTTCACATTGGCGTCATTGCCGTTGGCTTTTGGTTGAAAATAATTTATAATGCTAAAGGAAATATGCTTTTAGGAGGATTTGTAATACCTGGGCCGGATTTGGCCCAGTCTAGCCTGCATAAAGCCCTATAAGAGAGGAGGGCCAGGTGGAGGGAGAGGCAAAAGCCATTTTGGCTTCTCTCCCCGTGCTCACCTGCGTGTTGCCGCTTCCCCTCATGTTGCTGTCGCCACTCGCCACCCATTAGCGCCGCTGCTCGCTAGCCCCGGCGTCGTCACTTGTCACCCTTCGACCGCCGCCACCGCTTCACCTTGCTACGTCGCCATCGCCGTCTCCAGCTCGTGCGTGTTGCTGTCGCCCGCGCGCGCCGTCTGCAGTAGCCGCCAGTGCCGCCCCTCGCTCACGCCTAGTCTCACCGCTCTTGCTGCCGTCATCGCTCCACGGGGGTGGAGGATGGGCCACCACCGAGTGAAGGAGAGGCCGCCGATTGAGGAGGAGGCGGCCGGAGCGGGTCGCCGACCGAGAGAAGAGTAGGGGCGCGGCTGAGCGAGGAGACGACGAGAGCCAGGAGGCGGCCGACGAGGTGGAGGAAGGGAGAAGAGCGCCGGCTGTGAGGGAGAGAAGGAGGGAGTCGCCGGCCGACGGGAGGAAGAAAAAGGGCGCCGACGGAGTGAAGAAAAGAGAGGAGGAAGAAGCTGTCGGCGTGAAGAGAAAAGGAAGAAGGGAGCGCGGCCGAGGAAAATAAAGAGAGAAGAAAAGAGGAAAGCGGGCGCCGGCACTGGAAAAAACAGAGAGAGGGGAGAGAAGAGAGAAAGGAAAAGAGAAGGAAAGTATGACCCGCCGCCAGATCTGTCAGATTCGGTCAAGGAAAAGAAAGTAGTGCCTCGATCCAGTCGCTCCAGGCTAGGGTAACGCCTCAAAAACCCTTCTCTATGCTTATTTACCGAGTCGAGCATAAGTTAATATATCGATAATTAGAATTGATGCATGTGACTATTTAAATATCGCTTATTGATATAAATGCCTGATCGGTGCAATCGGTACTGCCACTATTAATCTGGTCGATCCGTGGAAGAGGAGGGAGGAGAGAATAAATTGAGTTTAAACAGTGTGATTGATTGAAGAGAGATTAAGCGTGTAGAATCCAATCGGTGAGTATAAATAATGAAAACGCTAATTTTACAGACTGATTAAGCATCGGGACAATGAGAGGTTGCCCGGCGGGACAAGGTTTGATTATGTCGGATTGGACGTTAGAGCGATGTCATTTGCTCGTATATGAATGTATTGCATTAGCAATGAATTGAAATAGTTAATGCTTGTTCAAGTGGCGGTTCGAGTCTAGTGCCGTCCACGCACCGTCCGCCAGGTTAATAGGCAAGTGCATGGTAGAACAGTAAAATATGGCGAATATTTGTTATTTGTGTTTCCATGCTATGATTTACAGTATTTATGAGATGATGCATGTGATTATGTGCTAATCATACCTTTGATGAGTACCGCTTATGATTAGACATCCACATTTAAAGCATATTGCATCATGCAAAATGCATAAGAGCCAGGTCGATGAGAAAGTCATATGACTAGTCCGGAGTGCTCTTGAATAAGACCTACAGAGGTATGCACCTCCACGTGATGGAGAGAGAGGGTGACATCGACGGGTGTGCCCTCCGCTATACTGATGTAAGCTACAGTTACATATGCATTACAGATGCATTGCATAGCATTGCATGAAAATGACAGAGAAAGTGATACTGATTATGCCATGTAATTAATTTACGATTTCTGATTCTGTAATTGATTTATAGTTACAGAATTGATTTATAGTTACAGAATTGATTTACAATTACAGAGTTGATTTACAACCTACAGTTACAGAGTTGAATTACAGTTTACAGACACAGAATTGATTTACAGTTTACAGTTACAGGCTTAATTATAGTTTATAGCCATAGAGTTGATTTGCAGCTTACAGTTCGTGAAGTCGATTGAATTGCTAAAGTGATGTTATTGTTTTATCATGTGCTTGCTGAGTCTCTGGACTCACCCTTGCTTTTTTGTTGTTTTCTCCCTGTGGGTAACCAAAAACAAACCGAGAGGTGCTGCTAAAAGTTGGATTAGCAACACCTTTTTGAAATGGTAAGTGTGGTGGTAGCATCTTGGGGCCTGTGGAGGACCGGGTGTTACAGTTTTAGGAGGAGATGACGAAAGGTGAGAAAATGAGGGAAAGATACGTATGTGAGATGGAAGTAAGATGAGTAGGATATGTGATATGTTCGTGATCTTTTGTTTTTATTCTCAAGCGAGAAGATTAGAGGAATCATTTCAGAAAGGCGAATGTTCACCGCCTCATACATCTACCAAGTAACTAATGATAGTATTGATTGCTATTATAAATTCGCAATTTGAGGGGGGCTCATGCATCTACCAAGTAACTAATGATAGTATTGATTGCTATTATATGATTGCTATTATAAATTGGCAATTTGGGGGATGAATACGAACCTGAATATTCTCGAATATGAGTTGAATATTATAACGGATATAAATTCGAATAGAATATCTATGCAATTCGGTTGGATCCGGATATCCTTATAACTTATGTAGTATAAAGATATAAATGATATTTATCCTTATATAATCACGTTTAATCATTCTAATTTATTTACTTCACCTAAAGAATCACAAAATCACGTTCAATTAAAAAAGCTTATATAACTAATTAGTCGTATTGTAATAAAATATACATATTGCTTCATCGAATACAACTATGAATAGTCCAGATAAAATAATATTTTAGATGGTAAAAGTGTGTACCATATTCGCATTCATATTTTTTATACGAATACAAATAAGATAGAAATTGCTATTGAATGAAAAATCTATATTATATTTATATCTTATTAATATAGTAACTAAATAATACAAATAATTCATATTTATTTCTCACCTCTGTCCAGGAGAAATGCTGCCTGCTTTGTAGCAGTTCAGTAGGAGAGTAATCATTGTGCCGTCATCGGTACGTATCATGTTTGCATTGCGCTCCCCTCACGTTTTTTTGGTCAGGAGCATGTAGGCGCCAGTAAACGCGTCATGGTTTCACGCAACGTATGGTACGGGTAACGTGGACCGGGATCGTGCTGGTGCTTCCAGGGGAAGCTAGCCTAGCTTTTCTACTCTTTTCTTTTTTTTTTAGCTTAAGCTTATTTGAAACCAATTTTGCCGATGATTTTAAGCTACGTCTGTTAGCTTTTGTTTAAAATAGATACTGTAGCAAATATTAGCTTTTATCTAAAACATTTAATTAAAAAATAAAAAAGTTATATTTCCACAAATAATAATAAAAAAAGAAAAATCATATTAAGGAGTCAAAACGTTCAAAATTGTTTTTAGATTTTGAAAACTAAAAGCCAAAAGTCATTTTAGAGCCTGCTCATTTGGACTAAAAAATGTGAATTATAGGTAAAATTACATTATAATTGATTAAAATTATACTGTAGCTGATGGCGACTTATTTGACGCAATTAAATTTTAAAATAATTAAAAATAGAAAAAAACAAATTAGCCATTATAGACAATGAAAACGAATGCAGGAAAAAAGAATCGACAAAAAAGCTCAAAAAAGTCAAAAAAATCAGAAAAAAATAAAAATTAAAAATAATAAACCCAGCAGCTTGTGTTGCCTTGCGTAGCAAGGGAAGGCAATCTTGGCTAGCAAGGAAAGGCAGATCCCATCATATCGATCCTAACTGCGGTTGCAGCCCTTCAATTCTATCCTTCCTTCCCATCTCTGCTGCTTCTTCTGCTAAGCTACACAGCCAGCCTCCATGTCAGAGCTGCATCCCTCTTCCGCCTCCCCTCGCTCCGATCGCCGGGCCTCTCAGGAAGTCAGAATCGACCACCACCCTCCATGTGAGAGCTGCTTCACCTCTCCCTGATCCCTCTTTTCCCCCTTCTTTTTCCCATCACCTTGTTGCAGTCGAATCGCGGCGGCGGATCTATGTATCCTGCCCGCGCGCCATTGTTGTGAGCTGAGCTTATTAGTTACCGGAGAGAATTATGTAGCCTTCGTTGCTACGTACGCCTCACCATTAATTCCCCGCAAAGAAGGCGTGCAAGAGGGGGGGGGGGGGGGTTGCCTTTGATCCAGTCCGGTGTTGGTTTGATTTTGAGTTGCACTTGATTAGAGCCTGTTTGGATGTAGGTTGGATGTTTTTTAAGGGAGTTATTATCTCGATGTTTTTTTTCTAATTATTATCTAAATTTGTGACTCTTCGATTAGATATCAAAGGGCCCTTTATTTTTAAAGGGATGAGATTTTTTTTTCAAGGGGAAGGAGGCAGAATTCAAGGGGAGGGGCAAGAATTCATGGCCATTGGATCTCTAATCCAATAGTCCTAAATCTGAATGATAATTAGAAAGAAAATATACGGATGATATTTAACAAAACCTATTTTTTAAATCTAAAATCCCTCTCAAGAAGTTCAAATTTTGAAGAAATTCTACAAACACACACACACGCCCAGACCGTAGTGAACCCGCAGGTTTCTTGCCCTCTGATTTTATTTTTTTTATTTCTATTTTCGAGCGAGGGTGTTGCTGTACTTCCTCCTGCTGGGGATCGAACGCAGCACTCTTATTTTTAGTTTTACTAGATAGCCTCTTTGCGATTTTCTTTATAAGAAAACAGAGAAATAGACTCATTAATACAATAATGCACACAACAACACCAAATTAAGGTGATCATGGTGCAGCATTCACCTTTTTTTAGCATATAGTTCTCAATTTTTGTTTTTAGCACGGGCGTTATTGTATTTCTCCTGCCGGGGATACAACGACGTTGCCCTCTGATTTTCAGTTTTACTGGCTAGTCTCTGTCATCTTTTTATTTAAAAAAAATAAGAGACGTAGACTAATTAAAAATGTTATAACACTACACACATCAACACTAAATTAAGGTGGTGATTATGTGCAGCAGTCACATTTTTAGCGCATATATAGGGGTTAATTTAATTAGGGAGCTTGTATAGTGCTAAAGCCATATTAGGTGCTAATGACGTCTAAGGCCATCCGGTCTAGCCCGTGCTACTCGAATCGAGGCGGTTGGGAGGTTCCCAACTCACTCACACACTTTTCTAGAAAACCGCCTATTGTAGGGATAGCCCAACTCTTGTGATTGAGTCTTGTAACTGGTTCAATATATAATAGACCCAATAGTATAGAGCAATGTACTAATATATTCTCACCTTTTGTAATTATTAAGGGGTAGGATGAAGATTTTCTATCATACCCCATTCATGTATATAAACCCCCCAAGCGGGGTATGAGGGGAAGATCCACTCATTCTATACACGAGCACTCCCTCCTGTCGTTGGCTCTCTCTAGCTAGTCCTCTCATATACTGTTTGGTCAGTAGCTATAACACCGCCATTGTCATGAACCGGGGTAAACACCACCAAGGAGATGGTCGGATGGCGTCGGCGTAGAACGAGAGGGAGAGACTAGACGGGGAATACTTTGATATTATTCTCTGCTTTGGTTACAATAGCATGCGGTAGCCCTCTTATATAGATGGCTCCCCCCTTACAGATGGAATCTAACCCCAATCCAGATGGAATCTAACCCCAATCATATCTCTAACTAATATCCATATCTCTAACTATATCTCTAGTATAAGGAAACCAATCTCTAATTCCTAATAATAACCTGACTGGGCTTTGGGCCCAAGGCCCACACCCCTGACAGCCATATGGTTGAAATGTTTCGCGAATCTCAGCTTGCCTTCCCTCTCCCTCCCTCTCGCCCCTCCTCTTCTTCCCCCCTTGGCCCTGCCTCTCACTCGCTCTCCCTCTTGCGCCACTCGCACTCGGCCCTCGTAGTGCCAGCCCCTCCACCTCGCGCGAACGAGTGAGGTGGCCCGACGAAGAACAAATGACCATCGACGAAGATGACCAGATCCCATCATGGGAGATGAGGACGATGCCCATATCTGACCTCCACGACCTCCGTACTGCTAGATCTAACCTCATTGGTGGACAATGAAGACGAGGACGATGCCATCGGATCCAACCTCACTAGCTCCCTATTGACGGATCTAGATCTCGCTGGCCTCCTTGCCACCTCCTTGCTCACCAGCCCAAGCCACTGATGTCTCCTCGCTTGCTGGACTGAGCCTCCGCCGCTACCTCATGCTGGTACGCACTCATCGGCCCGAGCTACTGCCGTCACTAGGATAGAGGAGAGAGAGGGAGAGCCACTGTTGTTGCCCTCAACTCCATAGGTTGAATCTGCTTGCCATCGTCGTCGGCCTCAACCTCACCGACTGGATCTAGCCTCCATCGTTGTCACTGCTGAAGATAAATGGAGAGGAGAGAAGCGCGAACGAGTAAGAAGGAAGGTCGAGAGGGGAGGAGGGTGGCGCCCAGCGGTGGCAATTTCCCCCATGTGGATGGAGCCTCAAGGGAATTTCCCCATCAGGGGCGGGGAGGGGGGATCTCCCCCAGCGGGGGAACAGGGAGGGGGCCTCGCTATGCTAGCGAGGCGGGGACAGGGTCCCCCTTCCCCCGTGGGGCCCCACTGGGACCAGTAAAAACACTTTTTATAATAGATTATAGTTTTTTAATATAGAAGATGTATTCTTTTCTAGTATATTTGGACTGTCCCCGTTCCCCCGTGGGGCCCCACTGGGACCAGTAAAAACACTTTTTATAATAGATTATAGTTTTTTTAATATAGAAGATGTATTCTTTTCTAGTATATTTGGACTAAACTTAAATCTATATGTTAGAATATATATTTTCAAGCTATCTTTTTAAAAAGGTATATCTAAATAATTATAGATTAATAAACAAATTTATATTTTTATTTCTAAAAAATAATTTAACTTATTTTTAATCTCTATGGGGTTGGATCCCCACGGTAACTAGGGATAGGGGCAATCTGTCCTTGGTAAACCTAACTAGGCGTGGGTGGGCGAGGATTGGGGTGGGGCACATAGGGCCTCCCCCTCGGCCCCATTGCCACCCTTAGCGGCTGATAGAATTAGCCCAAGATCAAATACTAGAACACGAGGATTTTTGACAGGCGACAAAACGCCCGGGCGACGCAGCACCAATCTTTTTTTCCCTTTTTTTTCTATTTAACCAAAGCACAGCGCTTACAGACCTTTTATAGCCAACACATGCACACACGCGCATCGCAATCGGGAGCAACTAATTGCGTGTGATCCGCGCAACCAACGCCCTCCTCAACACGCGCAGATGCCACACGCAACGCACGCGCGCACTACGCAACACACGCCGCACACGCAACGACCACGCAATTAACGCACGCCACACGCTCAACGCGTGCACGCGCAATAAACGCGACGTGGTTTATTCCAACAATCACCCCTAAACCACGACACCTCATGCGCCCGACCTACATGAGTGCTGGCTCGCGTGCGCCGCCGAGCGCTTTCTCCTTCCTTGGCTCACGGCGAGAGGTGGCTCCTTCCGCTTGTAGCTCGCACGGGCGCGCGAACGCCTACTTGTCCCCGAGCTCATGCGCTCGCGTCGCCGTCGTCGTCGCTCCGCCGCCGCCCTTTGCACGGCGCTGTTCTTGACGGTCCATGCGCGCCGCGCCTCCCGTTGCCTCGACGCGGCGTGCCTCCCATCGCTCCTCGGTGAGCAGCAATTGCCCGACGCCGTCCGCAATCGCCTCGGCGCCGCACCGATCTTCAGCAACTCGGAGTCGTCCAACCAGCTCTTCGAGCGACATCGTATTCAAGTCCATGAGCATCTCGATGGACACGGCGACTTGATTGTACTTCACCGGCACCACGCGAAGCAGCTTCTTGACGACGCGCACCTCCTCGATGTTCTCCCCCCACTCGCGCAATTCCGCAACGAGGGAGCCGAGACGCATGGCGAATTCGTCGATGGACTCACCAACGTTGAATGCCACATTCTCGAATTGCTTGAGGAGCTTCTGCGCGTTCGCCTCCTGCACGCGCTTGTCACCCATCCGCATCGTCTTCACAGCCGCCCATGCCTCCTTGGCACTTTTCTTCACGGCGAGACCCGAGCGCATCTCCGTCAGCACCGCGCGCAGGATGGCGGCCAACGCCAGCCGATCCTCGCGACGCTCGACGTCGCTTGTCTCCACGGCACGCCAGAGCCCGAGCGCCTCCAAATTCACCTGCATCACCAACGCCCACTCGTGGTAATTAGCCCGCGTCAACACCGGGAACTCCACCGATCCGCTGGACTCCTTGATGACGCGTTCCACCATGACCTCACGTCGTGTGCTACTACCGCCGGACTTCGGGTCGCCGACGCCTTTCGGAGATGATGGCGGCGTACGCTCGTCACCGGCCATCAGCTTGCTGTCGAACTTCACCGGCTCTGATACCAAATGATAGAATTAGCCCAAGATCAAATACTAGAACACGAGGATTTTTGATAGGCGACGAAACGTCCGGGCGATGCAACGCCAATCTTTTTTTCCCTTTTTTCTATTTAACCAAAGCACAGCGCTTACAGACCTTTTATAGCCAACACATGCACACACGCGTACTGCAATCAGGAGCAACTAATCGTGTGTGATCCGGCGCAACCAACGCCCTCCTCAACACACGCGCAGATGCCACACGCAACGCACGCCGCACACTGCACAACACACGCGCACACGCAACGACCACGCAATTAACGCACGCCACACGCTCTCAACGTGTACGCGCAATAAACGCGACGTGGTTTATTCCAACAGCGGCACTGGGGGCCATGGAAGAGGGCAGCGGTCAAGCATGTTGGGGGCAGTGGGCAGGGCGGCAACTGGGAGGCGAGAACAGGCAGGCATGAATTCTGCCATCTCTTATATTGCATGGAGAAACTAAGCATCATATTTGCACTCGCCTACCTTAAAATTCTTATCTGCACTTCTCACTGTCTACTCTCTCCCTTCTTGCTTGACCTCCTCCTCCTAGACCTCCAGCTCAGTTCAGCTGATCTTCTTGCCTTTTGTTGGTCTTGAACATCTCATGTTTCTTCAACTGTGCGTAATTAGTCATCAACTTCAGTTCTTGTTGCCTTTTATTGGCCTTGAACATCTCATGTTTCTTGAACTGTGCTTGATTAGTTACTAACAATTAACACATGATCCGTGCATTTACACATGAAGCGAACATGAACAGGGGTCACCCAGGGTCCATGATCGACGAGAAGCTTGATGACCACCCAATCTCCACTTCCCGGCGCTGCCCCAGCTGCGACCACGAGCTCGACTGCAAGCCGGTATATATACATAGTTACATACTGCACATACAAGCAAAGCCTTGGATTCATTTCTTGGGTGCAACAACAAATTCGATATCTCTTTTGATGTTCATTTCTTGCGTGCATGCCCTGCGATTGCCGTCGCAAGAAGGACATGGCCGGGTTGCCTGCCGGCGTCAAGTTCGATCCGACGGACAAGGAGCTGATCGAGCACCTGGAGGCCAAGGTGAAGGAAGGGGGCTCCAGAGCTCACCCCCTCATAGATGAGTTCATACTCACCATACAAGGAGAAGATGGCATTTGCTACACCCATCCTGAGAAACTCCCAGGTGAGAGATATATCATGCATCTCGTGATCCTGCAGCCATGCACAAGAACATGTATCAACTACTAGATGGAGTAGCACGTAGTACTTGAGATAAGCACTAGTTGTTGCTGCTGCTGCTGTTTTACGTCTGCCATGGCATATGTTCCCATATTGTTCTTGATCTTGATGTTATCCATCTACCATCTTTTTCCTTGCTGGTGTTCTCCACATGTGATTGGGTGTGTGCAAAGATACTCATTGTTCAAGCAAATTTGTGCCTAACCCCTTTTTATCCTCCCTCACTCCCTCATGATGGGAAGATGCTTCTGAAGTTTCCAACTAGGCTTCACTCTTTGCTCTTTCACAAAGGTTAATTTGCTATACACTTGTTACATATTCCGAGAAACATGTAGCTACAGGCGTCACCAGGCCATGCATATTGCATGCATCTAATTGAATCAATAGCTACTCTTCTCTTGTAAGTTGTAACTTGTAATCCCTCAAACTCGATTTTCTACTTAATTCACTAGGTGTGAAGAGAGATGGCCTGAGCAAGCACTTCTTCCACAGGCCATCCAAGGCCTACACCACTGGCACAAGGAAGAGGAGAAAGATCCAGACAGTGTGTGACCTGCTCAACAGTAAAAGTGGTGGCGAGACACGGTGGCACAAGACCGGCAAGACGCGGCCGGTGATCGTGGCCGGCCGGCAGAAGGGGTGCAAGAAGATCCTGGTCCTGTACAACAACTTCGGCAAGCACCGGAAGCCCGAGAAGACCAATTGGGTGATGCACCAGTACCACCTCGGCGACCTAGAGGAGGAGAAGGAGGGGGAGCTGATTGTATCCAAGGTCTTCTACCAGACGCAGCAGCGGCAGAGCGCCACGGTGGCGGCTACAGTGGATCAGATTGCGAGGGCCGGCGACACGGTGGCAGAGAAGCCGGGGGAAATGCAGCACGGGCTCCCTGGCTGTGCGGTTGCCGTCGAGGTGCAGAGACAGCAGCAGCAGCAGCTGAAGCAGGCTGATTGCCAGTTCATCACTGCTCCTCCCAAGAAGAGGTCGCATGTGGTAAGCTAGCTAGCTTGCTTGATCTAAGAGTTAGTTTATAGATGGATATTAATATGATTAGTTAGCAATCGAGCAAACCCTTAGTTATTCGGGATATATTCGTGCTAACCCTAGTCCATGGCTTCATTGTGGACCCTTTTCCTGAAAAAAAGTTCGTACATACATACATACATACATACATACACATATATATACACATATACATATACATATACATATATATACATATACATATACATATATACACACACACATATACATGCACACATACATACACACACATACATATATACATATATATGAAAAATCTTAATCATAGATGGAAATTCTTAATCATGAAGCATGGGCACCACTATATATATATATATATATATATATATATATATATATATATATATATATATATATATATATATATATATATATATATATATATATATATGACGCTGAATGGGACACCTAGGTGCCTGCACACCTAGGCTCCTCACTGTTAGATTGCTTTTAGATACGTGCTAGAGCAATGGTATGTATGGTATGTAATATATTAGGCATGCTAAATCAATCATGGAAGGAAAGTCTTAATCATGGATGGAAAGTCTCAATCACATTAGCACGCATCTAAAAGCAATCCAAAAGTAGGAGACTAGGTGTCCAGACACAGGTGCCCTATTTATACTCTATATATATATATAGGTATATATATATATATATATATATATATATATATATATATATATATATATATATATATATATATATATATATATATATATATATATATATATATATATATATATATATATATATATATATATATAAAGCTAAAGAAGAACAAACAACACATGTATGGACCCTGTTAATTCGAGCTTCACATCATTTTACTCAAAACACAAGCAACTATGGAAAAAATGCATTCACCCACAATTAATGAACAAAAACTGTACCAGTAAGCTTCTTGTCCAATTCAACAATTATTAAATGTCATGGACCCTAATTCCTTTTGTCATGAAAATGTTTTCAAGGAAACATAAAACCTTGTGACCATTCATGAATTGACTTTTACATACATGACACCTGCAGGTTGGTGTAGACCAAGTGACAGTTGATCAAGGAGGAGAGCAGCATGACCACCACCGTATGCCATCACAACACCACATCAGCCCTAATTTACAAGCCGAGGTTGTACCTGCCACGTGTTCCCTTACCGGTAAGCCGCTCAACCCGGTATCGACCATAGTATCGCCTGCAATTCGGCACACCTCAGTCGTCCTCAAGAACCAGCTACGATCTCCTGATATGCTACTCCGAAATGAAAATTTTCAGGTGAATTTTCAGCCTATATTTTGACCCCCTTTGCTGAAAACACTCTTGCATGTCAAACTAACTCCTGAAAGATTTTTTTCGATACTCCTGAAAGTAAATAATGTGGTAAGACAGTAATTAAGTTCCATTGCCTCTTTGTATACTTGAAATGAAATGTCATAATGATCAGCATTTTTTCTGATAGTCAATTACTCCTTTTGTCTTCTATTTCTCTTTACAAAATAACTCTATCATTCTATTTCAAGATGAACAATCAAAAGGAGGGGCAGCACGAGAAACTTGACCACAGGTCTGCTGGCTTGGAAGAACTGATAATGGCCTCCCAATCAACAAGCACAAAAGGAGTAAGCGTTCTGCTAAAACTGCTTTAGGGTCTTGTGAAAACTCAATGGAATACCTCATCTCCATTCTTTGGACCACGCGTGAAACAAACCTTCAACATGACAGGCTTTTTCACCAAATACCTGCTTCACTATTTAGGCCATTTTTTATTCCTTTGACAGCATGCATGCCGACAATGGGCCTGTTCTTTTTAGCTTCTAAAAGCTGTTTTTCGGCTTTTCTACAGTAACTAACTTTTAAACGAAGTATTTTTTAAAGATAGGTTTACTAGTTAATTGTAGTACATACTTTGCTGACTCCATTTATATCGGCAAAAACCACATATGAGTTTCTGTTACTCTGTAATCTCTCATACAAACAGCCCAAAAGCCACAAGCCGCAGCCAAAAAGAACAGGCCCAATATCTGGATGTGGAGAGAGAGAAAACCATCTTTTTCCTCTGTGGAATACAATGAACATTATACTATTATACTACCTCCGTCTAAATTTATAAAGCGTATTTTTTAAATAGTCTTGTCCATAAATATAAGACATATTTCGTATTCTGATACAAAATTAGAGTGATGTTCTCTTTATACCTCTAATAAATATGTAGTTTTATTTGTTATTCTCTACACACATGCATTGAATGTAGTACTTGGGAATAATAATTAAGGATAATCTTACTCAGTGGAGGACCCAGAGAATTTGACAAGCCTGGGCGAAGAACAGAGTCTAAATAACAAGCGCTTAGAAATATAGATCATAATACAAGCAAAATATGACAACCACATTAGATTGCTCCGATTCCAACTGCATCCATCAGGGCAAACATGCAAATATGGAGTATCAGAACATCCAAATATGCCATGCATTCCATGGAACTGCCATGCATTCCATCAGGACATCATAATACGAGCCCGGGTAGGGGCCCAGGGTCGCCGGGCCCTGGGTCAGCCAGCGATCTTACTATTTTCACTATATCTTTAGTTTATGTCCCAAGAGAAAATATGTCTTATGAACTTAGAGAGAGTATAACAAACATAGGCAAAGGACCAACTTTTACTTTTTCAGTGCTCGGACACACAAACTATTGGAACTAATCTTGACTCATACTGAGTACTCGTGTGTTGAGTACTATGTAGTCGGTGTTTGAGTACTTGTGTGTCGAATATCATGTGTTGAGTACTGTAGTGGTCGAAGATCCCAGGGTCGAAGAACAATTGGAGACTTCAAAGTAGAGTACTCGTGTGTCGAGTATTGTGTGGTCGTATATCCCAGAGAAGGAGACTCCGGAGTAGAGTGCTCGTGTGTCGAGTATTGTGTAGTTGAAGATCCCAGAGAAGGAGACTTTAGAGTAGAGTTCTCGTGGGTCGAATACTCCGTGGTCAAAGATTCACTGTAGCAATCGCAACATCACTGTAGTAGTTGAAGAGTACTGTAGCAGGCAGTACTCGGTGGAGTACTGTAGTAGTCGATACTAGATGGAGTATTGTAGGAGTTGGTGTGTCCGAGTGCTACAGTGGTCGTAGCTACAGTAGTCATAAGCTACAGTGAACCACTCGTAAGTCGATTATTCGTAGTCATACCTATCATTGTCAAGAAGCCATAGTCGAAGTACTTGTAAGTTAAGTAGTAGCCATGGTCGAAGACACCGTGGACATAGCAGCCATGGTCGAGCAGGCGTAGTGGTCGTAAGTTGTCACTGGGCGTCCGAGTAATGGCTAAGTCAATGAGTCGTGGTGTAGTTAGTGACTGTATACATGTAACAAAAGTATTAGCGGCTGCATGCATATAACAAAAGTATTAGTAGTGTAGTTAGTACACCATCAAGGTCTTGCAACCGTTTGTCATGTTGAAAAGTATATAAAGAAGAGAAAATAGAAAAGTTGTAAGGCATTACGCAGCGAAAAAAACTCTATGTCTGAAGTTGATTGCAAGAACTCTATGTGTCTGAGTTGCTCGAAAGTGTTTGTGTGTTGCGTCCACTGAGAGTATGCATTTGATCCATCTGGGCCAACAATTGGTATTAGAGCTTTGGTGTTCTTTGTTAGTCGGAGAAGAAGCTTTAGTATTCTCCGTGTGTCAGAGAAGAAACCCAGGTGTTTTTCCGTAAGTCGGAGAAGAAGAAGCCTTAGTGTCTCCATGTGTCGGAGAAGAAATTGAGGGAAGACTTTCGTGTGTCGGAAAAGAGCCTTGGTGTTCTCCGTGTGTTGGAGAAAATGCCGAGAGAAGGAAGGAGTGTGTCTCCATCCACAGCGCGAGGCCTGCTACGAGGTGATCCGTTCGCCTCAAGTTCGCAGGTGGTGGTGTTCATAGAGACGACCATGACAACGATGAAGGCGACAACACCATTCGGTACCACAACTAAGGTGAGAGACTATCGTAGCTAATTGTGTATCGTTCGGTTGGCGATGTGCATTTGGGTCGGTGTGAAGGCTCATGCAGTGGCGTGCATCGAGCGGAGGTGCACAAGGCAATGGCGACGAGCCAGTTGTAGCACCAAGCACCCAGGAACACAATGACAGGGCTCTGTGTGGCGACAACGAGACCCGTTGTATATACCAGCACCACACGCGACGTGCATAGTGGCGATGTCAGCGGCGAAGGAAAACGAACGGTGCCGGTGCGGACACGCCATGAGGAGAATTGGCATGAGGCCAATGATGGTCGTACCCATCGTCACAAGAGAGTCGGTGTGCAACATCGATAACTAGCAAGGCAAGATGCCGCTATGTGTGGCAAGGTAATGCTAGTGTCAGGTGCGTTGGTGGGAGACCAACAATGGCATGTGAGTCGCGCAAGATGCTGCTGCATGCAGCAAGAAAAGAAGGTTGTTGCATGCATCAAGACAGTACGGTTGAACACATCGAGGATTGACATGCCAAGATTAGGGGGAAAATTGTTGGAACTAATCTTAACTCACACTTAGTATTCGTGTGTAAAGTACCATATTGTAATCGTGTGTCGAGTACTATAGCAGTCGAAGATCCCAGAGTTGAAGAACAGTCGGAGACTCCGAAGTAAAGTACTCATGTGTTAAGTACTGTGTGGTCGTAGATCTGGGGAAAGAGACTCCGGAGTAGAGTGCTCGTGTGTCGAGTACTATGTGGTCGAAGATCCCAGAGAAGGAGACTCCAGATTATAGTACTCGTGGGTCAAGTACTCTGTGGTCGAAGATTCATTATAGCGATCCACAACGCCACCGCAGAGTCGAAGAATCATCAGAGCGCCAAGATTTGGTGGAGTCATCAGAGCGATCGGTGTGTCTGAGTGCTACAGTGGTTGTAAGCTACAATGAACCACTCGTAAGTCAAGTGTTCGGTAGTCGTAGCTACTGTGGTCGAGAAGCCATGGTTGAAGTACTCGTAAGTCGAGTAGCAGCCGTGGTCAAAGAGCCGTAGCAGCCGTGGTTGAGCAGGCGCAGTGGTCGTAAGTCATCACTGGGCGTCCGAATAACGGCTGAGTCAATAAGTCGTGGTGTAGTTAGTGTCTTAGTGACTACATGCATGTAACGGAAATATTAGCGGCTGTATGCATGTAACAGAAGTATTAGTGGTGTAGTTAGTACATCATCAAGGTCTTGTAACCGTTTATTGTGTTGAGTAGTATATAAAGAAGAGAAAATAGAAAAGTTATACGACATTACGCAGTGAAAAAACTGTGTGTCTGAGTTGCTCAAAAATATCTGTGTGTTGCATCCACTGAGAGTGTACGTTTTGATCCATCTAGGCCAACAAAAACCAATGGACAAACAAGACCACGCTTTCTTTGATTTCTTGACCACATCAGTGTGAGCGTGAGCTTTTTCTTCATGTAGTGGCTTGCCACCCTAAGCCCCTTGAGCCTCTAATGATAGGTGCTCATTATTATCTCTTGCAAAACCAGTATACATGTTCCTTATGTTAATACTACTATGAAAAGAGCAAATCGAACAAATCCTCTTCATCACAAGCCTAATCATGACTAAACAACGTTTTGTTATTTGGAACATAAAATAAACATGCATTCGGCAGTCCGTATATACTTAGTACAAAGCTACTACCCATGAATATCATATATACAAAGTCGTCATTTGCAAAACTCTTTTGATTGCAGTCATATGCAGTTGCCATTCAACTGATGCTTTTTTTTAATCCTTTTCAATATTATGTCACTTCATTTTAGATGTTCATCTTTTGATTTGTTTCCACTCTATGGCATGCAGGGCACTTCAATTCCTCAATCCCAAGAGACACGATGGCCTTACCAATACTGGCCTCCTGACAACCGAGATCAACATGGATAACATCGTACAGTAGCATCAAATTAGCATAACTGGTTTAAACTGCATGCTTATCTATTCCTATATATCCTGTACATTGGAGAATGTTCTTGCACCGTGATGGGAACTAGTAAAACTGCATGTGCAGAACAGACAACTCCCAAGTTATTATCAGAAGAGAAATGAACTACATTAAAGGGAAGAAAGGGAAACAAAACAAAGTGATTCAAAACAAAGATGAGAGGAAATTAGGTGTTCTTGTGCTGAGTTCAGACAGAGGTCAGACCTGGCTAGAATAAAGAAATCAGTGATAAACTACCTCACAAGAAAAGAAAGAAAGGAAGAATTCAGTGATGAACTCACCTTAATGAAGTTGTAATCACTGTCACGTCCTGCTTTTATTCGTATTAGACTTTTTCCAATTGTACAAAGTAGTATAGGAATATAAGTCGTTAAGTGCTAGTATAAACTTTTTCCATTTGCTTGTAGTTATAAGTCATGTACCTTGTACATATACCAAGCAGAGTCCAGAATATGTTTCACTTGTTTATTTATTTATATTTTGTTTGAGAGAATTCGCTTGTTTAATTTGGCAGGGAACTTCGGCTACAAATGTATTTAACTGATCGCAACAGCCTGCAGGCCCATTGTGGGACGTAAAATGGTAAAACGTTATCGTCTTCACCAATTGGGCGCAGTAACATCTATGCTGCCGTTCAAAACGCCCAAGTAACATCTATGCTGCCGTTCAAAACGCCCAACTAACGCAAAGCTAGATACGAATGCCAACGGATGAAAATGCGCGTAATACAAACTGGCTAATTAAGGAGAGTTGAACAAGTTCGGTCGAAGCCTTTTAAGTTTTGACCCCTCTGATCAAAGTATAAGTTAACAAAAAAAATATTGACATAAGCTAACGCATCAAGACTGCCTTACCTCCTATACATCGTTCCTTCAAACGGTATATTTTGGAGAGAGAATATTCCACTTATCAACCAAAGCAACCACCCAAAAGCCTTTTTTTTTGCTGTGTCCGATGGTTTTTTAGTGTAGCTAATGGCTTTTGTTTATATTTTTTGAGATATAGATGGTGGAGACGCCTACGCAGACGACGCATATGATTTTAGACTCAGAAAACCGTTTAAAGAATTTGTTTTAAAAAATTGTCTCGTTTGTTTTGATTTTTAGAGAAGTCAAAACCAAAAGCCCAAAAGAACATGACTTTAGTTCAAATCTTTAATACAGAGTAGACTTAGATCCTGTTTGGCTAGGCTTCGGCTTCAATTTTTTAGGCTTCGAAGCCATTTTTCCAATTGAACGTATGGGCTTTGGAGCCCAAAATAATCTACGAATTTGAATTTAACTCCAAAATAAACTATACAATTTGAAGTTAGGTTTTCCTAACTTCTCTTAAAGGCAGACTTCAAAGCTAAAAATAAAGAAGCAGAGCTCGGTCAAATGGGACCTTAGGGCAGTCCCAATGACAATTAATGACCAGTTTCTATCTTCTTTAAATGACCTGCCACGTAGGCAAAACGATGACATGGCAACTCAATTAATGAAGAAAGAGAAGAAAAAGAGTAGAAACCGTTTCTTCTCAGGGAAACCACCTCTACTCTTGAATCGATGCACGAAGAAACTGCAATTTTACCATTAGGAAGAAACTGGTGGTTTCCATGCGCGCTCGCACCGCTCCCAACATGCACTGCCGCGCTGGTTTCCACTAGGAAGAAACTGCAATTTTACCATTGGGAAGAAACTGGTGGTTTCCACTATTTATTGCACGAAGAAACTCCTATTGTGTGAGTCAGTTTATATACTCAAATTTTTGCTGATGTGGCTATCTTGGATTTTGCACATGGTTTCTACCATAGGGACTGCCCGGATGCGTCCGCAGGAACCAAAGCTACCACTTGTAGCTACCTCTACTTCGATGCCCTGGGAAGGACCATTTGGGAAACACGGGAGTACTTGATATTTGCACCGTGTTTTGACAATGGGAAACACGGGAGTGATCTTTGTAAATAGTCATGAAAAATTCAAAAAAAAAACGATAGCAGTGATACAAAATTAATCTATCGTGCCTCGATGATTCAAAAGTAAATTCGATCTATACATTGAGAAAAATTCTGGTAAAAAGGAAATTAGAAAATAAAAGGCCATAATCACCGTTCACTTAAGTTTGTCCCTTTTTTTTCTTCTAATATAAGTCACGTTTTTAGCTGAACTTTTTAGTGCTTTTTACTATATCATAGCCTATCTAATCAATTTTTTTTGGGAATTTTCATGACTATTTGCACCATGATTTGAACAGGTGAAGTACGAGATATATCTCCAGCCCATGAGAATTAATTGAAGCCATCATAGATTCATAGATATCTTTGCATCAACCATTCCTAGTAATGTCACAACTCTCTTCTACATGGAGTTGTAGACGATGGCTGTATCTCTCTTCTATTGTCGAGGATGGAGCATTGGAGGTACGTGCTCTTGACCCTCCTGAGTTATACTATCTGTCTATCTATTTATGTCTACACTAATTTGAGGATCCTTTAAAGGCCCCTATATTAATCATAGACGAGAAAAACAAGAAATTCTCGTATTAATCGAAAAAAATAAATCTAGAAATTTTCATGTTAATCTAGAAAAAGAAAACATCCTGATCATCCAATCCTTTTATCTAGTGTACCGTACGGCTTAGATTTGGTTGATGTTTGCACGTTGTAGATTGTGGTATCCAATATGAATTGCATATTGACCACAGCCAGAGCAGAGTCGGAAACCACAACCGGACATGTCAAAGTCCATAGTTAGCAAAAGCATAGTGATCACTGTCGGCGTGCATTAATTGCAATATAGACATGCAAGGAATAGCTGTTATAAAAATATAACGAAGTTTCTGAATAGTTCATAAATTAATTCAAGAAAACGTAAAGGCTATAAGGCCCATGTGTGCGAATTTTTCGATATTTCTGAAAAAATTGAACTATTTCCTATGATATTGTTGCGTTTGAGCATGTTTCTACCCTACTCTATAATACACCAAAATTTTCTTTACTAAATCCACCCATTCAACCACCCCCACAGTCATACCAAATTTAAGTCCACCCAGATTTGTGTACCAAAATAATCCAACTTCATACAAATGAATGGCCTAGATCTCTCCTCAAGCCTTCTTCTCTTACTCATTGAAGATCGTAAGGTCAAAATTGTTTGGATCATGCACATCATTGAGATGCCCCCGAATCCATGCCCCCCCGGGTGAATCCGTGCGGTGCGGCTGCCTCCCCCACCTCATTCTTCCGCCTCCTCGCACGGAGCCATGCTCCTCCCCTTCCTCCTCCGCCGCGGCGCCACCCTCGCCTCCTCCCCTTTCTCCTCCGGCGCTCCGCCCGCCGCTCCTCCCCTCCTCCGCCGCGCGCCTCCTCCTCCCATCCGCGCGCCGCCGCCTCCTCCGCCACTCCTCCGCTTCCCCGCCCTCCACCGCACCGCCACTCCCCCATCTCCACCTCTCCCCCGCGCCTCCGCTCCCCCGTCGTCCCCTCCGCCGCCACTCCTCCCACCCCATTAAAACCCTAACCCAAACCTCCCCTCCTCTCGCTTCGCCACGCCACCATGGCTGCGGCGGCGGCAGCAGCCACCTCGCGCCTTCTTCGCCGTCACCGTAACCCCCCCGCCCCTAGCCGCCGCCGCCTCCTCCGCGCCGCGATCTCCTCCTTCCGCGTGCTCCCCCAGCAGCCCGAGCTCTCCCCCACCCGCCGCCGCCTCCGCCCGCCTCCACCGAACCCAGCCCCTTCGCGGTGCCTCCACCCCGCGATACCCGTCTCCACCCAAGCGCGTCCTCTGCGCCCAATCCCCTTTCCAAAAAAGATCACCTGGACGCCACCTCTCCTCCGATGCCTCCAACCCTACCTCCTCGCCGCCAGCCTCCGTCGCCGTGTTCACGACCCGTCCGCGAACTCGCAACTACGGCCATGTCGGTGAGTCCCCAAACACCCCGCGCCCCAAACCTTCCTCGCCTCGATCTCAATTTTCGATGGTTTGACCGCGCGCTCGCAGATCTTCGAGTACAATGGTGCCGCCGTGGTGGCGATGGTGGGAAGAATCGCCGCTATTGCCGCCGATCGGAGGTCGGGTGTGCGGCTGCAGACCGTCGCGACCGATTTCCAGAGGGTGTTCAAGATCCACGACAAGCTCTACATCGGCCTCTCCGCCTCGCCACCGACGCCTGGACTGCGTGGGTCGAGTCGATCCCCTTTGGTTGTTTATTGGTTTTGTGACCGCTGATTCGGTGGCTTAGGGTTTGGGTTTTTGTGTAGGTACCAACGCTGGTGTTTAGGCACAAGTCAGATCGGCTATGGAGGAGAGGAACATGAAGCCCTGCACCTTCGCCACCTCGTCTCGCGCTCCTCTACGAGAAGAGGTAAGAATTTCACTAGCGCAAAACGAGTTGAATTGTGTAGTATACGAAGTAGACTAGATTAAGTGGGGTGATGCGTGTATATAAATTTAAATGCTAATCTAGAATTGTCCAAAAAGATGCAAAATTTGGATATGTGAACTGTTTAGTGTTATATAGGGCATAACAATGTATTTATACGATGTTGCGTAAGAGCTTCATTATACAAAGGTAGAGTTATTGGAGGCGGTGACTACTCGACTGTGTAGATATGTGTTGTGTTTTTGGAGTAGATGGGAAAAGTATTATGACCATACAAATTATAGTTAAACATTTACTGCTTGTATAACCGTATTGCACTATTTGTGCTAAATGGGCATCCTAAGAAGTAATAACCATACCAGCAAAGTTGTTACATTGCCTTGATTATTGATTTGGTCATTTAGAGCGTAAATAAGCACATATTTCTATTTAGGCAGGATTACTAGCTCGCTAATTGTAAATATTAGTTTTACCTTTTATATTTGCCCCCATTTTCACTAAAGGAATAATTCTGATGAACTTTATGGACTTATGTGAGGATTATGTTGGTTATGTAATTGTAATGGTGCTTTTAAAGTATTAGTTTATGCAAATGCTTGTTTTTTATTTGCAAGCCAGAACTGAGAAGTTAGCTGAACATCAGTCAAGTTCCTCTTCGTTTTGTATGATTGGATTAGGGAGTAGGTTTATCTAACTTTTCGTGCCGCATGAAAATTTTAGATTCGGGCCATACTTCTGCCAGCCGGTTATTGCTGGACTTGGAGATGGCAATGAGCCATTTATTTGTACCATGGACTGCATTGGTGCAAAGTAGGTATCCATTTCATTTGTGCTTTGTTTTTCCATTCTTCATTTCTTCTATACTCCTGTTGTTTATACTGAAGAGCTCGAATTCTTTGGTTCCTTATCAGATTAGGGGGAAGAAGTGTCTGGTCATTGATCCAAAGCTCGCGGGTACCCTGTCGCTGATCCTGTAGACTTCGCTGAGAAGGGAGGCGCTTGGCCTGGACGCCGGCGAGGGTGCCGAGCAGCAGTAGCAGCAGCAGAAGAGCAGCCGCCTGTCGTTCAGCTCATTGATGACACCCAGTCTCCTCAAGAGGTAAGAACCCAAATCTCTTGTATCAAATCAAACTATTGATGCTATCTGTCCATTCTTCTTAGCCTCGTTCTTGGTTGCGCTGTTTGGAAGTGATATCAATTAGGCGCCCCTCAAATTTCCTCTTTTCAGTGGTTTGATTGCGTTATGTTCGTATTAACAATTTGGTGTATAAGATTACTTAATCGCGATAAATGAGAAAGTGGATAGATTTAGATGGGAAGCATGTTGGGTTCATTGGCTTCAATTAGGATTTACTTGAACCATCAACATAGACAGATGTTTCAACAATGTTGAAAGCAGCCATTAGTATGTGATTGGTCCCTATTTAGCTGATAATGCGATAGGAAAAAAATGTAAACTTGTTTGGAATGGTTTTTGTTTGCCTATATCTCTAGAATTTTAGTATGTAGTAGTAGCCGATATAAGTAGCAGACATCTCTTTTACTCTATTTTGTCAGGAAGTAAGGGAAGCACGCCAAATACCCCTCTTTCATTTGCCATGATTTTATTTTTTGCTCCTGGTGGTACAAGGCTCTTTAATTTCCATTCCACGCAAACACTACATTAGGCCCAGATTTACCTCAAGAATATCATAAATCATTTGTTAATGGATATATATCAGTCATGGAAATTGTACCATAACAAACAAGAGTAGTTAATTGCTAGCAGTATGAAAAGTGTTCGAGTTAATCACTATGGAGTGGATATTGGTAGGAAGAAGAAGGCCTCTGCTGCCAAGAAGGATGCTGCAGAGGTATTTTTCTTCCTGATGTATATTTTATTGTGCTTGGTATCATTAAAATAGGCTTGCTATACCTTAAGTTGGATGTACATTAGTTGCTTCATCGGTTTAGCTGAATGAATGTTTTTTTCTTGTTTATCATGTTATCTAATTTCAGGGTTTGTGTATTCATATTAAAGAATCGTGATCGCCTCGGAGTATCCACAACTCATTTTGCATATGATATAGTTTATAGTTGGGATAACTATTTTGTTGGTCTGCACTCAAGATGTTTTTTTGTATGCCCAGTCTTTGGTTTCTTTGAGGCACACATATAGAACTAAGTAAGGATGTATCTGTTCTGTATTTGCGTTATGTCCCTTTACCTTTGTATATTCTATGCGCAATTACTTGAATTTGGTAAAATGTTGGTCATTTATCTGATTATTTTAGGTTATGATCTATGCTAAAGTGTTCCTAGAAGTATGCCCCCCTTTTAATGGTTGGGCTTCATTTTGCATTTGCGTTTTGCTAAAAGTAAAAATTCATGTGTTAGCCTTTTCCATGTTGAAATGTCTTGCTGTATATGTGTGTTCTTATGTGTTAGCATGGGGTACGCATAGAAGCACTTTTTGGTTTTACTTGTATATGTTGCTAAATTGAGGAAACAACTCTCCAGATTTATGGAACAAAATGGTTTCTCACTTTGTCTGTAACTCTGTATGGAAGTAGGTTCTCAATATGCTCAGGCATAACATTTGACCTTTACTGTTAAATTTTCAGGGACAAGAGGGTGAAGTCGCTGCAGAGGAAACCAAGAAAAGTAACCATGTCCCGAGGAAGCTGGAGAAGCGCCAACAGGACGCACACTTGACCCACATATCGAAGAACAATTTGGTGGTGGGAGGTTGTTGGCTCTGCATCTCTTCCATACAGGCAGTGTGGACGAGCAGATGGGTAAGAATATTGGACATCTCATATTCTATTGCTTAACAGTTGAACACTTCCTAATCAGAATGAGCATCATAGTAAAGATAAAATATTGGCCTTAATGTGTTTTTAGTTATATGTCAACATGGGGTATTTTGGTTTCAATATTCACCAAAAATTTCTTCTTGGAGGTTGGCTACTGTTGTATTTGTTGGCTTGTTGGATTCCTATTTCTTGTTTGAACATCTATTCAGCTAACCATGTCTTGTCAGTAGGATGATGTGCTATATCTAGGGTGAAATGCAATGTGTTGCTAACTTTTGTGGGTAATGGGAGGAAAAGATGATGTTTAAGATAAAGAGATTCAACATGGATTAATGTTATGCCTTTTCTATCTACTACCGCATTTGTTGGCTTACTAATGTACTGTTTGAGTATTTCCATTGATGTTCTGCACACAATTTTGGATTCTGTTTTGCAGTGTTTACATGTACATGGCCACTAGATCTGTTCTTGCATTTTTATGAAGGTTGTAAGATTTTTTTATCCATCGCAACGTACGAGCATGTAACTATTATAACGCTCTGGTGTATGTGCATGCAGTGTGTTCGCATGTGGATCTATTATACCACGTTGGAGACAAGTGCAGAGACAATCTGGTTGGAGGATATGCCTTTTTTCTTTAGGAGATTTTGATCTGCTTATTGGTTGTAGAACTGGATGGTATCCATCAATAAATCTTCTTTTACACATGCTTTTACCTCTTTATTAAATTTTCAGATAAAATAGCAAGACTTTACATATGCTTTTGACTGTGTGGATGTATTTGTGGAAGACTTAGAGAAACTCAGCTCTCTGCAATGAAGCCCATTGGTGCAAAGAAGGTTGGAGGCAAGACTGGAGGGCTTGGTGTGCAAAAGCTCACTACAAAGGTAATGATACAGATCAAAGGAGCTATTCTTGTTCCTCAATTGGATGATTATCATTTAGTGTGAAAGAAAAATTGCTATTTTAGTGTTAGTTTTATAGTACCGTTGCAACGCACGAGCACAAAATCTTGGATCTTGGATTGCAACTAAGGGGTATAAAATCTGATTCTACTTTTGATCTTGTATGAAAGGTTGGTTCTCTATTCCATCATATTAGATTTGATACTAATTTTGACAGAGGAATTGTCATAGTTTTTTCCTTTATAGGTACTTCATGTCTATGAAGCTTCCAGTGGCGAATGGATTTTTTATGTTTGGGATGGAACGGATACTCCTGCGACTGAGTTTCAGACACTGTAGGGTTAGACATTATCATCATTGTTTAACTTTCAATTTCAGCAATATGCAATAGCTAATAAAACCCATTATGAAATCTAGGATGGTGCTATGGTGTAAAACAAAATTTATATTTATTGTAAATTTTAGAATCATACTGTTATTATATATCATACTGTCAAAGGAATATTTTGTTTTTCTTTCCATTACCAATTTATGACTATGGACTGCTGACCGCGTTGTTACGGATGAGTAGCTTCATATATGAGACGTAAATCTTAATGAATCTGATTGTTCGTTTTATTTTTTACAAATTTTATCTTGTTTTATATTTTACCGTAGCGTTAGCACGGGCACACTACTAGTAGAGTATAAGAATTTCACGAGAGCTTTATTCTCCATCAGGAATATTTTCCGCTTTCCAAGCTGGACGAAAGTTACCACAAAATAAAACAGGCCTACAGATATTCCATTAATATAGTGAAATGTATGCAGTAGATCCTAAAATAGATCAAAGGGGAAGTTCTATTGATCAACTCCGTTCGTTCCCACTATAATGGTTCTGATTATCCAAAAAAAAAGGTATACTATTGATCTACTCCGTTAGTTCCAACTTACTAAAAATTGGTAACTAAATATTCCAAAATAAAAGTGGTTTAAAACAATTTTAATTAAAAGCCAAAATAATTGTGTATTAAAATGTGTACAAAATCAGAATCGACAATTCAAGGAATGTGTACTATCAAATATACGTAGGTTGAGAACTAAATTACAACATTAAAAACAATGTTCCAAAAACAGCTCTACTAGGCCATATTTGCCGGTTACCGCGTAATAAGTCTTGTATATTAGGCCATGCCGTGAAAAGTCAATAAGCTAAAATTAAAAATAATAGAGGGACTAATTTAAAAACTCATTACTTTAACTTAGTTCATTTTAAAAAAGAAAGATATCTTAAAAGAATGTTTAGTAAATTTGGTTCAAAGATAGTTTGACAAAATGACTGGGAACAAAATTTCAAAATATTACCACATATAGTGGAGGATAAGCTCTACATGTATACAAAATTTCAAGATCAAGCTCAATTATATTTGCGAGACACAAAAAAAACTAGCGGAAATATTTGAACACTATTTCAGTAAGAATTCATCTTTTTTTTAATCTTGCAAATGCGATTTGCAAAGATGTAAAATATATCCTCCACTACATGTGGTAATTTGTTGAGAATATTTTGAAAATTGTAATTTTAGTATAAGAAATAAAAATTTTAATATATTCGCATTTTCACATGACTGGGGCCAACTTTTGGGCCTTCAAACTTCTGAGTCTACAACTTCTGGGACTAAGTCTGGCCTTATGGATGGCCCGTACAACAGGCACATTGGAAATGCCAACAAAAGCTAACTAGCCACAAGCGCTTGAAGCAGGGGTGGATCCACAGGATATACCGGGTGGGCCACGGTATACGCTGGGGTCCAGCCGAATCCAGTCGAACTGTGACGGTTCGTCTGCCTCACATCTGCATTCGGGAGGCAGCAACGAGGCCGCGCGCCCGCGCCGAGTCGCGCTCTTCGTCGAGCCGTCGCCGTTCGCGTAAGAATTTACTCCTGCCTCTGTCGTCCTCTTTGCTTTTGTTTGGGTTGTGAAAATTATTGGCCTTGTGCACATTCTCGGCTGGATCGATGGGATTTTGTTCTTCAGGGAAAAGTTGGGAGGTTGAACTGGGAGTAAGCTCTGATGTGGCGTCCTTCCTAGGTTTCTTGGTTTGTCGAGAAAGCTTGGATCTTTCTTGGGTATTGGGAAACATCAAGATGGGATAAAAATTGATTTTCCGGTGAATTAAGTGTGGCGCTTAAAAAAACGAAACTGGTTGAGTTAGTCGGGTGTGTGAAGAAGAAGGGCAAACGAAGCATTTGTGCATTGCATTGATCAGTTATAGGGCGTGGCATGAAAAATATTGCATTTTGCTGCCTATGAAGGGAGAAATTGTTACTTTTGATGGTGATTAAACTGATTTTGCACGTATGCTTTCACATTTTTGACAAGTTTGCCTTTTCCATTTGCAGCTACATCTCTGGGTATAAGAACCGGTTTCAGAACTTTATCAAGCACTTGCGCGAAATGGGGGATGAGGTACACTTCTTGCTGTCCTTTGGTAGGGTAACAATGGAGTTGTACTGATGTGATAGTTTTACCACGAAATTAGAAGGCTTGAGGATAGTAGATTAGTAGTAGGTGTGACTTAATTTGGCATCCTGTTGTGCTGTGCAGGTCATTGTTGTGACCAACCAGGCAACCATAAGGGGGTTCCCGAAGAATTCCATGGTGCCAAGGTTATTGGTTCATGGAGGTAGGTTCTGAAGATACTTGTTTTTTCTTTTGTCTTAGTATATTACTCCTCCTAGCAAAAAAGTCAGACAAGTAGTATTGTAAGTCTCTTTTATATATATTTGAGACTATTAGTATGTTGTTTGAACTATTTATATTATAATTTGTGCAAGTTTCCAACTTAATCATTGAATTTAAGACTTATCATATTATTTAGTACTTGTATACCGAATTACGGTGCAAATTTTACAATTATTTACCGAATTGGCAAATGGTTTTACCGAATTGCATATGAAAATTTTGATGCTGCATACCCTTTGGTAAAATCCTGGGTCCACCACTGGCTTGAAGTATTAGTTGAAAACTCTTGTCATATATATGATGTGATATATAAGTGCAAACCTGGCCACTGGTTTGCAATTGCAGGCCGTCGTCTCTGGGGTCGTCGGTGGTGCCGTTCAAGTCCGGCGAGCAGCAGAAGCTGGTGGACGCCGGGTACCGGATCGTCGGCAACATCGGCGACCAGCCCTCATCGGCACGCCGGAGGGCGAACGCACCTTCGAAGTGCCTGACCCCATGTACTACGTCGGCGAAGCTAGCTTGCTCGCTGATTACTCCATGGCCGTGGACCCTGCAGAGATGAACTGAAGTAAAAATGGATTGCATGGTTGTCTAATTATGTTGTTGCCTACGCAACTATTGTCGCACGGTTGTCGTATATTTGGATCCATGTGGAATATATAAGTTGTGTTGTGTTGAGATATTTGTTGGATCGCGTTTTGGTCATATCAGCTGCTACTCAGAAACAGGAATTGCTCGTGTAGTTCCAAGCAGGGTTAAATATTTCGGCCGAAATTTCGGTGAGTGCCAAAAGGCAAATAATTCAGGTAAATTTTAGTCGAATTTATCTCTATTTAAAATTTGTGTAAAATTTATTCCTACAAGTATGAATAACCTCTATAACTTCAGTAACAAATCTTAGTAAAATAAACTCCTAGCGGTTTTGCTGATTTTTTACCCGTTACCGATGATAGGCATAGAAAATGAATTGAATACGAATCGAATAGTCTTGAATACGAATACGAATATTCTCGAATATGAATACAAATATTTTCGAATACAAATTTTACTTACCATATTTATATTTTCTTGAATACAAATATCAGATAAAATGGATTATCCGATACTGTTTTCGGCCCCTACTTTTACTACAAGGCGATCGAATCTATTCTGAGGGGAACATTAGACACACACGCATGCAGTAACCGCGAGCAAACAGCCAAACTAGCATCACATCATCTGTCCACACTCACCAACAAACCTACCCCCATTGCGCATGAATGATATATCAAACCCTCAAATAATTGGGGGAGCAAAACCGAAGAACAAACAGCTACTGCTGGTGTAAAACAGCTGATTGATCCAAAGACCAACTCTCGTCGTTTCTTTTTCAGTCTATGGTTTATAGTTTTTTTAAATAAATAAATAAATAGAATAACTTCTCAATTATTTTTTTTAAAACAGTTTATTAACTTACCGATATTAGATTTATTCATATAAACACCTATACTAAACTTAAAAGTCATCAGAACCCATCCAGATCTAGAGAGAGATCTGGCTTGCAGCACATCACATGGCCTGAAGCCTCCCTGCACGGCGCATGGCCCCCTCGCTGGTAGAGCTGAGGGGTGGTTGCATCGCATGCACAACCTCCCTGCCTCGCATTCATGGCGCCATTAACTCATTTTTCTCAAGAACTTTGTGGCAGCTCACTCACGGCCTCGCATCGCATCGCACCTCCCTCCATCCAGCTCAAAAGTGCCGCACGAAAACATCACGAATTCACAGCAAAAATCCAGGTGAGACGCTAGCTCGTGCGTGTGCGCATCCATCCACTGGCCAGTTCGTATGCTATTTGCGTAGAATTTTCATGGTTAATTAGACTGTCTAATCACCATTTTAGACATGTAAAATGGCAAGATAGATCCATGCATTTTCAGCCAAGAACCAACCAATAATTACCATTCGCCAATCACCACCATCATGTAATGATCCATGCGCTCTGCACGCCAAGAGGAGGCTAGTTAATTAACCCAAAAAAGAAGAGGAAGCAAAACAAAGCGAGTGCATCGCCTGCACGGCCCGATCGATCAGGGCACGGTGACCGTGACCACGGCGCCGGCGCCGCCGCCGCCGCCGCCGCCGGGCAGCCCGAACGGCAGCGCGCCCCCGACGCTGACGCCGATGCCGACGGACACGGCGGCTTTGGCGCAGGCGACGGGGCCCGTCCCGGGCATGCGCAGGCAGCTGAGCCCGCCGTCGCCGGGCGCGCCGTCGCACTCGGGCTGCGGCCGCTGCAGGCCCCGCCCCGGGATGCAGTTGCCGATGAAGTCGAACACGCTCCGGCCGGCCAGCCGGTCGCAGTCCTGGCTGATCCCGGAGAAGAAGTTGAACGACACCGACAGGTTCGTGATCCGCTTCAGGTCGCACACCAGGTCCGGGAGCTCGCCGGTGAACTGGTTGTGCGCGATGTTGAGCACCTCGATGCCGGAGAGGCACGACAGCGTGCTCGGCAGGTGGCCTGACAGCGAGTTGTTGCTCAGGTCGAGCACCTCGATGCTCGGCAGGAACCCGAGCGCCTCCGGGATGCAGCCGGTCAGCTTGTTGTTCAGGAACAGCACCTCCCGGACCCTGCCGCCGGCGCTGTACCCGTACGCCGTCGGGACGGGGCCGGTGAGGCGGTTGTTCGCCAGAGTGATGACCGTCGCCGGCGACGACCACAGCATCTCCGGGATCTGGCCCTCGAACTGGTTGTTGTTGAGGAAGAGCGCGTCGAGGTTCTTGGCGAAGACCTCGGCGGGGAGCTCGCCGGAAAAGCCGTTGAATCGCAGGTCGAGGTACACCAGCGACGGTATGAGCAATGTGACCGCGGGGAATGGCCCGGAGAAGAGGTTGTTGCTGAGGTCGAGCTCGGCGAGGTACTGTAGGTCCCGGAGCGTGTCCGGGACGGCGCCGGCGAGCCGGTTGCTGTTGAGGTGGAGGAACGTCAGGTGTGCGAGGAGGGAGACGGCGGCCGGGAGCGTGCCCCTTAGGTTGGCGTGGTTGAGGTCAATGCCGGCGACCACCGCGCCCGCGGCGGAGGCGCCGTCTGGGGGCGCGGAGCAGTAGACGCCCCTGTAAGCGCAGACGTTGGGCCCCTGCCACGACGACAGCGCGCCGTGGGGGTCCTCAGCGATGGCCGCCTTCAGCGCCTGCAGCGCCGCGTATTCCTGCCCCCCGCCGCTGCCCTGGCTCTGCACCGAAGAGGGCGACGGCGAGGCGGGGCCGGGAGGAGACGATGGAGGCTGCGGTGGCGCCGCGCCGTTGATCCAGAAGCCAAATGCGGCGCCGAGGCCGAGCTGGGAGGTCGGGGTCGGGGAGGACAACAGCAGCAGCAAGACGACGACGACGGCATGGACATGGACAGGCATCATGGTTGCTTCTTGGTCTTTGCCTGGTTAATTTTTCCCCCTAGCTTGTGAGTTCTTGTGAGATAGGGAGAGATTTTTAGGGTTAACGAAGAGAGAGAGAGAGATTGTTGAGCCTTTGTGTGTGTGCGGAGGTCTGGAGCAGGGAAGGGAGGGAGAGGTGTGTGATCGCGCATGCGTTGATTGATGTATTTGTTCTCTTTCTCGTTGTGTTGCCTGGTGCTCCTCTGATGAACGACAACAGGGATTTGACGGGTGGAGGTGTGCAAAAGCTCCGGTCCATTCCAAACGATTTCTGCTTCTAACATCCATTTTTCTAACGAGAATTGTTCTACACTTTCTTTTTTAACAAAAGTACGAAGAGGCCAGAAACATCTATCTACTATTAATCATACTTTCAAAATTGTGTAAATAACTGTTAAGAAAAGTATATAAACACATTCCTTTCTATTTTTTTGCTTTTTCATTTTTCTTTATTCTTTTGCACTGTCCATAACGATATAACATTTTTTCATTATTTTTTAAATTTAATTACTCATAAAAAATTAACAGACACTAAAATGCATTTTTAGCCGTTATAATACAAAAAAAACTAGAAGCCACGGCTTATAAGCCACATTAAGCAGGGCTTCAAATGTTGAGAACCGACCAGTTGATCGGATGGGTAGCAGCAGTCGTACAGCGTGCAGCCTATCCTAATTCCAACATGACGCACATCATCCGAATAAATTAGAAATAGAGTATACATATGCGTACGCGTTCAGTAGAAAAATATGTATCCACGTGAGGTCTTGCGTTCTTAGTGTGTAGGAGATGTCCACGTGTGTGGTGTGATTGGAATGTAAGTTTACTATGCATCCGCCCTCCACCCTTTGAAAAAACCAAATGTTCAATAGGGCTATCTCCTTGTTACCCATGTAAGCGTGTAGCTCATCCCTGTAGACCAGGTCGGCCATTAGGAAGAAGAGAATTAGAGAGTTGGATGGCTGAGATGGAGATGTGAGAAGCTCTAAGAGCCTCGTTTTACTAGGGTTGTTGCTTTGATCTCCAATGTTGAGTGTAGATTTGCGAACGAACGGCTCGTGGACAGGTATAATTCAAGCAACTCGGATGGCAACCGGCAAAGCAAGGAGTATGCAGACCAGTTGAACAAATCATGGATGTAGGGGTCAGTGGCGGAGCCAGGATTTAGTTACGCCCCAGGCTTAGTGCTAGAATAATCTAGGCTATCTAGACTGGACCATAGAAATGTTACCCAGGCTAAACTAAATTTACCCGGGCTATACACTAGATATTTTTTTTACACCCCGGGCCGACGCCTACCCTGCCCGGAGTGTGGATCCGCCCCTGGTAGGGGTGACAATCGGTGCCCCAATTGTGCAATGATTGCAGGTTCGAGCGACATGAATCCTGAAATTAGTAGCCTAGATGAGGTACTTCGGTGAGAAAGAAAGGCAAATCGCATGATAAATTACCTATTCCGTGTCCAAAGCTAATTGGGTGATGAAACAACCTAAAAATTCAAAAGAATTTGAATTTGTCTTGAATTTTCTGTTAATTTTGTTTTTACCCAATTTGGCAATCCATGACCTTTTCCGCTTTCCCATTCCCCGTTGCAACTCCCGGTCAGCCCGCCGTACACCTCACTTGCGGAGCCCCTGACACCACCCTTAATGACCCTGACTACCACCAGACAAGCCGAACCGGAGCCCCAACCGCCACCTTCCTACTTGTCTCACGCTAACATGCTACTCCACAACCTTGACCGCCACCACACATCGTTCAAAGGAACACCAAGCCTGAGCCACCACCACAACAGTCGACCTCCTTGCCGCCACTGCTGAGTCTTCCTGAACTCTCCCGCACCACCTCGCTTTGACCACGCACCGTCTCCCGCAGCAGAGGACCCACTGTGCCGAATTGCCTTGGAGAGGCTATAAAAGCGATGAGCCTCCTCTATGAATCACATTGACGACTAGTAACTTCCCAAGCCGCCCCACTCCCCTTGCTGGCAAGAGAAACACCATCGCCATCAAAATTCCCTCAATGAGCCCGATTTCCAATTCCGGTTAATTGCTTCCCCATTCTCCAATTTGCTCTCATCTGCAGCTCCCCTAGGACCACACAAACACCACCAAGCACTCACCATATCCTATCTTATATTTTTCTTCACCGACAACTGTCACTGCTGCTTTGTGATGCACCCCACCATGGGTAGGCCGCCACAGAGCTCTGGGACCCAAAGCCAACCCCACTAAAAAGTTCTTTATGCTTCCATGATGCTCACTGACCCCCTTGTCCTTGCTAGTTAGCCCTCGAGTAACTCCTATGATGTGATAATGCCTTGAGAATCCCATACCACCGCCGGCTATCTATGATGATCCCCGAAGCTCACCAAGCCCAAAACTAGGTTCTTCTTGATCTCCTGAGCCCATCTGTGCCCTCCATTTCCATCGGAAGCCATTGCATCCGCCGTATTTTGTCGCCAAAACTTTGCTCTATTTGGTGCTACAGTGCCCTTCGAGAGGCTGAAGAAGATGCACTATTCAAGTAGGCTTGGGCTGCAACAGTAACGACCCAACACCCCAAAACTCATCAGGCTGTGGTTCAACATTGTTCACCCGACCTGCTAATAAACAGTACTCGACTTGAAATGAATAGTAAACATAGATCCGCTATGAACAGTACCTGAATCCGTTACTATTGCAACCGACCCGCAATGATTAGTAACACATGTTACTATTCACCCAAAAATCTATTAGACATATTTATAACCGTTTTGACCCTACAAAGCTTATTTTCAACTCTGTTTGGCCAAATTAGGCACCAACAAAATCCTAAACCACCTAACACCATTTCAAACCTAAACCCAATATTATTCAAGCCATTATTGTTCACCGAAACCCATTTAACATAAATATAGCCATTTCAACCATCTCGAGCCCATTTGGCTCATTTCCAACTTCATTCAGCCAAACCAAACACTATTTAAACCCTATTTGTCTAAACCTATCTTCTTTATGTCTTTTCGATTATTTTATTATGTTTTGTTTCCAGCTTACATTCTGCAAAATAGAAACTTATTTGTATTCATTTTCCCACATCAGTATTCGAACTCAACGAGTTGGTCAATAGAAGAG
Organism: Dendrocalamus sinicus; assembly: GCA_036346575.1. Lineage (NCBI taxonomy): Eukaryota > Viridiplantae > Streptophyta > Magnoliopsida > Poales > Poaceae > Dendrocalamus > Dendrocalamus sinicus. Next base: position 6,276,591 of record CM070654.1, on the reverse strand, counting down.
CTATAGGAGCAATTAAAGTAGTTTGTGCCAAACCTAAAACATACAGTGAAATAATCAGAGACTGGATAAGAAGGCAAGTCATATATTTTTTTTATCATGTTGAACCTACATTGTTTTAATTATTTATTTATAATACTTTCATTACTGCTACTTACATACTGTTATTTATTTAAAATAAATATTTAGAATGACATAATAATTTAGCTATGTCCTACCACTGGAAAAGCTATATTTTATTTGATGGCTATATTCACCTTCATAAACCTTATTAACAATAAGATTATAAAACATACTATCACAAACCTCAGTAACAATAAGATTATAAAACATACTATGGTAAAATATAAATTCAACCATTTCATATTACTAAGAGATTCAGTGTCTTTCTGATAGAATTACAAAATGATACTAGAGTGAAGGATGAAACGTGGAAAGCCACGAGATAGTTGAAGTCACGACTTTGCCCTAGGGAGAAGGCTTGGATTAGAATGGTGACAATGGCATAGTACACTGGGTTATTAGATTCTATTTGGCTGCCTCATTGGTGAAAAGTAAAGACTAGAAACTTATCTAAGTAAAGAATATAGTGTCCGCTTAACTACAAGTGTTGACTTGTCAAACTTGATCCAATAGTTGCTCGAATCGATTAAATTTCTATAGGATGATTGGGGTTCCAGAAAAGGAAGCAATCCATGTAAGAAGGAAGTGGTATGAAAACGGTAAAAGCATACTTAACAACGGTAGAAGTACATAGAGTCGGGGAAACATTTTCCGCGTTGGCCAGTGGGATGCTGACTTGTGTGGCCCTGATCCTACCAGGTAGAGACTATAGAAAGAGGAGAGCAATGAAAAGCCTTGTTTTCTTAATTCAGTCGCACGCTAATTATTGCGTGTCTATTGCATAACATTGAGAGTTTGAGTCTTGTGGATAAAGCTAGGCAACTCTGCATTGTCAAAATTATAAATGGTATTCGAATACATCGTGATTATGGTAAATAAAGTGGTGTTTATGGGTGATTCTAATAATAAGACATAAGTAGATTTTGTGAGATTTCAAATGGGTAATTGAGATGATCGAACCCATTTTTTCATTAAGAAGTCAACATTTTTGTCTTTTATGTTCGAAATTGTTTACAAATAAAATTGCATCCACAAATATAATAGTGAAATTAACCCATTCCATCTCTTGAAACACTGGCAATTAGTTAAATAGCATTTTTTCTATATGGCTTGCTGAGTACCTAGTGTACTTAATCTTGATTTATTTTCATGAGAGCAGATATCAGAAGAAGAATGGTTGCTTTGAGCTTTCTGTTAGAGTTTACGACTATACTTCATTCTTGTAGTAATTTTCTTCAATTCTTCTAAATATAAGTTAAGTTTTAGGATTGGATCTCGTAAAGTTGTTAAACTTGGCCATTAGATCATATTTTAATCAAATTAACCATTTTTAAATGTTTATGAGTAAGTATGATACTCTTTTCATCCACAATTAAACTTCTGGTCTGTTGCGGGACGTCCAATGGCCTTGTTTTCAAAAATAGGGCTGTTACAGGTTATATGGTTAATTTGCAAACAGATGACTCCTAGAAAGTAGAAACAGATGTCGTTTACGGCAATGGACAAGCAAATGTTGATTGAACTGAAGGAAAAAAATACTGATTAATGCAAGCATGCAATTTAAACAGCGGTGCTCTTGGTGAAGTAAGGTCGCTGAATTTTATTCGACCTCAGGTCCACCATTTATTTTACTTCCATGCTAGTACATGACTAACGGTTGGGGAATGAGATTGAGGTTGAACTAGATCCGCATAAAGACCATGGTACTAGCATGGAAAATTGAAAGTTACTGTATGTCTCGAAGACTCCCTTCAATTCATCTCAAAAATGGCTATGCTGGCAAGTGCCTTGTTAGAAATTAGAAAGCTACCCAAATTCGTCCACTGGCAAGTGTTGCTATGTGCCGCATTCTTCCTCGCCCACGCTTGGTCGTTGTCCTTCAGTTCCTTAGTGAAACATACTGTCTCGACCTAATTGCAAGTTTAGCAACCTATCTTTGGAACACAAGAACCTAATTGATTAGTAAAAACAAGCGAGACCTAAAGTGAAAATTAAACATAAACAGAGCTATAGTAACTGAATAATAACTCATGGAAGAAAGTGTCCAGGACCAAAGAATTTGCTGAGGATGGGGTTTTCGACAACATATGTGTGAACTTTTTAAGTAAATTAAGTTTAGAACTTTTGATAATAACAAGAGTAGTATATAAGAAGTACGAGATTGCTGAAATAATAAACTTTGGCATGCAAACCATGTAATCTACGTGGTGTCGGAGAATATTAACAGCATAGTAATACTTATTTATCACAATGCACGGTCAGCCATTTCTACACATTTACTTCGATTTTACCTGTAGAAAGAATAGGTCGACTTGCAATTGTGGATACGGTGGGCAACTATGAAATAGGATCACATGGAAGGCTGTACAGACGAAGTAACTATCCTCCGTCCTCACTCCCTGTAAGATGTGCCCTGTTCGTTCCGGCCCTTGTTTCTAGCCTCTAACTTTTAAAGTCAGAAATTAAAATGAACACGTTGGTTTCTTAATTTTAGATTTTTTTGCTTTTTTAACTTTTCTTCTTTTTTGATTTTTTTTTCTTTACATTATTTGTAGAATATAACGGCGTTTTTTTTCTTATTTTTCTTTATTTTTTAATTAAATAATTAAAAAACTAATAATCTCTATAATATAATTTTAACTAAAAAGTAAAAACTGTTACACAGAAACCACTAAGAGCAAGTCTTATAATACAGCCTTCAGCTGGTTGTATGGATACTTACAGCCCACTTATCAGCCTACTCATATAGTAGTTACAGTCAGCTGAAGGCTGTATGATCTACCCCTTTCTCTCACAAAGTTTCTTGGTTCTTGTGCTTTAGCTGGCTGTAAACTTACAGCCCACCTCTCTTCTCTCTCCTCCTCTCTCTTCTCCACCTAGCATACACACACCTCTTACAATACTTGCTCTAAAAAAAGCCCCCGAAAAAACGGTCCGTAGAGTGGCGACGGGCTTACACAAGGCACAACCACCCTCTGTGCCTCCGTACTTTCACTGCACGTGGGCCCCACCACCTCTCCGATCTCGAAAGCTGCTCCACGAGACAAGCTCTCTGGATGTTAGCTGAGAGTCTGTGACCCGTGTACAAAACGCGCACAAGATCTACTGTAGTTGCATTTACTTGTGGCTTTTGGACCTCGATTATTCCCTAGACGGCAAGGTAGGGCATGCATCCAATAATACAAACAAGTTAGGGCTACAATATCTCAGAATGGATTGATGTGTGTAAATTGTAGAGATTATCATTATTCAGCATTAGGGTTTATTTGATTCGTTGCGACCCTCAAGTCTCATGGGATGTATTTGGTTGTTGTCGTATATATAGTTAGAATTTTTTATTTTATCCTTTAAACAGTATTTCAGATATCAGCATTCATTTTTTGAAATAAATTTCGAACTACCCTTGGTATTACAAAGTTCATTATGTGAAATACTCATTTTTGGAAATAAGTTGTGTAGGGGTTTCTCTACTACTCAAAAGAAGAAGCTTATTGTGGTGGCTCATCCCCCTCCCAACTCCCATTTGGTGATTCATTTGCCATCCCACGACCCTCTCACAAAAACCTAGTGCCGACAGTTGGGCCCTAGCCAGCACCCTTCTCCCAATACGAGTTAGGATTAGCCACGTCTCTCAACCTCTCTCTCCTCTGTACTTATGCTCTCTTCTCAGTCCAAGCACTGCGACATAGCCTTCCATGCTCCTCACAACAAGGAAATCCCCCCCCCCAAAAAAAGGTGAAACCCTGACCCTAGCTCCGTGCTCCACATCCAATGGCCAAGCAGTAACCCACCGAAATTGACCCATGCAGCGGCTTCTACGCCGCCATACGGTCCTTCCATAGCCTCCACTCCCTGGCCATGCTCCCATTGGAGCCGTTGCCCACCACCAACACCACCTACGCCTTCTTCCTCCTCTCCTCCCTGCTTGCTGACCACCCCACCCTCATCGACACTACCACCAGCATTGCTTTCTCCTACCCCTCCTTCCCCACCGATGTCCGCTTCCTCGTCGGCGGCCTCTGGTCCTCCCTCGGCCTCCGCCCTGGTGACGTCGCCTTCGTCGTTGTCCTTCTCGCCTCGACGTCCCCGTGCTCCACTTTGCACTCATGTCCATTGGCGCTATTGTGTCGCCCACCAACCCGGCATCCACCCCCGAGGAGTACGAGCACCAAGTCAGGCTCTCCAGTTTGGTCATCGTGTGCGCGGCTCCCAAGGTGGCTGCCAAGTTGCCTAGCCATGTGAGGTGTGTTATGGGATCGGAGGCATATAAAAGGTTGGCCTCCGTCGGTGGGCAGGTGGCGCCTCCAGCGGTGGCAGTGAAGTAGTCTGACACAGTTGTTGTGCATGTCTGGTTCTCCTGCACCCGCCTGCCTTCGCTTCTTGATGTTTCATGGAGCTTGGCTCTGGTGTGTTTCAGTGGATAGTACACAAGAAAACCATGTGGGCGTGTGGCACCGTCGCAAGGCATTGCATTGCCTCTGCTAGAATCTTCTAAAGATGATTTAGTTGCTTAAGGTTTAATAGACTCCCTTGTAGATAACTATTGGGAGTTTGCACTAAATCCATGCGTCATGAACAAGAGTGCATCTTATCTGGTTTGCAAGCATCTCTGGCTGGTCCCTGGACTCAAGTAAAAGTTGTATATGTATTGGGTTCAAGAGAGAGAGAGGTAGTTAGCACGTGTGCATGCAAGCATGGACTAGCACTTGATCTTGGCCGATACATGCATGCTCCCATGCACTTTAATTAGTACATAGCTTTGGCTCTGTGTATGCATAAGCCATACGTTTCCTTGCCTTTGGATGGCATGCACAATTATGTGAACTTGCACTTGCATATTTTTATCTCATGATATTATATTAGAGCACATATAAAATCTCGTCGAACATTCACTATAAAAAGAGCTTGGCTAATATTTAGTAAATGCATATGCATTAATGCATGCTTTCAATGCCCTTCTCTGCTTTTTTTAGCCCACCAAGGACCCCAAAGGGGCAATATCATGTCCGCATACAGTGAGAATTGAGAGACGATGGCGAGGGAGGCTACCGAGACAGACAAGGAGCCTCCACCGCCGATGGTGACACTACTCTCCCTCCCCCTATTCCACCTGTTCGGCTTCATGATGGTGGTGTAGTCTGTGTCCATGGGGGAGACAGGTTGTGCTCATGGAGTGGTTCAACTTCGGCGTTGTGCTACGCGCGATAGACTGGTACCACATCATGCTCCTTCCCATGGCGCCGCCTCTGCTAGTGGCCATGACCAAGTCCGAGGAGGCAGGGCCGGTCCTGGGCATGGGCGGCAAGGGCGACCGCCTAGGGCCCACGAAAGTTAAGGGCCCCAGCACATAGTTAGAAGGATCAACCGAAGTATATAAGGCTATAGGCTCATATCGTTAACTTCTAGACAGCCATTAGCAACAACATGAAGAAGACAACTAGCAATCATACTGAAAACTTGTCTAGGTAGCCCAAGTGTCCAACTTAATTTGGAAACACTTCATTTGACATGTCACAAGTGACTAAACGAATGAATGCTCGCTCATAAGATCGATGCCTAGCTCGGCTCAACTAGGTTGTATCTTATTTACTTGCTAATTAAACTGAGAATTTGACAACCGATGGTTTCGTAAATATTTGAATTCTTCAGTTCAAGTATACAAAGAAAATTTTTGGTTCAAGATTGGTAGCCTAGAACTCTAAATTTTCAGTGCATGTGGTTGTGTTTGGCGACTAACAGAAAGTTCTGTATCAGTTAAAAGATTGAAGATTTTCTTTTGAAGGTTGGTGCTTTTGCCTTTTAGTGTGGCTACTGACTACTTAGTTAATGTCCCGACTAACTAAAAATCTCATAAAATAGTTTTTTTATGTGGTTTCATTCGTAAAGGGCATATTTAGAACATATGAATTTCACAAGAAACAACATAAATTTCTCAAGAATTAAATGAGGCCTTTAAGTTATATGTCTCTTGCAACTTGTAAGAGAAGTTTAGTATATATAACATTGCTCATACAATATGATGCTGGTTATCTAGAATTATTTGCACTTGTTATTGGTATATATTTGGTTTTGATCATAAAAGTGTCTAATCAGTCTGAATAGAAGTGAGATTTTTAAAATATCAGGAACACCCTAAGACCTCTACTTTTCTCTCGCCTCAGGGCCTCTGAAATATTAGGAACGGCCCTGCGAGGACGCACACCACCATGACCTCTCGTCGCTCCTTGTCATCGGCAGCAGCGGCGCCCCACTCAGCAACAATGTCGTTGAGCGCTTCGCCGCTATCTTCACCAATGTTCAAATTGTTTAGTTTAAGCATCCAATTCCATGCATGCTGCAGAATAGTACTGAACCTCTTATGTGCATTGCAGATCCTCTCTTTAATATAAGAAATCAATGTTTACAACACCAAAGGTGAGTAAGACGTTGGATCCGACTGTCCCCCGTAGTGCAACCATCAGATCCGCCCTTCGTCAGTCGTCCCCCACTGCTCAGCCATCGGATTCACCCCTCATTGGCCGTCCCCCGCGGTGCAGGCACCGGATCTAGCCTCCCACTGCTGTCCCACAAAGCAAGCCTCTTAACAACCCTAACCAACTCATCTTATCTCCAAATACATCTAGGACTACATCCAAACCTCTTATATGCTAGCAAGCACCGAGGGACCAATTCAAGCACACATCAGCCCACCAGTTTATACGCTAGGGCATGGGTGAGATGGCTAGCAGAGTGGTCAAGAGAGTGAGTAGTGCGGCCAAGAGCATGAGCGGTGGAGGAGTGACGCCAGTTGCGGTGGAGTTCAGCCGAGTGCAACAATGGAACCAAAGGCATGCAGCAGGCCAAGTCTGATGATGATGATCAGACTTTTCGCATAATATGTTTTTGTAGTAAAGCACGGACATCGAACTAGTATTTAAAAAAATCTGTTATAGAAAGTTTTATTTAATATAAGAAAAATCCTCATAGTTTTGATGCACCGTACCGTACTTTAGATTTTTAACCTGTTAATCCTATGGCCTACCTGCCATAGACACATTTTATTGCCAACATTTTGCCTGAGTTGTGTGAACAATTAATTTCTTCAACACCAGAAGTGTGGTAGCCAATAAAACAAGTCTAAATGTTGGGTTTATGTCTTTTCACTAATGATCTTATAAAGAAAAGGATTGACAAAAAGACGAGTTTAAGTGGGAAATTTCATTTACATGAGCGTCAAAAGACTACGATGTCAAGCCTAGAAGTCTCCCTCCTTGCTATACTCGTCCAATTCCACAAAACAACCTAAATCATGTGATGACTATATATGGAATGTTTGCGAACCCTATAAATTGCAAAAAAAAACAAGGTTTCATCTACATTAATGTTTTGATCATTAGTTAGTTGGCAACATAATTATTGATTAGGTCTCATCAAACTGGATTGGACTGAGTTTTTAGTGCATGACCGATAACAGTTCGTGCATTACTTATTACTAGTATAGTGTCCGTGCTAACGCCACGGTGGCATTTTAGGGATGCACATGAAATCAACCAAATGAATTTTTGAATGGCCATACATGTTTTGTTCCCTGCTTTCAAAGCCAATTTTTGAATGGCCATACATATTTTGTTTGGATAATTGGGTTGCTGCTGGCAACAAAGTCCATCCATGAATGAAAGCCAAACATATACATCAGATTATTTTGGTCAATCACTACAAATAATTGAAGACATCCAAATGGCACATAATATAGCCACTTGCATATAGTATATAAGTTAATGAGATATCGATTGCTTGGGAATTAATAAATTCACCTGCAAGGTGTAACATATGCACATAATACATGCAGAATTTGTAGATCTATTGGTACACATTATACATACCTATTCAAACAGCATCAGAGCCCCTCATGATTTTGAGCTTCTGTCAGATAGAGGTAAAATAACTGCAAAGGAACAAATAAGGTTAGCACTTGCATCTTGATTTTGAGCCTCTCATATGACAACAAAGATTAAATATGCAGAATTTATTAAGATTTATTAAGAAATTTTCCTGCAAAGCAATTAAAAAGGAAAAACAGCTCAAAGTGAAAGAAAGCTACAATTTTGCTTAGTCAGATCTCCTCTTAGATGAACAGACAGAGAACGAGCAACATTCTTCACACCTGAGCAGTGAGTCACAATCCCAAATATTTTCAGAAGCTGCCCAATGTTGCATGCCTTCACTTGCCTAATGGTGAGCAGAGTCACCTTGGAGAATGCATTTATGTAAACCTCACTACAATGCCAAAACAAAATCAATTTTAGATAAACATCAGCAGAGCTTGATAATTGGACAGACAAATTATTGGACTGCATTTCCAGTTGTGGGAATATAATTAGCTAGCTCCAAGAATAATTAGGTAGCATAACAATAATCCAAAAAACGCAAGCTCGCAGGACATTTCACCAAATCTGTTGTAGCACACAATTACACATTATTCATGTTTTAAAAAACTGCATACTGCTGCTCCTACTTTGATGCGAGTCAAGTGCTAAGATTGGCAAAGCTGAAGGTGAAGAAAATTTGCATGAATTGTTAGACCGTGACCGTTTTGAGCCATTGATCACACTTTAAACCACATTTAGAAATCACATCCACAATATTTCTAAGGCACATTAGTAATAAAAAAAAATATGCCCTAAAAATATTCTCAGACAAATTTGTTCAATGAACTGATGAAAAAAATTCTACATGCTCAAGTTTCAGTTTTCCGAATCCAAGTTTTACCAGTTGCACTTGGCTGTCCTGAGGCACAATAACTGGACATGGTGAACCCGAAGGAATAGAAATAATACAACAACCAAGAACTCAAAGAGGCGCAGACAAACGAACTCTAAAGACATTTGGAACCATCACATTAATTATGGTGACTTGATGTAAGATGATTCTTCGAAGCGAAAGGGCAAAGGCCGATAGGCGAGGTACAATGGTTCATGGTCGATAGGCGAGATACAATGGTTCATTGCTATGCGAAAAATGGACTCAAGATGAAAAGCATAATGGACCTCTGCATATTTAAGGGACCTATGTGTTTCCCAACTTAACATCCATCGAGATAAAACTATCATACACACACCTCATTCCTACCGAGTCAAATAAATCATGTCAAAATTAAGAAAAAATTACGTTACCAATTTAATAGAAAAGATTATAAGATTATGTCAATCGGTTGGTAAGGGAAAGGCTCATGTGAAGCCAATTAAAAGTAGTGGTCGATCTTGGTAAAGTTTCCTCATATCACAACTATAAAGAACACAATTGCTACTATCATCCTTGAGAAATCATAAAGTAACAAAGCGATAGGAGATGCCAAATTTGAGCTCACCTCATAGTAATCCTCATCTTGTTAACTGTAGCTATACTTCCATGTCAAGTAGATGAATATCGAGTTGCGTAAGAGCAATACGGAAATACTGCATTGGAAACAAAACAATATCATTTAGCTATAGATGTAATCTCTCGTGATCCTACATTTAGCGCAGCAAGTGAAACAAGCATCACTAAATTTATGAAGTGTTTCATAGTCTGTATTATACTAAAAGTAATCCTTTTAATCACAGATGTTCCATTCTACCTATCCATATGTAGTGAAAGTGAAACAGACAACATTTGAATCTATGGGAAAGAAAACATGGACACTAATCATAAGGGAATCTGTAAGCTTGACTACAAATAGGAAGATTACTTATTGACAATCAAATTCTTATAAAGATGCAAGCACAAATACCAAGAATTTGTTAGATCATCGCGTGAACCGCACCAATCGTATATGCATAAAGACAAAGGGAACACAATGAGGAAAACATTAGACCAAATAATCTTATCAATAGCGTATTGAATTAATGAGTCATTGTGTGGAAGGTAAAACGAAGCATACTAAATGAATCCTTACAAAGGGAAATTAACCAAGCTATAATTTCATGGCATGCATAAACTTAAGTTATAAGTAAAGTTATCACCAATGCAAGTATGCTCTGTAATAGAAAAGAAATAGTCATCATAGTCTTGACAATACAATCTAGGATGTGAGAGTAATTTCATATATATTGTAAAGTTTAATTTGTTCAAGAAATTAGCTTCTTGATCGCCCTATCTATGTTTTCTTTCTGTGAAGTTCCAACAGTAAATGTAACAAGGTAGTCGGTCCTACGAATTCAAATATGAGCATCAGTGAGAAACAAATCTACAAGCTATTAAACTTGTTAGGGTTAGCTCGAACACTAAAGTTAACTTTGATACTCCATAAAGGTGAGTGTGCAGAAGCTAGGATGCCATTAACCAACTTTGTTGGAACATGAAGGGCACGGTACCAAAATTTGGGTATCAAAATCAGCAAGGAAACACGCTATAGCACAAGCCAGAACATGTATATAAAATAAGGAAATACTGAGATTGGAATTCACAACAGGACTGAAATCTTCAGTATATGACAGCATGGATCAAATGTGTAAGAACAATCATTATTGAAAAAATTGTGTGAGAAGAACAATACACAGGCATAAGAACTTACATGTTGAAAAAGAGCAAATTAGCTTCTTGACTGCCCTATCTATGGTTTCTTTCTTCATGTAAACATCTAACATAGATGTTTACATGTTTGTGAGAAGGAGACAGGAAATAAGAACAATCATTACTGAAAAAACTTTGTGACAAGAACAAAAGAACAATACACGGGCATAAGAATTAACATGATGAAAAAGGGTAAGCATATGCTAATTATATGAGAATAGTGCGAGCCCACGACGTATAAGCTTCCGAGGCCGCACCTCCACCGGTGGTTGCACGCCGATGAGCTCCTCCGCCGCGAACACCGCCCCGAGGGCGGGCCGCCTGGCTGTGGAGCAGGTAATTGTTGGGTGGATGTAGGATAATTTGAACTGGTGGATTATTAGTTTAGATTAACGTATTAATATCAAGTAACAACAGGCAGGCAAGGAGGATTAGGAACAGTGGAGCATCAACCCCATTTGAGGTCGCTGTCTTGAGCATCAACCCGCGCCCTGGCCCTTGCTGGCGATCTGCTCCCTGTACTCCATGAGAAGTGACCCAAAATACACCTCAAATAACATCGCATCGCGATTACACGAATCATCAACATACCAATTCATCTTCCTCGATTAGGGATCACGAGCATTAGCATTACATCGTTACGTGACACACCATAGACATTTTTTAAAAAGTAGATGCACATAATCGAGATGTTGTAACAATCGGAATGCCCTGACCAAGAACGATTAGACGATGACCACACGCCGCACGCTCGATTGATGATCCAATCGACGATCCACGAACAGATTGTACCAAAGGGCCATCCGCTTACGCCGATCTAGCCCGACGATCCGGACCAACCTCACCGCGGCGAGCAAATGGCAAGATCAAACAAACAACATGCACGGGATTGGGGAAGGCAAAAAGATCGAGGAGGACGCACCTAGCAGGTGTTACCGAACTTGTCGTACATGAAGCGGGTGATGATGCTGGTCTTGCCGACGGACTGGTCGCCCAGGAACACCAGCCTCTACTTGGCGAGGGCCGGCACGGGGGGCCATCTCCTCTCCTCCTCGTCTTCCCTTCTCCGGCATAAGACGGCGGCGAAATCGGATCAGATGTGCGGGGGCGGGTGGATCGAGAGGCGCCTGCGAGGGCTGAAGCTGTACCAGATCCGTGGCGGCCGAGCGCACGTCGTTTCCCGGGCGAGAAGGCGGCGAGGACAAGCAGAGGAGGCGATCGGCCCCGGAGACGACACCTCAGCGGCGGCGGAAGTACGGTCTTTGGAGGCGGGCTCACGCGGGAGAGCCGCCGATCGCCGCCAGATCTAGGGCTTCCCCACCCGACCCCGACCATAACCGCCGCCGTGACTCCAAGCCCTCCGATGGACGAGGACGCGCGGGGCTTGCGGTGGTCGCGGCGGCGTGAAGACTCCTCACGGTGGTGGTGGCGGCGGCGGGGTGGGGAGACGGCGGGCGAGACGGAGGCGGAGGCGGCCATCAGGCGGAGGAGTTGATTGGTTCTGGGATTTGGGGCGGATGATAAGGATCGGTGAGGAGACCGGCGGCGGAGCGGGGGAGGAGGAGCGAGGGCGGAGTGCAGCGGAGGAGTGGGAGGTGGGAGGCGGCGGCGCGGTGTGGGGGGTTGGGGACGGGTGGGGAATTTTCGCGAGGTGGGATCAGAGAGCGGGCGATGGCGCAGGAGGAGCGGTGGAGAATGTCCCACGCGTAGCGGGATAACGGAGGAGAGCGGGACGCGGGAGAGGTACTGCACATCCATTGAAGGATGACCGTCGGATATGGTTGAGTAAGGAGAGAGAATAGAGGAGAGTTAATCTGGTACGGACGTTTTTAGGATGGTGTAATTATGGGTGCATATTGTGGTGTGGACGTAGTTAAGGTCATGACTGTGGAGCAGGTAATTGTTGGGTGGATGTAGGATAATTTTAACTGATGGATTAATAGTGTAGATACAATACCTTGTAAGAAACGGAAGCTTATTTTTTAATTTTTCACTTTCTCCAATTCAATGAAGCATAGGTTGCACCGCTCCCGCCTAAGATGAACAAACAAGTAAAATCACATTACATAATCTAGCAATGGCATATTAGGAGAGCGATTGGTGAACCAATACCTTTGCTCGCTTGAAGATCTACACCCACGTAAGATGGACCGGTGATATCGTTGAATGTATTATCGCCCAAAAGTTCGACAAATTTCACCAACAATTCTAATGAAACGCCTAGATGCTGCATAGATTTAATTCATGAGAAATAATGTGGATTGTAATGTAATAAATAAATAAATGGATGACAAGTAAGACGACATGGCACTTGGCATGGCACAACACATATATTAATCAATCAAAACTTTGGTGCTAATAATGATCATTTCTCCTTTATAGATGGATCCCGAAACCACAACAAGCAGACTTGAAGCAACTTGCAAAAGAGTCCATTTCATGAACGATATTCTTTGGTTCGAAAAGCTAGAGTGCAAGTATGCATGCAAATGGCGAATAATGTAAAACTACAAAAATGTATGAATATAACAGCGAGTGCATGTTTGAACAGTGAACAAAATCACCAAGAAAGTCGGCATGTACTGCAAACTTATTATGATGGTAAGGGAATACATTGAGCGAGCTTTGCATTGAAGCAAAATCAAAAGGATTTGAAAAGCTGAAGCATCTCCTCGTGGAACCCTTGACTTTCATTGGTTGATCCTTCGATTTTGGACCTTTGCTCTCATCTCAAAGTAGTGGATCAAAACGAAACATACATCACATGGTAGCTAGTTTTGACAAACAATGCAAGTGAAATTGCCAATAAAAGAAGCTAAACAAAGAAGACTGTGGATAAATTCTCCATTGTTAAGAGGACGAAATAGCCTAATTGCTTTTCTCTTTTTTTTACAATGGAGGGAAACAATAGTATTCTGGTTGAGATGCATGCACAAACACAAGCACCACAATTTTCCCACCGAACTTACATATGGAAAGTGGCAAATGCTACTAAGAATGGAGATAAGTTGGTTCAAATGCACCACGTGATGTCCAATTTGAATGTAGTACTCATCGGTGTGACAATACATAAACAAACTCCAAGCTACATCACGATTGTTGGCAATAACAAGCTATAACAGCATCAAACGAGGTTGAGCTTTTTGTAAACCTCCATCTTTTTCGCTTATCAGGATGAAGAATAAGAACAGAAAAAAAAAACTACCATGATATCAGATATCATCAATTTTGATTCAATCTACAATAAATTAGTCATGCTCTACACTGCGACAAACAGAGCAATGTATAAGTGAGCACGAAAACAAGTTGAACGGAAACTTTCCTTCTCATCAAGGGTTGAAGAAATTAATTCTCCACGTAAAAGGAAGAGATAGCCAAACATTCAATTGAGTGAATTCTACCATAACTTCCCAGGAATAAGCTACGCTGCCAAAACAAGTTAAGGTCCTCAACTCTTCATTTCAATAGGTATTCGTCCAGCAGGAGTAACATTGATGAATGATGATCCATTGAGTTTATCTTTGGTTTAATTTTTAAGGGGTAGAATGGATTAAGTCAGGCTCTTTGTCTGGCCCATAACATCAATGCACATGAATTGGACAATAGAAGACATCAGGAGAAACGATATCATATTACTACAGAACAAGCACATGATGTGCTAATTCAAATATTTGGAACCAAGAAAAACAGAACCATCTATTCACATAATGAACGTTGACATAACCACTCGAGTAATAGGGCATCTCTTAAATTAACTACATGTTACAAGTTGTACCATATAGCATCATTTTTCCTTATTTTATTTATATAACATATCCGATTCCATATTGGTTAAAGACAATTACTATACCATCAAGTAACAACTACTAAACATAAGTGATGTGAATAATAAATTTCACAGTAAAGAACAGAAAGGAACAGAATGCTATAAAAGCTTATGGGTTGTCTTAGACATACAGATGAATACAACAGGCCTCTAGGAGCCACCAAGCGAATTGCTTGTTGTTGGTTCTTCATAGCTAGGGACTGATCCCCGCCTTCCCGCTAGAAACAAGCGATCTTGCTCTTCCTACACGATACTTTAAGATTCAGACTCACAGAACATATTACAGCAAGTACCAAAGGATATCAAAATATATACCGCTCTTGAAACTTCAAGATAGCGCTTATCTCTTGGCTTACGTATTCTAGAAACATCTGTAAAAGAGTAACAAATTCTCAAAACAGATTCATACAACTTAGTTAGAATAAATGTAAATTGCCAGGAATTTTAAAATGGTGACACATGATTACCCAAAAGAAAATTTTCTTGCCAAAATAGTGGGATAATTAATAACTCAATAATGAAAATTGTCATCTTGTGTGCAACATTTAGGTCACCACTGTGAGAGTCCTCATTGACCAACAGAGGCGAGATTAACTCAATTGCACACATCATACAACCTAGAGCCCTAGATATGTACCCAATGATGTGCACAAGCACGAAAATGACCAAATCAGTTATATCCTATTCTCTACCAAAGGTTCAAATATTATGCCCAAGCTCAAGATCGGAGAATGACAAGCATTGCAGGACATTATGCCATTTCCAAATTCCTATTCTCGAATATGACAACGTGACAAGCATCGATTTATATCTATTGGACTCGAAAGTCTATCGGTGGAACCTAAAAGACATTCCTCATTATTTCATTGGAGCTATTACCTAAAATCTTAAGCTGGTAAGGCTTTCATAATTTCAATCACCTCACATTTTGTAAGTCTACAAAATATCCATGGAAATAACAACCGAACAAGGCATACCAAGAATTGGTGCTTTGTCTAAGACAATTGCTAGATCGAGACGCACATCGCGAAAAGTATTTCAATGCAACAAATTTGATTTTCAATTCCCCTTTTACCGCATAGTCGATAAAAGGAAAGGAAAAAATACATATTAGAGTAAGAATCCTATCCAAGATTAGCAAAATCTGGACCTCTGATGATATTGCATTTGGTTCTTGGGAAAAAGAAAACATACCAAGAAACGATTAGTAATCTTTTCGACCTCCGTACTATAATAGGGGAAATGAGCGAAAATCCCACCTAAGCAAGCATGCTGCACAGTTCTCTTTTCGTCCTCCGTGGGTGTGAATTATGTCTTGATTGCAGTCGGAGAGGATGGGCAGAATACGCACGTGTCGGATGGCATCTAGATGCTGACATTGCATGCGACAGCTTTGGATCAAGAAAGGTCGCCCAACATGAGGCATTTGCTGGAATAGCATCTAATGAAATACTGAGCATGAAGTGAACACAATACAGAAGAAACAACTCAAATCAAGCCGCTTCAGACGACTTTCAAGTATTCTCCTCAATTATACTAAAGCTGGTTCCAGATATCTTTATGTCCTCAAATCTTACAAGTCACATGGCCTATTAGCCAAATATATCAACTTACGGGTTTTCTCCAAGCTCAAGCCCATGGTATTGGAGAAAAGACCAAAAACTTCTAGAACATTCGAGTCCCATAGATCAAACTTTAGTGTTTGATAAAGATATAGATCTAGGGTGTTTAGCAAGAAACAGGTTTTCGAGAACCTGTCCAATTTGCAGACTAAAATTTGAATTTCTCAATACATTTGGCTCAAAGTTATCAAAATTTACCATGGATCCACTGTCTTTACAAAATATTCAAACAAGTCCAAACTATGTCAAGCAGGCCACAATAAGACCAGAAGTTAACAGAATTAATTCAATATAACTGAATTAGCTACGTGTCCATGATTCAAATTACCTCCGAAGTCCAAACAGTGACCCGCACAGAACCTTTTATAAGTTATAACCCAAAACCAAATATCACCGCAGCGCAGTTCCAACAAGACTTTTTTTTAACTCAGCATTCCTGAAAAAACTACAGAGAAATATGCATATCTAGGGGAACAACACAAACCCTAAAACTTACAGTTTTCCTACAAAATTCACCTATACAACTCGAACAAGCTTAGCCGAGATCACAGTCATCGATTTCCCGAACATGATCTATACAAGATACATGTACTAATTTCCATAATCTCAATAATGCCCTAATTAAGATTTAGGGCGAGAGAAAGGGGCAGCTCTCTCTCATCCCTTCCAAAATCATCTCGCAGCGTTCATTTCCCCAAGCTAACTAAATCCTTTGTCGAATCAAGTAACCACACATAGGGGCTATGAATATCAAGAAGCTCCGGATCAATAGAGGAACGGGCCGGAGGAGTACTGCCAAGGCGCGGAGGTCGCCGAAGTGGCGGTGCATGGCGGCCTCCTCCTGGCGGCGGCGCGCGCGTCCTCGGCGTCAGCCGCCGCGCTGCGGCGGGGCGCCGCCGGCGATGAAGAGCGCCGAGGAGGCGGTCCGCGCCGAGCCGGATGTTCGCAATGTGCCTTCTGCGCACCCGGCCGCTCCATCGCCGCGCCACTTGCGGCGGGCGTGTCCCGCCCGGCGCCTCGTCTTTGTGCGCGCCGAGCGGAGGGTGGGGAAGGAGGAGGTGGCGGCGGAGCGGGGTGGGGAGGAGGAGGTGGCGGCGGCGAGAGCGGGGTGGGGAGGAGGCGGCACGCAGCGACGGAGGAGGCGGCGGAGATATCGAGAGGGAGGAGGCGCACGGATTCGGTGGTGGGAGGCGGGGAGGCGGAGGAGGAGGAGGAGGGAGGAGGCGGCGGAGAAATCGAGGCTAAATAGGCTACAGCTACAATAAGACCAGATCCGGACCAATTCCATCTTAAGACGAACTTCGAGCCCAAGAAGCCTACAGATCTCGCTGTTCCGCCTCAAACCCTAGATCCGGTGCCCCGAGGAAGGATAGCACCCACAGGCATGTTGTTGCCGTTGCCGGCGGCGTCCGCATCGTCGAGGAAGAGGTCCTCGGGCATGCGGGAACGCGCTTGGCGCGCTGGCGACGATGGCGCCGCCGACGAGCAGCCGGAAATGATGAGCGACGCGACGGACGTGAAGAAGAAGGCACGAACCGCCGGGAGGGGCGCGGCGAGCGCGCCTTCGGGAGGCGGGAGGCGGGCCTTCGGGAGGCGGGGATGAACGATCCGCGGTGACGATCGACCGCATGCATACCACAAAGAGATGAAACGCGCGGGGGTACCGCACATCCATTGAAGGATGACCGTCGGATATGGTTGAGTAAGGAGAGAGAAGAGGAGAGTTAATTTGGTGCGTACGTTTTTATGATGGTGTAATTCTGGTGCATATTGTGGTGTGGACGTAGTAAAGGTCATGACTGTGGAGCAGGTAATTGTTGGGTGGATGTAGGATAATTTGAAGTGGTGGATTATTAGTTTAGATTACTACACTCATTAGCTCGATCGCTTTAGCCACACGTACTGTAAAGTTCCTTTTAACTACTTCAGTCGGATGCGTGCATTACGCATTAATACAGCAAGGAAAAGGAGTCAGATTTAACTAGCTCTATCAACCAAATCCCATGATTAGGGTTGGTTCGAACTAATTGACTCTCTCTCTCTCTCTCTCTCTCTCTCTCTCTCTATATATATATATATATATATATATATATATATATATATATATATATATATATATATATATATATATATATATATATATATATATATATATATATATATATATATATATATATATATATATATATATATATATAGGATGAGTATTTCATGCACCTTGGTGCCTAGGCACCCATATCAATACCCGTTGATTTGCTTTGAGATTCGCAACGTTTGATGTGGGTATCTTCATATACCCATAAAAAAGTATATTTTAGATGTCAAACTCCAAAAAAAATTAAATTCAACTTCAGTTTAATTAGTTTGAACTATTTTTATGGTATATACTCACTGTAGTCGCATTGAACTCAAAAGTAGTTCAAACTAGTCTGAACTGAGTTCAAAACTTACTTACCATAAATATATCAAGGGTATAAAATATTTCCATACCCAAACTCAAAAAAATTATCAATCATACACGTGTATCGGACGGTTCTTGATGTGGGTGCCTAGGCACCTTATGTAATTTTCCTATGTATGTATGTATGTATGTATGTATGTATGTATGTATGTATGTATGTATGTATGTATGTATGTATGTATGTATGTATGTATGTATGTATGTATGTGTAACAGCCCAGGTTTTTATTAAAATAAAAATAAATAAGTAAATAAATAAAAAATTAATTAAAATAAGTATTTTTGTTGCCTAAAGTTTAAATTTGGATTTTCCCTGAATTTCTATTTTTTGAAAAAGCTGGATTTGAAAAGCATTTTCAGAAAATCCTAAAATTATTATTAAATAAAATGATATTTTGATTTTCCATACAAATCTTATGTGAAATTAATTATTTGGAGTTATTTGGCTTTTATTTGGTTTCCTGGATTTTTCTGGTGTTTAAAAATGTATTTTTGAAATTAAAAAAGTATTTTTTAAGTATGAAAATTAAATGCCAACATTAGTTGAAAATATTTTTTATTAAGTCCAAAATGTCTCCAGGAGATTCTCTGAATTTTTCTGGAATTTTTGGAGTTTATTTCATATTTTTCTGAGGCTTAATGGATTTTCTGGGCTTTTCTGAAAATCTGAAAAATCAAATCCGAAAATAAAAATCTTCACCTCCCCCTCCGGCCGCCACGTGGACGGCCAGATCTACTCCCTGCCGCCACCATCCGGCCGTCGCCTCCACCCCGCTTACCCCTTCCCGATGGCCGCCACGTCGCCCCCTCGGCCCATCCGGCCCCTCCGCCCAGCCTAACCCCCCTAGCCGCCCTTGGCCACGCGGCCTCATCTCCACCACCGCGCCACTCCATCCCCTTCTCTTTCTCTGCGCCCCTGGCCCCACCTGTCGGCGCTACTCCCCTTACTCCTCTCTCTCGCTGCCACCCCGGGCCCGCGTGTCAGCCACCCCTGCCTTCTTCCCCGCGCGGCCCCTTCTTCCTCCTCTCGCGCCGCCGCCCGCAACGGTCAACGCCGCCATTTGCGCCCCCCCCCCCTCGGTCGCCCGATCCCCTTCCTTTTTCCCCTCCTTCTCTCCCCGACCGACCCCGCCATCCCCGCGCCGAATCCCGCCGTCCCCGCGCCGCTATTTCCCCTAATTCCCCGCCATTCCCCGCCGCCCCGCGCCATCAACGGCGAGCAATTCGCCCTGCCTCCGCCCTCCCCGACCCCTATAAATACCGCCTTCGGCCTCCCCTCTCCTCTCCTCGCCCCACCTCCTCCCACCTTCACTTTCTCTCCTCCGCCGCCGGAGCACCCCGGCCGCCGAAGCCCGTGCGCCTCCGCCGCCTTTTGCTCGCCGCCGGCCAGCTCTCGCGCCCGCCAAGCCCCGCGACAAGGTGAGCCGCTTCCCCTCGGCCTCCTCTTTCCGTAGCCGCTCCGCCAGCCTGGCCACGTCAGCAGCTGATACTACATGCCGTTTTTCTAGGATTTAGTGGGGTTGTTAGTTTTGAAAAAGTTATTATCTCCTAAATATCAAGTTATCATCTACAATTCAACAAGTTACTTATATTTGCAAAGTTACTATCTCATACACAAAAAGTTATCATCTATAATTCATAAAGTTACACACCAATTGAGTAACGCACGAACCGTACCAGGAAGCCAGGTCGTGCACACGGGTAGCGACCCGTGCGTAGCGTTCGTGCACGCGCTCGTTAGCGCAGCCGTGTGTATATATAGGCAACATATCTGGTGAATAAGAGGTAATTGGTGGACATATGCACATACTCGGTATCAACCATCCGATCCGAAACGGACCATCCAGATGCAGACGGGTGCTCCCATGGTGCTCACGCTTCATGATTAAAATTTTTCATTCATGATTAAGACTTTTCATCCATAATTGAGACTTTATATTCATAATTAAGACTTTTCCATCATGATATATTATATATCATAGCACTTGCACGCATCTAAAAGTAATCTAAAGGTAGAGAGGTTTGATGCCTAGACACCATGGTGCCCCATTTCAGCGTCCTATATATATAGAGCCATTCGATCTACCTTCTATGGCTCAGATTCATGTAGGTGGGAGCCCCAATCACTTATGGATTTTTTTTCACAAAACCCCTCATGCGCCAATCCCCTTTGTGAAATCTATCTGGCCCCAATCCTCCCAGACTCCCGATCCAACCCGGCACCTCTAGGGTTTCATCGCCGCCGGCGTCCCCTAACTCCCGCCCCTCCCACACTCGCCTCACTCTATCCCCCGCGCCTCACCACTCGCGTCGCCGGCCGCCGTCTCGCTCTGAACCCCGCGCCTCCCCCCTCTCCACCAAGACCGGCGCCGCCCCTACATCCCGCACTGGACCACCCCACCGTCGCCTCCATCTCCACCAAGACCGGCGCTGCCCCTGCATCCTACCACTGGACCACCCCGCTACCGTCATCCTCTCCACCAAGACCGGTGCCGTCGCCACATTGTGGACACATGAACACCATTGTGGACTGCGGCCAAAATTTTCATTTCAAATATTTTTTATAAATATCATCAAACCGTACCCTTACTTGCATGTGGTGGTACTACTTGTACGGGGTTCATAATGTGATTTATAAACTTTTTTTAAAAAAAAAGTAATTTCATATAAAATCAGGCACTAAATTTGCACCATATATTGGCGGGATTTTTTTGGGTTTATAGTTTGGTTTTCTACAATAACTAGATTTTAAACGTTGTGTCTTTTTAAGGTAAGGTCTACAAGTCGATTGTAGTAAACACTGTACCGATTTTAGCTGTATCGGCTAAAATTATATGCGACTGTCTCCTTCTTTGTAATTTCTCTTGTGAAGAGCTAGAATTTAAAAACATAAGCCACAACCCAAAAGAACCCATCCATTAGCAAACGAACAACAAAGTTGTCTGTTCTTTCAACTATATACTTGAGAATCTACGGAAGGTTTGGTGAAGCCCTTACAATTGAGACATGCATTTAGACAGCCAGAGTGTTGTTAACTAGCAAAGGGGTAAACATCTGTAAGAAGGTGACAACTTGAGATAGAATTGTGTTAGGCACCGATTAAGAGAGGAATAAATGTAGAATAATTGGTCTAGGGAGAGACCACAGATAGACTTTAGAGACTATGAACTTATTCATTTATCTTTGCTTGATTAAAGAAGATACATACCATCCTTTTTTATAAACAACCTTGATCTGTAAGAAATAATCCCTAACTTAAATAAACAAACTATCAGAAGATTATACATGTTCGACAGTCGGGCCGGGCTTAAGGGCAGCCTGAAAAAGCCCAACCTTGAATGGCCTGCTAGGCCCGGAGCCCAAATTCCCATTTTTGGAATAAAATATTATTATTTAATTATTTTACATAATAAAATAATACTGTTTAATTCACTTTCTGCAATAAAAATAATAATTGTTATTTTAAATGCCTCTGGTGGGCTTGTTTCAGGCTCTAGGCCAGACCAACAGGCCAAAATTCCTAGCCCAAGCCTGAAAAAATGGGCCCGAGCTGCTCATAAATAAATCTACTAAATATAAGCTTCAAAACTAACCAAATCAATCTAATCTCTAACATAGAAAACTAATCGCAGGCAAATTGTGCCCGCATAAACAGCAACTGCGTAGTACAGTGGTGAACAGCACACATGGTGCTACAGTAACAGTGCGCATAACACTGAGCCCTTCAATGCGGTACCACGGATGAGGGTTGTGAGTTGTGGAACAAATAACTCAAAATCAAATTGGTGAAGGTCCAAATGACATGCATGTTTGTGTTTGCATAGCCTATGGTATAAAAGAAGTACCAACTAAAGGCTATGGATGCATTCTTTTCGGCTATGGCCGATGGCTATTTATCATAGCATAAGTATTTATGCAAACAAATCAAATATCACTAAGTTAATAAACTGTTCCGAAAAAATTGATCCGATAGGCCGTTTCGAAACGACAGCAAAAAAATTTATCCTTTTTATTTATTTGAAGAAAGCTACAAACCATAAACTATGGACCGAAATGAACGGGACTCACGTCTCCATTACATGGATCAGCGACAGATTCTTTCATGTGAATCAAAACTCTCACCTTTATCACCTGACAATCGTCTGATGCCTGGTGCCAAAACATAGAGGACGTATCCGATCCTGCAAAACATGTCAGTCTAGTCCTAGACCGGTCTTTGCCTCTTACGGCTTGTTCGGCTGGAGGCTTGGAAAACTTGTGCTGCCTGAAAGTAGTTTAAAATTTTGATAATTTTTGTCCGATCAAGTAAGTTTGAAGATGGATTATTTGATTGGAAGCCTATGCACGAGACTGGTGGATGGAAAGCAATATCCTGATCAACTCGGCTTCGGCTTCTGGCTTCTGGCTTATTTTTCATTATTCATAAGTTTCGTCTTTTTCTGAACTTTTGGCTTTTTGTTGAGCTTTTTACCGGTTCTTTTTTCCCGTATTTGTTTGTATTATACGTAATGGGCTAACATATTTTTTTTATTTTTAAATTTTTTTAAAATTTAATTATGCTAAATAAACCTCATCATTACAATGTGTTTTTTCACCACTCTGATGTTTTCAGCCATAAGCCACGAGCTTTTCAGCCGAACCGATCACCACCCTATCTGATAGGAACGCTGAATCGCTTGCCTAGCGTTCGAGTCTGGACCAGATAAGCGCCCAGAACGGCAACCAAACATACACTGGGCGCTCCATAGGGAAGCTGAAGCTCCCATCCAGGTGGTGTCGCCCAAGTATAAAGCAAACAGGCCCTTGGTCTTTACAATAATGCTATATCACTGTTCACATGGGATAAATTGCAAAACATCTACATTATATTTTCGAAAGGAAAATGAAATTTTTATGTTGTGACTCACACCAAGCTAGTTCCATGGAGATTTGGCATCTAGCAAGCAAATGCAATGTGGATATGACAAGTTGACATACAGGTACTGCGTTTCACTGCAGTTTGTACTGCATCTGCAGGCATTTCTGTTTCTACTTTCTACCATCAACAAAGCTGTGACTTGTTGGGCCTACATGCACGTGACCTCTGTCTGGTCCTCCCATCCCTTGTCTTCTTCACAAGCTTAGGGTAATAGCTGCCAATGCCAATTATGCCAGTGCCATGCATGCTCTCTCCATGCCTGCTGCTGCTGGCACCTCTGATTCCTGCCTCTGCCTGCAAAACCTGTAAGACAACCATTGGCCATCGGAGGAGATGTTCTGACCATCCTAGCCGTCCATCCTCGAATGGGTGTTCCAGATGGAGGCAGGAGAAGGGGCCCTCCATTTGCTTGTTGCCTGCTTGGTTCAAGAATTTGGGAGCTAGCGAAAAAGTATCGTCAGATTAGCACTAGCTGGTACCTTTTTGTCGGCCTGGCTTTGTCCTCGTGAGGTGTTGGGAAAAAAAATACCATGGTGAGATGATGGCCATGGCTAGAGATGCAACCCAATCAAATATGAATGGATAATATTTTTATTATATTTATTTTTATATTTTTTTGAATGCAGATACGAATACAGATACATTGGATACGAATACAAATAAAAATAATATCGAATACAGATACGGAGCGAATACAAATCGAAACGAATACGGTCACGAACATTTATCGGAACATAAAAACCCCTTAAACTATATATCTAAAATCAATGAAAACACATAAATAGTTTATCTTGACAAAACATTAATGAAATCTAAACAAGCATAAATATTTTTATCTACAATAGTCATACCATTATACATATTTTAAATCTTCAAATGGCAGTTAATTTTTTCTAAAGTCCTAAATAATTCTTAATGGATTTCTACCATTTACATGTGACTAATAAATTAATTAAGAATTTAAATTTGCATCAGAATGATTTAAACGGTAGTACATCAATTTAATCGGTATAAATTTTAATCTACCGACAATACTAAATTTATTTTTAATAAATATAAATATTTGCTAGTGGGTTGGTTGTAGGAGAGATGAGAGAGGCTGGCTTAGGCTGAGCAATGTTGGGATGAAATCTTGGATATCCAAATCTGTATTATCTGGATAATCCGTATCTGTATTCGCTGGATATCAAGCCTACTATATTCGTATTCGTTTTCGACAAAAAAATCCGTATTTATTTCCAATCCGACAATTATCCGAAGAAAATCTGATCTGACACAATCCGTATTCGTTTTCATCCGAATCGATCGGAAACTATCCGATCCGTTTTGACCCCCTACCCATGGCCCGTTTGGTGCGTAAACGTCTTAACCATATGAATCGGCGGGATATTTTCTTTCCTTGTGTACATCGCATCTGTTAGTTGATTTCATGATCATCTCTTGAGGTTTGTTGTAATCTTATTGTTTCCTTATTGTACCAGACATGTGTACATAAGAATTTTTTGTACGAATAATTCATTTTTATTCAAAATTACAAAAATATACCTGTAGGAAATTTTTTTACAAAAATAGGGGCGACTGGAGTCTATCACCCAACCAAGGCCCGACAGAGTCTCTGTCGCCCTACCCTCGAGCGATTGCAGCTAGTCGCACCCCCGTTGGGCGACTTTCATGCAGTCGCCCAATGGGGGAGCGAATGCACTCAATCCCCTGTCAATGTTTTAAATTTTGTCAATTTTGTAGTTTTAAACTGGCAAAAAATCTGCTGGAGTTGTAATAAAAGTTTATGTGCATTGTATGTTGTAGGTGCATAAAAAATTTTGGAAATTTTTTAGGAACGATTGACCGTAGAATGATCGATACACACGATGGTAAGTGATATTTTGATGTTACTGAGAATCTTCGTGCGGTTGCCATCATTGAAGTTCACTATTCGTTTGAAGCGTGCATCGAGTAGGTAACGAGGAGTACAAGTAAACACGGCACAGTACTAAAAAGTTCACATCGTAAATAACAAACATAAACAGTACATAAAAGAATGGTGTACAACCAGGACTACCCTCAGTCGCCACCCTGGCCTGCACCGTCTCCACGCCCGTGTCCTCCCGTATGGTCCCGCTTGGTCGTCCTCCGCTGCAACGGGTTACGACGCTCCGAGAACGTAAAACGATCAGGAGCGTGTCGCACCCGCCTCTGAGCTGATGGAGTCAGCTGCACCTCTGGCTGTGTGCCCTCCGGTGCACCGGGGAGGGCATTACCGGAGATAACCTCTAGTGCTGTGTCAGGAGGTGCAGACCCAGATGCCTGCCTGACCCACTCGGAGAAGTACGAGTCCGGATCATTCGGGCTCGCGGAGGGGCCGAACCGCTGCTCGGACAGGAAAAGACCTGCAAAAGTAATATCATTAGTTTTAGATGTAAAGCACTACAATAAAACAGAGATCGTACGATGCGTACGCTTAGTTGGCGCCATCGCGCCTAGAGGAGGGGCGTACGACGTCGAGTACACCCACTGTGTGGGTAAGCCAGGGATATACGGAGAACGCGAGAACATCTACCCTGGCGGTGTACGAGGCCGTCCCCAGGCAGATCCTCCAGCCTCATCCAGGTGAGGTGTTGTAGGACATGCCCACGTAGAACCTCCAGTGTAGTGCGACGCCGGTCGGGGCGGCACCGGTGGCCGAACCGTCCGTGTGCTGGGCGTGGGCATGGAGGCCGCTGGTAGCCTCATGCAGGATAGCAGGTGCACGATACGTGTACCCCACTCCGTGAAACGACAGTACGCACTGATGTGCTCCTCGTGGCCCACCTCGGCACCTGCGGCGAGCCTATGCAGCATACTCTGGGCCTCCGTGACGATCGAAACACCCACGTCAGACTGAAGGAAAAGATATAAAATGGTTAATTCTCCAAGGTAGCATTGCCATTAGGAATGTTCAAAAATACGTGTAACGTACCGTGATGTGCGCATCCCGCGCGAGGTGCGCGGGATATGTGTCTATCGGAGCGGCGACGTGTGCGGGGGCGGGTCCACGACATGTACGAGCCTTGTACGTGTCCGGCCCTGATACCAGCGTAGGTACTCCGTGTACTCCGTGCTGTCGTAGAGGCGGTCCTCCTCAACCACATCATCAAGCGCACCGTCCCACTGCGCAATCTACCCCTGCATCTTCGTCGTCCAGTCCGTGCTGTGTTTCACTCCCTTTCTAGAGTGCCTGCTTGTAGGACCATTTCGTTAGTAATTTCCAACGAAATAGTAAGTATGTACAATTTTATAAGACGCGGGCACTCACGCGTGCATAGGAGGCGGCATTGCAGGTCCGACTGGTACCGGGACAGCCTGGCGTAGACCAAACTGCCGCATCACTCGCTACGGCGAGTAGTCCTCGATGAGATGTCGTAGACGAGCTTCCGGCGCGTCAGCCAGAAAGCCCGGTCGCGCCAGCAGAGGTCGACAACCCATCGGGAGCACGGTCCATCAGTGCCGCATGTGAGTACGTCTCCCAGGGCACGTCATCGGCCGTGAGGCGGTCGATCTGCTCAATAAAGGGCAGATACACCCACGTGACCTGCACATATGCGAACTGCACCTGTAAGGACGAATAGGTGTTACGTACGACTATCGTTAGTACAAAGAAAATAACTAATTGACATATGAGTTACCCGTCGACGACACCAAAGAGAACCCATCGTCGGCTGGTCGACGTCTCCCCCCGGATACATCTCGGGCCCGTACGGACCCATGTCATCTAGCAAAGGTCGTCCGAGGCTGAAGCACTCGAACGACCACAGCTGCAGTAGTAGGGGACAGCCCGCGAGTCTGCAAGTGCATCGCATAGGCCACGGTAGGTCACAGCAAGTGTGGCCGATCCCCAACTGACCTGGGGGGCCTCGCCGTCCGCAATCGCCCTAGCATGAGCGATGAGGTGCGCGTCGATGCTGTTGCCGTGGCTAGTGGTGAAGAGCACCCAACCAAACAGCCACAGCAAGTACACCTCCAAGTGGCGCGAGACCTGGTGATCTTTCGTCTCTAGATCCATCCGCTCCACCTAAATGCAAATAAGATGTTATTAGTACGTAATAACGCAAATAAAAACTTCGATGACACGATCGATTGTAAAGATCACATACCTGGAACTGTGCGAGCCACCTCAGTGACGGCCCGTGGGTCTGACTCACCGGGCAGATATGGTAGTCATCCATGGCACCCGCTGGAAGGACCCCCTCGAATCTGCCGAGCGGGTCAGCGCGCCACTCGGCCGGGGCCTCCGATAGGAAGGCAATGCCTACCGCGATCGGAAGGCCAAGAAGCAGGGACACATCCTGCAGGGTCGGCATCATCTCCCCGAATGGGAGGTAGAAAGTGTGCGTCTCGGGCCGCCAACGGTCCACCAAATCCGTCAGCAGGGAACGGTCGAATGGGAAGCGTTGTGATCACTCCACGGCCTTGTCCCCGCTCGCGGCCAAGGCGGGTCCATCCTCGCCCATGGCCTGCACTATCCGGGCAAGAGGGAGTAGCCCGGCATCCCACAGCTTACAAACAAAATGAAGGTCAGCACGGAACATTCTTACGGTAGCACTAAAACGCTGGCTGAGTGCAAACCTGACTATCCAACGGGGGTCGAGTCTCCAGGCCACGCGAGGTGTGCGTGTCCGAACCACTCCCAGCTTAGCCAGCTCGTCCGCACTCCCCGGTGGCGGCACACGACGGGAAGCGCGATGCACGCGGTCCACGTGCTCATCCAACAAAGGATACGGCCAGTCGGAGTCACGACCATCACGCGCCATACCTGCAATTTGTACATTACAGTGAATGAAATTTTTAAACTACAATTTTGTACGCATGCAGATTTCATACGCATGTTGTTAATTTTGTAAAACTATATGTTTAATAAATTTAGTATAACAAATATTTAACTATTTCTATCTAGATCTACACCTACGGTTGCTTCTTCGTCTCCTCTCCGTTTCTACGCCTGCTAATTTTCTATAATTACATTAACTAAATTTTCTATACTAAAAATTGTATACTACAAATTTTCTATACAAAAATTTCTATACTAAAAATTGTACTAAAATCTCTGTACTAAAAATGTTCCATACTTAAAAATGTATACCACAAATTTTTTATACTAAAATTTCTATACTAAAAATTGTACTAAATTTTCTACATCTACAATTTTGACTACCACTAATATTTCATAAAAAATATACTACAAATTTTCTATACTAAAAATTGTATACTACAAATTTTCTATACTAAAAATTTCTATACTAAAAATTGTACTAAAATTTCCATACTAAATTTTCTACATCTACAATTTTTACTACCACTAACATTTCATACAAAATTACGTTAACTAAATTTTCTACACTAAAAATTGTATACTACAAATTTTCTATACAAAAAATTCTATACTAAAAATTGTACTAAAATCTCTGTATTAAAAATGTTCCATACTAAAAAGTGTATACTATCAATTTTCTATACTAAAATTGTCATACTAAATTTTCTACATCTACAATTTTTACTACTAGTAACATTTCATACAAAATATACAACAAATGTAATATACTAAAAAAATACCTGAATCTGAAGATCTGACTCTCTCCTCTCCTCCTTCTCCTTCTCCTCTCCCTCTCCTCTTCTCCCCCTCCTCTCCTTCCTCCTCTTCTCTCCTTTCTCTTCTTTCTCCTCTCCTTTCTTCTCTCGCGGCGCCGAACGATCAAATGAATGAGGCGGCGACGGCGACGACTGAGTGCGCTGCCTTTTTAACCCCCCTGTCGCCCGGCCATTGGGCGATTGGAATTGTTGTTGCCCAACCGTACAGCGACTGGAATGCAGTCGCCCAACGCCTAGGCGACAGCAATAACTCGCCCAACCGTTACCAAATGCCCACGTGTCGTCTCTTGGTTGGGCGATTGGCTCCAGTCGCCCAATAAAGGGCGACTGGAGCTTATTTTTGTAAAAAATGTTCTCACGGGTATATTTCTGTAATTTTGAATAAAAAATGGATTATTCGTACAAAAATTTCATGCAATCGGCCCATGTGTGTGGCTTCCTCCTACCTCTTTCTTTCGACCGTCTACGGAATGGCCATGCTTTTTTCAGCTTTCTAGTGGGTCTTTGACTTTGACTTCTTTCAACGATTACTATTTACCATACTAACTAGTCGCAATCCAAAAAAACTGGCCCTACATGGCGAGTTGCAACGAGCTTTACTGTAGATGCAGGGGCAGAGGGAGAGGGTGCTGGCAGGGCCAGACCCCTCTCATGGCTTGATAAATTTACACTATGGTTATTTATATTTTAAGAAATTTTGTTGTCGCTAGTGTTATTAGGCTTCCTCATCAAATATAATTATATTGTATAGGTTATTTATCCCCTCATTCGTAAATCTTGGCTCCGGGCTGATAAACCCCTCGGATGCTAAAATACAATTTTCCGCTTACAAGAACTGCACAATGTGCATTTCAGATTCCTGTAGGCTCTGCTGCTCCATCTGATCGTGAACTTGGCGTGCCAATGCTGTTGTTTGAATTCATTTCGTTGGCTTGAGTTTGAACTTTGAAGTATGCAATGTTGAACTAGTGTTCGGAAATAAAAAATCACTGGGCAATCATCGTGCACAGCTCCACTCCGGTACTCTCAAAATAATATACAAGCAGAATAGCAACAGTTTTTTCTATAATTTCTCAATGAACGAAAATTCAAAGTATTCTGCGGTGTTATGTTGCCCCGGCCTCAAGCAACCACCAGAAGCTCTAATGCGAGGTTATGGGCCTGTTTTTTATGTTTTGGTTTATAGCTTTTGGCTGTCTGTGATAAAGAGTACAGAGACATAAATAACTGTGTACAATTTTGGCCGATATAAATAAAGTCGTTATAGTGTGTACTACAATTAACTTGTAGATTTCGCTTTGAAAAGACATTCTATTTGAAAGTTAGCTACTATAGAAAAACCGAAAAACAGTTTCAAAAAATTGAAAAGAGGAGACCCTATATATGTTGGATTTGGACTCAATCCAAGTCAATGGGCCAAAGGGTCATAATATTAACACGTACATGGCATGAGCAAAAGACAAAAAGTCTTTATACAAAGAACTATTATAAATATATACATATACTTCTAACACTGCCTTTAAACTCATGGTGGATCAATGATATTGAATTTGGAGATATGGAAGCTATGATAAGCCTAGTCTGGTGCCTTTGTGAAAAAGTCAACTAGCTAAGGCTTTGAAAGCACGTACTTAAGAGTGACAACTTGTTGTTGCACTTGCGATCGCATGTAAGAAGCATCAACCCCAATGTGCTTGGTGAGCTCATGCTTCATCGGATCACGAGTCTAGCGAGGATAGCTGCGGACGGCTCCTGAGTCATGCCATGGAGATGAGTCTTCTCAACACAAACAACAGTGAAAGCCTCCACCAGAGATGGGCGCGGTGAGCCGGCCAGAAGCTAAGAGCGGTGTTGCTCAAACTCTAATCGAAGACATGTCAGGAAGTCAAAGAGGTGGTGAGTCTCCAGCTGAGCACAAATCCGCACACAGTAAAGACATATCCGACAAACTTCTAGTTCTAAAGAGTCAAGCTGATACCATATTGCACTAATCTGCTGATAGAAGGCATCAACATTGGCGTCAAGCTACTGAGAAAGTACGGAGAGGTAGAGGGCGGCAATGCTCGGCTGCTATAGTACACAGGCATGGTCCCACATCAGTTGTGACATAGAGCCAGACCTTAGGGTGGGATGGACATAGAGCCAATAGGAGCAGTCATGGCAGCCAACAGGAGCTCAGTGATGGCAGTCGAAGGCTAGCGACGTCCCAAAGCAACCCCACCAGAACAAAGGCTAGGCAACGTCAACGTCAGCAACAGTAGCTAGCATAGGGGAGGGCCTAATGGTGGTGGTTGCAGCAGCCATCAAGACAGGGAAGAGCCTAGCCACGATGTCGGTAGCAGCAATCGAGGCAGAGGAGGGTCTAGCGGTGGTGTCCCACGGCAAAACTTCGTAGCACAATGGCCCAATCCAGATATGGACGGTGACGGTCAAGAAGAGGCAAGCGACGACGGCTGTCCTAGAAGACGGCGGTGATGGCTCGAGCAGGGGAAGACCGATGGTGGCAGCCCAAGATCTCAACAACAGTGGATCAACGGGAGAGAGCGGTGGGGTCACTCATGGCTTGAGGAGGCGAGCAAAGCGAGAGGAAGGCGACGATGCTCTAAGGATGGTGGTGGTGAGAAGAGTCTAGGGTTTAGAGGGTAGAGAGGCATGGGCTATGATACAATGTTGGATTTAGACTCAATCCAACTCAATGGGCCAAAGGGCCATAATATTGGTATGTACATGACATGAACAAAAGGCATTTCTAACGACATAGATTGCATCAACCTTTACCAATTACCAGAAGCTGTAATGTGACCAATGGCAATGGTAAGGTCTCTGAACAGTGACCAAAAAAATCTCATAATAAACAGTGGATAATTGAATTTGTTGCATCTAACATAAACAGAATAGAAAACATTTGTAACTGCATTCCCTCCTGAACATGTCCAGCATTCGGTCAATGGATACAACAGTCATCAGATAAGGAGGACGCTTTTACATAAAATGTTGGTTAAGTACTAGAGCAGCTCACTTGCCCTAAGAACCGCTCCAGAGTCCAGAATATTCATGATTTCATATCCTAAATTTCTCTACTTGCTGTACTTTCTTGGTCTCCCAGCATCTTTCTACGCACTGCAGAAAAAAAGTTACTGCACCGCTGGAGATAGCCTCATGACATCCCACGCTACCCTCATCACGCCACCGTTCCTCGATTCCGCCTCTTGGAATGTTCTTCCGGATGCCTCAGAGGGATGAGGGAGCTCCCTCCATTTCTCAATCTTAAGCTCAGTGACATCGACTACACAAATGCGGCTCTCTGTCAGGCTTTTCCCTTGTGCCCTGTCCTCAACCTGGAAGATCTTACCCTTGCCAACTTCCTTCCCATCGTTATCGATCAGCAAAACAAGACGGCAAGGATCGAATGAGAATGATCTTGTAAAAGGGCGGCTCAGAATGATGTTTTGAGTGAACTCTGAATGGGATGTTGGCTCATTGCTGTCTGGGCTCACCAGTCTGCTGCCCTTGGATATGCCTAGAGCACTCATTACGCTTGTAGGTGGCAAATAGCTCTCCTCGCCAGCACTTTCTGAGGAGTCACCGAGGTGGGGAGTAGCTGGTGTAGATGGCTTATCAGCATTCTCACCCTCAGATGGCAGTCCTCTTTCTTTTGCAATACGAGCAAGCTTAGCTTTTCTATTGTTCAGCCTAGAATTTAAAGAAAACGACTATTACTAGTACTGTAGTAACATATAAATTTGGACTAAAAGCTGTTTACATTTTGCAGGTGCTGATAAATCACTAGGAAAACGAAGGATAAATATAGTTTCGATGTTACCAATTCTTTAGTTGTGATGATGTAATCTCCGAGCCCTGAAAATTATGGTAACATTTTCATGAATCAAACAATCATATACTGATATACAATAGTTAGATCAAAAAAGAATGCCCAAGTGAAAAAGCCTATACCTGCCCACTTAACTTCTCTGCCCATGCCT
Organism: Dendrocalamus sinicus; assembly: GCA_036346575.1. Classification (NCBI taxonomy): domain Eukaryota; kingdom Viridiplantae; phylum Streptophyta; class Magnoliopsida; order Poales; family Poaceae; genus Dendrocalamus; species Dendrocalamus sinicus. The sequence continues at coordinate 6,243,510 of CM070654.1, read as the reverse complement.
GTAGTAAGGTGGCATTTTTATGCATCTCAGGCTCATCAATTAGAGCCTTCTCGAATTCATTTACTTGCCTATCATTCATAATGGTCCGCTTCCTTCTCTTAGGTTGCCTCTCGTCATATATGTTAGTGTCTCCTTTCTCATCATCCTGGAGACCACTTTCTTTTGTAGGTTCTGGTATTTTGAAATGGTCCATACTGCTCGATGCTGGATCAAGATCCATTTTGCAGCGCTGGTGTCCTGTACTAGTAGCAGTTCCCACACCCAGATAGCCTGCACTAGTTGTTCTCGCAACACCAAGATGGACTAGGTCTTGGCCAACTGAATTCTGCGGGAACCCACCATTTGTAGTGACACAATTTCTCGGGGGATCAACCCTAGCATTTCCCTCTTGCTTCATGGAGGGTGTTGGTGTAGACTCTTCCATGTTCTGCACATCCTTGTAGCATCGGTTTTTTATTGGGATCATATTATCAGATGCATTACCAAGTCAATGGCTAATAACATTATACTGATGCAGAGAACAATGTATCTACCTTCGGAAGGTTACTCATATTGGAGTCTGGACCAGTAGCCCTTGTTGGCAAGGGCTCCTGCACCAGCTTCAAGTCTTCCTTGCTCTCTGATGATGTATCACTTTTTACCACCTAAAGCATCCCAGAATGAAGTCATCCAACAGTTGATTTTAAGTAAACTGCTAAAAGTACGAAGTGACCACCTGATGCAAGGGTCCAAGCTATTTTTCTATATTACACGCTGAGTTCACCTATCCGACCATACAATATAAAAACAGTGATTATGGTATTGAATATTTATGATTAACAAAATTTATGCACAGTGCAGGTGATGGGCAAAATCTCTTTATTTTATGTGCATGTATTACTTGAACAACAGAGTGCATGTATTACTTGAACAACAGAGAACCAGGGACCCTAAACACAACACTTTGGTATGCTGGTGGCAAGTGTGATTCTCATAATCAGTGAATAAAGCATACAAACCTGCAATTTGCTCTGTCCAACTTGTGATTTACACCAAGTTTGTAACTTATAAGCAAATTCACTGCAAATAGGAAAAACAAACTTTACAGAAATATCGGCAAAACATTTCAAGCAGTATATTATTGGGAGAATGCAACAATTTACAACCAAATATCGACCCATGAAATCAGGCATGCAACAAAAAAAATGTAACCAACATGTAGTTTCCACGTGGGACGCTAAGAAACATCACAACTAGTCCAAATGACTTTAACAACCTTAATAATTGCACATCTTCCTCGTTTAACAAGTGATTAGGAATTAATGATTTAGCAAACTCGGACAAAGATCCTGCAAAACCCACAAAAAAGAGGTTAGATATGCACTGTAATAAATAAACATAACTACAAAATAATGGAAAAATACAGGGGACTCTACCCAAGTTTCTACAAACTGTAGTGGCCTTAAGATCATCAGATGCTGGATGGTCCACTGATGGTCTAGGAGATTCTGTTACCAAGTATTTCTGAAATTTCTGAAGAAAAAGATCTCTTTCTTGCTCTGTTAACATGACAATGGAACTTGCCTGTTAACAATGTCTAACAAATATAGTATAGCAAGTTAGCAACTCACAGCAAGAGAAAAACTTCTGACCTTCACATATGTTTGGAACAAAGACATGCAAATTTGCTATTATTTTCACCACGCATGATGTTCTTGTCTGTGCATATGCTATTGAAGGCATACTGGTAGGGCGAAAAGGGCATGAATAATTAGCTTTAGCTTCAGTCAACGTATTGGCAGCAGCTAGCAGTGCCAGCTCAGCTGCACCAAATGGATCATAATCTAGATTAGCATCTTCTTCTATCACTGACAGATCGACAGAGCACCAACTCGAGACAAACTCATCATGAGGAATAGCCAAAATTTGGGTCAGAAAGGGAATCTGCAAAAGAGATGAACAAAAAGAACTTGAAGTAAAACCTTATCTTCACTAAAAAGAAACACTTCTTTCGGTTGCTAAAAAATAAAATCCGATCAATGTAGGTGTAGTAGTTACTCGGTGCAAATCTTACAGTATTAGTTATAAAGGAAGATCTGAAGTTTGAATCGTCAGAAAAGACATCAACTAGACGCAATGCACTGATAAGCACAGAACCCATGGGGAAACTCTTATCATGAAAATTGGAAGTAAGATTTTGTTTTCTTCCAAATGCAGTCTTCAGCAAATCGAGAACCTGCAGTAATAATTGTGAAAGAAGACTTTGTTCAGTAATGGAACGAAATTTCCAGAGGCGGCAGAAACAGTGTTTTTTCCCAGGCTGTGATCATCCCTGAGAGAACTGACCTCTAGTGCCAAGGCTTGCCCTAGTTGCATGCTCTTTGGAGAAGTGGCAACTTCATCGAGGTAAGAAACACTTTCAGCTTCACAAAGCTGTAGCAACTAGAGATTTTTTTACACCAAGCGTTTAGTTAGTAACTCAATATGTGTGTATGCAGTAGACAGCAACAGTACTCTACTTAAACAAAATCATGAGTCATGATCAACTTACAATAGAAAGGATCTTAGCCTTCAGTCTGGAAACAGAAGCAGCAATATCAGTTGATCCCTTCAGACACTCTGGAACACCTAACTTTAATATAGTTCGAGAGAGTGACAGTATACCTCCATTCCTAGAGAGTTCCTGCATTGAGTTAGAAATTCTTTAAGACGTCAGCCTCCAAGGGCATACAATGAAATGATATAAAGTAACCAATTACGGATTTGACTCTAATACCCATATTTTTAATAGGAATACACAAACATGTAGACTTCACCAAAAACAAATATGTTCCTCAAACTAGATTTGTCTGGATTGATCTAATTTGTGGAAATTCCAAACAAGGAGTGGCAAGATGGCAGCATGTAACTATGGGATCACTGAAATTGGACGAATAACAGTCAGCATGGTACACTTATTTCTATCATTAAATCAGTATGATAAAACAAGTATCTCTTGATAAGTCACAAAGCACAAGAGGAGATCACATTAAGTTTTTCCCTCAACAGGAGAACCAAAAGTACAAGGAAATGATATTTCTAAAGATATGTGGGACCTTGTTTTTTACAATACAATCTCGGAACAACTTCTGCTGGCACAGCAACAACAGAAACTGCAATGATGCTTCACACTGTTGGCAGATGAAGTAAGTGAGTCGTGAGTCAAAACGACCAACAGGAAAGGCATCAGTGCCCAATGTTAACAACCTGACACTCAATGACCTCACATCTTCATGCAGGCTATCAAAGGCCACATCCATAAAGATATCAACCTGACCATGAAACATTAAAATAGAAATGAATAGATTGAATAATAAGTGCCTAACTAGCAGATTCATGTACTGCTGACATAGCATTCATGTTCAAAGAATTGCGATCGTAAATCAGTGAGTACTTAAGGACTAGGAGAAAGACCAGTGCTCAGGTATATTTCTTTCTCCAAAGAATCATTCTAACTGACATATATAACACAAGAAGAGACATGATTCAACTAACTACTATCACAGTACGTAGAAAACGTGCAATGGGAAATAGTCAGCAAAACTTTAGTATGCTATGTCTCATATAAAGCAGTAGGACAGCTGAAGGAAGTAATACAGTATATTATGATATAACATAACGATGCAGAAGACAAAACCCTGTAATGACATGGTCCAAACAAAGAAATCTACAAGTTTGAACAACAGTGCTAATAGGGAAAATGAGTTGGGGTGTGCTAGTTAACTATGCTAGCACAGCAACTTTAATACAAGCACAAGAAACCATGCCTTTAACAAAGCATGGCTTTCTGATGTAGCAAGTTTGGATTTCAAAATTAACATGGCAGATACACTTATTGCTAATCTGATTGAACCACAAAACACCACATAGGGATAGGGGTAGTTGAAATGAATTCTGATTTGAACCTCAAAAATAAAGTTAAAACCCCACATCATGCTACAAACTCTATTTTGTGGTGAGGATAAAGCCAACAATAAACATGTCATTGTCATTTATGAAATAAACTTGCACTGCAATGAGACTATTACCGAGAAGCTAGTAGTGAGGAGGAAAATCAATAAAATTTAGGAGTTCAGAAACCAAACCAAAACAGGGGCCAAATCAATTATTAGATTTGAAATACCAACTTTTAACGTATTATAAAATTCTGGACACTAGTCCTATGTTTTCATTTGGCACTTTCTAGTTTCTACAGAATCGAGGCATGAAAATGCAAATAAATTAAATAGCCGTTAAATTAACATGTGTTACCTTTGGATGTGCAAGCAGAATATGGACAAGTTCGTGCCATTGAGATGAAAAGTAACTTGTCAACAGATGAAGACTGGCTGCTACAAGTGATGAATGTACAAAAGGAGAAGCACCGAGATGATTTTCCTAATTTAAAACAATAAGTGTTACTGGAGATTAGTATGAAATGATTATATATATATATATATATATATATATATATATATATATATATATATATATATATATATATATATATATATATATATATATATATATATATATATATATAAATAAAAGAACACAGCACTCAATAAATATTTTGGTGGCACTTGCTGAACCTTCTTCCAGTGAGAAAGAATAGATAGCACAAAGAATATCAGGTCCATGACTTGTTCAGATAATTTCAAATCATCAAGAAGAACCTGCAAGAAAATAAACATGCCTTAGTCTCAATGCTCACCATTAAGCTTAATTAACCAGATAGTAAAATGAAAAATCAATAAACAAGTTGGGAATGATTGGACACAAGACACAAGCACAAATATGACTAAACATGACAAAAAAGGGCTGCATTGCTTTTAACACCCACAGAGCAAATAACTTGAATTAGTTCAAATCATCAGGGAACAAAAATAAGACAATAGTTATGTTGCCAATATGATGTGATTCGCTAGCTAAACTTGACAAAAAAAGAAAAGGAGTATTCAAAACATACCATGGTTCAAAAGAGAAGGTAAGAATTTTGTGTCATCTGTGATGAAATGGACAAGCTTGTGTGAAATAAAATAACAAAAGAAGTAACCTGCTCCAGCCTAGAATGGCGAGTCGCTAGCTCAGACAAACTATGCAAAAAATGCATGCCACGGAGGACATATGTTAAATCTGAACCTCTTCCAAGCTCCAAACATACAGCAAGAAGATGTTGAGGAAGTGATGATACAAGCTTTTCCATGTCCACCTACGAAGAAGAACATATGTCAGGGAAAAGGAGACTGAAATAGATGCAAACATTGTACATAAATACCTCCTTTGGACCACCATATTCTGTCTTGGACTGCAACACAAAGTTCTCTGATTCCTTCAGCATCTCACTGAGTTCTCTAGTAGTTAGCCCACTAAGCTCTTCAATTGTAGAAATCATGTCTATCATCTGAACCCAAGAAACAAAATGGAAAATTTTTTATGTTCAAAACATCAAATCAGATGCATGAGAATTCTATGCTGAAATATCCGTACTATTCTGGTTTGCCAGTAGTTAGAGAAAAAAAACCTCCAACATTTTGTACAGGCTGTGGACAAAGAACATCACAGCCTACAAGCAAAATTGATTACTGTTCATGACACATTCATTTGGCAGTCCAGGCAAATGATTAAAGTAAACAATATGCTAATTATGACATTTCAAGATTTTTTTCTAATAAGAGGTGACACATCCTAAGCATAAGCTTCATTATAGGAAACATTTGCTATGGTGTGTACATAGGTGAAGCCCAGCTCAATGGCATCTTTAACACAGTGCAATAAATTTTGAACCACTCAGTTCCCATAGCTTATCTACATAAATTGGGGGGAAGTGTTAACTACCCGGCCTAAATTTGACTAAATTTGAGACTAGTCTGGATTCAGAACTATATTGTTTTAGGCAATAAAAATACGTTGTTAAGGGAAATTGAACATCACATCACAAATTGTCACATCTTGCATATTTTTAGTAAAAGTGAACCACAAATGAGCAGAGCAGGCTCTGTATTGAGGAGCAGTGCACCTGCCTAAATAAACCATAGAGAAATTTTGAATGGACTAGTTGTTGTTCACATTCAGATCAGTCCATTTCAAATTTCATGAGAGGCATGTCCCAAATGCAAAATCAGCATTTTCTGTTCGCGGACCCAACAGATATCAAACAGCGGGGCCAGGGCCTATCCTTCAGATCTAGTCAACACAAAACCTAAAGATCCCTTAAATATCATTTCAGCTCACTTTCTCCTTGTGTTCCTTCTTCCTAGGAGATGTCTATCAATCTTGAAGAAGACAAGAGATCTGGCTGGATTCGATTGTTCACAGCAAAAAAAAGAAAAGGCAGAGCAAAACAAACAACAATCCCCAAGCAGGCTAGGGCAGGGCTTCCTTACCAACAAAAGAAGGGACCAATCCAAGTCCAAATGGATCTTTACTCCATGCCAGTCCAGTACCAGTAGAGGGGATCATCGGAGGAGGATGACGCCTGCGAGTTCCTTCGCTTCGAGGTGTCAGGCAGGTGTGATTCCTTCAGTGGAAGGAGGACTAGGGCAAAGGGGTTTCATTTGGCTAGCAAAGAGGATTTTTTAAGGAGAAAAGGTGATTCCTTTAGTGGAAGGAGGGCTATGGGCAAAGGGGTTTCATTCAGCAGCGCTAGCAAAGAGGATTTTTTTAGAGGAGAAAAAGTGATTCCTTTGGAGCAAGGAGGACTACGGGCAAAGGGGTTTCATTCGGCGGTGTTAGCAAAGAGGTTGTTTTAAGGAGAAAAAGTGATTTCTTCAGTGGAAGGAGTAGGGGCAAAGGGGTTTTGTTTGGCGGCGCTAGCAAAGAGATTTTATTAAGAGGAGACAAGAGGGTATGTGAGAGTGTCACGGATGCATTATGGGGGAGGACCTACCAGCACCGTGTGCGCCCTTGCAGCACTAGCATCACAGGACCGGACATATAGTCGATGATTTGGTTTCCAAGGGAAGCATTAGTTGGTTTGTTAGGAGATAAGATATTCTTTAATTAGAGATATGATATTCCTTAGTTAGAAGATCTTGTTGGTCGGATCTTTAGTTGGAGGTCCTCTTAAAAGACCCCTCCCTGTCATGCGGATCAATCAATCAAGAATAAGCTTCCACTCAACAAGCACAACTCAGAGCCTTAGCACCGCTGGCACACGAGAGCGAGTGCAAGTTATCACATTACACTATTTGCTCACGTCCAGAATAACACCACCTTCTTCGCCCTCCTCTCACCTTCCACCGAAAGCCAACCCATAACATCTTGGTATCAGAGCCAGCCACCTCGCCGTTGCCCACCCATCGACGACACTAGTCATAGGCGAACCCAAGACCATCGTTGATCTGAGCAAGTAACTGGATTAGGTTACTAGCAGCTTCGTAGGGAGATCAATGATATCAAGAACCAGCTAGCAACGTAGCATCTCACCATTACTCAGCTTGAGCATGGCTCACCGACGAATGATGACCACATACCCCCGTCAGTGCCTGCCAGCATGGCAGCTAGAGGCCTTGAATGACGAAGGGACGAACGCCATGGAGTTCCCCGCTTCCACAAGCTAGACTTTTCCACGTATGACAAAGAAGAAGACCCTCTTCCAAGCTCGATCGTTGTGAGCAACTTTTTTTGCGTGCAACGGACGCTCGAAGAAAATGTGTGGCTGGCCACCTATCATCTTGCTGGCGCCACCCAACCATGGTCATACCAACTGTTTTGCGATGAGGGCGTGCTATTGTGGCCACGTTTCTTCGACCAATCGAGCTTCACCAAAAAGGGATGGTGGAGAAATACCAGAAACAATTTCTGGCCCTCTGTAGCACAGCGGCCCTTAGAACCATCTGAAGATCGTTATTGAACTGCAGCAGCCAACCAACCTCTAGACTGCAATGAGCCTTGCTTGGGCATACAAGCAACGCCTAGTGGAGACCACTGCCGGCGTGTGCGCCCTCTCACACGCGGTATCCCTGCATTGGACATTGATGCCGACTCCTGCTGCACAGCCAAAGACGCACACTGTGGCGACACCAATAGCCACCACAAGCACACCTGCTGCAACACCTTGACAACGACTGTCCCTTCCTAATCGGCGGTTTCGGCGGCTCACCACTGAAGATATGGCTGAGCGCCACGCTAAGGGGCAATTTTACAACTGCCATAGGAACCATCGGTGTGCGCTCGTGGGGATTTATTGGCTCGAGCTCGAAGATACAGTTGATCAAGTGGCTCCACCAACTGAAGACGATGCCGCAATTTGTTTGCATGCCATTACTGGGATTTGTACCGGTAATACCATGCAGCTGCATGTGACGATCAACGGGGAGCTGGGATTACAATTTTGGGCCGAATTTCTTGAAATTCACTGAAATTTGGTTTTCTCAGCCCAACCCGAAAAAAGCCCAATCGGGTCAAAAAATTCAGCCCATTTTGCATTTACTTGGCCCAAGGCATGGCACGGCACACTTCAGCAGTGGCATCTCTCTTTCGAGCTTCAGCTCTCATTCGGGCTTCATCTCTCTTCAGGACACTTCCATCTCTCCCGATTCCCCACCGCGTTCGTGAGTCCCGACTCCCGTCCCTGCATTCCCAATTCTTCATCACGGCCGGGGGCAGGCGGCGCCGGCACGGGAGATGGGGCGGGGGCAGGCGGCGCTGGCATGGGAGGAGGGGTGGCGGAAGCCACAAGGGAGGCAGGGGAGGCGGCGCCGGCATGGGAGGGGAGGAGGCGCTGGCAAGGGAGATGGCCGCCAGGATTTGGTAATTTTCAAATATATTTGCATTTCTTGAATTCAAATTGTATTTTTGAATATTTTGACCGATGTTTTCCGAAAATTTCAAATTTTCCAAATTTCGGATTTCTTGGAGGGGTCTGAAATTTTTTAAACTGAAATTGTTTTCCCTGATGCTGAGTACATGCTGGCACACATTTGTGACCGAGGGGATCGTACACTGCATTGGCCTTCCCTTGCTGTTGTGCCCAAGCCTGCAAGACACAGTGGCCAACAGAGGTCGCATGTCACGCTCCAAGGTGTGCGCCAACACCCGCATCATCATCGGAGATGACGCCTTCCTAGTGGATTGCTATGCCAGCCCACTAGACGGATTCGATGTCATCCACGACACTCAGTGGCTGCGTACACTGGTCCGATCGTCTGGGATTTTGAGCGATTCTACTCATAGTTAGGCTATATAAGGAGAGGCATAGGAAGAGAAATATGTACCAATAATCATATCAACAAAGAAGGCTACATGAGATATGAGTGCAATGAACTCCAGCGTGTGAGCTTGAGTGGCAGACCCAGAACTAAATATCTTAGGTAGGGCGGCATGAACCAATAGTTATTATCCAGCAGCAAAGCAAGCCAAACACAAACCATATTGCAATCACACTAGTAAGAGTATATGACACTAAATGGAATCAACAACTACAATCGGGTAGGAGTAATGTTCAGAGGCACTAAGAGCAGTTTGTTCTCAAATTAATCAGCTAAGCAGCAGTGCTGCCACATGATCACAAAACTTCATCTCAGCAATTTATTTCATACCATATTTAATAATAACTAGACATTACTAATTAACATTAAGTTGCAGGCATCACCGACGCTAAATTACCAAGCTGCTACAGTTCTTAATTCTCTTATGCATCAGTAAGCAGAATTCTTGAACCTTGACCCAGCTAAAACTCGCCTAAATAATCAGTGTCAGCTCTATAATAACCAATCCTTGCCCAATTTCACGGATTCCAGGTCCCTGCCGCAAATCCAACAGGCAACAGCCACCCCCACCCTAAACTATCAGTATCCACAGACAGGAATAGCAGTGTCATGACACGCAAGACGGCAAGAGAATCGCACGGATCAAGGATCACGAAAAGCCAGGGTTAGGCGGTCCGCACCTGCATGGAAGAATGCCCTGCCCCGGGTGCTCCTGCTCTGCTCGGCGCGCCCCCTCCGCAGCCACTCCACAAGCCGGCGCGCCCCGTTGGCCCCTCGCTGCGGCCACCTGGGCTCCTCGCAGCGCCTCCGGCCGCCGCGCGAACTGGCTCTAGCCTCTAGGTCTACTACTGTTACAGACCTGGGCGAACCGGCTGTCTGGCTCGAAAGCCTCGAAGACGCGGTGATAATTTTGGTGTGTGTTGTGTGCGATGCACGCTGACCATTAACAATTGAGCTCACTGCTACTATGCTAACAGTGCATCCGCTGGGCCTGTTTGGTTGCTGCACCAGGTAGCTCGCATCCGCACATGCAGGGAGATGGTGTTTGGTTGGCTGCATCGGGGTGAGAGCCTGCACGAGTAGATGCAAAAAAGCAAGCTGGAGCGGATCGAGCCAGACGTGCTGCGGTGAGGAGCTTCCCTCCTCAGCCTGGCCACGCGCATGCAGGTGCATGAGCTGATGCAAGCAACCAAACAGGCCCTTAGGCCTTGCTCACCACGTATTGACGTATGCTCCCTCCGTTCATTTTTAATTTTTTTTAGTCAAATTTTTTTAAATTTATCCACCAATAAATTTAAAAGAATCTAGATTGATTATATAAAACTTATATCATTAGATTTATCGTTAAATATATTGTTATAATATAATAACTTTACCCGTACATCTAATATGAAGCTATAAGAAGTAATGATAAAAAAATCCTATTTAGAAGACTGAAAAATACAAAATATAGGTAGAAAAGATCGGAAGGTGCAATGACTTATATGGGTATTAGAGATAAGTCCTTGTTAGCACTATTTTTTGTGAGGCAGTGTGTACATATACACATACAGTTTGCATGAATTGATCAAAGTTATATTTTTGCTGTTTTTTTGCTATCCACCTCAAGAGTGTACATTACAATATAGCGATGTAATAAATAAAAGCTAGTAGTTATTATTGTTGTCTATTGGCTCGTTCGAGAGCCTAACGGTTGTAGACACTTTATATAAACTAGGTCAATAAGTTTTTTTAATCCCATATTGTTTATTCTATTATCATGACATATTACCTCACACTACATAAGGAGGATTGGTACACACCTCCATCTATCAATAAAATTAAGAGAAAATCTTGAGATTACATCTCATATCTCTTGTTCTACTTTTATATTTTTGTGAGTTGAGTGTTTGATCATTGGCAACATGATCCAAACATACAACAATTATCCTCCTTAACTGTGATTTTAGAGTTTGAGTTGGATTGGCTGATATATGAAAAGAATCTTGATGACAATATAAGGGCATGTAAAATGACAGTGATGACGGCTATCTATATGTCAGTCTATGCCATCTAGTAACAATACTACAAATGATGTACATATGGGAAGCTAAGCCATCTCGAACCAAATGTAGTTCTATTTGTTAGTTTTATGAGCAAATTTGCACTAATATGATGCCTCCCAGTATGCCAATGATACATCGTTGGAAAGCTTATCAAGTCTACTTTCATGTGTAACAAATGGTGAAGTATTTGGAGGTGTGTAGAAAAAGTTATGTCCATTTTGGTGCAGTTCAGAATGTCAAAGTTGGGTGTGAAAATTGAAGTCCTTTGCAATGCCCACTTATAATAGTTGTTTTGCTTGGCTTGCTTTGCACAATGCTTGGTAGCTAAAGTAAATATAGCCAGCTTGAACCTAACTAGGAGGGTTGTTTCTAGTATAAATACCCTATGTACTTATCTATTGTAAGGTAGACTAAGAAAACTTTTACCAAAAATCTTCCACCCTGTATGTCCTGTATGTTCTCCTTGAATGGAGTGAATATGTGCATGTTATATCACCATGGCTATGTGTAGCATAGTGTGGTGCCAATCCTTCCATCCATATCCTTGCTCTTGTGGCTTTCTTGCAAGGTTGCAAAAGCGGTCCTTCGAGGGTAGCCAATCCGTGCTTCCAACTTTGTGTGTGGTTGTGTGCAGTGGCGGATCTGGGCCTCAGACTAGGTGGGGTTTACTAGTTAATTGTAGTACATACTGTACCGATTTTATTTATATCGGCAAAATCTACATGTGAATTTCAGTTACTCTGTAATCTCTACACGAATAGCCAAAAGCCACAAACCGCAGCTAAAAGTCATAAGCCACAGCCACAAAAGAACATGCCCGATATTTCTTGTGATAGCATACTATGTCACCTCTAATTATAAATAAAAACAGTAACAACGTGATAGCTTATCACTGTGAAATCGTCACAAGTAAGATGTAGTGTTGCAACTTGATATTTTGTCACCTCTAAGATATTTTGTGATGATATAATATTTTGATATTAATTATAAATATAGTTGTGACAATGTAATAGTTCGTCACAGCAAAGTTACCACTGATAAGATGACATGTGGGGCATAATATTTTGTTACTATTTATAAATGGAAGTAGTAATAAAATGATAATTCATCACTAGAGAGTCATCACTACTATTGTGCCTAGTGATGATATTATATTTTATCACTATTTGTTGATAAAAGTAGTGTGGACAACAATTTTCGTCACTACAAATATAGTAAATAGTGAGAAAACAGGATGTTGTCACTAGATTTCGCCATTACACTGCTAATCGGAAGGGAATTTGTTGGTGGGAGAGCCTCACAGTGAAACCCTTCCCATCAGTCGTTGATCAAGGCGAAATTAACGGTTGATGGAGCCTCAGGATGAGGCCCTTTCTCATGCACCTGTTTTCTTGCCAATTCCTTGTAGGCGCCTGCCGGTTCTTGGAATTGGCACACGTGTGGATGGTTCGTGTCAATCTCTCAATCTCCAAGCGCAGTTTCCAAAGAGTTTCCACAAGTTATTGTCAGAGACAGAAGAGTGCCTACATAGAGACAGAAGTGACTATATGTACTGTTTTTTCAGTTTTTGATTTTGATTTTTAATTTTTTTTATAGTAACTAATTTTTAAACGAAGCCCATAGGGACAAACCACCCCAAGCTCTCCCTGCAGAGCTGAAAACCTCGAGCTATCCAAAGGCTTGGTAAAAATATCAGCCAACTGGTAGTCACTCTCCACAAACTAGAGCACTATATCACCCTTCTCTACATGGTCTAAGGAAGTGATAGCGTATATCAATATGCTTAGTCCAAGAGTGCTGCACTGGGTGCTTAGCAATGTTAATCGCAGAAGTGTTATCACAAAAGAGTGGAACACTATCTATGACTGGAAGATATGCACTACTGGAAGTCACAGCAACAAGGATAAACCAGATCCAGAAAGAAACAGTTAAGAAAAATAAATTCAGAGCAGGTCTGACTGCAAGCGGTAGTACCGCTGAGACGAGCGGTAGTACCTCTGAGCGGTAGTACCGTTGAGCCGAGCGGTAGTACCTCTCGAGGAGCGGTAGTACCGCACGAAGAAATCAGCAAATAAGATTTTCAGACAGCAAATATTCAGATCTTTGAAAAACCATGAGAATGATGAAATGCTTCCATTCTTTTTGGCCCAAAACATCGCCAATACATACTCAATAGCAAGGAGGCTCTAGAGAACAAACAAATCAACTATAGAAACAAGAATTTCAGATTATAGCAAAAATCTGAAAACTTGCAAGAGCTGAGCCAAAAACCAAATTACTCCCTAATCTTTGAACCTTTGGCTATGAAACTTTGAAGATAGTTACTCAATAGCCTCTGGACTCTCCATGCCAAATTTCAAGCCATCTCGCGAAGGGAAACAAGATTTGCACTAAACCCTAGAAGGAGGAAATGAAGAACAGGGAGGCTCAAAAACTCAAATCTGAAATTAAACGAAGTTTGCTCTTGGGAAACTCGATCAAATGATCTTGAGGCATCATCCCAACATAGAGCAACCCATTTTGGCACTCCCTAGCAAGAAACAACAAGAAATCGAAAAAACTCAAAAATCACCCATGAGCAAGAACGAAGAACAGAGAAGAGCTCGTGAAGAAAGCTTCTGGGATTTCATTCCTGGAAATAAGAAATACAAAGAACTACGTCCCCATACGCATGGACATTAGAACAAGAATTGATTACATGGAATCTCTACTCCAACTTTCTCCTCATCCTCTCCAAAACACAAGAACACCCCACACTACATGCTTGGAGAAGGGGATGAACACACAGAGAAAGCTACGAAGGAGGACACAAGCACATAGCCTTCTTTGCCTCTCCTACCAACTCTCAACAACTAAAGCCCTAAAGTCAAAACAAACTCTCCAAAGCTCATTTTGACTAAAGCACCACCTAACAATTCACTCAAACCCTAGAATCCATTGAAGTGCATAAGTGGGCATGCAGCCACCAACCTCTATTTATAGCCCTTGGCTAACGGGTCTCCACCCCGTTACGCCTGCTGAACCTGAACGGAGCCCGCTCCCGCTTTTGCAGCCTCGTGAAAATACCATTTCGCCCCTCCTACACCTTCCGGGAAGTTTCCGCGCTCCTTGTCGTCCAAGCCTCGCAACCACATCGAATCTCCGCCGTCTTCGACACATCTGACCGTTCTGACCTCGACACCGCCCGTGTCTAGTCCGGTCACCTCGTGTCTCGCCACGACTCCGCCTCGATGTCCTGCAGCCAACACAGACAAGAAACACATCAAATAGCACCGCTCGATACATGAAAGCATAAATGCATTAATGAAATAGCCCAAACCTAACAAGTCGACATAATATGCAATCTAAACTCTTTGACCAGGTTTGACCAAGTCTGACCGAGTCCTTTGCACCATGCAACAACATGGTCCGAACCAACCAAATCAAACTCGACTTTCCTAAACTAATGTCAATTACTCATCACACACGTGGGATGACCTCCACATGGTCTCTCAATTTCTATTTAAAACAACATATTTTTTTTATAGGTACAGACTACATCAAAATCTAAAACTACTTATATTTAGAATTAAAGGGAGTAACGTTTGAATGTAACCTGCAAAATACCATTTTTCTCCTTCTAGCACTAACCAGTGGTAAAACATCTTTTTTTCCCTTGAGTGAGTCAACTCCTTTCAGTAGGATTTATTTTTGGTCCACTTTAGAGATCGATTTTTAACTTTAGTTTATAAATAGTAACTATTTGTAGAAAAGTTTATAGAGAGACTCTTGCATACGATTTTAGTTGATATAAATGAAATCGCTGCAGAATGTACTATAATTAACTAATAGACCCCGTCTTAAAAAGATACTTTGCTTAAAGTTACTATAAAAAAATCTATTTATCGTAGAAAAACAGTTTTTAGAAATAGCATGTACCGGCCCACTTACCATGACTCTCAGCATCATCCCTTCCCACCGTCGGATCAACCTATCCAACGGCCCCCAGCCCACCGCCACGTCACAGGCCACCTCAGCGCCCAGCCGCGTGCCCGGCCAATCGCCTGCGCCGCTGCGCCCAAGGCCACGTGTCCGAAGCATCCTCAGCCGTCCGATCCAAGACCCACGCCCAGCTCGCTTCTTCCCCCTCTGCAAGTTTCGCCCGGCGACCTCTTCGCCTTATTCCACTTCTTCGGTTCCTCCTCCCACACACTCCTCCCACGACACCGACGAGGACGAGGAGGAGGAGGAGCGAGACACGAGACTCGGAGGCTTCGTTCGAATCGATCGCCGTGACGAGATGTCTTCCCCCGCAGAGTGAGTCCTCTCGAATCTTGCAGAGATTCCCCTGATCCGTTGCTCGGATCTCAGATTCCTACCACGCGCAGATGCGGTGTTTCAGATCGCATGGTTTAGGCAAGGGATTACCGGAGGAACTGGAGCTAGGCTGTTGGGATCGACCGATTAGTTCTATCTATCTATCCGTTTCAGCGAAGTGGGTGGGATTGTGCTGTTGGTGTTGTGCGAGGTTAAGGGGCTATGGATTCGGCGGGATTCATCCTGGTGTAGATAGTGATGTTAAATTTTTATTCGAGGAATTCAGTGGTACAAGTTTGGGCTCCTAGGGTTCTGGTTGGAGGAAATCGCGGGGAGGGTTTGGTGGGCTAATTGGTTCGTGTTCTGCCGTTACTCTCAACTGTTTGTATCTGGGAATTTTATAGATGTAAGTTTATCAGTGCGAGCTTGTGACATGTAAGATTAGTACCACTAGGAAAGACGTAGAATGTACAATTACAAACTTCCTTCTCCCATGTGTGTCTGCTGGTGTATAGAGCCAGTACATAAAGTGATATGCACTAGGACTTCGCTGGCTTCAAAATCTACAAATGCCCCTGGTACGTTTTTATTAGTATAGGCACAGTTGAATGGCCTACATTTTACCTTCTAAGCTTGCTTGCTGGGAACATGCTCACTGTCAATGAAATATGCCTGGAAGACAATCTGGTTTGGTCATCTTGCACAACATTGGTGACGTCCTCTGGCCATTAAAATCCAACACTGGCTCAAAATATGTTGTGTTGGGAGTTCGAATATGCAAATTTGATCATCGTATAAGTAAAGTGGTTGAAATAATTTGGTCATGGAATGAGTTCAAAGTGGTTGAATTAAAATCCACACTGGTTCAAAATGCTTGGTTGTGTGTAATGTAGTACACATACATTGAGTTGCTACTCTTGGTGCAAACCTGGCATTTTCAATATGAAACTTAAGCAGTTTAGCTTTTCTGTTGGGGTTGCACTGTAATTGGAAATTTCGGATCATGATTGTACTGGATGTTGTTCATTGGGATTGGTAATTGCATTTGTTTTTGCTCATTGATGATGTGTAAATTTTGACTAGTTTATGGAGGATTCAATGCTAAAAAGATGAGCATATAAAATACTTTACTTCTGCAGCTTCATTGGAATATTTGAACACTTGCTTTCCTATTTCAGGTATTACAATTCACTTCCACCAATAAGCAAGGCATATGGGACACTGTGTTTCTTTACCACCGTACTGTGTCAGCTCCAGATACTGACCCCAAACTTTCTTGCCTTATATTATCCTTTTGTATTCAAGAAGTTTGAGGTTAGCATCTGTTTGTGTTTTCTCTTTCGATTCTGCTTATTACACCAATCTATAGTTTTAAACAGTTTCAGTTTTTCTGTTACATAGCAATGTCCTCTGGTTTTGTGCCAAAACTAAGCGTATATTAGGATGGATGAGGATGTGTCTGTCTTTAGCCCCCTCTCCCTCTTAAAAACATTAGTTGTTTGCAACATGTTCTCATTAACATCTGTTAGTGTATACCCTGCTTGGTGCTGCATGGCTATGTGATGTTTTATGAGTAGATCAGTTTGCATTTTTTGGTTTGATGTAATCAGCACTGCAGTCTGTCCTCTGCTTACGATTGGAAATTGTACAATACTATGGAAATTGTACAATACTATTATTGTACTCCTGCCCCTGTCTTTGTAAATTGTAATTTAATGGAATGTTTTTTGGACCTTGCAGATATGGAGGCTGTTTACAAACTTCTTTTTCCTGGGCCGTTTTTCCATCAACTTTGGTATTCGCCTTCTGATGATGTAAGTCTCATTGCATACCAATTATAAATATGGTTACTTGCAGATAATTATAAATAGTAAACTAGCAGTGTTGGTTGACATTAATTTATGTATTTTGGCATGTAGAGCAAGATATGGTGTTCAATTGGAGAAGGGTGCATTTGAAAAGCGGACAGCAGATTTCTTGTGGATGATGATATTTGGTGCCATCTCACTACTGGTTAGTGCTAGTTTTTGCTCTTTAGTTTTTGCAAACAGCTTAATCAAATCTCAAAAGGCTATTAACTTATATGTGAACCTTGAATCTATCTGATTGGATCAGGTATTGTCTGCTATTCCCTTTCTGGAGTCATATTTCTTGGGAGTACCTATGGTCAGCATGCTTCTCTATGTCTGGAGCAGAGAGTATCCAAATTCCCAGATAAACATGTATGGCCTCGTCCAATTAAGGGTATGCTCTGTTCTCATACTAGTATCAAATGCAGTGCCCATTTATATGTCTCCTACTTGACAATCTTACAGACGTGCCCAGGATTCAGTATGTTTTAACTAGTCAATATTTGCTATTGTTGCAGTCCTTTTATCTACCATGGGCTATGCTTGCGTTGGATGTGATATTTGGTTCACCAATACTTCCTGGCCTTATTGGTATTATGGTTGGACATCTGTACTACTTCCTCGCAGTGTTGCACCCGCTAGCCAGTGGAAAGAACTACCTGAAGACGCCCATGTGGGTGTATCCTTTTATTGGTTCATGGCCAAAGCATTTTCTCAGAGTCAGCAGATAGCTACATTGTTCACTACAATCCATGTGCTATTTCTACTTTATTCCCAATGGCATATTCTCCTTGGTTCTTTAACCTGTTGCATGATATATTCTCCTTGGTTCCTTAACCTGTTGCACTTGCACAGACACAGGATTGTTGCTCGATTCAGATTAGGCATGCAGGCAAACTCTCCAGTCCGGCCGGCCAACACCGGCACTGGTGCCTTCAGAGGAAGAAGCTACAGGCTCAACCAATAGATTGACTTCAGAGTTCACATACCCTGTGCTGCCGCGATGCCTGTTCAGAGTTGCATTATAGAAACGCTAGAAACATCAGCAGCTTAACCTGGACTCAGCTAGACCGTTTGGTAGATCTAGGAATTTGTATTTCCCATCTCACAAGAATGTTGAATCTGTAATGCTCTTGTTGAGCCACTAACGATGCACATATTTGCATTGTTCCCAGGAATATATAGCTGCCTGTCTAATGCTTACCTTTTTTTTTTCTTGATTGCATGTATGATGGTATGCAGTGGGCCTGTGCTGGCACAACACATGCTGACATTTGGGCCTATCTGGACATGTCTGTCGCTGGAACAGAACGGTCCTTATCTAGATGTATAATACTGTCCTGGGCCCTTGGGCAGAATGGGCAGGATATAGGTGGGCTGTCGTGGCCTTTTGGGGACCCCAATATGTCATCATTATTGACGTTAACGTTGTTGGTATTGCTGGTATAGCACAGCTCTTCATCTAAGCAGGACATGGATGTGCTGAACAGCTTGGATAAGCATTCATCAAGGTAGCTTTGCCTTCTCCAGACTCCAATTTGTCAATAGGTCACTAGGTAAGTTTAATGATTTGCAATAGAGTAAATTGCACTAGGTACCTAAATTTGTAGGGATAGTTCAAGCAATTCCCTGAACTGTGGAGGGGTGCATATTTTTACCTCTTAAGCTTGTTTTGAGTCATCTTGGATCCTAATCAACCCACGATGGCATTAAACATTAACGTGGCCCATTCCCCCTAATTGGTAGTTCACTTCCCACATAACTGGTGGTTTACTTTGTGTACATGGATCTTACACTAGTGGTAAAGCAAATGAACTAGGATGGGTCATTGGGTCGACCCGGTCCAGCCCTATATGGCGTTCACATGATGAATGTATCCTCTCCAGTTCAAGCCTTCAAGGATATGCTTGAGCAACCCGTGCAAGTCCAGGGACCCGAGATGCAATGTACTCTTTCTGGAGAAAAACCATACTCCTGTGACATTCGTTGCTGTCATTCTAGACGGAGTCAATGGGTGATTCTGCCCATAATTTTAATTCTCTTGGCGTTAGCACAGCTGCAAGAATCTATATTTTGTGCAATGAAGTTATCTGTCATACCCGTCTTGAGTTCGGTTTACATAGGATGGTCCTAAGCAAGAGTTCAATGTTTTCTTGCTACCTCATAATGTTCAGGAGGTGTTTTATTATTTTCTTTTTCATTGTCATCATCACTAGAAGTCTGGAACCTATGAAAAGGATCAATGGCTTCTTGCAAGAGTGCAACATGTTGCTTTAGTTTTTTCTCCTTTTTCGTGCTGTCAGAATGCAATATCTACTATAGTCTATCAATAAAAAATTATTTATGGTTTTGAGCTATGATGCTGAATTCTGAATATGAGCTCAAGAAAGTATCTCTTCCTCCCAAATTCTCATATACTCTTATACTATAACATTGACCAACGTTTTGCATGCATAGCAGAGAACTGCAGAAGCAACATTTATGTCAATGCAGGCTTCATCAGTAATGATTTTTAGCTTTCAATTCCTGCTGCCCCCATCACTGTACCATCCCTACATCTTCATTTCAGCAACTTAATAATATGTGTTGCTTCCTGCCAGGACAAGAGTCACATGAGCCTGCAGGCTTGGATGTGCAAATCTGAATTCTGGTAAGAACTGAGCAGCCACTGCTTGGCATGTTTTTGATTCAGGGCATAAAATTATGTGCCTTGAGAGGGACTGAGCATACACTTTGGAGCAAATTCCCTTGTTGTGAAGAATGAGAGAGAACTGGGGCATTCAGATTTCAGAGCCTGACATTTCCTGAGTCACTTACAAATAGTTTTCCCCCTCACAAACTGGCGAGGAAACTCCTTTGATAATTGCAAAATTTCTATACTGTATTGCTTTGCTTTTCTCTGTACAGCAGCAGGAAATTCCCTATGAGGTCCTCATCCTAGAGAGCAGGGAGTTTGCCTGGCTTTTAATTCTCATCTGTTCATCAGCAAACTATTGTCACCAGGAGGTGCAGGTCAGTAGGGGTGTGTGTGTGTCATGTATGTTTGTACAAGGTTTTGCAAAATCTCCTGATGTATATTGACAAGCAGGTCCCTGCTGGGGCTTACAGTGATTGGACCACTTGTCAGCAGTGGCGGACCCAGGAAAAAATTATAGCTAGGCGAAGTCACACCGGCGGACTCAGAAAAAAAACTAGGTTGGCTAAAGTCGGAAGCGTGAAATAAATAGTAGTATCCAAAAATAAAACAATCAATGATCAAACTATATTGCAATCACACTAATAAAAGTATGTGACACGAAATAGAAACAACTACAATTCGCATGTTAACATCATAACATGTGTAGATAACGTAAGGACAATGAAAAATACCTCACTAATGAAGCTTAATCCACAATTGTAGATGAACAAGAAAAGAAACAACTCATCAATTATGAAAGAGATAAATCAGTAGTGTCACAATTCGATAATAGAATATAAAAGATGCAATAGAAAAGAAGACAAAAAATATACCAGTAAATAACTAAGTACGTCTAGGAGAACGAGGCATTTTCATTCTTCGAGTTTTCATGTCTTGAAATCGTTTCTTGATTTTTTCACGATCAAGTCCTTTGAATATCTCTCGCTCGATATAGCACACCATCAAGTCATTAAGCCAATCATCGGACATCTTATTACGCAAATCGGTCTTGATAATATTCATAGCCGAGAAGGCTCTTTCAACCGATGCTGTCGCCACCGATAGTAGCAATGCTAACTCGATGAGGCGGTAGACCAATGGAAATGCAATATGCCTTTCAGTTTCAACCAACTTCACGGTCAGACTTCCAATATCATGACAAGTAACAAAGTCATCAATTCTTCGCACATGAAGAATGAAGGTTTCAAGTTGATCCTTGATAGCCGCACGATCAGAAATAGAGAAATCTTCGTCATAGATATCCGCAAGTCGAGCAATTTTATCCACATTGAACTTTGAAAAGGAGTCTCTTGGATCAAGACAAGAAAAACATACAAGTAACTCCGAAGATACCTCATTGAAGCGATGATCCATCTCGGTGATAATAGCATCAATGGCGCAAAGAAAGTATCAACACGATAATGATGGTCTTGAGTGATCGTGATCCCACCTTTCCTTGATCGCCCCATCTTGGAATCGCTTCATCCATATTTGCAATGGAATCTTATTTTCATCACAAAATTTTTAACTTCGTAAATAGTGGCTCCCAGCCATGGTTCCTCAGGTTGGTCAACCGTGTTTTGACATCAACAAGCAATGACATGGCCAGAACAATATTTTGATCCTTCCTTTGCAATACAAGAGATAACTCATTTGTAATGCGAAGCACCTTCAACATCATCTTTAATATGAACACAAAATTAAAAGTCTCCATTATATGCAACAAACCTGCTGCCTTAGATGGATTACGCCCATCTTCGTGCACAATGCCTAGCACATCTGTTACTGCATCCCACATGGTCTCAATACGGATTAAAGTTGCATAATGAGAACCCCATCTAGTGTCTCCAGGTCTTGCTAAGCTAGTTTCTTGATGCTTACCTCTTCCAGAAAAAATCTCACCACTCTCCAACTTATCTAAAATATTTTGACGATGCTTGTCTAGCAATACATCCTTCCTCTTGCAAGATGCACTAGTAGTGGTCACAATCAAAGTGACATACTCAAAGAAATCATGAATAGATGAACAACAACTTGTGACAAAGAACTACTACCAATCAGAATCGATGAGCAAAGCAATGAACATAAAAGCATATGGGTTCTCATCACGAATCAATTTTGAAGGCCGTTGAATTCACCCCTCATATTTGAAGCTCCGCTGCATTGCTCGCCTCTGAGTCTAGCAATAGGTAAACCATGTGCACCAAGCATCCCAATCAAAGCTCTCTTCAATGCATCTGATGTTACCTCTGTGACATGTTGGACACCCAAAAATCTTTCTATGACCTTGCCTTTGTTGTTCACAAATCTGAACGACAAATGACACAATTAGTTGAGTATAACAATGCAAAAATAATAATAGAATACAATGCTAATATTCACTAACCTCACAATTACAGCCATTTGTTCTTTGATTGATATATCACGAGATTCATCAATAAGAATTGAGAAAAGACCATTCCCAATCTCTTCCTTTATCACTTTGGTGACCTCTTGCGCACAACATTTTGCAAGTTGCTTTTGAATCTTTGGACAAGTCATCTGGGCATTCGCAGGACATAGCTCATCAAATGCAAGCTTGACTTCCTCCTTCCTTTCTTTGTACCAATCAATCATCTCTAGAAAATTGCCCTTGTTTAAGGAAGAAGAAGATTCATCGTGTCCACGAAATGACTGACCTTGTCTTAGGAGAAAACTTGCACAATCTAAAGATGCAGTCACACGAATTTCATATTTTATTTCTGATTCCTTGCTATAAGACATAATCTTATGTGACACACTCGACCTTTGATTCTTAAATTCGTCACATGCTTTCCTTGCATTATTGTGAATACTACTAACCCCACCAACATGATCAGCATATGATTTGTATTGATTCTTCCAATTGCTATACCCTATTTTGGTGAAAACATCATGACCAAATTGTTCATGTAAAGGGTCGTGCTTGAAAAGGAAGCAATAAAAGCAATAGGCCGCATCTTTTGCTACACTATATTCCAACCAATCGTGCTTTTTGTACCATGATTCACGAAAGGCTCTAAGATCTTTTCCATATGTTTTACGAGGGTAATTATGGCCAATTGGTTGAGTAGGGCCCTTCAACAAATAAGCTCTCCTCACTTGATCTCTAATGTCGGGATGAAAATCATCAAGTGGTATACGAAGTCCCGGATCAGCAATGATGTGATCCGGGTTGAATTCCTTAATACCTTCATTCATTTGTTGCCGTTGTTCAGCTGCAGTCTCTTGCTCTTGTGGTCGTTGTTGTGCTTGGACTTGGTTCGATTGGACTTCAAGTTGAGATTGTACATGTGCGGCCACCGTTCCGCTTTCCTTGGTACTTCTGCTTGACACTTTGCTAAAATAGCTATTCAAATCCTTTCTATTCATTTTGAATTTGAACAAGTCTCAGATCACTGTTTCTAAAGAGGTAAAAATATTAGCACCCTCATTTTGATAAACTAGTTCACATATTCTACAATACAATCTACATAAAAATTTTATAAGCTATCAAAAATAATACTCAAATATACAAATCTGAAATCTAGAATAAATAGAATTTATTGCACGGTTACATCTTTATAAAATAGAAACTATAGTCTATAAAAATACTTAATGCTCAAATGACAAATCAGTAAATTACCTCACTGTTCACTCAAGCCTCACTGCCTCGACCCTCACCGAATCCCGGTCCCAGCCGTGCGGATCCCCACTTCCCGGCGCCGGCTCAAATCCCGGTCCACCCGCCCTCCCCAACCCCTCCTCAAATCCCTTCTCCACCGGCCTCAAGTCCCCGTCCCACTGGCGGTCTCACTGGCGGCCTCCCGAGTCCCGGCCTCCGCCGCCTCCCCGCCGGCCTCCGTCCCGCCTCGCCGCCCCGCTCCGGCCCCGCCTCCGCCGGCTCCGCGGCGCCTCGCGCCTCCGGCGCCGCTGGCGCGCCGCGCGCGCCGTCGAGAGACTCCTCCGCTGGCGCGCGCGTCTTCCTCCGCCTCTGCCGCCGCCCGTCTGGGATCTAGGGTTAGCTATTCTTCCTTGATTTGGCGTTGGCCCGTGCCGCCGTGCGTCCTGTGTAGTATATCTCGTGCTTTGTTCAATTGTTGGGCCGTGTGTTGCTTGGGCTATCCGCTAATGGACTTGGGCCTTGTGTGCTTGGGCTATCCTGCAAGATGTGCACTGTGCACCCCGGCGTCGCTCGAGTTCCGCCGCGCGGGAGAAGAGGGGGGTTCGCCGCCGTGGGGTGTTCCGGCCGGCGAGGAGCTCGGGCGGCCGCCCGGCCTCGCCCGAAGGGTGGGTCCGCCCCTGCTTGTCAGTGGGCATTGCTAAATTTCATATACATGTCCTTGAAAGCATTGCTTATTGCAATGTTAAGTTGTAGAAGCGTATAGCGCAATCAGAGGGGGTAAATAATTGCCTCTGCTTTTTGATACCTGAAAACAAATCTCAAACTAGAAGAAAAGCAATCTAAATTACTGAATATAGATTTTGACAGCAAGTCGTTCGACTGCTCGCTCTTGACTCTTTTGCACGCGCTTGATGAACACTTCAATCGCTCAGCGTTCAACTGCTCGCCTCGATCACTTGCTTGACCGCCTATGCACGTAGTCGAAATCTCCCTCTGCTCGAAAGCTTTAGCTGCTCGAACGAGAGCACGCTGAAAACACCATGCTCGTATTACGCGAGATCAAGATGTGTTTGCACACTGCCGCCGAGGCCACAGGCAAAGCGATGCTCGAAAAATATGTCGCCGACATCGACTAACTTTTCTTATAATAGGTCTGATATATTATTTCTAGATCATGTTCTGTGGCTACAAAGCACCTTCATGACATCCCTAAAAACTCTAGCACAAAAAGCCTCCACAAAGCCATGGCTAAAACTCTTAGCCTATACCTGCTTTTATATGTTAGAACCATAAAACTTGTTCACCTCAAACACAGACATGAAATCCTATCTCTTTCTTGAATCAAGGGACCTGAAAAACCTTCCGAACATGGATTTTAACCAAACTCTAATTCTTCACGTTACAGACTCCTTCCATAACATTTCCAATCTCACCACATGACAAAACCTCTAGGACATCACCCCTTATATCTTCATCATGCATTATCATCACGTGTCGAAGTCTCTGGGACCTCATTTCCTGTATCTCCTCCACACATCATCCTCACGGGTCGAAACCTCTGGGTTTGCACCTCTCATATCTTCATGCATTATCACTGCTCATGTTGAAGCCTCCTGCACTGCACCACTTGTAGCTTCTCCACGAATCACCACATTTGATCTCCACATGCTCCAGCGTGAGCCCGACCACCTCGCGTGACATCCTCGACCGTCTAGACCTCAAACTTCCCCATCCTCCTTGTCACCGATTATGGCCGTCTCCACGCCAACCTACGCATCAAAGACCAAAAAATATTTTCCACCAACATAAGTTCTTCATAACTTGACCGTTATCAGCACACACACGTAACACACTCTTGTCTATCCATAGACAAGAACTAAACTAACCACGAATACCAACCAGGTCATCCACAACCATCAACCAGGTCATCCACGACCACACATTCTATCACTTCTCAGAAATCAACTTCATATCACTCAATACAACCGTTTACAACCACTATGCAAGACTGGTCGCTAGCTTATCGAGTACTCGAACATAAGTAATTGGAAAATGCCATTGTTCAAAACACTTAGGAATAAAAAGCATCTCTACTGACCATAAAACTATCGAGTACCGACTACCGAGTACCAATCGCTATGACTAAAGCACCAGATCGCTAAGTCTATGACTACTAATCTCCAACCCCTACGACAACCGATCGCTGACTACGATCGTGAAAACTATGATTGCAAAGCCTTTGACTACCAACCAGCAAACTCTACGACTACCAAGTATCAAGTCCTTTTGACTACGAGTACCAAACCCTACCAATTTTCAAGTACTGAGTCCTTCCAACTTTGAGTACCTAGTACTTTTGACTATTGAGTACTGAGTCCTTCTGACTACCAAGTACCACAACCATCTAATCACCGAGTACTCCATCTTCTGAGTACCGAATCCTTCGGGTACTGTTCACCGATCACCATGCACCAGCCAGTCATACTGTTGACCAAACACGAGTACTCAGGCTACTTGAAAATTACAAGAGTTGAAGCACTCGTACCGACCATGAAGTCTACAAGTACCGACCGTGAAGCTTACAGCAACCGATCACAAAGTCTTTGACTTTTGACTGCAAGTTACGACGATCGATCACAAAGTCTAAAACCATTAATCAGTAAAGTCTACGACTATCGACTAGTAAAATCTATTATCACTGACCAGTAAAATCTACGGTTATCGAGTACGACCAGTAAGGTCTACGACTATCGAGTACCGACCAGTAAAGTCCACCACTATCGAGAACCGACCAAAAAAGTCGACGAGTATTGAGTATCAACCAGAAAAGTACGACTATCGAGTATCGATTAGTAAAGTCCACAACTATCGAGTATCGACCAGTAAAGTCTACGAGTATCGAATATTGATCAGTAAAGTTTATGACTATTGAGTATCAACCAGGTACTGTAGCTATGACTATAAAAAGTATTGTAGCTATGACCATTGTCCGTTTACTGTAGCTAATGACCTTACGACCTCTGTCTTGTTCACTGTCACTTAGGACCAGTTAAATATTGCTTACTATCAATTCACTGTTCAAGGTCGAAATCTATGATTACCTTTTGTGGTCGTTTTATCATTGTCGAAATGCAGCAGTCGAAGTCTGCCATGGTCGAAGGCTGTCGTGGTAGAAGTCTGGTGTGGTTGAAATACCATAGTCGAATACCGTGGTTGAAGCTTGACGTGGTCGAAGTTGGACATGGTTGATGTTTGCCGTCATCGAAACCGGACGTGGTCAAAGTCGGAAGTGGTCAAAATGCCATGGTCAAAATACCGTAATCGTAGTCTGCCAATTCCAATTCTGTAAAAGAGCATCAACTAAAATTTTCCCAAACGTAAATGTCAATGCAACCCAAAAGTCAATTATTCATCATCAATAAATCCATAAACACCACATGGTCTAACATAAGTCAACAATGTTTAAAGAATTGTTTCTTAAGATCTTGTGAGAGGAGGTTATTCAAATGGCAATCAAACTTGGTGACTCCCATGTTGTTTTGTGAAGAAAAGCTTAGGTCCCATTTGACAAAAAGAAATTTCACATAAATATTTTAGGAAGCGAAATCCACTTTCACTAGATGTCTCTTAAATGTGAAATTGCTGTGAAATACTTGTATTTGAAATTAAACATATCCTTATTCAACTATTTCAATGTCTGAATAGTTGTTGATTTGGAACATGTTAGACCGATTTTGCAATCCGGAATCCTCTATGATTCCACCGTAATATTCTCTAGATCGTAGATAGAGGTCACAGACACATTATTGAACATCAAATTCATATCTTGCGGAAGTGTAACTAATATCGTAATAGACTTACACATGGGCTGATCGGGCCGAACCATTAAAAAGCAGCAATGGAAATATAAACTTCACACAGGTAGGACTCTCATGATATGCCCATAGGCAGCCAACTGGGGTTCACGACCTAATTCTTAGCCTCATCATCTTCTAACACCTTTAGATGATCGCATGACTTTTCTTTCTCCTTCTAACTTACTGAATAATAGTGATTGAGCAACAATGAGTACCAAGGTATTTAGTAAGCCATCACACAGAATGCATTAATAATAAATATCAGGTTAAACAAAGGAAGGCTTATGGTTCTTTTATTTACGAAAATGCCACCATTTTGAGATACAGATATAATAAATTTATGAGACTTAGCATTTTAACTAAACCATGTTTTTAAAAGATATAAGAGTGTACAATAATAGTGATAGTGCAGGTTCTATCCATATTTTATAGAGCATAGTTCCAACCACCATATGCTATTTTGATACCTAGGTTCCATCCACCCTTTATAATCATTGGGTTTTGTTCACCCATCGTTTTTTTATCTCAACTACAAAGATCATTTTGTAAATAGATACTAACTCGAGTAAGTTTATATGCCCACCCACGATCGTGGATATGGTTGTTCGAACAGTTTCACTCTACAGAGGTTGTACAATGCTGGGCGGTGTAGCGTGATGGGCGACGTGCAGGTTGGCATGGGTGCCTCGTGGCACAGGCACAATGTTGGGCGTTGTGTGTGCACGCATGGCGTGACTTTGGCGCTGGGGCTGGGTCGATGCTTGGGAGCAGAGCAGGGGCAAGTAGGGATGGAAACGGATCAGATACAATTGAATAGTCTCAAATACGAATACACATACATATTTTAAAAACAAATATGAATTCAAATATCCTCAAATACGAATACAAATCGAATGTTGTAACAGATATGAATTCAAATCAAATATGTACTTAATTCGATCGAATACGAATATCCTCCTACAACTTCTATAACAAATCTTGGTAAAATAAATTCCTAGCGGTTTTACCGGTTTTCACCAGTTACCAGAATGGTTACCAGTTTCAAACCGCCTAAATTCAAATTTTGTATCACAAAATTATGAATCGCATAGGAAACAGATCGAATACGAGTTTAATAGTCTCAAATACAAATATGAATATTCTCGAATACCCGATAAGAATATGAATATCCTCAATTATGGATATGAATATTCTCGAATACGAATATGAATATTTTTGAATACAGATTTTTCTTACCACATTCACGTTTTCTCGGATACGAATATCAGATAAAATGGATTATCTGTTATCGTTTCCCACCCCTAAGGGAAGAGAGAGGGAAGAAAGAAGAGGGTAGGGCCTAATGGCATAGAAAGGAAGGAGAGAAAGAAAGGGAATGCGGCTTTAGCAAAAATTTGGAGATTCAATTTTTATTTGAATATCTGTTTTTGAGTTTTGAATTTGGAGTTTGTATTTGAATTCAAATTTGAATTCTCAGCTCAATTATTTGGAAGCAAATTTTACGTTTTCTTTTCTTTTGGTTTTAGTTAATTTGATTTCAAATGTCTATTTTTTTATTTGAATTTCAAATTCAAATTTTGTTTGATTTGATTTCTATTGATTTGATTCTTGATCCTTTACCTTTTTATTTTGATTATTTGAATTGTTTTGCAAGATCAAAATTGAAAATCCAGGAAAAATTCGAATAACACCAAAATGTAATGAAAAGTTTTAAATTCTTTGCATTTTCAAACTTTCCCAAATTTGGGGTGTTACAAAACATTCCAGAACTTAATTACTTTTGTGATGGGAAGTTCATAACCATTTCGTTTTGAAATGTGGCCATCCAACTAAGAGAAACTTTCTTGCTTTTTTATCTTTTACTATTTTTAATTAACATTTTTTCTCATCCACTCCGGGGTTTTTTTTGTCGTTGTGCATTGTGAAATTCTTAAGCTCCCATAATCCATAGTACTATTTTGTTGTCAGGCAAATTACAGCTTACCAGAGAAGTGCAGGCGAATGAAATGCTTTGCCTGCACAATTCCCTTGCATATTTCACAGAATTGTTTGTGCTGATTCTCTCAGAGATGGTCCTCAGCAGAGGCTCTTAATTCTGAGTAAATGCGGTCAACAGTTAAAGAACAATGACAGCCAGAGCACAGGGGCATTGGAAAATGCCTGTTTGAAGAGTTTGTTCACAGTGTTATCCAACAGATTGCTCCATCTTTGAATCTTCGATGGAATTTATTTTAGAGCATGAGGATTGTTTTTCTCCTTCGAATACGTCGGTGAACTGCTTATCTTTTCATCAAGGAGACATTAGGATTTGAATTTTGAAATCTAGTTTTTACCAGGGCAACTGCTAGGTTCCATCCCATGTGCTATAGCCCACAACTGGTTGCCATCCATGATGAAACTCATTGGCTTGTATATAATGAATTGATGGAGAGAGTCCGTTCAAGTGTCTCCTTGGAGCATTGCACTTGGTTTTCTTGCAGACAAGTGATTCTGTTCCATGATCCATCTCATCTCATTGAATCGTTTGCTCCTTTTTTTTCAGTGAGGGTTATGATGCTGCCGCCGAAGCTGATGGCATTACTCTCTGTTGCAGCACCATCTCGCTGTTAATACTACACAAGATGTCTTGCCTTTTTGTTGTCCTACAATTCGAAAATCAAAAGAAAGGAAAGGCCGTACTTCTACAGGGCATGGGAGTCCATCAATTCTTGGACCTGTTCTGCACAAAATCTATCTTGTAGCTGAGTAGCTCAGTTGAACTGGTCTGGTTTCCCTTAGGTCTCGAATAGAAATCTATCTTTCCAGGGGTTCGTGAGAGAGAGTGTGTGTGTGTATATATATATATATATATATATATATATATATATATATATATATATATATATATATATATATATATATATATATAGGAAAATTACGTAAGGCACCTACATCCGATACACGTGTATGATTGATAATTGTTTTGAGTTTGGTATGAAAATGTTTTATACCCTTGATATATTTATGGTAAGTAAGTTTTGAACTCAGTTCAAACTAGTTTGAACTACTTTTGAATTCAATGCGACTATAATATATGAGTATATACCATAAAAATAGTTCAAACTAATTAAATATGAAGTTGAATTTAATTTTTTTATAGTTTGACATCTCAAATATACTTTTTATGGATATATGAAGATACCCACATCAAATGTTATGAATCTCAAAGCAAATCAACGGGTATTGATATCGGTGCCTAGGCAATGTGGTGCATGAAACACTCGTCCTATATATATATATATATATATATATATATATATATATATATATATATATATATATATATATATATATATATATATATATATATATATATATATATATATATATATATATATATATATATATATGAAGCCTCTCTTTCTACTCCCTGGGTGTAATTACACCCTATGTCGTATCTCACAACGTAGGGAGTATTTCGTGTAACGAGGAGTATGTACATGTAGTATACGAGTATTTAAGACTATATAGGTGGTATGAACAATTTTTCAGAGGTGGTATGTATATTTTTTTGAACATACTCTTTTTTATGTACGTATATAAAGGTATTTACAAAATACGCTAAAAACTATGGACTCGCTTGCAATTTTTTCGTGTGGTTCACATTAGAATATCTTATAACTAGTATATGAGTATACCTAAAGTGATAAAGGAGTATTTCAAATTTATTTAGGTGGTATATTAGAGGTGGGTGTAATTACACCCGGGAGTAAAAACTATTTTTCATATATATATATATATATATATATATATATATATATATATATAAATAACAGGTACTATGGTATCTAGTCTCTATAATTGAGATTTTTCATCTATACTTAAAACTTTCCATCCATGATTAATTCAGCATACTACATCAATGATTTCTTTTCCAAATCGATGCTTTTAATTAATGAATGTTAACAGATTTGCTTGATATATTATATATCGTTGCATTTGCACGCATATAAAAGCAATCCAAAGGCAGGGAGGTTTGGTGCCCAGATAATATGGTGCCACATTTCAGCGTCCTATATATATTACTATTATTAAAGAATGTGTTGGTGGTTGTACGCCTATTCTTCTCCAACCACTCCATTCATTCGACTTCTCATTACTTTCCACTTCTCAATCGATCAAATTAACCTTTTTCTATAGCATGATTCTTTATGTATCTAATGAATTCCGGTAGAACATATGTACCCCATGACTAGTGTATATAAAACTGCTAGGATTGGAGATCCACATTCAGCGCATAGTTCAACCGGTGTGGCGTTACACATGCTTTAGCTACATATCAACATCAAAATGCGAGTTCCGAGCGCTGGTACTCGCACGAAAATTTTAAGGAAACCGAGGTGCGCACTGCACCAAGCGCACACAGTTGGACCACAGGCACGCGAGCCAGAGAAGGCCCAGCCAGCCATCCCTGCTTTTCTGAAGTTATTTTATAGAGAAATGTTAAAGAGTACTTCAGTATTTTTAAGGTTAGAAATACTCACATTTTTAGACGTTGGATTTCCACTCGTAGGGCACCATTGCATTTTATGAGTTTCAGTGCTCTACCTGCAGCCTGCAGGGTGAAAATTAACTGGGCTGCCTGTCTTCTTGCCTCTGGTCTCTGGTGCAGTGCATATACTTCCTCCATCTTGGATGTTTTTGTCTTGGCAAAATTCACACTGTAGCACTTTAAAGAGTGGTACAGCTTAGATACCACTCAAAATATTTCTCTCTATGATATTCCACTTCAAAAAAAAAAAGAATTGCCTAATGTCATTTCTGCTATTTTCTTGTCATTTCTGCCTTTTCTACCACTCAACTGTGGGAAAATACTGTTTTCGCCTCTCCAGGCTGGAGTTCAGACTAGACCCTTCCAAACATGTGGAAGATGATCTGTACGAGTTCATTTTTGTATATTTGATTTAAGGGATATGCACTCTAGTGCAGCGATGTTAACTTTGCATAATTTGTTCAAGTCGTTATGTGTACTGGTGTGCTTGTCTGTTAACACCCTGCCTTATATATTATTATGCTAAAAAACTGAACAATTTTTTTCCTCAAGTCGTCTTACACCAAAATTTCATATAATTAATTCTGTTCAAGTCATAAACTAATGAGCCATTATACACTAACCAACAATATCTTAGAGCATATTTAGGAATGGAGGACAGCAGGGACAGGAGCAACTCACGTCTGGTTGTAGCTTGAGCTTAAAGGAGCAAAAATAACTATTCTGACAGGTCAAAGGTAGGAAACGTAAAAAAAATACAGGAAAATAGTGCAAATAGCACTGTATGAATCTAAATGTGTTTGAAGCAGTATATCATGGAGAAAAATTTTCGGAGTGATATCGTACGCTATGTCATTCTTTGAAGTGTACATTTTGGACTATAGTTTGGTTGAGAATTAATTTGTTATCTATTCAATCCATCATTTTTTATATTTTGGTGAGTATTAGAGGGGAATAATTTGGGCATCCACAATGGTAATAGTCGATCACTCTCTATAGTAAGCTCTATGTCATCTATAGATCGTAACTATAGTAAACCATCTTAATGGCGTGTCTACACAGCTGTCTATAGCTACTTTTAATACTTGAATGTACATCTGAATGACCATGATCCATCATGAACATCATTACTATAACCATACATGTGGCTGTAGGAAAATAAACACATGAAACAAGACTTCACCACTTCAAAATAATAAACTTAGAAATAGAACTAATTGTTACTTGAATCAAGCAAAATCAAGAATATAGCTGCGAAGTGACTGGAGCCTTACATGTAACACATAATCAAACTAATCATGTCACATGTACATAATCAAACTATTTGTTTACATCTCAGATGCTGTGGAATGAGTATTGGCAACATCAAAAGGCCATCAAATACATTGGCATTGAATTTTGCATTACAAATAAGGCAGTAATTAGGTACAGGCACCAGAATTCTTATCACATCATAAACATGCAATCCTCACTGAAGAACCGAAGATACAATTGCTCAACTTGAACTCATCATCAACAACATAATAAACAAGGCGTAATGACAGAACCAGCACATCATAGTGAATATTTTAGGATTATATACTAGTAATTCAAGTGGATTAAAAAAGAACTAGCAGTGAAATCGCAAAGTGCCAACAAGTTCCTTGATTTGTTCTGAGAAACCAACAAGTGAGCACATTCTTTCCTTGCACATCCTCTCGCACGAAGTCCGACCTTCCTGTAAGCTCCGGTCCTCTGCACAAAATCAAGAAGAAATTTTAAAAACTAGGAAAGGATAATGCAATGAAATGAATTGTTTTTAAAGATAGAAAGCTAGTATAAACCACCTGAAAATTTTCTTAGTGACACAACTAGACAATGTTATCCAAATGGAATATCTTGTGTGTCATGACACTAAAGGCAAGACTAAGAAGTAATACAAGTACCACACAGCAAGCATGAATCGCCAGTTACAATTCTACACAACTTCTAAATCAGATCATACAATCCAAGAGAAGGTTCAAAAACAGAAATAAATCATCAGACTCCTAGCACAACAGCATAATTATATCAGAAGCAGCCTCGAAACACATTACAAGGTATAATCATGAAAAAAGTAAAATGACATGAATTTTCACTATATTTGTGATTTTGACGTCGTGATCTTCCAAGTTCCAACCTTGGATCTGGAACCTGGAATACTGGATGGTGGTGGTAGTCTGGTGGATGCCGATGGAGGCAGTGCGCGGCTGACCAGGAGCTGGCAGGGCCGCTGCCGCTGGCCGAGGTAGAGAGCGGACGGCAGGCGAAGGCTGGAAGGGGACTGGGGAGGAGTGGCGGCGGCGGGGGAGAGGAGGTCGGCGGCGGCAGGGAGAAGGATTTGGTGGCGGGGAAGAGGAAGGGGACGGGGGAGGAGGGGTGGCGGCGAGGGAGAGGAGGTCGGCGGCGAGGGGGGGGGGCGAGGAGGGGCGGCGGCGGGGGAGGGGGGAGGAGGGGCGGTGGCGAGAGAGGGGGGCGAGGAGGGGCGGCGGCAGGGGAGAGGAACGCGAGGGGGAGGAGATTTGGCGCGCGGGCGTCGCGGGAGTAGGGATTTGGCGTGCCGGATGGGGGAATGTTGGGGAGCGACGCGGGAGGGAACACCAGATCCTTGTTAACGACGATTGCGTCGATTGAGCGTCGTCAGCTGTGTCGATACACGTCTCTTTTTTTGCTATCGACTGTCGCTTGGGCTGTAGAGAGCTGCGTTCTCTCAGATCATTTAACATCTTCCACGTAGCACAGCTGATGACATGGACTTCTTGTAGATAGCTGCTATAGACTTGTTGTGGCTGCTCTTAGAACTAAAGGCAAAAGTACATCATAATTAAGGCAATTAAAGGGGTGGAGTGAAATCCGCATAGGAAAGCTAACGAGGATCGCACGATAAAACAAACGAACGGTTGGGATCAAATCTGTTAACTTTAGGTTTGGACAAGTGTGAACGGAGGTTTTTTACAACTCGTACTTTTATATTAGTATAGATAATCTTAAGCCATATTACAAGGTAATTTGTCCAAAATGTTCCAGCTGGACCAACCAAAACAGGTTCTTTGTTCAAGTTGAGTTAACAACACTTTGTTAAAAAGGAATTTCCATATCCAGGTCGTCGTAGCAAGAATTGAACTTGTGGCCTCTCGCACAAGAACTTGCATATGGTTGTATTTACTACTAACTAGTTACTAGCTGATAACTTCCATCATGGTTTTAAAGAGCAAGGTATCGTATAATAATAGTATATATCACCCTGATTAATCTTCCTTAGTGCAGTACTTTTTTACTTTTAAGGTACGAAAATGTGTACTAGCTTCAGAGATAGGTTGCCAACCATATGACATGACTATTAAAAATAAGGGACTGTCTATTTGATATTTGACTGTTTTCAACATCTAAAACAGTCAAAAACTAAACCGTACGATTAGAAAAAATGGACGTTGGAGATTGTCCACCACAAAAAACCTGCCTAAACTACGTAACGGGCCCTCAGTTTTTATTGGGCCCTGTTTTGTATCCACAACCCTGTAAGCTTCAATTTGCCTAAACTGCATAATGGACATTGGGTCGTTTGCATTCAAGACCCCGTAATGGGTTTTGTGGCCTGTGGCCGTTTTTTTTCCAGGGTTTTGTGGCCGTAATGGGTTTTGTGGCCTGTGGCCCACAATTACAAAAACAATTACAATTACAAAAGGCCCACAATTACAAAAATATTTACAACAGGCCGTTCACAACATTGAAAAAACTTGTACAGAGCCTACGATTACAAACTACGTACAAAACCATCAACTTAAGACCCAAGGAACTATATAAGAACATGATACAAGA
This sequence comes from Dendrocalamus sinicus, assembly GCA_036346575.1. Taxonomy (NCBI): domain Eukaryota; kingdom Viridiplantae; phylum Streptophyta; class Magnoliopsida; order Poales; family Poaceae; genus Dendrocalamus; species Dendrocalamus sinicus. The sequence continues at coordinate 6,207,586 of CM070654.1, read as the reverse complement.
AGAAAGGGGGAAAAAGCAATCTAGCAGAGAAAAGGTGAAAAATAACATCGGATTGAAGAAAAAAACACACAGCCAGAAGCAGCATGCAGCAAAACAATGTGCAGATGCTGCCTGAAGAAGAAAGAACAGATGGTGGGGACGATCAAGTTTTGAAGGAGCAAAGAATGGATCAACAACAAAGGCGGGATCCGGAACAAATGCAAGGTACGTTGAGTAAAACAAACCTTGATTTTGCTTCAATGACCTCGGGGAAAAAAGAACATGGTGTCGACACGAGATTCCCCAGTACTAACATTCAAAATCAAAAGGTTTGTAACTCCCCATTTTGACTATGTCTTGGCTGCAACATTATATGTCCAAATGTCAATCCTTACTACCTCCTTTTTATGATCGATCATGTTAACACTGCAGTTAAAACACAAAAAAAAGTTAGTAGTTATATAAATTCGGACACTCAAAAAACTGCCATGCAAAAAAATGTTCCATAAAGCAACTTAGAAAAAGGAAAAACAACACCAGTTAATGTTCCAAGTATCAACATAGTATAGAAACTGGTAGAAAGTTTAAATTACATGGTGCTGGGCATATATACACAGAGAAATACAAAAACTTAAAAAGTATGACAACAATATATATCAATCTTCAATTCTAATGGATATGTTCACTATTTCATGATTAACTGAGATCAAAACAAAACACAAAATGATGCTTCAGCAGATCTCCTGTAAATTGAATAATTGATATATGGTATACCAGTAAAAAAACATGCATAAACATAGTATAGCACATCCAAAATCATTGGAGCCTTAGCATGTATGGTTAGATAGAGCATATGTTATACAAAATAAATGATACTTCAGTAAATCTCCTGTAAAAATTGAAGCATTGATATATGGTATACCAGTAAAAAACATGCATAAACATAGTATAGCCCTCCCAAAATCATTGGAGCCTTAGCATATATGGTTAGATACAGCATATACCAGTAAAAAATGTATTGTGTTATTGCTATCAGATGTAGGGTTGCTCAAAGATTTCAATCTTGGCTGTCCCGCTACTTTGGTCTGTACTCTTCATAATTTGAATATGACAAAAAATGAGATTCAAATTTTGAGCTCTACAAACAAAACTAGGCAAAGCTTCCAGAATAACTTGACATTAAGCATTAGGAGTAACAAACCAAGGTAACTGCAAACAAAAATTAGGTTCAACATTAAGGTTTAACAGTGCTAACAAAACAATGATTAGTGGGCCATTAATAATGATTAGTGGGTGATTAAGCATTAGGAGTAACCTAACAAAGGTAACAGCTAACAAAAATTAGGTTTAACATTAAGGTTTAACAGTGCTAACAAAACTATCAGTGCAAACAAAATCAAAAAGTTTAACAGTCAACTTTGTTCTCTATTTTATTGAAGGGACAAAAAGTTTAACAGTGCAAACAAAACAATTATAATGATAACAAATGCATGGAGGTTAATGTTAAACATCAGAAGGTTTAATCACACAAAACATATAGGGACACCTCACATAACAAAACACAAACTAACCTTCTAATATAAAAATTTAGACAGGAAACACATGAGAATCTACATGCTAAATCTCATTGAAACCTCACCATATATGATTAGATCCAGCATATGTACAACAAAATAGAATGTGTTGTGTTATTGCTCTCAGATGGTAGGGTTGCTCAAGATTTCAATCTTGGCCGTCCCGCTACTTTGGTCAATACTCTTCATAAATTGAATATGACAAAAAGTGAAATTCAAATTTTGAGCTCTACAAACAAAACTAGGCAAAGCTTCCAGAATTTGGAATTATAAATTTAGCAAGTTATGCAACAAAAAACTGAACTGGCTAATCAAGATGGAGACATAACAAAAGGTAGTGACCACAGCATATATATACTGTCAAAACAAAAAAACTAACTGTAGGTCAGTGAGGCAAAAATGACAACAATGCAAAAAGATCTAGAGCTCAAAATTTTTGAACATTCAATTTCAGTATTAGACCACAATTATCCTCATCGAGCATATGTCAGGGCCACTAGCATCTCTTCCCCTACCGCATATCACAGAAAGAAAAAAAAATATGCCACTCACTGTGCAGTGATATTCGAAATCACTTGAAGTATTCGAAAAAACTAGGCAAAGGCACGCAACTGCATTAGTGGAGCCATTAAGCATTAGGAGTACCAAAACAATGTAAATGCTGCGGATTGTTAGCCGTTGGATGATCTGTGAGATTCGTGCTCGGGGATGACGCGGTTTGCAAATTTGGATCCGCTTTTTTCCCACGCCCAGTTTCATGAAGCTTCTTGTCCGGACCGCTTTTTTTCGAATTCTTTTTTCATCGAGTCTCGCGCCGTCCTAATCCATAATAACAAAACAATGATTAGTGGGCCATTAATAATGATTAGTGGGCGATTAAGCATTAGGAGTAACAAACCAAGGTAACTGCAAACAAAAATTAGGTTCAACATTAAGGTTTAATAGTGCTAACAAAACAATGATTAGTGGGCCATTAATAATGATTAGTGGGCGATTAAGCATTAGGAGTAACCTAACAAAGGTAACAGCTAACAAAAATTAGGTTTAACATTAAGGTTTAACAATGCTAACAAAACTATCAGTGCAAACAAAATCAAAAAGTTTAACAGTGCAAACAAAACAATTATAATGATAACAAATGCATGGAGGTTAATGTTAAACATCAGAAGGTATACTCTTCCAAACAAAAGTGTTCCTTGTTGAAAAAAAATGAAGTTTAATCACACAAAACATATAGGGACACCTCACAAAACAAAACACAAACTAACCTTCTAATATAAAAAATAAGACAGGAAACACATGAGAATCTACATGCTAAATCTCATTGAAGCCTCACCATATATGATTAGATCCAGCATATGTACAACAAAATAGAATGTGTTGTGTTATTGCTCTCAGATGGTAGGGTTGCTCAAGATTTCAATCTTGGCCGTCCCGCTACTTTGGTCAATACTCTTCATAAATTGAATATGACAAAAAGTGAAATTCAAAATTTGAGCTCTACAAACAAAACTAGGCAAAGCTTCCAGAATTTGGGATTATAAATTTAGCAAGTTATGCAACAAAAACTGAATCAAGCTAATCAAGATGGAGACATAACAAAGGTAGTGACCACAGCATATATATATATCAAAAAAACCTAATCAGAGGTCGGTGAGGCAAAAATGACAGCAATGCAAAAGATCTAGAGCTCAAAATTTTTGAACATTCAATTTCAGTATTAGACCACAAATTATCCTCATCGAGCATATGTCAGGGCCACTAGAATCTCTTCCCCCACCTACTGCAAATCACAGAAAGAAAAAAATATGCCACTCACTGTGCAGTGATATTCGAAATCACTTGAAGTATTCGAAAAAACTAGGCAAAGGCACGCAACTGCATTAGTGGAGCCATTAAACATTAGGAGAAACAAAACAATGTAAATGCTGCGGATAAAACAATGTAAGCCCTGAATATACAACATGTAGTATGCTGCGGATCCGAATTTGCAAACCGCGTCATCCCCGAGCACGAATCTCACAGATCATCCAACGGCAAACAAAACGACTGCTTTTGGGTTAAAAAGCAACCGACTATAGTATAGCACTTCCGTTAGAGGGATGTATGGATTAACAATGTAACTGCTACCAAAAAATAGGTTTAACCAAAAAATAGGTTTAACAGTGCTAACAAAACAATCAGTGCTAACAAATCAAAAAGTTTAACAGTTCTAACAAAACAATTAAAATGATATTAAATGTATGCATTAACATGTAACTGCAAACAAAACATTACGCTTAACAGTGCAAAAAAAATACTGTTTTAAATTGAGCAACTAACAAAACAAATTGTTCCTTGTTTAAAAAAAACCAACAGGAAACCATTCAGATCTTGCTATATCAATACCAGTCAATGTTGATGGGATGAAGGTAAGTTCAGGGATTCATACTGTCAATACAATAACTATACAGATTAGTGCTTTCAGATTGTAAACTATGTGAAACCAACCTATTTTGCAGGTGAGCTCAGGGATTCATACTGTCAATACAATAACTGAAGATCTGACGACACCAAACAAAACTACACACACATATCTGACGTATGATGAATTGCAACTCTTGAATTATACTTCGGGAACAGTAAGTACATAGAGACACAAAAAAATCACTGAGAAAACATAAAAAAACCCCTGGCTATACATTTAACTGTCATATTTTTTTTTGCCGAAGGGAGTGCATCTACCATTTACGACTTTGATGCAGCAGATGATTAATAGCACTGAATCAATTTACCCAAAATCCCGGGTGAGAAAAACAGACATGGCACAACAAAAAATAAAACACATGAATGTTATTTTGAGTCAACCAGTGAGAATGGCACAAAAAAACTGACCTACATTCATTTGGTGCTTTTGCAGGACGAATTAGGACCATGCACTGATTTTTTTAATGCCCCTGTCAGTATTGAGGTACTAGCATGTATATTTACAGGATAAATTATGCTTCCCTGTGGAAGTACTAACTATAATTCTGTATGTATCCAGAATTCAATGATAATGACAAGCAGCAGGATAAATGATGACTACTCAAGTGTGCAAATAGGGCATACAGATTATTGTCAGGACATGCATGTAGACAGTGAAGATGAAACTCCCCATTATTGGTCTTTGGACATGTTAAAATCAATGGAAAAAGGCAAGGTATGATATCATGTTTAAAAAAATCCTATCTTCTATACATGATAACATAGGATACAAAACTCTAATCACTGGATGAAACATTGCTTTTCAGGGGCCGGATGAGGATGATGACATTAGAACTGAACCATCATTTCATATGAACAATGAAGCACACCAGCAGGAAGTCGTAAATGAAACAGATCAAAATGGACTGCTAGATGAAGATGACATTGAAAATTTCTTGATTCTTGAAGAGCAAGCAGCAAAACAGGGCAATAATGTACAGATAGATAGCAAGTACACTCCTGCCATGGGGATGCAATTCAAAACAGCAGAAGAAGCACACCACTTTTTCAATTTTTATGCTTTCCTATCAGGATTTTCAGTGGTCCTTACACATACCTATCACAGCACAGGCAAAAAGAGGGATAATGGGGTCACCAGAGTCACATTCAAGTGCAATAGGCATGGAGTTACAAAAAAGCAAAAACAAGATGAAGTAATGTCAGAAAGGGACACAAATGTTCTCATAAAGACCAATTGTGAGTGTGTTATGGTTGTGACAAAAACAAATGGAATATGGTACATAACAAGGCTTGATTTGGACCACAACCATGATCTGAGTCCAAATTCAGAGACAAGATTCATGAGATCACATAAATACATGACACCAGAGGAGAAGAGATTGATAAGGACATTAAAAGAGTGTAACATACCAACAAGAAGCATGATCTCAATTCTATCATTTCTGCGTGGTGGTTTGACAGCATTGCCTTACACAAAAAAAGATGTTAGCAATCTTCGAACATCAATTAACAGAGAGACAACAACTAATGACATGGTGCAAGTTCTAGAATATTTTAGCAATAAACAGAAAGATGATCCAAGGTTTTATTATGCTTTTGATTTGGATGAGAATAAGAAAGTCAGAAATATGTTTTGGACAAATGGCAGATCAAGAGAATATTATGCTCAATATGGGGATTGTGTTAGCTTTGACACAACCTATCAAACTAATGGCTGGTATGCATATAAAAAAAAGATCAACAAAGAAATAAGACAGAAAATTATTTCACCTGTTGAGCTAGATAACTTTTGTGTCTGTTGATCATCACATTGTCCTGGTGTTGCGTCATGACCCATAATTGATTAGCTTTTGAGTCTCCTCTTGATCGCAATCACCCCCTCGGATTGACTCTAAATAAAAAAAATATTAGATGACACATGTAACAGCAATTTAAAAAGGGGAGTATATAAACAAAATACAAAAACAGATAGACAAAATGGCTGGTGTGCATATAAAAAAAGATCAACAAAGAAATAAGACAGAAATTACTTCACCTGTTGAGCTAGATAACTTCTGTGTCGGTTGATCATCACATTGTCCTGGCGTTGTTTCTGACCCCGAATTGGGTAGCTTCTGAGTTTCCTCTTGATCGCAATCAGCATCATCACATACCCCAGTAGGACTAAACCCTGTTGGACCAACAGTACAGTTCTCTCTCGAACAAAGAAGCGTGGCTATACATGACCAAACATTCTAAACCATGATGTAACCTTATTGTCTGTTCATGCTCAAATTGATGAAGCATTGACGATAATGTCTCCTTAACCTACAAAACATTGAATATCAGAAGCAACTAAGTTAAACTGATACATATTACACTTTAGAGCACCCAAACAAAATTAAAATATAAAAAAAAACCTCATCGAGCGACGGGTTTTGAACATGGTGATCAAAAATGGATTTGAACTTTGATTTCATTTGAGCAGACATTTATGAGGATTGATAAAAACACCTACAAAAAAACATAAACAAAAATGACTTAAAATAAATATTCGCAAACAATGTATTCTAGGATTGGATACTTGTTTGTGATATGAGATTACAAACGCTGCTGATTAAAATGAAGCTTTCTTCTCAGGAAATATGACAGAGTTTTAGACTTTCAATTTCTATGCAAATTTACCAGGTTACCAAAAATTTTTTTTGCAGAGTTTCATATATATGTTAGGTTGAGCAGTATATGCAGGATAATATATGCTAAGTTTCAGCAAAAAATGTGCATTAAAAAATTAAAGTATGCAAGATGTCGAGCAATGAAGAACAATAGCATCGATACAAGAATCATATAGAAAAAATGGAGAGGGTATGTTATCATATACAAAAACTATCTAGAGTACATCTTGACGTGGCACGAGAAAATTCAAAAAGTCTTAGATGAAATAATGCTTTCAGATCTAGACAAAAATGATGACATTTCAAATGAGCCACATATTTCATCAATACAAAACACATTAGAACAAAAAGACAAACAACATCATATAGAAAAAATGGAGAGGGTATGTTATCATATACAAAAACTATCTAGAGTACATCTTGACATGGCAATGAGAAAATTCAAAAGTCTTATAGATGAAATAATGCTTTCAGATCTAGACAAAAATGATGACATTTCAAATGAACCACATATTTCATCACTACAAAACACATTAGAACAGCAGCAGCAAACAACATCTGTACAAAAAAAATACCTCAATATAGCCTTCATCTAAACTACATATCTGAACACAACAAATGTGATATATGTACAGAGATACAATAAAAAATACACAGAAAAACTACAAAAAAAAGACGCCGCTCGACGAGGTCTCCACTCAACTGGATGATGAACTCGTCTGTCGAAGGACAACACGGAGAAGACTGCGATGAGATCTATTCGACGAGGTCTCCACTCAACTGGATGATGAACTCGTCTGTCGAAGGACAACACGGAGAAGACTGCGATGAGATCTATCGGTTATAGACATAACAAAGTTCCTCCCCTACACATTAGAACAACAGCAGCAATAGCATCAGTACAAGAAATAATATAGAAAAAAAAGGAGAGGGTTTGTTATCATATAGAAAAAACTATCTAGAGTACATACTGACATGGCAACAGAAAATTCAAAAAAGACTTAGATGAAAAATAATGCTTTCCAGGTCTAGACAAAAATGATGACAATTCAAATTAGCCACACATTTCATCAATAAAAAACACATTAGAACAGCAGCAGCAAAAAAAAAGCATCATAGTCTACCAGGGTCTAAACAACATAGCCTATATCGCACTGCTTGCATGGCAATACTCAAGAGTAAACAACATAACCTCAACATGATCTCATGCACAAACAAAGGATATAATACAGCAATGTTTTCAATCAAAAGGAGCTGAATATGAAAGATATCTTACTCATTATCGATGTAGAAACACTGAATCATGCTACCATTTCCACACCAATATCAGAATGCTATTGACATTTCTTGTTTAAAATGTAGAGAATTTACTAGCCAATCAACTAACAAGATAATAGCCAATAGGCATATACCAGTAGGCAAGTGGTCAACATCCATTTGCAAGCTGAATCATTAATTACTGCACCATACACTTTTTAAAGGTGTAAGGTGCAAGAAAAAGAAGCGGTACGAAAAACCAAAAGTAAGATACCATACCAGTGACAACAACAAGAGTGAGAACATTCCCAACTTTCGAGACCTGTTTCACACTGTTCTTGTAAGATTTGAACCTCTTCAAAGCAGTATCCTCCTCTAAAAGCTGTGAGTCAATATTGAAGAGTCAAAACAAACTAAAGGGAGGAAATGACAGCACTTCTACAGATAAATAGCTATATCAGATAGAAACTCGCAAAAATCAGAAACTATGCCTAGACAAAACTAACTCAATGTAAAAAATATTAAACTAAACACTACTTTGCAAGGTGTTGTAGACTTTAAGTATTTAATAACAGCAACAGCAAAGAATCTTCCTAACACAACTAGCCTTCATACCAAAAACCCAGTTTATGAAGAAAAAACAATATGCTTATCTGAAAAACTAAGCTCCAACTGAAATGCCAGTTCAAAATATATTCCACTGCTACATACAAAGTACCGTTTTCTACAAAAGACTACTAAGGGTGTCAAGAAACTATCTAGACTACATTAGAACAGCAGCAGCAAACAGCATCAGTAAAAAAAAAGATACCTCAAATATAGCCTTCATCTAAACTACATATCTGACCACAACAAATGAGATATATCGACACTTCACTAGCACTAACAAAGCCAAATTTTCAATAAAACTACCACAAAAATCTATTCTAAAAAATATCAACTAGCAAAAAATAGTGTATGGCATCATGAAACCGCAAGGTCCACAAACTCCATCTTCACACATATATATCATAATGCAACCGAACATATAGTTTGAAAAAGTTTGACATGCTGCTTTTATCTGAACAAGAGAGTCTGCACAAAACAGAAGAGGCTAGACTCTAAGATGAATAATGACACTTTTCGTCTCTGCCCTGTTTAGTTGGTGCCATTCCCACCTCCCCAAAACGAAAAGTCCATCCAAAAAAATGAATCAGATAGACAAATCAAACAATTCTTTCATAATTAATTTTCTTAAAAAATATGTTCAGCCCTTTGGAGTGCCTTATATATATAAATAGAAAACCCTTTTCAAGTAGAGAGCTGCATTTTGCACATGCATCTGCACATGCACATGCAGAGTTTAAGAATTCAAAAATCCTCTATGCAGATTAACCAGGACAACAAAAAAAAGTATGGAGATGTTTCAGTTTATTAAGCTGTGTGCAGTATAATATAGGTTAGTTTCAGCAAAAATGTGCATTAAAAAAGTGTGCATGATTTCTGTTATACACAAAAAAAACAAAAAAAATAAGCCTTCTCTCTCAGGGTAATATGCAGAGTTTAAAGTTTTTGATTTCCTTGTAGATTTACCAGACGACAAACAAAAAAAAGTATACAGACTTTTCAATTTTTCAGCTAGGTGCAGGAGAACTATGTACACATTTTTTACATTCACTACACTTCATCTAAACTACATGTATGGACGCAATAACAGAGGATAAGCTATGTGCAGGAGAATATATGTTTAGATTCATCAAACATGTGCATAAAAAGGTAGTGTGCACCAATATACGGATTTCTTTGAACTTTCAACAAAGTGTGCAGGAAATCAAATACACACAAAACAAACTACCCCTACAGCATATAGACATGCAGATCTATATGTGAACATAAAAAATGTGATGTATATAGACATGCAGTAAAGAAACATTAATAGACACATATAGGCATACCTCAACATAGAAAAAAAAGCTGGAAAAAAAGATCAGCAGCAGTATCACTCTCCTAACCACCCCCCCTCCTTCACTTCCACCTACTCTATCCTTCATGTAAACTATAGATCTGAAGATTCTGAACACAAAAAAATGTGATATATAAAGAGAGATGCAGTAAAGACACATTAAACCTACAAACAAAGATGTGTAGAGATAGATAGTCATACCTCAACATAGAAAGCGTCGAGCAGCGAGGTCTCCGATAAACACGGATAATACTCTGCGATGGGATCTCTCGGTTAATGAGACAAAACAGTAAAGTAGATACAAGTAAGTAAAAAAAGAAGCGCGCGGCAGATCTCACAGAGAAATACACCGCGACGAGGTGGAGCTCGCCGCGAAGACACAGGCGACGAGATCTCCCCGCTTAAACTGAGAAGGCGGCTAGATCTCCGCTCCGCAACGATACCTCCACTCAAAACAGCTCTCCGATAAAATACTCTGCGATCGATCTCTCGGTTAAAGACACAAAACAGTAAAGTAGATACAAATAAGTAACTGAAGAGCGAGAGATGCAGATTCATGAAAAGAATAACACCCCGAAATAACATAGTACAACGATGTAAAAGTTTGCACGCACGTGAGCCCGCACATCTATATATATCATCATGGCTTCAAATTACAGTTCTTAGAAAACACAATAAATTTCCAAGAAGAATTCCTAGCAAACAAGTGGTAAACCCTCTACATAAAGCTACCTAAGGCTGGCTATTTGTGTGACAATTCATCCGCATATAATATATGAGCAAGTCAAACGAGATAAGCAAAGAAGATATTGCTTACAAAAAAAATAGTGGGAGCAATGCTCCAAAATGACATGGATATACATCACTCTGATCAATACAAAACCTACGAACTACGGTGGAACATTTGAAAGTCTGGTTTGTATTTGGGATAGTATGCTAAACAGACAGTACAGTAAAAGAGTAATGTACAGAAAAGATATAAAAAGAAGAAAGATCCATAACATACAGTAATGTTATCTAGAAAAATTAACCTATAAACACAGTAAAAATTACAGACATAGAAAAAGGGAGATCGACAGAGGCAGGACTCACCTGAGAAAAGACACCGCACGACTAGGTAGAGCTCACCGGAGAAGACACCGCTTCCGTGCGACGAGGTAGAGCTCACCGGACAAAGACAACGCTCCGGCGACCCACGGGGAAGACACGGCGGCGAGATCTCCGCTAAAGCGAGAAGGCGACTAGATCTGCGCTCCGGCGACAATATATCCGCTCATACATACAGTAAAAGTACAGATATAGAAATGGAAAAGAGAAAGGGGGAAGTACTCACCGGAGAAAAAACGGAAACACCGCACGACGAGGTAGAGCGCACCGGAGGAGACGCTGCTCCGCGCGACAGTAGAGCTCACCGGAGAAAGCACCGCACGCCGAGGTAGAAGCTCACCGGAGGAGACGGCGCTCGCGCGAAGATGTAGAGCTCACCGGAGGAGACACCACTCCGGCGACCCACGGGAAGACGCGATCGGCGATATCTACTCTAAAACTAAGAAGCCGACTAGATCTGCGCTCCGGCGACAAATATCTCCGCTCAAATCTGAGACCCCTCGGTTGATCCGCACCTCTCCTCTCTGCCTCGAGTGCTCCTCACCTCTGCTCTCTCACCAAAGACGACAAAATCACCGATCCGGCAGCGAGATCGCCGCTCCTAACTAAGAACCTAGGTGCTCCGCACCTCTCCTCTCCTCCTCGAATGCTCCGCACTACTGCTCTCTCTCTCCCAGCGAAACGAGTGGTATTAGGACAGGCGCGAAAGACGAGGAAAAAACAATTCGAAATAAAACGGTCCGGACAAGAAGCTTCAAGATACCGGGCATGGAAAAAACCGGTGCGAATTTGCAAACCGCGTTCATCCCGACCTCCGCGCACGAATCTCAAAGAACATCGAACGGCTTACAAAACGACTGTTTTGGGTATAAAAAAACAAGCGACTACAGTATAGCACTTCCGTAAAAATAAAATTTGAAGGCAGTATTAACCCGGTGTTTCCATTATATATTCTCAATTTTCAAGATTAATTGCCAAAATTAGGTACTCCTAAGTACACCTGATCACTAGTAACAACGCAGTTTACTGCTAGATGCTTAATTTCCTGATCCAATGTTGATCTTAGGCTATCTTTCATTGTAGAGACCCGAATCAGCAAATTCGGACTCTCCTATGTATTCTGTACTAGTTCATAATCACGCTAGCGCATACAGTGTAAACATAGATGAAATATCGATAATATCACGATTTACTAAGAAAAGACTCAAATATTATTAATTATTAGAGTTGCGACCTTGTGGCCACGCTTATAGATAATAGTCTGAAAGGCTTAAGAAATTTGCAGCAGAAAACGAAAGATAAATACCAAGGCCACTCGACATGCCTATAGGCAATCGACTGGGGAGTGAAATTCTAATCTACGAAGTCATTGAAGAAACCTCCTTCAAATTCCTCTGTCTAATCCGGCTCTTCTTCAGCAACTGAGCAAATATGGATATAGCCGTGAGTACATAGAGTACTCAATAAGTCGTTTGTAACAAAGATGCAATATAGTATACAAAACTTACTAAAGGATGATTGAATGATTATTTTGCAGAGAGCAATAATTTAAAGTAAATATAATAAATAGAGTGAAAACATAATTTTGGAAATGACGTATATAAATAATTAATGAATCAAAGGATTGTATGAACCACAACTGAATTAACCATTCACTTCCCGAACAACTTACTCTCAATCCAATCAAGATTTTATGAAAAACCTACCCCTCGTGTGAAATCATCGAGCATTGTCCATGACCGGGGACACAGCTATTCGAATAGTTTTACACTCTGCAGAGGTTGACCAACTTTACTCATAAGACACGATAATCTCATATTGCCACACGGTTAACATACTTCCTTTGGTTTGCGACGGAGAAATCATGACTAGGTCTTTACAATACCCAACGTCAACCAAGTTCTACCCGCTCCTTTAATGTGGATCCATGGCTATTGCCAAACCGCATTCATCCTAATGATGGAACCGAAATTGAAACATCACAAATTATGTAGCCAGGTTCATCCCATACTGGACATGTGGTTGTACGATAAGGCTTAGATCAATGACACATAAAGTTAAGTCCTTAGACATTACCCAGCCGAAATGTCCACATCCCAATGTGCTATTGCACCCCCTATACTGCACGATCATTCGCCCAAGTGAAAACCATTTTGTATAACTACAACCAATGACACTAACCATACCATGGTACACAACTTTTATATTTGTGGCTAACCACAATGATTTAATATCTCATTAAGTCAAAATTGATTAATTGATCACATGTGATGATAAGTCCAATGTAACTAAAAGTATGGCTAAGCATACTAGACGCACAACCCAAGTGGATACTAATATTGTATCATTAGAGAAATACCCATCCTACAACGACAATAGAATCATGGCATTGAAATTATCAAAGGAGGGATTAATCAAATATGTCATTAACTACCAATATAAGGTTTTATAATAAATATCGATACATGATAATTTAAAATAAAATAATACATAATAGATTTGAAAACAATAAGTCCAACATAATCAAAGGACACGACTTGCCTACTCAGTTACCAATTTCTTGATCTTTGGTTCCTGCTTCTACTCCTTCAAAGGTGTTATTTAACGAAAGAGAAAACAAAACAAAGCACAAATAAAATAAAATAAACTCCAAATAAACTCCCAAAACCTCAAAACAAGAATCAAAAGATAGAGCTCAATTTTAGATGAATTTAGGAAAAAAAATCAGGTTAGTTGGAGCTAGGATGAAGGAGAACGGACTCTTGAAAAATCTAATGTAAAGAAAAAGGTTGAAAATCAGAAATTTTACTGTGCTATGGACTCAGTGCATGGAAAGACTAATCTACGGTGAACTCGGCTCATTGAACAGTGTGGCTGACTTGTGGGCCCCATGCGTCAGTGAGATGGTGCACAACAGACATTCCACAGAGAATTCAAAATGTTGACCGGTGTGGGTGCGGTGTGACACGGATGGCATGTGAACTGTGATGACTGGCTGATAAGACGACAACGTAGGACGGGAGAGGAAATACTGGTTCGGTGGTGGACTCACTAGTGGCGAGGGTGGCTCGGCGAGCGGCGGTGGACTGCTGAACGACGGGGACGACGAATAGTGAAGATGACGACCTCGTCGGCGTTGAAGATGAAAGTGGTGACGCAAACAAACTCTAGCGCCTAAGCTCGACGAGGACGACTATGAGACACAGCGAGAGGGAGCGGCTATAGGATGCGGAGATTAAGGGGGTGGTGCGGCTTTTATACACGTATGCCAAAGAGTCCAAGGCGAACATGGTGAGCGGCAACACTACAGTGTCCCGAACGGACATGGGGATGGAGTCCCGTCTGGAGACAACGGCCTGACAGGTGGGCCCCACCTGTCGGTTGCACGAGGAGAACGGAACGGCCAAGATACAATGCGGGCGAAGGAGCGCGCACGGATGGCCGACACGTGTCACTCATCCAATTGTTGTGTGTGACGTCGGATGCAAGAGCGGGCTTAGGTGAATTTTTTGTACGGATAATCCATTTTTTATTCAAAATTACAGAAACATACCCGCGGGAAATTTTTTTTACAAGAATAGGCTCCAGTCGCCCAATGGTTGGGCGACTGGAGCCTTTCGCCCAACCAGTGGCCGACAGCGTCCCTGTCGCTCTACCCTCGGGCGACTGCATCCAGTCGCCCTCCCATTGGGCGACTTTAATGCAATCGCCCAATGGTTGGGCGACTGCACTGAAGTCCCCCATGAATGATTTAATTTTTTTTCAATTTTGTAGTTTTAAATTGGTAAAAAATCTGCTGGAGTTGTAATAAAAGTTTATGTTCATTGTATGTTGTAGGTGTGTAAAAAATTTTGGGAAATTTTTTTTAGGAACGATTGACCGTAGAACGATCGATACATACGATGGTCAGTGATATTTTAATGGTATTGAGAATTCGTGTCTCTGGGCTAGGATTGGGTTGAGGAGGATTGACGGGCCCAGCGGTCAGATTATCACAGACGGTTCTACATACAAACCGTCTGTAATACTCTCTATCACAAGTTTTATATACTGATACAATATAAACAACTAGTCTGAAAAGATAAAATAGCAAAGTTGTATATGGCTTATATATACTCATTTGAAAGGTTTCGACGAGATCTACAACTTTTTAGTTGAAGCAAAATCCAAATTCCGAAAGGAAGACCAAGAAAAAGGGCAAAAACAGAAACCAAAAACTTGCGACGCAGGTTTAGATCCAAAGATGGCCGATTTTCGGGGTCTTGGAGGGTGACTAGCACAAGCGGGTCTTTTTTATTGGATCAGGCTCGTCGTTAGCTTTCCAACGAGTACAAGAACGTCGAAAACGGACACCGTATGCAAAAGTTATACCCGTTTTACTGAAGGTGTGTCGGAAACAGACTGAAATTGCTACAACTTTTGATCCGTGGCCGAAATTGCTCAATTTTTTTTTCTAGAGGCTGTTGGATGTATGAAGAACAGCTCCACCAATTTTCACTATTTTTGGCGAAGGTTTGATACACTTTCCAAATTCTCAGTAACATCAAAATATCACTTACCATCGTATGTACCGATTGTTCTATGGTCATTTGTTCCTAAAAAAAGTTTCCAAAATTTTTTACACATCTACAACATACAATGAATATAAACTTTTATTACAACTTCAGCAGATTTTTTACCAGTTTAAAACTACAAAATTGACAAAATTTAAAACATTCACGGGGGTCCTGAGTGCAGTCGCCCAACTATTGGGCGACTGCATGAAAGTCGCCCAATGGTTGGGCGACTGGATGTAGTCGCCCGAGGGTAGAGCGACAGGGACCCTGTCGGCCTCTGGTTGGGCGAAAGGCTCCAGTCGCCCAACCATTGGGCGACTGGAGCCTATTCTTGTAAAAAATTTTCCCGTGGGTTATCCGTACAAACAATTCGGCTTAGGTTGGCGGGCTGGGCTGAAAAGAAGATAGGTCGGCTAGGGTTTCAGCCCAAGGCCTTTAGGAAATTTTAAATAGGTTTTCTAATTCCAAAAATTGCTAGAAATTCAATTAAGCTCTCGAAAATAGCAAATAACTTCGGAAAAATCTCAGAAAATTTCAGAAAAAACATTGAGACTCAGGGAACCCAAATAAAATATTTTTAGCAAATATTAAAGTTTAGTTTAGTCATTTCAAATCCTTTTAATTCATAAAAAAATCTATTTAAGCTATAATTAATTTTAGAAAAATCTAAATAGTTATTTTTTATTTTAAAAGTTTCAAAAAGACTTTAAAAATTAGGATGTTACATTCATTCACCAATTTAATTTGCTCAAATTAAAAACAGATTGAGCAGCTAGCATCTCGATCTTGTCGGTCGTTAGCAGCTGCAGGACCCCCAAAGTTTTTAAACAAATTTAAACTAGCTAGCAGTACTACTATAATATTAGGGCTATTTTTTTACGAACGGTTAAGAAGCTAGCGAGAAACAGAAAACATTATGAGAATCCCGAAGTTTCAAAGTACGATGCACAACTAACCCATGTCAGATTAATTAAGAAGACTTGAAAGTACAAGTACTTAGGTGTTGATATTATCACCCAATAGCGCTGTAAAGAAATGACGCGCAATTGCAACAAGGACGACGTGTGCCTGAATTTTTGGAAAATATATGTTGGTAGTCTAGTAATGGAACGTAGGAGTAATGGTTTATTTTAATTGTAGGTTACGTTGCAGATAAGATGCCATGCATAATCTAAAGGGTGCATGTCTGAAAAAACGCACATGCCTAACATGATATATGTGCCTGTTAATATGAAAAAGCGCTCAAGTTTCTCTAAACCGCTTCTATTTAGCCACTACTTTGTACTTTCGTATATTGTAACGTACTTTATATTTTACTATGTCACAATTCTGCAAGTCGCATGACGGTTTAAATGTTGTAATGTCTTTCGTTGCATAGTTGTTTGCTCTCTTTCTTACATAATGCATTCAACAAAAAGCTAAAAACCATAAGTCAATATGAACGCCTTAATTTCTATAATCTACTTATATCAATTACTACTATTCATCAATCAAAATCAAAAGTCATCGACAAAAGCCAATACGAGCAGACCCATAGAAAGTGATAGCTTGTCCTTTTAGGTTGGGCAAATTGCGATGTACTCATCTCTTCTATAACAGCATTCATTCTTTTTTCGCCTTACCTTCCTTGCACACAATTGTGCATCCCAAAATGAAGGCAGGCAGGCATGCATGATTCCATATGTCCCCTTTTGAAATTTGAAGGCTGCAGCTAGCCTCTGCAGACGAATGCATCTGTAGTACCTCGTGCGATGTTTGTGATAAGGTGCATATACTGCTTCAGAATCAGGCTGGCTGGGACGAGACTGCAGGACAGGCAGGGCAGTGGATAAGGTTCTTCGCCCCTGTATGTCTTTATCCAGGGAAATCAATGGCAATACGGCGCATAAGATTCGCCGTTGAATTTTTTAAACAATATATTTTTTATTCTGAATTACAGTATTATACTTATATTTTATATCTTTACAATTTTGACTATCTATTGCTCCACGGTTAGAAGACTTAAGCTAGTCGTCCAACTGTTGAACAACACGTGACCAAGTTGCCAACCGTTAAACACTAGTCCCTATTGCCCAACCAGGTTGAGTGACTAGTCTAAATTATCCAACGGTCGGGCGATTTAAAATAATAATATAATTATTTTATTAATCCAATGGAAATAATTGTGGGGGGTTAAATGGTAATTTTTGTAGGTAATACATTTAACAAATTGTATTTATAGGTTGTTTTTTAAATAAAATGGCAAACAATATCGGTTAGTCCGTTTATGATTTTCGTAGTTTATGAAGGGTATGAAATTTGTTAGATTCACAATAACATTTTGTGATCGTCGTATATTATTGTAGTGCAATAAATTTCTAAAGAATTTTGTGAGAACAATTGAAGCAGCAACGATTCGTAAGTAGAAAGGTAAATGATATTGCGATGCAACAGGAAATTCATACACGGAGAACTTCAAATAAATGGCGTAATGACAACAACACGAGGGAATTCATACATAACCATGTCATAGTACATACGAAGTAAAATACGTACACAACGAAAAAAGTACACAAAGCAGAAGGAAGAACTACTACTCGCCATCAGCTACACCATGCGCAGCACCTCCTCCATCGTTGCTATGCCCCATCCCCGATCGATGCCCGCCCGTATGGCTCCGCTTGGCCTTCCTCTACCCGGGGTGTCGGCGCTCCGATAAGGTGAGGCAGTCAAGAGCCCTACTGACTTGTGCTCCCAACACCTCGGGGGGTCGACTCCACCTGTGGCTGCATGGGTACTAAGGCACCGCTGAGCTACGACCCAGAAAGAACCTCGATGGGTGCGGGCTCACGTGCTCCCATGACCTCCGCTAGGTCATCCACAAGGAAGTTGCTTACATCCACTGGGTGATCCTCATGCGGGGAAAGCCGAACTCCCAGCTGGGTCGCGATATCTGCAGGACAGATATTGTTTATTCATGCAATGTAATGACATGAACAAATCTGAAGAGATAAAACATACTTTCAAGATGGGCTATAGCCTGTAGCCAACTATCGTACCCGCCCTAGTCGAACAACGTGTACTACCTTGACGCTGCCAGGTAGGGGTCCATGAATGACGGCAGTGTCGGTGTGTAGGCACATGCCCACCCTAACCCTCTGGCCTAGTCAAGCGCTGGTGAGGCACATGCACATGGCCCTCCGGAGCCTCCTACCTGAGCTACAGGACATGGTGACCTCGGCATATGCTTTGACGTGGTCACCTCTGGGAGTGTCCTGCACAATGAGAGGACGATGACATGCCTCGACGCAGTGTAGACCCAATGGACAACCTACAGTAGCTCATCGTGTGCCACCTCCTAATCGTGAGTGATCCACGATCGACCCGATGTCCCTCTTAATCACGACCGCGATGTTTGTCTGCAAGAAGTATATGAAAGCGTCAAACTAGTAATTGTGGTAACCGTACTCAGACACTTCGAAACACAAGAATACCTACCTCGAGAGAGAAGTTTCGCGCTAAGCGCATGGGGTATGTGAGCGGGGGAGGGTCAACGACACACACCAGCTTGGTGCGTGTCTAGGGAGCATACCAGTGTAGGTACTCATCTTACATGATGGGGTCATACGCAGTGCCCTCCTACACAACGTTCTCGAGGGCCTCTGCCCACTCCACCACCCATGGCACCATCTTCTCGGCCTAGCTCGTCCCGCTACCACCCATCTGAAAGCATCTAGGCCCCTAAAAGATTGGTTTTGGTAATTAATGACATTATGAGAATATGGGACTAATATGTGTACTACGTGTTTGAAAGTTTTAGTCCCGAAGGCAAAGTAAGAGAAACATGAAAAGGGTTTCATGGAATTCAAAGAACTCCAAGACAAAAAGATAAATAGTTTAGGGTTCTTTTCGTTTTACCGGTCTTAGGAGAAAAGTTGGAAGACCAGATTATATGATAAATGCCGTACTATTAAGAGGGATCATGGCTAAGTGCTTGATTACATGTTCCTGTGCCTTATGGATCAATTTAGGATCATGCATGCACTTTAAAATAAAATTGAATGCTAAAACTGTGCATTGTCAGAAATATCGGAAGTACCGGCGTTAAAACAGCGGAACTTCCGATCGGCTGGAAGTACTGACTTCCAGAGCGGTACGTTTTTTCCAGAGAGAGACCGCGAGAAAACATAGACTCGTAGAGATTGGAAGTACCACGAGTTCAACGGCGAAACTTCTGCTAAAACGGAAGTTCCGGCAAATGTGAGCGGAACATTTTTTTTCCAGAGAGCAACCTTTTCAAAACTTAACACCGTGGACATCGGAAGTTCCGGGCTTCTATCGGAACTACCGCATTTACAATGGCGGAAGTACCGCATTAAATGCCAACGGATACCTCTGACACTATGACATAACCGTTCTGAAGCTACAGCAAAGGAACGGAAGTTCCGGACTTTGCACTGCGGAACTTTCGATTTTCCTGAATTTTCTGAATTAAGTTATGCAACGGCTAATTTTGGTTGGTGGGGTATAAATTCGACCCCACCAGCACAAGGACAAGTGGTTGAACCATTATTGAGCATCCTTAAGCATAGAGCAACCTCTCACACCTCATTTCATCTCTTGTGTATTCATTTGAGATAGTTGAGTGAATTCAAGTGCATTCATCCGTAGATTGATCCTTGGCACTTGGAAGTGGTCAAGCAATGCCGTGATTCATTACTCTTGGTGTTTGCACAATCTCAATGCCATTCACGAATGCATAAGAGCCATTCTGGTTTCCGGATGGATCAAAGGTGAGGTGGAGAATGTCGGACGAAACGATAGTTTTTCTCTTAATAATTACTACCGGTGAATACATGGTTCCTCAGCCATTGGCCACAACGACCTTGCATTACGGTCTCACTTTCTCTCCTAGACATTCATCGAACAACTGGCATGCACGCAATGGTATGCCATCGTAAGCACACGAGCTAATTCTCAAACATTAAAGCGCAGAGGCAAATAAACATCCGAGATTATGGCATTTGTATTGACCGAGACAGAAGCAGCAAGGTATCTATTTGAGGTTACCTTGCTCCTCGAGTTCGCCATCTTTGCCACCGCCGTCGCACTCCCTGTGTCTGGCCTTGCCCGCCCGCTCTGCCAATGCAGCCATGGCGTGGTAGACAAGCCTATCGTCGCAGCGACGCCGTCCAGCCGCCGCTCCCATGCGGGTGCCACCATGATGATCGATTCTGCCACCACCACATTGCCAAAATCAAGATAAAAAAATCCCGGCATTGCTCAGCAAGAACCTCCCCACCCGGCTGGGCCCCAGGGTATGCCGTGGCTCACCCGGCATACCCTGTGGGTCCGCCCCTGATCCGAGATTACGGCATTTGTATTGACCGAGACAGAAGCAGCAAGGTATCTATTTGAGGTTACCTTGCTCCTCGAGTTCGCCATCTTCGCCACCGCCGTTGCACTCCCTGTGTCTGGCCTTGCCCGCCCGCTCTGCCAATGCAGCCATGGTGTGGCAGACAAGCCTGTCGTCGCAGCGACGCCGTCCAGCCGCCGCTCCCATGCGGGTGCCGCCATGATGATCGATTCTGCCACCACCACATTGCCAAAATCAAGATAAAAAATCCCAACATTGCTCAGCAAGAACCTCCCCACCCGGCTGGGCCCCAGGGTATGCCGTGGCCCACCCGGCATACCCTGTGGGTCCGCCCCTGTCCAGCTCCCCATCATATCATTCGTACAAGGTTGAACAACGGGGTACAAGAGATCCTCGTCCATTGGGATGGGCTTCAGGCCTCTGATACCACATGGGAACCTTTCGAGCAATTTTGTCACCAATATCCACTCTTCAAGCTCGAGGATGAGCTTTTTGTCGAGGAGGGGAGAAATGTCAGGGCTTGAAGATTTGACAAGTTTTATACTCAACTAGGTAGATTAGAATACCAACCTGCATCAGATTCTCCTACTGCAGGATAGGTTCCTTTGTTCGGTTTGTATCCGGAACAGGACAATTTCGGATTTGCTACAGGGATAAGAGTTATATTAGTAGTATGAGTTATAATTAGAAGGGAGATTCCAGATTAGTTGAGATTGTTAAGGAATCCACCTCGATATATTAGGGGAAGAGTTATGAGAATAAAGCATTAGAGAGAATTACATATTTCTTCTCCTTCCCTGTTATCTTCTTGTGCCCTCCTCTTGCACCCATCTTCTTCTTCCCAGGTTCTCCATCACGGGCCCCTCGAAGGGATCCAGGCCGAGTCACCCTGCAACACACACATATAACCTCCGGTCAGGTACAAGGCGTGACAATCCATATATGAGTTGCTGAACAAGACATTTCTTTCGATGTCACATGAGCAAAATATTCCCTTTCTTTCTGCCTTGACTCAAGACACCCATGTCCTTCCAGATTTTTATGGAAATAGGTAAGAAAGTCATTACACATTTAGCGCTTAAACAAGAATGATGGTTATGTAGGGCTCCTTTCTTCGCAGTTTTGCTATGTGATTCATAAATATCTCAAAGCAGATCGACCACGTTATCCATCTCCTCTCCTAAATCTCAGCCAGTTGTAATTTAAAATTAATTTGTCCCTGGCATATTTGACTCCAGTGGTGAAAACTGGCTGTATTATATCAACTTTTATGTGATGTACTTTCAAAAGTATTTCTCTTTTCTTGCCATTCTAATTAGATGTACTTTTGGAGTAACTGGCTCAATGTTTCTATTGTAGTATTGTTAGACAGCTGAGCATACATGCTGCTCATGTCTATATTATTCCCTAAAAAAATACCTGTATTCTTAATTTGAATATGCTATTTTCACTTGTTTGTTCTAAATCAGAAATCCTTTTTGCAGGTTGTGTGTCCATCTTTAGATCCTAGGGCGAAGAAATACCATGATGCAAAATATCCAATATTCAGGTCCCTGTATGAGCAACAGCTCTCTCATTACTCAACCATGGCACAGGCATTGCAGTAGGGTTATGTGACTATTGGCTAGTGGCCACTGAGCTGGATACTTCATTCTTGGTTGTGAAAACCCTGGATATGTCATCATGTTTTCTTGGGTTGTTTACATATAATCAATTTCGCCTCCGTGATGGAACCAATAATGCGTTTAACTCTGTATGAATCGTGTAAAGCAAGGAAAGATAGATCCTTTTGTAGTCGAGAAGAAATATATGTAGCAAAAGTTTCTGTGATGTTAAAAGGCTGATGGAAAGTTGAATCATGAAAAAATGGATGTTCTAATTTCACATTGAAAATCTATTTCACTCAACGCATGGATGAGCGAAGCTTGCATGTTCTCCTATGTACAATTTTTGTTTGTCATAGTACAAGTTACAACATTGACCGCACTAGAGTAAGGTTGACTTTGATCCTGCTCAATTACATCTTCTTCCAAGTCACCATCACACCAGCAGCTAGTAGATTGTCGCTTCTCCCTCCACGCATGTATGGTAGTTCTCTTCCCTTTGTTCTATTACTTGACAAGCTAGAAATGAAAATAAATCTTCTGGAAGACTGATACATCGGTTTTATTTCTAAATTTCCATTAATATTTGTGTTTAATACATGACACCGAATTTATCAGTTGATTTGTTGTTATTTTACAAGATGGTTAGACAGCTAGTTACATACACACACATATATACATACATACCACCTAAACAAACTTGAAATACTCCTTACTTTAGGTATACTCGTATACTGATTATAAGATACTCCAATGTGAACCACATAAAAAAATTACAAAGGAGTCTATAGTTTTTAGTGTATTTTGTAAATACATTCGTATACGCACATAAAAAGAAGTATGTCGAAAAAAATATACATACCACATTAGAAAAATTGTTCATACAACCTACATGATCTTAAATACTCGAATACTATACAAACATACCCTCCGTTACGCGCGACACTTTCTATGTTGTGAGATACGATATAGGGTGTAATTATACTCAGAAATAGAAAAGAGGCTATATATATATATATATATATATATATATATATATATATATATATATATATATATATATATATATATATAACGCACTTAACAAGTATTTTCTTAATTTAAACCGCATGGGGTGCGCTTCGTGTTCGGCAACTCTACTCCAATCGGCTTTTTTTGGTTTTGGCTTTTGGCTTGTCACTTAAAACATATTGACTTCTTAATTTCGGTTTTTATATTTTTTCCTTATTTCTTTGTATTGTCAAAAAAATATAATAGTGTATTTTAATTAAATAATTTAGAAAAGTATAATAACCATTATAGTATAATTTTAGCTAGAAACCGACGACAACCGGTGAGAGCTGCCCAAAATTAGCTCTTCCTTGGCCCGGCTACCCATGCATTTATCTTTTGTAATGTGTACCAGTAAGATTATATGTATACATATCATGCATGCAACTCTGCTTTGCCTGCCTGCCTCGGTTCGCACGGCGGTCAGGTCGTAGTTGGGCTCGAGACCTGAGCCGAACCATCCCGAACGGTTAGTATCGAGCTGGAATATGATAAACTTTCATTGTGTAGCTTTCGAGGTTTTTGGGATCAGGGTGCATGCTACTCTGATGAACCTTCTTCCATAGTGTCTGCGGATTAATTGGCTAAGAGTGTAACGTTCAGATCTTGAAATGAGATTGTGTTGGACAACTCGTTCTGGTACCTGACTGGCTACCATCCCTGAGCAGCTCAAACGAGGAAGGCGCACCGTGCAAAACGGCAATGCGCAACGTGCAGAAGGAAGATGGGATGGCAAGGACAGGAATCTCCACAAAAGAACAAAGAAAAGTACTAGTACCAGCCAATGTACAGTACCAGGGGAACACCAGCTGCTGGCTAAGCTCAGCTCAGTCTCCTTCAGTTCACTATCAGCTACAAGCAGCAGCAGCAGCAGCTGCAGAGCAGAGCACTGGCCAGTCTCCTGAATGTGTTCAGGCCAACTTCTTGGTCAGTACCTCACATGCCCATATGCCCTGTGGAATGGATGGATTGCAAGTGGACGGTTTGGACCTGGGTGCACATTCAAATTTGGAAAAGAAAAAAAGAAAGGGTTGCTATATGCCACTGCAAAATTTGTAGGAGCTAAGTTCTTTTTCAATTTTATGAGGATTACAAAGCTAGCTAGCTGGTGTGTTGGCAAAAAATAGCTAGCTAGTTGGTTTCTCTAATAGAGCCAAGTGTTTGACTATAAGTCAAGTTATAAGAGCCAAGTTATACAATAATCTGTCTTCTATTTGTCTACAAAAGATTGTTTTATTATTATGTGGTACCATGTCTCACATTCTCTTTCCTACTCCTCCTCACATACATTTATTATCTGGACCCACCACTGCATAGGCTCCCGTGTGCAGCTTGTTGCTTGCATGAGAGCCAAGCTCTCATCTCTCTCCTCTCTTCTCTCCTCTACATCAGCAAAAATACTGACTAGCTTAGCTATAAGACCATTATTGTACTTGCTCTAACCTCGCAGGGTTCCACCGTGTAAAGGCGGAGTGTGACAAGTTTGGCATGGTTTATCAGGGCACATGTATGATTTGTCAGGCGATTCGTTGTCACACCACGTCTACGGCCGAATAGGAGCGACAAAAACAGATACTAGTGAAGATCCTAGCCCTCGGTTCACCCAAAAGAGTTATTTACAACACTTGATATTTGGTAGACCGTAGACGCAATATGGCAGCATATTTTTTTTAAAAAAAGACATCCATGCAATTTTATACGGATGCAACACCTTCAACAAACACAGAGGCAAGCTGCACAATATTACAAACTCGTGAGAGAGAGAACCATGGTATAACCAACCAGACATATTGTCCCACTAAAAATAATATGTAATATAGGTATTTTTATTGGTTTTTCAGTGATTTTTAGCTTTTGATTCTTTTCAACAATCACTATTTATTAGATTAATAAACCATAATAAAAAACCAAAGCCGTAGACCAAAAGAATATGCCCATACACTAGTTGACGAAACATGACATCACAAGCAGTAGTGTAACAACAAGGTAGCAGGCTAGCAGCAAGCAAAAGTAGAGCTCTGCAATGCAAGCAAAGAAAACGGCCAATAAAGCTTTACACGGAAGGGAAAAAGAAATTCTACTATTACTCAACATTACAAAGCAAACAGTACCCTCCAGAGTAGGTACACATGCATACACGTTCAGTGATATAGCGTGTGCCTGCGCTTTGAAGGCTATTGAGCCTCTGTTTAAAATCCTAGTGTGCATAGAGGATACTCGTGCATATGTGTGTGGTGTGACTGGGTGTACGTAGGCTGTGTGCATCTGCCTTGTACATCTAAAAAACAATTACAAAGCAAACACAGTGAGTGGATTAGCTGGGATGAGGTAGGTGGGGTCCGATTGGCAGAGGGGGGAGGTAGGGGCCCTGCTCTGACCTTGACCGATAGGGGTGGCCCACACTCACGTGGCGCCCTTAGAGTAGGTACAATAAGGTTTAGTTAGCAGGCTATAGCAAATATAATATCAACCAAATCTTATGTGGCAGAGAGAGAAAGGAAGAGAGAGAAAGGAAGCTGGCTACTAAATTACAGCTAACTACAGCACGTAAAAATATGCATTTCACTCTCTTACACGTGGGGCCAAATAGTTATTGTAATAGATACCTTATTGTATGAACTATTTTTTTGAAGGCTATAGATGAAATGGACAAGTGTTATAGCCACTAGTTGGCTATACTATTGTACTTGCTCTAGCAAGTACAATAATGGTTTTATAGCCAAACTAGTCAGCATTTTTGCTAATGTGGAGGAGAGGAGAGAGGAGAGAGATGAGAGCTTGGCTCTCATGCAAGCAACAAGCTGGGCACGGGAGTCTATGCAGTGGTGGGCCTAGATAATAAATGTATGTGAGGAGGAATAGGAAAGAGAATGTGAGACATGGTACCACATAATAATAAAAAACTTTTTGTAGATAAATTATTGTATAACTTGGCTCTTATAATTTGACTTATAGCTAAACACTTGGCTCTATTATTGGACTTGCTCTTATGAGGCTCTGGTCACGGCTCGCATAGGGGTCCGGTCAATCGGCCCACGTGCATGACAAAATCCACCTCGTGTGTGTCTGTTCCCTTGCAAAACCGTCCGATCGCAACACAAATCTTCAATCATGTCCTCATCTATGGATATATATTTTTTGGACTACGGTTGATAACTTCTATTTGTGTTTTTAAGATGGCAACGCAGTGGAGGTGCCGACACAGACGACGTCAATGGTTTTAAGTTTAGAAAATCGTTTGAAGAATCCAGTCAGATCTCAGTTCGTCCATGGTTCAGATCTCAAATCAAGTTTGTTGTTCCGTTTGTTTTGCACTGCATTCTTTAATTTTTAACTAGTGAAAATATAGTATAGGTTCCAAAAAGATGGAGTAGTGGTACTTGACCTGCCAGCCTAGCTAGGCTCATTCCATCAGGTTTACCTTTTCATTATTCCATTCTACTAGGGAAGGAGATCAGATAAGCAATAGACTCTAAAAAAGGAATATCAAACTGCTAGGATTATTGATTTAGTTAGAGTTGTGGTAGCTAGATCACGCAGGATTCGAATCATCAAGCTTTTTTGAACAAGTCCTTGTATGTGTCTCTCATTAGTGCTTTGAATTTCCCTATCCATCCCAGTTTATTTATTGCAGCTTAGTTCTAGATTACAATAGTCAAAATTATTCTCAATTATGTTTATTGAGCATTTATAGTTACTGTCTATATACTACATCCATAGTAACAGGGGAATATCACTTGAGACAGTTCAATTTCCACAGAAATCTTGAAAAATTCTTATATTCCAAATATAACCCTAATTTAGGTCCTATTCAGAATGTGAGAATCCAACACACACAGGGACAGTAAAACAAATGAATTGAGTTGCATATCTATAGCTAAAAGATAATAATTTTCCAAGTGGTATGGTTGGATGCTTGCAATGGAACAGGCAAGGGGGATTTGGTGAGAGAATGATAAAAGGGAAAATTTCCGAATAGGTTCGTAGTTTTCGTTCGAATCTGTCAAGAGAATATATAATCTTAATTCTTCATAAAAAAATGCTATGCTAGCATCAGTGCTACTTTTGAAGCCACAATAGTATGGTACTAACCAATCTAGGTTGCCGTGACATAATTAACTCGTCCTCAATTGTTAGGCGATCGTAACTAATCTGAAATGTTCGTTTATTTCTGTATTTTTATCCTGTCGTTGAAGTTTGTTGAACTATGATTCTGAATTTGGCCAAAAAATAAATTGACATTTGGCTGCTTTTTCGGATGTGAATTGGACCAGTTGACAAGTTTGTGTTTCGAAACTATTAGTGCTTCTCTAGAAGACCAGGACAATACAATGCGAAAAATGACCAAAAAACACTGCTGATAGCTCATAACAGCGTATTACAGAGTGCTGCATAAACAGAACTTTTTATGTACGACAGAAAAATCGTTAAATCCAACAATAAACAGCCGTAGTATCTCCTCCATTCCGCAATTCTGTCTTCCTATAGCTGAAATCTGTAGGACTTAAGATGGCAACATAGGAAGAAATGGTGCTTTAAAAAATTTTCTCAAGTGTGCACTTATCCTTTGCTTTGATAGCTACAAAACTATGAAGATCCGGATAAGAACCTTACTTAAAATCTGGAGAAACACAGAGCTGTACCAATGTGAAAAAGCAGCAGGTGTGGTACTACCATGACTGGTCGTAAGACAAAGTGATCAGATACAACTTGAATGATTGTCGACCAGTAAGTGATCAAAACCAATATGGTCGTGGCCGTAAACCAACATGGTCAACAGCCAACATGATCGGAATTTGACTCGAGTGGTCAACGATCAAAGAATGGTCGGAAACTAATGCGGTTGAAACCGACGTGGTCGAAACCACTGTTGTCAAAACTAACGTGATTGAAACCAACGTGGTCGAAAGTCGACGTGGTCTAAATACTACTTGAGTGGTAAATGACCAGAGAGTGGTAAAAAACCAACACAGTTAATGACAAGAGAGCAGTTGAAAGACTAGCGTAGTTGAGGACCATTGAGTGGTCAAAAGCTACGTTGTCGATCACGAGTGAGCGATCGAAAAACCAGCGTAGTCGAGGACCAATGAGTGATCAAAAACCTATGCAGTCAAAGACCGATATGATCGTAACCTACATGGTCGAAGATCAATGAATGGTCGAAAACCAACGTAGTCGTAGACCAATGTGGTTGGAACCAACATGGTCAATGACCAATGTGTGCGATCGAATAACCAACGTGGTCATGGGCGGATCTGCCATTGGTCATAGGTGATCAGCTGAACACCCAAAAGTTTTTATAAAATACCAGGCATATAATAGGTATATTAGATGTATATACTATTAGTTGTGTTAAAACTATATTTTATGCCTGTAAATAAATTTAGCCCGCACTTTTCGTATCTCGCGTGCAGCCCATGTAATACATTAGACCCATTTGTCTTTCCACCTTAGCCCTCCTCACGCCCAAAGAGGTAAAGATATAAATAAAATCCTAATATTTATTCTATTTCTCATCTTGTGGCTATCTGTGTGGTAGGTGCTTCGACCTTCGAGTGGCGAGCGGGCGGAGGTGCAGGCTAGAGGCGAGTGATGACCGGCGGACACGGACATGGTGCTATGATGTGACGACAATCATGCGCTAGGTGGCACGCAGTGCAAGGTGAGTGTGTGGTAGCGTAGGCAAGCAGAGAGGTGTCGCGGGCAAGCGGGCAGTGGCACAACAAACACGGAGGTAGGGAGCGGGCGACAGGAAGGGAGCAGCACGATAGTTGGGAGGGAGCGTGGCATTGGAAAGTGAGTAGCACCTCCAACTTATTGTCATCGTCCTCTCTTCAGATCTAGGTGTGCCCCACCCCACTCCACTTATTTTCTTTCTTGATCTATTTTGCTCCATAGAAGGAACATACAATTTCCTCTTAGATGGACAGTTCTTGCTGATGGGGAAATAGCAAAAAAAGGCAAGATCAACAAAATATACAACTCTCATTTATCTCTATAATTTGTTGTTTAATTCATATAATTATGCTCGCCTTATGTTGCCTATTTCCTCATAAGAAATCATGAATTTATGTATTTTTATTATATCTATATACACATATCGTTGTATCGGTGTTTTGGGGGGACGGTGCGCTGCGGTATCAACGTATTCAAGCAACTTACCTCGAATCCGAACACCCATTCTAAAAATCCTGAATCCGCCACTGAACATGGTCGAAGACTTGAGAGCAAACCCGAATGTTTGAAGTAGGTTGAAATCCGACTAGAGTGAAAAACTACCAGTGAGAGGTTGACCTGTAAGCAATCGAAACCAAAGTGGTCAAACCAAGTCAAACATGACCAGTGAGGTCGATGACTAGTGAATAGTCAAAAACCAAAGTGGTCGGAGAACATGGGTTCTGGTACTACCATCTGAGATCTAGAAACACAATCGATGATCAGATCTTGCTCGTAGGTAGAATATAGCCAAGATGGCTTTGAACACGTTCCCATATGTCACAGTAAACAAGATCACCGAAGGAATCAACCCAAAAACTCTTGGATCAAGAAATCACCCGATTATGCCAAAAACGAGCAAAAATAGGGTTTCTTGAAAATCTTGCTATTGAAGTGACTAGATGATTGGGGATCGATTTCAAGAGGTTATCTCCATCTTGTCCATATCTTTGGTACAACAAGATC
This sequence comes from Dendrocalamus sinicus, assembly GCA_036346575.1. Classification (NCBI taxonomy): domain Eukaryota; kingdom Viridiplantae; phylum Streptophyta; class Magnoliopsida; order Poales; family Poaceae; genus Dendrocalamus; species Dendrocalamus sinicus. Next base: position 6,177,360 of record CM070654.1, on the reverse strand, counting down.
AAGAGAGGGGCAGAAGAGAGATCAAACCAACCAAAATATAAGCAACTCAATCAATAGGAAGAGATCAAGAAGGGGTTGAGAGAAGAGAGGAAAAACCAACTCAAACTGGAGCAAATTCAATTAGATAAAAAGATACACAAAACGTAGATCAAACATTGATATATTGCTCACTTAAGATGATTTATTTTACAGCTACTCCACCTAGGAGGATAGAGTTCAAAGCCTAGAGCGCGCACACACACACTAACCTTTCTGCCATGGAAAGGAGGAGGAGCTAGCCACCAAAAGGCTTAACTAACCTTGTCAAACCCTACCTTTTGCTTCCCCTCCCCTTATATAGCCTCACAACTTGAACCAAAATCTAATGGATCCACTCATTAGGCTAAATTAGGGATAACCTGTTAACCCCACCTAACACTGGGTTTTACTCACGCATGCTTCTTCGGTATTGAGCAATTTTACCAAAATGCCTCTTTACTGCTTTCGCTGAAGCTTCCTGCTTCCTTTTCCATAAAGTATCGTCTATGCTTCTCCATCTTTCATGTGGCCCCAATAACTTGCCGCTAAGCCTCTCACGTGTCCGGATCCCACCGAACCATCATCGCTTGCAAACGGCCCAAGTCACTTGGCGCACTGCATGCCTCTTCTCACACATGACGGCACCCGGCTTCCTTGACCATCTGGAACTTGACTCCTCTCTGAGCCTAGTCCCGGTCCACCTTGCTGTCACCCATCATGTCTATCACTGATAGGTCTCGCTTTGGTTCCTCGTCATCTCGGCTTGCAACCACCACGCAAGCATCAGTCATCTTTGGCGTCTCCCGGACTGTTCCAAACCTCAGCACCACCTTGTGCCTAGTCCTAGTCCTCCTACGCCTCACCATGATCTAGCTCGGAAGTTCTGCAACCAACACCAACAAGAAAATCGTCACGTAGCACCGCACAATACACAAAGACATTGATTTGAGCAATTAATCCATAGAATGCGCCGCTGGCTAGTCTAACATGAGTACTCAAGGTCTATGACTATCGATTGCAAAGCCTATGACTATCGACCGCAAAGCCTACGACTATCACAACAGATTGCTACAACCATCGCAATAGATCGCTATGACCACCGATCACAAAGGCTTACGACTACCGAACATCGACTAGGCAGTAAGCTATGACCATCGAGAACCGAGACCTCTCAACTACTAAGTACGGAGCCCTCCCGACTATAGAGTGCCTTCGAACTAGCTCTTCAGACTTCTCAACAAAAAGCCGTCCGAACCACCCGTCTACAATGTCGAGGACCATGCTTCCAACTACTATCAGCAGCCGAAGTCTGCCGGTTAGACCGCCAAAACAAAGCGGTCAGACAGCTTAACTTGAAAATTCCAATAGACAGTCCAACCAGAATGCAGTCTTTTGTAAAACCTCAAAAACCAAACTCAACCTCGGCAGATACTTTAATCCGAAAATCAATTACTCATCACAACTATAGGTCGACCTCTATATGGTCTCACAAAATCACAAGTGAAGAGCAAGGTAGGGCCTTCAAACGGATGTACTCCAAACTTTGAAGGTTTGGTGCAATAAGATTATACTCGCAGCTTTGATGATTTAGTAGAAGTTTGCATACTCCGTATATTATAACCGGGGGACTCTCCGGCCGGGGAGGCATGCCACGTCATGTTTTTGCGAAAAGCCCTGCGTTTTGCGAAATCACGTAGAGGTCCTCCGTTCTCGCAAACAGGTCCTTGCCTCTCGCAAACAGGTCCCTGCCAGGTTTTTTCGGAAAGCACCCTCCACTTCACCGATAGGACCCCGCGGTTTCCAAAATTATGTATAGGTCCTTGTTTAGTTACGTACAGCTCCTTGCATGTCCTCGGTTTTTTTGCAAAAAAGCCCTTTGATTTTTCCGAAATTACATGCGTCCTCGATTTTTTTTTAAGAAACGCCTCACGAATTATCATCTCTTTTACTTTGGTCTACGGTAGCTAGCGTGGCGTGACGCCGCGCTTACGTAGCTAGTATACTTTATGCGGAGTAGTTTCACATAATTCCAAACAGAAGCAAACAGCAGGACAAGTCGCAGTGCAAGAACAGGGATTGGCGCTAGCAAGAATTTACATCCAAGTGCATTATGAATCAAATTTCCCTCATACACTTGTTTGCCATCCACAAACACAAAAACAGTTGAAAAAAAACAAATCACGTGATTGATTGATCACAAAGTGAAGCAATAACCAAAAAAAAAAAAGGACGAGAAAGAACTCCCAAGAACACATCAAAACGCATTCTTATTGCTAATTGCTTCCTCAAAGCTCCCGTATTCTCGCTGCAGTTGGTTGTGTGGAGCAGAGCAGATCACCACCTCCTCTGCAAGAACGCCTGCCGGTCGTTCTCGGCGGCCTCCGACGAGCGGTCGAGGCGGCTGACGACGGCAGTCTTGAAGTTGAACGCCCCCTGCACCCGGTTGCACGACTGCTGCATGCCCACGCCGCTCAGGCTCGTCCGGGATTCCACCACCACCACCTCGCTTAGGGGCACCCGCTTCCGGTTGGCACCGGTGGCGGGTTCCGGCCGCTGCTTCGGTGCGCTATGCGACCGCACCTTGGCCTCGAACGACTGCGTGTTTGACATGGAGTTGGGGCAGTTGAGCGACGACGGGTAGCCGCCGCACACGCTCTTGGTCGGGGTGGCCGGCGCGTTCATGTAACGGGGCGTGCTCTGCGCCGTCGCCGGCCGGGCCTTCTCCAGCGCGCACCAGTCATAGTCCGGGAAGTGGCGTGGGGTCGGGACGGCGATGCGGGGCGGTGCGGCGCCGGCCAGGTGGCACGGCATCAGCTGCGAGGACATGGAGTTGGCGCACCACTCCTCGCCGCTGCCGGCGTCGAGAAGAGGGGAGCTCGCCCTGCGCGAGGACGAGCGCGACTTGGGTCGGCCGGTGTCCACCTCCACGATCTTGGGGCTCCGGTCGTACCCGTATGACGACGACTCGATGCTCGCCGACAGCCGCCGGCTGTACGCCGCCACCCCGTGCTCGCTCCGCGTCTCCTCCACGTGCCGCTCTTGCTGCACAGCACCATTGCATTTTTCTCGTCAAGATCAACAAAAACGAACGCACTGGTGTGGTGTAATGTAATACTACTACACAATCTTCTTGGTAAATTAATGGCGTACCAGCGAGTGGCGCCGCTGGACGGGAGGGTGGTGGAGATGTGGGAGGGCGGCGCCGGCGCGGTGGGCGCGCATGGTGGCCTGCGCGCGGACGAGGGCCTGCATGCTCTGCAGCGTGGCCGCCGCCTGCTTGCGAACGAGGTAGCCGCGCACCAGCGCCTGCAGCTTCACCAGCGCCTTGAGCGCTCGCAACGCCTTCTTCGCCTGCAAAAAAGTAAAAGAAAACAACGCGAGAGTTCGTTATACAAGAACAGCGTAGAACAAGAAGAAGAAACAGAGCAAAGACACTGTTCAGTCCTTCGTAGTTTTGTTGATTCCTTGTTGCTTACCAAGAAGCCTCGGAACGCCGTCTGGATCCTAACGGCGGAGGCGGTGGCGAGGATCGGCGCGCCGCGGCCCTTGCTGGTGAGCCACACGACGGCGACGGCGGCCTGGGCGGCTGCCACGGCCGCGTCGGCCGCCGCCGCGGTGGCCCCGGCCACGGCGATGGCGTGCTTGCTCTGCTCCCGCTCCGTCTCGTCGTACAACGACCTGAGCCACGCCGCCTCCGCGGCCCTCGCGATCGCCGCGTTGCCCCCGGCCGCCGCCGCAGCGGCTGCCTCCGCAGAGTCCCGCGACGACTTGCCGAAGCTCCACCGCTTGGCATTACTCGCCGGAGCTACCGGCGGCTGCTGCTGCTGCCTGTGCTCCTTGCTCTGGTCCTTCTTGCTGCCGCCGCCGAAGATGTTGCGGAGCCACCGCGCCGCCCTGCCCATCGCCGGACCTCACAACTCCGGCCGGCGAGAGGTGGCGGCCGCTCTCTCGGCAAGCTAGTGAACCAACGGAACAGTGAGCAACTATGAGTGAGCCAGTAGGCCCAGTAGTAAAAGAATGCGAGGTTTGAATAAGAGAGGGAAACGGAAGCGCGTGGGTGGCGTCGGATTGGAAATAAAATAACATTCGAGTGTTTTTTTAAAATTAAGAGTATTTAGATATTTTATATAAAAATGAGTACAATTTACTATAGTTAAGAAATCAATTTTAAATAGTTTAGAATAAAAACAGTCAAATTGATCTGCCAATCGGCGTTAGATTTCTATCCAACGGATCCACGGCCATACAAGCCCCTCCAGTCCGTCGGCCGTGCCCCCTCCAAAAAAAATTGATCTAAGGCGTTGGATCTCCATCTAACGAGGTTTGAATAATCGAGCGCGTGGGTGGCGTCTGATTGGAAATAAAATAACATTCGAGTGTTTTTTTAAATTAAGAGTATTTAGATATTTTATATAAAAATATGAGTGTTTTAAACCATAAAAAACATTTAAATCTTTCTTCTTTTATGTATGTACTCTAAAAGATATAAGTACTCTGAATTATAAAAAAACACTCAAATTTCTCTTCTTCCATATATATACACCTCTTGAAAAATCTGAATACTCTAAGTCAATCTTAGACACCACCGAAATAAAAAGGAAGAGCTAGACGATGAGGGCAGCCATTAGCGGACAAAGCATGGCATGTCCTGGAAACCAGCAAAAGAGGCCTCTCTCTCTCTCTCTGGCTTGACGCCATTACATTAAAGAAATGGCATTATATTAGCTTCCAAGAAACGCCATTTGCCATGCACGAGATTCGGGGGACTCAAGGTTCAAAAAGGGGCAGGGTAAGCCCAAAAAGACTCAAACAAGGAAGAAGAAGGAAAGGAAACGAATTTAAAGGCATCAAACCAATTCGAGAGCAATAGCTGATAGATTAGCCATTTCTTTTGCAGAATGCATTTTTGGGGAGGAAGAAGACTAGAGCATAGGCAACGCATCGCGCGCACTTGCGTCACACAGAAATTACCAGTACTACTACTAGCTAGACGAGAGAGAGAGAATTGCAACTTTTGAGAATGCTCTCTCCTTTACCCCCGGCGACTCGACGCGCACGGCCAAGTTGCCAAGAAAAGCTCACACCAACGCATGCGCGCGCACACGAGATTGAGATGCGGCCATCGAACAGGACAATGCGCGCAAGCAAGAGTCCAAGCAGCGTGCATCCAATGCAAGGTAACAGGGTGATCGAAAGTTACAACACCATGCATGAGAGAGAGAGAGAGAGAGAGAGAGAGAGAGAGAGAAACAGTAACCACCTCAAGATCGATCGGTGAAGACGAGAGAGCCTACTTGGATCAGCTGGCTGGGCGTTGGAGATGAGATCGATCAGGATCGGCAGAAGAGATCTCGCCCACAGCCCGCGTTCCCTTTTGAGCTGCCACTGCCGGTCTCGTGAACACCACCTTGACTCCTAGCCACTGTTGCAGCAGCTCTCCTCCACCTCATACGCACATGTCACACCAGTACAAGGATAGCTTCACGCATGATGCGTCCACCACCACTAGTCTTGGGCCATGTTCATTAGGGCTACAGATGATGATTTTTGATTATCACTAATGATTTTTAATTGTATTTTTTGAAATAGCGGTGGACGACAGAGATGCTGACATAGACGGCGAACGCGTCGATGAGCTTGGAAAGCATACTTAGAGAAGCTGCTTTAAGAATCTGCTTAAAGAATTTGTTGGGATATGGGATAGGTCACATTAGTGCAATATGGGGTAGGTTATACTAGTGCAAATTAAAATTTTCTATCACGTAAACTAGAAAGTCATGTGGGTAAGAGATTATGGCTTGTTACCATTAGATGTGTAGTACAGCAGAAGAAGAGTTAAAGCAGCCTGGTTTAACATAGTGTGCGTCCATATATTAGAAGTAGTCGATTGTCCATGAGTAGTAGTTGATTTTTACGAGCCTATCGTCTTCTCGTGATCATCTTGATCAGCATCGCAGTCACAGTAGCGTCTCTACTGAAGTACACACGTCCGAGTTTGGAATGTCATGCGCTGGTGTGCTAGCACCAGCGCGCAAAGCAGGGTCTGTTAGAGGTGATGGCTAGAGTTTCGATTAGTGTGTCTTAGACATATGCAACCCATAGCCCATGCACTCATTTACATAGAGACTCTGACTGGATCCATATCCAATACGAGTGGAGATCGAATCCCACTCGAAAAGCCTCGGGCTATACTTTATCCATACGAGTGGAGATCGTATCTCACTCGAAGTCTATCATCCAGACTCTTACTATTCCAACTCTTTAAGTGTGTGATCTTATATGTTTATATACATTTAGTTGTAATATGGAAACACCTTTCCGATCACTGGTCGCTAGTGGACCCTAACAGAACATACCAACCTCTAAATATACACAATATCAATTTTGACTAACCTTATGCAATATGATCTGCATCTAGATTTTAGTCACTCACGATCAACTCATAACTCCTTATGACTAGATTGCATATGGTCATGACTAATTCGCAGACTAGTCTGTGATATGTTCGACTAGTTCACGACCACTCAGTATCTCCATATGACCAGTTCGTATCCAGTCAGACCTATCGACTTGTTTATGTATTCTCCTTTTACCTCAAGATATCTGATCGAACTCCAGGTGGGAAATATGTCATCTATGGACTATTCAATCTTTTCTCGATGTAGTGATGGATAACTTCATGTGATCGACTCTTTGACTACTTACGATGTGGTCATGCACTTTCTTAATTCAACTACATCGAGGGGCCCAGAGATCTCTTCTGTTATGTAGGAGAGCAAATCACATATCCGACCAGTCACTTACTTTCGCATGTTTTATAGTATACTTGAAAATTACATTTATAACTACCAGTTACGAAGTAACATTTGGCAACATCTAACTGCATTATTACACATGTACGAAACTATGTTGATTTCAGGTATAAGGATTATATATTATAATTACTTGAGACCAACTAATGACACATAAGACATAATAATCTCAACAATATCTCAAGGTGGTTAATTCAACACCATGTTCTCTAACATGTGTTTATATTATTAATTTGATATCCTCATATCTGTGACGGGCAAAATATAGTCATCAATCAATAAATATGCTGATCTATAAGTCACTAGTGTTCCAAATAGTGACATCTGACCAAGGATTTTTTTTAGCATGATATCATATAACAAATAAAAGGCTTTACCAATAAGTCATACACTTGCTAACCTTTATAAAAGATGATTCATTCAAGTAATATAATAATATTTAATTTAAAAATCACAAATATAAAAAGTGATATAATCATTTTTATGATTGCCTTTAGGATATATCACTATCTAAAGGCGCACCATTTGAAACCAAAAACACAATAGAACAGTACCTTAGTTATGCATGGCAAAAGGGTAGATGATCATAGCTACTAGGGGTGGAAAACAGTAACGGATAATTCATTTTATCCGATATTCGTATCCGAGAAAACATGAATGTGATAAGCAAAATCCGTTTTTGAAAATATTCGTATTCGAGAATATTCGTATCCGTATTTGAGAGTATTCGTATTTGCATTCGTATTCGAGAATATTCGTATCCGTATTCGTATTCGAGACTATTCGATTCGTACTCGATCCGTTTCTAGAACCCATGAAAAATCCGTACAAATTTTGTGATTCAAAATTTGAATTTAGGTGGTTTAAAACCGGTAACGGGTCAAAAACCGGTGAAAAATCGGCAAAACCGTTAGGAATCCGTTTTTATCCGATATTCGTATCTGAGAAAATCCATATTCGAAAATATCCGTATTCGTATTCGAGAATATTCGTATCCGAATTTAAGAATATTCGAATTCGCATTCGTATTCGTTTTAAAAATATAGATTCGTATTCGTATTTGAAACTATTCGACCGTATCTGGTCCGTTTCCACCCCTAATAGCTACCATGCATGGCAAAAGGGTAGATCATCATAGCTACCATTGCAGCGTACCACGTACTACTAGTAGTAGTAGTGTGCACCAGCAATCGAAGAGTGATACTGCTAGTGCTAGGAGGAGGATTTTGTAGAGACGTCACCAAGATCAAAAGCCAGGTAGGACAATGTACCAGCAGCAGTACTAGCTAGTAGTACAACATGCAGGTGCTCCTCCTATATATGGATTCTATCCATAGCTATGTAGCATTTGTATCTAGCCTTGCAAGGTTCCAGCAGCACAAGGTGTGACCCCAAAAGCTGTTTAAATAGGAGATGAGGGGAAGGAGAGATTGTAGAAAAAGGCGTGCAAGATGAGCAGTGGTATACGCAACTGTGCAAAGCAGTCTAGCTCATTATAATAATTAGAGACTAGGTTACTTTCTCATTATTACAGTGCTAAGCCACATAAGGCTAACAGTTATAAACACACAATTCAGCTCGATAATATTACAATAATAGTTGTCCTCTATAAATTAATTATACAAGATACTTAAGTCTGAACAGGAAAAAAGAAAATAACTTAGTACCCGTTTGACCTAGGATGGCAAGCTACAGTCACATAATCGTCCAAACTACCGTATATGGTCTTTACCTCGTCGATCTCCCAGTCAGTGTCAATCTTGTATCCCTGGGTGCCTTCATTTTGCACCCCCACCCTTGTCCGCCATCAAGTATACCCCAGCTATATTTTGCTCTGAAAGGGGGAGATTTAATAACAAAAGTGAGTGCGGGTACTCAGCAAGTTTTAAATAATGATGCACATATATTTTTATTTTACTCTAATTCTTACCTGGCCTTTATTTAGAAACATAATTTATTATTTGAAGAGTTTTTAAGTTTTAAGTATCCAAAACTATTCTAACAATCATTCCAGAGGAAAGAAAGCCCCTAGTTAGTTCCTGTAGACTTATCGAAGAGATTGGTATCAATTCATAATTTATTTAAAGTATTACGTAGAATTGTATCACTTTACTCATAGCTATTCTGAATTATTATGGAGATTACGTCTTTGCATTTTCTTAAATGTGATCCCAAATTCAAAATACAGAATATTTTCTTCACTTTTATTACCATATCTCTATCGGTTATACATAGCCGTTGGTTGAGTGGATTTGAATACTTGACACTCCACAACACTAAATATAGGTGCCTGAGACTCACCTTTTTATAGCCCAAAGTCCAATTGAGGCCCTAACCCATCCTTTATATATATTCCTCCTTACCCAATGTGGAGTCTATAGCAATAAAGGAGAACAACGTGTTTTGCCCACCTGAGATGGGGAAATGGTTGATACGGTTTTATGACTCATTCCAGAATGAAGATTATTTGTAGTCCTTATATTATATCCATATGTAGAGGGTCTCATCTAGCCTTGAACATCTTACAGAGTACCCCCTACCCTTAGGGCTATAAAAAATAGCTTGAGGCTCACGAGCTACTCGAGCTTGGCTCGGTGTAGGCTCGATTCGAGCTCGGCTTGAGCTTAGATGGGCCTAGCTTGAGCTTGGTCTGAAGCTCGTGAGCCTACTCAAACCGAGCTTGAATAGTTCGGCAGAGCTCATTCATGCACGGGCCTTGCCATCTCCAACCCAAGTCCTAACTCCCGATTCCCCATGACCCTATCTCTTCTCTCTCTCTCCCTCTCTCCTTATCTCTTCTTTTCTTCTTCCATTTCCTTTCCTCATTTTCCTTCTTTATTCTCCGCTTCACTAGCCGAATCCCCACTTCTTGCTGGCACCAGCCCCCTCGCCCATCGGCCCAGCCACTGGCCTTCTGGCACCACCCTCTGCGTCGCCCCTACTTTGTGCGTCGACTTGGCCACCCCTACGCCGCCTCCAGCTCCTGCTTACCTGCCGTGCTTTCTAGCCTCTAGCACACCGCCCTGGTTTGGCCGCGCCTGGCTTGGCCGTGACGCCCCTAGCTCGGTCTCCCCTCTGACTCCCCATACTCGAATCCGGCCAGATCCATGGCCGCACCCCCTGCAGCTCGGCCATGGCTCCTCCAGCTATGGCTTACCTGTGCCACCCTTCGGCCTAACCCTAGGTCGTCGCCCCTCCAGTTCGGCTTCAGTCCTCTCGCCTCCCCCACGCCTCCGCCCGGCTCGGCCTTCCGGCGCCGCCTCCTCCCCCTACTCGCCTAGCTCCCCAACTGCCACACCAACCCTCAGTACTCCCTCTCCTCTCTACTCCTTCCCTCCTCTACTACCATCCTTGTGCTCTGTAATGGCGACTATGGGTGGTTGTATTACTTGTTTACATGGGGTGGTTGTGAACCTACGGTGGCTGTGAGGGTTTGCTTGGTTTTTACTGATTCATACGCTACTGAGCCTACATAAGCCGAGTTTTGTCCGAGCTGAGCTTGAGCCTATCTTAAAGCTCGACGTTAATCTCAAGCTTGCTTGAGCTTCTATCGAGCTCGAGCTTACCAAGTCAAGATCGCTCGAGCTTGGCTCGTTTACAGCCTTACCTACCCTCCTGCATTATATACTCATGTAGGCTACTGCTCTTTCAGTGGTCCTGCCCTTTTTCTTTTTCACCATGTTTAATTCTTTCAAATCCTTGTTCCTCCTCTTTCTTTATAGAAATTAATTTTAATACAAGGTGATAATAGTAAAATAAGTGTAGCAAAATAACTAGTCAAAATAAACAACGGCATGCTTGCTCGAGTACTGATACTAGAGGTCGACCTTAGTGGTGGTCTGACTGGTCTCCTCCCCATGGACCAGTTCTCACCCACATTATTTAGACCAATATGATCTATGTCATTTAGGGTTATTGTTAATATTCTGAACTAAGCAAAATCCCTTGTTGAATAATTTGCATTATTTTGGAATCATTTTATTCTTCGGGAATTTATATGCTTTACTGATCTGCTAGCAATATTTACTGATGTTATTTCTGAAATTCTCCGAGTCTTGTTTTATTTTGTTTTCTATGTATTTGCAGTTTTATTTATCAACTCCTATATTATATTTGTTGTTATTATTATTTCTTATTTTTTCTGTTATGGTCTGTTATCCTATTGGACCCATTTGCGCCTATAGCCAGCCCACCGACCTGTTTGCCCCCTCTCTCCCTTATCCTTTCTCTCTCCCTCCCATTCCCATCGTGCACACACATATGCCTCGACTGTCCTTTCTTCCTCCTCTCTCTCTCTATTGACTCTGCTACCGGTCTCAACCCCGTCAGCTATAGTGCCACTGATCGCACCTCGGGCACCATCCTTCCTCTCCTTAGTTGGCTCTCCCTTAGCACCACCAGTATTTCCTAGATCTGCCAAGTTCTCTCATTCCCCTTCTCCCCTCATCACTAATTTAGTCTAGCCTCATGGTGGTGGTTCAGGGCACGGCTCCCCTGGATTTGGCCCATAGACGGTGGTTCCTAGTGTCCTCTCCACCAGATCTGCCGTCGGTACTATTACCTCTGCCTCTACTGGCGTTACTTCTTGCTCCTACAATACAGTTTTAGCTTTACTCCTTTCTCGGTGCCGCTAACCATGGTGTTGCTAGCCTTGACTCTATTGGTATTGACACATCGCGTCCCGTGAGGGCCTTGCTTTGTCGATGCTGTGTGTCTCCCACTGGACTCTTCACCTCCATCGACGCCGTGCGTCTCCCATCGGACTCTTTGCCTCCACTGACGCCGTATGTCTCGGTGGAGTCCTTGCTCCATCGACATCATGGGTGAAAACTAGAACTACTACTGGATGATGAAACCCACTAATCCGGAGGTGCCTATTGGCCCTAGACAGTCTGGTATCTCGATAAGCGATTGCTCTTATGCAATTTATTTGTTAACGGGTTCTAACGGTAATTACTAACTTGTTTTATTTGGTTTCTTTTGCTTCTCTGGTTGTTGTTTTGGATTACACGTGATCTGCAGGTACTCACATTATTTTGGTTAGCAGTGAAGAGAACTAGGGTCTATCTAGCTATGTTGTAAACTCATAATTTACATTGTAACTTGTAATTGTAATTTTAACTTCGAACTTCAGCATTGTAATATATGTATGTAATTAGACTTTTGTATGAATAACTATATAATGACATTTATTCTGGGTTGATTTACTTTAATTCTTGTGTTGAATTATTTACCTTAATTCTCATGTTGATTTAATATTTATTTCTTAAGCACTTGATTTTGGTTAATTAAGTTTGAGGGTTATCACATCCTCCCCTCCTTAGAAAATATTTCACCCCCGAAATCACAACTTACTTGAAGAGGTTAGGATAGTGCTCAAGAAGGTCTTTTTCTTTCTCCCAAGTTGCTTCATGAATAGAATGATTTCTCCATTGTACTTAGCAAAATCAAATAGTGCAGTTTCTCAAATTTTGGTCTTTGATTCCCAATATTTTTAGAGGATGTTCTTTATAAGTGAGTTCATCTTGCAAAGGAATGTCCTTATTTGTCAATTGTTTTGAGGGTGCTTTGAGGCATTTTCGGAGTTGCAACACATGGAACAAATTATGTATTGTTTTTTAGAGAAGACAGTAGGAGAGGCTTCTATTGTGTTATATTAAATAAATAAAAGGTATTTACAGAAAACAACTATCAGAATAAATATCTACCCCTTAGAAACGCGAGTTCATGGTCGTCATGCATTCTCCCCTTCCCTCTCTATAGCCTTCTGATCTGACTACGATAGAATTTGGACCATCCGTGTCCTGCCCCTTCCCTTTGCTCTCTCTCTCTCTCTCTCTCTCACACACACACACACACGATAGTCTTCCTGTTTCTCTGTCTCATCCCCCACCTCTCCCATGTTCAAACAAACAAGCTACTACCTCTCGTTCCATTCTCTCCTTCCAACCCAAAGATGGCGCGCTGCATGAGGGGACACGACCCATGATGCTCAAGCTAACATGACACCGCGTTGCATGGGTGACAAAAAGGACACGACCATGGCAATAGAAAATGAAGCGCCCAACAACACAAGCAAAAATAGCCCACAGGCCTGCCAACCGATGGGTCGAAGGGACGGAGGGGGCTAAATGGCAACATGACATGGTTTCAGCCTATGGATGATAGAGTCCTTTACCATGAGAGGCTACTGTTGGGGTAGTGACCCCCACCTTTACCCATTCAACCTGTTAGGCCAAAAGGCCCATTAAGCATGTAAAAGGACATTATACCCCTAACACGATGAGCCATAGCAAGGGCATTTTTGTAATCTAGCCTTAAGGCCACACACACACACATATATATATATATATATATATATATATATATATATATATATATATATATATATATATATATATATATATATATATATATATATATATATATATATATATATATATATATATATATATATATATATATTAGTCCTAGGAAGGAATAATGAGAAGACAACTAATTCATTGTTCACCCACTTCTAGTGTGCACAAAGCTCTAGGTAGGCCCCTTGTGGACTCCCCATAGCCCACTTTTCTATTTCTAAAGCATTTAAGTAGGAGCAGATAGTGGAAAAAATTACAATAACTACACTCTAGATTCCCTTAACGAATAAATATATTCAAACGGAGACTTTCAAGGTTATGGACAAATATAATGAAATAGGGGAATAGCAAAAGTTATTTATAAGAGATGTAATGCTAGCTCAATCTTATGCATAGGCTCCCTCCATTGCAACTAAGGCACGTATCCACAGGTAGTAGTAAATTTGCATTTTGTAACAAAATTTATTTTATCTGCCCATGAAATTGTCACTGAATTCTATTCTGTCTGGTCATTAAAAATGGTTGTTTTTAACAACCAACTGTGATAACAGAATATCACATATTGTTTTTGTTATTAACAATCTGTGATATCGTACATATCACAGATAGTTATTTTTTAAAAAAACGTCTGTGATATCTATATATCATAGATGGTTTGGAGCACCAAACCGTCTATGATAGATATTCTAAAAGTTACGTTATTTTTGTTTTCCAGCTAGCCTCAGGAAATACTAGCATGCCCTTTGAAAATAAGCAAGAAGATCACATATATATATAGCACAGGACAATCTTTGCACAAATCTCATAAATAAATTAAACAACGCAAGCAGATCACATATATAGCACATGACAATCGTTACATAGATCTCACAAATGAATTAAATAATTAAATGAATTATTTGATTAAGTACAATTGATTGATTACAATTGTATCCAATGTTTCAACATCTAATCACCATTGCCAGGGTGAAACTCTCCAGTGTTGTTTATGAGCTCTACTATCAAGAATTGGGAAAGTTTTCCTCGAATTTTGGTAAGTTTGTCAAGATCGATTGCACTTTCGTCGAATTTCACATGTTGTCGTTAGGAGTAGTTAAATTTATTAGTGCACATACATACATACATACATACATACATACATACATACATACATACATACATACATACATACATACATACATACATACATACATACATACATACATATTGATAATTACAAAATAATTATTGGCAGGTTGATAAACCTCTAGATCATTTGTCTTAGCGTCCATGATTTCCTTCATATGGCGACAAATGTAAAATCCACATAGTTGCCCTGTAGCTACTGGTGGCACTGTAAAAATAGAATTACATACATAGATATTATCAATTCTAGAGGCAATATAACGAAGTGTGATATAAGATTGTTGTGTTATAGCGGGTACTGGAAATTGCGTCTTGTGTCGCAGTGTGGCGCTGGATTCCTTGTGTCTCCTTCCCTAGGCAACATAAGCATTGAACGACCTATATAATTCCAAAAGGTTAGCTTAAGCCATTGCAAACGAAGGGAAGATTACAATAGAGTTATGTATGGAGGAAATGAGATTAATTGTCAATTGCTTGTTGCACATGGGTGAAGTTATTGTTGCCACTAAGTAAGGACTCAAGGTATATTATCTTACTCCACTTTGGTATAATCACGATCAAAATCTAATGACCCCTAGTCATGTGTATCGCCATAGTGATTAATCCTAAGTTCATCTAGTACTACAAATAAAATTTGTATGACAACTAATGAAGCACTTACCATTGGTTGAAAGATACCATGATGTACTCCTTGTCATTGTGATCAATCAGTCCCCTCATTATGTAATCTTGGACAGGATGCATTATCGTTGATGGATTGCTCAGAGACCAAGTGTGGGTTGAGGAAACCCACCGGTTCTCGCTGTCGTCGAACTTGTTCGATCATGGATCTATACATAACCAATGAGTTATGATATTTATCGGTATTACATGAATGTAGAACATGATTATACAATACACTTACAATGTCCAATATCGTAGAAGTGAGGCGTCGAGTTCATCGAGGTTGAATAGTAAGAATAAGTCTTCGAAGGTCACGACGAAGTAACCTGATTGTGGAGGAAATGCGCCGCTGTGTATTTCACGGTGAATCCACTATGCCAGTTTGGCCTAATGTTGGACCTCTGCATATACCAAGTATGCAAAGTATTGCAAACCAGTCCAAGCCTGGGTAATTGTGACTCGGGGACCAACGACACTCTGAGAATGAAATTTCATTGCCCGGGAGGTACCTTAATCTTCTTCGGTTGGGTCTTAGTGCCTCACTTGCGATACATTTTTGGCGGCGTCCTCACGGGAGTCGATGCGATGGGCTTCTGAAGCGGAGCTTAAGGTAGAGCCATGGGAACTGATGTGACAGGTCCAGGGTGATGTCCCTCTTGGGCCACTAGATGTGGAGATCGTGGCATGGACAGGTCAAGGGCGATGTCCCTCTTGGGCTACTGGATGAATGTGTGGACGGTATTCCCTGTTGTTATAATCTCTTCATTTGGGGGCTTCTCAAGAGGGGCGGTCCTAAAAACATCATTAATCATGTCTACCTGGACCTTCATGAAATCGGTCTCTAGTTGGATATCGTACACGAGCGTCCCTGACAACCATGGATACGCAATCCCCTGTCCAGCATCAATTGGAATGGAGCCAATAAGCCTAACTCTGAGGATGCACGGCATGGCCTCCTACATATATAACGATACACAATGAGCTAAGGTGTTCACCAGGTCTATCTATGTAGCATTCTAGAGAAGTACATTACCTGGATGTCGTCGATAAATAAGTGGGCATCGCTATTTTCAGTAATTGGTGTGGATGCGCAGCTACTCCGACGTTGAAGGGGACTGGGTACTACATTAACGGGGGTGAGTTGCGATTGGCCGTGGACTTGTCTCAATTCTTCCCTTAATGAATATATTTCTTCTTGAAGTGAGGTAGTTTTCTCTTGAAGTGAGGCAGATAGCTGTTCCTCAAGTTGTACACGAAGCTCCTGTTTTATTTGTTCATCGCGATAGGCCTTGGATCTCTTCCTACTATATGCCTCGGAGTCATTTGGGAATCCATGCCTCCAAGGTACGTAAACCCTCAAGCCTCGTGTGTGACCTAGGTGCTCCTTGTTTTCCAGGGCATGTGATAGTATATCCCTCTCCATGTCTTCTTCTAGGGAGCATTAGGAAGATTTGGTAGTGAATGCTTGTTGCAAAAGGTAATCATGTTATTTTAGACCTTATGAAGTTCAAGAGGTATTAATAACTATATAGTTTAACATATCTTACCAGGCGTTGGCCCCTCTTGTATCATTTCTGAGTCCGCCACTACTTATAGCCTCTTAGTTTTGGGCCTAACGCTCTATGAAATCCTGGCTCCGCCACTAGACCAAGGCGTTCTCGATCGATGATGTCGTAAGTTTTAATTACCATGAATTCTTGTGATACATTGGCAAATCCATTTGTCACTCTATGTTAGAACAAATCTAGTACTATCTCTGTTTCACTGTATTTGTCCACAACCTACATATACCATTGTACACACATGCTAAGAATCACTAAATCTAAAAAAATACTTCCTGCAATCACAAATAAATGTCATTCAAACTTTTGAAACTTTGACTTATATTTTTAAATATATAAATTGGATACGTGAAAATCATACGTGTAGATTTATCTCGAAAAGTATTTTCATAATATTATAATTTTATTATATTTTATAAATATATTACAATAGAAATTAGTGGTCAAAGTTATGTTTTGAATAACATGTCGATATCTGAAACGACATGACATGTATTTGTGACCGGAGAGAGTAGTTAATGAAAAATAACCATATATACCTATTAAATGATATAACACATCCTCCTAGTCTCTTTTAAGGCATTTAAGTAGGCATAGTGAGTGGGAAAAATAATAACTACACTCTAGATTCACTTAGTAGACAAATATATTGTAACAGATACTCAAGATCTGAATAAATATGGGGAAACTGAGAAAGTAGTATTTGTTTTATACTTTCTTACACGAAAGGAATCTTTTTTCAGAGTTATATCGTTGTTTCAGAAAGTTGTTATTCCCTCCGTTCTTTTTTACCTGGGTTCCTAGAATCTATACCATCAAACATTTTAAAGTTTGACCGCTAATAGACTGAAAACCATCTATATTAGTTATACGAAAGTTACATTATTAGATTTGTTGTTAAAAATACTTTTAATATTGTAATTTTACTAATATATCTTAGACTAAAGTTATAAAATATAGCGGTTAAAGTCGTATCTCGGAAACCATAAAAAGTCAAAAACATCAAGTAAAAAAATGGAGGGAGTATTTCTGAAATTACAACTTGTCTGGAATATGTCTGACAGGTCGGCGAAGATGTAGTCGCTGAACTGCAGACGGCCGTAGAGAAGCAAGGTCTTGACATGCGCGTGTCCGCATTGGTTAGTAGTTCTCCGACCTGATCTGATCTTATTTTTGTCAGCGCAAACTAACAAAATCTGTTCTTATGTTGGGACCACATTTTAACATTTACCTGTTCATGGTTCAGATCAATGACACTGTTGGGACGTTGGCTGCGGGCTGCTACTATGACGAAGATGTTGTCGTTAGCATGATATTAGGTACCGGTTCGAATGCCGCATATGTTGAGAAGGCAAATGCCATACCAAAGTTGGAAGGTGAGTTGACGAAATCAGGAAACATGGTAAGGTTCAAAGACAAATTTTCACTTCAAGTAACTAGTGCATACCCACTGCCCAAAATCACTTCTCTACTTTTTGCAATCATCCCACTGTACTTTTCGCATTTCAGGTTATCAATACAGAATGGGGAAACTTAATTCTACTCATCGTGTCTTCTGATCACGGACTATGATCAGGCATTAGATGAGGAGAGCCAATGGTGGATTTAGGATTTTATGAATGGGTGTTCGCTAATTACATTGTGATATATTTTTTAATATATACTTATATTGGTTTATAAAACTAAAGATAAAAGTCACATTTCTAAGTCTTTTAAAAGTCAATAACACTAAAAAAATTTGAAATAATAAACTAATACTAACACTTTATTTGGTGGCAGCACAATTACAACTTTTTAGAGTAAAACTATTACAACTTTAGGTGACAACACAAGTGTACACTTTGTTTTTAAATAGATATTAACTTTAACCCACTTCTCTTTTCTTATTTTCTGTGTTAGCATATTAAATGGTGTTTTTTCACACGCATAGAAAAAGAAGTAGTACATGTTTTTATTTTTGATATATGTTATCTCTATTTATGATTTATCTCTCTCTAAGACTAACAATTAACATGGGCATTTTGATGAACATATTGCTTCCGAAAAATAAAATATAACTATTTATAAACCAAAGCCAACTCTACCAAATGATTTATATTTTGGATTGAAAGGATTATATAAATTCTTATGACCACTAGATTTATGACAATTGGCACCATCAAATTCCTTTGAATAAAACATCTAAAATATCTAGATATTTTTTGGAAACTATCTGGATTTTAGAAAGATTTTCAAATATTTTAATTGGTCCCTTTTGAGGAAAAAATATCTCTATCATTTATGATAAAGTAGTTGAGTGCATGTGCTTGATAAAGTAAGCTAGTGTTGCACTTTGATAATCACATTTTTTTTTTCTAAATTGAGTATTAACTAAATAAATACTTCCTTCAATCACAAATACATGCCGTTTTGAGATGTTTATAGTCAAACATTTGAAACTTTAACTATCGATATTTTTTTATAAATTTACATAGAATACAACAAAATCGTATGTATAGATTTGTCTTGAAATGTACTTTCATAATATTATAATTTTATTGGATTTTACAAACATATTAGAATAGAAATTAGTGGTCAAAGTTACATTTTGGAGACCGCATCGATGTCCGAAATGGTAAGTGTTTGTAACTGGAGGGAGTATATTTTGCGAGATACATCTTAAATTAAAACATTTGATCATTATCGCAAATTTCGACCATATGTACTTATTCACATCCACCATCCACCAAATCCACCAACAACCAGTCCTGGACAGCAGTCTTCCAAGATTCATAACTTCTGTCCTACTCATTGAAAAATCATGTTCATGTGATCTCTATAATCCTTAATTATCTACATCTTTCATGTTGATAAATCATCCAAATTGTTCCGTCTAGTAATTTTAATTGACAGATTGATATATGCTACTAGAAGATGATAAATTTACCAGACAGCAGGATTACAAAATTAATAGCTTAAAATCTATTTATCCAATCAACATAAATAAATATTGTACTGAAAGCTATCGAATTTCTCTACAATTATCTAGTAGATGACATTCCTAAATTACTCTCATACAATATCCAAAATTACAGGAGAATAATATAGCATATTAACTGATACACTAGTCTTTTCCCTAACGAATACTTGCTACTTGCTCTCTAATCTTAACTCTAATATCTAATTAAATTAACAAATGTCGGAGAAAACCAAATCATTACCCAAGCGAGGAGCGAGAAAGCCACAATATTCTCCTCTCTTTTCCTGCCTCCCCCCACCCCGGCTCTTTTCCCATTGCTACTCTCCTTTTCTTCCCTTGATTGACACCGATTTCCCCCAGGTTGCTCGCTACTCCCTTGCGCCAATAGTGAGCAGCTAGACCGCGCGTGCACGCACCAAGGCGAAACTAGCGAACACGGTAGCCGAGCGATGCAGTGGCCAGCGCCAAGTAACATGCATGACATGTGGGCCTTCAATCAGTCTCTCTTTTTATTCCACACGAACCCTAGAATGGACCCCAAACCTCTCTCGTCTCTAGTTCCAGCCCATCCTCTTCCTTGAACTCTTCTCCATATCTCGTCGTGACGACGGCGACGGCTATTGCTTCGTCGTTTGTCTCAAATTCTCACGCCAACATCATTTAACCCTCGAAGCGAAGGAATTCTTCTCTCATAGGCGTCATCGTCGTCCTCCGCTCTGCCGGATTGATCTCTTCTTTCACTGGTAAGGAAGCCGTAGCTTGCTTGGATTGTTGTTCTAAGAGTGAGTTTTGTCTCGAGGATCTTTTCTTTTATGTGAGCAATCTCATCCAAATCTTCCTTTCTGGGATGGATAGTCCAGTCCAATGGAATTTGTGGTGGATTTGCATGCTGCGTTGTGGAGTACCAGTAGCAGTTTATTTTTTCATATGTTTGGGGGTTCAACTAAATCCCCATGTCCCACGTTAGGTCCACCCCTGAGGAGAGCTTAAATCCTGGTGAGCAGGCAAGTTTCTCCGCAAGATGTGCATAATTGTCAATTCATGTTAAAGCTTTACTAACATTGTCAATAACTATGGTTTGTTCAGATCTTCGAGAAGTTGATTTCAGGGATGTACCTAGGCGAAATAGTAAGGAGGGTGCTTCTTAAAATCTCCTCGCAGTCTTCGATTTTCGGCAATGTCAAACGTACCAAGCTCAATACTCACTTTATAGGGGTAAAATCGGGTTGGATTCGGACGGATATTGCTCATATCGTATCCTAATCCACATTTTTTTTCTCGGATTCGGGGTAGGATACGGTAAAACCGGATACGAATATGAATTCGGAGTATTCGGAATTTCGAATACGGTGCCGCCGGAACGGATACTTGACGGTTTCGGATCGAAAACAGATAATGTAGACAGATAGTACGTGCATACGGAAAGAAACATATGCTAAACCATATCACCATCACTTCAAACCTTAAACTGTTAGACATAAGTACATAATAGTGATTATAATTCATCAACCGAAGATGGTGTGGTATTTCCCCCAAAATTGCCTATTGAGGTGTGACGTTTCAAGATGAATCTTGATTCTTGACGGATAACATTTTTCTTTTTTTTGGCTAAAGAAATTTTACTAAATTAAGGTAGAGACAGTAGACAATTGGGGATAATAGACTTTTGACAAATTTACCTGTTCATTTACTGAAGCATGCCAAAGTTCATCGTTTAATAATACTCTAATTATATGCTTTTCATTCCATTACCTAGGAAGAGTGATCTTAATGAGCAAATTTAGGATTCCAATTGCACAAGCAGCAGAATTAGAAATAAAACATTATTTTAGTATTTGTATATTTATAGTTGCCACAACTGAATGTCATATTCCTTTTAGAGAACTTAAACTTGAACGATTCAGGAAAACTTTCTATACACTGTACACCTCAACCAACCAACATGATAAAAAACAAATACTAGCAAAATAAAAGGTGAATTCTTAGCTCTTACCAGATATCCGACCGGATAATTATCCGGTATCCGAATACCGATACTATTCGGTCGGATAACAACTCTCCCGAATCCGAATCCGACATAAATTATCCGAATCCGAATCCGACCAGATACTAAATTCCCCTCCCGAATCTAGTACCGACCAGATTCGGTAACGGATCGGTCGGGATTAACCCAACCCATTTGCACCCCTAACTCGCCTCATCCTGAGGACTCCCGATATCTCTGCGATGCACCATGATGGCACACCTGATCTGAGGATTGTTGCCGAAAAGCTGGAAGAAAACCTGAAGATCAAAGGCACGTCCTTAGAGACGAGGAAGATGGTTGTCGAAATCTGCGACATTGTCACCAGTAGGTCTGCCGTCTGCCCGGCTGGCTGCAGCAGGGATTGTTGGGATCCTCACGAAGATTAGGAGAGGCACCCCGGCGACGACCGGAAGACGGTCATCGCCATCGACGGTGGACTCTTCGAGCACTACACCGAATTCCGGCAGTGCCTGGAGAGCACGCTGAGCGAGTTGCTCGGCGAGGCGGCGTCCAAGTCGGTGTCAGTCAAGCTCGCGAACGATGGGTCGGGTCTTGGAGGTGCCCTGATTGCAGCTGCTCACTCTCAGTATCTGAATTGATCACTGTCCATAACGCGAGTTTCAGCTTTTCTCAGTGACTTTGTGCTACTGTTAGTGTAGTGAACTTCTGTATAAAATATTTTCAAACAAGTTTGATGGGACTCCACAAACGAATTTTCAAATGAAAAGGGCCTTATGTGTGTTGTTGCAATCTCCAGTATGTACAGCTCTAAACTGAATTCCCGCCAGTATAGAATAGAATAAAGTTTTGGTTTCATCTTCTGTCGAGACTCGAGAGGCATCTATATTCTACACCGATTCTTTCCCCTGATTCAAACACCAACATTATAACAAGGAAATCCAGTTGTAAGTGCATTGCATATCTTTCAATTGTTACTTTACTACTGAATAAATTTCATCACAGCGGATCATTAACATGCAATGAAGTACCAGCTAGGTCCTAAACTTCTAAAAATACTCCGGCAAGTCTAGCTCGCGCAACCGTGTCACTTGGCTCATTTGGACTTTTAGCTGAAATGCTTATGTTGCAATGAAATAAGGGTATGGCGATGATGTTGATCATTATGTGACCCATAATTGACTAACTGATCATCCACCTAAACGATTAGATTGGCAACATATCTATTCCACTGACATGCCATTGTTTCCAGCGAATTATGAGTCATTACACCTCCAAATTGCTTTATAGATCAATTTGGTACAGATAGATCGATGGTCCACATTCGTATTAGGGAATCAGACACCCCTGCAACATCTACAACGAGACGGCAATACACATATGCAATAGCACAAGCACTAGCAGCACAGTCTAGCATGCTTACATCAGGATCAACAAGCGCTCGCGAATGTGTCAACATCAGAAACATGTTTAGCATAAATGTATGCATTAAGTTCAGCAAGTACAACAAAAGACATCCAATTTTTTTTTTCTTCTAGCAGCTCCACTGAGAAAAAATAGCACACATTCTGAACATGACTGCTTGTCCAAATGTAACATAAGATCACTCTTCCATTGCATCGCCCTCGGTCACCTCAACCTTCGGCTTCAGCTGTGTGATCTTTGTGGACAATACCTCTGCAAACAAGAAAAGGATAATACATAACTTCGTAATGCTCAAGCTTCTCTCTATATATTCTGCAACATTGTATACACTTACCAGTCTGCCCCTTGGTGAAGCTGTATCCCTTCGAACTAACGTAAGTCCTTGGATTTGGCAGCTGGTGGTTTCTCAAGTACTCTGTCTTCCCCTGGTAATGTTAACAGGAGACTTGGTTAGTGAAGCATGGGAAATAAAAACACACACTACTACTTCGAAGCAAAATAATAAGAACATCTTCAGGTGCTTCAATCAAACCGAACATACTCTACTGTTTTCTGAAGATTATAAATATAAACATCTGGCCTTATTTTTGGTACTGAGGGTACCTAGACAGTCAAATGCAGCTGCGTATCACCAGCTGAAAATCACAAAGGTTGGCATCCTACGATTTGCACAAAGGCTTCTACCACATGGTAAAAGGCAAAATGCAGTGTAATATATTACTGACTTGAGCAATTGAATAGAAGGAAACCGGCACAGATAATTCAATTGAGCATTTGACTTACTAGTAATTACAACCAGAAGTGTAAGTCAACCATGCACAATAAAGACTATCAAAATAGAGTAGTAGACAAATAAAATGCCCTGAACATAGTTTGGAAGTTCATTCTCCAAAAAGTGAACTATTTATCTGTGTTTGTTAACATTTGCAGATAGTGTTTGTCCATTTCAGGAAAATGTAAAGTATTTATCTGTGTTTGTTAACATTTGCAGATAGTGTTTGTCCATTTCAGGTAACAAAACAGAACTTACATACCTTGGTTATTACACAAACATCCACATTGCTGCCACTACCCAAGTCATTGAAGATACCAGCACAGATTGCCTCGGATACAAGTTGTATTCCCTCCTCCCTCTAGAGGATAAAACTGAATTAAGTAAATACACATAAAACATAAAAAAATATATGATATTAGTTTTTGCAAATAGAACAAGCATTATGATCCACAAATGCTACTTGAGTCACCTCATATAGTCATATGGCAATACTCATATTATCCACATAGTTAAGTACAGGAACTGTTACATTGTCCACTTACTGTGAGGCCTTCTTTGTACTTTGATTCAAACACCGACATTGCGGCAAGGGATCCTGAACCCATCGTGGCAAAAGGAAGAGTATCCGTGGAGCCGTGCGGATAGACCTGTGCATTCAAAAATTTAACAACACTACTCTATATCTCTGTTATCAGAAATTCAACAACAATTATACTCAGTTACTCACAGTGTGTAGATGTGGTCCAGTAACATCTACTCCGCCAAGAACAAGGGCAGCACTGACATGACCTTGGTAGCTATAACATAATGGCATAAACATGTGAGATGTTTGCAGTAAACTGGAATTGTGCTAATGCGTGTGTGAGTGAGAGCACCTAAAAAGATGTGACTTCAGTAGTGTAAGAGCAGTTACAACTCTTGACTCGCGACCAGTTGCATAACGGTGAAGCTGTAGCTGGGAGCTGACCATATCTGGAGTCAATGCAAACATGCTGATGTTTTTTGTGATAGATACATAAAGAAATTCAAGGAAACAAATGAGGGTTGGAGATTGATCTATTAACTAGCTTGCTTTCTTTCTGCTATCAAGATGAAAATGAGTTCTTCTTTACCTGTTACAGCCTCAGTGTCAGCAGCAGTTCCTGCTCCACAGCAATATATGTTTGGTGCCATATAGTGAATTTTCTCACAGTTCTTATCAGCAACTATAGGTCCCTCGGTTGCCCTTGTGTCTGCCCCAAGAACAACTCCATCCTAGTTATAAAACATATTTTAATTAATCCAACTTATATCAGCCAATTCTTCATGACAACCATAGAAAGACGTAAGTCTGAAGGCATATGTATTGCACAATACTTCATCCATTATTACTGCACTCAGAACTACTATGAGGCTAAGCATAAACAAATAATGACACCAAACTTGTACACTATTCAACAACAAATATATCATTCTGAAAGACGCACTAATCGTCCACATGTAGCTGAATGTGGTATGTGCCACAGCAGAAGGTTAACAGGTTATTATCGCCTATCAGACAGAATTTCCAGTGCGCGAATTGTAATCCTAGAAAAGGGCTGCAGTAGCTCACATGATAACTAGTAAACTGCCCTGGTTATCCAATATCGTTCAGGCTCATGAAATTTGCATACGCTAAGAGCTCGAATGCGCACGAGGCAGGCACACTGAGCAGTGAACACCAGAAAACACACTGCTGGCAGGAGAGCAAGGCCTCACCTGAAACACGAGGCCGACAATGGTAGTCCCGGTCTTCCTGAACCCGGGGACCTTGAAGCCCTTCTCTTCCAGCATGCCGTTCCTGCGGCACAGGTCGAAGCTGAAGCCGCCCTTGGCAGGGAGATCCATGGATCCGACCATCCTGCACCACAACCAAGAACAAATTAAGATCGCGCCAGCCAACTCCGAAGTCACCGCAGGCCGCAGCCTATCCGCACCCCCCGCTCCGCGGCCTAGGCATCATCTATCTCGGTTCCGCACCAGTGTCCTCACCGATCTAGCAAAACAAAGCTAGGGAAGAAATCGCCACGGACGGAAACCCCAGAATCCAATCCCCCGAGCCGAGCCGATTGATTTGCGGCGAGTCGAGCACAAAGGAAACAAATCACGCACGGACGGGCGGGCGGAAATCAATTGGCGAAAGGACGAACCTGGTCTCGGGATCGCGAGTGGTTCGGAGACGGGGGGAGGAGAGCTAGCTTCTTCTCCTTGTTCCTGTGCTTCTTTTCTTTAAATAATTTATTTGTTTATGGGTTTGTGTTTTAGGTCGCCGCGAAGTTGGAGTTAAGAGCTGGATTGGGGGAGAAGAAAGGAAGGGACGGACGGGCGGCGGCGCCAATATTCGTGCTGGGCTGCTTGGACAGAGTTTTGTGGGCTTTAGGGGTGGCCCGGCCCTCTGTATAGTGTAGCAGGCTTTGAGAAGGCCTGGGCGTACTCAAACGATTCAGTTGCCCTTTCTTGCTATTATGTCTCCGCGACGTAGAAGAAAGAATTGAGGTTCTTAACCTTCTCTCCCATCCTCTCTCTCTCACATCCTTTTTCATCTTAAAAAATCTCTAACAAAAAATCATCCCATAAAAACAAATTAACTACTAATTTTTTTGCCTCTAATAAATTTTTTATACGGATCTTCCTCATTCTCTTTATATTTCCCTGCTTTTCAGTCACCGCTAATGAATAATGTTACAATAGATGTTAATATTGCTAGATCATCTTACTCATCACTATCGAGTGAGGCCACCTCTGCTAGCCTCAATATGGTCCAAATTGGTCGTAGGTGATACGATAATATCGATGCTTGGCTGAGAATGTGGTCTAAGTCAAGCTTGGCAGTAGAGCATGTTGTAAATATTGCGGTATAAGCATATTTGAATATTTAATTCCAGCCAAACATATCAAATGACCATATTTCCAGCACAATAAGAATGACATAAATTGCATATAAATATGAAATTCTAACTTGTCATTCATAATCATAGATATATCTAAAGAATATAACATGACTACTACT
This sequence comes from Dendrocalamus sinicus, assembly GCA_036346575.1. NCBI lineage: Eukaryota > Viridiplantae > Streptophyta > Magnoliopsida > Poales > Poaceae > Dendrocalamus > Dendrocalamus sinicus. The sequence goes on along the minus strand of CM070654.1, from coordinate 6,150,647 downwards.
GAAAATAAACAGCAAAATATCAATAGCAACAATGAAACAATTAAATCTAGCACAGAACAAAATAATTGTTTCATGATTGCTCTCAGAACAGAGTTGCGCAAAATCAAAGATTTTGGCCTTCTCATGCTAATATCGATATTCATCATGACTAATCTGACAACTATAGACTAGGAATTGAGCTCACAAAAATGAATTCCTTTGTTCAGGTGCTAGAAAGCGAAAACAGCAAACTGAATATTTCGGTCTATCAATTTACAAATAGCAACAAGACATGCAGTATTGAGAGAACCACTAGCGAGATAATATAGAACAATAGAGTGAATACAATCTGCTCTAAACAAGATTGAACAAGATTCTCCTCTGCATCACGGAGAAATCAACAGTATGTAAACTAATCTTCTTGGCCGAAATAAACCTAACCAACAGACTAAACGATAGATCACCAAATGAGCTCAATTCTAGTTTAGCTAATCAGATTACTTTCAGATTTCGATATTATCATCACGAGCAAATACAAGGAGCCCACAATCATTCACAGCAATCCTCCAATTCTTGAGCAAAATAACAGATCAAGAAATCTGCTGTAATGTACAAAGGGTAAATATACTCACAACACGAACAGTATTCAAAACTGTCCGTAAGCGGATGAAATGCGGGAGAAAACCAATCAGCGCGGCAAGGCACGATGGATCGCTCACCCAGAAAATCTATCAACCCACTATCACGCGCGGGTAGATGATTCACGGAGATACAATGCCGCTCTTCACTTCTCAACTGAAAAACCAGAGGTGAAGTCGAGGTACAGAGATATGCCGCACAAGACCACAAAGTGCTCCAGCCAAGAGTACACAATCACAATAGGAACCGGCGCCGCCTCTTCTCTTCTCGGGCAAAGCCGCAAGTTCACTGAATCCCCACACCCAAATTAGGGTTCACACAGGGAATCAAAGAACCGGCCTCAATTGAAGATGGCCGAAGCCACCAACTTCAGCGCAGCCCGCAAAGGAGAGGAGGAAGAACTCGAGAGAGCAAAAATCGATCGGGAGTCAAGAAGATGTATCTCAAACCGTGTAGCCGAGCCGGCATATGAAGGGGAGACGAGGTGAGCCGCGAGGTGGCACGAGCGGCCGGCTCCGGAGAACCCGGGCCTGCCCGCGCCTCCACCGCCGCTTCTTCCCCGCCACTCCCTCCATCTTTCCGCCGAAATCGCCAGATCCAAAAGGAGGAGACCAACGGCCGCGCCGAAACCGCACGGGAGAAGCACGCCCAGGAGCGCACGGGAGCTCCCGGGGAGGAGACTCAGTCTCCTCTCCTTATCCCTTCGCGTGGCTCACCGACAGGTGGGCCCCGCCTTCCTTTTTTTCCTTTTATTCAATTGGGAAATTCCCAATATGCCCTCTCATATACAACAGAGCATAGGGCGGAGCTTGAATAGGTGCTACGGTGGAGCCAAGAGCATAACACAAATCAGACCCATCAATATTAGATTGACGTGCTGATTCATATGATATTTTTTACGTAGCAACTCATGGGCATTAAATTAGTATATATGGTTTCGATATCTTGCTTAGGGTCTATTCTTTTTAGCTGAGACTTATAACTTTTAACTGCGGTTTGTAGTTTTTGGGCTGTTCGTGCAAGAGATATAGAGTAACAGAAACTCACGTGCGGTTTTTGCCGATATAATGAAGTTGGTACAGCATGTACTACAATTAACCAATAGACTCCATCTTGAAAAGATCCCAGTTTCAAAGTTAGTTACTATAAAATGGTCATAAGTAGAAGCCAAAAACTGAAAAAGAATAAGGTCTTAGTTTGGTCCGTGTGTTTAGATGCATGCGGACTGGAGCAGTTACAAGTGCTGTGTTCTGCACGCTGCTACCGTCTACATTAGTTTTAGGCCTGCATTTTCCTTTTCAGTTTGTTCAAGCGATAACGCGAAAAGAATCTAACGAATTGTCTCCCCTAATTTCCTCTCTGACCATGCAGGCGTACGTGAGCTTTGTTCTTGCACCAGGACGGGGAGCAGAGATTTCGTTCAATAACAACTAGGGCGAACGCTGGGACGTGTACGAAAGCCTCTTCGATGAGCATGGTTACTACAAGCACGGCAACAAGCCTGACAAACCAGCATCTTCTTAAAAGCCTGCTCAAAAGTGTTTTAGCTTCCTGGCTTCTAGATTTCGACTTTTATTAGTTTTTCTTTTTCTCTTTATCCCTTTGTGTTGGAAACATAGGCAATATTTTAATTTCAAATTTTACTAGAAGACAAATACAATAAACCAGTAATGCAGAACTTACTATTAACAGCAGACTACTCATCATACTTCAGAATATACACAAGAAAATATAGTAACAAAGTTGAATGAACGTGCGAACAACTTACTTTTTCGCCTGATGAAGAACAGGAAGTAGCGCAGGCTTGACGTAGTGCAGAATGTAGAAGATGCAGTGCATTGAGCGGTCGCGCAGATGTGCGCTGCCCAGAAACCTTATTGCCGCCCCGTGCAAGAACTCTCTACGGCAACGGTTCAGAGATAGCCGCTCTCCCTCCTTTCAGGTGCACACCGGGAAGAAAGGTTGGCGAAGTTTAGACAGGGCAGTACAAGAGTACAAGTTGACAGAAGTAAGAGATTTAGGCAGTGAGGAATTCTCTCTTTTTTATACCTTGGACGTCTCCAAGTATATATAGATATGCAAATTACTCTCTAGTAACTGCCCCATTAAACTGAAATAATTCACTAGTAACTGCTCAATTATTCACTGGTAACTGATAACATTTAACCATTTACCCATTAATAACTGCATGTCATCAAAAACCCAATTAAGCCTTAAATTTAAACGTTTGAATCTCATTCAAACAGAGAGAGTGAGGTGCAAGGTTTAGCAAAAATAAAGATGGACTGGGTCTGCCAAGTGGCGCGCCACGTCACGGCACAGTCGTGCGTCACAAGTCGCGTGATTTTCACGCGAAAATACGCGCTCATGCATGGCATGTATGCGCACGTGTGTGACTAGACAAAACCCTCCTCATACCATCTCTATCCATATTCAAGGAGTGGCGAGGACTCCACCTTATAAATCGGTCTTCCTCACCTTGCCTTAACAATATGGTACTAAATCATGCATACTTTGGAATTAAGGAAATGAGTCATAAACAAATGGGCCAATTTCTAACACTTTGTATTGTCCCAAAAGATATAGCGGTATTTTCTAATTTTTCTAAATTTTTTATTATTTTTCTCATAAAAAAACTACATGCCAATACAGTGTTTTTGTAGTCACAATACACACAATGTTCTTTTTAGGTTCGACTAATGGTTTTTAGTTGTGGCTTATGTCTTTTAAACTATTTGTGAGAGAGTATGGAGTAACAAAAACTCACGTGCGGTTTTGGCCGATATAAATGAAGTCGCTACAGTATGTACTACAATTAACTTGTAGACTCCGTCTTAAAAAGATATTTCATTTAAAAACTAGTTACTATAGAAGAGCTGAAAAATAATTTTTAGAAGCTGAGAAAAAAATTTATAAGCCTTGAGCAAGCCCTTCGTCGTCGTCTGCTGCTGCTTTGGCTACTAAGCATATTATGGCTGATGTGGATAGCACGACTGCTGCCCAAGTTGAGATTTCCACAGGGTAAGCTTATATGATCTTCTGCAATCCAAATTTTATATCAGTCACTTCTTATTACTTACGTGTGAGATGAACGAGAATGATTATTTTTCCTAACTCGTCAAGAAATTTGAACTACTAATTTTGGTGTGTTGCCTGTGCTATCATCACGAGGTGTCAGTGGTGGACCTAGAATTAAAATTTAGATATGATGAAAAGATCCAACAGTAGTATTCAATAGCAAAGCAAGACATACACAATCCACGTTGTAATCACATTGATAAGAACATATGGCAAACTTAAACTACAGTCCGCATTTGACTATCTTTACTATTATAAAAATTGGAGTTGGTAGTCGCCGTCTATTCTCTCAATAGAAAAGTATCTCTTAAAGTTAAAAATATTTACCCATGGTGCCATCTAGAGGGAGTTGATGACCACGTGATGTACTCAAGATGGATTGTTTCCCATGCATGATCGAATTCTCAAAACCGCTATCTATAGTTCAAACTTTCAGATCACATCCCATGACCTTCTTTCTTCACATATTTCTCCTAACCCCTTGGTCGTCCTCCCTCCAAATGCCATAAGCTGACAATAATCATAGCAAAAAGTCATGGCAGTGAGATGCGACGGAGAGAGAGCGTGGCCACTGAAGATCACCACTAGAGAAGTAGATAATGCCAAATAGTTCTTCATTTGCATACCAGAGGACAATAGGTTCTTCATTGAATTTATCGTTGCTGCCTGCTGCTGCATCACCACTGGTCTCTCGTCGCCGATTGCTGCATCATTTCCAGCCAACCATCGCTGCCATGACAAATTGATGATCATCATCTTACTACCAGATACATTGCTAGCCCGATCAAGAATCAAAGTAGTTGTCTTGTATCAGCTGTGAGCCCATGACTATGTAGCTTGCATGGTATGTGGAGTTAAGTTCTTGTCTTTATATCTTTCTTTTACTAAATTTAAATTGAAGCTTTTTTGTTGCAATGAGACTAACTTGAAGAATTAGTGGTGCATCTTTCTGTATCTTTTTTTACTAGAATGTTTAAATTTAGATGACAATGCTTAGGGGAGTTGAGTTGTTGGGATATTATTCCTATCAAACTTCTTTAATTCAATTTTAGTTAAAACTCTTATATAATCTGTAGCCTAATTGATTGCATGGTCACAAGACCCATGGGGCCTAATTGATTGCATGGTCACAAGACCCATGGGGTCTACTATGTATCCTAATTGCTTGGTCCAATACTTTAATATATAGCCTAATTCACATAGCACTCTCGCATTGTCAGGCTGCAATGCAACAATTCTGGCTTTTGGGCCAGCCTCAAACTAAAAATAAAAGGAAAAATGCTATTCACATTAGATTTATCTTTTCATTTGTTTCTCATGGCATAATAATTAAGTTAGTAAAAATGCTATATGTGGGCCTTGTTTTCGGGATTGTTTAAGAAAATTATACATGAGGCAAAGATAGAATCTCAAGTATATTGTATAAGATTATACCTATATAGGTTCTTTCAAAGTACTCTCTTCAGTATTTTATTTGATGTTATAATGTTATAAGAGTCCATTAGTTCTTTTTAATTTGATGCTTTAGAGTGGTAAAGTGTTCTTTTTTTATCTAATATAACTCCTTTTTGTACCTCCATAAAAATCTCTAACAAAAATAGAAAAAAGTAATCAAACAAAAAAACAAATTTCACCACCCTAAAATTTCTCTAACAAGAAAAAACAATATAGCTCTACAGGGTGCATGGCAGAGCCGAGGGTGCGGAGGCACGATATGCCTATCCCAACAACAGCGACTCGACGTGTTGGGATAATAGAATTTTTTTATCCGTAGCAAAGTATGAGCATTCAACTAGTATAAAAGTGAAGGTAGAATATAGAAGATGACACCTCATTAACGAAGTTTACACAACAATTTGTCACCAAAATTCCAAATTATTGAACATTAACTTGCACTCCGACTACCACAGATGATAGCTTCAACATTGTCTACTTGCGCTTCTCTAGCTACTACAGCATTTCTGCTTGCACTGGTACTTTGGGTCGAGCCGATCAACGCAATGCTAAAATAGCTCTTCAAATCTAGCAAATCAACTAATCACAAATCACAATCCATTCCATTTTAAAATTTCAACTAATTTCTTCAATTCCCCATTGTAGCATTGCTTAATTCCTTATTTACTTAACTTTGCCTTTTGATTTGAACTTGGCATTTTGAGGAACCAACCTAGTGGCCAGCGCTGTGCAGGACAATACATAGTAGTTGCTCCCTGGCGCTGCTATGGCTGGCTACTACACCATTACGTAACCTACCTTGCAGCCGTGTCACTCGATGCTTGTTACCCAGCACTAGCTCATGGCTTCACGTGATGAGCCAACTCTCTCTGAAATCTCGTGCCGCTCTAACCTCCCCATCAATGGCCGATGATGCTATGCCACTGCTGCGCACTGCCTAAGCCTCCAATCACCACCACGATCCATAAGCTAGGGTTAGTCAATTGAGGGGAGAGAGAGACATGCTTGATGGCTTGATGAGTTTACACTTGTTGTGGCGTGGTGGGCTATTCGAGTGGGCCTCTTCTTCCTTCTATAGACAGTAGAAGCTTTGGGTGCCCCGGGCCTTGGCTGGCGGGGGTGCCTGAAGGGACGGTCCGCCCCTGCCAGGTATAACACTTCTGGAGAACAAGATTCTAAGCAACTTGTCGATTCTAACAAGAAGCATTAGGAATCTAATAATGAACCAGGAAATGATGATGACTCTAAAAGGAATAAACTAGGAATTAAACAACGGATGAATAGCTCTCTAAAGAGGAAGATGAATGAGAAGCAGCTAGAGACTGAGGTTCAATCTTCCAAGAAGAGCAAATATGTTTGTGAAGGCAAACAATGTGAGAGACCATGTGAGATGTCATTGGTTAATATGTGTTAAACAATTGGCACATTTATCGAGTTGAATTTTGTTTTTGCAAAAAGAACCACAAATTTCAGTGCACCTAGCAGTGAGATGGTTGATTGCTCTGTAGGGCCGGTCAAACCGGTCGAGTTGGTCTTGGGTGAAAATGGGGCATGCCAATCTGATCAGTAAGGATGAGCAGTCAGGCTAGCCCAAGAAAGTTTGAGGAGTTTTGGAGATTCTAGACCAAATTAATGTGAGAGATTATTTGGTGATGAGTTTGCATTAGGTTTCATTGAAAATAGAGTTGTGAGGTAAAACTAGATAGAGTTTTCCCGAAATTTCCAAAGAGGGTTTGTTTGAGGACTTATCCAAAAAAGGAGGCAGTCTGATCGGTTAGACCATGGTGGTCAGATCGACAAGGTGGTGGTGGTCAGACTGGTAGGGAAATGAATTTCTAAAAAATTGGGCAAATTTGGGAGATTTGATCTCGGGTTGATCTTGGTTCTTTGATCATGGTTGTGTTGTATTGCATGATGCATTGGTTTGACTAATGTGAACCAAGTGCATGGAACTTGAACTCGATATGGTTGCTTGCTCTTTGGATGTACAGGTGTCTTGGAGGATATAGTGGTCAGTGGCAATGGACCAGGACTAGATAGGAGAGTTGAGGTCTAGAGCTATCTTGTAAGTCTTGGTAAGGCTATGGGGCTCAAGTGGGAGTACAGAAAAGACAAGGATCACAGGGAGGTGAGTTGGTGCATATAGTGTGCCAAGTGATGAGACCGATGCACGTAGAGACTGTTCGAGGGAGATCATATGGATGATGACATGATGGCTAGTGATTAGACACTACGGATGACATGTTAAAGCATACATATATGCTTTCAGGTGAAGGTAATGATGGAGTCAAGGGAAGGTGCCTAAAAGCTTTGTCAGGGGTATTTTTATAGTTGGTCAAATACCAGAGTTGGTGGCTTGATCAAAACCATGACACAAGGAGGCACAAAGAAGAAGTGGTTTAGGTCAAAGAGAGCTAGAATTGCAAGTAGATCAATCCCTAAGGTGTTAGATGGTTAAGTTTTGTAAGCGCTTTGAAAAACATGTGTGAGTATGTAAAACCATGCTAGTTGGGGTTCATAGGTTCCCCATTTTCCTTAATGGATTGGACCCGTTAAGGGTGTGTATGTATGTGTTAGTTAGTTAGTTAGTGGGTAGGAGAGGAGGTGGCTAGATTCAAGGATTCTAGGGTTAGGCTTTCATCTTCCATCTTTGTCTCATTCCATGGTTGCAAGAGAGAAAGTTTGAGAGAGGGATAGAGTGGTGTTGTGGCTAAACTTTGTAAACATCCATGAAGTTGTAAACATCTTCCTCTACTGAATCAACAGAAGCTTTATCTCAATCTTGTTCTTGATTGTGTTCTTGCTTGTTCTTGAGTTTGATTGATGACTTTGTGTTTGTGGTTGTTTTAGCTCAATCCCATTCTTGATTTACCTTACTAGGATATGTGAGAATAGATCTAAAATTTTTCATCCCTTGGATACTTATGAGCAAGAGCTAATTTGGGTTTTAGCTCAATCCCATGCTTGATTTACCTTACTGGGATTTTTGTGTTCTTATGATCTAGATTCGATTATCTTAGATTCAGTGGACTTGAGCCTAAGAACCTTATGATTATTAATTGGTTTAGGTTCTTGATAGCTTGAGCAAGTCTCACATAAAATTGGAAGTGTTGGATGAAATTTGGGAAGTTCTTGAGATTTGAGCTTTTGTCCCGAGTGGTTTTTAGACAGGGAACATGGGACCGGTCAGACTAGCCTCACACTGGCTGGTTGCAGTCAAACCTCTCATTGACTTGTGGTCTAATTGACCATGCTGAAGGTGTTGATTTTTGTTGGCTCAAGTTTCTTGCTATGTCGTGCCAAGTTTAAGTGGTGTAATCTAAACTTGGTGACTATCATAGTATTGAGTAAAGATTCGAATACCAAAAGGGGAAAAATTTTGGAATCATTCACCCTCTGTTGATTGCCAGCACTAGTCATACAAGTGGTATCGGAGCCTAGTTAAGCCCTTTCTCATATATCTTAACTAGTCTTAAGAGTCGTGGCATCAAATAGGTATTTCACCAAGCCACCTGTCTTCGATGGTGTCGACTTCCCACATTAGAATGCAAACATGGCTACTTACATTCAGGCCCAAGGCTATACAATCTGCGAAGAAATCAAGAGTTCCTATGTTATTCCTGAGGATGATCAGGACACTCTGGCAAATCTTTCGGATGTGGAGGCAAATAGTAAGGTAAGGAACCTCCTGATTTAGGGACTCGGCATAAATGTGTTTGACCGTGTGTCTCATTTGCCTTCAACGTATGATATCTGGTAGACCATGCATGTTATCTATTTGCATCCTGTGTATTGGCTCACAGAGCACGGTGGTTTGTGCTCACCCTCACTCACTCAATTAATCCAGAATCAGGAGTCAGATCACTACGCTTTAGCAATACACTTGGTCATGATGGTGAATAAGATGAAGATGTCAAGAACTAGGTTACGAACCCCAGTTGGTTGCCTGTGGGCATGTCCTAAGGGTTGATCGTGCAAAACTGCACACCCACAAGTGCACGGGCTGCCGCTAAGATAGCAGCGAGATGTCGTGTTCTCCACAGGGACTAGATTACTAGTGACAAGGCACTTAACCAAATCTAAATCACACGAACAGGAATTTAACACTAACTACTGAACCTAACAACTAAAGGCGAATTGAAGCGCAAAAGAGTGGAAGTAAGAGAAGGGAATAGATAAAGGTGCTAGGAATAAAACTATATAGAAGGAGAAACAAAAGAACTAAACCTATTAAGAGAGAGAGAGAGCGAAGAATGATTAACTAGAAATAAAACAGGAAGGGCTAAGGGATAAGAAAGAGAGAGAGAGAGAGCAGAGAGAGAGAGGAGAGGAAAGGGGGAGTCGGCTAGGCTAGCGGGGAGAGGAGAAGAAAGAAGGCATAGGTAAGAAGAGAGCACGGAGACAAGCAGACTAGAGAAGAGATTTACAGACAGAAGAAATCTTGAGAAAAGAGAGAAACTGATAGAAGAGGGAAGAAAGAAGGGACTGAAGAAGGAGAGACGACTAAGAGTTAGATTGAAAAGAGAAGAGATATAGAGATAGAGATAGAGAGAGAGCATGAGATCACGACTACAGAGAGAAAGAAGAAAGGGGGTAAGAGAGAAGAGAAGCTAGCTAGAAGAGATGAGCGAAGGGAAGTAGAAGCCACTGGACAAAGATTAGGATGACTGAGTAGACTATTCCCGCTCTGACTAATCTATAGCAGCAAGCACAAGACAAATTCTGTAAAAAAATTGAAGCTAACCATGCATACCTTACGCAAATCAAGCTACTGCAGGAATCAAGAAAATGCAACTAAAACAAGATGAACAACAAGTCAACACATCTAGACAAATTCTTCTTCTCTTTTTTTTTTACTTTTCTACTAACAGATCCTTACAAAACAGACAAGAGAAAAATTAACTCTTAACAAAATGATTTAATTTAACATGACAGAGACTAACAAAATCACATCAGCATAAGAACTCTACTAGCAAAGACATAAACCATCTGTAAACTACTAGATCATCAAGCAAAAATTATGAATATAGCACAAACAGCAGGATTCACATATGGCTTAATGCGCAAGAACATTCAGAGTAATACTTAACATCCAGATTCACAAATAACATCTCATGCACATCACAGATATACCATACAAGCATCACAGGAAAGCATTGCAATATTTAAATCGAAGATTGTGAGATGTTACAACCCGAATAGTAGCAAATCCGTTGTTGAAGAATATCGAAGAGGTAGCGAGCGGATGAGGCAGAGCTGGAGAAGGCGCCGTAGAGGATGCGGTAGGGGTAGCAGATCCGTGCGAGGAGGCGGCAGATCCAGCCGTGTAGACGAAGCGGTGGCTGAAAAGAAGTAGTAGGTGCAGATCCGCGCGAAGTAGTAGCTCGGCGAAGTGGCTGCGCAGATCCGGCCGTAGATGTTGTGGATTTGTCGGAGATGAAGCGGATTCGAGCTAGGGTTTCAGATCCGACCGTGGGTGAGCAGATCTGGGCGTGTAGAAGCAGATCCGGCCAAAGAGGTGACTTGCGGGCGCAGATCCGGCGGCGGCAAGGGGATTTAGTGCGGGAGAGGGCTAGGGTGGCTGCATGGTGAAGTATTTGGCCGCTATGGAGAGATGGAGATGAGGGAAGATGATGCTCTGGGCTAGGCGGATGGGAGATGGCAGGCGAATGGATGGGGTGGTGAAGGTGCGGTCTCAGTGGTGGCGTTCAGAGAGGGAAGAGGAGCAAATGGGGATCTGGCTAATGGCTCCTAGAGGCGATGGAGTGGGGCGGCCGTGTGATGAAGCTTGGTGGGAAATCGGTGGAGAAGATGGATGGTGCTGGTGTTTTTGCGGCTGGGTCTTGGAGATGGAAGAGGATGGGGTGGCGGCCAGTTGTGGTGGAGAGGAAGAAACGGCAGGGTGGATGGGTTCTGTCTCAGGGCAAATGCGGCCAGGGTTTTTGAGCGTGGTCCTCCCCCCCATGAAGAGATAGCTAGAAGCTTATATAGTTGCGGCAGCTTCAGCTGGCGGTTAGGGTTTCAGTTCACGGGCGCCCGGTGTGGCTAGGGTTTGCTGACACTTTTGCACTTTAGTCCTCCTCCTTCTGCTGATTTGCAACCCTTGCTCCTTCCCATTCTGATTCTCTGCGAAGTTTGCGCCTGGTTCGCGCCGACCTACAAACAATTAACAAAACCATGTAAACAGTCCAAAGAAGAGGCGATTATATATAAGATCAGTGATATTAAGGCCAATATTTGCTACTAACAGCAGGGATATGATATGGAAATATACTTCAAATATGATGCACATCAAGGGTCCCACCTGTGTGTTCCATTTCTGCTGCTGCAGTTTATTGATTTCAGCCTGATTAGCCCATGAGTAAGTCTACTATTATATTTACACTTCCGCATGATATGTATTTTGATGTTCAGTATTGTATCTGTGAGCACTATCTACTGATCCAGATAATAGTACCGTGGAATCATACAAGATTCTGGATTGTAAAATCTAGGTCCGATATTTGGCAGGGAAAATGGTGGCGATGGACTAATTGATGCAGATTTCCTACCGTGGTTGGCAGCAGCAGATCTGATTAGTGGCCTTTCTTTCTAGCCAGTAGGAAGATTGTGGGCCAAGTTGGAGGTATGATTTGGGTGCCTCACGACACAGCCATTTGTTGACAAAGAAGGTAGGCCCTGATGATGTGGGCCCTTTCTCTGTGGGTTGGCACTAGAAGAGGCAGCATGCTTTGACTGTTCAACAGGCTTGGTGCAACGCCTACCCTAAGGTCTCGCCGCAGAACATGACCCTCATCTGCCGAAAGTTGGCTGGTTATCATCACATGCCATGGTCGTAGAAAGCGGAGAGATGAGTCTTGACGCTTGCTCAAAAGCTGGCAAGGTTGGCCCAAGCTACGATGCTGAAAAGAACCTAGGCGACAGGCGTATTTAAAGAGCTTTTCATGTACGTAAGGATGGAAGGAGCCTAATTTTCCTTATGAACATCATCGTTCAATAGTATGCGTAAAGGAAATGGATTGTGATGCATACAATACTTTCCGGTTTGACCTGGGCAAAGTCTTTATTGCCAGTAGGAAACACATCACCGAGAGAGTTTAAGCTAAGCCTACCATAAATAGGGTGCCTGAATGACTACCCAAAATAGCATCACCAAGTTAAGTTCGCTTCACTTTATGCATCAAACTTAGCTCAGCTGGGGGCATTTGTTTGATGAGTTTTTGTGCAAAGATGTCCAGACAAGCCTAATAAGAAGGTATACGTGGGGTAAGTGCTTTTGTATAGTCGAGTCATGAAGCTGCAAAGGAAACAAAATCACCAAGTGGACAATGCGTCGCACCACATATGGCTACGTGCCACCGATCAATCGCTAGGCGTATGTATCATGATCATCACGAGTCTGTAAGTCTTTGGCTACAACTACGTTGTGTCGATCAGGCAAATACGACCATGTTGTATGACCATGTCTTCGACCACATGGGGTGTCAAGCACATTATTCGACCACGTTGTATTGACTACACTGTGTCGATCGGCTGTTCGACCACGTTGTATTGATTACGCTATGTCGATCAGCTATTATGACCATGTTGTATTGACTACGCTATGCCAATCGGTTGATATGAGCACGTTGTGTCAATCATTTTCTTTGATCACAACACCTCTATTCCGGTCTTCTGACCACGATGCTATAAGCACACGGGTACTTGACATGCAACTACCACCAACCACAAATTTACCTCCAAGTATACTTTATGGTCTGGTGCAAACGGTTGTGGCACCGTGCCTCACACGACCACATGACTCGACCAATTGGTGGGCGTATGGCCAATTTATGGTAGCCTATGCACTGAGATGGAAGGCAAAGATTGTTCTGGGTGTATCATCGTAATGATGGAAAGATGATCGCACCATATCCCCATCTAATGGAAGTAATTCTTGGCAAATCTTTTGATATGGAAAGCAGAGGCCAAGGATTGGTTACCGTGTGGGTAGGATAAGTCCATAAGTGCCTACTAGACAGGGTGAGTGCCAGGATTTTGTTAGACCTAGGTGAGAGTCCAGGGGAGTCTAGGTACAACTCGTGTGGGGGTGTGTCCTCAAGGTAATCAAGCTTTGCATCATCATGCATTTGTTTCATCTTATAAGACTACTGCTGTTGTTCCTACTTGTCATGTGTCTCGATACTGGATTACTAAGTCTTTTATTATGAGCCCAGTACTGAGACATCGATGTCTTTTCATGTACTATAGGTTTGATGAGTGAGGAAAGAGAACCCATGGCTAGTGGTTTTCGAGATGCTCTTGATACATGACCAAAAATTCAAAATGATTTTCCCCCTTACTCGTGCATTCGGTGATGAGTTGATTACATTTGGGGGTGCTTCTACCAGAACCGTGTTGGTCAAGGGCACAATCCGTGTCAATCAACTTTATACTTAAGAATGTGGCCTTTGTAAGTAAACTCAAGTACAACCTTCTTTTAGTCTCATAGTTAATTTATGATGGTCTTGAGGTGAGCTTTAAAAGAAGTGCTTGTAGAGTTTAAAACAGTCTAGGGATCTAGTCTTTGGAATTTCTCATCTTGGGAAAGTTTTTGGTGCTGATTTTGCTGAGTCTTCCACTTCTGGTCTTAGGTGTCTCGTTGCTTTAGAGTCTAGAGATCTTGTCTTCTAGCACCGTAGGTTGGAACACATTAGATTTGGTCACTTCAAATGGGTCAGTAGTATGGATTTGATTAGAGGACTAACTAAGCTTAATGGTGATAAGGATCTAGTTTGCTCTCCATGTAGATATGGTAAAATGGTTGCTGCTTCACAACCATCTCTTACCGTGATCACGACAAATGGTCTAGGTTAGCTCTTGCACATTGATACTATAGGACCTTCTAGAGTTCAGTTAGTAGGAGGAAAGTAGTATATCCTAGCAATTATTGATGATTTCTTCAGATACTCATGGGTTTACTTCCTAACATGTAAGGATAACACATTTGATCATTTTAGAGAATTAGTCATTAGATTGTCAGTTGAACTTCTATGGTCCTTTAGTGTCATTAAGAGTGATAATGGTACCAAGTTTAAGAATTCATCTTTCTCTTCTTTCTGTATTGAGCATGGGCTAGAGCATCAATTCTTCTCTCCTAAAGTTCCTCAATAGGATGTTGTAGTTTAGAGGAAGAATAGGACCCTAGCTGAGATGGCTAGGACTATGTTAGATGAGCATACTACTCCTAGGAGTTATTGGGTTGAGGTGATTTCCACTACCTGTTATGTGTGCAACAGGGTATTCTTGAGAGCCTCATTAGTCAACACTTCCTATAAGTTTAGATTTGGTCATAAGCCTAATGTATCTCATTTTAGGGTGTTTGGATGCGAGTGATTTATTATTAAACAAGACAACATTGATAAGTTTGAGTCAAGATATTTAGATGGGATTTTTCTAGGATATCATGCTCATTCTCGAGACTATCGTGTGCTTAATCTAGAGACTAACAAAATTGTAAAACCTATGAGGTTAATTTTAATGAGGCTAGTTTGGGACCTAGACTATACATTTTAGGTACACAGGTTTAGGAAAATTCAAAAGGTATATTTCTTGAGAAGTCCGATGAAGAAGATGAGGGTGTTACTCTACTTCCTTTCTAGCCAGTTGAAGCGCCTACTTCATCTACTTCACCTTCAGCTGGACATTCTGCTCCAACATCTTCTTCAGCACTTTGTGGCTCTGATCCTACCTCTACAGTCCATGAGGTAGAGACCACTTCAACATCAAGACTATCTTGACATCCCCAATAGTTACATCTACTGGATCAGATGATTAGATATCTTCATAAGTAAGTTACTCACTCTGGGTTTATTTCTCTTGACTCACATACTCATTCAACTTTCATTGCTTCCTTTAAGCCCCGTGATGTCACCCATGCATTTACTGACGGGTCTTGGATCAATGCATGCACAAGTAGTTAGAGAACTTTGAGAAAAACAATGTCTGGACCTTAGTTGAGCCTCCCCATAGCCACAATTTTATAGGAACCAAGTGAGTCTTCAAGAATGAACAAAGTGATGATAGAGTAGTTGTTAGAAATAAGGCCAGACTTGTAGCTCATGGCTTCACCCAAATTGAGGGATTAGACTTTGAGGAAACTTTTACACATGTTGCTATATTAGAAGACATTAGGACTCTCTTAACATTTGCAACCTCTAAGGGTTTTAGATCGCATCAAATGGATGTTAAGAGTGCATTTCTTAATGGTTTTATAGCGTAGCAGTGTCTCTACAATATCCACGTGTCTAGAGATGGAATACTATGCGCCAGTGTGCTAGCACCAGCGCACACAGTAAGACATCGAGGAGGTGGTAGCTAGGGTTTCAATGGGTGTTGTGTCATGCACACATAAACCCAGCGTCTCTCCCTTAATAGAGCCCCCTTAGTTGCAACTATACTGTAACACCCTAGTCCAAAATCTGCTCAATGCCCAGCCTACCCATGGGGCAGGCTCGCACACATATAGCATCCTACTTACACTTCCGTCCTCGCTTCATATAAAAGGGTTAACCTGGATATGCTACATTTGGACCCAACCGGAATTATGTGCTACTATAACTCAATTCAAACAAGCAATGTGGTACTAATTCCACCGCCACTCCACATGGGCTTTCACACTATATGTGCATGGGCCTACTCCATAGGTGAATTAGGCATTGAGCGGATGTTAGGCCAGGGTGTTACAAATGGTATAAGAGCATCAACCTTCGCTACACGGGTGCATGTGGGATAGAGCATGAGCATACAATGCATGCCTCGTGTGGGCCCGGAGTGGACACACGGCATGGCATGTATGCCAGCACTGGACACACGAACATGTATCAATGGGTGGTTCTAGGCATTTGTTGTGTATACAGTGTGCTATTGAGAACATCAGCCCTTAAAGAGGGGTGAATGTAATACCCTAACCTGTTAGTGTGAAGGCCCATGTGGCCTATGTACAGTTGTAGTGGAATTAGTCCCACTTGCTTTGTCTAAAGTGACTTGTAGTAGCGTATAATGTCTATTGGGTCCAACGTAGCAACTTTGAAATAATTCTTTTACACGAAGCAACGATGAAAATGTAAGCAAGATGCTATGTTTGTGCGGATCTGCCCAATGGGTAGGCTAGGTATTGAGCAAATTTTTGATAGGGTGTTACACTCTCGCTAGGGCACATTAAGGTGCAAAGCCTGCACAACCCATTAGTAATGGATTCTTGTTGAATCGATGTGCTCCGGCTAGACCTGTTCAATAGCCAGGCCAAGCTTTGGGCTGAGCCTAGAAAAGCCAGGCCTTGAATAGGTAGACCCAAGCCTGGCCTAGCTCGGCTTGACGTTGGCTATACTTGAAGCCCAAAAAAGCCCTAAATTCCCATTTTTCAAAATAAATTATTAGTATTTAAATATTTTGGGAATAAAATAATATTATTTAATTCATTCTCTCTAATAAAATATTAATAATTATTATTTTCATGCAACCATTGGATTTTTTTCGGGCTTCAGGCCGGACCTACGGGCCAAAATTCTGGGCGTGAGCCTAGAAAAATATGATTAGGCTGCTCATGAATAGGCCTAGTTTTAGCCTGCTATGTGTGTGATCCTATAGGTTTATGTATACTCAACCGTGATATAGAAATACCTTTTTGATCCATAAGTTGATAGCGGTCCAAGTATGGCATAGTGACCCCAAACATATATAAAGGTCAAATCGAAAGAACCTAAATAATGTTTATGTGCTAATCCCTTTGCACCATGATACCGGATGGAACTGGTGCTCAATTTGGTGATGGCTTATGGCTTTTTCACTATATCTTACTTTATATTTTCATTGTAACTGATGGTAAATTATTTAACGTAATTAAATTTAAAAAATTTAAAATAGAAAAAATAGGTTAGCCCCATCATAGAAAATAGGTTAGCCCCCATCATAGACAATATGAAGGAATACGGGCAAAAAAAAAGGCAAAAACACCAAAAAAAGCCAAAAAGCCAGAAACAGATGAATAAAGGAATAGTGAATTAAAAGGCAGAAGCTAGAAACTAAATCTAAAACGAGCGAGCCAACAATAGCTTCACTATTATTTTAACCAATAGGTTGCCTTTGTTGGATCTTTTATGCACACATAAACGTATTTGTTACTAGTTACGTATCCGTGCATTACAACGAAACTCATTGAATGTATAGAGAATTACGCTATAAAAGAAGGTTGCTCTGATCGGTTGGAAAGTGGAGAATGGTGAGAAGTTGAAGAAATAGAGCGGTTGAAGGAGAATAGATATACAATTACCAACTCGTTCTTTTATAATAGTAATGATATCCAATTGAATCATTCCGTACTGCTCCTCCTAAAAGAAATAGTTTACTTCCTAGAAAGAAGTCTCATTTAGTACTTATTTAGGTCCTACTCGTGAATGCACGATTTTTTTTTGTTCCTAGGAGAATTAATCTGTCTCCTACGAAATTTCTATATTCCAAATGGAGTATCAAAGGAATTTCATTACGACCCGATGCTTGTAATTTTGTAAGAAAATATCGATAAGAGCGTTTGAGTTGGGCTTGTTTTTTTAGATTCGGGTTATGTTTTATAACTCACTACTACAGAAAGCCTCATAGTAGACGCCTCATCACAGACGGTTTTGTGAAACCGTCTGTGATGAACACTATTATAGACGGTTGTAATTTGGAGGCCGTCTGTGGTATTTGTGGCGGGAAAAAGGAGTATCACAGACGGTCGGTCTATATTAAGAACCATCTGTGATAATCCCAGATTATCACAGACGATTTTTAATAAAAAACCGTCTGTGATAATGGCACTAAGGCATTTATTGCGCTGCTCAGACCGCATCTGTCTTCATTTCGATCTAGATCTAGCCACTGCTGCGCACTTTTTCACTCGGGAGGAAGCTAGACGATTTCAGGCCAGTTAATTTTGTGGGAAGAGGCAGAGATTGAGCTTTGAAGATTCATACTTTCCTGGTTGCTCTAGATATGGTTAGTAATGAAATTTATTTTTTCTTTAATTGCATTACAATTTTGGTCTAAGTAATCCATGAGTGTTATTGAAGATGGTTAATTTGCAAAATTGTTAGTTATATAATAGCTGTTGTGTTTATAATATGAATTGAGCTAGCAAATTAAGTCTCAATATAATAAATGTAGCCGGTATATACGTAGTAATAATTAGTTAATCTAAATTTTAATACTAAGTTGTTATATATGTACGTAACATAGGACCGAAGCTGGATGTATGCCGCGAGCCATGTGAGTGAAGAGTACATTAATGGCGTGTCTGCTTTTATAAGAGCCGCTGAGGAGGATATGTTGAATAAGGGGGTGGAATATATGTGATGTCCATGCACTGACTGCGAGAATTTGAAGATGTTTAAGAACCGAGGGCAAATTGAAGCGCACTTGATTCGGAGGGGTTTCAAAAAGGATTATACATGTTGGACCAGTCATGGCGAAGTGAATGATCATATGCCGCCAGATGACATCGCCGGTGAAGTGAATGATATGCCGCCGGATGACATCACCGGTGATGTGAATGACATGCCGCCGGATGATGTCGATTGTCGTTTAGATTCGGATAGGTTGCACGATGATAATCTGGATCAGATGCTTCGCGATGTAGAAGAGAACTATGATGAGAGAGAGTATGTTAAATTCTGGGGCTTGTTGGAGGACTCGGAGAAACCTTTGTACACGGGCTGTAAGTACACGAGGTTGTCGGCCATGCTTGAACTGTTGAAATTGAAGGCAAGCAACGGTTGGTCCGACAAGAGTTTCACGGCGTTGCTAGATCTTTTAGCGGACATGCTTCCGGAGGGAAATGAGTTTCCTAAAACCACGTATAAAGCCAAGAAGGTTCTTTGTCCGTTGGGAATGGAAGTAGAAAGAATACATGCATGCCCGAACGACTGTATCCTCTACCGTAAAGAGTATGCAAACATGCATGTATGTCCGGTGTGCAACGTATCCCGATACAAACGTAACAATCAATCAGATGATGGCGAGGGAACAGAGGCGAAGAAAGGACCTCCTGCTAAGGTGGCATGGTATTTTCCTATAATTCCCCGTTTGAAAAGGTTTTTTGCAAATCCAAAGGAGGCAAAACTACTGGGTTGGCACTCGGAGGAGTGCAAGAAGGATGGAATGCTAAGACACCTTGCTGATTCCGCGCAGTGGAGAAACATCGATAGGAGTTTTGTAGACTTCGGTGCAGAACCAAGGAATATAAGGTTTGGACTGAGTACAGATGGAATGAATCCTTTCAGTAGCATGAGCAATCGACATATCACATGGCCCGTGACTCTCTGCATCTATAACTTTCCTCCTTGGTTGTGTATGAAGCGAAAGTATATTTTGCTGTCGATACTTATCCAAGGGCCAAAACAACCTGGGAATGATATTGATGTGTTCCTAGCACCGTTGGTGGAAGATCTAAAAATCTTGTGGAGCGAAGGGTACAGGTATGGGATGCATACAAACGAGAGAACTTCACTCTGCGCTCCTTATTGTTCTGCACCATAAATGATTATCCTGCCCTTGGTAACCTATCAGGCCATAGTACAAAAGGTGCCAAAGCTTGTACTCACTGTTTAGATTGTACCGAGAGTGTGTAGCTGAACCACTCACGCAAAACCGTCTACATGCGTCACCGCCGGTTCCTTCGGAGGGCTCACCCATACCGCAAGATGAAGAAACAATTTGACGGAGAGAAGGAAGACGGTTCAGCTCCAAGGCATTTAAGGGGACACGAGATTTATGATATGGTTAAGGATTTAGATGTTGTCCTCGGAAAGGGACGTAAATTGAGGGCTCATGAGAAGAACACCTGGAAGAAGAGATTAATATTTTGGGACTTACCTTATTGGGAGTACCTTGATGTTCGACACTGCATCGACGTCATGCACGTAGAAAAGAATGTATACGACAGCTTGATTGGTCTCTTACTGAACATCCGTGATAAAACAAAGGATGGCGTCAACGCACGGCTTGACTTGGCTGACATGGACATCAGGCCTGAGTTAGCACCGACACGCACTGATAATGGACGAATGTACCTTCCCCCTGCGTGTTACACTCTGTCCAAGGCTGAGAAAACAGAACTATGGCAGTGCTTGCATGGTGTCAAAGTTCCGTCTGGTTACTCCGGCAACGTGAAGAAACTTGTTTCGATGCAAGATTTGAAGTTAAATGGCATGAAGTCTCATGATTGTCATGTGCTGATGACACAGATGCTCCCTACTGCAATTAGAAATATTTT
This sequence comes from Dendrocalamus sinicus, assembly GCA_036346575.1. Lineage (NCBI taxonomy): Eukaryota > Viridiplantae > Streptophyta > Magnoliopsida > Poales > Poaceae > Dendrocalamus > Dendrocalamus sinicus. The sequence goes on along the minus strand of CM070654.1, from coordinate 6,130,207 downwards.
ACCGATCAAAGTCCGAGAGACAATCATGAGGCTATGTTATTTCTTTAACACAATTGCTTAGAAGGTCATCGATCCCGAAGGACTAGATGCTCTACAGGATGAGGTGGTGATGACTCTATGTCACCTTGAAATGTATTTTTCTCCTCCGTTTTTCGATATCATGGTCCATCTCATTGTTCACGTTGTGTGGGAGATAAAAATGTGCGGGCCCGTATTCCTACGTAGCATGTACCCATTTGAGAGGTTCATGGGAATTCTCAAATCCTACGTACGGAATCGTTCTCGGCCGGAGGGCAGCATCGTCGAAGGTTATGCAAGCGAAGAGGTCATTGAGTTTTGTGTCGATTATATGGCTCAGATTCAACTGATAGGTGTCCCTCAATCTCATCATGAGGGGAGGCTGAAGGGTCTCGGAACTATCGGAAGGAAAGCAATCACTTCAGATATGGACACGTATACTCAAGCCCATTTCACGGTGTTGCAACACATGGTGAAGTGGCGCCTTATGTGGACCAGACAAGGATGTGCCCGGCAATGAATCCGGAGCACTGGATATTTGGATCATGAGGCAACACAACCGTCGGTTCAACCAATGGTTGAAGGAGCAAATCGCTAGGAGCTCGCCGAGTGAGACGCTGACATGGTTGGCAAAAGGGCCGACATTTACAGTTGTGACATGGCAAGGATATGACATAAATGGATACACATTCTATACGCAGTCTCAGGATGTCAAGAGCACTAACCAGAACAGCGGTGTCCACATAGATGCATTCAGTACCGATGAGTCGAGAAACTCGTACTATGGCTTCGTAAAAGAGATTTGGGAGCTCGACTATGTGGTTTTCAAGATCCCCTTATTTTGCTGCCGTTGGGTGCATCTCCCACAGGTGAAGGTTGATAAGTACGGTGTCACGACCGTGGACCTCCAACGTGTCGGGTACAAAGACGAACCATTCGTACTCGCCAATCAAGTTGTTCAAGTTTTCTATGTAACCGACCCGGCAAATAAGAAACACCATATAGTTCTTCATGGAAAAAGGAGAATTGTCGGAGTGGAGAATGTAGTGGACGAGGAGGAATACAATCAATTTGATGAGTTACCTCCTTTTGGAAATGGCATAAGGGTCGACGATGAACAACGTGACGAAACTAGTTACGTACGCATTGATCATGATGAAGGGCTAATTTTTAAAGAAAATAAGCAAGTACAATAAGAATGTATATGTGAAAATGTGTGACAATTTTGAGATGTATATGTGAAAATGTTTGATGTAGTCAATTTTGAGATGTATATGTGAAAATGTGTGATATAGTCAATTTTGATATGTATATGTGAAAATGTGTGACAAAATGCATATGTGAAAATGTATATGTGTATTGGCATTTATGTATATGTGATGTATATATGTGATGTACATGTGAATTGGCATGCATTTATGTATAGAACAATGCTGCAGTGTGATGTATTTGAGAATGACAAAATGTATCAAGAAATACACTGTGTGAATGCAGCTGGTTGGTGTTGTATATGAATGCAGCTGTTTGGTGGTTGATATGAATGCAGCTGTGGTTATTGGTGTTGTCTTAATAACTACAGTCACAAAGGCTTATCACAGATGGTTCTGAACTTAGAACCGTCTGTGATATCAATATCACAGACGGTTCTAAGTTTAGAACCGTCTGTGATAACCTCCCTATATATACCCACTGGCTAGGGTTTTCCGTGTGCGCTGCGCAGTTATTCGATCTAGATCTAATTAAATCCCGAGCCCGTCGTCGCCTCCGCCTCCCGAGCCGTCGCGCCGCCGTCCCGAGCCGTCGCCGTCCGCCTCCCCCGAGCCCCTCGTCGAGCCCGTCGCCGTCCGCCTCCCCCAAGCCCCTTGTCGAGCCCGTCGCCAGCCGCCTCCCCGAGCCCCTCGTCGAGCCCTCGCGGCCACCTCCCTCGATTCGTCATGCGCATTGTGAGCACTTTCTGTGATGGACTAGGGTTTTGAGTATTGTGAGCAGTTTCTGTGATGGACTAGGGTTTTGAGCATTGTGAGCATTGTTTACTGCAGTAGCTTAATTAGTTTGCTATTTGGTACATATTACATTGGTACATTGTTTACTGCAGTAGCTTAGTTTAATTTGCTATTTGGTACATACTACATTGGTACATTGTTTACTGCAGTAGCTTAGTTTAATTTGCTATTTGGTACATACTACATTGGTACATTGTTTACTGCAGTTGCTTAGTTTAATTTGCTATTTGGTACATACTACATTGGTACATTGTTTACTGCGGTTGCTTAGTTTACATTGGTACATAGTACATTGCTTGTTGTGTTGGTATATAGTATATAGTATAGGCACATAACCCTCTCTTTGTCCACATCACCCCCTCCCTTCTCCCCCTTCCCTCTACTCCTCTCCTCTCTCCCTTCTCCCCCTTCCCTCTACTCAAGTCTGTTAATCTTCCATATATTGCTTGTGGGATCGGTTGTTGCTCGATGATGATATAAATCATATACTGAGATTGGTTGAATTAGTCTTTGAGCTCTAATTATTGTCAACTCTGTTATCACAATTAAGTTGTACTCTGGAAGACATTCTCTAGACATTGATATATTGTTCTTGTGCCATTCGGTTCTTGCTGTTTTCATATTATACCAAATCCATATACTGATCTGTTAGGAATTAATTTTGACAAGTTAAAGACTATTTCATTGAGTGAAAGTTAACTTGTATTTGCATGGATTTGCTTTATTACATCTTCTTTGTGCGAATATATACATGCTTTGGATATATTGATCTTGAGATTGTAGAGTTTGTATCTGAGCTCAGATGACTGAATTCATTATTTGGCATAACCAATCAAGGAAGAGTATATGATTCAGTAGCGGGACGGCCAAGATTAATCTTGTGCAACCCTACAATTTGAGAGCACAAATTAATCAACTCAAACTTTGAGAGTTTGTTGCTTCATATTGCTAGTTGCTTCATATTGCTTGTTGCTTCATATTGCTGTTATTGATTCTATTATTGATGCTTGTTGCTTGTTGCTTCATATTGCTACCATTATATATGTATATATCGCCAATATTGAGCGAAATAGATAGATATTGCACTTTCTTATCTTATGGTATGGCACTTTCTCATCTTATCCTAATAGACCCACAAAATGAGCAACATGTCACCCGCGCATTCTTCAACACCATCACCGGAGGTGTCCGCTCCAACATCAAGACGCCAAGGAAGAGGGCTATCGAAGAAGCCTGAGGGCTGACAGACCATCACAGCGGTGGATGTATCTGGGTCCCTATCCTTCCTCAGAAAGCAGTAAACGCATTCCGAAGCATGGTTGGAATAGTTGCACGAGAACGAATTGAGATCACATACAATTCGTGGAAGAACGTGCCTGACACTCAGAAACGTGAGCTGTGGACCGAAATTTTGGCATCGTTCGAGTTCCCAGAAGAACACCTATACGATGTGCAATGACAAACCTACCTAGCGGCGTGCAAAGCATGGAAGAACTTCAAGAGCACGCTTGTCAGGAAATACGTGGAGACGGACGAAATGCCTTTTCATAAATACCCATTCCTGGAACCACAATGGGAAGAGTTCAAGGCGATGAAGACGTCCGAGGATTTCAAAAGTACAAGTACGGCGCACAAGGCCCTCCAGGCAAAAAACACACACCCCCACAGACTTGGCACAGCTGGGTATGCGGGTAAAATACCACAGTGGAGGAAGGAGGATGACCTGGCAGCTACACAGGACATCGCCCCGCCATTTTCCAATATCCCGGATGACCGCGCTCAAAATTGGATTAGAGCAAGGTCATCTACAACGACATCGGGGGACATCTCCTTTCGAAACCCTGCAGACCAGCAAGTGTCCCAGCGCTTGGTAAGATATCGATCGAACTACATAGCTTGTAATTACTCCACAACTTCGTATGAATGGAAATGACATGTCGTACTCTTGCAGGAAGAGCTGAGTTTTGAATCTACCCTGGGATCATTCCAAGGAACAAGGGAGAATGATATGCTCTCCGTGGCCCTGGGAACAAGGAGCACTCGGGTCGTACGAGAGGCCTTGGGCTTTACATTCCTTGGAAACATGGTTTCCAAGATAACTCCGGAATGTATCGGCGTAGGAAGAGAAACAAAGCCGAGCGTGACGCACAGCTACGAGAAGAGATCAAGGAATCTCTTAGAGAGGAGCTAATGGGTGAGCTGGCTTATGTAATCAGAGATGAGGTGCGGAAACAAACAGAAAGTCAGCAGGCCGCTACCGCCGCTCCTGTGCTAGCTAGCCCGCACAACCGTCCGAGTAGCTGCGCGTCCAATCCGACGCAAACCCAGGCCAAATTTCCTGTGGACGACATCCTGGTAATAATTATTACCTCTCGAATGCTTGCTCCATTGATAGGCCTATTCGAGTAGCTAATTTTGTATCGTTATGTAGGAGCCTACGAAGTGCAGGCTCCAAGTGAGACATGGCTCCATTCCCTTGTACGCTGCTTGGGGCCAGGCATATTCGTCTGGTATCGGGGCCATGGTGCACGGTCAAGCTTTAGCGCCAGGCTTCGCAAAAGTTAATGTGGATGGTGTGCATGTCAATTTTGAGGTGGTCCCGCTACCGAAGCCCCACAACGACGAGATCGTGACTCTAGGACAGGCCATTGGAACATTCATCCAGTGGCCCAAAAGCGACATCTCCCTGGAGGCTTCTTCACCGGTGGCAGGACCAGACCAACATGCACTGGTGCCATCTCCATTACAAGACCAGTCGGTTTCACCACCGGTAACTGCACCGGTGCCATCTCCATTACAAGACTAATCGGTTCCACCACCGAAAACTGCACCGGTGCCATCTCCATTACAAGACCAATCGGTTCCACCACCCGAAACTGCACCGGTGCTATCTCCACGGGTGCTGATCTCGCCAGAGCAACTTGCACCGCTGCTACCTTCAAAGTCGACTACCGTGAAGTCGAAATATAGCCGAGGCAGCAAGGCCAGTAAGGGCAAAGCAAAGAAGACCAATGATGATATACTGTACCTACCTTTGGCCCACAAATTCGTGCTTGGCGAGCCGTTGCTCGAGCAAAAAGCCCTCGAACGCCTACCATATAGTTGCATACAATTGCACACGTGGTATATGCAGCAGTCCAATAAGACAGAGGGAGAACGGGCCTCAAGTATCACTGTCAAATTCACGTCGGATGATTTCCACCACAGTCTTCAAGAGTGTATGTTCGTGGTCGCCTTTGAGGATTTATTCGATCTGTTCACGCTCAACGCTCTCGACGTCTCAATCATTCGATGCTGGACGCTGTAAGTGTGTACAATCACAGTCTCCGTTCATGTCATACCGATAAATGTCATATCTAATTTGTTGATTTCGTGTGTATATATATATACATGCTGACTAAAGCTAGATTATCCAACTCATCGGCTGGTTTCTTGGACCCACACTTGGTCGCCAAGGATACCATCGACCGGGATACAGCCCTCGTCGAGAGGTACATTGCAGCAGGACTGATGGGTTACCTCAAAAAGGAATATGTACGTATGCCCTTCCATCAGAACTTTCATTGGATTTTAATAGTAATTGTACCAAAATGGAACAAGGTATATTACCTTGATTCCCTAAGTAGGAATAAAATGGACTTCACAGTTGTCAGCCAAGTAATCGATAGGTAAGTACATATTCTCCATACATACCTATATTGTACTCTTTCTTTCCTTCCGAATGACTAAGGTTAACTTTTTCGAATCACGTAGGGCGTTCGCGATGTACATTGAAATGGGAGGTGACTCGAAGCGCGGGGCCAAAGGCCTGCTGACACATGTTCGAGATTTTAAGGTATTCGCTATTTCACATTAATTAATCCTATGCAACAGCCTCTTGTACTAACACATTCCATTTTTTGTAGTGCCACCAGCAGCAGCCGGGCAACACATGTGGATACTACGTTTGCCAACATATGGAACTACTCCTCGATTCCTTGAGGATCACCAATTCCAAGGTTTGTCAATCTTCCAATAATTACTTCATAATTATCACGTTACATATATACGCACATTGATATTCCTATCGACAGACTGTGTACAGCTCGTCAACTCCATTGAAACGGCCTGATCTTGGACGGATTCGAGCAGAGTTGGCGTACTTTTTGCTGACTCAAGTCATAAAGCCAGAAGGCCGGTTCCACTCCGCACCATAGATACATAATCAACGAACCTTTTTTAAGTGCAAATGCAGTGTAGATCTTTTGTAATTGTGTACTTGTTAGTGGATATTTTATTTCGATTCAATTAATTGATTTGCGAAATGGATGCTTTATGTTTGTGATCAAATGAAGTGCGTTGTCAATTGGATGTTTAATGTCTGTGAAATGAATTGAGATGTGAAATGTATCTGAAATGAAATGAGATGTGTGAATTGTATGTTTTATGTCTGTGATTATCTGCTTGTTTCAGAGGGCATGGCTAGCATTTCCTGAGACTAGCCAATAAACAGAAATAGATTTAGATTTTGGAGGAAAGAATATCACAGACGGTTTTTAAGTAAAATCACGAGCGCTTTTCATTAAAAGCATGCGCGATAATCGATATCACGAGCGGTTTTGACTTAAAAGCATGCGTGATATGTGATAATCACAGACGGTTTTAAAACCGTCTGTGATAATCTTGGATTATCACTGACCCATAAATTCAGACGGTTCAGAAAACCGTCTATGATGACGTTTCTGAACCGTCTATAATGTGGTTTTCTGTAGTAGTGACTGTAACTTATGACTTTTTGTTATTCGTGAGAGAGATTATAGAAATACAAATAACTCGCATGCAGTTTTAGCCAATCTAAATGAAGTGGCTACAGTGTGTACTTAATTAATTTGTAGACCCTATTTTAAAAAGACACTCCATTTAAAAGCTAGTTGCTATAGAAAATCACAATTCAGATCATTTGCTCTTACCTCTACAAGGGAAGCACAAGCCTCCTCTCTTTCTTCTTGTTCCCAATTCACTACTAAGCAAGTTCGAACAAATTGATTATTTGTGTGATAAATTCTTTGAGTTAACTTGCTATTTTCATGAGAAATAAAATTGACAAGTGGAAATTAGAGATTATCCTCTTCTTGCGAGAGATCCTGTGGGAAAGTGTTGCTAAATTTCTCCCTTCGTCCATTTCATATGCGACTGTTGATGGTAAAGCTAATGGCATGTGATTTTGTAAGAAAAAAAATCGATAAGAGCGTTTGAGTTATATGCAACTGTCATGTCCATTCTTTTCGGCCGGGGTGGTTGATGACTTTTGGTCCTAACGCGAATACTTGTACTAACAAATTAAATACCGATCAACCACTTTAAAAAGACTATCCCGATAAATCGTTTTAAAAAAGTAGAGAAGAAATCGTCTTATTTTTTGTTCGAAAGAAACCACAAGATATAAACCATAAACAATGGCCACAATGTATGGTCTTGCGTTTAGATTCTTCCACCCCAACCTTTTGTTTGCCTGTAGTAGTTTTTATCTCCCTATGCAGGGTTACTCTGATGGTAATGAAATAAGCTACACTTCGAAGATTTATTTGGAAACAGACGCGAATGATCTGATAAGCAAGCTTCTAGATTTTTGCTTTGTCTTCTTTCTTAAAGGCTTAAAATTATAAGCATTTAAGTTCAGTTTTTCGTATGTTTGTTAGACTCCAATTCTACATAGTTAAAATGCTAGATTCTTGATGCTAAAAAAAATATAATGACAATCTTGTCGAAATATTTTCGGACATTATAATTTTTTTTCTAACAACGAGCACAAGTACTCAGCATTTACTTTCAACTTTCAAGACCAATACAAACATCCAGAATTACTATTTTAACTGCTTCTCAAGAAAATTTCCAAGCATCTTGATAGCATTCCGGTGTGCTTGAGTGCTGACTGATGCAAAAACACACCATGAACTGTGCAGATGCTTCACGAGAGATTACTAGCATTCGAGATAAATTATACTAGTAAAAAAACAGCAAGCAGCATCACTGTACATGGCCACTGACGAGCTCCACTCTGCTCTCTGTGATAGGATGAACAGTACTACTGAACACAGACCTTATATATCCCTGCGTTCTGTTCCAAAAATCAACACCTTACGACATAGCTGCAAGCATTGCATACATGATTCCAACAATATCCAGTGAGACCATCTTGTCCTAGTTGATACTACTAACACGATAATTAACCAAAACAGGAACAGCTTGAAAATTTTATACAGAACTCTTGCAGAAGAAGCCGCGAGAACGCAAAATATTCAGAGCCTAGAACATGGTTCAACACTCGGCTGCTGCCCTCTTCCTGCTTACTGCTCTTAGCTGCAAAGCAAGAACAAGAAAGGAAGGATCAGATCAACATCTGATAATTTTCAGGCTACAATTCACTGCAAAGCAAATTCAACGTGGACTGACCGACGACGCATTCAGATCCGAGCTCCTGAGCACGCGCAGCCTCTTCACGGTGGATATGAACATGCTGCAAGGACACCGCAAGGCGCGTCGTTAGTAAGATCAGACAAATCACCATCGCAACAAGATGAATTTGTCAGTTCTACGATTTCAACAAAACAGAAAATTCTTAGTTTGTTTGCTTATGATGAATGCATTTTTGTATTGAACTCACTCCCATGGGACGTCTCCAACCAGCATCTTGTCACCCTCATCATCCTCATAGACCAGAGTGTATTCACCACTGCCATCCAGTAGCCCTGTGATCATCTGCTGCTTCTCCCCTGTGCAGCTCTGACTTGCAGCGATGGCTGGATCCCTTTGAGCTGGTACAACAAAAACACAAAAGTAAATTCAGGTTTTCTACACCAACACAACCAAAGTGTTCACTCTTACAAATTGCAACTAATACGTGGCCCGGTGGCCGGATGGTGTGTGTCGGTATATACCGGCGAGAAGGCCTCGGAAGAGCTGGTCGACGGCGGCCGAGAGCTTGTCGTAGCTGCCATGCGCCTTCAGGTCTACCTTGCGGCCGATCGGGACGCCGTCCATGTTGATCTTCATGAACAGCCCCTTGTTTCCGGTCTCGATCTTGGCATTTGCGCCATGTTTGCTTCCATGGCTTGGCTCAGTGGACGGCTTTGATGATGAGGCCAGGTTCCTCCGGAACGACCGCACCGGAGGCCACCCGACGACCGGAGCAGCTGCCGCCAGCCTGCTGCGCATTGCAAAAAAAAAAGTACCTTGTAGCAGACTGGTTGTTTTATTGTACACATCGCCGCTACCAAGATTTGTCACTCATGCTGTCATGCATGTCACTTGATCATGCAACATAATAAATACTGAAATACCATGGTAATTCGCATATGCTGTTGTATCAAGTTGCCAAAATATGGAATTTTACTGCAATATGCTCATTTCGGCAGGGTAAAATTTTTAAGGTTTTGTTAAACATCATCCGGATGTTTTCTTCCTAACTATCATCTAGATTTGGACATAAATTTTCCCCTCTCCCTCTTGAATTCTGCCCCCTCCCCTTTGAAACAAATCTCCCCCCTTCAAAAACAAGGGGCATCTTGATCTCTAATTTAAGGATCACAAATTTAGATAATAGTTAGAAAGAAAACATTTGAGTGATGCCTAGATACTCCCAAATTTTTAACAGCCTTGTTTCGGCATTAATGGCACCATTTCTTCAAAGAGATGTAAAAAATTGGAATACATGAGGACACAAGGAAGCTAAGCTGATCAACTACAACCCGTACAAAGAAATCTCATACTTGAAGAAAGGAACAGCCAAGATATTAACCAAACAGCAAACAAACAAGATATTACCCTAAGCCTTAAGCTCCTAATTAGCAGTAGTTTACCTTGCCTTGAAGCCAATGCTTCCCTTTGCTCCAGTAGCAGCACCACCACCACTTGCCTTCTCCTCCAAACCTGAAACAACCAAACCAATCCAATCAAGCTGATCAAGCTAAAGCAAGAACAGAATCAGAGAACAGGACGCAAACATGCATGATGCAACACCTGCTTGGCCTGGTGATCTGTAGTAGTAGCCAGGGAGGCCAAGGCTCAGCTCAAGGTCCCTCTCCTCTTCCTCCTCCCTGAAGCCATTCCAAGCCATCTCTCTCTCTCTCCCTCTCGCCCTGTCTGTCCCCTCACTGCTCGAACAAGTTACAGGTCACAGACTCTGAAGAGAAGGCAAGCATCAATGAGCACAGGGGGCACAGCATATATAAGTGAGATGGATGGATGACAGGAAGGGCAGGGAAGGCTGCAGGAAGAGGACACAGCTGGAGCTGCGCCCAAGAAGCAGGCAGAGACCGAAAAGGCCAAGGGGCTTGTGAGAAGGGACAATGTTTGAGATGTTTGAAGGGATTTGTGGCAGCGTGCACAGAGAGGGGCAAAGTAGCCTACCCACCCTCTAGGTCTCCTCTAATTTGAAGACTACAAGAAGCTCATGATCTACACTAAAATTGCTAGAAACTATAACATAGATATTACATCATCGTTGATCAACTACCAATTAAAGCCAGAGGAGCTAGCCCTTTTGGCAAAAGGATTGGGTCGAGTCATTTTAAGCACACGAGGCAGAGAGTGACATATGAGAGGGAGCATGTGGGGTTAAGATGGCTAGAGAATGGATATGGGATAAGATAAGCTCAGCACTAGCGCAAGCTGCTTTAGCAATTGTTTAAACTCTCTCTAACCTTAGGTAAAACATGGCTGTTTGCTTGTTGCACAACTGAATTAAATAAGAGCATGAGGAGATCTAATAGACTATGATGACATGGAAGATGCAGTGTGATGTCATGCAAATCTACATGGCTAATGCTAGTGCAGAGTTGCATGCATGGCAATAGTTGTGGATGCTTGCTTTGACTTTTGGTAAAAGTGCCAACTATAGATAATTCTACCTGTGGCTTTGTTCATGGGTAATTAGTGTAGCGGCAAGTGTCAAAAACGAACATTGAATCAAGACATGATGAAAGGAGCATTTTGTAGAATTGTCACATGTGATAAATTGCCTGAAAATGCACATCAAAATTAAAGTTAACTTTCACTTGATACTCCTAGCAAATAGGAAAAATCACAATTGGAGTTCATTTATATCCAGCTTGTATTTGTAATTAGTGGTGGTGGCTGCATTGGGGTGGTGGCGGCTACAGGGACAGACGAGTTGGACAGAGACAGATGGATAGAGGAGGGTTAGGACATCGACACCCAAAAGGCTCCTTTGGATTGAATAATTCTTTTTCAAAAACAGGAATACAGAAAAAAATTTCTTCCTCTAAGAATACATAAAAATAAGGGAAATGTTTCTTGATTAAAGAGAGAGGTTCAAGCTCATGTTTCATTTACTCCAAAATTTATAGGAACAATTCCTTTCCTATGGAAAACCTTCTATGCAGTTTTCTACTTATTTTTCCATCCAAAATTGCTTCATCCCAAACACCCAATATATCCAATCCACATTGATCTCAATTCAAATTCAATGTTGCACCAAACCCATCCAAAATTGTTTGGAGCATAGGAATTGTGGAGGAATTTCATAGGATTGCATTCCTATAGGAAATGTACACCTTTGGAATGTAGGAGAATTATTTCCTTTCCTCACTTTTGGAGGATTCTAAACTTTTGCTCCAACATAATGTTAAGAGTTCCTTTGAGAAGTCTAATGTATAATACGCCTTTATCTTTCCCTTTTCTCTCCCTTCAAGGAGACATTTCCCTCGAAAATTCCAACATTCTGATAATTCAACCATCTATTTCTGAAGAATTCCTGCGTTTTTAATTCATATAGCATTCCCGGAGACACGACATTAAATTCTGTGTTTTCCCTGTATGTATTTTCCATTTCGTGCGTTTCTAAATGGGGCCATGAACCAGTCGTAGTCCTCCATGCTGCTCGTCCAGATTCCAGTAGCATGTCTCTGCACACTGATTTGCTCTCACGAGAGTGGGACAAATACAGAGATGACTTATGATTTATATCTTTCTCTCGATAAATAAATATGATGGTTTTTTTGTCTTTTTAAAACAATTTATTAAAATAGTTTTTTAAAATAAATTATTGATATTTAGTTTGTTTATATAAACATTTACACTAGAATCAAAATTCATCTGGCCTACCTGTAAAGAACGCACCATATTTTGCAGGAACATCTCTTTTTGTTCTCTTTTGCAAGGACATAAAATGTCTCCCAAAAAATGATGGTATTCTTTCCTACTGGTACCACTAGTACTACTACTTTGTTTGCAGGTAGTTGGCGATGGCATACGTAGGTACCAGAGGAGCAAAGCCAAGTCAGGTTTTACAAAAGTCTAAACTTGACCAGGACCAAATCTTGGTTGCAGGACAGGCAGATATTGGTGAAAAAAGCACCGGTACCATACCACCACCTGTTGACCGCATATGGTAGTTCTCTCCCATGCAGAACAAGGTTGCAATTACATGCTTTTCTCTTAATTGATTAATGGCTACTGCTTGATTTAGAGGCTACTCTTTCATGGGTTACTATTGTTGTAGCATAACAAATTAACAAAGGTGTGTGCAAGAACTTTTTAGTTTAATATACAAGGATCTTGTGATGGTCTTCGCTGTATTTCACTTTCATACGAGATTAGGAAGATAAACTTCCCATCTTTAAACTTTGCATAAACACAGTTGTCCTCAACATTCTCTTTAAACCCAAATTTTTTATGGACTTCAATGTAACTTTGGGACTGTAGTGTGCTTACTTTTAACATAAATCACTAGGCACTCTGTTGAGAATATGAATGGCGGTTTTCAACGCCTCCATCCATAAACTCAATGGGAGTGTGGAGTAGCTCATCATGCTTCGCACCATATCCATCAGGGTACGGTTGCGTCTTTCAGCTACTCCATTTTGCTGAGGTTCGCCCGGCATGGAATACTGGGCCACTATTCCATTTTCCTGTAAAAACCTCGCAAAAGGTCCAGGAACTTGTCCATATGGGGTATGTCGACCGTAGTACTCCCCCCCCACGATCTGATCGGACTATCTTAATCTTTAAATCATGTTGGTTTTCAATTTCAGCCTTAAATATCTTGAATTTATCCAAGGCTTCATTTCTTTCTTTAATTGGATAAATATATCCATAACGGAGTAATCATCACGTGAATGTTATGAGCGAGTCATATTTCGTGTGAATAAAGAACTCCTGTGCTTCTTTTAGCGTCTTTTTTAATTTTCTTTACATATTTTCCTTTAATGCATTCTCTGCATTGTTCTAAGTCCGAGAACTCTAATGGAGGAAGAATATCATTCTTTACTAGTCTTTCTATTCTCCCCTCGAAATTTTTACCATATGCCTGTTTGTTACAATGGCATGCATACGAAACAAGGTGTGATAACATGTACCAAAACATTTCTTCCTAGATTCATTCCTCCCTCCCCTCTGTCTCTCGCACCACCGAGCGAGCGAAGCGGCGGCGGCGGCGATAGCGACGTCGACGCCGCGGAGAAGGAGAAGGCGGCGCCGCCGAAGCCTCTCGCGGCGTGCGCGCTCCACGAGAGGAGCGCGCGCCGTCAGCGGCTCCGTGTCGGCGCCGTTCGCGCGCTGCGTCGGCGATGGCCGTCGTGGAGCGCCGGTGAGCTCGAGACTCGGCCGATCTCCCAACACGCCCGGCGGCGAGCGGCGGCGACGGCGACCACGCCAGGTAAGACTCTTTTCAGATCTAGGGTTAGGGTTTCGCCCCGTTCCCCTTCTCTGTTCTTTTCGTTTTCTAGGGTTGGGGGGTCGTCCTCTGTTCTTTCTTCGCTCCGTCTAGATCTAAAACTAGGATGGCTCTGATACCATTATTAGAACTAGGTTCTTTAGGGTCCCTAGATTAGATCTAGCGGGCTATCCTTTCTCTAGGGTTCTTGAGGTAATCCGAGAGGGAGAGAGAGAGGTACCAACCTTCCGGTGTAGAGGATGAAGATCCGGCCATCGTGGTTCGTCGGTGAAGCTCGCGCACGGGCAGCGACGTTCGGGAAGAGGAGCGGCGGTGGCGTCTCGCGGTGGCGACGATCTCCTGGCGGTGGTGACTTCCGTCATTGGAGCGCCCCTCAGCGATCGGGTTTAGGGTTTGTCGGTGGGGTGTGGCGCGCGGTCAACCTCGTGATGCGTGCCTCCGGCCCCACCTCTGTATTTATAGCGCCGGCGGCGAGGGCCCACCACCAAGCGGGCCGGGCGCCCGATCGAGCGCGGTCAAGGGTTGGGCTTTGGCCGTTGGGCCAAAGCCCTGAGATCACTCTAACACTAATGACTTTAGCGGTCTCAGGAAATTGTTTGGAGAAACCGTTCTATTTATTTCGATTTTCAGAGAAATCGAAGCCAAAAGTCACTCCAAAAATCCAAAAGAACAAAACCTGAATCTTAGTTGTCGTGGGTAGACATACTCTAGCCAAAAATCCTCTGCTCCTATAACGTCGCTCATCCTTACCTTCAACACGGGCATGTCCCACTGCGAAGGAACTCAACAGTGTCGTCTCTTCCATCAACGTGAGCTGAGGAAGGTGGATCGACGGTATCTTGATTAGAACTACGCCTCCCTCCCAGAAGAAGCCCCTGCATGTTGTCGTGGGCCGTCACAAAAATTCCTGACGCCTTCGTCATGGCCAGGTCAGCGCCGGCCACCTCCTACATCTCCGGTGTGGTTTCCCCTTTGCCGGTGCAGTTGGTGTGTGCAAGAACTTTTTAGTTTAATATACAAGGATCTTGTGATGGTCTTTGCTGTATTTCACTACTGTAGTGTGCTTACTTTTAACATAAATCAGGGTCTTTTCTTTCAAAAGAATTTTTTTTTACCATATGCCTGTTTGTTACAATGGCATGCATACGAAACAAGGTGTGATAACATGTACCAAAACATTTCTTCTTTTAGAGTAAACCATCAGTTTGCTACAACTTCAAACGATGATTTCGAATAGATGCATCTGGAAGAGACCAACTTTTTAAAAAGCAGCAACTCTATCATGAACAGTTCATTCTTGGAAGCTAAGCCCACATGTCATATATACATGCGGTGCTAAGGCCATCACACAGGATGCCACGTAAGCACCAATGAGGCTCACATATCATCGGCCCAAAAGGTACATGTTATTGATAGTTTGAACAGAAAAGTTATAGTCACATGAAATTTATTCTTTTAAAAATAAAGGCTAACATGTGGGCAACCTAGTTTGTGACTCATTTCTTTTACGTGGGTTTTAACTGAACCAACATGTAGGCCCTCCTGAGTAGTAAGACAAACAGAGTAGGCATAGTCGTGTGTGCAGGAGAGGCTGCCGACGGAGCGTGAGGAGGTGGTGGCAAGGCAAGGATGGAAAGACGAGAAGGAGATTAGGAAAACGATCTATTGGGTCACAGAGCCTCAATTGTCAGCATAGAAGTGTAGAGGTGTGGTGCTAGTGCTACCCTGAGTCTGTACGCGGCAATAGGAACGCAAAGCAAACTAGTCAGCCACAGCATGCAGCAGCAATGCAGAGATTTTGAGCTAATTTTCGCATACCTACAACATTACTATCTAAACTATCAATAAACTGCAACTTTTGTGCTGCTGATGTGTGAACCTCGTTGGTTCTTGCATGGCACCATGTAACGTATATGACATGTGGGCCCAGCTTGTTAGGATGGTCTGTTTGTGACGGAGTTGCAGTTTTTTGAAAAATTATTCTTTTAAGGGTCACTTTGATTCGCAGGATTCTAAATACGTATAAATAAGAAAAATGTAGGATTATTATACCATGAATTCTTGAATCCTATAGAATTGAAAACTACATAAAATTGTAATAAAGGGTGTTTCATTGCACCATAGAAAAAAATATAGGAATTTTGAGATTAAATGTTAATTGATTAAAGAGAGAACAGAGAAAAAAAGACAGAAGGTGCATTGAAAATCTCAAAGAATTTGCAACATGAGGTTAGACCTCATACTAGAATTTTTCAAAACTTATACGAAAATTTCTTATCTTGCGAAATTCCTTTGAAGTAATTTGTAACATGAGGTTAGACCTCATACTAGAATTTTTCAAAACTTATAGGAAAATTTCCTATCTTGTGAAATTCCTTTAAGTAATTTGTAACATGAGGTTAGACCTCATACTAGAATTTTTCAAAAACTTATAGGAAACTGGATTGAATTTCTCAATTTTTTTTCTTTAAAATTTCTTTGAGCCAAAGAAGGCCAGAGGAGCAGCCAGAGTCGTAACGAGTTTACCGGTAAAGCAGTTTGGCGAAATTTACCGTTCTTGAAACGTCCAGGTTTGCGCATAGGACCGCATTCCAACCATGTCGGGAAAATTCCGACGGCCAGCGTTCCTGCTGGCCCGCGCTTCCACTTGGCGACAGCCACCGCACGAGACAGAAGGTCACTGTTCTCCGGGCCCCACGCTCAGGCGTGCTCTTTGCAGCCAACGGCGGAGCAACACGCGGGAGCATATTCCCGTCTGTCAGTGGGCCGCCGGCCCCCCGCCGTGGATAAGGCAGAGGTGACTGACGGACGGGGCTGTGGTTGGCTCGTGACTGGACGTGCCGTCGTCCGACCGAGGCCAAATCTATCAGCATCACCCCTGAATGTGAAGATTATGAAACTTTTTTTAGAGGCACAAAGTTAATACATACAACTCAAGCACACCACATACATCACAAACACACACACACACACACACACACACACACATATATATATATATATATATATATATATATATATATATATATATATATATATATATCTTTTATACACGCTGGAAGTTTTTAAACGGAAGCTCAATAGCCTTCGGGACACGTACACTGTAACTTTTTAGAAGGTACTGTTTAAATGAATAGTATCCCTGAGACAATAAGGCTGCCTAAGATGAGATCGAGCTCGGGGCAGCTGCTCGCTCACCTGCGAAACAAGCCAACTAAGCTAATTTGTTCTTTTTGACTGCAGCTTGTGACTTTTGGCTGTGACTTGTGGCTTTTAGACTGTTTGTACAAGAGATTACAAAGTAACAGAAACTCACGTGCGATTTTTGCCGATATAAATGAAGTCAGTAAAGTATGTACTACAATTAACTAATATGCCTTATTTTAAAAAAATACTCTGTTCAAAAATTAGTTTCTATAGAAAAGTCGAAAAGCAACTTTTAAAAGCTGAAAAGAACAGGACCGTAGTCTTCAAAGGCTATGAACTTAGTTCATATGTTTTTTAGGAGCTATCTAATTTCTAGGCAGCTGAATTTTTGTTAGTTTTCAGTCCGTTGAATCTTGATCCCGCGTCCATGTGCTATGTGTTCTTTTCATTGTTACTAACGAGCGATGTGCAATGGAATTTTTTGTACGGATAATCTATTTTTACTCGAAAATATATAAATATATCTGTGAGAAATTTTTTACAAAAATAGGCTCCAGTCGCCCCCCATTGGGCGACTGACACCTTTCGCCAAACCGAGAGGCGACATTTAATAAATAGGGAAACCGTTTAGCGACTGCTCCAGGCGCTGTACGGTTGAGCGGTTGCAATTGCAGTCGCCCAACGCTAAAGCGATAGGGGGGTTTTAGGACAGCACACTCGACCGCCGCCCAGTACCACCAACCACTTTTTCACTCATTCTGCGCACAGAGAAGAGGAGGAAGGGGAACAAAAAGAGGGGGAGAAGAGAGGAAGAAGGGGAAGAAAAGGAGGGGAGAAGAGGAGTCCTCCTCAAGGTTGAAGGAGGAGGTGAGGGAGGAAGGAGGAGTGGAAGATATTCCATCCATTTGGATCCAGGTATGTATTTGCACTATTATTTATATGAAATATTGGTGTTAGTAAAAAGTTTAGATGTAGAAAATGTAGTATGGAACATTTAGTAGTATAGAAATTTTAGCACACTTTTTAGTATAGAAAGTTTAGTTTAGTGTTGAACGATGTTATTTGACATGTCGTAAATTTGAATCATACATGCAGGCCTACATCATCAATGGCCACTACATTGAGAGTGTATTACGGTGCTGGAATTATTTGTGAAGGTCCGAATGGTGTGGATTTGAGCGATTTTCCGCAAGTCACTCTCGTACTTCCGGATGACGAGAATGCTCGAATGGCGGATGTGCGGCGATTGGCGACCCGAGTTTTCATTGGACCCCGAGGTGTGCGCGTCGCGTGCAAGGGCTTTGGAGCCGGTCTCCCACGGATATTAGATGGGAGTTGAAGACATTGGTGCGCTCTGCTTCGTGGAAGGGCTTTGTGCAAGGGTGCCGACGCCGTGGATACGAGTGTGTCCTGCTTGTGCAACCGTGCTCCCTACAAGTAGTCAAGACGCTCGCGCGTCCGCCCATGCTTCGGAGGTGCTAGCTCGGGCGGGCCGCATGTTGGCGGAGATAATGAAATTGCTCGTGATAAAGCCGATGCGGTACATGGAGGAGAGTTACAGCCGTCAAGCCATAGAGAAGGAACTGGGCAAGCCGATGAAGGAGAGCATAATGAGTACATCATGTAGCAGATGGACTCTGATGACCAGAGGGCATGGGATGAAGAGGAAGCTGTAGAGGAGGACGAGGAGGACAGTTCCGATGATGATGAAGTTCCTATCCCCTAGGAATGGAACCGGTTTAATGCGGAGCGTGTTTCCGCACATGATGAGCATGAATCACCATGGGAGTATCATTAGACAGAGGTTTAGTTGCATGCTATGTTTGCTGACAAGGAAGCGCTGCAGGATGCCATCAAGCTTTGGGCCCTTTCAATGCAGCAGATATTTCGCGTCGTTAAATCAAGCCAGGAGCAGTACACTGTGAAGTGCGAGGAGGCTGGTTGTCCTTGGAGGGTGCACACACGTAGACCCAAGTATGAGACTCACTGGATTGTGTCCAAGGTAGAGCCGCACTCCTGCATTCTAAACACTGTCTTAGCGAGGCATCGTAACCTGACGTCCGGATTTATAGCCAATTTGATGTATGGGGAGACAGTGGAGAAGAAAGACATTGCGGCCACGCATATTGTGGTAGCTATCGAGAATAAATTCAAGTATAAGATTAGCTACGCGAAGGCGTGGCGTGCCAAGCAAAAGGTGTTGGAAAAACGTTTTGGCACTTTCGAGGCGACGTACGACAACCTTCCTCGTATGCTTAAGGTGTTGCAGCAAAGGAACCCGGGCACGTACATCGCCGTGCACGACAAGCCGTCCATAAGTCCACCGGGATTTGCAGTGTTGCAGAGAGCATTATTTGCATTTGGTGCTAGCATTGAAGCATTCAGGCACATGCTGCTAAGGATCTCAGTTGACGGGACCTTGACAGGCAAATACAAATGGCAGATCCTGACGGCCATAGGCATTGATGGTAACAATCAAATATTGCCGCTGGCCATTGCAATTGTGGAGAGTGAGAATTATGAGAGCTGACTGTGGTTTCTCAGACATGTGAGGGCTGGAGTTGTAGGCACCCGTCCTGGTGTGTGCGTAATCCATGATCGCCACGTCGGTATTATGAAGGCTATAAGAAACTTCAAGAAGACCCCGAGGAGACCTTTACTTGGCCGGACATGAGGAACCGGTGGTGCAGTTGTCACTTAGGGGCAAACTTTTTCAAGCAATTCCCAAAACAATATTTGATGAAACTATTCAAGAGGCTGGGTAGGCAGAACCAGTAGAGAAAATTTGATGCTTTATGGGGGTTGTTGGATGAGCACACCAGGAAGAACGTTGAAGAGAGGAGCAAGGAACCGGTCACTCCTGGGGCGGCACAACCGCAATGCTTGCCAGTAATCGATGAGCCTAACCCAAGTGGTCCAAGAAGGAGGAGCTCACGAAACATCAAGTGCTTCTCGCAGTGGATCGAGGGGGAACCATTGGAGAAGTGGTCGTTGTTGCACGACACGGATGGTGCAACGTACGGAATAATGTCAACTAACCTTGCCGAGGTCTACAATTGGGTTCTTAGGGGTCTCCGTTCTCTGCGGCCAATCTCGGAGCCCTGTATTCGTCAAAAATTACGGCGTACATGGAGACGAAAGCACAGAAGGGTCAATTGCACACAGTGCATGTCATGGGCAATAGGGAGCATCGTTTCAAGGTGATCCTCCGTGATAGAGCAGGATTTCGGACGGCTCGTTCACTTATTACTCATGAGGTATGCATTGGAGATCATGCAAACAAACCTAGCTGCACGTGCAACAAGCATCAGTTGTTACACAAGCCATGCTCTCATGTCCTCGCTGCATGCGGGACCGTGGGCATGGATCCTTCCAACTTCATGTTCGAATACTTCTTTAAGGAGAGAATACTGCAAGCTTGGTGTGGGGAGCTCCGGGGGTTCCGGGTAGTGGGAAACTTCGCCACTTTGAACATTTCAGCGAGGACCTGGGTTCCGGATGTTAACATGCTGAAGGGTGGGAAGGATCGGTGACAGAGCCGACGTATTAGAAATGACATGGACGAATCACAAGCTGGAACATCTGGTGCACGTTGTGGGCGATGCGGTCAGGAGAGGGCACACAGCTAGACGATGCAACGCATGTCCCGATCGATAGTTGTTGGAGACTACAGCTAAATTTCATGTACCATTTGTAAAACTTGTATGTTACATCCGTTTCAGAATGTAATTGGTGTTGTCTTTGGTAGCTTAGTATTACTCTGCTTACTTAGTTACTAGATGTATTTGCTGCTCGTTAAAATGCGATAACAACCAATCCATGACATGCTTAACATGTATTTGCTGAGTGAGATGACAAAAGAGCCAGCTTTGCCCAGTGGCATGACAAAACGGGGCAGCTTTGCTCAGTGAGATGACAAAAGAGGGCAGCTTTGCTCAGTGAGATGACAAAAGAGGCCAGTTTTGCCCAGTGACAATACAAAACGGGGCAGCTTTGCTCAGTGAGATAACAAAAGAGGGCAGCTTTGCCCAGTGAGATGACAAAAGAGGCCAGCTTTGCCCAGTGACAATACAAAACGGGGCAGCTTTGCTAAGTGAGATGACAAAAGAGGGCAGCTTTACTCAGTGAGATGACAAAAGATGGCAGCTTTGCCCAGTGACATGACAAAACGGGGCAGCTTTGCTCAGTGAGATGACAAAAGAGGGCAGTTTTGCTCAGTGACTTGACAAAAGAGGGCAGCTTTGCGCAGCGACCAAAAATAAATCACATGCCTACCCTTCGCCTTATAAATTGAGGTGCAATGTATCTGCAAGAGAACACTACACAATCTAACACTACATCATACCTTCCTTCTCCACGTCGAGATGAACAACAAGCAGCTAAAGGAATGGCAGAAATTCGCGGAAACATACGGGAGAAAATTACGAAGAATAGGGAGGAGTCCGCAAGAAGGCACAATGGGAGGAGACCCGCAAGATAGCAAGGGTGCCATGCTCGCGAGGAACAAGCAAGGGCTGCTGCGACTCAGGTCGACTCCCGCAATGAGCGGCCGCGTAGCAACAACCCCATCCCGAATGTCCCCACCGAGCGTTCGCCGCAACTCCCACCTGAGGGGGAGACACCCCCCTTTGTTGGTGCGGGGACACGTGCAAGTTCTTCAAGCCCAAGGAACGATCACCTAGGTATGCGTTCGGGTTTGTAATCTACTCGATGACTACCCCAACCGCCATTTAGACACCTCAACCTATCGGCAACCAGAATCGACCACATGCACCATTTTCCCTACCTTTTCTCCTTCACAAAGACGCCTAACAATCTCTCCTCAGATTACAGTCTCCGGAGCCCCTGTGTGGCTACCGCAAATGGATCGATCTTGAGATCCACCCTGCGGACCAATGGACTCTCGACTTCGAGGAGTGGAATGTCACACGGGAGAAGGAGTTGCTGGAGGAGGAGCGCCGCAAGAACGAGCACACCCTGCATATACAACGTGAGACACAAGCTCATCTCGAAGCATGCACGCGTAGGGAGTGGGAGGCTTGTGAGAGGGAGTGCGAGAGAAAGAGGGAAATGGCGGCTAAGGCAAAAGAGGCCGCGGAGGAGTTCAACGCCGAGCGGGCAAGAAAGGGAAAGTGGCCCCGGTCCACACAGTAGGTCGTACGAGCAATTGGGTGGGTTAGTCGCATATCATGCTATATGTTATGCATGTAATAAAAATGTACGCGACATGTTACTCCCAATTGTATTATGGAGTTTATTTCTATTTCACATAAGGTTATTATCTCGTCTGTTCGCATTCAATGATTCAGATAGCAAGTCATTTAACAATATTAACATACCAATTCTCTCCGTACACTAATTCTCAGTAACATTAAAATATCACTTACCACTGTATGTATCGAACATTCTACAGTCAATCGTTCTTAAAAAAATTTTCCAAAATTTTTTATTCACCTACAACATACAGTGAACATAAACTTTTATTACAACTACACCACATTTTTTCCCAGTTTAAAACTACAAAATTGACAAAACTCTAAAAAATCACGGGGATCGAGTAAAGTCGCCCTATTGGGCGATCTTGACTACAAGTCGCCATCCATTGGGCGATCGCATGATAGTCGCCAATAGGAAGGCGATCGATTGCGATCGCTCGAACGTCGAGCGACACAAATTTTGTCGCCTCCGGTTGAAGGAAGGTGAAGTCACCCAATGGGGGGCGACTGGAGCCTATTTTTGTAAAAAAATTTTCCACGGGTATATTTATGTATTTTGAATAAAAATGGATTATCCGTACAAAAAATTCATGTGCAATGTGACCCGTTTATCTGGTTTGGGCTTTAGCCAAGTTTGGCCTGTGCTGTGGTGGATCTTTATATGTCATTTTGGGTTGTGCTGTGAGCCCATGATTTTTAGAGTGTGCTTTGTACCGTAGCTTTTGGGATGTCTTCTTGTGAGCCTATTTGTTAGTGCGTGCTTTGTGCTATAGCTTTTTGAGCTATGTATGTGGAATTTTTTGTACAGATAATCCTTTTTTATTCGAAATTACAGAAATATACCCGCGGGAATTTTTTTTACAAAAATAGGTTCCAGTCGCCCAATGGTTGGGCGACTGGAGCGTTTCGCCCAACCAGAAGCCGACACAATATCTGTCGCCGCACCATGGAGTGACTGCATCTAGTCGCCCTCCCTTGGGGTGACTTTCATGCAGTCGCTCTCCTGTTAAGCGACTTTCATGCACCCCCTTAGGTGACTGCATGAACCCCCATGATTGTTTTACATTTTGTGAATTTTGTAGTTTTAAACTGGTAAAAAATATGGTAGAGTTGTAATAAAAGTTTATGTTCATTGTATATTGTAGTTGCGTAAAAAAGTTTAGAAACTTTTTTTACGAAAGATTGACCGTAGAACGATCGATACATACATTGTTAAGTGACATACGCTGAGAATTTCTGTGCGGAGAACCGGTATGTTAATATTTGTTAGATGACT
Source organism: Dendrocalamus sinicus (assembly GCA_036346575.1). Taxonomy (NCBI): domain Eukaryota; kingdom Viridiplantae; phylum Streptophyta; class Magnoliopsida; order Poales; family Poaceae; genus Dendrocalamus; species Dendrocalamus sinicus. The sequence continues at coordinate 6,106,873 of CM070654.1, read as the reverse complement.
TGATATATGAATGATTAAATGCGCAAAGAAGATATAATAGGCTTGTTTGAATAAAAATAAACTTCATAATATAGTTGTGAGTAACATGCCGCATATTTTTTCATTACATAACATATAGCATCGGCATCACCCCTCACTCGCCATCCTGAGGTGCCCCGTCACCGCGCCCACGTCCTCCCGTACGGCCCCGCTTGGCTATCCTCTGGTGCAACGGGTTACGACGCTCCGAGAAAGTAAAACCTGCAGGAGGGTTTCACAGCCCCCTGGCTGGTGGAGTCACCGCACCTCTCGTCGTGTGTCTTCGGCACCGGGAGGGCATACCAAGAGAACTTCCGGTGCTGCGCCGAAGACGGCCCGCCACGATCGCTTAAAAACGGTCTACATCGCCGCCCCGGGAGACCCAATGTGCGTGCGGCTGGTAAGGACCTGCAATAGTAATATCGTTAGTTCGTTGCATGTCGCCTTGGGATAAAAACGAGATCGGACGATGCGTACCCGCAAATGGCGCCATCGAGGTAGGAGGAGGGGCGTACTACTCAGAGTACACTCCTGCGTGTGGAAGCCGGGGATGTGCGGAGGAGACGTGAAGAGCTGCTGAGGTGGCCGTGCCCAGGCAGAACCCCCTGGCTGCTCCGGGTGAGGTGGTGTAGGGCGTGTCCACGTATTACCTCCGGAGTAGTGCCACGCTGGTCGGGGTGGCACTGGTGGACGCCCCATCGGAGCGCAGGGCGTGGGTGTGGAGACCACCGTAGCCTCGTGCGGGACGAGAGGCTAACGATACGCCTACACCCGCCCCACCCGACGCGCCAAACCGATGGTCTCTCGTGGCTCAACTCTGCACCGTGGTGAGCCTTTGCGATACTCGCGAATCGGTCCTGGTAGCAGAACCGACGCCACTGGACAAACGACATAAAAGGGTCCATCATCGAAACGATATTGTCATTTGAGAATCTTTGAAATTACATGTAACGCATCGCGATGTGAGCGTCGTGGCGCGAGATACACGAGCAAATGCGTCTGTGGGAGCGGCGACGTGTGTGGCAAAGTGGTCTACGACACATACACGGTGGTAAGTATGTATATATTTATGAGAAGCGATCACTCACGCGTGCACGGCTCACGGGCGCGTGGTCCGCCCGATACGAGCGCGCTGCCGAGCCCGAATCGCCACATGACTCACTAGGGTGCGTAGTCCTCCACGTGATAGCGTACACGAGCTCGGCGGTGAGCGAAAGCTCGGTCACGCCCGACAAAGTGCGGACAGCCCCGTCAAGAACACGGGCCTGCATCGCCAGTATCTGCGTAAGGCTCCCAGCGCACATCGCGTCGGTGTGAGGCGGTCGAATCGCTCCACAAAGGGCGTCAAGACTGCACTGCATACCCGATTTCAAGAGACCCTACCGTATGCATGGCGAAACGACTGCTAGTTAAGAAGCGATTGAAGGGTTGCTAGATAAAGGATTTGTAAGACCCACTCTCGTCACCCTGGGAGCACCATCTGCTAGTAAAGAAGAAAGATGGTAGTCTTTCGCAAGTGCGTGGATGATCGATCTCTCGAATGATGTGACGATCAAGAACAAATATCCTTTGCCCCTAGATGAGATGATCTGCTTGATCAATTGAAAGGTTCATGCAAGATTGACCTTCGGTCAAAGTTATCAAATGAAGATAAGACCTGAGGATATACCAAAGATGCGGCATTTGCTACTCGTTATGGATTGTATGAGTATACAAAGGATGTCATTTGGCTTGACAAATGCATCCGCATATTTTATGAACTCCATGAATAAAGTGTTCATGGAATATTTGGATAAGTTTGTAGTGGTGTTCATCTGATATTATTCAATATATTCCAAGAATGAGGGAGCATACTGGAGCATCGGAAAACTTAGAGAACACATGGGTTTAGCAAGTGCGAGTTCGTTGAGGAAAGTAGCCTTTTAGGTCATGTGATTTCAGCGGAGGCCGTAGAATTGAGTGAGTAAACGAGTGCTCAGTGGACCCAACCTAAGTTAAGATCGATTAGAAGTTTCTTAATTCTCCAAGCTTGCAAGACCTCTCACTCACTTGCTAAAGAAGGAGAAGAAGTTTGAATGGAGTAAAGCCTGTGAGGATAGCTTCAAGAACTAAAGAAAGGTTAATCCGCGGTGTTAGCACACTTCAGATATTAGAAGGGACTTTGAAGTTTTCTCGTGATGCGTCTGTGCAAGGACTAGGTGTGTCTTGATGCAAGAGGAAAGGTAGAAGCGTGCGCCTCAAGACACTCGACGACCCCATGAAGGTTACCTAACCCACGATTTAGAACTTCGCTGTAGTCATGCTCTAAAAATATGGAGGCATTATTTGATCTTAGAATCACTGTGAAATCTACACCGATCACAAAAGTCTGAGTATATATTTACCTCACTTGATCTCAATATGAGGCAAAGGGATGGCTTGAGTTAATAAAGGATTATGATGTAGGAATACATTACCATCCGAGGAAGGCCAATGTAGTAGTGGATGCATTGAGCAGAGAAGAGCACTGCGATGGCATTTCTGGATCAAGGGCAGTGATGCCCGCACTCAAGCGTCTGGAGGTTCAACCAACTTTGGAGGAGATGATCAGGTAGCTCAAGGAGAAGATAAGTATGTCAAGGAAATTAAAGAAAATGATGAAGAAAGGAAGGCGCCAGATTTTCGTAAGATGAGGAAGGTATCATCCGTTTGGTAAAAGGATCTTTAGAAGAAAGAAATAAAGGACTTAATTCGAAGAAGCCCATGAGTCTAGATATTCAATTCATCCTCGAGTACAAAAGATGTACCAAGATCTCAAAGAAAGATATTAGTGAGGCGGTGTATGAAAAGAGAGATTGCAGAGTATGTAGCTTTGTGTGATGTGTGCAACGATTAAAGCTGAACACGAGGCCTGCACGACTTTTACAACCATTGCGCATCCACGAGTGGAAATGGGAAGAAATTGGTATGGATTTTATAAGCTGAGTTACCGAGAACAAAATCAGGCATGATTCGATTTGAGTTATTGTGGACCGTCTCACGTAAAGTCGCTCATTTCATCCCAGTAGAAACCACCTATTCGGCGATAGACTCGCAGAGTTGTACATGCTCAAGGATTGTGAGTTTGCATGGAGTTCCCAAGAGGATTGTGTCGATCGAGGAACTCAATTCACTTCAAGATCCGCAGGCGCATGGCAAGACTAACGGGATCAAAGTTTGCCCTATGCACGAGTTCTCCTACAATAATAGTTATCAATCTAGTTTGCAAATGTCTCGCTCGAAGCCTTATACTGCAGAAATGCGAGGACTCCATTGTATTGAAGGAAACCGGAGAAGGACAAGTGTTTGGACCGAGATGTGTTGAAGCAGTCAAGAACAAGTTCGCCTAATCCGGGACGAAGTTAAAACGGCTCAAACCAGATGTAAGAGTTATGCGGACAATCGCCGGGCATTAGAGTTTGTATCCGGGATCATGTCTACCTCAAGGTGTCACCTCTCAAGGGAATGAGACGTTTTGGAGTTAGTGGAAAGCTTGCTCCTAGATTCATTGGACCCTTTCCAGTGGTAGCAAAGCGAGGAGAAGTTTGCTTACCGCTTGGAGGCTGTCTAAAAGTGCATGACATTTTCCATGTGTCTCAACTGAGGAAATGTCTCGAGTACGACAGAGCGCACACTAGAAGAAGTAAATGTGAATGACCTAACTTATCCTTGAGTATCCCGTGAAGATATTGGAGGAGTCGAACGCGATGACGCGAAACAAGGTCATCAAGTTACGTAAAGTGCGGTGGAGCAACCATTCGAATCGAAGCGACTTGGGAACGTGAAGAGGATCTAAAAGAAGAGTTCCCCACTTTTTCCTAGTCCGTCCGAATCTAAATTGCCTAGATTCTTTCTAAGGGGTAGGTTTGTCACATCACAAAATTTGGAGCCTCCGCCCCGCACGCCGAGGTTGAGTTTTCTTCGTTTATTCGTGTCGAGCAAGTGGGCCCCACGTCGTGCGCGCCGATCTGCGCGCCCGCACGCGCTGGTCCCACTGCTCTGCGTCGACCTCGACAAGTGGGTCGGATCGATGGGTCCCTGCTGTCGTGACCAGCGAGATGAGGTCAGCGGCAGAGGTCCCACATGTCGATGACCGCGGAGGTTACTGTTCAGTGGGCCCCACTGTCAGATTCTCGGAATAAAATAAAAGATTAACAATTAAGAATCGATGGGCCCACATCGAAATTTTCAATTTCTGGATTTATTCAAGCTGAGAATTTCAAATGATCATAACTTTCTCATTTTAACTCCAATTTCAGCCATTCAAATTTCTAAATTCATCTAAAATCATGATCTACCCAAATATGGCCTCTTTTGAATTTTGGATTTTATTTGAATTTCGTGTGTATTTATTTGCTTTGTTTGCTTAATCGTTTATCGCGTAGATTCCAACGTTGTCGTGATCCCTCCACCCAACAGCAAGAAGACCGGAGAATCTGCAAGAAGGCAAGTCTCCTTTGATCATCTTGAACCTATGATTTTAAAAGATTTTTATTATTTTAAATTATGTGCATTGCTATTTACATAAAATGATAGTTCAAGTCTTAGGATATAGTTAATCCAACTTTGTTATACCCTCCATTGCAATTGAATGCCATGTACCATTGTAACCTAGAGATTTCCTTTGTCTCATTAATGAGAATATTATATTTACTTGTTGATGTTAGTATGGTAGTATAATGCTTAGTCAGCTTTTCAACACTTTAGAAAATATTGAAAAAGGGAAATTATGATTTATGGTAATAATCTTGTGTTTGCAAACTTAGTGGTAATTGGAGATGCCACTGTTCTTTTAAAGTAAAATAAAATGTGAAAGTCGATTTAGATTAGGGTGGATGGCTGGATTGGCTTGGTGCGATTAGCACGAGATCTTGTTAAGTGTCTGTTCCACCTAGTCAATTGGGACCGGCGCTTGTGTTTGTCGGTGAGCATTAGTACAAGCACAAGTCTATATGGGTCGACCTAGTGACTAACTTATGATAGTCTAGTTTAGGTGCCACCGATGGAAAGTGGGTGCGAGGATGGTGGTTATTCACTGATGAGGGCGATTTCTTGTACTCATATGGCGCAAGAGGGGCTTGGTTGGGCAGTTAGCCTACTCGGTGAAACCTCGTGGTGGTATCTAGCTAGATTAGAGTAAGGTAAAGGCTTTGTGGTATTTTATCAGGGTCTCATGCCAAAAGCGTGTTGACTTTTAGGATAATTTATCTCTTGTGGGTAAAGTTGTACAACCTCTGCAGAGTGTAAAACTATTGAATAGCCGTGCCCACGGTCAAGGGCGGCAAGGAATGCATTCACATGGTAGATTTCTGGTTTTGGTTTTAAAATCAAATGTTTTGTATTAGAGAGTGGAGGAACTCTCGGAAGGGTATCTGGCGGTTGGAGCAGAGAGGGTGGATGTAACCAGCATATTAAATTTGTTCAAGTTGTTAGCTAGTGTTGGTAGTTGGAACCTTCACTAGAGAGTTAATGATAATTCTGTTAAAACAAATACTTGTTAAATTGATGCCTTTAAAATAATTAAAAGCCGTACCAGATCAGGTACTCCGCATAGTCCGCGCTGTCATATGGTCGCTCCTCCTCCACGTGATCGTGGAGCGCACCCTCCCACTGCGCAATCCAGGGCTGCATCTTCCTCGACCAGTCCGTGCCTTTTTTAACTCCCTTTCTATTGTGCCTGCGAACACAGTAGTAAGTATGTATATATTTATGAGAAGCGATCACTCACGCGTGCACGGCTCACGGAAGCGGTGGTCCGACTGGTACAGGAAGCGCCTGCCGTAGCCCGAACTGCCACATGACTCACTAGGGTGCGTAGTCCTCCACGTAGATAACGTACACGAGCTTCTGGCAGGTGAGCCAGAAAGCTCGGTCACGCCAGCAAAGTGCGGACAGCCCGTCAAGAACACGGGCCTGCACTGCTGTATCTGCGTAAGGCTCCCAGCGCACATCGTCTTACCGTGAGGCGGTCGAATCGCTCCACAAAGCGCGTGTGCGCTGCGTGACTGCTGCGTCGTGAACTGTACCTGCAAGAAACAAAGTTGTTTAGTATGACGATCGTCAATAAGAAAGAAATAGTTGACTGTGATAATACTTACTCGTCGACGGCACCAGAGAGAACCCATCGTCGGCTGGTCGACGTCTCCCCTGGATACATCTCGGGCCCGTACGGACCCATGTCGTCTAGCACAGGTCGTCCGAGGCTGAAGCGCTCGAACGACCACAACTGCAGCAGCAGGGGACAGCCTGTGAGGATCGAGTTTGCCTTGATCCTCGTGCACGCATCGCATAGGGCGCGGTACGTCGCGGCAAGTACGCCTGATCCCCAGCTGACCTGGGGCTCGCCGTCCGCGATCGCCCTCGCATCCACGGAGTTGTCGTGGCTGGTGGTGAAGAGCACCCAACCAAACAGCCACAGCACGTACGCCTCCAAGTGGCGCGAGACCTGGTAATCGTTTGCTGTGGAACCATGCGCTCCACCTGAATACAAACAAGGTGTTATTAGTATGTAATAGCACAAATAAGAGCTTCAAAGACACGATCGATTTTAAAAACCACGTATCCGGTACTGTGCGAGCCACCTTAGCGTCGGCCCATGGGTCTGATCCTCTCCGAAGATGTGGTGGTCATCGGCCGGTGGAACGACCCCCTTGAATCTGGCGAGCAGGTCAGCGCGCCACTCGGCCGGGGCCTCCGGTAGGAAGGCAGCGCCTCCCGCGATCGGAAGGCCAAGGTGCAGGGACACATCCTGTAGGGTCGGCGTCATCTCCCCGAATGAGAGGTGGAAAGTGTGCGTCTCAGGCCGCCAACGGTCCACCAAAGCCGTCAGCAGGGAACGGTCGAACGGGAAGCGTCGTGATCGCTCCACGCCCGCCTCGTCCCAGCCCGCGGCCAAGGCGGCTCCATCCTCCTCCGTGGCCTGCACCATCCGGGCAGAGGGAGTAGCCCGGCATCCCACAGCCTGCAAACAAAGTGAAGGTCAGCACGGTACGTTCTTATGGCAGCACTAAAACGTTGGCGTAGTGCAAACCTGGCAGTCCAACGGGGGTCAAGTCCCCAGGCCACGCGAGGTGTGCGTGTCCGGACCACTCCCAGCTCAGGCGGCTCGTCCGTGCTCCCTGGTGGCGGCACACGATGGGAAGGGCGTGCGCGCGGTCCACGTGCTTGTCCAACAGTGGGTACCGCCACTCGGAGTCACGTCCATCACGAGTCATACCTGCAAAAATTGGATAGTAAATTTTCTACATGTAAATATGTACATTAAATTTTTTAAAACAATTTCGACATTAAATTTTGTACATCTAAATTTCTACACTAAATTTTCTATAGTAATACATCAAAAATACTATACAAAATTTGTACACTACATTTTGTACAATAATACATAAAAATTTCTACATCTAAATTTTCTAAACTAAATTTTCTATAATAATACATAAAAATACTATACAAAATTTCGACACTAAATTTTATATATCTAAATTTCTAAACTAAATTTTTAAACTAAATTTGTTAACTAAATTTTCTAAACAAAATTTCTAAACAAAATTTTCTAAACAAAATTTCTAAACAAAATTTTCTAAACTAAATTTCTAAATTAAATTTCTAAACTAAATTTCCAAACTAAATTTTCTAAACTAAATAAATGTTCTAAACTAAATTTTCTAAACTAAATTTCTAAACTAAATTTTCTACACTAACTCTTCTACACTAAATTTTCTAAACTAATTTTTTAAACTAAATTTTCTAAACTAATTTTTTAAACTAAATTTGTTAACTAAATTTTCTAAACAAAATTTTGTAAACTAAATTTCTAAACTAAATTTCTAAACTAAATTTCCAAACTAAATTTTCTAAACTAAATTTCTAAACTAAATAAATGTTCTAAACTAAATTTCTAAACTAAATTTTCTACACTAACTCTTCTACACTAAATTTTCTAAACTAATTTTTTAAACTAAATTTTCTATATCTAAATTTTCTAAACTAAATTTTCTACATCTAAATTTTCTAAACTAAATTTCTAAACTAAATTTCTAAACTAAATTTTGTAAACTAAATTTTCTAAACAAAATTTCTAAACAAAATTTTCTAAACTAAATTTCTAAACTAAATTTTGTAAACTAAATTTCTAACAATAACAAAAATACCTGGAAATCGCGCTTTCCCTCTCCTCTTCTCTTCCTCTCCCTCTCCTCTTCTTCTCCTCTTCTCCCTCTCCTCTTTTCCCCCTTCTTCCTCTCCTCTTCTCCTCTCTTTTCTCTTCTCTTGCTCGGTCTCTCGCGGTCGTAGAACAGTGCCCAGCGGCGGCCGAGTGCGGCCTTTTAACCCCCCCCCCCACAGTCGCCACATGGTTGGGCAACAGGATTTCAGTCGCCCAACCGTGAGGCGACTGGGTTCCAATCGCTCCACCGTTGGGCGACTGCATTTAATCGCCCAACGGTTGGCAGATAGTCGTTGGGTCGCCGCCTGGTTGGGCGAAAGGCTCCAGTCGCTTAACCATTGGGCGACTGGAGCCTATTTTTGTAAAAAAAATTCCGCGGGTATATTTCTGTAATTTCGAATAAAAAAAGATAATCCGTACAAAAAATTCTATGTATGTGGGCTATATTGACCTGTCCTTTGCTAACGGTCTAGAGATAAATACCTTCGGCTCATCTTCTACTATTACAACAATGTATTGCCAAGCTTTGAGCACATTTCAATGTCCAAAACAAATCAACGACCGAAAGCATTGGACTCAAAACGAGAAAGCCACATTAGATCATGTAAACACAACTTATTTTCCATCTCTCAAGAGACAACCCACCTTGTGGAGGTCAAACAGTTCATTCATGTCTTCTCAATCCAACAAAAAGTTATCTTTACTAAAACTAAGCTATTATCTCAGATGACTAGTGTCATGCAAGTCATAGAGAAATTCTGACATCGTCAAAAGATTTTAGGCTTGCTAACCCCCCAATAGACACATAAGCAACAATAACTTTGTAAGGCGGACAACACAAAGATTAGGTGTAGTGAATCAAATATATACAAGCAAAGAATTATTTCTAAACTAGACAAAAAAAAACTTAGGCCTAGTGAGCCCCTAGATAGGCAAAATTAATACTAAACTAGACCCAAAAAATCATAGGCTTAGTGAACCCTACAGAGACAAACAAAGAATTATTTCTAAACTAGAGACACATGTTAGGCGTATGTATATATGTATGTGTGTGTATACGTATATGTGTATATGTGTGTGTATGTGTGTGTGTATGTATGTGTATGTATGTATATATATATATATATATATATGTATGTATGTATGTATGTATGTATGTATGTGTGTGTGTGTGTATGTATGTGTGTGTATGTATGTATGTATGTATGTATACTGCAAGCATGCAACTATGGACAGAAGATAGATTGCACATGCAAGCTTGTGCACATCATGTCAGCAACAGCTAGCAAAGATATATGCATTTTGCACCGCACAATCTCCGGCCGCCTTCTTCTCCCTTCTCATTTTTTTCAAGGAAAAAAAACGCAATGAGACCATGCTAGAGGTGTTTCTATGCTGCTGCTCCACTAAAATTGCACAAATATTAAAGCACGGTCGAATAGCAATCAGTAATCACATCCTGGGCTCATTAGCAACCAAAAACAGAAAACGAAGGCAGAAACCAAAAGTTGTTGGCTAAACAAACTTGTCGGCCCGTCAAGCCTTAATAGCAAGCAACTCCTAAAAACAACAGCTGCTGCAAACTGGACCTACGAATCATCATTTCAGCATCCTTGTACTTGGAACGAGGACCTGTTTGAACTGGATATTTGGTTGGATTTGGTTCAAAATTAAAATAAATCATTGCTAAATCTTGCCTATTGTAGTATCTCCGACTCACAGACTCACAGTAGCTTTAAGTGATAGCTTTGTGTCTTTTTTTTTCAGTTTATGCCTTATGGCTATCCCGAATAAATAAACGAAACGATTTCTTTGCCCTTTTTGAATATCTATAAAAGGCAGTTTACCGGAACAACCTTTTCGAAATGACTTATTGACATATGATTCGTTCATACAAATGCTCACGATAAAACCAAAAAACATCAATCATAGTTGTAAGCCATCAGCCACACTAAAAAAACCCACACTTACTGGAGAGAGGGAGGGGTGCTGTATCAGCTGCATCAACCACTCAAAACCTAACACCCTAATATATGTAGTAGCGACAGGATTGCCCAACAAGAACCGAGGCTACAAAAAATCAAAGCTAGATACCTCTCTCTCCAATGCTCTCCGAAAAGAGCTGCTTATTACTGACGACTTGTTGGAGAAATAATCCTGCGCCAGGTTCTTAGTTAGCCATTATGGCATTACGTTTTTTCAGTTATTGTTTACGTTTCAGTCTGCAGTTAGTGTTTGCATTTTACTTTGCAGTTAGTGCTTGCGTTTCAGCTTTTAGTTAGTACTTACGTTTCAGTTTTCAGTTTTTACAGCCATCATGGGTCAGTTTGTAGTGAAGCACTGAATGTGATAGTTTATGGCTGATGTAAACTCTTTCTATAAATAAAGGAAAACCAGAAAAGCTGCAGTTGGTTCACGCAGCAACAAAAACATCCTGTTTCTTGTGTTCATCAATCCCAATCCATTCCATTTGAAGTTAGAGCTAGAAAATTGAGAGATCGGAAAGGGCGGCTAACAATTGGTATCAGAGCACAATGTCGGCTCCCGCCCTTGCCGTAGGCCACTCCCGTACACCGTAGCGACACGGCCGTGGACGCTCACCGTCCCCACCGACGCGCCGCCCGCATCGACGTGATGGCGGCCAGCATGAACTCATTGTCCAGCGAGTCGTGAAGGAGAGTAGTGGCTCCATCTCCTACCCCACGCTCACACGCTCAAATTACTCCGATTGGGCGGTGTTGATGCGAGTCAACCTGCAGGCTCAAGGCCTGTGGGACGCCGTCGACACCGGTGATGTGCCATACAAGGAAGATCGCCAGGCCCTTTCGGCGATCCTGCGCGCGGTGCCTCCGGAAATGCTCCGACCGCTCACCGAGAAGGATAACGCCAAAGAAGCCTGGGACGCCCTTAAGGCGATGAGGGTTGGGGCGGATCGAGTGCGTGAATCCAAGGCGCAGAAGCTACGCCAAACATTTGAGTCCATGCGATTCAAAAATGGCGAGCACGTGGAGGACTTCAGTCGCCGGCTCCAGGGTGTCGTTAGCGACCTTCGCCTCCTTGGGGAGGAGTTGTCGGAGGAGAAGGTGGTCCGCAAGCTATTGCGTGTTGTTCCCCGCAGGTATCGCCAAATTGCCTTGTCAATTGAAACCTTGGTTGACCTTAGCACTCTGTCCATCGAGGACCTCACCGGCCGGCTCCATGCTGTCGAGGACCGTGGAGAGTCGGACGATGAGGAAGGAGACCAGGTTCTACTCACGGAGAAGGAATGGTCGTCGTATAACACCAAGGCGAACAGCGGGAACATGTCACGCTCACGCCAGCGCGGCCGGCGTAGCCGCGGGCGTGAAAGGGGAGACGAGGAACCAAAGTCTGGGCCATCCCAGGCCGCGTGCCACGACATCTCCAAGGACAAATGCCGTTATTGCGGCAAACTCGGCCACTGGGCCAAGGACTGCCGAAAGGCGAAGCGTGATCGTGAGAGGTTGGTTCAGGTGAATCTTCTCCAAGCCGAACCAGAGAACAGGCTGAGGGCGAAGATGAGCCCACGTTGTTGATGGCTCAGGTCTATGACCTCTCTCCCGCCATCAACATCGAACCAGCAGGCGCCGAACTCGTTATAAACGAGGAGCGCGCTCTTGTCACTCTCCATGACGTGGGAGAACCAGTCGATCCAGAATGGATCCTGGACACCGGCGCATCCAATCATATGACGGGCGCACGGAACGCATTCTCTGAACTCGACACCAGCGTGCGCGGTTCCGTCAAGTTCGGCGACGCCTCGCGAGTCCGCATCGAGGGGTGCGGCACTGTGCTCTTCGCCTGCAAGAACGGCGATCACTGCGCGCTCACCGGCGTCTACTACATCCCGCGTCTTCATAGCAACATCGTCAGCCTCGGCTAGCTGGATGAGTCTCGCTGCAAGACGGAGATCGAGAATGGCATCCTCACACTGCGCGACCCTCAACACCGATTGTTATGCCGGGTTCAGCGGAGCGCCGGACGTCTCTATGTGCTCAACATCAACATTGCACGACCCATTTGCCTCGCGGTGAGGGGCAAGGAGGAGGCCTGGACATGGCATGCGCGTTTTGGCCACCTCAACTTCGACTCGCTTCGCATGCTCGCTCGGCGCGGAATGGTGCAAGGCCTGCCGGAGCTTGAGCGCATAAATCAGGTTTGCGACAGCTGCTTGATCGGTAAGCAGAAGCGAACGCCATTCCCCGCCGTGACGATGTACCGCGCGTCGGAACGCCTTGATCTCGTCCACGGTGATATATGCGGGCCCATAACGCCGGCAACCCATGGCGGCAAGAGGTACTTCCTGTTGTTGATCGATGATCTAACCCGCTACATGTGGCTTTTTCTGCTGGCGGCGAAAAGTGATGCTCATGCAACCATCAAGCGCTTCAAGGCCGGCGTCGAGGTCGAGACCGGCCGCAAGCTGCGTGTTCTTCGCACTGACCGCGGTGGTGAATTCACCTCCGTGGAGTTCGGCCTCTACTGCGCCGAGCAGGGGATTGGGCACCACCTCACCGCGCCGTACTCCCCTCAGCAGAACGGCGTGGTCGAATGCCGCAACCAGACGGTTGTGGCTATGGCACGTTGCATGATGAAGGCGAAGGACATGCCGGGGGAGTTCTGGGGCGAGGCGGTATCCACCGCCGTCTTCATCCTGAACCGTTCACCGACAAAGAGTGTTCGCAACAAGACTCCATATGAGGCATGGCATGGTCAAATACCTACCGTGCATTACTTCAAGATGTTCGGGTGCGTTGTTTACATCAAGGATGTGAGACCGCATTTGAAGAAACTCGATGACCGAAGCAAGGCCATGGTGTTCCTTGGCTATGAACCGGGAGCCAAGGCATATCGCGCTTACGACCCGGCATCCCGGCGTGTTTGTGTCACCCGCGACGCCGTGTTCAATGAAGCGGCGAAGTGGGATTGGGCGGCTTCAGGAGAGTCCGTTGCGGCCTCCTTGGGTGATTCGTTCACCGTCCACTACGAGATGGTTTCCTCCTCTGTGCCATCCAGCATGGCGCCGGGGAGCCAGGCAGCAACACCGGAACATTTGGAGACGGCGGCTCCCAACGACCCTGCTTCGCCACGCACTCTGGAACCCATCATCGAGTTCGTATCGCCCCCAACTACTGAACCCGACATCGACGATGATCACGGGGCTCCGCGGCGCTACAGAAGCATGGCCAACATCTTCGCCACTTCGAAGCCAGTGGAGCTCGACTCCGACGAGCTTCATTTAATCGCCACTCGGGCGCATCAGGTTTCATGAACTTCGCAAGAAGGTGGGCATCATCAAGGTCGTCACAAGGCGTCAGGATTAGGGGAGATTTGTTGGAGAAATAATCCTGCGCCAGGTTCTTAGTTAGCCATTATGGCATTACGTTTTTTCAGTTATTGTTTACGTTTCAGTCTGCAGTTAGTGTTTGCACTTTACTTTGCAGTTAGTGCTTGCGTTTCAGCTTTTAGTTAGTACTTACGTTTCAGTTTTCAGTTTTTACAGCCATCATGGGTCAGTTTGTAGTGAAGCACTGAATGTGATAGTTTATGGCTGATGTAAACTCTTTCTATAAATAAAGGAAAACCAGAAAAGCTGCAGTTGGTTCACGCAGCAACAAAAACATCCAATTTCTTGTGTTTATCAATCCCAATCCATTCCATTTGAAGTTAGAGCTAGAAAATTGAGATCGGAAAGGGCGGCTGACAGACAACACATGTGCGCCCGCATCTTCTGGTAATCAGAATCTGTTTTGCACTTTTGTTGGCACTAGCAAGAATCAGCAACCAATTCAGCATCCCCTGTTCACTGGCATCTAAACCGTTTGCACCCCCCACGGTTTTTCCCCATCCTAGCAAGCAATGACTAATCACACTACCCCAGCTGAAACAGGCCCTCTGACGTGGATTCGCTAGTGACAGTACTACGGGTCTGTTCTTTACCTTACAAGTTGACGGTTTTTGACTTTTGCTATAGTATCTAACTTTCAAACGGAGTATTTTCTCAAGATAGAGTCTACAAGTTAAACGATCTACATGTTAAAAGCCCAACATATGTATCAGCCAAAATCGCAAGTGGGTATCTGTCTCTCCGTAATCTGTACCGTAAACAGTCAAAATTCAAAATTTTCAATCAAAAACTATAAATCGCAGCCGAAAAGAACATACTCTACTGTGCTTGACTCGGGACTGGAATGGTTCGTACCTGTAACCAGCGCCGCCAGCCGGAGGGTTTTTGTGGGCGCTCACTGAAACCTGAAAGCAGCTGCTGCCGTTCACCGGAACGAGCTCGACCATGGCCGGCGTACACAGATCGAAACCAACTCAGAAAGCAAAGCAGCACCCCTTTTTTCCAGTGGTGCTATGGGCCACGCATGTGCCCAGTGGTGCTAGCTTTCCAAGCAAATTGAGCCTTGCATCGGCTGCTTGGGTCCGAATGCACATAGGATGCTACAATACCAAAATATAGTACAGGAACAACAACGCGCCCGTCCCATGCGTGCCAAGTACCAACTTGATCGGTAAGGATGTGTTTGGTTCGTGGATGAAAGTTGTATCGTATATCCTGACTGAGTGGATGCAGGCTGAGTGGAATCGTATTTCAGAAAAAGAAGATGTTTGGTGAGGTTGCATGAGCGGATGCAAAAAAAATGAGATGCTGTTTGGTTGCCTGTATGAGCGGATGCAGTCTACCAAACACGAGAGGTCGACACGTGGGACCGCATAAGATACATCGCATCAACCCATCCAGATGGCGGTGAAGCTCATTTTGAGCGTATCCACCCATCCAGGATGAGAGCGTATTTTTGCATCCGCTCTGCATCCACTCATACAGACAACCAAACAAGCTCTTTCTCAGATTATACGGATCCATCCAGCCAGGACGAAGGAGATTCAGGCAACCAAACACACCCTAAGTGTTTAGGCGTTCTTTCATTGTTCGGAACACTGGAGTTTCACTGAAGTTTCTTAAGAATTTCATATAAAATAGTAGGCGTGCAATTAGATTGGATTTGGACGGATATTGTTTAAACCGTATCCTAACACATATTTTCCCCCGGATTCGGAGTTGGATACGGTAAAGACTAGATACAAATACGAATTCGAAGTTTTAGATATGATGTCATCGGGACGGATACATAACGATTTTGGATCGGAAATAGATAATATAAGCGGATAACATGAAAATACAAAAAAGAACTTTTTTTGAGAAACTGAAAAATACACGGTAGCAGCACCAAACTCTTCCTCGAAATAATTACGGTACTAGACTATTGAGCAGTTATTGTTAAAAAAATGTGAAAAATATACTAACTGATACATCATTAATTCATCATGTATCAAAGACAAGATTTGACGACTATGTATCACAGATAAGATTTGATAAAAAAAACCAACACTATGACTTGTGACAGTCAATTTTTGTAAAGTGACAGTTTGGAAAGCTAATCCATTGTTGCCTTTGATAAAAAAAAACTAATACTGTGACTTCTTTTTTTCCCAACCCGACGAACCGCAGCAACCAGATCTTCCACTAGATAGGTAGTCTCGATCGGGACAAATTAAGCCCTAAGAGCAACTCCGAGCAACTCCAGCAGTAGGCTCAAAAAGGGTCCCTACTTTTCATTTGAGAGCTCCTCCTACTTTTGAGGGTCTATTTTTTTTTTGCATCTACTCCAACAGCACCCCTCAAATCTAAGCCCTCAAATCCATTCCACTACACACTGACACATGGGACCCGCGAGCGGAGGAGTCGCGGCGGCGGCAGGCGGGCGTCGGCGGCAGGCGTGGACGGCGGCGGCGGGTGAGGCGGCGAGAGCGGCGGCGAGCGAGGAGCGAGGTGGCGAGAGCGGCGAGGCGGGAGAGCGGAGCGGCGGCGAGGCGCGAGAACGGAGGCGGCGGCGAAGCGGGCGCGGAGGCGGGAGCGGCGAGCGCGAAATCGAGGCGGCGCGGCGCGCGCGGGCGGCAGGCGGTTCGGGAGGCGGGAATTTTAGGGGGGGCGCGGGGCATTTTGGGGGCGGAGGCGGGGGAAGTTTCACGAGCGGGAAAAAAACTGTAGGATGAGAGTTAGGGGAGGGCCCCTAGGAATGAGGGCTTGGAGACCTCATTTGAGAGGCCTCCTATTTTTAAGAGCCAAGTAGGAGCCCTGTTGGAGTTCAATTTTTTACTCTGGCTCTCAAATATGAGGTTTGAGGGCTCAAGTAGGGGCCTGCTGGAGTTCTCTAATGTGTGTCAAATGAGAAGGGCTTGCTCCAGCTGTGGGTTATCCGCTGGCCATAATACTGACGCTAGATCTACTATATTCCCTCTGATTTTGAATATAAGATGTTTTAGATATTAATGTAGTCTGTAAAGTGATACTTTATTTATCAATTTCTATAAAAAAATATTGTTCCAAATAAAAATAATTATATATTATGAAAATATATTTCATAATGAATCTAGTACTATCGAGCTCACGCTGTCAATCTTAATAATTCTTTATATATTGATAGTGGAAGCGAAAAAGAAGGGCGTAACTTTTAAAAGGAATACTAATGCTAGATCTAACCATCATGCATGCATAGCACATCGATCAGATTACTTCGCTCGTTTCGGTTTCAACTTCTAATTTCTAGTTCACTATTCCTTAATTTCTTTTTTTTTTACTTTTTTGGTTTTTTTGTATTTGTTTATATTATCTGTGATGAGCTAACATGTTTTTTCTATTTTTAAAATTTTTAAATTTAATTGCGTTAAAAAGCTATCAATGATTATAATATAAAATAATAAACTATAAACTAGATTATTAGGCCCCGTTTGGTACAGCTCCACCACCAGCTCTTTGGAGCTATTTTGTGCCAAGCGGGGTAAAACAAAATAGCTTCATCCAAGGAGTTTCTTAAAACCTGCTGAGACAAAAATAGCTTCACCCAAAAGTTGAAAAAAGTAGCTTCATCCGGCTCCACTTATAAAATTAAAAACGTGCCAAACGGGGCGTTACTATTTCAGCTCAGCTGCACGTCGCGCTCACAGAATTCGATCGGCCACCGCCGTGCGTCATGCGAGATCTTGGATCGAATCGAAAGCATTGGCCTTAGGAAACCGGGCACGTGTGCATATACGGCGTCCGTGCGCCACATGTGCACGCCCTTGATTGTGTGGCTCATGTTCAACTAGCATTAATTGATTGCTGGTGGCACTGGTACAACCCTCTTGATCCCCGATTAAGTTAGCATTGATCATGGAGCAGTGTTATTATCATTCTCGATCCAATCCCAGCAATCTTAATTATGAACCACCAACCAGCAGCAGTAAAGCAAAATATCAGAGGAAGACGCACCAACCTGTGCTGAGCAAAAGTTAGTTTGGTGGATTGTAATTATACGACGCAGTAAAACTTGATCTTTTGTGTTTGCAGCTGCACAGAACTGGTTTTAATTAGCTCCCCATGTGTACTAAAATGACATGTTTTCGTGACTTGAGTATATGTTTCATGACTGGAAGGAGTGTAGAGGGCTTAGCCATCTTAGTTTCATATTTATATATGCTTTTTTTTAACGAACCGATAGGATGTATGATATATTGATAAATCAAGAGAAAAAAAGAAAAGGGAACACTGGAAGTGGCCACTAGCACCACACCATACAACTCTCACACATAGCATATTGTGTAGCAATAGGACGTAGCAGACTTTGGGAACAGCAGGGAGAGAGGCTCTTGGGCAAGGACAACAGTGGGCTACAGCTCCGGTGGCGAGGTAGACTCCTAGGCGACGACGAGCTGCGGTTGATCGGAGAGGAAGAAGGGTGGTGAAGGCCAAAAGAAGGCCGGTGGCGGTTGTAGGGGGCCATCACTGGTGGTGGCTGTAGAAGACAGGCGGGGGCTGAGTGCTACCTTTGCGGGCGGGGGGTTCACATTCAGATCTAGTGACATCATCGCCGTGATACGACTTGGTTGGATTTGGGGATGAGGGCGACGCTGGGACCTCGCCGCCCGCTCGCATCGCATAGACACTCCCTCATTGTTCCTACCCTCATACACGACACATCGACCAAGCAGCAACAGGAAGTCGGCGGCCTCGTGCTCTTCTTCGGATCTGGCGCCACCACGGCAAAATCCGACTAGACATGGGGCTGCTAATGGGCCCGTCCTAGTGACCAGTGTGCTCACGTCCATGTCGCGCTACCTGCACCGCCATGCTCATCGTAGATCCCAAAATGAATCGACGCCACCGGCAATAATAAAAAGAGGCCCCAGATCTAAAACAATGGGGAGTGATGGGAAGGAAAAAGGGAAGGAGGAGCTACAGCTTTGGGTATTGCTGCCGTCGCCGCGTTAGTGGCAACAACGGTGAGGGAGACATTTGATGAAGACATCATTTCTTTGGATACACACAACACTCATCCACAAGATGATAGGCAAGAAGCTATGATGAGGGCGTGCGCACGCTAATTGAATTATCAGGTGAGCTCGTTCATAAGCTTGTATAATTTAGCTTATGAGAATGGGTTACTGTCTAATGCATGTGATGCGATTTTACTTAGGAACATAGGCGAAGACCAAGGAAGGGCACATGAAGTCACGGATGCACTTGGGATGAACATCGGAGGTCACCACGCCACTTGAGGCCAGGATGACCAAGAATGGAAGCTGGACATGTTCTGCAATACAATTCGGTGTCCGGAGACAGCGTTGACTTCAAACAAGCATAGAAAATGCATACAGAGTCCAATGACGTGATTTTGGACTTGTTGGAAAGCTCTTTACAATGGTTCTAGTTCTACATTAAAACTCCACCTAAGAACAGTGTAAACTACAAAGCAATTCTGAATTAGTTCCAAACCTGGGCCTAGACCTTGTATCAGTTTGAACTCGACTGGAGAGTTGTAGTGGGATGTTCCCCACTCTCACAAACGTGCCCCCCATGTTTCTAGCACCATAAAAACTACCAGCAATGACGCTTTTAGGGTTGAGGCTTGCTTAGATTGATTTTCATTCAGAAAATATCAGTTGTATACTTGTGTCAACTAGACCAACTACAGCGACTTCATGCCTCTTCATTATTCAATAAAAATTTGTATTTCATTCGCAAATTCAGATCATACTTATTTTTTTCTTGCTTGATTGCTTGCAGGAAAAATCATTTGTGTTGGATACGGTTAGTAACGACAAGGGTATGGTGTAGCGATTACAGGACGTACTTGGTAGTTTCGGTCAAGTAGTCTCGTCGTCAACGTTATAGTAAATAATCGTAGTTATCATTCTTATCGGAAGATCAAACCAAATTTTCTTATCAACATTGGTGGAGGGGGTCTTTGGCGACGCGGGCTAGGCCACCCCTGGGTCGTCCGTGGGAGTGGCACAAGAGGCTTTAACATGTTGGCTCTTGATGTATGTGCGGTATTATATACATTTATATATGCTAGAACTTTATTTCCGTTCAGCATTGAGAAATGGGGAAAATCGAACCCAAAAGGTTCTAGAAACCCATGTGCTTCGACCGCTCAGGTGCATCTCGGACAGGCCTCAACTCGGAGCCGTAGCTAGCTCCCCTAGATGCAACCCTCTCCATCCACCAACCTTACGCCACTGCAACGTGGGCCACCACCACACGCACCAGACCAATCACTTCGTTTAGGCCCCACATGCAGCCAGTGACCGGTCGTCGCACTATCGATGATTCATTGAAACGGTAAATGGTCAGCGTCGTAAAGATCGTCGTGTGGTTGCTGAGTCTGGACTCTGGAGGTTTCACCTGATATATCCTCGATCGTGCCTTTGGATTCAAGAAACAGCCATGGAATGCACATGCTCCCTAACTAATCTATGGATCCTTCGATGAAACAACACAGAAAGACGATCTGCATCTGTGTACATGTCGCTGGGCTCCATGGTCGGCAGAGGCACACTAGGGAGCAACTGCTTGTTGGCCACTCGAAAAAATATTATGATTACGTTCTTTTGGTTTTTGAGGTGGTTTTTTTTATCTTCGGTTTATTTGGAATTCGAAATAAATGGAGATGTTTTCTAAACGGTTTATTGAAACCTTTTTTTAACGACTTTTTGAATTCATCAACATGTTACTGATTAGAACAGAGTCCAGGAAGTTTGGTGAACGGGTTAGTCAACAATTGGTTTGAAAACCCTTGGTAATGAAGTGAGAAACGATCGGTGGGGGTGCGTACGTACTTACGGTTGACCATGGCCGGCCGGGCAATCGATTGAAAAGTCAGAAGTTGAAGAATCCATCGTGTCTGAACCCCGAACGATGCTTCCCTATACCGAGTTCTCACTGTTTCGCGCACCCCGGAAGTCAGCGTAAGGACCGTTCAGTACAAACAATTGACCAAGAGGAAAACGAAGGAAAGTAGGAATTACTGACTGCGCGTCCGATCCTTTGACCTTGGTGGTCAATTTGCATGCACGATTGGCCGCAGTCGCCGATGTACCAGACACATAGGTGGGGCCCACCGGTCAGCCTCGGAGGATACGGTCAGGGGTGGGGCCCACTGGCTCCCACGAAACCGGACGGGAAGGGGCATGGCATGCTTGACTGCGCGGCGCCAAATATAACAAGGCCCGTCATCAGCCACCTCTCATGAGTCATGCCCTTACCCCGGTCACAAATATACACTGTTTTAGACACAGATACAATTTATAAAATATAACACTGATCACTAATTTATATTATAATATATTTATAAAATCTAGTAGAATTATAATATTATAAAAATAGTTTCAACATATATATAATTTTTGTGTATTTAATTTAAATATTTAAGGAGTATGGACAGTTAAAATTTCAAAAATTTGACTTCACACATCCCGAAACAATGTATATTTTTTAGGGTACTACTAAGTACCCGCCTCATGCCGTGAGTCTTTTTTTTTCTTTTCTTTTCTATACGCGTGAAACAAATATGACATGCCTCGCGAAAAAAAGAAAAGTAGAAGGAGAGGAAGAAATCTGGCATGGATCATCTGGCATTAATTATTAAGCTCTCCGCGCCATATGTAACTCTGATGCTACTGCAGGCAAAACTTACGATATCTTCGATTGCCGTGGTTCAGCGTATATATGAACAGACTCATCGTACAAAATGTAACATGCACCAACATAGAAATTACACACAACAGACCCTTTTTTTATTTCATAAGAATGCTAGAAAATTGCAGCGCCAACCGCACTGAGGAGCCAGTTTTGCGGTTGCCGTGCTATGATGTGCTGTGTTGGGCTGCGAAATCTAAGTAGTACACCGTAAGAATCTTCGTAAATCCTAGTAAGGTTATACAGTTGCGTCTCCAAAAAGATGCACTCGATCCTAGTAAGGTTTTGCAGTTGCATCACCAAAAAAGATGCACTTGATCAGCTAAGTGTCATATTCAAAGTGGAAAGAAGAAGTGCTTTTGAAAAAAAAAACTCGGCAACGATGCCAAATAGAGCTCAATGATGTTCTCTTACGTTTCCACCCTCTCGCCGTCTCGCGTCCGCGTAATTCGCCGGCACCCGGACGACTCTTCTTCTTCCAGCTACCTACCCCTTTCCGTTTCCCACCGCCACCTTTGCTTTACTGCCATTATTCTCCTTTATGGTAAGTTCATATTAGCTTTTGATTGTTATTGATGGCATTTGACTGAAAACAAATAGTAGCTTCTACAAGAAGGATAAGACGAGTGGTATAAAAAGTGAGAGAGAGATGCGTGTATGAGATGGTGAGAGGAATAGGGTACGCGATGCATCCGTAACCTCTGATTTATTTTTAAAGTGAGAGTAGTGAAAAAACCGTTTTGAGAAGTAAGATATTTAAATTAGCTTAGGACTGAAGAAAAAAAATAAAAGCTAATATGAAGAGTGGCTTAATCTCCTATTCCATATACTCGGAAGAAAGGAAATGAATGCTCCTCTCCTGTTTACCATCCGCGACGAGCGCCTCTGACCATTTCTCCCTTCTACACGCCCGTGCCGTGCCGGCTGGCTTACCCGCGTGCCCTTTTCTTTCTTTCTTTCTTTCTTTACTTTTCCGCCCCTGCCTGCCGGGTGGGCTATTCGCTTCTATAAATTGCCACGGGCGCTTCGTCTTGTCTCCGCAGTGCTTGTTGCGCCTTGCAAGAAGACCAGTCGTGAGAGCTTGGAGCGTGACGTACGTGTCGTTGCCATTCGGTGAGGAGGAGGAGATCGACCGGAGATGGCGGGCGGCGGCGTAGAGGACGCCTACGGCGAGGACAGGGCCACCGAGGAGCAGCTCGTCACGCCATGGGCATTCTCCGTCTCAAGGTAAACGAACAGTACGGCGAGCGATGCGCCCGCGTCCATCCATGCATTGCCGTGATTTCGATCGACTTCTTTCTTCCTCTCTTTTTTTTTTCTGGGTTCCCGTGTGCGTTTTCGCCGTCATGTACTGGAGGAGTTTTTTGCTATTATGGTATTCTCTAAGTTGGGCTTCGACGAAACGGTATCTACATCGTGGGCTTCTCTAAAATAGTACTCTTGTACTTAATACTTCTCTCAAATAGTATTCTCAGATATTTTAACTCAAATAATTTGATTTTCGAATTTGTACTCCCCAAATTGACTGAACTGCCCGTCGCCAAATCTCCCATCTCGCCTCGCCGCCGGCCCAACCCAATCACCCAGTAGGGCAGCAGCATCGGCCGGAGGTGCGCGCTCTTGCAGGTTTGGCCGAGATGGGGAAGAAGCAGCACAGCAAGGACCGGATGTTCATAACGCGGACGGAGTGGGCGACGGAGTGGGGCGGCGCCAAGCAGAAGGAGGCCGCCGCGCCATTCAAGCGCCTCCCCTTCTACTGCTGCGCGTAACTACCTACCTTGCTCTTCCTCTCCTGTTTTGGTACTATCCGGAAGGGATATTTGCCTGCTTCTGTCCATTCTCTTAGAGCACGTTTGGTTGCCTGCGCCAAGATGCCATGCATGCCCGCGCGAGCCTGGTCGAATAGAAACGATCTTCATTTTCGTTTCTCTAGAGCCTGGCTCAACGTCTCCCACTGCACCACACGAGCTGAGCCATATGCTGAGCCACGGCAACCAAACGCCCTCCGCTGTATCCCGTGGGCCATGCTGAGCCTAAATGCAGGCAACCAAACGCGCTGTTAGTAATTTAGGATCCTGATTCGTGTTTTGGGAGAGCTTGAGCTTATAGGGTTTGCTATTATGGTACTTAGAGGGTACCATAATACAAAATGAGCAGGGGCAATTCAGTCAATTGGGGGAGTACAAATTAGAAAATCAAATTATTTGAGTTAAAATCCCTGAAAATACTATTTGAGAGAAGTCTTAAGTATAAGAGTACTATTTTAGAGAAGCCCACGACGTAGATACCATTTCGTCGAAGCCTAACTTAGAGGGTACCATAATAGCAAAAAACTCGTACTGGAGCATAGCTTCGATCGGCACGGGGCAGAATAAAGCTTGAACCTGGAGCTGATTGACACGGCGAATTCATCCATTCTAGTGACAGAATAGCGTCGATCCCTTCACCAATTTTAGTGATCCCAACAGATTGCCTGCCTTTTGTTCCATGCGATCAAACAGAGCGCTCAGTTCATGATCCGGGATGCGTCTCTTTTTCTCCCTGCTCTAATTCATTTGTTTTTGTGCAACAGCGGCTACACCCTCGTCAGAGACCCCCGCCACAACAAGGGGCTGGCCTTCTCCGAGGAGGAGCGCGACGCGCACTACCTCCGCGGCCTCCTCCCTCCGGCCATCGTGTCCCAGGAGCTCCAGGTACGTATTCATGCCCCCCATTCTTCACCAGCTTACGCTCGCCGCCAACCATGACGATCTTCCTTCTTTTTCTTCCTCTCAACATCGGTCGGATGCATTCGTGCTTGTTTATGCAGGAGAAGAAGCTCATGCACAACCTTCGCCAGTACACCGTCCCTCTGCAGCGCTACATCGCCATGATGGATCTTCAGGTAACTCGGTTTAATCTCGGGTCATTAACGGGAAGCTTGGTTGGTCATTGGATTTTGCACGAAATGTCTGTCCTTTGAACTTTGAAGATATGGTAGTACTGGCTCGTGACCGATTAGAACATTGTGCATCCCTTTTGCAGGAGAGAAATGAGAGGCTTTTCTACAAGCTCTTGATCGACAACGTCGAGGAGCTGCTCCCCGTGGTCTACACGCCAACGGTCGGCGAGGCCTGCCAGAAGTACGGGAGCATCTACAGGCGCCCACAGGGGCTCTACATCAGCCTGAAGGACAAGTGCGTGTTCCTCACTAGCATTATGCATTTGCATGTTCAGTTTCGTAATTGGGGAGTAAGAACTGCCTGTCTGACAGGATGTATATATACTTTTCAGGGGGAAGATCCTTGAGGTGCTGAAGAACTGGCCTGAGAGAAGCATCCAGGTCATAGTCGTCACCGACGGTGAGCGCATTTTGGGGCTCGGAGATCTGGGTTGTCAGGTATGATAAGTTAGCATATTCCACAGGCTGTTTTTTTTATTTGGCCTGTTTCCTCCAAACACTTTGCTTATTTTTGTTTGTCGGAATGATTTTGTGCAGGGAATGGGGATTCCTGTTGGCAAATTGTCTCTGTACACCGCCCTCGGAGGAGTTCGGCCATCAGCTGTAAGTGTTGCTTACGATGTTTTCCCCCTTCTGAAAGCATGGAAGAATCAATCGATGGATTATTTTGCTGAATATAATTGATTACGCTGCAGTGCCTGCCTATTACAATTGACGTCGGTACGAACAATGAGAAACTGCTCAATGACGAGTTCTACATTGGACTCCGGCAACGACGCGCTACTGGCGAGGTATGTCACTGGCAACAACCTACAATTTTACACAGTGCACCCGTACTTGGTGAATTGGCAAGCTCTGTTGAATATAGATATGATTGTGTGCTGGACGGTTGCCAGGAATACCATGAGCTTCTTGAAGAATTCATGACGGCAGTTAAGCAGTACTACGGTGAGAAGGTCCTAATCCAGGTATGCCAGAGTAGACTACGATTATATCTACACGATTGCACTTCTTTTTTTTAGCCTTTTTTTAGGAGAGCACTAAATCTTCGATGTGGAATTTTCTCTTGACAGTTTGAAGACTTCGCGAACAACAATGCTTTTGACTTGCTTGCAAAGTACAGCAAGAGCCATCTTGTCTTCAATGACGATATCCAGGTACATACAACTCCTTGATTTGATGGTATCATGCCCATATTTTTTCTACGAAGATACCATAAGGTGACATTTAATATTTGGCTGTTAGTACCCAGTATCTCTATCTTAGTGTACCGAACAAAAACTATGGACTGCAGGGAACGGCAGCTGTAGTCCTGTCAGGCCTCATAGCAGCGCTTAAGGTCGTCGGTGGAACCCTTGCAGATCACACTTATCTGTTCCTTGGTGCCGGTGAGGTTAGTCACTGTATCCATTTTGTGTTTGCTTTCTCTAGCACATCATCCACCTTTCTCGCTCAGCCTTTAAATCATGGTTGTATCAATTGCCATGCTTCTGCTGAAAAATTAAATTCCATGGTTTGATTTCAGGCTGGAACTGGAATTGCAGAGCTTATTGCTCTTGAGATGTCAAAACAGGTAAAGGGCCACTCTATATTGGCTTACTAGATCATTGATCCATGGTGCAATCTCTCTCTTTTGTTAGATAAGACCTGATGGATCGATTGTTTTATAGACGGATGCTCCGATTGAAGAGTTACGCAAGAAGATCTGGCTCGTGGATTCAAAGGTTAGTAGGAGCTGCAGCAAGATTAAACATTGCAATCAGCTCAACATTCTGTACTTTTTTTTTGTTAGCTAAGACGATCTTCTGGTGTATGTGCAGGGATTGATTGTTGAGTCGAGAAAACAGTCTCTTCAGCACTTCAAGAAGCCATGGGCACATGATCATGAACCCATGAAGACCCTGCTGGAGGCTGTCCAGTCCATCAAGCCCACTGTCCTCATTGGAACCTCTGGCGTTGGGAGAACCTTCACCCAAGAAGTGGTTGAGGCCATGGCCTCCTTCAACGAGGTACTTTCGCCATAAACTTGTCATTCAGGCTGTGTTTTTTTTTCCTTCTCTCCATTTCTCACTCTGAGTTGCCAACCTGACCAACAATGGCATAATATGTACCGAATTTCTTAATGCAGAAACCTGTCATCTTCTCCCTGTCGAACCCGACGTCCCACTCTGAATGCACTGCTGAAGAAGCGTACACCTGGAGCCATGGGCGCGCGGTGTTCGCCAGTGGCAGCCCGTTTGACCCCGTGGAGTACGAGGGGAAGGTCTACGTGCCCGGCCAGTCGAACAACGCCTACATCTTCCCCGGGTTCGGCCTCGGCGTCGTCATCTCCGGCGCCATCCGCGTCCACGACGACATGCTCCTCGCCGCCTGTAAGTGCTCTCATCTGATCAGTCCGGTTCCGAATGCGACTGATTGTGGCGACTGACGGTGCTTTCGTCCGAATGTTGCTTGGATGGATCAGCGGAGGCGCTTGCGGAGCAGGTGAGCCAGGAGAACTTCGACAAGGGGCTCATCTTCCCGCCATTCACCAACATCAGGAAGATCTCCGCGCACATCGCCGCCAAGGTCGCTGCCAAGGCATACGAGCTTGGTACGTCCACCTCGCTTGCAAAACTGCTCCGAATCCATCGATCACGGAGTTGATCTGATCTGAACCAACTCACGCATCACCCGTCTCTGTGCAGGTTTGGCGAGCCGGCTGCCGCGGCCCGACGACCTGGTGAAGTACGCGGAGAGCTGCATGTACACCCCCGTCTACCGCAGCTACCGCTGAGCTCGATCGCACCGAGCAGTTTTGCAGGAAGGAACGAATAAAATCCAGCTCAAGCTTCAGCGACGCAGCGTGGTGCTGTGCTGCTGCTGGTGCTGCTAAACCAGTTTTGTGTATCCATATACGAATACTTGTGGTGTTTACGGGAGCACCTGTCTGTCGGGAGGTGCCTGTCGTCGATTCTTTTGACCTGTTGGATTAAACGAGTGTAATAGCAATCACATTTGATATAAAGAGTTTCTTTTAATTCTCAAGATAATTTGCTCTTCGTGCCAATTGAAGCGAATGCAGTAGCGACCACATTTGATGCAAAAAGAAGAGTTTCTTTAAATTTCTTGACTGAACTATTGCGGCCAGCCTGAACCGTTTTATTGAAGGTCACCCCAAGCGTTAGGGGTGAAAGTTTAGTGGGAGCAATTAGCGCCTAAATGTATGATGAGAAGCTTTCTATAGTATGTGTTGGCACAATATATATCAACCACATCTACAACACTTATAATTAATGTGTGCAACAAAAATAAAGAATTGCAGTGGCAATGTCATTAAGATAATTGAGTATTATTTTCTCGCCAAAATTAGATGAAACTATGGGTATACAATTTAGTTGCGTTTTAAAATTAGTTTGGAAATTCCAAGCAAACAAATTTTACATCGTTCAAACACTGCAACATTTGAAAACACCAGTTGCAACATTTTATATTTATTCATGCAACAATGCGAGACATTGTTTAAAACAAATTGAAAATATTACACAAGATTTCCATAATTTATACCCAAAGTTTCTCAACAAACAAATTTAGAACATTACAATGTTGCAAAATTCAAAAATAATAATTGCAACATTATGCAACCAAGGATGCAACAACCACAACACCTAGGGCAAATCTTGCAATAAGTGGACAAAAGGATTTGTAACAAAGTTAAGAAATGCATGCAAAAATCTTACTAGAGTTGATATCAGGAGAGGAGGAAGGAGATGGGCACCCACACCACCTCGTCATCGGCCGGCTTGGATCTAGTAGGGGTGAGGCCGCCCTGGCACCACTGCCTTATCGCCCCTTAATTGTGTTGTTCTCCACTCATCATCAACACTGGCTCCTCCAACCTCGGCATCGCCAAATCCGATGAGCTCCATTCATAGTGGCAGCCGCACCCTATTCTATCTTTGACTCTGACGGGGACAAGGAAGGCAGCAGGAAGCCATGGCTTCGGAAGGCGGTGCCCAATTTGATGGCGTGAAGCATCAATGGAGAAAGAGGAGACAAGGGAGGTGGGAGATACAAGGAAGATCATGGTGCTAGTGGCTGGCTCCTGATGGTGAAGCTCTAGTCGCTAGCGAGTCGCTAGATGAGGGAGGAGACGGGAAGTGCTTGTGTGGTGAGAAATGGCGACGCGTGTTTAGATAAGGATCTACTTTGGGTGGGCCGGGCAAAACACTTCATTAAGCTCGTGGGCTGTTGGCTTTTGTTGCAAGTATCCGATGGTATTGGATGTATGCTATCTAGAAATTCCCAAGTTTATTACATCGTAGGAATACATGGCGAAATGGCATGGCATAGTGCGAGAAAACAAAAACGAACCCTCAATTATATAAAGGAGAGACTAAAATGACAAAAATCTCTCCCCAAGCCATCACTTGTTGCTTCACTGCTGTCTTTCTACATCTGTGTGCCTAGACTTGTAGGCCATCAGCACAGTGTGCCTGACCACTACTACATTATTGTGTTCATCCTCGTGATCAAAGGTTTTCTTATTTCTACATTTCCTAACGTTCCAAAGAATGGCAGTGAGGACAATGTTTCTTGTTCTTGTTGCACGTGCTCCACCTGGGACGGGCCAATCCCACACTTGTTTGAGCTATTCTGTCTCATCCAAGCTCTCAAGGGGGAAGCCGAAAGCGACCCAAATAGATCAAGCTTTGGGGCATTTGATAAGCAAGGGATGGATGGTGTGTGGACTGAGGCAGAACGGGCAAGCACTTGAGCTTGAGAGTCCAAGGTAGAGGTTTGGTGTGCAGTTGTTCTAGATGCAAGCTGCGAATGGGTCATCTGGGTACTCTAAGAAGGTGTGGTTGCAGGCCGGGTGTTCCCAGAACCATAGCTCCGGCCCCTGGACCTCGGGAGGAGCATTGTGCACATGTCATAGACTAGTAAGACGGATCGAGCGAAGTTGACCAAGACATTTCAGCCACCCTGGGTTATCATCTGCCCTCTCTAGTTTCCCCCTGGCAAGACGTTTATCAAACGTGGAGGTCAAGGTTGGAGGTCAGTTGTACAGAGTTTAGAATTCAAAAGCGGGAGGCCTGAGTATTATAGAGGGAAGGCCGCAATTGGACATCCTAAGATTTCTGCTAATTCCGAGGCTATGGGGCTGAAGGACCATGTGAGAAGGTACAGAGTTTTGTTGTGATGAAGTCTTGTCATTTTAGAGAAATGAAAATTTAGAATTTAAAAATTTGAAGATTTTTCTAGACAATTTGCAGGGGTGGTGGTCTGACCGACCAATTTGTGTTGCTTCGACCGAAATAGGTGATTTTAGAAAATTTGAGTCATGAGATGATTTGGTTTGACCTAGGTTAGTACATATGTGTGGCATGATGCATGTTCTAGCTAATGGGAGTCAAGTTGTGAAGAACTTATGCCTGAAAATGATTTCTTGGTCTTTAGATGTGCAAATGTGCTTGAACTTAATTATGGTCAATGGCGAGAATCGGGCCTACGTCCATAGAAGTGTCGAGGCCTAGAGCAATCAAGGATACTGGGTGAAATGCCTGAGTTCAAGCATAGCATATGGAAGGTGCGGAATATTAAAGGGAAGTTTGAGCAATGGGCTGCACCATATGATTTGGTCAGTCCAAGCAGGTGTGGTCTAGTGGAACTGGAACAAGAGAGACTTACTAATGCTTAGCAAGCCAGTGGTGTATCTACATGTAGCAAGTATGATGATTGCTTGCAAGGGAAGATGAAGACCAGGTTAAGAAAGGGTATTTTGCTAAGTTAACCAAAATACCAAAAACAATCTTGGATCAAAACTGTGATGCTTTAGCAAAGCTTGGGAAGGTAGTTTAGGTCAAGGAGGAGCTGAGATGATCAAGTGGATCAAAGGCTAAAGACTTAACGGATTCGGACTTATGTGCTTTGAAAAACATACTTAAGTGTAGTATGTGAGTAAAACATGTATTGTATAGTGTTAAATTAGGGTTAGATAGGGCTTGTTGTCTTGAAGCCAAGTGTTCTAGGATTATGATTTGAGAAGTGTGAGTACTATGGTACGCGCTCTTATCCTACAGTCGAGTGGTTATAAAATCTTCATCCTCAAGTAGTAATATATCAGTTTTATTTATCTCTCATGGAACTTGTTGGATCGAAAACGGCGACAGAGGGGGGGTGAATGGAGCCCTTTAAAATCGTCCCGAAAGTATCCACACGATTTCTTCTCCGTTTGCTAAAAAGCTATGAAGAAAAAAAAATGAAATCTTACTAAAAAGGGAGCATAGATATCAATTTAAAACAGAGCAAATGGAGCAAGAAGCAACAATTTTCGGCAAACCAAAAGAGGAACTCAAAACAGTGCAAATTGAAGAAATTGCTTGACAAACAGGAGAACTAACAAGCAGCCAAATACAATTCATGTGACCGGTCCAAACTCACTGGAAACAGTAGACTAAGATTTGTTGCACTCTTGTTAGACAGTAAGTAAATGATGCCGAGTAGAAGTGCAGAGAAATACTGCTGAACAGTAACTTTGCATTTTAATACATGGTCTGTCCGTATGCAGTCAACCGAAAGAGCTTTTTCAGACCAAGAACTCCATTTGGGACAGCAAAACAAGGCAGAAAAAATACTACCAAAAGCAGCTAATAAAGGAGGAAAGGAACAGCACTTTGCACAGCAAACCAAATAGAAAAGAAGCTGCAAACAGCTCTCCAAAAACAGCAACTTTTAGCTTTAAATGCTGATTTCTGCAGGCTGGCCGAACTACAAAAGAAACCAACACAAGCTGCTGAAAAAGACTTGAGAAATACCCAACTAAAAACTGCAGGAAAGGGCAGAGCTGCTGGCCGAATGAAATGAGTTAATCATTAAGTCTTGCAAGCTGCCAAAATTGAAAAGGAGCATTCATGCGCCCAAGAAAATTCATAACCTGCAGCTGGCCGAAATGCAGTATTTAGGACTGCTAATCAAGAACTATCGGCAAGGAAGATTGAGCTTAACAAAATAAATCTTGAAGAGAAAAACTGCAGTAAAGATTGTTCTCATGAAATTACTAGCCAAAAGCCTTTGATTCATTTTCACATGAGAAAGCAAAGGTGCTAGTCACTTGAAAAGAGAACAAAATATAAAGGGCTCTCATGAAATAAAAAGAACAAAAGATCATGACAGCTCAAATTCAAGAGAACTCAAATGATACCGAGACATGAATGATTGTATTAGAGAGGAATGATTACATAGTCTTGATACCACAAACTCAATCCATCTCTCACAATCTAAGGACACCAATGAACACAAGTGCTGCCCTAAAAACCCTTACAACTCATATAAGGAGAGAACTAAATAAAACCCTAATTTTCACACACACTCCCTCTCATTCAGCACTAGAGAGCACCTCTCTATTTATAGCCTCCATAATGGGTTCACACCACGCTTTACCCATTAAGCCTCCACCAACTCATTGCACTTTATCCACAATCCACTTCCTTTAGGGCAGCTTTGCGTATTCACCAAAACGCCCCTCGCGCACCTTTCAGGAAGCTTCCTCATTCCTTACCCTCTAAGCCACGTAGCTACTTCGAGTCCTCGCCGTCTTCGGCACACCCCGACCGCTCCGACCTCAGCACCACCTGCGCCTAGTCCGATCATCCCGTGCCTCGCCACGACTCCACCTCGATGTCCTGCAGCCATCACAGACAAGAAACAAATCACATAGCATCGCTCGAAATATTGTAACCATACAATAGCATCAGACGAAATACTCAAAGCCCAACCGATTGAAATGAAAAATAAATGACTTAAGCACGTTCGACCTAGCTCGACAAAGTCCGACCGAAACCAATTGCACCGTGCAACGACATGGTCCGAACCACACAAACCAAACTCAACTTTCCTAAAACAAATGTCAATTACTCATCACACACTCGGGGTCACCTCCACATGGTCCATCAGAACTCTTGCTCTTCCCAATCCATTGGCCCATTACCATTTACCTTTATCTAAGGAAGCTTTCTCTGAGTATGAAGAACTCCAAGATGAGTTAAGGTTGATTCAGAGAAGCGAAAGTTTTGACTCTTGGACTTATATCTGGGAGCATGGTTTTTATTCCTCAAGGATGTGCTACAACTAGCAATATGCTCACTTCCACAATTCTCCAGGTTTTATGCTAATTTGGCATAGCAAATGCATCATGAAAATTAAAGTTTTTGCCTGGTTGTTAATCATGGATAGGCTCAACACTAGAGACATTTTAAAACAGAAAACTTCCATATTGCTAGCCCTTTAACATGCGTTATGTGCGATGGAGGGGAGGAGGAGACACTATTTCATCTCTTTTTTTGAATGTTCTTTCAGTTCTCGGTGTTGGTAGCTTCTGGGATTTCTTGGTTTTTTTGATAGCAATGTTGAGTGCATGATTTACTACGTTAAGTGAAGCTCAAATCTGTAGTGCTTCATGGAAATTTTTATGACTGTAGCTTGGCATATTTGGCAGCAACGCAATGGTGTTATTTTTAAAAATATAGTCACCAGTTTGGAGCAATGGAAATTTCATTTTAAGGAGGATGTAATCCTGCACTTGTGTAGGATTAAAGCTACTAATTGTGATAATCTTTGTAATTGGCTAGATACACTTTAAGTCCTTGTCCTCTTTACATTTTGTAACATATTTATTTAATATATTATCACAGTAGGAGTCTCTCCTACCGTTTCATTTTCAAAAAAAGAACTCTCTTGTTTTGGTTTATTTACTCTTGTTTTAGTTAGTTTTGTTATTTTCTCTCCCCTTTCTTAATCTTCTTGGATGCTAAGTACAAGTAAGTGATGGAGATATACCTTAGAAATCGATCTCCATTTATCTAGGCATCACGTTTGACAAGTTCTTGAAATTGCTTGGTTTTTGCTTGATTGGCCTCTCTGTGTGACTTCCTGATCCACTTATTTTTGCTTTGATTTGTTGGGTAATCTAGCTTACCGTGACATATGAAAATACATCTAAAACCATCTTGGCCATCATTCACTCACGAGCAAGTCATATTCACCATATTTATTTTTTTTGCCTAGTTTTGGTGCTACTTCCTTGAAATGGAAAAAAAGGTCTAAACTTTGACAATAATTTTCTTGTATGTTAATTAGAATAGGTTTCTGATATCCTAGAGAAGGTTCATACCAAATTTCAAGTGATTTGAAGTCTCGGTTTGAGAGTTGGCTCAATTTATGATTTTGGCCTAGTTTTGGTACAACAGAGCTTCACAAACCAAATGATTCCAGTTCTCTTAAGTTCTTTCAATATATTTGGTTGGGATAGGTTTTTAAGGCCATGATCTAGCCTTCATTAAAGTTTTAAGTTTTTTTGGATCTACAGATTAAAAGTTACATGATTTTCTAGATTTGAAATAGTGATATTTTTACTATTCACCGCGGCGATTTTATTGTAGCATAGTGATTTTTTTGGAATTTTGGTTTTTTGATCTTCATATTTTCTCATAATTATTGGATTGAAGAATTGACAAATATTTTGGGAAATTTTTGAAGGCACCATTCACCCTCTCTATTGCCGTACCAATCCTACAGGGGTAGAGACATTCATGGGAATGAAGTTAATTTTGTCGAAATTGATGAAGAGGCCGGTAGAAGTCGAGGAGTCAAGAAGATTATCTAAGAAACGAAGCTGATCAGGATCAACCTTCAAAATGATGAGAGTATCATCCGCCTATTGTAGAATAGGGCAAGGGAGGTCGGTAACATGGGGGGTGAGAGAGGTCAACGTTGGCCGAGGCCTTCTTGAGTAGTTGTTGAAGGATGTTGGCCAGTAGGATGAAAAGGTAGGGGAAAGAGGATCACCTTCACATTGAAATTGATAATTGGTTTTGGTGATTAATGGCAACCGGTTATTAGGACTAACCATTTTCATTGAAAATGTGTGGAGAATAGGTTGCTACGATGGAGAAAGGTACAAACGATGTCAAGTTGAAAGAACTAAAAAAACCCTCAAGTTCCAAAAATCTCCATGAAAGGTAAAAATAAGGGTAAGGATATTTTTTCGTAGTCTTTTACCGGTCATGGATGTTGTATTTGGCCAGATTTAGGATCGTTATTTTCTTGTTTAGACCATACTATAAAGAAGGTTTTTGAGATATTAGCTTGTTGTTAATCCACGTTGAGAAGCTCATCATTCTTGCACTTCAAAAATATATTTGGTATCGTCTTTTTATAGTCTTCAAATCCTTTTGAAAGAAGTTTCCAAAAATCAAGTTGAAATGGATTTGGCTCTCAAGTTGCGCTTTCTGCAGAGGAAAAGACAATATGCTTTTTGGAAAAGGACCATCTTTTTCTATTGAGGGCTAGATGGCTCATCCGGTTGTTATAAACAAAAAGGCCCGCCTATTTCTAAAACAAACATAGTTACAGAAGCATGTATATTTTTGGAAAAGGTTAGTCTATTTTAGAAAAAGACTTTCTATTCTTTGCATATTGGACATTCAATGCAGTATCCGTTACACCAGAAAAAGGACTATCTATTATGAAAATGGACTACTTGCTTTATGCATTTTAGCCCCTTAATGGGTGGGTTCTTTTGGGTTATGGCTTATGGGTTTTGGCTTATAATTTTTGAATTCTAATTGTTCCTGAGAGCCAGTATGAAGAGAAAAACAATCGCATGCGATTTTGGAGAGAAAAATAGTCGCATGCTATTTTAGCTGGTATAGCTAAACTCGGTACAATGTCTAGTATAATCGACATGTAGACCCTGCCTTGAAAAAACACGCTGTTTGAAAGCAAGTTACTGTAACAAAAAGTGAAAAGGAGAAGTCGAAAGCCGTGCCGAACCCACCCAATGCTTGCAACCGCTATTTTGTGTGTGGGCTATAAATACTCCATCTTGGCTAGCTTTTGAGACCTCCTGACACTTCCATTGAATACATTTAAGGCATATCTTCTTTAGGGCAAGTTTGAGAGAAGTGCATTGCATTCCAATCCAACTGAACTTTTTGGCACTTGGTTGAAGTCAAGTCAAGGTCTTGAGCTTGTTACTTGGTGGTTGCCTCCACCTAGATGGCATGGTAGAGTCTTTGGTCGGTGATCTCTTCAAGGTGTGTGAAGAGGCCCAGTGTATTGTATGTGGTTTGGCGCTCACCATTTCTGGAGTGGAGGAAGAGCAACCTCGAGTGGATTCTAGGTGCTTGGTTTAATTTGTGGAGCCAATCATGTTTGTGTGGTTTTCTCTCTTATGCTCATATTGTATTTACTTTGTGCAATTTACATTCCTAAATTAAATAGGTTGCTTGTCACCTTACGATTGCAAAACTTGATCTAGGCTTACGATATTGGTGCACTTAGTGAGATTAGTTATTTTAGGCCTTAATAGTGTAAAACTGATTTGATTTATGTTTTCACATATAAAACTCGGTTTTGGCTAAATGATTTTTAGAACAACCTATTCTCCCCTCTCTATTTAGCCTCCTCGACCTTATAGCAGCTCATGCTAGTATTGAATCCAACTGCCCGGGAGACCGTTCAGGAGGATGACGGTCCCAATAGAGCAAAAGAGGTTGGCAATCCAATGCCTCCATTTTTTCAGGAAGCCTTTGGTATTTGGGATCTGATCAATGGCAGAGCAATTGATGGAGTCAAAAAAGCCTTGCAAACAATATAATTTAAGAACCACGATAGGGGCCTTCCCCTTGTGGCACACCTGCACAATTTCCACAGCATAGGTACAATTCTCCAAGATATTGTAACCTTGAAGGAACCTTGTTTGGTGGGGGTAGACAAGGAATTGAATAAGGCTTTGAAGACATTGGGTGATAGTCTTATAAAGAATTTTGGTGATGGTGTTCTGTAGTGAAATGGGCCTGAAGTTTTTCGGCCTTTTAACACGAAACTTCTTGGGAAGAAGAAAAATGAAAGTTTTATTGAAATGTGTAAGGTGATCCACTCCATGAGAATGGAATCTTTCTATGATCTCCATAATGTTGGGCCCAACAAGTTCCTGATTAGTTTAGAAGAAAGCTGGTACGAACTCGTTTGGTCCTGAGCTTGAGTCGTTGTGCATGGTGAAGAGGGCCGCTCGTGCCTCTTGACCTGAGAAGGGCAACACCAGGCTGTCAACCTGAGCGGAATCTAAGGAGATGGAAGCAAGTAAGGGGTAGAGAGGGAAATTCACAGAGCTCAGCCTTTCTTGGCCAAGAAGTTGTTTATAGAAGTCAAGGAGGATCCTCGTCTTTTTGGAATGACCAAAGACTTGGATACCATCTACCTTGATCATCCTGATACGAATTTTGTGCATACGGACCATAGCATAGAGATGGTAATAGGTAGTGTTTTCGTCACTGAGGATAGTTCAAGTTTGGCATGCAACAACACACGAATTTTCTTGTTCCAGAATGGTGAATGAAAATAAAAAAAATTGGCATCCAAGAATTTTGGCTACTCATATTCATTTTAGCTCACATTTAATTCTTGCAATCTATTCAGTGCAACTGAATTTTGTCATGGTGTCATTTTGCCATGCATTTGATTGATTGATGGCCACCCAATTGGTTGTCCAATTGCATTTTATAGTAACAAAATAAACTTATGGCCTATACAATTGCTTAAATGATGGCCATACAATTGGTTGTACAGGCTGCTTGCTTGACTGAATGCCATGTTCACAAAACAAGTAGCCTTTTGCATTTGGTAGTAGTAAATCAAACCAAAAATTTCCAAACAAGTAAAATCTGAAACATGTTAACATAGAGCAGAATTTTTTGGCACCATGCTCTCTCACACAATTCACAGAATATCAGTACATGACCCATAAAAAATATCACACTCAGGTTTCTTTTAGGGTACATCAAAGCAAATACATGAAGAGTGAAGGCTGTTGACCGATTTCACCATGGCATATACAGGTACATGAGAAACCTTTTAGAAGCACCAAGCACATATTTCCAATGTGCAGAGGGGCAGTGCTGTACCTGGCATTTTAGGGGCCCTGTGCTAAATTTAAAACTAGACTATATATACTTAAAAGGTACCAAACAGAAAAACATTTTCACTTAATATTATAATTGTAATACAGTTTTTTTCTTACGACACAAATGATCATGTTTTGCTAAAAAAGTCTCCAAACTAGTAAAAATTGACTTTCTACTCACTATTCTTCCAGTATTCCTTAGGAGAAAAAAATCTTCAATCGTCTTTGTAATTAATCTTCCCCAAATTAAACATCAATATCAAGTGCTACCATGAATTTTTCCAATCCAGTAAATCTTTCTTGAGCCATTTTATAACCCAAGTAGGACTTCAATAAATTCAATTTATAAAAAATCCATTTTGCAGATGTAACAACCATGTGAATACTCAACAAAAGTCTATATGCAAAAGTAAAGTTTAACTCAAGAAATAAAGAGAGAGAGAGAGAAGTGGGGAAAGTGGATGTGAATTGGTGGAAGTTTTCAGGAAGAAGTGAATGCAAAGGCTACTTACATGTAAATTATTACTGGTTTCCTACTAATACCAAGATTAAGCTTTACTAATTGAAGGGTGTGAAATGCCCCAAAAATTTCAAAATTTATTTGAATTTGTGAAGCTTACCCAATTCAGAAACCCTTTGAGTTTTTATGCTTTCAGCCTTCCCCATGCCTTGGTGTATTTTCTCCTAGGTGCCATCTCCCCTGTTTACCTTGCCATACGATCGTGCGCCATTTGTACGCCGCCCGCCAGCTCGCTGTGCCACTCATCGCTAAGTAGTCAAACATAGCACAACACCGCGCCACCTCATTAAGGATCTATTTTGAGTAGGCCGAGCAAAACACTTCATTAAGCTCATGGGCCATGGGCTTTTGTTGCAAGTGTATGATGGTATCAGATGTATGCTATCTAGCAATTCTCAAGTTTATTACATCAGAGGATTACATGGCGAAATGGCATGGCGTAGGGTGGGAAAACAAAAACGAAAACACAATTATATAAGGAGAGACCAAAATGACAAAAATATCTCAACCCAAGCCATTACTTGTTGCTTCACTATTGTGTTTCTACATCTGTGTGCCCAGACTTGTAGGTCATCAACACATCATCTAATCACTACAACATTGTTGTGTTCATCCTCGTGATCAAAGGTTTTCTTGTTTCTATATTTCCCAATGTTCCAAAGAATGGCAGTGAGGACAATGTTTCTTGTTCTTGTTGTGCATGCTCCACCAAGGAGGTGCCAATCCCACACCTATTTGAGCTGTTCCATCTCATCCAAGCTCTCAAGGGGGAACCAAAAGTGGCCCAAATCGATTAAGCTCTAGGGCGTTTGACAAGCAAGGTATGGACGGTCTGTGGACCAGGGCAGAATGGGCAAGAACTTGAGCTTGAGAGTCCAAAGCAGAGGCTTGGTGCGCTGTTGTTGCAGAAGTAGACCACAAATGGGTCATCTGCATACTCTAAGAAGGTGTGGTTGTAGGCTGCTCAGGTAGATGGAGTGGCGGAGCGAAGTAGGTGAACATCAGGCACTCCTTGTTGTTGGGTGACTACTTGCAAGATTTGCCAAAGCGTGGCCAACTCGACAACGGAGGCATTGGTTAATCTCGGTTACAAGTCGAGAGATAGGCTGTGTGTTCCCAGAACCATAGCTCGACTAGACCTCGGGAGGAGCATTGTGCACATGCCATAGACCGGTAAGACAGATGGAGTGAAGTTGACTAGGACATTTCGGCCACCGTGGGTTAGCAGGTACCCTCTCCACCTGGCAAGACATTTATCAAACATGGAGATCAAGGGTTGGAAGTTAGCTATACGGAGTTTAGAATTCAAAAGTGGAAGGCCTAAGTATTACAAAGGGAAGGTGGCAATTAGACATACTAAGATTTATGCTAATACCGAGGCTATGGGGGCCGAAGGACCATGTGTGAAGGTACATGATTTTGTTGTGATGGACTATTGTCATTTTTGAGAATTGGAAATTTAGAATTTGAAAATTTATAGTTTTTCTGGACAGCTTACAGATATGGTGGTTTGACTAGCCAATTTGTGTTGCTTTGGCCAAAATAGATGATTTTGGAAATTTGAGTCATGGGATGATTTGGTTTAACCTAGATCAGTGCATATATGTGGCATGACATATGTTTCAATTAACGTGGGTCAAGTTATGAAGAACTTGTGTTCGAAAATGATTTCTTGATCTTTGGATGTGCAAGAGCATTGGAGTCAACCATGGTCAATAGTGAGGATCGGGGCTACGTTCATAGAGGAGCCGAGGCCCAAAACGATCAAGGATGTTGGGTGAGATGGCTGTGTTCAAGCATGGCACAAGGTAGGAAATGTTGAAGGGATGTTCGAGCGACGGGTTGACCATGCGGCTTGGTCAATCCAAGTGAGGTGTCGTACAATGGAACTAGAACAGGAGAGACTTATCAACATGTGGCAAGCTAGTAGTCCATCTACAGGTGACCAGCATGGCAATTGTTTGCAAGGGAAGATGAAGACCGGATCAAGAAAGGGTATTTTGGTAAGTTGACCAAAAATACCAAAATCTATCTTCTATAAAAAATACGGTGCTTGAGCGGAACTTGGGAAGGTCATTTAGGTCAAGGAGGAGTTGAGATGATAAAGTGATCAAAGGCTAAAGACTTACCAGATTCAGGCTTATGTGCTTTAAAAAGCATATATAAGTGTAGTGTGTGAGTAAGACCCATGTTATGTGGGGTTAATGGATTTTTTCATTTATGCTAAGTGGATAGTATCCATTAGAGTTAGATGAGGCTAGTTGTCTTATCTATTTAATGGGTTGGGATGCAGACTTGGAAGTTAGCCATCCAAGTCTTGTTTGGTTGGTTTTGATATTTTCTCTCTCTTTTTTGATCTTGTTGGATGCCAAGAATAAGTAAGTGATGGAGATATACCTTGTAAATCAATCTTCATCTATCTAGACATAAGGTTTGGCAAGTACTTGAAGTTATCTGGTTTTTGCTTAATTTGGCCTCTCCGCATGACTTCTTGAACTAGATGTTTTGCCTCAATTTCTTAAGTGTTCTAATTTGCTATAACATATGAGAATATATCTAGAGCTATATTGGCCATCATTCACCCACAAGCAAGTCATATTCACTGTTTTTGTTTTTTCCCTAGTTTTGTTGCAACTTCTTTCAAACAAAAAAAGGTCAGAACATTGGCAACGATTTTTTGGTTTGTTGATTGGAATATGGTCCTGATATCGTAGAGAAGGTGCATGCCAAATTTTAAGTGATTTATAGTTTTGGTTTGAGGTTGGCTCAAATTGTAGTTTTGGCCCTATTATGGTGTAGTCGAACTTCACAAATCAAAAGATCCTAATTCTCTTAATTTATTTCAATATATTTATTTGGGATAGGTTTTTAAGGTCATGATATAATCTTGGTTAAAGTTTCAAGTCTTTTGGATCTGCAGATCAAAAGTTACATGGTTTTGAGAATGCAAAATTGTGCTACTTTTTTACTTTCACCTAGCCGATTTTATTGTAGCACAGTGAATTTTTGGAATTTTGATTTCATGATTTTCATAGCTTTTCATAACTATAGAAATGAATAATCGTTGAATATTTAGGAGAAATTTTGAAGGCACTATTCAACCCCCTCTATTGCCATACCGGTCCTATAGGGGCAGAGACATTCATGGGAATGAAGGTAATTTTGTCGAAATTGATAAAGAGGCCGATAGCAGCCGAGAAGGAGTCAAGAAGATTATCTAAGAAACAAAGCTGATTAGGATTGGCCTTGAAAATGATGAGTGTATCATCCGCATGTTGTAGAACAAGGCAAGGGAGGTCGGTAGCCTAGGGGTGAGAGAGGTCAACGTTGGCTGAGGCCTTCCTGAGTTCCTGTTGAAGGACATCAGCTGCATGGATGAAAAGATAGGGGAGAGAGGATCACCTTGGCACTAGACTCAATAATTGGTTATAATTGGTTTTGGTAATTAATGACAACTGGTTATTAGGGCTAACCATTTTCATTGAGAATGCTTGGAGAATTGGTCGTGACGAAGGAGAAAGGTACAAATGATGTCAAGTTGAAAGAACTAAAAAATCCTCAAATTCCAAAAATCTCCATGAATGGTAAAAATGAAGGGTAATAATATTTTTCATAATCTTTTACCAGTCATGGATATTGTATTTGGCTAGATTTAGGATCATTATTTTCTAGTTTAGACTGTACTATAAAGAGGGTTATTGAGATATTAGCTTGTTGTTAATCCATGTTGAGAAGCTCATCGTTCTTGCACTTCAAAAATATATTTGGTATGGTCTTTTTAGAGTCTTCAAATCCTTTTGAAAAAAGTTTCCAAAATCAGGTTGAAATGGATTTGGGCTCTCAAGTTGTGCTTTTTGTAGAGGAAAGAACAATATGTTTTTTTTGGAAAAGGATCGTCTTTTTCTATTGAGGGCTAGATGGCTCATCCGATTGTTATAAAGAAAAAAGGCCCACTCGTTCCTAAAACATACATAGTTACAAAAGAGTGTATATTTTTGGAAAAAGGCTAGTCTTTTTAGAAAAAGACTATATATTCTTTGCATATTGGGCATTCAATGTAGTACCCATTACACCGGGAAACAGGGCTGTCTATTGTGAAAATGAACTACCTACTTTCTGCGTTTTTAGCCACTTCATGCTTGCAACAACTAGTTTTGTGTGTGGACTATAAATACTCCATCTTGGCTTTTGAGACCTCTTGGCACTTCCATTTAATACATTTAAGGCATATCAAGCCAAGCATTGAGTAGAGCATTCCACTCTCCTACTTTAGGGAAAGTTTGAAAGAAGTGCACTGCATTCCAATCTAATTGAGCTTTTTGGCACTTGGTTGAAGTCAAGTGAAGGTCATGAGCTTGTTACTTGGTGGTTGCCTCCACCTAGATAGCTTGGTGGAGTCTTTGGCCAGTGATCTCTTCAAGGTATGTGAAGAGGCCCAGTGTATTGTTTGTGGTTTGGTGCTCACTATCTCTGGAGTGGAGGAAGAGCAACCACGCAAGGATTCGAGGTGCTTGGCCTAATTCATGGAGCCAGTCATGTTTGTGTGGTTTTCTCTCTTGTGTTCATATTGTATTTACCTTGTGCAATTTACATTCCTAAATTAAATAGGTTGCTTGTCACCTTAGGATTGCAAAACTTGACCTAGGCTTAGGATATCAGTGCACTTAGTGAGACTAGTTTTGTAGGACTTAATAGTGCAAAACTGATTTGATTTATGCTTTCGCATATAAAATTAGTTTTGGCTAAAAGTTTTTTGAAACATCCTATTCTGCCCTCTCTATTTAGCCTCCTCGACCTTATAGCAGCCCATGTCAGTATTTTATCCAATTGCCTGGGACATCGTTCAGGAGGATGGTGGTCCCACTAGAGCAATAGAGGTTGGCAATCTGTTGGACCGAAATGGCGACAGAGGGGGGGGGTGAATGTCGCTTTCTAAAATTAAATTCGCCCCTCAAGAATCCACACTTATGCTTCTTCTCCAATAGCTATGGAAGCTATGAAGAAAGAAGATAGGCACAACTGGAAGTCACAGCAACAGGGATAAACCAGATCCAGAAAGAGACAGTCAAGAAAAATAAATTCAGAACAGGACTGACTGCAAGCGGTAGTACCGCTGATACGAGCAGTGGTACCGCTGAGCCGAGTGGTAGTACCGCTGAGCGGTAGTACCTCTCGAGGAAATCAGCAAACATGATTTTCTGAAATCTGAGAAATTCGCAAGGATTCTTGGATTCTTGGCTTAGGAAACTTTGCGGATAGCTAGGGAACACTCCCAGAAGAATAAGCCAAGAACCAAAAATGAGAAACCACTCCAAGAAACAAGAATTTCAGATTTTGAGTAAAAAACTGAAATCTTGCAAGAACCGAGCCAAAAACCAAATTACTCCTCAACCTTTGATCCTTTGGCTATGAAACTTTGAGGATAGCTACTCAATAGCCTCTGGACTCTCCATACCAAATTTCAAGCCATCTCGCGAAGGGAATCAAGATTTGCATTAAACCCTAGGAGGAAGAAAAGAAGAACAGAGAGGGCTCAAGAACTAAATCTGGAATCAAACTCGGTTTGCTCTTGGGATTAAATAGCCAAATGACTTTTGAGCATCCCCCATGTCATAGCAACCCATTTTGGCACTCTCCATTAACAAACAACAAGAAATCATGAAACTTCAAAATCAAGCCAAAAAGGAGAACGAAGGAAAAACAGAGAGCACGAGAGAAAACTTCAGATTTCCATTCATTGAAGCAAAAGGATTATAGAGGAGTCCCGATACGCATGGATATTAGAACAAGAGGAATGATTACAAGACTCTCAATTCATCTCCTCACTCTCCCTTTCCATCCTCAAGATCACCAAGAGCTTCACATGCTTCTTGGGGGAACACACAAAGAAGCTACGAAGGGGACAAGCTCTCAACAGAACCCTGCCTCTTCTACCAACTAAAGCCCAAAGCAAAACTACCTCCTAAAGACTCTTTTGACCAAAGCAAACCCTAACTCTCTCCCAAAGCCATTGGGAGGCATGCAGCCCCCTCCACCTATTTATAGCGCTTGGCTAACGGGTCTCCACCTCGTTACGCCCGCTAAGTCCGACGGAGCCTGCTCCCGCTTGTGCAGCCTTGCGAATTTACCAATTCGCCCCTCGTGCACCTTCCAGGAAGTTTCCACGCTACTTGTCGTCCACGACTCGCAACCACATCGAATCTCCGCCGTCTTCGACACATCCGACCGTTCTGACCTCAACGCCACCTACGTCTAGTCCGGTCACCTCGTGTCTCACCACGACTCCGCTTCGACATCCTGCAGTCATCACAGACAAGAAACACATCAAATAGCACCGCTCGATACATGAAAGCGTAAATAACATAAGCACATCATACTTATTCATGACGAAGTCCAAACCTGTCGAATCATCGGAATATGCAACCTAATCCCATACGACCAAGTTTGACCAAGTCCAACCGAGCCCGTTGCACCGCGCAACGACATGGTCCGACCACACAACCCAAACTCGACTATCCTAAACCTTTGTCAATTACTCATCATTCACATGGAGTCACGACCACATGGTCTCTCACAATCCAATCCCTGCATTTTTTGGGAAGCCTTTGGTATCTAGGATCTGATCAAGGGCGGAGCAATTGATGGAATCAAAAGCCTTGTGAAAAACCTAATTTAAGAACCACGGTATGGGCCTTGTGGCACACTTGCACAATTTCCATAGCATAGGTGAAATTCTCCAAGATGTTGCAACCTTGTTTGGTGAGGGTAGACAAGGAATTTAATAAGGCTTTGAAGACATTGGGTGATAGTCTTAGAAAGAATTTTGGTGATGGTGTCTTGGAGTGAATGGGCCTGAAGTTTTCTAGTCTTTTAACACCAACTTCTTGGGAAGAAGAAAAATGAAAGTTTTGTTGAAATGTCTAAGGTTCGCTCCATGGGAATGGAATCTTTCCATGATCTCCATAATGTTGGGCCCAACAAGTTCCCGATTAGTTTATAGGGGTGGAGCCCTAGTGGCCCACCATGTGTCATAGGACACCGGGTCCAAAAAAATTTTTAGTAGCAATCAGTGCCTCTGGCCCCATGTGTGAACCTTCCAACCCAAACTCAATGCACCTGGCAGTCAGCAGTAGTCCACAAGGATGCAGACGCATACTGACCCATGAGGTAGCACTTAGCCCAAGGGCGAAGCCACCCATGGACGAAGCCCTAGTGGCCCATCTAGTG
This sequence comes from Dendrocalamus sinicus, assembly GCA_036346575.1. Taxonomy (NCBI): domain Eukaryota; kingdom Viridiplantae; phylum Streptophyta; class Magnoliopsida; order Poales; family Poaceae; genus Dendrocalamus; species Dendrocalamus sinicus. The sequence goes on along the minus strand of CM070654.1, from coordinate 6,061,997 downwards.
TGACAGGACGCTGTGTCCAAAAAATTTTTAGTTGTGATCAGCGCCTCTGGCCAATGTGTGAACCCTCTGGCCCAAACTTGGTGCATCCGGCATCCAATAGCAGCCCACAAGGAGACAAACTTGCATCGACCCATGAGGTAGCACTCAGCCCAAGGAGGACTGCTGCAGGCTGAGGTGCCCAGTGCTACCTATGAGTGGCAAGACTATATGTCCATTTGATTGATACCGAAGCGGTGAGCACGTCATAGCCCTCCTCAACACCTGTTCGTCTCGCCTAGTCACGGGAGCCAAGAGATGCGTGTCGCACCCCTTGGCTGCACCTAGCCATGTAGCAACCGATTGCCAAAAAAGGGAAAAATCGGTCACTGCTGGCTGCCCTTCCTTGCCATCTCATGTAAATCATCTCTAGGCCCCAGTTACCGTTGCCTCGCGCCATTGCCGGCCAAAGGAGGTTTAGACTCACCTGATTTGTATGTACTTTACTTAAAATTCTCTCAATTCTTCACATTTGTTTCAAGAACATGGGTAAAATTTGTGAGTTAGGGTTTTAGTATGATATTTTTCGTTTATTTTGTTCGAATTGTAGGGTTAAACTTAGGGTTTTAATTTGGGTTTTTGGAATACTAGTATAGTTCATTGTAAATCAGAGGCAAAATTGTAGTGATCTGTGATTGTGATCCATATGATCATATTGGACCAAACTTTGAATTCAACTTAGAGTATTTGATTACAATGTCAAGTAAGTAAACTTCTGCTTGTATTTTGTTGTTATATTATTATTGAACTGTTGAACATAGCACTATCTAATTGAGTTTTCAATTGAACAGTAGGTAAATTTATGGAACTGTTTCTAAAAAGGAAGGCATCAGATAATGCTACTAATGTTGGTAAGCATTTTGATGGCTATTTCTTCATAATCGTCTATTGTCTTCGGTTATATTGAATTATTGATGTTAAAATTTCCCAACACTCTACTGTTTAGTATAATGTTATTTGAAAATTATATATGTTGTCATATATATGGTGAAGTAGTGAACCTGGATCATTTTTGTTCTAGTTCAACCCCTGTTAGTTTAGAAGAAAGCTGGTATGAACAGTCCGGTCCTGAGCTTGAGTCGTTGTGCATGGTGAAGATGGCTGCCCGTGCCTCTTGACTTGAGAAGGGCACACTACCAAATATGGTGTCATCACAGATAGTTCATAATCCTCATTAGAGACGGTTTCTGAACTGTCTGATTTATTGCATCAATGATATATGTGGTTATCATAGATGGCTCCTAAACTATCTGTGATAAGTCACAACACAGAGTCTATGACATCCGACATATCACAGATGACTAATACAAAAACTATCTGTGATGGTCTACGTATCACAGATGGTTTTGTATTGGAAACCATCTGCGATAGTTCTTTGTATAACTAATTTTTTTCTATTTTTTGGCCAGCCTTAGGAAATGCGAGCTATGCCCTTTGAAAACAAGTAAGAAGATTATAGATAAATGATAGATAAGTGAATTACTACTCAAAATTCCACTTGGCTATTTCCTTTTAAAAATAGCCCTTCACGATGATTGACACGCATATAGCTAGCTTCCTTACTAGGTTCTTCCTCAGGCTTGATGCCGCCTCTAAATAGAGGCAACTCGTCAAATTATTGTACTCTTCCTCATCCATGACATTCTTAACTCCGACAATTCTTCTCTTTCCATGAAGAACTACATGACGGTTCCTATTTGCTAGGTCCGTTATATAACAAAACTTGAACAATTTACTTAGCGAGTATGAATGGTTTGTCTATATATTCGACATGTTTAAAGTCCATAGTAGTGACACCATACTTGTCCACCTTCACACCCTATGAAAGTTGGACCCAATGGTACCAAAATAGGGGATCTTGAAAAGTACGTATTCGAGCTCTCAAATCTCCTTTACAAAGCTATAATAGGAGGTCAACCCACATTTCATTATGTTTGGTCCAATGGTATTGAACTGCTCGTGAAACACATCTATGTAGACACCGTTGTTCTGGACTGTACTCTTCCTATCCTGAGCTGTCGTATAAAATATGTACCCATTATGTTATATCCTTGCTATATCACAATTGTAAATTTTGACCCTTTTGCCAACCATCGTAACATATCATCACTTGATGACCTCCCAATGAATCACACCTTTAATCATTCGTTGAACCGATGGTTGTGCTCTATCATGATCCAAACCTGTGATCGGTCTGGATTCTCTTAGCGTACCATGTCTTTGTACTCGTTTGTGCTTGTTGATGTACGGGGATACTTTAGTCATGTGTTGCAAGACAGTGAAATGGGCTTGAGCATATGTATTGAGATCGAGAGTGACTACTTTCCTTTTGATTGCCCCAATACCCTCCAATCTCCCCTCATGACAAGATAGAGGCACACCTATCAGTTTCACCAGAACCATGTAGTCAATATAGAACTTAATGACCTCTTCGGTAGCATAACCTTCGATGATGTTGCCCTCTGACCGAGATCGATTCCCTACATAGGACATGAGAATTCACATATACCTCTCAAACGGATACATATGGCATAGGAACACAGGACCGCATATCTTTATCTCTTTCATAAGGTGAATAATGAGATAGACCATGATATCGAAAAATGATGAAGGAAAATACATCTCAAGATGATATAGATTTGTCATTACCTCGTCCTGCAGTACATCTAGTCTATCGGGATCGATGACCTTCTAAGCAATTGAGTTAAAGAAACAACACAGCCTCATGATTGTCATTTGGACCTTGTTTGGCATAATATTTCTAATTTCAATATAAAGCATTTGTGTCATTGGTACATGACAATCATGCGACTTCATACCAATTAATATTTAAATCTTCCATAGAAACAAGTTTTGTCATGCTGGCGGAGTAACAGGACAAAACTTTCACACCATGCATGCTTTTGCACAGTTCATTTCTCTCGGCCTTGGATAGAGTGTAGCAAGCTGGGTGAAGGTATGTTCAGCCTTTATCAGTCTCTTTCGTTGCTAACTCAGTCCTTATATTCATATCAACCAAGTCACACCATGCGTTGATATTATCATTTATTTTACCACGAATGTTCAGTAAGAGATCAATCAAGCTATCACATACATTCTTCTTCACGTGCATGATGTCAATGCAGTGACGAACTTCTAAATGCTCTCAATAGGGGTTTAGGCTGGCGGTCAGGCCAGTCCATCAATGGCGGTCTGACTGGTCTGTGTAGAAGGCTGTTGTTTTATTGGCTCTTGTTGCTAGTTTTGTTTTGTTTTGTCGTGTTGGTGTGATCTGAACTTGGTGATTATCATAGTCACTCGAACGAAGAATTTGAATACCTTAGGGGTTAAAGTTTCAAGAATCATTGACCCCTCGCCTCTGATTGCCGGCATTGGTCATACAAAAAGGGTAGTGGATCTACATGCATAACCTTCCCAATTTCATAAGATGTTGATATGAATATGTGGATCTACATGATACAATTTTAGTTTCACTTTTTGCAAATCAAATCCTTATGCCTCACTTGCACATTTTGATAATTGGGATGTCATTATAGATTATATATAGATTATAGAACAGAAGACGGTAGAGAAAAGGAAAAAAACTGTCAGCATAACTACTCTCTAATAGGAGACCGTTATTTCTTTATCCTCCACCACATGTAAATTCCAATTAACTAGTAAAATGGTGCACTGTTTCAAGTACAGAAAATCAACAATATATAGATATGTACTTGCATTCTTGCAAGAATTCATGTTACATGTTTACTTGTAAAATCTTAGAAGCATGGGACCTACGTATAATACACCATACAATAGCATATAGGTGAGAAAGATCGATAAAGAAAATCAGCATATTTTGTAATCGGTAGTCTGCACCAAAGTACCATCCGGTAGGTTGTACCCTGTTAAATGTAATAATTCTTCTGATGCGAATTCTTTTACCAAGTTTACTCTGATACTGGCCTAGTGGCTCTGAATGGTTATGAGTGATGGATTTGTGGGATCCAAATCTTTTTCAGAAAAATGAAAAACTTCCAAAAATCTTCTATTAATAGCTTGCCTTTTCAGCCTTTTTTGCTGCCATAAGCAGATTTATTGGAACAAATTTCCATCTCAATGTAAGATTCTTTGGTTGATTTTTATGTTGTCATTCTTAACTGAATTCTATTGTGCTGGACCCAATTCCACAGAATACAAATATGAAATATGATCCTGCACCAGTTCTCACTTTACATGGAAAGGCTTTGCTTAGTGTCAGTAGTGAGGTGATGGTTTTGCCACCTCTCACTTTGTGATCAGATTTGTGCTCTGCGGCTATTGTTTGTTACGCATCTTGCTGTCATGATTCGCCAAGATAAGAACTTCACAGACACTAACCATTTAAACCAATATCTGTCATTTTAATATGCTGTTCCAGGTGAAGATTCTCTTATCACTATCCAGAAGAGATACCAAGAGGTCGTGATCACTGCTCCAATTATGCATTTTATTCTTCTTCTTTTCAGCATTTATTGAAAGTAGTGGATGGGACCAAACAAATAAAATACATAACTATAGCCGAAAAACCACGGGAGTAGCTACTAGAAAGGTTTATCTATCCTTGTCTGTATGAAGTGGAATAAAGGAAGAATTTCCAGCCCATCATGCACCTTCATTTCTATCATCCACTTTTCCATCTGGTTTCAGAGTGAAAGCACGGTGATGCCACTGTTTCTGTTCCTCCTTTTCTCACTGTGCTGGTTTCGTCCATTTGCTGGTTATGTCTCACACCCAATCTTTGTTGTTAGCCTTTTCTGACAACGTTTCAGGACATGTGAGATGTGGCGAAAAGGAGCAGATAGTTGAACCCCTTTGGTTCATCACATGACAGATCTGTCTGAGCTGTTAAACTTTTATGATCTTGCATCTTTTTCTTGCACCCTACATGCCTCTATATGTTTTTATAATCGAACTGATTGAACATTGATGTTGATAATCCTAGATATATAGACATGTATGTGTTAGATTGTTTTTTAAATTTGTTCAATGTTAGATTTTTTAAAATTTGTTTAAGGTTGTAATTGGCATACCACTGTGCCTTTTCTTTGTTTTCATGCGATGGTTCTGTGCTATGTTTGAGTTCCCACTGTTCCTATCTTTCTGGGAATGTGGGAAGTGAGTTTTAACAGTGGGCTAGTGACTTTATAACAGTCACTTTCATTCTCAAACATATATTTTTTAGAAAAATATATTCTCCAATCATTATCAGATTCACACCCTCTTTTCCTGTTGTGTCAAGTATCTGTTTCTGTTCTACCAGTACCAATCGATCGATAACATTGGAATGTTGTTGCTGTAAACTCATTGACGATGACAAATTGTCATGCTTCAAGAAATTCAGCTGTATTAGGAATTATGATTTCCAGGATACTGTAGTTATTCCTCGAAAAGGATATTATTGTCCTATGGTAAAATAAAGAATATTGTGGTTATCTATCAAATAGTAGATAATAAGCTTTGGGGATAACAGAGCTTTGGGAGATCCGAGAGGGATGCCCGAAGCCTAAGACTTGATTGTGGGGAGAGGGGTAGAATAGTTGTAACCAAGGTTCCAAAACCCAGAACCGGAAGAAATCCCAGCCGACGGCCGGTAACGGTAACCGGCCGGTTACCAGAAAAATCAGCAAAAACTGGTCACAATTTGAAAATCAAAATTTGAATTTTGGGATATTTTGAAACCGGTAACTGGAAAAACCGCCCGGTAACCGAAAAAACCGGCCAAAATTCGAAAATAAAAAAATTGATACCGGCTGGTTTTTTCGGTTGCCAGTCTCCACCGGTAGAAACGGTAATCGGCGGTTACCGGCCGGTAATCACCGGGATTTTGAACCCTGGTTGTAACAATACTTGATAGCTTTACACTGTTCTCTTTTTTATTTTCCTCCCCTCTCCATAGTGCCCTAAGAGCTATATTTATAACCATAAAGAAAGATATTTACACATATGTCCTCCTTGAGGGGTTTATCGTAGGGGTATACACAATTTTTTCTTGTTATGTCCTAATTGGATCTGTCTTTTAGTTACATGCACACTTGGATCTATACATGGTGCCGAAGAGGCCTTAGTGGGGGTAACTCCCCCAACAAAGGTTGTGGTAGGGACAACAACTTTTAGGTTTTTATATCCAATCAGATTCTTATTCTTTTTTTACTCATGCGGTATTTGTGAATATTTTAAGGGGAACGTTTGTCCCATTGTCTTCAATTTCCTTTGGCGAGGGCTTTACTTGGGTTTTGGCTGATTGGAACTAGAAGTGCTAATGTAATTGTCTAAGTTTGTCGAGAACCAATTTTTAGAGGAACCATCTGTTAATTAGTAAATTAAAAGGAAATTTTCTCTATGTTTAATACTCGTAGGGAATTTCAACGGTTGATGTCATTTGAAGGCACTGAAATTCTCCAGAAACTCATTTGTTGTAGAAGATATCTTGTAAAGTTAGAAGTTCTAGATTTAGTGAATATGTCCTCCTTACATTAAATGGTCATCCAACACTAATAAACTTTGATGGCTCGCATCGTGTAATAGTGAGATTGGCCGAATCCCGACTCTCTGACAGTTTTTTGTGCATACGTTGTGGATTTGAATAGTAGAAGTAGATCCTTTATTTATAAATGGTACTAACAGTGTAATTGTGGATTTGAATTGCGCAACTGTACATATGTATATGTGTGTATATATAAACAATAACCATCACACAGGTATAAAATAAGCGCGCGCCCCTAACTGACCTAACCAGCCAAGCGGTCCACCATTCCTCCCCATACTCAGTTAATAACGTTTGTTAATTATGGTAAAGTTACTATCGTATGTACATCAAGTTATCATCCGTAATTTATGAAGTTACTGCTATGTTGTGAAGTTATTATCATCCCCATGTGAACTTTCAGTTACGCATGAAGTTATCATCCATATGGAATGAAGTCATCATCCCCATGTGAAGTTATCATCCCTATGGTAAAGTTACTATCGAACGTACATCAAGTTATCACCTGTAACACATGAAGTTATCATCCCATGTAAAATTGTCATTTCCATAGAAGTTACTATCGAACGCATATCAAGTTATCACCTGTAATGCTTGAAGTTACTACTAGATGTCTTGCGCAGCAGGAGAGAGAAACATGCATGTAACAGTACAGTTGACGTGGTGATTTTTTTTATCTTATTTACAAACTAAAAAATACAATATATTTTTCACGGAAGTCCGACCTGCAATCTATTTACGCCATTGTGTTCGAAATTATGAGCTTAATAAAATAAGATCCGTGTTAGATATGTTTTGACGCTGTGAAATTCATATTTTTTTATACTAGTCGCAAGTAACTGATGATAACTTTACGTGTAATAGACCATAACTTTCTATTGCAAGAGTGAAAACTTTTGACCTAACTAATTACAATAATTTCCCATGTAATAGACCATATCTAGTTGGGATAGTAACTGATGTTTGGCCTAACTGACGACAATAATTTTATATTTGTCTAATGATAACTTTCACATTATAATACAACATAAAGTTACTGCTGAATCATCACTCACGCTCCAGGAAGCCAGACAGCTGGACCTGTGCGTAGCGTGTGCAGAAACTGAATAGTGCTACCGTGTGTGTGTCTATATATATACACATACATGCATCGGAAAGTTACTGTCGTGCGTGAGTAAAGTTACTGTCAAATACATATAGAGTTACTGCCAGTTGTGTAGTGTTATAACTGACAGTAACTCTACATGTGTTTAGCAGTAACTTCACTTACACACAGCGGTAACTTTCCGGTGCGTATTCTACACCTACGTATAGAATAGCAATTATAATCTAGAATTTAGAAAATGTTTATTTATCTCATTTCTAGGTTTGCTTCTTTGGGAACAAGTTCTAGGGTACTATAGTTGTGCACATTGCTGCTGTGCAACGTCATCACATTCTTAAATCTCTCTTGCTGTCTAGAGTCTAAACCACAGAAACCATAGAAATAGAGAACTCATAGAGCAACTTGCATCATTTGTACTCGCGTTATTTTTCAACAGTTTCATGAAAAAGAAAAGTACTTTGTCTTTTTGTTATGCCTTATTCACAGGAGGACATTATCAATTAGAATAAATTTTTTTTGACATTATCAATTAGAATAAAAATTTTCATGCTATAAAAAAAATTCTGCTTCCCTCTATATATACACCCTCCCTCGGTTTGCATGTCTCATTGTGGCCATCTCAGTTCTCTCTACCTGCTTGTGCTAATCTCTAAGCTAGCCAAATATGGAGTACTCAAATTTGCGTCGCCAAATCATCTTCATGAAGAAAAGTCTTTTTGATCAGGTTTTATGTCTTCCCTTTTGTTCATTTGAAACCTGGGATTGTAATGAATTACTGTATCCCACCTATTAAGAACTTTTCTGTCCTAGCGCTGTAAGTTTTGACAGGATAATTAGCTAATAGGCAGAATTACTTTCTTCATGCTTTGTCTTCCAATAGCACGATGGCACCTCTGAACGTCTCCAGATGACATGGTCCATTGAAGCTCTAAAGAAAACTTGATGTACCAGTTTTGTCAGATACGAGGAGTTTATACACTATCTTTTCTCTGGTGGCAAGGCTCAATGGATCATTCACTCATTCTGTTTAAAATTTTGACTTCAGTTGCATCTACTAACTCATTGAGTTAGATAGTAGTCTGGTACAATGGGCAATGACCACTTTGCAACTTATTTTTTTTGCTACATCACATACGCATGCATTATGATAATGAGCTTTAGTAGATAATGGGCAAGGATGCTATAGACCATACAGAATGGCTAATCACTTTCTTTATTTTCTTTGTCCTATTCCTTTGAGAATATACAAAAAGTTGGGGTTTTCAAACTTTAGAGTAATCATAGGGTAGGATCATTTTAATGATACATTAGTATCTTCTAGGCAAATATTAGAGTGCCCTTTATACCTAGCTAGGTTAAAACCTAAAACCAATTGCTGGAACTGACTTGTTTGATCTTTGACAATTGCCTTGATTTACCCATGTAAATTAGAACTTTATTGGACCGTGCAAAAGGTAAATTTTTGTGGTGTATTGTTTGCTTCTGTGTTTTGCCTTTTGATCTACATCCTCAGCAAATTTTTTGTGGTGGATCTTTTGCTTCTTTGTTTTGCTTTTTAATTTACATCCTCCTATTCCTGCAGGGTTACCTTGATGAACAGTTTAATCAGCTAGAAGAACTGCAGGACGAATCAAGCCCCAATTTTGTTGAGGAAGTTGTGACTTTGTTTTTCAAAGATTCGTCAAGATTGTTGACAAACATAGAACAAGCAATGTAAGTAATGTCCGAAATCAGACTATGAATGATTAATTGTGATTTTTTGGCACAATTTATACACATGGTTTTGAAGGCATATAATATCTATTACAACAGGAATCCTGTTTAGTTTATTCACATTACAGTTTCTTCTGATGCAGTGAGAAGTATCCCCAGGATTTCTATCGGTTAGATTCTCTAGTGCACCAGCTCAAAGGCAGCGGATCCAGGTATAGAACCGCTGAATATGCTCAGAAAACACTGTGAATAATCCTTTTGCAGGTCCCATCAATGCAAAATCCTCTCATAACCAATCCAAAACATACAAGCTTGAAGAATTAAGAGTGCTTGGTGATGTGAAATAACAAATATTATTAGTAAATAGGAATGATGTCACCGCCAGCTTCATTTCTTTTGCCTGCCTTATGTATACAAATTCACTAAAGGTGGCCTGTGTTTGGCTCAGCATTGGCGCATCGAGGATGAAGAATGAGTGCTCAGTGTTTAAAGCACACTGCGATGACAAGAATCTGGAAGGGTATGCATGCCTCTCACCCGCTGTCCGCGCTCATCGTTATGCAATGTGCTCACCCGTTGTTGTATGTCCATGCTTGTGCTCAGATGCCGCAGGTCATTCCAGAAGATCAAGAGGGAGCACGCCACTCTGAAGCAGAAGCTGGAGTCATATTTTCAGGTACATCGGACACCTTTGTCTTCAAATTCTCTCATGCGGCTTACCCTATTTGAGCGTTTTTACATGGGTAAACAACATCTTACCTATTTAGTATTAACTGCCTGCCGATGATGCAGTTACTGAGGCAAGTCGGTCCTCGTGAACATGCGGTGAGCTCGAGGAAGTAATTAAGAACAGTATGGAATGCATTTTCAAGGGAAATAAGGGGTCAACCATCTCTCCCTTGGAAGTTCTATCATCCATAAGTTTTGCTTAATTACCAGTTACCTGGGCACTTCTGTTGTTCATGGGCGATGTATCTTTGGCTCTATGCTGTGTGAAGTTCTGTACGGTTACTCAATACATTCCTTGCCTGGCTACGGGAGTGTCATGATGTAAATCTGTAGCTGTACCCCAATGTCATGATTACTAATATGGGTTTTGCCATACTGGACTCTGCTCTGATGGGTTTTTTTAGCATTACGAATCGCTGGAGCTAGCCTTCAAATGACAAAGAAAGCCTATTAGTCTAGAAATAATATGCCATTTATTTTTGTGACATGATTTAATTCTGTTTCATACTTTCGTGTCGTTGATAATAATAGCCCTGAAGTGGCATGATGTTGCTCTGTTTCTGTAGCATCCCATTTTTGGGTAATTTGAAATTTTTGAATGAAATTCACTATTTGGCTCTTTTCGAATTTCAGAAAAATAAAAACTCGGATAAAACACAAAATAGAATTCAAAACACGAAAGTCAAAAATCAAAACCAAAAATTAAATTCAAAATTCAAATTTGAAATCAAATTTGAATTCAAATTCCAATAGGAAAATCCAAACTCAAGCCCAAAGTCAAAATTTAAAATTCAAAATTTTTGGCCAGCCCAAAATTTTTCCTTCTCCCCCTCCCTGGCCCACTGGCCTTCGCCCCAACTGGCCCAAACCTCCTCTCTCTTTCTCTCTCTACCGGTGCCCCCGACACCCACATGCACGCGCTCTGCGCCACACCCATGCTCGCCGCATGTGCTGCCCCTACTCTCACCCTCTCCTTCACACTCTGGTCACGCCCACGCTCACGTCGCACATTGCACGCTCGCTGCCCATGCTACACCATAGTACCATGCCGCACGCCCCCTACCTCGCGCCATACCATGCGGTCTTGGCCGCACGGCCCGCTCCCTCTCTACGCCGCGCTCTGTCGTCACTGCCCTTGGTCGTTGTGCCTTCCCTTGTGTGTGCACAATGTCATGCCGCCCTTCTCTAGCTATAAAAGCCCACTGAACCGCTTCCCTCACTTTCACCCCTTCCTCACTCCCTCTCCACCTCCCCCATTGCCATGCTGACTTGAGTAAGCTTTTGAGCTTGCCGTAGCTGCTACCCCACCAACGCCCATTCCAGTTGAATTCCATCGCGAGTGATGCCATTCCCCCTCTAGTGTACCTCGGTCTAATTCCTTGCTCCCAAAGCATCTTCACGACCTCCCTGAGCTACCCCCGGCATCGCTTCCTCCTCTCCTCCCCCCGACAAGCTGCCCATGATGACCCCCTCCACCGCCTTAGGTTGCCATCGTTAGACCACTACGTAGCCTTTCTGTCCTTGCCATTCACTCCAATGAGTTACCCATGCCCTCTATATGCTCACCACGCCATCCAATTGCTTTTCTCACCATCGGTGCCAAGCCGCCATGGTGGCCGACCATGGCCACTATTGTGCGCTGTCGTGCCGTTGCAATGGCTCGCCGCCAACGACGTCGTCGCTAACCACCGTTGCGGCTTGGCCCTGGCAACCCATTTTGAGGGTTGTCAGCAACTGCCACTGCCAGCTCTACCAGCAACAACCATGGCAACATCATTGCCATGTTCGGTAGAAAGGAGAACTATAGCTCGTGGTTAATTAAGACATTAATTAATTAGAAGTTAATGTCTACCATTCATTTGACTAATCAGGCGCTAACATGTGGGCCCAGATTGTTAAAAACTAATTAAAACCAATTTAAAGCCATGAGTCACTGACATGCGGGCCCTTCACTATGTTTGGGTCCACCTATCAGTCATTCCTCCCTTTTCTTTAAGAAAACAATTCAGAAAGAAAATAAAACCCCCATGGCCCTACATGTTACCCTCCATTAGCTCTTTTAGTAAGGAAATAAATCAAAAATGAAATTAAAATCTGCCACCTGTTAGTGAGAGAGCACTCTCTCCCTTCTGTTTATTTTAGGAATTAACCCTAATTTAAACTTTGGAAGGCCTGTTCTCACTAATTTTAAATCTAGATCAAACAAAACTTATTTTTCAATTCATATAAAATCAAGATCTTCCTAATGGAAGTGAAATCATGAATTTTGGTGTTCATTTGGATTTTTTATTTGGATTTATTTGTATGTTCATGTATTTATTTACTTTTCATCACGATTGATCAATTAGGGCATGAAGACTCGAAAGAACCGCAGTTCGAGCCCAACCAGGACCTTCAAGACCAGCAAGTTTGTGAGCTAGACAAGTCAATACTTTCATCATTTTGCACCTATACTTTGAATGCAAATTATGTTTATTTAAAATTACCAAATTTCATGCTTTAATTTACCATGCAAATTATCATGTTAAGCTCATAGTTAAGTCCCAAAATAACAATTGCACTATTATACTCCACTCCTTGATTTTGGACATAAAATCTTGTCGCCCTAGAAATAATGGTAAACATAATAGATACAAGTCCGTATCTAAGTGTTATGCTTAGTCTTACTTAGATACCCAGGGTTATTAATTTGCCCTAACATCATTTCAAACATAAAACTTGTTTTAGGCAATGATTGGAGGAAAGTGATTGATATTTGAAGTAGAAAAGATATTTTTGAATCTTAAAACTCTAAACTTGCTTAAATATATGGGCGGATAGTAAGAGGTGTTGATGTGGTATAGCATGAGAATGTGATTTGTGGTAGAACCACCTAGATAACCCTAAAAATTTAATCTAGTAACCCCTTCCTAGTGTAAAATAATGCAACCACAAGTCTATAATGGATATGACCTGGATAAATAATTTGCATCAACTCAGCGCGATTGTGCGAGCAAATGAACACAAGTAGTGTCATTGGATGTAAGCCATTGTGTGATGCAAGAGAGGGCCTTTGGGGCGGGTGGTCGTAACCCCAAAGATGGTGAAAACCTTAGTGGGTGTGGCCCGTTAGGAAGATGCATTGTAAAGGGCTTGTGGTGACCTTCTTAATCTGCATATCTAAGGAAATATGCAAAATATAACAATTATGGCATTTAGAAATAAAAGAACCCGAGGCTTCCTTTGATAAGCCTTGCATCTATACTACTGCATTCCGTGTGTTGGAGAACCTACGGATCAAGACCATTATGTCGCCCCAGGACCAAAGGGAGGAGAAGATGATGGAGATTAGGATGTACTCTAGCAGCTTAGTTCTTACCTCAGATAGGCAGACTTTGATGGTAATTATATATACATCTATTATCTAGACTCTTGGAAAGTAGTAAGTCATCTTTTACCCCTAGTCGCTTACTTGCGGCAAGATGTGGCCTCACCTTTTGCTGTTGCTTCTGCTTTTGCTTTTATAATTTAAACATTTGGCCTGATTGGCGTGTTATGTAAACTCCACCCGATATGGGATATTTAAACTCTGATATGTAATATAAGTGTTTGGTATGATTTATATGATGTATGAGTTTGATTCAACAATGTATCTATGAGCACTATTTACTGATCCAAGAAATAGTGCAGTAAAATCATAGAGGATCTTGGATTAGTAAAATCTAAGTCCGATAGAGCTAGTATCAGTTTGGATTAGTAAAATCTAGGTATGATATAGCTGGTATTAGTGTATACAATTGTAAGGTAAAAAGCCTTAGTTAGAATGGCCATTGTCTAAGAACTTGGGTCTTATTTTCAAAAATTAAAGCAAATATTTTACCAAAAATATAGCGTACTACTGTTTTTACTACCACTTAGTTCTTGACTCACCCTCCATCTTTATATCTTTAAAATGTTACTGACACACTCCTGATCTAAACTATAGATGGCCGGATCAGCTGACCTTGGCTCGTTGGCCTACTTCACCCATAGAGACGATGATGGAGAATTCACAGGTATCCTTTATAAGCTAATGCAGTACCTAGGCTATTTGCACGATCCCATCTTTAGGGGACGGAAGAGTCAAGAAGGAGATAGGGAAGCTTGGATGATGGAAGTCTTCCTCTATGTAAGGAAAGGCAAGTACGCATCTCGCACCTTCAGGACTAAGCACCTGAGAAGCTCTGCCTCAGATGGCCTACATGACACAGCACGCTTGGTTTTTGCTCGCTTGTGCAAGATTCATGAGGCCACCTTGCTGACCTCCTTGTTCCACTACTTTTTGTCCCTCTAGGAGGGAGGATGCTACTGTGAGATGTATGTCACTAGGGAGGACAACATGCTCCTGACACACCAAGTCTAGCTCACCCAAGCTATGGGGGCCACCTACACTGAGGTTTTGGAGGAGATCTCGGACCTCTGCTAGCTTCTCACTGCCAATTACAGTCACATTGAGACCCTTCGCACTTAACTTGCTAAGTGCAAGAGGGCCCTAGATGCAGTAGAGTGTGAGAGGGCCACCGCATCACCGAGCTCGAGTGGACCATAGTGATAGTTGCAATTCATGCTCTAGGACCCACCAGACCCGCCATCGTCCGCAACAACCATGCTTTGACTTGATCCCTCACCGGAGAACCACGCTTGAGGACCACCACACGCAAGAGCTATGGCACCCTAGCCCATCGATTGTCGTCGACATTGGAGACACCAACTAAGCCACAATCGCTCCATTCCCACTCTAGCTCACCCAGTTACACCCATTCCTGCTCCCACTCCTATTCACTTGGTGTCTACACCACCTGTTGTGGACATAGCTTCATGGAGTAGGCAGATCTAAGAGTTAGGATAAGTAGTAGTGCTTGCTAGGAGTAGGATTTTTGGTTTGCGAGCACTGACCCCTTGTATTAAGCAAGTAGATGATGTGATATGTACTATAATGTAGCATCATGACTGAACGTGGCTTATATGTCATGTACCAGCTATCATGTAAAACTTGTTCAAATTATTATGAATGTCATGTGGCCATCCTAGGCCTTGTATTGTGTTTCATGGTTTGTCTTATTCAAATGGTTTTTGATTTGCTTATTAGGGGTTAATCAACCCTCCTACATAGACATTAGTGCTGAACAAATGTGTTCTTACAAATGGCCCCAAAGGGAGCCACTCCAGGGCATGGAAACAACAACCTCTGAGCAGCAAGTCCCATAGGTCAAGGGAGGGGCTGTGGATGTGGGCCTACCTCCCTCCACCACCGGTCAACCCCACCATTGAACAGGTGATGGCCCAACAGACACAAATCTTGCAAGCCATCTTCGCCAGCCAACAAGCAGGGACTACCAACCATAATTCTAAGCAAGCTAACTTTCTAAGGAGTCGACCATTAACCTTCTCTTCCACCAACGAACCTCTCAAAGCTGAAGACTGGCTTCGTGACATAGAAAAGAAGCTTTGACTTGCTCGATGCACAGAAGAAGATAAGGTAGTCTTTGCCATTTACCAGCTCAAGGAACCGCAACCACTTGGTGGGAAAACTACCTAGTAGCCTAAGGAGGAGATAGCCCTGTAGCTGAGGAAGCCTCCGAGGACGAAGAGAAGGTTGAAGAGCAAGAAGAGGAAGAAAACATTAAGGACCAAGAAGAAGAAATAGCTGACCCAGCAGGCCAAGCTATCCCTTGGACTGAGTTCAAAACCGCTTTTAGGACCAACTTTGTACCTACATGCACCTTGCGCATGAAGAAGAATGAATTAAGGGCATTGAAGCAAGGGAATATGTCGGTCAACGAGTACCTCACAAAGTTTAACCAACTAGCCTACTACACTCCAAGAGATGTAGTGGATGAGGAGGAAAAGACCGATCAATTCTTGGAGGGTATGCATGAGGATTTGCAAGTACAACTAATTATCCAAGATTTTCCTAGCTTCCATCATCTCATCAACAAAGACTCTCATTCTAGAGAACAAGAGGAAGAATATGGAAGCTAGCTGCAAATGCAAGTTGGTTGCCCAAAGACCATAAGAAAGTTATCCCCAAAGGTTCTACACAACCCCTCCTTCCCTAAACCAGCAGTAGCCTTACCACCTAGAGTTCAAGTTCTAGCACCACGTCCAAGTGGCAACATTCTCCGCACTCCCTACCATGCAATATAATCTACTGGAACCAACCCTGTGGCCAACCTCCATTGCTTTAGCTGTGGAGAAAAGGGGTACTTTGCCAACCACCACCCGCAATGCTAGGTTATGCCAGTGAAATTCAATATGGGAACCACTCCAGCACATGGCCAAACATCAATGCCCAATAGAGGATATCAAACACCGCAAGCAACCAGGGCAGCTCCAACACTAAATCATGGCCATGTGAATCATGTCACGATGGAAGAAACCCACGAAGCTGCATGAGTCTTAACGGGTTCAAGCCTATGCATTAGAATTCACCATGGACTGGGACAAATGCCTAACATCCATAGAATTCTCCTACAATAATAGCTACGAATCTAGCTTAAAGATGTCCCCATTTGAAGCTCTCTACAGTAGGAAGTACCGAACCCTCTTGCATTGGACAGAAGTAGGGGAAGGCCTTCAGACCAAACACCTTGAAGCAACAGAGGAGAAAGTTTGCCTAATTAGAGATCGGCTGCGAGTAGCTTAGTCCAGGCAGGAAAGCTATGTGACAACCGTAGGCAAGAGCTAAGTTTCAAAGTTGGAGATTTCATTTACCTAAAGGTATCTCCCCTGTGAGGAACCAGAAGATTTAAGGTCAAAGGAAAGCTAGCACCAAGATACATAGGACCCTTTCCAATTACCGCTAAATGAGCAGAAATAGCCTACCAACTACATTTGCCCATAAACCTAGCAGATGTGCACGACGTATTCCATGTGTCCCAGCACAAGAGGTGCCTTAGGGTGCCAGAACAACAGGTCCTGTTAGAGACTATCAAGCTTAGCAAGGATTTAACCGACCCAGAGCATCTTGTCAAGATCATCGACGTCATTGAGAAGCAACAAGGCACCAGAACATCTTACTATTCAAGGTCCAATGGAGTAACCACACCAAAGAGAAGCCACTTGGGAATGAGTAGACTAGTTGTGGATAGATTTCCCCTACTTATTCTCTAACTAGGCGAAATGTTGAGGTCAAGATTCTTTTTAAGGGGGAAAGATTTTGTAACATATCATTTTTGGGTAATTTGAAATTTTTGAATGAAATTCACTATTTGGTTCTTTTGGAATTTTCAGCAAAACAAAAACTCGAATTGAAACTCAAAATGGTATTCAAAACATGAAATTCAATAAACAAAATCAAAATCAAATTTGAATTCAATTCAAATCTAAAAATCCAAACTCAAGCACAAAGTCAAAATTTTAAAATACAAAATTTTGGGCCAGCTCAAAGTTTTTCCTTCTAATCCCCCTCCCTGGCCCACTGGCCTTTGGCCCAATTGGCCCAAACCTCCTCTCTCTCTCTCTCTCACTTCTTTCCCCTCATCTCTCTCTATCAAGCGCTCTCGACATGCCCACTCCAAGTCCGCACACGTGCATTGTGCGATGCCCGTGCCTACCTCTCACATTCTGCGCCTACCACCACACTGTGTGCTTGCCACAGCCCTCTACCGCACGTGCCACCCCCTACTCTCTCCCTCTCCTTTGCACTCTACTGCATGCTTGCTGCCCATGCTGTGCCACAATGCCATGCCACGCACCCCCTGCTCTGCACTGCCCACGCCGCAATGCCCACGCTGTATCCTATCACTGCCGTCCTCAGTCATCGTGCCTTCCCCTATGCGTGCATAGTGTCGTGCTGTCCCTCTCCAGCTATAAAAGCCCATCGAGCCACTTCCCTCACTCTCACCCCTTCCTCACTCCCTCTCCACCTTCCCTATTTTTGTGCTGAGCTTGAGCAAGCTTGGGAGCTCACTGCCACCGCTTTCCCCTCTAGAGCACCCCGATCCAATTCCTCTCTCTCGAAGCATCTCTACGACCACCCCAATTACCCCCGATGTCGCTTCCTCCTCTCATCCCCTCCATCGAGCTGCCCATGGTGACCCCCTCCACCGCCTTGGGCCGCCATCGTTAGACCACCACGGTGGCTCTCTGTCCTTGCCATTCACTCCAGTGAGTTCCCTATACCCCCCAGATGTTCACCGCACCGTCCAATTGCTTTTCTCACCGTTGGCACCATTGGCCACCATGGTGGCCAACCATGGTAGCTACTGCACGACGTCGATGACTCCACTGCCACCCATAGGTGCGGGTTGGCCTTGTCAACCCATTTTGGGGGTTGCCAACGACCACTGCTACTTGCTCCGTTAGCAACGACCATGGCAACGTCATTACTCTGTTCAGTCGAGAGGAGCACTATAGCTCATGATTAATTAAGACCGTAATTAGTTAGAAGTTAATGACTACCATTAATTTAGACTAATCAGTTGTTGACATGTGGGCCTATATTATTAAAAACCTAATTAAAACTAGCTTAAAGCCATGAGTCACTAACATACGGGCCCTTCACTATAACTGGGTCCACCTGTTAGTGACTTGTCCTGTTTCTTTGAAGAAAATAATTCAGAAAGAAAATAAAAACCCCATAAGCCCCACTTGTTAGCCTCTATTAGCCTTTCTCAATAAGAAAATAAATAAAAATGAAATTAAAATCCTCGGGCCCCACTTGTCAGTAGGAGAGAACACACTCTCTCCTCTTTTTAGCATCCTAATTTTTCTTGAATGTCCATCCAGCACCCCAAATTTAAGCCCCGAACTTTGCAATTTGATTTAAATAACACCATGACCTGGTTTCATATTGTGGTATTGCCCATCATGGCATGATGAGTGGGCAATTTTGCCATGTAGGATGATACATTAGCCAAGTTAGGTCAACGACATGTGGGTCTGCAAGGGCTTCTCCCCACTGAGCTCCCAGACGTGCTTGCATAGTACCACCCCCTATAGTTCCCTCCCTCTATTTCGATTAGGGACAGAAGGCCATGTGGGCCCCACTTATCATTCACCTAAATTTGATCAGTGTGACATCCTACATGATAAAACCGCCTACTCATTGCACCATGCAGGTAATACCACCATCTGAAACCAGGTTAGAGTGTTATTTGAATTAGATTGCAAAGTTTGGGGTCAAATGTTCGATTTATAGTTTGGGGTGCTGGCCTGAATTTTGAGCAAAGTTTGGAGTGTTATATGGACTTTACCTTTTGGAAATTAACCCTAATTTAAATTTTGGAAGGCCCGTATTCACTCATTTCAAATCCAATCAAATGAAACTTGTTTCTAAATTAATCAAAAATCAAGATCTTCCTAATGGAAGTAAAATTATGAATTTTAGAGTTTGTTTAGGTTTATTTATGTGTTCTTGTATTTATTTACTTTTTCATCACAATCAATCATTAGAGTACGAATACCTAGAAGAACCACAACTCGAGCCCAACTAGGACCTTCAAGACCAACAAGCTGTAAGCCAGGTGAGTCAATATTTTGATAATTTTATTCCTATATTTTTAATGCATATTATATTGATTTAAAATTACTAAATTGCATGCTTTAATTTATTACACAAATTATATTCATGTTAAGCTCATAGCTAAGTCCCAAAATAATAATTGTGATATTATACCCACTCCTTCATTTTGGACTAAAACCTTGTCATCCTAGAAATAATAGTAAATATACTAGATATAAGTATGTATCTAAATGCCATGCTTAGTATTAGATACCTGGGGCATTAATTTACCCTGACAACATTTCACACATGAAACTTGTTTTGGGCAACCACTGGAGGGAAGTGGTTGATATTTGAACTAGAAAGGATATTTTGGAATCCTAAAACTCTAAACTTATACAAATATCTAGATGAATGGTAAGAGGTGTTAGTGCGAATGTAGCACGAGAGTGTAGTTTATGGTAGAACTGCCCAGATAACCCTAATGACTTAATCTGGTAACCCCTTCCCATTGTAAAATAGTACAACCACAAGTCTATAATGGGGTAAGATCTGGCTAAATAATATGATCAACTCAATTTTTTTGTTCTAGTACATGAACACAGGTCATGTCGCTGGATGTAAGATGATGTGCGGCATAAGAAGGGGGCCTCGGGGGCAGGTGGACATAACCCCACAGATGGTGAAAACCTTAGCGGGCGTGGTCCATTAGAAAGATGCATTATAAAGGTCTTGTGGTGATCTTCTTGTTCTGCATGTCTAAGAAAACATGTAGAATATAACAAGTTGATTGTCTCTTATGGATAAAGTGTGCAACCTCTGCAGAATGAAAACTATTCAAACAGCCATACCCACAGTCATGGGCGGGCATGGGAATTATTCAAGTTAATGTCTATTTCTAAAACTTTGCAGGTGGGATGCAAAACATGTCAGGTGGATGTAACCCTAAATTAATTTCCCCTGGGTGGATGTAACCCTAAATTGATTTCCCCTCCGTGGATGTAACCTAGTGATGAAAATGGGTAGATGTAACCCTAGTAACAAATCTAGTATATGATGGATGAAACTATGTAAAATGTTGATGGAACTTGAACTACTACTAATATTGCATACTTTCACATTCTTTAGAAAAATGGTTTAGTTAAAAATGCTAAGTCTCAGGAATGTTTACTTATTGTGATTCTCAAACTATGGCATTTAACAAACAAAAGAGCCCGAACTTTCCTTTGATAAGCCTTGCATCTAATACTGTATTTTATGTGTTGGCTCATGGAGCACGTTTGATTGTGCTCACCCTCGCTCCCTAAATCTCCTCAGAACTTGAGGATCAAGATCACTTTGCCTACTACGCCGCCCTAGAACCATACGGTGGATATTACGACGTTCTCTAATATCTTAGTTTTTACCTTAGATAGGCAAAGTTTGATAGTGATTGTGTGAACATCTATTATCCAGACTTTTGAAAAGTAGTAAGGCATCTTTCTTTCCACTAGTCACTTGCCTATGGTAAGATATGGCATCACCTTTTGCTATTGCTTCCACTTCCACTTCCACTTTTGTAATATAAACATTTGGCCTGATCAGCATGTTATGTAAACTCTACCGATATGGATTATTTAAACTCTGATACGTGATATAAGTGTTTGGTATGGTTTATACGTTGTATGAATTTGATTCAGCAATATATTTATGAGCACTATCTAATAATAGATAATAGTGTGATGAAATTATATAGAATTTCAGATTGGTAAAATCCGGATATGACAGTTTCAAAATTCTTTAGAGAAAGAGCATGAGATCCTCGTATTTGGATGGGCCAAGCTAGCTGCGGCTTGGACTTTGCACTGCCCAATTTCCATCAAATGGCTGGAGTGGCTTCATTGAAACGAACATTGTTTAACCTTGTACTTAACTCAGAAACTGATTTGGCAACGGCTAATCATTGTCAATGTCATGAACAACTTTCGAGCTGCCACTTTTCAGCCCGTTTGACACATGGCATGGCAACTTAAATTACATATGCATTGATTGTTCCTGATAATATACTTAAGTTTATAAATGTCAACTCTAATAGTATTATCAAGAATAAGATCGTGGAAATGGGAAGTGATTAATTTATATCTGAACAGTGAGCAGAGCTTCTTTTTGTCTTTTTTTCAAATTAAACAAAGTAAATGAAAAGCTAACGTGCTAAGAATGATCAGCCATTTTTATTTTTATTTTGTCGAAGTCATTCTAATTAGCTCCTAGAATTGCTATATTATTAGTAGTTGGTGGCAGTAAAAAAAGGATGAAAGGGGAACGCATTCTTCATCAAATCTTAATTTATTAATTCATCATATGTTACAGACATAATGTGATATGATAATAAACTATATTCATTTTAATTCCCTAGCTGCAACGAGTTATTGAAACCCAAGTTGTTCTTATGTTTTATAAGTTTTCGCTCCAAGATAACACCACAATGCACATTGTTCTAAATTCTAATATGAAACAAAGAATCCATTATCTGGCGCTATCTTGTGTATCTCAAGGTTGCAATGTGTCCAATGACATGGCGGTACATCTCCCTTGGATTAGCAGTTGACAAATTGCTTCCAAAAAGATAAAGAGTTGCAGTCCATGTGCCATAAACAAAACAAAGCAAACTATTACTTTTTCTTAAAATTAAACTATTCATAGCATGGTTTGAATCTTTTATTTTGATATTGTCGTGCTGATATAAAGTTGACGCCATATTCATTAACCAATCACCGTTTGTCTTGATATTCATTTGATACTGATGATGGCTATATGTAAATTTTTTCAGTTATATACCTGCTGCATTATATAGACTCATGGTCATTGTGGTTTATGCATTGACGATCTTACTGAAAATTCTGAAGTGTTATTAAACAAAGATATTTCTCTACTTAAGTACGTCAACAATGCATGGATGACTAGTAGATGTAATTGAGTTGTGTTAACATGGAAAGATTTCTCTCCACTGAAGATCTGGCCTTTTAACTTCCCGGTCCTGCACTCCTATCTCTGTTTTCCAAAACCGGAGCAGACCGGCATCCGACGAGAAAAAAAAAACTAGAGTTCGTACCTGGTCCGGTTTGGTTTTGCTATAGGCGACTTAAAACCGGCCAAAACCCGGTTTAATCTCTGACATAAATCAGAGAGAGACGGGCACGGTTGAACCTGGGGTAACCTAGCCTTGGTGTGGAAGTAGGATGGGAACAAGAATGAGAGTTGGGGGCTCAAGGAACCGAGTGCTGCTCCGTTGGTAGAGTGTCGCTGAACGTTCCATCCACCCAGGCTCAAACCTGGATGCCTACTTTCTTTCTTAGTACCTTCTGGCCAAATTTCAAACAGAGAGAGTCAAAGGCTCAAAACTTAAAACCGACGGGTACCAGCCACTCAAGGATGGTTGGTGTTGTTCTATAGAGACCTAGGGAAGCAAACCCCATTATATTATTGGGATAATTCCTTGTACATCACTGAAGGGTCAACCTGATCTCCGATTTGCTAGTGAAAAAGTTCAGTTCTCTGTATGCTACTGAATTTCTTCTTTGAGTCCCTACGTGCCACTTTCGTCAATGCCGTTAACACCCAATGGGTTGTCAAAATTTTTTCAATATGCCCAAATTGCCCCCTGGTCCCACATGTCAATGGGAGCCCCTCTCCTTTGTTCCTAGCCTTTTCTCACTCTCCCTCGTTGCATTAACCATCAATCGAGCCGAGGGAGATGCCAAGATATGGCAGGAGGCAGGGCCAGCACTGGAGGAAGAGGTGGGACCGGCTTGCGATAGAAGCGGTGCCAGCGGCGGTAGACAGAAGCAGCAAGAGAGGGAACCCAGTGGGTGGTAGCACAGGATAGCTTGACGAGTTGGGTCAATGGTGCATCGCAACAGCTAGGCTCAGGGACGATGTGAGGGAGGATAGGCGTGCATGGGCATAACCCAAACACAGGAATGCTGGCGATGGTGTTGATTCAGCTAGGGCGACTCGAGGTGAGCTGACGATGGCCATGGAGCAAGGGCGGAGCTTGGTAGCGGCGAGGTATAGTGATGGGGTTGGCCAGGGTTGTGGTTGGTGAGGCTCAAGGCGATAGGGCGAAGCCCATGATGTGGACAGCACGGACAGGTGAGGTTGGAGGTGGTGGTTTGCTCAGTACAGTGTGCATGGCTCACACAATGGCATGGTTGGTGGTATGGTTGGCTTCCTATGCAACTTTGGCGAAGATGCCAAGAAACAAGCGCACGATTAGGGTCACAAATGGTTGAAGAAGGTAGTGGTGGTATCAATTTCTAGTGGAAGGTAAAGCAGGCAAAGAATTTTAGGATTTGCGGATAGATGGTGACAGAGTGCAAAGTATGGCGGCTTTAGGATGTTACAGGAAGAGAGGAAGAAGGGTAAAAGTGTAACACCCCAGTCCAACATGAGCCCGGAATGTCACCACTAACACTATTCCTTACCATTTCAACAATCTTTCACATACTTCCAACAACAGTACTTTAACCACAACCCACAAGATGTTCACTTAACATAAATTCAAGCAACAATAAAAAACAATAACTAACATTAACAAAGACCAACCAAATATAAGTTTAACAAAAGATACTTAGCAAGTAAAAACCATACTAATGTCAATATGTTCTATGGGAAACTCATTAACCAAATACTAAAGTTTGCATGAACCAAATCACTATTTATAAATGATTATATCTCTAAGTGTGGTAAGTGGAGCAACAATGGTGCATGTAGTGATCATGTTCTACTCCTTCTATGCATGCCATCTTCATCGAACACCTACGAATAACAACATAAGCAAGGGTGAGTCTAAGATTCAACCAATACACAATAGAATAATAAACTATATAAACACGATACCAAATATTCATGCCAATTCACAAGTATCTCAATTTTCACATATTTTGTAACATTCTAGCTTTTAGAGTCTTTTTTAAGCTTTTAAAATTAAATAAACCATTGGGATTTTTTCTAAATTAATTAAATCTTAATTTGAATTTTTAGAAATTAAACATATTTAATGTTAATAAAGTAAACTTCAATTAAATCAAAACCAGTTTTATTTGGGTTCCTTGTGTTGCAAGGAATTTTTCTATATTTTCTTGGATTTTTCTAGATTTATTTGCAATTTTCTAGACCTCAATTTGATTTAATCCCATTTTTGAAATCCAAAAAACCTGAAAATACCAAAAAGTCCACTGGGTCAAATTCCTTCTCTTGGCCCAGCCCTTTTCCTCTATTTGTCCTACACAGCCTAGTCCACCAGCCATCTTCCTCGGCCCAAGCCAATCCAATGCGCCACACATCATTCATCTGCAAGCTTCCTACCTTCGTTTCGCTGCCAACGAGACCCACATGTCAGGGCGCCACATCGTCTTCACCCTGGAGATTTCCTTCCCCATGTCCAGCACGACATCACCATCCTTGTCTTGGCATGCATGCCACAAACTCCTCCCTGATCGTGCTATTTAAAACTGCTCTGAGCCCTGAGATCACGCACACCGAGCCACTGCACATCATCCGCTTCTCGTCGACGCCCTGGTTCCGCCATCTTGAGTCTTCACTAAAGATCCACACCACCATGACCCTCTTCGCCTTCACCCATCGTCGCTGGTGAGCCGTCTCCACTGAAGTCCTAAGCCATGCCACATTCCTCGCCGTGCTATTTAGCCACCATAGCCTTCGCTGCTATTGACCCATCATAACATCGAAGTTCACCAAGCCACACAATGCTTCCCTTCCCTCACCACAACGCTTCAGCTGCCCTACCGCTGACATCATAGCGTGCGTCAGCGCTGATGCCAGCGTTGCCACGTCGTTGTCTGAACTCTCCATGGACTCCGTCGACATGAGGCAAGTCTCTGCCATATGAACCCCATCAGCCAGAGCACTGTTCTGTAGAGCCGAGCCACTACAAATCCATGCCACATAACTAGTCCACGTAGGCAGCCACGTCAAATTGCCACCTTAGCGCAACAAGCCACATAGGTATCCACGCCAACCCTAGTGCCACGTCAGCCAAGCCCAACCAGTGTGCACAATTCCATGCACCAAGTCCACGGGGGACCAGTACTATTCCATGCACCCAGTTCACAGCACAATAGACTTTTCTAATTTCAATATTTTCTCAGCCGATCAATCTTCCGAGAGCCCATTCTTCTCTATCCGAACTCCGATCGACCCGATTCGTCTTCCTAAATTCATATAAAATTTAGCTCTATCTTTCAATTCTAGTTTGGTTATTTTGGATTTTATTTCAATTTATTTATGTTTCGTTCACTTTCTCTCTTGTTAGATAACTTCTTCGAAGGAGTAGAAGCAAGACCTGAAAGTTCAAGAATTGATAAATAAGCAAAACTAAGGAAAGTTATGACCTTTGATCATGTTGAACTTACTGTTTCAAATCTATTATTTATTATTTTTGCTTTAAATTATCATGTGTTGCTAAATTATTACAAATCTTTGTACTTAGCAGTTATTAACCAACTTGACTAAATCCGTCCTTGATAATTTGATTGTCATAATTCCATTGTCACCATAGAATAGGTAATTATCTCATGATGCAATACTAGTATCTATTTGGGTTGTATGTCTAGTTTGCTTAGCCATGCTTATTGATATGTTGGGATCATTATCACATATGGATCAAATAATTAATTTTGACTTAATAATATATTGAATCGTGGTGGTGGCCACAAATATAAAATTAGTGTACCATGACATGGTAGTGTCATTGGTCTTGGTTAAACCAAAATAATTTTCACTTGGACAAATGATCGTGCACTAAAGTGGGTGCTAATAGCACATTAGGATATGGATGCTTTATTTGGATAATGATTAAAGATTTAACTTAGTGTGCCGTTGATCTAAGCCATACTGTGCAACCACATGTTTAGTATGGGATGGACCTGACTAACTAATTTGTAATATTTCAACTTTGATTCCATCATTTAGATAAATGTGTGCGGTCGGTAGCCATTGTCTCACGTTGGCGCAAGAAAGGGCTTTTACCAACTAGGTCAAAGCCTACTTGGATGGAATTGGGTTGAGGTTGAGCATTGTAAAGACTTTATTATGATCTTCTTGGTCGGCATGCCTAAGAAAGTGTGTTGTTGCGCGAACATTGTAAGTTGATCATATCATATGAGTAAAGTTGTGCAATCTCTATAGAGTATAAAACTATTCGAATAGCTGTATCCCTGGTTATGGATAATGCTCGGTGATTTCACACAAGGGGTAGAATTTCATAAAACCTTGGTTAGGTTTGTTGGAAAGTGAATGGCAGTTCACTTGTAGTTTATTCAATTACTTTGACTTAATTATTTATTACTTGTTTTCAAAGTTTCCTTTCAATCTATTTATTGTATTTATTCTAAATTATTCTTTCTGTAAAATAACTACTCAGCCATTATTTGGTAAGCCCTGCATCATTATATATAGTATCTTGTTACAAACAATTTGCTGAGTACTCTATATACTCACGGTTATATTTGTTGATGCCCGATCGTCGAAGGAGAATTATTTCAGCCAGAGGTAATAAGGAGGAGTACTTTGACATCTTCAGGGATTAGGGCTTCGCTCCCCAGTCTATTGCATGTGGGTATGTCGAATGGCTGATGTGCTTATCTTTATTTTTCACTGCTAGTTTTTGTTAGGCCCTTCAGGTTAATATTTGTAAATTTGGCCATAAGGTCGCTACTTTGATAATTAATAATATTTGCATCTTTCTTAGTTAATCATGATCATGGTTGATATTGCATCTATATTTTCACTGTGTGCACTAGCATAATCCTAGACTAATGTAGAATATACAAGAGAGTCTATATTTGCATATTCGGGACTCAACATATTTTTCTCATTAAATTCATACACATATCTCGTCATCTCGTTTTTATTTTTATGAATGCAATGCACATATCTCCACTTCTCTTTGCTTATAACGGTATAACGAGGTGTTATACCCGTTGGTGTCCACTCAAGCTTGTCCTTTTTCATGCGGGGTTCTCAACTCCTCTCCCATAGAGTGCCTACCAAAGTAGGTCGTTCTTCACTCCCGTTAAGTGCCTACCGAAGTAGGTCTTTCTCTACCCACTCTTGTGCGTCCTCCACACAAAGTACGGTCTAGAAGGCAACACAGGTCACCTTTTTGCAACATGAATGCTCAACATGCAATACAATGAATATTTTATTCAATAGTCACCTATTAATATTAACTATTTGACATCATCATCATTTAACCATAATTATATGAGAATTATAAGGAGCAAGTATAAACATGTTGATCATCATGACAAGTATTTATTTAACATAAACAATAAGAGCAAACCACTCGTGTATCATTCTACCATGCACTTGCTTTTTAACCTCATCAAGCAGAACAATGGGTAGAAGACACCAAACCCATAGCAACTTTACCTACAGCAAATAAATCATCTAAACATATGCCATAATAGTACAAACAACAAATAAAATAGCAACGATACACTCCGCTCTCTGGTCCAACTATTCCCCTCTCTACAGGACATTCCCCTCTGTTGTCCCGATGTTCGAAACATCATAACTATCAACTCGAGGATCCAAATACAGTAAATCATATGTTTTCTGGAAACTACATGAAATTTCCTACAACCTCCTAGTTGGCTAGTAGCCCTTATTATTTCATATAAGCCCTCGTTTTTCACCCTAAAGACAGTTCTATTAATTTTTGGATAGTAGACTTACCAGTTTAATATCTTTTATTTTACAACAGCAACTACAGTGAACCATATTAATTTTAAAACTATGGGAAATTCCCTACTTTATTTAGTTATGTCTATGAATTAATTTGGCCATCTTCTAGTACTAATCTACAGAATACCACAACTACATCCAGTAGCAACCGATTTTGGACACCGGACTTCCTAGGACCATAACTACTAAACCACCCAACCAAATTACTTGCTCTTGCACTCTATAGAAACTTGAGATAATTCTCTAAAATTTTCTTAATTTGGGAAAGCCCTGAAACTCTAAGTATCTACCCTAGAACTTAATCGCAAAACATAATAGTGATCTAGATGAACAACAGTCCATAAAATGCATCTTCTACAATTCCCATCTATTATGCACAGAACCATCACATCCCAATCAATCTGCTAGGGCCTAAGAATAGGAAAACAAGGATTAGAGCGGAATTATCTACACCCCTTCTCTTCCCTCCTCCTTCTCCCTTCTCTTTCCCTTCTTCCCCCTCTCCTTCCTCTTCCTTTTCTCCTTGGCCGGCTCCCCTCTTCTCCTTCCTTCTTCTTCCCTAGCTGGTTCCCCTCTTCTCCTCCTTTCTTCTCCCTTCTCCATTGGCTTGACCCTTCTCCTTCCTCCTTCCCTTCTCCTCCTCCTGACCGGCGCGCAACCGATAAACCATTAGTTGTACTAGTGAACTGATGAACCAAAAAGCGTAATCGAGTCAATGACCGGTTTGGTTTTAAAAACCATGAAACTCTTTATAGCTTAGCTCAAAAGCCATCTGAGTGATTTATATTTATCGACTCGCACCGTCCTAAACCATGACAATACACTACTACAAAAAGCTGTATATTAGATGCCACATCACAGACGGTTCTCTAAAATCGTTTGTATTAAATACAATCATAGACGGTTTTACTTTAGATACCGTATGTATGGCTGCCAGCCCTAAAAACCATTTATGAAGAGCAAACATCACAGACAGTTCGTGGTTAAAACCATCTGTGAAGTACAAGAACAGTCTGTGATATTTTCAAATATCACAGACGGTTTTTTGTTTGAACCATCTCTGATACTTCATAGACGGTTTGTATTAAAAACCATCTATGATAATTAAGTTATCATAGATGGTTTGTACAAAAAACTATCTTTGATAATTCCACTATATTAATTGCACGTAGACCTGTTTACCATCTGTCTTAAATTCAAGATCTACACTGCTACTTTGAGCTGGAGGCAGGGCTTTGAGGTGATTTGGTGAAAGGAGACTATTTGGCAAGAGTAATTGTAGAACCACTAAGTTTTTGACTACATATGGTTAGTAATTTGTTTCTAATTGCATTACAATTTACATTTATAGCTTTTGGTGAAAGAGAATTGAAGATGGTTGATCTAGCTAGTTTGATGTAGAGATAAGATTATTTTACATCTAGTATGGTTTAAGGTTTAGAGTTTAGTTAATTCATAGTCTATTTTTACTTAATTCAATTCAATTAATTATTATTGCTACATATAGCTACTTAATTTAGATCATACATATATAGTATAATAATTAATTTATTGAATATGTTATACTAAATTGTTATATGTGTAACATAGGACTGAAGCTGGATGTACATTGGGAACCGTGTGAGTGAAGAGTACATTAATGGTGTTTCTACTTTTACAAGTGTTGCCGAAGATGATATGTTGGATAAGGGGGGTGGAATATATGTACTCTCTATGCATTGACTGTGAGAATCTAAAGATGTTTAAGAGCTGATTGCAGATTGAAGCGCACTTGATTCGAAGGGGTTTCAAAAAAGGATATACATGTTGGACCAGTCATGATAAAGGGTAGATTACACAAGAAGGTAATAATAATGACATCACTGATGAAGTCAATGATATACCACCGGATGATCATGTCGATTGTGGTTCTGATTTAGATAGGCTAAATGATGACAATCTCGATCAGATGCTTCACGATGCAGAAGGGAACTGTGATGAGAGAGTATGTTAAATTTTGGGGCTTGATGGAAGACTCGGAGAAACCTTGTTCACGTGCTGCAAGTCAAAGTACGTGAGGTTGTCAGCCGTACTTGAACTGCTGAAATTAAAGGTAAGCAATAGTTAATCTGACAAGAATTTCACGGTACTGTTAGGTCTTTTAGCGGACATGCTTTCAGAGGGAAACGAGTTGCCTAAAACCACCTATGAAGCCAAGAAAGTTTTTTGTCCATTGGGAATAGAAGTAGAAAAAATACATGCATGTCCGAATGATTGTATCCTCTACCATAAAGAGTGTGCAAACATGCATGTAAGTCTGGTGTGCAATAAATCCCGATACAAGCGTAAGAATCAATCAGATGATGGCAAGTGCATGGAGGTGAAGAGAGGACCTCCTGTTAAGGTGGCATGGTATCTTCCTGTAATTTACCATATAAAGTGGTTTTTTGCGATCCCAAAAGAGGCAAAACTGCTACATTGACACTTGGAAGAGTGTAAGAAGAATGGAATGCTAAGACACCTTGCTGATTCCGTCTAGTGGAGAAAGATCAATAGGAGGTTTGTAGACTTTGGTGCAGAACCGGGGAATATAAGATTCGAATTGAGTACAGATGGAATAAATCTTTTCGGTAACATGAGCAACCGACATAATACTTGGCCCGTGACTCTCTACATCTACAACCTTCCTCCTTGGTTGTATATGAAGTAGAAGTATATTTTGCTGTCGATACTTATCTAAGAGCCGAAGCAACCTAAGAATGATATTAATGTTATCTAGCACCGTTGATGGAAGATCTAAAAATATTGTGGATTGAAGGGGTACAGGTATAGTATATGTACAAACGAGAGAACTTCACTCTATGCTCCTTGTTGTTCTACACTATAAATGATTATTCTGCCCTTGCTAACCTATCAAGCCAAAGTACAAAAGGGGCCAAAGCTTGTACTCACTTCTTAGATGATACCGAGAATATATGGCTGAAGCACTCACGCAAAAACATGTACATATGTCACCGTAGGTTTCTTTGGAGGACTCATCCATACCATAGGATGAAGAAACAATTCGATAAAACGAACGACGACAGTTCAGCTCCAACGCATTTAAGTAGAAAAGAGATCTATGATATTGTTAAGGATTTAAATGTTGTGCTCAGAAAGGGACGTAAATCGACAACCCGTGAGAAGAATGTCTGGAAGAAGATATCAATATTTTGGGACTTACCTTATTGAGAGCATGTAGAAGTTCACCATTACATCGATGTCATGCACATAGAGAAGAATGTATGTGATAGCTTGATTGGTCTCTTACTGAACATTAGTGACAAAACAAAGGATGATATCAACGCATGGCTTGACTTGGTTGATATAAACATCAGGCCTGTGTTAGCACCAACAAAGACCGATAAAGGATGAACTTGCCTTTCCTCTGATTGTTACACTTTGTCCAAGGCTGAGAGAACTGAACTGTGTCAGTGCTTGCATAGTATGAAAGTTTCATCTGGTTACTCCGCCAACATAAAGAAACGTGTTTCGATAGAAGATTTGAAGTTAATTGGTATGACGTCTCATGATTGTCATATGCTGATGACACAGATACTCCCTATTGCAATTAGAAGTATTTTGCCAATCAAACTTCAAGAGACAATCATGAGGCTATGTTATTTCCTTAATACAATTACTCAGAAGGCCATCGATCCCCAAGGACTAGATGCTCTGTGAGACAAGGTGGTGATGTTCTATGTCATCTTGAAATGTATTTCCCTCCATCATTTTTTATATTATAGTCCATCTCATTGTTCACATTGTGTGAAAGATAAAAATATGTGGACCCGTGTTCCTACGTAGCATGTACCCGTTCGAGAGGTTCATGGGAATTCTCAAGTCCTATGTGCAGAATCAATCTTAGCTGAAGGGTAGCATCGTCAAAGGTTATGCAATCGAAGAGGTCATTGAGTTCTGTGTCAATTATATGGCTTAGGTCGAACCATAGGTGTGCCTCTATCTCATCATGATGGGAGGCTCAAGGGTATCGAGACCATCGGAAGAAAAGCAATCACTCCAGATATATATGCGTATGCTCAAACCCACACGGTCTTGCAACACACGACTAAAGTGTCCCCTTATATCAACCAGCACAAGGGCATGCTTCAGCAACAGAATCCGGAGCGGCCAAATGTTTAGATCACGAGACAACACAACAGTCGGTTCAACCAATGGTTGAAGGAGCGACTCGCTAGGAGCTCGTCAAGTGATATACTGATATGGTTGGCAAAAGGGCCAACATTTATAGTTGTGATATGGTAAGGATATGACATAAATAGGCACACATTCTATACGTAGGCTCAGGATGAAAATAGCACTAACCAGAACAGAAGTGTCTGCATAGATGCATTCAGTTTCGATGGGTTGAAGAACTCCTATGGGTTCATAGAGGAGATTTGGGCTCGACTACGTACTTTTCAAGATCCCCTTATTTTAGTGCCGTTGGGCCCATCTCCCATAGGTGAAGGTTGACAAGTACAGTGTCACTACCGTGGACTTCAAATGTGTCAGATACAAAGACAAACCATTCATACTCGCTAACCAAGTCAAGTTTTCTATATAACCAACTAGGCAAATAAGAAGCGCCACATAGTTCTTCATGGAAAAAGAAGGATTGTCGGAGTTGAAAATGTAGTAGATAAGGATGAATACAATCAATTTGATGAGTTACCTCCTTTCGGAAATGGCATAAGGGTAGAGGAAGAGTATGATGAAAGTAAGTGGACCGATGAATGAAATGTTTATGTAACATATATTCTGTATTTGCATTTATATATATGAGAATGTGTGATATATATGTGAATTTGCATTTATGTATGTGAATTTACATTAATGTATATGAGAATGTGTGATATATCAGTAGGGAACATCACAAACGGTTTTAAAGTAAAATCGTCTATGATATATATATCCACATATGGTTCTATATTAAAAACCGTCTATGATGTTTTTTTATTATAGACAGTCAGTTTTAAATAAGAACCGTCTGTGATTATAAATATCACAGACGGTTCTTAAATAGAATCGTTTATAATTATTCTCCTATATATATTGCGCACTAGGGTTTGTCCCCACTGTACTACCCACTAACGCCGCCTCCTCACCCTGAGCCTGTTGCACTCCTCCGGTGCCCGTCACCCTCCACCTCCCGAGCACATCACCGCCTCCCCTGACTCTGGTGGCCTTCCTCCCTATAGCTCATTGCCCTCGTCCCCCGAGGTTGTCACCCTCCTCCTCCCGAGCCTGTCGCTGCCTCCCCCGACACTGTCACCGCCTCCCCTGCCTCCGGCGGCCTTCCGCCCCCGAGGCCGTCGCCCTTCTCCTCCTCCCGAGCCCATCACCACCTCCCCTGACTCCAGCGGGCCTCCTCATGAGGTCTAGCATTGGGAGACTTTGCATAATAGAATGTGGGCTTTGTAAATGCTCGATGAGGATAACTTGTCAGATTTAGATCACTGTGACTAATGAGAGAGTATTCTGCTAGTATTGATTTATCATTACTTACTGAGAATAACTTGTCAGATTGAGTATTTTGTGTATTATGTTAATTACAAATACTCATGCTTATGCTCATTTTAGCATATTGTCATTTGGCTTGATTACATTGTTCATATTGAGAGATAATAGTTTGATCTCTATACATTGCTCAGTTTAAAGTATAATTCCACTAGCATTTAAATGACAAAATAAGCCTAATTGGCTAACAAAGGAGCATATATTCTGAATTTTAGATATCACAAAGCATGAATATATTATTAATACAAATGCGATTTACTTGAAGTAAATAGTTTTGACAAAATAACACTGCTGCTTGTCTTCAGATATTCGGTAAGGTAGTCTAGTGTTCAAAGCCTAATTAATTAGAGAAATTATCACATAAATACATGATCGTATTCTAAATTCACCAAGAATTGGCTCAAGGATTGCTCACTTCTATTATCTTTTAAAGATGTTATCTGCTCATTCTTCAACATCATCACGGGATGCGTGTGATGCACCGTCCTCTGAAAAATTCTGAAAAGGAAGAGGACTATCGAAAAGGCCCGAGAGCCGGTTTACCTTCACAGATGATGATGCATCTGAGACCCCTCCTAATCCTCGCCAAGCAGTGTCTGCATTCTAGAGAATAGTCATAATAGTTGCACTTTAACGGATTGAGATCACGTTTGTTTTGTGGAAGAAGGTGACCAAAGTTCAAAAAAGTCTACTGCTGACGAAAGTTTTTCGATCGTTCAAGATCTCAGAAGAACAACAGGCCTCCGTACGACGACATGCATTGCTAGTTGCATGCAAAGCACGGAAGAACATTAAGAGCCTGCTTGTCAAGCAACACATGGAGAAAGATCTAATGCCCTTCAACAAGTATACATTCCTGAAACCGCAATGGCAAGAGTTTGTGGTGATGAAGACGATAGATAATTTTAGGAGTGAAAGTGTAGTGCACAGGGCCCTTCAGGCAAAAAACAAGCACCCTACAAACTCGGCACCGCTGGGTATACGAGTAAAATCCCGTAATGGAGGCAGGAGGATGAGTAGGCAATCCTGCGGGAGACCTCCCCTCCACTTGCTGGGATCTCTGACGAGTGCGTTCGAAACTGGATAAGAGCGAGGTCATCTACCGTGTCGTCGGGCCATCTCCTTTTGAAACCCTGCAGATGAGGAAATGTCCCACTGCCTGGAAGTACTGAGTGTAGAATCTTTACAAGGCTCATTTGGGGCAGTTAGGGAGAGAGATTTACTCTCCATTGCCCTAGGAAACAAGGAGCACCCAAGTCACATGAGAGGCCTTGGTCTTTATGTTTTTGAAAACATAGCTTCCTAGAGGAATCCGAAGCTTACTGGAGTAGAAAGAGAACCAAAGCCGAGCACAAAGCAAGCTACGAGAGGATATTACGACAAAAATTAGAGACGAGATGCAAAGGTTGGTCAGAGATGAGATGCAAAGGTATAAGAAAAATTAGCAGGAAGCCTCCACCGCTCCTGTGCTAGGCAGCCCTCCAACCATCGGAGTAGCTGCATGTCCAACCCTACCTCGAAAAGCGACCACCGATTTCCTGTCGATGACATCCTGATAATAATTATTATCTCTAAAATGCTCAATCCATTGATAGACCTCTTGGAGTAGCTAATTTTATATCGTTATGTAGGTGGCTACGAAGTGCAAGCTCCAAGTGAGATATACCTCTGTTGCCTAGTGCGCTGTTTGAGACCAAGTGTATCCATCTAGGCCCAGGGCCTTGGTGCATGGTGTATCTCTAGCGCCAAGTGTTCATGCCAATTTTGAGGTCATCCCACTGCAGATGTCCCTTATCGATGAGGTCATGACTCTAGAGTAAGCCATTGG
Source organism: Dendrocalamus sinicus (assembly GCA_036346575.1). Classification (NCBI taxonomy): domain Eukaryota; kingdom Viridiplantae; phylum Streptophyta; class Magnoliopsida; order Poales; family Poaceae; genus Dendrocalamus; species Dendrocalamus sinicus. Next base: position 6,026,332 of record CM070654.1, on the reverse strand, counting down.
AACATTCATCCAGTGGCCCAAAAGCGACATCTGCCTGGAGGCTCCTGGACCTGTGCCAAGTCCACGAGAGCCATCTGCACCGGTGTCAAGTCCACTCGAACTATCTGCACTGGTGCCAATTCCACAGACACAGTAAGGGTGAGGTGCATCTACATCTTGTGTCCGGTCGACTATCGTGAAGTCAACCTACAACTGAGGCGGCAAGGGCAAACCGAAGAAGACGGATGACGAGATCCCCTACATGTTGTTGGCCTGAAAATTCATGCTAGGTGAGCCGTTGGTCGTTCTGAAAGAGCATCTCCTAACTCTAGGACTATCTTGCCATAGATTGCATATGTATTACATGGAATAGGCCAATAAGCTGGAGGAACAACGACGCTCGGGTGTCAACGTAAAGTTCATGCCGCATCATCTGCACCACAATATTAATGATTGTATCTTCACGGTGACCTTCGAGGACTTATTGTTTATCTTCACACTCGACACCCTCGACGCCTCACTCATTCGATGTTGGACACTGTAAGCATATACAATCATGGTCTACATTTATGTAATGCTGATAAATGTCATATATAACTCATTACTTTTGTGTGTGTGTGTGTATATTATAGATATATAGATACATGGTGAGTGAAGCCAGATTAATGAAATCACCAGTTGGTTTCCTCGACCCACACTTGGTCACCACGAATATCATCAAGGAGGATGCATTCTTCATTGAGAATTATATTACGAAGGCATTGAAGGGTCACCGCAACAAGGAATTCATACTTATCTCTACAACTAGGGGTAAATGCTACACTAATGCTATACTTATTGATTTGTACTTTATAACCAACACGAACTTAGGTTTAATGACCATGACATACCTATGTGGGTTCCACTGGATTCTAATTGTAATTATACCAAAATGGAATAGGTAATATACCTTAATTTCCTAAAGAAGAACAAAACAGACTACACAGTTGTCCAACAAGTAATCAACAGGTAAACACATTTTCTCCTTAGATAACTCTATTGTAGTCTTTCCTTCCTTCCCAATGACTAAGGCTAACTTTTTAGAATCACGTAGGTAGTTCGTCACGTACATTGCAAAGGTACGGAAATCCAAGGGAGGGATCGACGCCCTGCAACACATTCTACATTTCGTGGTATTCACTAGTACACATTAATCCTATACAACACTTCATAGTAATGTCTCTCAAACTAACAAATTCTATTTTTACAGTACCACCAGCAGCCGCCGTGCAATAACATATGTGGATTCTATGTTTGCCACAACATGCAACTACTCGTCGGTTCCGCGAAGAACAATCCTAAGGTTTGTCAATCTTGCAATAATTATTTCATACTTATCAATTTATATATATACACGACATTGATCTTCATATCGATAGGTTCCGTCTATCACTATAACTCTGTTGGAACAGGCTGACCTCAAACATATTCGATGATAGTGTGCATACTTCTTGATGTCTAAAGTCGTAAAAGAAAATGGGGAGTTCCACAATGTAAAATGAATTTCACTGGGATAAGATTGAGTTTAATTGTTCATGTGTGTATTTGTATTTTATTTCTGTTAATTAATTTGTGAAATGTATGTTCTTGTTTCTAAAATGAATGAATGTGAATTGGATGTAGATATACTGTGTTGATCTGTTTGTTTCATAGGGTATATATGGCTAGCATTTCCTGAGGCTAGCCAACAAACAGAAATATATTTAGGAACAGAAAAGAATATCACAGATGGTTATTAACTCGTAGCCGTCTATGCTAGTTACTATCACATGATTTGTAGTAAAAACCATCTGTGATATATGGTTTATCACAGACGGTTTGTAGTAGTAACCGTTTGTGATATTAATATATCACAGATGGTTTGTAGTTGAAACCATCTATGATAAACCATATATCACAGACGGTTTCTATTACAAACTGTCTGTGATAGTCGATTATCACAGACGGTGATAGTTGACTATCACGGATGGTTTTTATTAAAATCATCTGTGATAGTTAATTATCACCGTCTGTGATGATGTTTTTGAACCGTCTATGATAACCTGTTGTGCACTAGTGATATTTGTGATACAGCCTCAAACAAGAGTGATATCATAAACAAATACGCGTCTCAGTCATGCTACCTGAGCTTCACTAGTTGGGCACTTAGTCTGGTCATCTGATAGACTTTTCTGATCGTGACCTATTCCATGCTATGAATATTACAGAATTCTTAGAGGTTGACTTGCAAAATTAATTACTAAAGGCTGCCCCCTTATTAGCAACAACCAGAGGAAACCTTTAAGCATGCCGAATGCATGCTATAATTTTAATATCTGTTTCGGAGAAAAATAGTCAAAAGTGTAAAACATTAATTGGTAATGAGCTAAATAAGAACTCATTAGTCAACTGGTATTCTTATTGGGAGAAGATGCCAAGCTTTGGAGCCTTGACACCTGCCAGCTTTCGCCGCCTCTCCTATCGACGAAGTTATCGGCGACCAAACAATGGGTAGCATTTTTGTATTGCAGTCAGCACTTGTAGCCTATCATATATGTGCTTGATTAATCCTAGAGAAGATCACATGACGTCCATGAAAGATAGTTTTACATGCGAGCTTTCTCCGCACCATCACTAGTGCATGATTAGTTCGTGTCATCCTCGTAAGAAATGATAACTATGACCCAAGGACATACAAAGGAAAGCACTTCTAGATCGAGGGTCTATCTCCATGTAAGGACTACTCCATCACCGTCCGATCATTAAATCATGATTGGACGGTCATTATGAGTAGTATCCACGTGGGAATAGACCCCATAATCCTTCACAAGAAGTCGTAAGTTTCGTGCCTGATTCTGTCAATTCTCATGTGCCAAATCCGATTCCGATTCATATATGTTGGTCCATGGATTTGAGGTGAAATGACCCAACTGTGATTACAATTGAGCCCACAGGGCACAGGCCCTACCTCCGCCATTGCTTATCATCTGTTGGTGTTGTATCCATGTGGAATAGCACGACGATGAATTAACTCATTCTACATAAAAACCAAACAAGCACATTGAGCTCAGATGGTCCTAGAACTAAACCAAACGCCGTGGACATGTGCAGGGTACTTAGCTATGCAAGTGAACCAACCAGAGTTTTATCGATTTGGCTAAGTGCGATCCACCCTGCAAAATAAGAAGCTCAAGACCAGCACGGCAATCACACTATGACGCTGGCTTATCCGTATATAGATTTTGGCTAAAAATAAATAGCAAGTTACTTGGTTAAAGTGAACCAATCAAAGTTTTATAGATTTGGCTAATTGCGAGCCACCCTGCAAAATAAGAAGCTCAAGACCAGCACAGCAATCGCACTCTGACACTAGCCTGTTTATATTGGCCATAGCTAATGGATTTTGGCTAAAAATAAATAGCAGTAGCTGAAAGAAGTGGCTTTTAAAAGGAAAGGATGAACGGTGGGGAAGTGGGAGAAAGATTCATGGACGAGACGGAAGCGAGATAGAATGCGTGATACGTCCGTAACCCTTTATTTTATCATTAGTGCAAGACAGGAGTAAGAAAAAGCGAAAACTGCTTCGGAAAACTGGGTAATCTATTGGCTTCTGGCCTCACATAGGAGACGGGGTGGGCTTGTACAGTTGTACTTCTATAGTGTTGGGTCTGCACCTGACTGGTGCATGCGAAATTATTAACCCATGCTTTTTTTTTCTGCATAACTTACTAGGTGAGCCTTTCGTAAGCTTTGCAGTTTGTAGTGTTTTGCGTTTGCGCTTAAGCCTAATCTAGGTGTGTAACGTTTTAACTTTTTGTGACGTGTAACGTTTTAACTTAAGCTATCTTTACAGCGCACATGCTGAGTTACGTTCAGCCCAAGGATTTCAAAAAACGAACAGAGAAACAGAATTTTGAAAAATTAAAACGTTTCGTTGTTGTATTGTGTTTAATTTGTTTCATCTTCTATGAGCACAATATCAATATTTTCATAGAATTCGTAGAGGCACCTCTTCCTGGCATGTCCTAGTGTTGTGATGCACAATGACATGCATGTTTGTTTATGGATTGCCTTGCTTGGCTCTCACAAAGGATATACATACATGAAACTGCTTATTTGAACAAGTAACACATTTTGTCTCCGACAAAACAATTAAGTCATCGGATTTTGTTTGAACAGCTTCTATAAGAAAATTAGTCTATTTTTTAAAAGGTTTTGTTAAACCTCATCCGGATATTTTCTTTCTAACTATCATTCAGATTTAAGACCATTAGATTAGAGATCCAATGGCTATGAATTCTCCTCCCTCTCCCTTAATTCTACACCCTTCCCCTTGAAAAAATCTCCTCCTTCAAACATAAAGAGTCACTCCATCTCTAATCCAAGAATCATAAATTTAGATAATATATAGTTAGAAAAAAATATCCAAGTGATACCTACACACTCCCTTAACTTTTTTTAAACAGACAGACATGCCAATTTTCTTGACTTAAATCATTCTGGCGGTATACAAGCCTCATATTAAGAAAACACATTATGCGAGGACAGCCGACTGTCGCAGTCATCTTTTGACTTACAACACCGAGGTCATGGTTGGCACACCGTTATGGCCGCTATACAGCAGTTGACAAATTGCTTCGTGCACAGGAATTAATGTTACTTTTGTCTCTAAAGTCTAAATTCATTGGACGTGATTCTTTCCCGCTTGATCAGACGGTTGTGATTGTAACTTATGTTATTCTTTTTAGTTAGAAGGGTGATTTTCAACCGGTGGTTAGTCTAACCAGTACTGCAATTAGAACTTAGTGGCTTACGATTACGGTTCGACTCCAATAACTACAAGCCAGTGGGGTTTATCATGTGGATTCATCTCAGAGAAAAAGAGGCATATTCATATTGGTTTTTGTTGATGGTTTTTAATTTTAATTTATGAATAGTAATAATTTGTAGAGAGTCATACGGACAGAGAGAAACTCGCGTGCGATTTTAGTTATATAAATGAAATCACTATAGTGTGTATTATAATTAACTAGTAGATCATATTTTAAAAAATATTTTATTTGAAAGTTAAGTACTTAAAAAAAACTATATAGTTTTTAGAAGTCAATATGTCCTATAAATACGATCCGAAGTCCGAGCAGACGTACTAATCAGAAAATACGCAGTCGCACAAACAGCGCAAACACACTAATGGTTTTGCTTACTTACATCTGCTTGTTAACCCTAGTCAGCTCTTCTCATGCGCAAGCCGCGTACGATAACCCATGGACTCTACCCCTCTCCGGCGAGCTCGCCGTACTGGCCGCCGCCGGCAAGCTCAGGATGGACCCAAACGCCACCGTGCCGGCCTCCACCGACTTCGGCAACGTCACGTCCGCGCTCCCGGCGGCCGTGCTATTCCCAGACTCACCCGACGACGTGGCCGCGCTCCTGCGCGCGGCGCACGCGTACCCGGGGCGAGCGCCCATCACCGTCGCCTTCCGCGGCCGCGGCCACTCCGTCATGGGGCAGGCCCTCGCGCCGGGCGGGGTGGTCGTCCACATGCCGTCGATGGGCGCCGCCGCGGCGCCACGGATCAACGTGTCCGCTGACGGCTCCTACGTGGACGCCGGCGGCGAGCAGCTGTGGGCGGACGTGCTGCGCGCGGCGACGGCGCGGGGCGTAGCGCCGCGGGCGTGGACGGACTACCTCCGGCTCACCGTCGGTGGCACACTCTCCAACGCCGGCGTGAGCGGGCAGGCGTTCCGGCACGGCCCGCAGATCGCCAGCGTCTACGAGCTCGACGTGATCACGGGTAAGAAAGTGCGCGCGTGAAACCACAGTAGCAAGCAACGTTAACACGCGTAATTACACCGGAAGAAACGATTAAGCATGCGTGTCACAGTGCCTAGTGCAATGCATTGCGTTTGCGTGCATGCTTTTCCTTGCAAAACTTCTTTTACTTTATTTGCAAAACAAAGTAGCTAGTAGTGCATTTGATGCATGACGGTTAATTATCACTACTCTCTTTTCATGCAAGTGCATATATGCCCCTTATTTTGTGGAGTTATCAGTTATGAAATGGTGAGATTAATTGGAGTAGGTGAGAGTGTGTGTGTGTGTGTGTGTGTGTGTGTGTGTGTATATATATATATATATATATATATATATATATATATATATATATATATATATATAGAAAATTATGTAAGGCACCATGGTGCCTAGGTACATCCGATACACGTGTATGATTAATAATTTTTTGAGTTTGGGTAAGAAAATGTTTTATACCCTTAATATATTTATGGTAAGTAAGTTTTGAACTCAGTTCAAACTAGTTTGAACTACTTTTGAATTCAATGTAACTACAGTGAGTATATACCATAAAAATAGTTCAAACTAATTAAACTGAAGTTGAATTTAATTTTGTTGAGTTTGACATCTCAAATATACTTTTATGGGTATATGAAGATACCCACATCAAACGTTATAATCTCAAAGCAAATCAACGGGTATTGATATTGGTGCCTAGGCACCATGGTGCATGAAACACCGTCCTATATATATATATATATATATATGTGTGTGTGTGTGTGTGTGTGTGTGTGTGTGTGTGTGTGTGTGTGTGTGTGTGTGTGTGTGTGTGTAGAGACTCTAATATGATTTGGTTGAAAACTTTTATCAGGGTCTATTTTTTTGCTATATATCTTTTTCATATATAAAAGAGGTATATCACAAATTATGCTATAGAACGTGGATTTTTTAAGCTCATTTTAAAGTATTTTATAATTATTATTAGAGTATACTTAAATAGATAAAGTGATATAACAATATTATTTAAGTAGTACAAAGAAGTGGGAGTACGTACTCCCGGGAGTATGGAATCATTTTCGTATGTATGTATGTATGTATGTATGTATGTATGTATGTATGTATGTATGTATGTATGTATGTATGTATGTATGTATGTAATGCTATCTGTGAATAGTATATAGTCATATAGAGCACATAGATCAATTCATCATTTATCGATGAGAGGTCTTTTGAGAAGAAACATTTAACATGTCAATGCATGGTTACATTAGCAAATAAAGTCTTGTTGAAACAAACCTGTGATCAAAGAGGTAGATGTTGCAGATTTTAGAAGCCTCACAACTCACAAGTACTCACAAGTCACAAAAAGAAGCATACTATTTGGACAATATGCCTCCAAGCTCTAAAAAAGGCAGAAAACCCCTGAAATTTAGCTTCCATCCGAGAAAACAACATAAACAAATATATTTCAGATATTATGTAGGGAATTTAATGAGATATTAGTATGAAAGATGAGCTTGATTGACATATCAATGCTAGCTACAACAGTTAAGTATTGCAGATATCCGACATGCTTCGAATTTTACTTTTTATGAAACGAATTTATATATTTACAACACCATAAAAACAAAATGATTTTATATATTATGACACAGTTCTCTAAAAAATATTTTTGGTTCCGAAACTAAGATGTACATTAGTTTAAGGTTCTTATGTTAATATTAAGGGAGTGTCTATACAACATTCGACTGTTTTTGAGAACAAAAACAGTCAGATTTTGAGCCGTTAGATGGAGATCCAACGCCCTAGATCATTTTTTTTTTGAAGAGGATCATTTTTTTTTGAAGAGGATCATTTTTTTTGGAGGGGGATTGTATGGGTGGATCCGTTGGATGGAGATTTAACATCCCAGATCAATCTAACTGTTTTTTTCCTTAAAAACAGTCGAATGTTGTATAGCAATACTCTAATATTAATTCACATTTTTTCAGTCCATGTAAGTCATGATCGGCGAGCGCCATACAGCAAAGTTTAGAGCTTATTCATTTTGCAGAGATTATCTATGATTATAGTTAGAGCTAATTAGTACATCAATTGCTTGGATCTCCCAAAAAGGTATTTATATGAAGAAGCTACATATTAATTATTTTGTATTTTGCTGATAATAAGGTGTTACCGGCCATGCAAGTATGCGCAGTGCAGCTTCGCTCTCAAACGGATACGTTGACTTTGACTTTTTCGAGCTTAATTAATATATGTTCCCTTGCGTTGACTTTGCCAATACATAACACGTGTACGTACCTACCTACGCCTGCAGGGAAGGGCGAGATGGTGACGTGCTCGAAGCGCGTCAGGTCGGAGCTGTTCGACGCCGTCCTGGGCGGGTTGGGCCAGTTCGGCGTCATAACTCGGGCCCGGATAGCCATGGATCCGGCGCCGATGAGGACGCGGTGGCTCCGCCTCATCTACACCGACGTCGCCTCGTTCACCGCCGACCAGGAGAGGCTGGCCGTCCCCGGACGGGACGGCGTGCTCGGCCCGGCGAGCTACGTTGAGGGCTCCGTGTACGTGAACCGGAGCCTCGCCTCTGGGCTCAAGGCCACGGCATTCTTCTCCGATGGCGACGTGGAGAGGATCGCCGCGCTCGCGGAGCGGAGGAACGCCGCCGTTGTTTACAGCATCGAAGCGGCCGTGCACTACAACCGCACGACCGCCGGCTCGGTGGACCAGGTAAGGAGCGAGCCTCCTGTCTAGCTCACCGCCGTCGTGGGTCGTGACACGCCGTTTGGCCGTCGTGTGGCTGGCAGGAGGTGAGGGCGTTGCTGGAGGAGCTGAGCTACGAGGAGGGCTTCTCCTTCGAGCGCGATGTGCCGTACGTCGAGTTCCTTGACCGGGTGCACCATGAGGAGCTGGTCCTCGAGAAGGCCGGGTTATGGCGTGTCCCGCACCCCTGGCTCATGCTGTTTGTGCCCCGGTCGCGCATCCTCGACTTCGACATCGGCGTATTCAAGGGCATCCTTCGCCACGCCGACATCGCCGGACCCCTCCTTGTGTACCCCATGAGCAAATCAAAGTAAGTACACACGCATATGCACATCTCATATCTGAACTAGGAGTAACATGCATGCGTGACTCGCCCGAGTCGTTCCGAGTTAGCTAATGGCACACCGCTTCCGTGACTCGTTAGGTGGGACGACGGCATGTCGGCAATGACGCCGGACGAGGACGTGTTCTACGCCGTGAACATGCTCTTCTCTTCGGTGAAGCATGACCTGAGGCGAATGGAGGTACGGAACCGGAGGATCCTGCAGTTCTGCGACCGCGCTGGGATCGGGTACAAGCAGTACCTGCCGCATTACACGAGTCACGCCGAGTGGGCGAGTCACTTCGGCGCGAAATGGGACCGATTCGTGGAGATGAAGAACAAGTATGACCCCAGGAAGATGCTCTCCCCGGGTCAAAAGATCTTTGGCTATATGTAGGAGAAGATTGTTTTCGGGGGTGAATAGTGAGTTGTGGTAGAATAAACATTGAACTCACTAGCAAGGAATTATGCAATGTGAAATATCTCAACAAAAAAATATGTTGAAATTATAACACCATTTACACATGCACACCAACTAGTTGATTAATTACGTACATAGGAGAAGGGTTTCCTTTTCTTTTAGAAAGAGAAGAATTTCATTTGACAAACTTCTACTTGAATAAGAAAACAGCAAGCATTTTTTTTTTACTTTACTGTCTATCAACGTAGGCAAGCCTGAGGTCCCAAAACTCAAATGTCAGAGAGAGAGAGAGAGAAATGGCCAAGTATAGTTTTTTTCTTTTTTGAAGCGCTCCCTCTCCCCTGCGTGTTCCCTCGATCTAGACCGCTCGCTACTGATCCAACGGCCCACATCATAAGTTTTTATATTTTCACCATTTACTTATTTTCACCTGAAATTTAATAATAAAAATAGGTTAATCCATCATGATATGGGCCGTTGGATCAGTAGCGAGCGGTCTAGATCGAGGGAACACGCAGGGGACAGAGAGCGCGGGGACAGGGAAGCTTCGTTCGATCATGATGCCCTTGCAGGGGAACTACCGTCCACATTCCCCCCATTATTTTTACGAAAAGACTCGAGTTTTCTAAAATTTCATATGGACCCTTACTTTTCCAAAAAAAATGCTCCATAATTATGTATAGATCCTTACTTTTTACAAAAACCTACTTTTTTCCATAAATACGTATAAGTTCTTACTTTTTTCATAAATACATATAAGTTCTTATTTTAGAACTTTCACATACACCGTAATTGCGTACTGGTTCTTGCTTTCTATTTTTTTTGCATATAGGTCGGTGCACGTTGAAGCTAGCGTGACGTGACGTAGTGTAGCGCTTCCGTAGCAATTCAACATCATGTGAACATAACACCAGAACAGAAAAACTGCTCTCTGTTTGCCACTGAACCGCGGCCTTTTATGAGACAACATAAAGTTTGCTAAGAACAACACATTGAAGAAAGTACATTAAAGGTTAGTACACTATACTACTATACATGATTGTACATTTCACACAGAATTAACTCCTTACATTATTCCAGAAACATCTTCTATAACTTCCCCATCAAGAACTGGCAAAAATATACATCCAGACAGATGGGTCAGCAGCACATGAATCCTTCCTAAGCTACTTGTTTATCAGTTACTGAAGGATGATGTCCTTCTTGATGACCTAGAACCTGACCTTGATGTCTTCAGTGCCTCGGCAAATTTATGGATCTCCACAATTTCAGGTATCGTGGCCTCACCGCCACCAAGGTGAGAACCATGACCAAACTCACTCAGTCTTCCCTCTCCAAAAGCTGCATCCTTGACCCCAGGATGCTTGTTTCTTCCATCTCCGGCTTCCATGCTAAGATGACTAGATCCTTGGCTGTCAAAAGAATGCCTATTGCAGCTGCGGTCATCATTTTGTTGATTGGCAGATACAGCTGTTTCTGTCATGAATGAAGAATAGCTATCATGTGACTCCCTTCCAAAGTCATCAAAGGAACAGCTTGAAATAGATACTCTCCTCTCCAAAGTAGGAACGTTTTGGTTTTCTTTTTCTTTTCCCAGTACCAATTTCCGAAGCTTAGACAAGAACCTTTTCTTCTTTGGGTTTCTGTGCTTTGTCATCGATGAGTTATCGATAGATGCGTCATCAGGGTCACCTGATGATGCCCGTGAGGAAGCGTACTCTGAATCAAATTCTATGGGACCTAAACTTCTCACATCCGCACCAACATTGGCATACTCCAGTATCAGTTGCTTGGCCTTCTGTTCAGACTTGGAGCTTAGGGTCTTGCTCAGATCCCGTGCAATAGTTTTCCCCGAGGGAGCCTCCTGGTTCCTCAGCTCATAACGCAGGCAAGCATTGATCCATTTCAGATATACCAACTCCCCAACATCTGCAAACCTGTCAGTCTGCAGTTGTTTGATATCTTTTGCCAACTTGTCGTTTTCTTGCCTCAACCGATCAGCTTCCTCCGATGCTTTTACCTGCAATCATTTTTTACTTGTTCAATTCCTGACAGAGCAACAAAAGATCAAGAACACAATGACACAATGAACTTCAAAATTAGCACACATGGAAGCAATTGATTTGTGATAGAATTATGTGATTTCTTCTCTTTTGCAAAACAAATATCAAGAATAGCATTTCCTCTTTAGGAATAACACATTTGATGATTAAAATTATTTAGTAAGTGCCAGTTACAATACAGTCCAAGAACAGTAAAGATTCACCTCCATGCTATTGTGGGACTTGGGTACAGGGGGTAGGCGTGTGAGCTCCAATCGCCTAATAAGATGCGAATTCTCCTGCTGCAGCCTTGAATTTGCAGCTCTAAGCTCTCTTGCCTCATTTTCCAATTCCACTAGCCTCTTTAATTTTTTCTCAACCTCAGTGCTGACTTTTTCCTCAATAGTCTCTTTACACGGCAAAGAATCCACCATTTGCTGAAGTGAAGTGATTTTCCTGTTTGCTTGTTCCGCATCCAATCTCAACTTTTTCTTCAACAGCTTGCACTTTGCTCTTGTCGCCTCAAGCTCAGAGATTAACTTTGAGCTTTCCGACAACTGTGTCTGCAGCCTCTGATTTTCAGAGTGCAAAGACTCAATCTTCAACGAGTATAGCTTTGATTCGACATTTATAATCTTCAGCTGGTTCTCAAGCTCCCTAACTGCAGCATCTTGCTCCTGCAAACCGTAAAACTCCAAGAGTTGTAGCTCCAGGGACTTCTCCCTTTCTTGCAGTGATCTCACCATATCCCTAAGCTTGTAAATTTCATGGTCCTTCGATGCATCTTCCCTTACTCTTGGCGCAGGCGAGGTTGTGATATTGCCTATGCCTCGGCCAAATTCTTTGAGAACCATTTCATTGAATTCTGGAAGGAGGAATCCTTCATCATCAGCAAGGCTTCTGCATTTCGGAGGCAGTGACACCAAGGCAGTGGTGGTCGTCGATGTAGTGGTGGTGGTTGTGTGGACAGAGTTTCCATTGATGATTTTTGCCTTGGTGTCCTCCTTCAAATGTCACAAACAGAAACCAAAGTTCAGATGTCAATAGGGGCATCTTTCTGTTTTCAATAGGGGCATCTTTCTGTTTTCTATCAATTCATTGGAGAAGAATATGGAACAAAAAGCAGGACTTGAATTTGAAGATAAGTTCTATTTTGTCAGGAAAGCACTGGAAGAAAAACTATAAATGGTTTTTTGTAACTTTAAGATGCATGTGGTACGAAAAATCAGAGAATTTTTTTTTTCTCGAATACGCAGGAGAGCTGCGTATCTTTGCATTAAAGAGAGAAAAGAATCGGCCCCTTACAAACACTACCACCTCATTCCGGGCCAGTCCATGAGGGGTTGTTTAACAAAAGATGAATAAAAAATATGAAACACACATTGCAAGTGAGGCCTGACCAAAGAACAAACTAGTCTAGACTAGCTCATCATCTTGACCTAGATCCAGCGTGTGCAGACCTCGTGCACCCGCCATGCGCCATAGCTGATGCTCGACTCTAAATTCCCGGATAAGTTTGTTGATGCAAGGCTGAGTTCCCTCAAAAACACATGAATTGCGATGCTTCCAAATGATCCAAGCACCCAAGATGATTATTGAGTTCAAACCTTTTTTCTTTTCTTTCTGAACTCTCTTTGAAGCTTTCCGCCACCATTCAGAAAAGGATTTCTCGCGGCAATTTGGTACTCGATCCTGCAAGCCCAATGCGGTCAGAATCCGAAACCAAAATTCTCGGGTGATCACACATGTGGTAAGGAGGTGTTGGACATTTTCGTCTTCTTGATCACATAAAGGACATTGGCTCGGGTGGGGCAGTCCTCTCTTGACAAGCCGATCCGCCGTCCAGCATCTGTTGCGTATTGCTAGCCAAAGAAAAAGTTTGCACTTTGCTGGAGCCCATGATTTCCACAAGCGCCTCCAAGGCTCGAAAGTGATTGAGCCAATAAAAAATGCTCGATATGCTGATTTTGAAGAAAACTGACTTGACCCATCCAATCTCCAAATGTGTTTGTCAGCTTCTTGAGAGAGAATTGTCTCATGGAGGATATCCCATAACTGAAAGTATTCAAAAAGGCCAATCATTGACAGTCCGCTTCTGATGTCGGAGGGCCAATTGTGCTCATGCAGTGCATCTGCTACCGTGCGCCGGCTACGGACGCGAAGTGGTACAGCAGCAACCACCGTCGGTGCCAGCTCATCTAAGGAGCATCCCATGAGCCATTTATCAGCCCAAAAGAGAGTATTATTTCCATCTCCAACCTGAGACTGTAGGGCAATGTTGAATAAGGCAATCGCATTTGGATGAATACGTATATCGAGACCAGCCCAAGCTCGATTGGGGTCAATTTTTTTGAGCCACAGCCATCGGATTTGGAGTGCCCAACTCATAAACTCGAGGTTAAGCACCCCTAGGCCACCAAGATCAAGAGGCCGTTGAACCTTATCCCATGCAACCAGACAAGAGCCACCATTCACTTGCTCTCTGCCCTTCCAAATGAAAGCTCTTCGGATCTTGTCGACGGCTCGAATGAACCATTTGGGGACGTTGATGGCTATCAACACATAAATAGGTATAGCTGAGAGAACAAACCGCACCCACGTAACTCTTCCGGCCAAGTTCATGAGAGCGGCATTCCAGCCAGATAGCTTGTCACTAATCTTTTCAATCCACTTGAGGAGTTCTGCCTTCCCTAGCCTCTTGTTTGAAACTGGTAAACCCAAATAGGTGCATGGGAAAACTGCTGGAGCACAAGGCATGGTAGAGGCTACAATCTCCATTTGGGTCGGATCACATCTTATAGGGATAACACAACTTTTTTGCAAATTTGATTGGAGGCCTGAGGCCTCACCAAACTTGTCCAAGATTCTCATAGTAAGGCTCATCTCTTCCTCCACCGGTCGAATGAATAAGACCACATCATCGGCATAAAGCGAGATTCTCTGACCAGGAATCCCTCTAGACAATGGTTGTAAGAGCTCCAATTCACCGGCCTTGGCAAATAGACTATTAAGCACATCCATTACGAGAATAAAGAGCATCGGGGAGAGAGGATCTCCTTGACGGAGGCCTCTTTGATGTCTAATTTCTTCGCCCGGTTCGCCATTCAGCAACACTCGAGTCGATGCCGTGGTGAGCAAAATAGATACAAGATTACACCAAGCTTGACCAAAACCCAGATGCGTTAGGACTTCTAAAAGAAATGACCAAGACACCGAGTCAAAAGCCTTAGAAATATCCAGTTTCAAAAACAGGCTTGGGACTTGCCGTCGATGAAGGAGTTTGATTGTCTGCTGCACCAGAATGTAATTATCATGAATACATCGTCCTCGGATGAATGCACTCTGATTAGCCGCCACCAATCCATTTAAAAGGGGGCCCAAACGAATAGCCATGACCTTCGTTACTAGCTTTGCAAAGCTATGAATGAGACTTATCGGTCGAAAGTCCTTGGGCATCAGCGCCTCAGCTTTTTTAGGAATAAGGGTGAGAAAAGCTGAATTGAGGAGCCACAACTTCCTCGAATCTCCTTGCTGTAACAAGATTATGGCTGCCATGAACTCTGACTTGATCAACTGCCAACAAGATTTATAAAACCGACCTGTATAGCCATCCGGTCCAGGAGATCTATCTGCCGGTAACAATTTGATCGTTTCCCACACTTCCTCCTCTGTAATGGGTGCGTCCAGGGCAGAGAGATCTATGCCCGCTCTATGAAAAAAAGCGAGATCGAGGGTGCTGGAACGGGGCACGGCAGTGCCTAGTAATGCATCGAAGTAATCGAACATGACTTCATGTTTATCTTCTTGACTGGTGACTACTTGGCCATCTCGCAGTAACTTTGGCACAAAATTCTTCCGTTTACGAAAACCTGCCTGTCTATGAAATAGGGCTGTATTGGCATCCCCTTCTTTCAAAAACCTGATGCGCGACCGAAGACGGGCTATCGTCCTTTCTAATGAGGCCAGCACCAAACAATGCTTCTTCAAGGCGCTTCTCAAACATTTTTCTTCTATGTTTAATTGACGCTGATCTTGTGCGATCTCAAGACGATGGAGAATTTCCCGAGCAATAGCATGCTCAGTTTTAATGTGCCCCACCTGTCGTTGGCTCCATGATTGAAGAGCCCTTGTAAGGCGCTTGAGTTTGAGGGATACACGCTCAAAGGCACAGGTAGATGAAACCGGTGCAAACCAAGAAGCGGCCACTGCATCATGAAAACCCGGGAGCTTTGTCCAGTAGCTCTCGAAGTGAAATCTCCGTTTACCATGAAATCCTTCTCTGAGCCCGAGAACTAAGGGGCAATGATCTGAAATCTCAGTAGCTTGACTTTGTTAACATATCACCTTCTTTTCATCTTCCATTCAATCCATATATTGACTTGCCGTAGGGCCTTTTAGGCACAGTCTTTTATTACCCAACAATCTAAAAAAAACTATTCCCTAAAAAAAGGTTGAAAGACCACCTATCCAAAATTTAAACATTCTAAGCATAAAAATGTAAAAGTACGAACATGATTAACAAACACTCAGCACGACCATTCCTAGACATATTTAACCTATTAGCTCATCCTTGTTAAGTGCAGTTACAACTTTACAAGCCAGATTCTTACATTCTTGAGCATCCTTAGCTCTTCCTTGAGCCCCCCTCCGCCACCCTTCATGCCGCTGGAATCATCTGACTCTACAAGCAGACATCAAAAAACCATCACCAAAATTTCACGTAGATATAGCACAGCAAAAGACATAACCGACACACAATCTTGACAAGTAGAAATCTGCTCATGGTTGGTACCTGAGGGAGGAGGAGGGACCAGGAGCTGCCGGGGGCGCTGTGACCGCAGCCGCGACAAGAACAGACCGGCGACGGAGAGCGTGATGGCAGCGCCCACCCTGAGGAGAAGAAGAGGCAAGTCCTTGAAGTCCCCACTCCTCCGACCACCACCGCCACCGCTGCTGCAATCTCCAGCCTTAGGCATTTCCCCCTAGCTACCTTTTCAAAAACATCTAAATCCTCCCAGAAGCAAACGGCAGCATCAAGGGAACCCAATCAAATACCCAAGAATCCATCGTGCTCTAATCGCCAACAAGGTGGTCAAAATCTAATCTTTTGCGCCGCGATCACTGGAGCTGCGATGAAAAGTAAAAAAATTTGTGCTCTAGGCCGCAAGGTTGTGGCTAATAATCTTCTGTTCGTGGAGGACTGAAACTTGCAGAAATCGCATCAAGAAACACGAGCTCCAGCCCCTGCAGCTTGCCGGCTATATCTCCATGGCTCGAATCGAACAGACCGGAAGGAGTAACCCAACTCAGCCTAACAATCGAACCCGTCTCTCAACTTAGGCGGGGATTAATTTGTTCTGGGACAATCTCCGGTTTGGACAAAGAACTGCTAAAATTAGGGTGGTAGGCTCCCGATTTAGGCCATGTTTGTTTCCACTTAAAATTATTATAATCTAGCTTATAGGTGGGGATTATATAAGCTAGCTTATAATAAGCTAGTGGAAAATAAGCTATCAGGTATTTGGCAGTCTGGATTATCAGAGTTATGGATTGTTGTATTCGAATGTTTAAAGACTACAATGCCCTGGGAGAGAGAGGTGTGGGAGTTAGGGGTTGGATGAATGGCAAATGTGGGTAATATTCCTAAAGTTTTATAGTTATTAAGATAAAAGGTGGATCTATAAGCTGAAATAAGCTCTTATTTTAGCTTATTAGATTACAATAATCTGGACTATTAGATTATAATAAGTTACCTTATAATCTGGGCTGTTTGTTTCCACTTATAATTTATAAGCTCGATTATAATAATTTTAAGTGAAAATAAACAGGGTCTTAGCTCACAGCCAATAAAAAAGAAAAGGCAAGAAAGCGAAACTACTGAGCGAAAAGAAGCACAACAAATTTAGCCTCCAATCTCTCTCCCTCTTTCTCAAACTCTCTCTCAATTTGTTCCGTTTCTGATCTTGTTTCCACGGTAAAGCAGATAAGAAAAGACCATAAACTCTCTTAGGTCCCAGATGTAAAATAGAAGTAAGCTGTAATTATTTTTTTAATTATGTTAATTAGGTCTTAAACATAAAATTTTTTAAACTCTTATATCATATTAAATTATATGCACTAATTACTTCATGTAAAAAATTAAACTTATAAAAAAAAGAACAATCCAATTATACTCCACTACAAAATTCCCAGCGCCTCTTCCTTTGTTGGCCTTCTTTAGCCTCGTCCATCCTTTTTCTTGCTGATTTGGCAGATGGCTATTACTACTTGGCATCATGCAAATTAAATTAAAGTTCAGTTCTATACTGGTTCAGTCGCAAGCTTTTATTAATGTCAATTTCAACTTGCTTTTGCACTTGGGAGAGCCTGTCTTCAAGTGGCATGGAGGTACGAATGGCCAAAGGATCGGTTGTACCGGTCTGCGGTTTGATCGGGATTTAGTTAGTGATATGTATTTTCTAGAAAGAATGTTTTTGGGCTTCGTCAGAGCAGTATGTTTTTGGGCTTCGTCAAAGCAGTATGACTGGCCAGAGTCACAGTATGACCGAGGTAAGCCTGGTGGTATGATCGGCCACTAGGGTGACAGTCTGATCATCTAGAGCAGTCTAACTGGCCTCATCATGGCGGTCAAACCAACTGGAGTATGATTAGTTCTACAATTTGGAAAATTGGAAGATTTGATCATGGGTTGATCTTGAAACTCCTGTCATGATTGTATTGAGTTGCTTGTTTATACTAGTGTAGGTCAAGTTGTGAAGAACTTGTGTCTGAAAACGATTTCTTGGTCTTTAGATGTGCTGGGACGCTTGAAGGCAACTATAGTCAACGGCGGACGACCAAGACTAGATCAAGGTGGATCAAGGTCTAAGTGGTCAAGGTGATCGTGTAAGATGGTTAGGCTCAAGCATGACACATAGCAAAGCCAAGGGGTGTGGTTGAAGAAAGGTCCAAACAATGGGTTAGATCAAGTTAGGTTTGTCGGTTCAAGTGGGGCATGGTCTAGTGGGAGCTAGAACGGAAGAGACTTATCGATGAAAGGGAAACCATTGATCAACTTACATGTGGTGTGCATGGTTGTAAGTTCAATCTCCATTAAATTGGTTTTGGTGATAATGACAAATCTAATTATGAGACAAATTTATTTATTGATTATAATATTGCTTAGTCTTATTTGAATGAAAAGGTGAAAATCATAAGAGTTATGTATTCAATATCACATTCTTATATCTTAGTATATTCCTCGGATCCAAAATATAAATTAAACTCCATATATAGTTAAACTTGAATATGTGCATATGTCGTTAATATACATTGTTGTACGCACACATTTAGGGGAAGTTGATTATATGTTTTAAGGTTTCATTAGTATTGATCCATATTCATCTCTCCACATATTAAGAATCTTTACTTGAAGCATATCCCTTGAGTATATATATATAGCTTGTATAATTCATATATACTCATAATCGGGTTATCATCTAATTCCTCCATTATTTGTTAACGGTTGAATGATCAATAACAACCAGATGTGTAGGCTTTGCTTTGAGTGCTTACTCTAGAATATATAATTGTTGTGTGTATGTTGTATACTTGCAATTCAATTTCTATCTTATTATTTGTTGAGATTGTTATGAATTACCACAAAGGGAAGATTGTAGAATCTAATCCCCCATTATGAGTTAATGGTAAAGTTTTGATAATTGATAACAATTGATTTGTGGACTAACATTTTTTATAAGTTGGATGAATAGGTTAAATTCAATAAAGTTTTTTATAAGTTGCTAAGTTGTACATATCGTTAGAGGCATCGTGTGCGGTGATTCTCAAAGAAGGTTAGAGCTCACCTACTCAGAGTAGAAAAGTGCTACTACTAGTAGATTGAGGTGTTTCAGCTTAATTTGTGGAGCCGGTCCAATTCGTTTGGGCTGACCTCAACGTGGACTAGGGGAGACCAACAAGTCTCCGAACACCATAGTAAAAATAAACCGTGTCAATTGTGGTTTGTTTTCTTGTACTCAATTTACATTCAAGTAATTTGCATTCAAAGAATTAAATTGATTACTTGCCTTTCTAGTATTGCAAACCTTTGACACAGACTTAAGTTATTGGTACATTTAGGTAAACCTAGTTGATTTAAGCTTTGTTTGTGCTAAAACCAATTTGATTTGAGCTTACTCATTATATTTTTGGTTTTAGACAAATTGCTTAAATAGAATTTAATTGAATTTTTTAGAAATGACTATTCACCCCCTCTAGTCGGCCTCATCGATCTTACATGTGGTATTAGAGCATGATCTCTCATTTATTAGGCTTCACTGCCTAGAGAGTTTAAAGGATGGCAACTAGTGGGATAGTGCACTTAGATGACACACTTCTATTTGATAGCACAAATTATGATAGTTAAAAAATCCACATGATATGCTATTTTAAGGCCATGAACCCAAAAATATTGTGGATTGTAGATGTGGGCTTTTCTCCTCCATTGGATCTTCTTGCTCCAATAATTGAGGAAGAAAAATACTCATATTTCGATGCTCAAGCTCAGGAAAATCAGAACTACCGTAATGTATTCTGTGGTACTACCTCTTAATGGAATCACTGGCGTTGAGATCACGGTACTACCACATTTGCTCTTGGTCAAAAACTTGCATTGTCGAGAGTCGACATGGTCGAACCAATGTGATCGAAAGGTCAAAGATCAATGTGGTCGATCAGCGAGGTCGACATTTGTGTGATTGAAACCAGTGTAGTCGAAACTAATGTGGTAGAGATATGTGTGATCGAAACCAACGTGGTCAAATCAACGTAGTAGGAACCGACATGGTCGAAGATCTGTGTGATTGAGACCAGCATGGTCGAACTGACGTAGTAGAACCGATGTGGTCGAGATCTGTGTTATCAAAACTAGCGCAGTCTAACTTGCTAGTCGAAACCAACATGGTCGGAGATTTGTGTGATTGAGACCAGTGTGGTTGAACCAACATAGTCGGAACCAACATGGTCGAGATCTGTGTGATCAAAACCAGTGTGGTTGAACCAGCGTAGTCGAAACCGATGTGGTCGAGATCCGTGTGATTGAAACCAGCATGGTCGGAACTAACGTGGTCGAGATCTGTGTTATCAAGACCAGCATGGTTAAACCGACGTAGTCGAGATCATTGTGGTCGAAACCAACGCGGTTGAATTGACGTGATTGATACAACGTAGTTGAAGATCAACGTGGTGGTCAGAGAACTATGTGACTGAAGATTAACGTGGTAGAAGATCGATATGGTCGACGTGGTCAAGACCAGCGTGGTCGGAGATCAGCATAGTTGGAGCCCTATGTGGTCAAATCGAACAACGTGGTTGGAAGCCAGCACCAGGGTAGTCGGAGAACTATGTGGTCAAAGCAGACAATGTGATTGGAGACCTGAGTGGTCGAATCATTCGACGTGGTCGTGGAGTAGTGTAGTCGGTGAGCAGTACTTCCAGCTCTGTGTGAGCATCCGACCAGCGAGCGGTACTACTGGCTCTGTGTGAGCGGTACTTCTGACTTGCGGAACGACCAGCTTGTGTAGCAATATGTTTTTTTCCAAAGAGACACCTTCGCGGAGTCTTCTCGTCCCCGTGGTAATCGGTAGTTTCACATGAGTATAGCGATACTTCTGATGATCGATAGTACCGGTCGTTAGCCGACGGAATTACCGATAGCCTACTGTAACGGCTAGTTTTCTGACCGTTACGAATGAGAGAGAAACTACTGAAAAATTAAGCTCGATTTAAGTTTGTTTTGGTGATAATGATAAATATATTTGTCATACTAACCTTATTTATTGATTATGATATTACTTAGCCTCATGTGGATGAAAAAGGTTAAATCATTGAGGTATGCATTCGATATCTTTCTTATAATCTTGTTGCATTCCTCACATCCAAATATATGATTAAATGACAAATCTATATGTGAGATAAATATGTTTGTTTAAGTATATTATCGCTTAGCATCATTTGGATGAAAAGGTGAAATCAAAGAGGTATACATTCGAAATCACATTATCATATATTAGTGCATTCCTTGGATCCAAATTATAGATTAAACTCCACAAATAGTACAAAATGAATACGTGCATATGTCTTCATTACATATACTAGTATGCACACATCTAGGGGGAGTTCACTCTATGTTTTAGGGTTTTGTAAGTATTTATCCATGTTTCCTTTAATACGCATATTTAGAATCTTTACTTCGAAACACATCCTTTGAGTATATATATAATTTGTGTAGTTTATATATACTTATTTGCAATCGGGTTGTCATCTAATTTCTCCATTATGTGTTAATAGTTGGATGATTAATGACAACTGGATAAGTAAGCTTTGCTTAAAACTTATCTTAGAGTATACAAGTGTTGTGCACATGTTGTATACTCGTAAATACAATCTTTTATCTCATTATGTGTTGAGATTGTCATGAATTACCAAAAAGGAAAAATTATAGAATGTAGTTCCTCCATTATGTGTTAATAGTGAAGTTTGGTAATTGATGACAATTGGTTTGTAGACCAATATTTTCCATGAGTTAGATGAATAGGTTAAGTTGCACAAATGAGGGTGACTTCATGTGTTGAATATCATCAAGTCTAGATGGCAGATGGCTTCATGTGTTGAATATCATCAAATCTAGATGGAAGATGACTTCATGTGTTGATGGCCATCAAGAAGAAGATGCAACATGAGTTGATACATGTCTAAGAGGAGATGTTCATATGTTGATCATCAAGTCAAGCGAAGACCTATCATGTGTTGATAGAGTTTGAGAAGTAGATACATCATATGTTGATGCATGTCAAGATAATGACCCGGACTTAAGTGATGATATGCATCATCAACCTTCAAGAGGATGCTCAAGGCAAAGGTATGACTAGCTTGGGCTAAGAATGTGTTCCTAGTCTTTTACCGGTCTTGGTATTTGGTTGGAAGACCGAGTTGCTAGTATAAGTTGTTGTATTATTAAGAGGGGTAATGTCTAGTAGTTTGAGTCTCATCATGTGTTGATAACTCAATCTCACTTGCTCTAGCTCTCTTTAGCATGATGTTTATATTTGCGAATGTGTTTTGCAAATAATTGAAGTTCATGTGTGACATCCTTGTAACATGGGAGTATACATTACAAATGTGTTTTGTAAGTATTTGAAGTCCATGTTTCCTACTTCTTATGCTATGAGTCTTATATTTACAAATGTATTTTACAAATGGTTGAAACTCATACACAATACTTGTAGCATGTGACTGTTTGCGAATGTGTTTTGCAAACGAGACGAGCCCATGTACCTATTACTTGTGTTATGATTTAAAAGGTGTGCAAATGTGTTTTACAACTTGTTCAAAATCTTATTTAATCTTTGTGTGTATGATACTATAGCTTGTAATTGTGTTTTACAAAATCTATTAAAGTATCTTCACTTGTGAGAAAAATCGGAACTACCGCTATGTAGGTAGCGGTACTACCGGATGTCGAAAGTACCGCCTCTATGTGAGCGATACTATTCGACATCAGAAGTAGCGGCATGTGTTGCGCGGTACTACCGAATGAGCGGTCCAAACGACTCTATGTGAATGGTCCGTCTAGCTAGCGGAAATACCTACTCTGTGTGATCGGTACTACCAAAAGGTGGAAGACTTTGAAAGTTTAGGATTTTCCTGTGGTACGTTTTTGCAGAGAGACACCTATGTGGTGGTCTTCTCTTCCTCGCGAGAGCAGTAGTTCCGCATGTGTGGAGCGGTACTTCCGATGATTGGAATTACCGGAGAATGAACGGCGGAACTGCTGATTTTGACTGTAACAGCTAGTTTTTCTGAACGTTGTGAGGTGAGCGAAAGTACCGGCCTTATAACAACAATACTTCCAATTTCCCTGTTTTTTTAGGGATTGGCTCCAACGGCTAGTTTTCTTATGTGGGGTATAAATACCCCTTGTGGCCGGTTGGAGATGTTGTTGCTTGACCCATTTCTATTCTTTTGAGCTAGTGTGAGGTCTTCCTCTCTATTGTGTATGTATTGCAACTTGTGTGCAAGGAGAGTGATCTAAAGTGCATGTGTTGCATCTAAAGTTAGATTTAGTGTCCATTTGAGCTTGTGCATTCGTTGCACGTGGTGAGAGTCAAGCGAAGGGCTTGATTTATTAGTCTTGAAGTTTGCCAACTTGTAGATATCGTGAGAGGCGTCGTGTGCGGTGATTCTCAAAGAAGGTTGGATCTCACCTACTCAGAGCAGAAAAGTGCTACCACTAGTAGATTGAGGTGTTTCAGCTTAATTTATGGAGCCGGTCTAATTCATTTGGGCTAACCTCAACGTGGACTAGGGGAGACCGACAAGTCTCCGAACACCATGGTAAAAAGAAATCGTGTCAATTGTGGTTTGTTTTCTTGTGCTCAATTTACATTCAAGTAATTTGCATTCAAAGAATTAAATTGATTACTTGCCTTTCTAGTATTGAAAACCTTTGACACAGACTTAAGTTATTGGTACACTTAGGTAAACCTAGTTGATTTAAGCTTTCTTTATGCTAAAACCAATTTGATTTGAGCTTACTCATTATATTATTGGTTTTAGCCAAATTGCTTAAATAGAATTTAACTGAATTTTTTAGAAATGACTATTCACCCCCTCTAGTCGGCCTCCTCGATCTTACATATGGTATTAGAGCTTGATCTCTCATTTATTAGGCTTCACTTCCTAGAGAGTTTAAAGGATGACAACTAGTGGGATAGTGCACTTAGATGACACACTTCTATTTGATGGCACAAATTATGATAGTTAAAAAATCCACATGATATGCTATTTTACGGTCATGAACCCGAAAATATTGCGAATTGTAGATGTGGGCTTTTCTCCTCCATTGGATCCTCTTGCTCCAATAATTGGGGAAGAAAAATGCTCATATTTCATCGCTCAAGCTACTAATGCTTTGTTTTGTGCTTTGAGTGTAGAGGTATTCAACAAAATATGCAATCTCGAGAGCGCTCATGATATGTGGACAAAATTCAAGACAAATATGAAATGTCCACATCAACTAATGATGATTAGATACAAGAGTAAATGTCGGGAGAAGAATGCTCAACCTCTAACTCCAACGATAAAGAATCCGCCATTCCCTCCACATCTACTCGATGCATTATGTCTAAAGGTAACAAGAAGATAAATAACGATGATGACAATGATGCACCTTCTTATGATGAGTTGATGAATATGCTAGAAGAGATTATTGAATTTCTTGGGAAAGAGAAAGCTAAATATAAGATTTTGAAGAATGAGCATGTTTCTCTTCAAAATGATTATAGTAAGCTAAAAGGAGAACATGAAATTCTCTTTCTAAAGGTATATTCTAGTCCTAAGGTGGATATAGGAATCGCTTGCAATTATTAGATGATATGCCATGTGTAGCTCCTAATTGTTGCATTTCATCTAAGGTTAGTAAATTCACCTCATGTGATGATTTAATTGATATACATTATTGCTCAAAATAAATGTTTCTACTTTCTCTATGTTTGTTAAGACTAATATTGTAGTGAAAAACAAAGAGCTCAAGGCCCAAGTCACAAGATTAAACCGTGACTTGGAGAAGTGTTATAGGGCCTGTTCTTTTCCTCCGAAGCTGGCGGTTTTTGGCTTTGGCTACAGTACCTAACTTTCAAACGAAGTATTTTCTCAAGACGGGGTCTACAAGTTAAACGATGTACACATTAAAAGCCCAACATCTGTACCAGCCAAAATCGTAAATGAGTATCTCTCTCTCCATAATATGTACCGTAAATAGCCAAAATTCAAAAATTTCTGCCAAAAGCCGCAGCCGTAGCCAAACAGGCCCATAAAGGGGAAGGCCTCTCTTGACAAACTCTTGAGCAATCAAAGAATGTCAAATGACAAGAGATGTGTTGGCTTCATCTCCAAGAAGGAGAATAGTAAGACAAGGCACAATGCAAGATACACAAAGAAATATGTCAAGTTCCATTAATGCAACAAGAAGGATCACTTTGGCTCTAAGTGCCCCAACAAGGTGAAAAATAAGAAAAATCCATCAATGAAGAAGCAAGCCAGCAATGGGTAAGGCAAGAAGATAAGAAGAGGTAACAACTGTCAAACTTGCTATAATTACCGAGAAAAAGGACATTTTAGTAAAGATTGCCCCAAAGGTATTATTTCTAAGCCATCTCTTGTTAATGAATATTATTTGCTTAGAAAGATAAAAATGGCAATGTGTTTGCAAAAAATGTTAATTCACAAAAATTCAATGTTATGGTTATTTGAGTGCCCAAATCTATTGTGACTAATATTCATGGATCCATCCAAGTTTCTGGTACCAAAATATGCTTCAATTCTTAATAGTTACTTGGGGAGGCATTGGGGGCTTGGCTTATTCATGAAGAGGTAAATTTCATCATATGCACAATGGGAGCCAAGCTTGAGGATGATTATGCCATATTATGAGCCAATGCCATTTAGGTAATAAGTATCTACATTAAAGTATTTAGCCCCTAGTCTTGTGTAGGTTGCTTTACATGAAAATTATTTAAAAAAAGGGTGCTTTTGCTCTTATCCTAAAATTTCCTTATTGTAAGCATGAGCAAGATGTTAGTGACACATTAAGGGGGAGAACTAAATCATATTCATGTATATCACATCCCTAAGTGTGCCCAAATTAATTAAGTGCTAGTATTGATTTTCAAAATTAAGCCATTTAGCCAAAAGTCAAAAACTTGAAATTACTAGTATACCTTTGAAAAACTAGTTCAAAAATGTATACAAACGCGTTTCAAAGGTTTTCCAAAGGTTTTGGCTTTAGAAAAACATATTTCAAGTAAAATTATGTTTTCAACCCAAAATTAGCAATATAGTATCTTGTTTTGGCTTTAAACTTCAAAATTGGCCAAAATCAATTCTAAAGGAAATTTGAAAGAGTGTTCAATACTTAAAAACCTAGAGTTGTTTATTTCAAACATTATTGGTATTCAAAAGATTTCCAAAAGGCCAACCAATTAAAAGTTATTCGGTTTTGAAATTCATCCTAAATCTTGACTTGACCTAAGTGGTCAAAATCTAGCACTTGAGTGAGTTTTGCCATTGGAACCAAAAGTATTGATGTATATTAGCTCACAAGGGTATCTACAACTCATACATGAAATTAAAATGCTTAATATACCCTAAATGTTCATTTTTTGCAATTTGAAGATTTTATTGAAAATGAGTTTGTTTTTAAAAATTGAAAGCTTAATTTGTTAAAAACTATATTGAAAAGAGATTTGATCATGGCACATAGTTGGAAATATTCCACAAGTAGTTTATGTTTATTTGTGAAAAACTTTGGAGCAAATTATAACACTATATCAAATATCTCCTCTAAAATCCAACTCTTAGCATGCTTCCAGAAAAATCAAAACTACCGCAGTGCTTTGAGCGGTACTACCGCTGAACGGTACTACTGTAGTTACAATGGTGGTACTTCTAAAATTTCTAACAAATGGCTAATTTGTTTCAAAATTTGATTTTCAAAATCCTCAGCCATTCCTTTTGCTCCTCAAAGTCAAGTTGATCTTTATTGATCCTTGCTAGTTATCCACAAGTATTTCTTGACTCAATATGTCATTTTGTTCTCAATTTGACTCTTTTTTATAAAATGGCATCCTTTCTAAAGAGTGATAGACTTTTGTTACCTTGACTTCGGCATGAGTTTTATCCTTGTCTTTACAACTGATATCATCTCTTTCCTTCAAGAGATATCTCTTACAAGTGAAAAATGAGTGGTATGCTGGTTCCTTCAAGCAGTATCCTTTCAAAGTGATATCCTTTGTCCCTCTTGATAAGCAAACCTTTTCTTAATCCAGCTCTCTTACCTATATGATATCTTTTGTTTATGGTATCCACTCTTACAAGTGGTGTATCCTCAAATGATATTATTCTCTTCCCACAAATAGTATTTCAAGTGACATCTTTCTACAAGTGGTATTCCCTTCACATTTCAAGTGAAAATCATTGAAGATCTCTCAAGATTATGGGACACTAGTTGATCATATAAGTGGCATCAAGTTTTTACAAAAGGGATCAATCACAATTGGTATCATGTATGCTCATAAATGGTACAAGTGGTATCAAGTACTTACAAAATGGACTTAATCATACTTGATATCCTTTAATCTCATAAGTAATATTTTTCATAATTGGTACCAAGTTTTCTACAATTGGAATTAAGTGTACTTGATATCATTTACATTTACAAGTGATATTTTCTCACAAGTGGTATCTAATGTCATCTTAAGTGGTATAAAGATCAAAGTGGTATATGCTTGTATGGAAAGGATAAAAGAACCACAAAAGATTAAAAGCACCCATTATGGAGAAAATTAGAAATCTTTGAATCTTGGTGCTAGATGACATGAGGAGAAAAACCCTAAATGAAGAGGAAGAGTTGGGAGAAGATAAGAAAAAAAAAGATAGAGGAGAATTCTTTGTGTGTCAAAGGAAAAAATGTCAAGAAGATCCTTTGTGTAAGGGGAAGTTTTTTCTTTGTGAAAAACCTATATAATACTTTTGGGCATAATGTTAAAAGGGGTAAAGTATTAATATTGGGGGTACTATTTTACTTATTTAACCAAAATATTTTATGGATCTTGAATGAATGTGTTTCACTTTCATTTGCTTCTTTTGGAATTTTGTAGAAAAATGATCTAGTGAGATGCTAGATTGCCTTTTCGAAAGAGCCTTTTTGGTTAAAAATCAAAAATCTTGTTTCAAAGGGTAAATGTTATGAAAAACTAGATAAAAGTACTCAAAGATGTATTTTAAATGTTTTTAAAGCCTTTGGAGTAAAATTTCTATTTTATAAATTAAAAGGAAAATTTGGCCCCAAAATGATTCCTATACGATCTTGAATTTTGATTAAATGACATATTACTTAAATCAAATCTATTGAGTTTTTGAAAAAGGAGTCAATACAAAACTCAAAGAGTTAGTCATTTCAAATATTTCTCTAGTTCAAATCTTTCGCAAATGACCAATCATTGAAAAGTAATACTCATTTAAAACACACCCAAAAATTAGTATTGACCTCAAATGGCCTATTCTTACATATGATGAGTTTAGTTATTTAAGCAAGAATTCCTTGTATATCTTAGCTTGAAATAGTATTTACATCTCATATGAAGCTAAGAAAGTAAAAGATTCCATGGAAATCCAATTTGTTTGGATTTTAATCTTTTGGTGAAAAATCAATCTTCTCTATTACTTTTAAAGTGTTTTTTGCCATATCTTTTGAAAGGAGATTTCTTTTTCAAAAATTCTTATTGGAAAAGTTTCTTAGGAGTCCAAAGTTTATTTTTTGTAAATTTTCAAAGCATTTCAACTTGCTTTGAGAATGTTTTGTACTTTTCTCACTTTGTCAAAATGGTGTAAATTCAGAGTTTTTCATGGTTTTGAGTCGATTTGTGGTTTTTGTATGTTTAAGTGGGCTCATAATATGATAATGGTACAATTATTACTTTTGATCCTCTATTGCTGATCTATATTAGCATATTTTCTCAGATTTATTAGACTTTTTAAGTTAGTTTTTAGCTAGCTCTTGAAGCTCCATAAAAAGATCGAAGTCTGAAATTCTGAAACTTCAATTGGAGTGTGGCTCAAATACCAAATGGGAGAGAACTTCAAGCTGCAATTTCAATATGAAACTTCAAAAGCCTTGAAGGAGCTCACAAGAGTAAGATTATTTAAATGTGTTTCAAATATCTTTAGTTAAATTAATTGGT
This sequence comes from Dendrocalamus sinicus, assembly GCA_036346575.1. NCBI lineage: Eukaryota > Viridiplantae > Streptophyta > Magnoliopsida > Poales > Poaceae > Dendrocalamus > Dendrocalamus sinicus. The sequence goes on along the minus strand of CM070654.1, from coordinate 5,997,217 downwards.
ATCAAGCTCCAATAATGAAAAGTCTCCATTTCTTTGGCTTAACTTATCTTCTTCCCTTGTTTTTATGGTAATCAATGTTATTTGGTGATCAATACCTCTTTTTGGTGCTTAGTGCCAAATAGGGGAGAAATTCGTGATAATAGCTTTGGATAATCGGGGGAAATTAGAGTGATAATAGCTTAGCTCGTTATGAAAATTTTGAATAATATCAAAATGCGAATTTAAATTGAATAATGTTTTCACCTTCTCTCATGCATTTACTTTTTGACATGCATGAGTTATTTAATTTCCCATCACATGTTTATTTTCATCAAAATGCTATTATTATTAATGGATTTGTCATCAATCACCAAAAAGGGGGAGATTGAAAGATCAAACTTCATTTAAGTTAGTTTGGTGATAATGACAAATACTATTATGAAGTTTTAATGATAATGACAAATGCATCTGGGAGACAAACCTTGTTTATTGATTATGATATGACTTAGTCTCATATACATGAAAAAGGTGAAATCATTGAAGTATGCATTTCATATCTTTCTTATAATCTTGTTGCATTCGTCACATCTAAATATATGATTAAATGACAAATTTATATGTGAGACTAATATGTTTGTTTAAGTATTTTATTGCTTAGTATAAAAAAGGTATGCATTTGAAATCACATTCTAATATATTAGTGCATTTCTTGGATCCAAAATATAGATTGAACTCCACAACTTGTCTAAAATAAATATGTGTATATATCTTCGTTACACATACTAGTATGCACACATTTAGGGGGTGTTCACTCTATGTTTTGAGGTTTCATAAGTATTGATCCATATTTCCTTTAATACACATATTTAGGATCTTTATTTTGAAACACATCATTTGAGTATATATATAACTTGTGTAGTTTATATATACTCATTTGCAATCGAGTTGTCATCTAACTTCTCCATTATGTGTTAATGGTTGGATGATTAATGACAATCGAATAAGTAAGCTTTACTTAAAGGTTATCTTAGAGTATATAAATGTTGTGTACATATTGTATACTCGCAAGTACAATCTTTATCTCGTTATGTGTTGAGATTGTCACGAATTACCAAAAAGGGAATATTGTAGAATCTAGTCCTTCCATTATGTATTAATAGTGAAGTTTGGTAATTAATGACAATTGATTTGTAGACTAACATTTTCAATGAGTTGGATGAATAGGTTAGGTTCCACAAATGAGGATGACTTGGGATGACTTCATATATTGAAGATCATCAAATCTAGATGGGAGATGTCTTCATGTGTTGAAGGCCATCAAGATGAAGATACATCATGAGTTGATGCATGTCTAAGAGGAGAAAACATGTGTTGGTCATCAAGTCAAGCGAAGACCCATCATGTATTGATGGAGTTTGAGAAGTGGATGCATCATATGTTGATGCATGTCAAGATGATGACCCAGACTTAAAGTGATGATGTACACCATCAAGCTTCAAGAGGATGCTCAATGCAAAGGTACGACTAGTTAGGGTTAAGAATATGTTCCTAGTCTTTTACCGGTCTTGGTGTTTGGTTGGAAGACCGATTGCTAGTATATATTGTTCTACTATTAAGAGGGGTCATGTCTAGTAGATTGAGTCTCATCATGTGTTGATAACTCAATCTCACTTGCTCTTGCTCTCTTTAGTATGATGTTTATATTTGCGAATGTGTTTTGAAAATTGTTGAAGCTCATGTGTGAAATCTTTGTAACATGGGACTATACATTGCGAATGTATTATGCAAGTGTTTGAAGTCCATGTTTTTTACTCCTTGTGATATGAAGCTTATATTTGCAAATGTATTTTGTAAATGGTTGAAGCTCATACACAATCCTTATAGCATGTGACATAGGTTTGCGAACGTGTTTTGCAAATGAGAAGATTCCATGTACCAATTCCTCATGTCATGATTTTAAAAGTGTGCAAATGTGTTTTACATTTTGTTGGAAATCATGTTTAATCCTTGTATGTATGATACTATAGCTTATAAATGTGTTTTGCAAAATCTGTTGAAGTATCTACACTTGCTAGGAAAATCGAAACTACCGCTGTGTATGTAGTGGTACTACCAGATGTCGGAAGTACCGGCTCTGTGTTAGCGGTACCGGCATATGTTGCATGGTACTACTGGATGAGCGGTTCGAACGTCTTTTTGTGAGTGGTCCGTCTAGCCAACAGAAATACCGGCTCTATGTGAGCGGTTCTACCAGAAGGCAGAAGTACCGGTGTGTGTTGCGCGGTTCTACCGGACTTTAGAAGTTCCAAATTTTCTTGCGGTACTTTTTTCTGGAGAGACACCTATGTGGTGGTCTTCTCCTCCCCGCGAGAGTGGTAGTTCCGCATACGTGGAGCAGTATTTTCGATGATCGGAAGTACCGAAGGATGAACGGCGGAACTTCCGAATTTGACTGTAACGCCTAATTTTTCTTACCGTTGCGAGGGGAGCAGAAGTACCATTCTTATAATAGCGGTACTTTCGATTTCCCTTTTTTTCAAGGATGGGGTATAAATACACCCTTGTGATCGGTTGAAGATGTTGTTGCTTGACCCATTTCTATTCCCTTGAGTTAGTGTGAGGTCCTCTTCTCCATTGTGCATGTATTACACCTTGTGTGCAAGGAGAGTGATCTAGAGTGCATGTGTTGCATCTAGAGTTGTACTTAGTGTCCATTTGAGCCTTTGCATTCATTACACATTGTGAGAGTCTAGCCAGGGGCTTGACTTATTACTCTTGGTGTTTGTCGACTCCTAGACAGCATTGGAGATGTCGTGCGCGATGATCTTCTCAAAGAAAGTTATGAGAAGACCTGGTGAAGTTGTGAAGATTGGAGCTCACCTACCCGGAGCGGGAAAGAACCTTTTACATAGACTTAAGTTGTTGGTGCACTTAGGTGAACCTAGTTGATTTAAGCTTTGTTTGTACTAAAACCAATTTGATTTAAGCTTATAATTATATTCTTGGTTTTAGCCAAATTGCTTAAATAGAATTTAATTGAATTTTTTTAGAAATGATTATTCACCCTCCTCTAGTCGGTCTTCTTGATCTTACAACTACTGGTATAACGACGGTTCTTCTGATAATCCTATTTTTCTCTGGTGTTTTGTTTCCAACAGCTAGTTTTTATGGTGTGGGTATATATACCCCCTTGTGGCTGGTTGGAGAAAAATCTTTGGCACTCTATTTCACTCCTTTGAGCTAATGTGATGTCCTTCTCTCAATTATACATCTCTTGCACCTTGTGAGCAAGGAAAAAGGCTCTCGATTACATGTGTTGTATTTAGAGGTGGATTCAGTATCCACTCGAGTTTATGCATTCGTTGCACACGGTGAGAGTCAAGCGAGGGGCTTGACTTATTACTCTTGGAGGTTGCCGACTCCTAAATGGCATTAGAGGCATCGTACGCGGTGATCTTCTCAAAGAAGATTATGAGAAGACCCAGTGAAGTGTAAAAGTTGGAGCTCATCTACCCGGAGTGGAAAAGAGGTACCACTAGTGGATTTGAGGTGAAAAGCTTAATTCTTGGAGCTAGTCCAATTCGTTTGGGCTTACCTCAATATGGACTAGTACACTGGACTTACCCTAAACCACCTCTCTTACTTCAATGTGGGCTTACCGAACACCATAGTAAAAAGCAACCGTGTCAAGTGTGATTTCTTCTCTTATGCTCAATTTACCCTCAAGCAATTTACATTCATATAAATTTATTTCTTGTCTTTCTAGGATTGCAAGCCTTGACATAGCATTAGAATTGTGGGTGCACACAAGTAAACTTAATTAATTTAGGCATTATTTGTGCTAAACCAATTTGAGTTAAGTTTCTGCATTATATATTTGGTTTAGCCAAATAGAAAAGCAATTTAATTGAAAGAGATTTTTAAGACTGCCTATTCACCTCCTCTAGTCAGCCTCCTCAATCTTACAATGGTGAGTTGCACGCCAAGATGAAGACAGAGTCAAGAGAATATGCCTAGAAGCTTCGTCGAGGGCATTTTGGGAAAATGTCTAAAACTGGACTAGAGGCCTACTCCAAAATCACGACGCAGAGAGATGCAAGAGGTGGTTTAGGGTTAGGCTAGGGTCATGTATGTTGTGTGGATTAATCCCTAGCGTGCTAGCGGGTTGATCTTGTAAGCGCTTAGAAAAGTGTGCGAGTGAGTGTAAATCCTGATGTTAGATGGGTTGACGAGTTTCCCCAAACCTTAGCATGTCTAGACCCACTAAGAGGGCTGGTTAGCCTATTTAGAGGAGGGTGAGCAAGGAAGCAAGGAGATTTTCTAATCTTAGACTAATACTTCTCTTCTTCATGATGTGAATAAGAGTGTGACTTGTGGAGAGCCTTTTGTAAACCAGCAAGCTGTAAGAATTATTCCTCTTTATATAATAGATCAAGTTCTTAATATCCTTGTGTTCTTGTCTCTCTTTGCATGAGTTATTGCCCTTGCCTTTGGTGATTTGATTCTTTTCGTGCTTGTCTTGATTTTGCTATGATCTGTGATGAGTAAGAGGCACTAGTAGATATCTAAGATCAATCTATGCCCATCCAAATCACTCTATAGCAAGAATCAAGATTTTACTTAGTTCTTGACTTGTCTTGACCAAGATTTCTGATTTTGTGATCATTGTCTTTCTAGCCAAAATTTATGACTAGATTACCTTGTTAAGATCTGTAAGAGATGATCTGAAAAATCTTATGATTTAGATCCCCACGAGCAAGAAGTAATTTGGTTGTAGGGTTCGGTGTGTTTCTTGTTACCTACAATCAATTCTTCCAAACCGGATAAGATCAAGTTTAAGAACATTGTGTTTCTTGATCTGATTTGGTTTCAGACATCCTTGCTAAGGCATATACCAAATTTGGTAGCAATTGGACTTGATTTGGTTAAGATTCTCATATTTAATTTTTGTCCTAGGAGTTTTTCACCTGGGATCAGGGAAGCGGTCAGACCACTCTCTGCCTGGCGGTCCTGGTGGTCAGACCGGCCTTCGATTATACCAGCATGCCAATGGTGGTCAGACTAGCTAGGGTGCCAACTCTCAGGTTTTTGCACCATTTTGATTATAGATCTCCGTAGACTTTGTGTAGGAGGTATAATCTGATCTAGGTGAATTTCATAGTCATTCGAATGAAGATTTAGAATACTTAGGGGCATCAAAAAAAAGCTTCTCCAATCATTCATCTCCCTCTGATTGTTGGCAATGATCCAACAAATTACAACAAGCTAAAGACAAAGAGCCATAACTAATCTCTCAAATATTCTCTCCAAGAACCTTAACTTCTCTCTAGGACTTAGCACTAGCTCTCCTAAAGTTTACGCCTAAGTCACCTCCTTCCCTCCTTACATATGGATGCTCACAAGGAAAACACTAACTAGCACCTCTAGTTGGATTTCACCTACTCTTACACTGGCTAACCCATTAACCCAACACAATACCGAATTTTACACTCACACATGCATGTTTCTCAAAGCGCACACAACAATTTACCCGTTAGTGTATCAACACCTTATCAGCATTTCCAGCACATCCATGACCTAACCATTTAGGCAATAACCACGGTTTCGCACACCACCAATTTTTTGTATTAGTCAATTCACCAAAATACCCTTCTACTATCTTCCACAAAGCTTCACACTTCCTTCAACTTGAAGCAACCCCGTGCTTCATCTTCAAATCCATGTAGCCCCAATGACTTACCATCAAGCCTCTCATGTGTTCAGATCCATCGAACTGTCCTCGCTTGCAAACGGGCCCAAGTCACCTAGCGTGCCACATGCCTTTTCTCACATCATGACATCACCTGGACTTGCTTGACCGCACGGACCTTAACTCCCCCTGAGATTAGTCCCAGTCCCTTGCTATTGCCCATCATGTCCACCATCGGTAACTCTCGCTCCAGTTTCTTGTCTTTTCAATTTGTAACCACTCCACTAGCCTCAGTTATCTTTTGGTGGCATCTCGATTTCTCTAGACCTCAACTCCTCTAGATTAGTTTCGATTCCTTTTGTCTCACCATAATTTAGCTCCAGAGTCCTATAACCAACAACAACAAACAAACCGTCATGTAGCATCGCACAACACAAAATTATTAATTGACATAATTGATGATCCAAGAATCCTTACATCACACCAAAGCATCTCCGCATACTTTGACACGTAGCCCGCAATACCCAATGACTAGCTATAACATCTTCACGCACCCGAACCATCCCTACATGCATCAGCCTTATCACTTGGTGCATTACATACACCAGCTTGTCACTTCATGATCATTGTTTTCTTTGCGCTCCTGCTTAAGATGCGCAGTCTCACAAAGACTTACACGACCAATCCCAACATATGTTCCCCCGTCTAGTCTCATGTCGGGACCCCGGATTACCGAACCCGGACCCTCTGTGTATTACTACACTAGTCCCAGATCAAAGCTAGTGCACACAGTTAAACAGAAATGAATACATAACCAGCAACGCTTTATTACAATATTAAAGAGTACAGACTGAAAGGTCTCATTATTACATTAGAGATTTCAAGACCCCACACAATCAAAACACAGCGGAAGCAAGGCAAATTCAAAGTAGACCCATCAAGATGCCACAGGCAGTTGACTGGGGAAACGCGACCTAATTCTCCGAGAAGAATCCATCACAGCCGCAGGCGAAGCAATAGTCGTAATCACCTTCTTGAGCTTCATGTTCTTCTGAGTATTTATTTTTAAGTGTAGCATGTGAGTACATAAAGTACTCCGCAAGTCTTGGGAAAAATGCATAGATGCAAGGCTTGACAAAGGAAGGCTATATGGTTCTTTTGTACAAAGCAATATTTTAAAATTTCAATTACTACTAATTATTTTCGAAGGCGTCCATTTAATAACGTAAATATTTTAGCAGAAACTATCATTAACTTTCTAGTGAAGGTTCCACCTACCAACACTAGCTTCAACAACTTGAATAAGTTTAATACTGCGGGTTACATCCACCCTCTCTGGCTCCAACTGCCAGGATACCCTTCCGAGAGTTCCCTCCACTCTGGAATACAAAACTTTGATTTTAAAACAAAACCAGAAATCTACCATGTGCATGCATTCCTTGCCCGCCCTTGACCGTGGGCACGGCTATTCGAATAGTTTTACACTCTGCAGAGGTTGTACAACTTTACCCACAAGAGATAATTTATCCTAAAAGTCAACACGCTTCCTTTGGCATGAGACCCAGATAAAATATCACAAAGCCTTTACCTTACTCTAATCTAGCTAGATACCACCCGCTGAGGTTTCACCGCAGGTAGGCTAACCGCCCGAACCAAGCCCCTCTTGCGCCATATGAGTACGAGAAATCCTGTCCCTCACTGTGAATAACCAGTCCATCCCTGGCACCCACTTTCCACTGGTGGCATCTGAACTAGACTATCATAAGTTAGTCAGCTAGGTTGTACCCATATAGACTTGTGGTTGTACGGTTAATGCTCAGTCTGGACAAACACAAGCGTCGGTCCTTAATTGACTAGGGTGGAACATACACTTAACAAGATCTCGTGCTTGCTGCACCAATCCAAACCGACCATCCACCCTAATCTAAACCAACTTTCACATTTTAGTTTATTTTAAAAGAACAGTGGTAACTCCAATTACCACTAAATTTGTAAACACAAGGGTATTACAATAAATCATAATTTTCCATTTGAAAGATTTGTGAGGTATTCAATAGCATGGCTAAGCATTGTTCTACCATTCTAATACCAACAATTTAATATATTACTCTCATTAGTGAGTCAAAGGAATTTCTAGGGTTGCAAAGGTACATGGCATTCGAATTCAAGTGTGGGCATAACAAAGTTGGGTTAACTAATACCTTAAGATTTGAACTAATGTTTTATGTAATTAGCAATGCACATAATTTAAAATAATTAAAACATTTTGAAATCATAGGTTCAAGATGATCAAAGGAGACTTGCCTTCTTGAGCGCGATTTGGGTCTTCTTGCTGCGACTCGACGAATTCCTCGGCGACGGCGGAATCTACGCGCGAAAAGACAGACAAGCAAAACAAATAAATTCAAACAAAATTAAAATAAAATTCAAAAAGAGTCCATATTTCGATAGTTTATGATTTTAGAAAAATTTAGAAATTTGAACGGCTAAAATCGGAGTTAAAATGAGAAAGTTATGGCTTCCGAAAGATTAAAAGGAGGGAAAAAGGAAAAAGCCGGCTTTCGGGAATTATTTTTGCACTGAAAAATGCTATTTATGAAGTCAGCCATTTTGAATATTCCGAGCGGGAAAAATATTTGAATGACCGGTGGGCCCGGTCTACCGTGAACCAAGTCTACGGAAGGAAACAACGGCCAAGGTGGTGCTCGACAGGTTGGCGCCACGCGGCGCGAGGTGGCGCCACATGGCGACCACGCGGCGCACGCGACGGCCATGGAGGCGACGGCGGCGGCCGGCGGCGCGGGCGGCCGGCGTCGCGGCGAGTGGCGGCGGGGGAGGTGGCGGCGGTGCGCTACCGGTGGCGCGGCGGGACCGGGCGGCCGACGGTGGCGCTAGAAGGTGGCGCGCTTTTGGGGGGCGGCGGCGGTTTGGCGCCGGAGGCGGTCGGGAAAGGAGAGAGGAGGCGGGGGAGGCGGTGGTGAAGGAGGTGTGGAGGGATTTTTATAGGCGGGGGGGAGGCCGGCCATTTTGGAGCTCGCGGAGTTATTGCTCCCGCAATTGGGGACTTAAATTGAGGAAGCAGTGGGAGGAATGGAGGAGTAATAGGGCATCCGTTTCCACTCTTTAATCGGGATTTTATGAGGGAGAAACGCGGGATTTTAAAGCTCATTTTCGGTTTTAATGGTGGAGGAGAAAGAGGGTGGGAAGAGGAAGAAGGTGAGGTTGAAGAAGGATATGACATATGGGTCTCATGTGTCATAGAGAGTAAGAGTTAGTGAAGGGGTACGGGCCGTCGGATTCGCGACACGTGGCAAGTGAGTTGATGAGGGCCTTTAGATGGTTATGAAGGGGTAAGTGATCATGTGTGGCTAGGATTAAAACGTGGAGAGAGGTTGATTTAATCTGAGAGCGACACATGGTGGAATAGGATTAATTTGATTTTTATTTTCGGAATAAATTTCAGCAATTACTAGAAACTTTATAAACACTTCGAAAAATAATATTTAATGTCTAAAAATTCCAGAAAAATCATAAAATATTCCTGGAAGCATTTTAGACTTATTAAAAATATTTTTAATTTCATATTTGAAGTTTATAATTTTATAAAATACTTTTTAACTTTGAAAATTGATTTTAAATTTCAAAAATTCTCAAATATTATTTAAAAATTTAGAAAAGGCTAGGGAAAATATAATTTTCCCTTTTTGGCTTTAATAAAATATTTAAAATGCATTTTCTTCCTTTAAATTTTGAAATAAAACCCAGAAAATCAAATAAAAGCCGAGTAAAATCCAATTACTTTAAAATAGTTAATTTGAATTTAATTTTTTCCAGAAAGGCAAATTTTGGGATGTTACATCTCAGTTCATTGTCATCGACTACTATGTTATTCAAGCCACCAGCACATCCAAAGATTAAGCAACCATATCGAGCACAAATTCTATGCACTTAACTCATGTTAATCAAAACAATGCATTATGCAACATGCTACATGAAAGCAATGATACCGATGCCATGCACACACTCAAACATGTCCATATCCATTTTCATCTACACCTTTGACATGTTTGACCTCAAAACACCGATCAGACTGCCAGCCACTGGTCGATCTGACCACGACTTCAATGCCGATCACACCGCTCCAGTCCAACCGCCACCATGACCAATCAAACCACATATGCCCAACACCAAAACATGCTTTTTGAAAAAAAAACAATTGCCAACTAGAAATAGTCATACCACCCCGGCGGTCGGGCCGCTCCCAAAATCTGATCACACCGGACCCACCGGTCAGATCGCCAGAGACAGACAACAACTCTGAAAATTGCAAACTCTCTAAATATCAAACTCAAACTCTAATAAAACTTGCATATTAAAGTCAAACACTCATTACACATATAGAATGACCTCTACATCATCTTACAGTAACCACCTGTGTCATATATTAGTCAGCAACAAATTAGTACTATTTCAGCATGCATATATATGTCGATGATCCTACGCCCATGCACGAGTTGACACCTTTTGTGCCCAAAAGGGAAAAGGAAAGCATCTAGGCATTAGAGAGGAATTAACCAGATTGGCTCAAGAAAGCATGCACATATTATTGCAAGTTATAGTATATCTCAAGATTTATCATAAAAAAGGAAAATTGACCTTTTCATTGTTGAGTATTTTGACCTCTAATTGCCATTAGCTCACTCTAGAAAATTCTACAAATTCATCTACCCACCATGGCATGCATGTGGCGGTCAAAATTATACTCTTTCGTGGCGCAAAGAATTAAATAAGCCTTAGCCACTAAATTAAACAACACAGGGCGAGTTATGACCCATGAAATTAAGAGCCTACAGATAGATCATCATATATATAACCCAGAGGCCCACTATACATACGACGATCTAGTGCACGATGCTCGTACGATCCAACATTGCACATGAGATTGCTCCCAATCTTGACAACTTGTAGGGCTGGAAGCACACGGAGGCGAATTCTAGGCATAATTGGCCCCCGGGGCCCAAGAAATCATGGGACTGGGCCCCTCGCGAATGGCCAGAATTGGCCCCCCCTAGCGAGCTGTCGTAGCGCACCACCTTGTTGGCACGCTGCCGTCATGCGTGACCCGGTTTGGCGCGGTGGCCCAATGCGTACTGGCGCAGTCACACCCGCGCAAAGCTATTGGTGCTTTCCCCGAATGTGCTATGCCCTCGCTCTGTCGCACGTAGCCGACCCCCTCCCCACGCACGGGCATGGCAGCACCTGCACAACCCAACCCTCTATCTGCTCCCCTGGTTGCATGATAAAATGTGAGGGTTCCGATGTTTCGAAGAGGCAGCAGTGCCATTTTAGTGTAGCCAAGAGTGAGAGACAACAGAGAAGAGACGAAGTAAGACCGTGAAAGCATCCGTGTTTTGAGTGGTTTTGAATTTTAATTTCAAGTTTGCACATTAGGAAAAGTTGTAGATCCACTTTGGAGCATCTGAAAGAGGTAATTTTCATTGACATGCGTCAATTTTTTAGCAACGTGATTAGCATATAATTAGACGATGGTAGTTTGTTAGTATGAAAATCGTTGTTAATGTTGTTAAAAGCTTATTAATCACGTAATTATATGAATGCTATAGTTTATGCTTAGGTTATTTTGTTTGCATGGGATCATGCATTTGGAAAAGTCAGTATCCATTTGTATGATGTTTTGCCCAAACTGTTAGACATGCATGTGTTGATTAGATTGTTGTGCTTTATGCAGATTTTAGTTAATAACTGTTGTGTTAAAAATTGTGTATCAATGTAGTTGTTTGCTTACAAATATAATGCAGTATCGTTAGCACTAATTTATGAATTTTAGGGTAGTACATGTGTGATATGCTTAGTTGCATATATAGTGTAGCAACGGTAAAAATAGTGCAAAATGGTGTAACTTAACGTTGGACACTCTATGAAATATTTTAGGTTAGTTTGGATGGAGGGGTAAACTATGATAATTGCATTGAAAATTGGAAAATAAATTAATTTTAGTGTTTGAAAAATGTAAGCTATGTTGAAATCACCTATGAAAAGTGGAAAGACCCAATTTATTTAAAATAGAAAGCACCCTCCAAAAAATTTGAAAATTCACAGAGGTGTTGTTCAATATGTGAGTGTAACATCCCGAAAATTTGAAATTTGAAAATGTGGAGCTTTTGAATTGTTTTTGCAATATATTCTACTTGGATTTGGATCTTTATGGTGTGTTCTTAAATTTTGGTTGAAATTCCAAAATTTGGAGTAAACGGAAATATACAAATAATGGAAATTCAAAATTTTAAATACAAATATGAAAAGATGATCTAGTATAAGAAGAGAGAAATCTAAGTTAAAAATAGAAAATCTCATTTTGAAAATAATGACATAAATAGCAATAAAAAGTGAATGAATAAAATACAAATAGTGATGATGTGAATAATAAAAAAACAGAAAATGACATTACAGGTCGTGAATTCAAAATACCAAAGTCTTGAATCCCCATTTTAAATTAATAAAATGAAATCAGAAAGAATATTCTTTTTCATAATTTAATTAGCATACAAAACCAAAGATTGGATATTCAAAAAATACAGCTGGCCGGCCAACACCCCGGCCCGGCCCAACTCTCCCGTTTCCCCCTCACTGCTCCCGGGCCCCGCTCCCACGGTCTCCCTGCCGTGCGCCCCACCTGCCAGCCCCGCGCCTCCCCTCCCTCTCTTACTTCTTTTCTTCCCCAGAGCACCCGCGCCACCTGCTATCTTCCTCTGCTGCGCCCAGCTTCGCCCTGCCCCGTGGCGACCATGCGCCGCGCCTGCTTCGCCGCCGTCACGTCCCCTCCACCCGGACCTGTCGCGTCTCCGCCTGCCTGCAGTCTGCTGCCGCCGCCCCTGTCATCGCCCGTGAGCTCGCGTGTGCTCTGCTCCGCGCAGGTCTCCTCCGCCCCGTGGCCTCCATGCCACCGTGCCGCCCACCGATTTCTCCTCGTCACCCCCGGTTTTTGCCCAAGCCGTCTACCGTCTTCACAGTCTCCTCCCGTGACCATAAGTACACCGGCGCTTCCTCCTTCTTTCCCCACTCGCCCGAGCACGCCCGCCGGCTCCTCCACACCGTTCCCAGCTCTCCAGCACCCCTCGCCATGGGCCACCTGCGTCACCTCGTGCCCCTCAGCCCCATCTCCTCTCCCCTTCAACTAATTGGAGATCGGTGCAGTGGGGGAACGCCAACGCCATCGTCCGCCCCAAGTCCGGCCGCCGACGCCCCCATCTCCGCCGTCACTTCTCCTGGGCGCCGTGGCTCAATTGCCTCTGGCCAGAGCACCATCAGGGCGCCACGAAGCTTCACCAAGCGACGGTTGCGGCTCCACCTCCCCTCAGCTCACCGGCACCATGAATCTACCGGCGGCGCCCATGGCCATCGCCGCTATCAAACCCCGGCCCTTCACCCACACGGCCCACCCCACGGTAAGCTTCTCCTGAACACCCTATTGCTCCCACGCGCATCGATTTCTCCTCCCCTCCACCATGGCGCCGCCGCCCCTAACCCACCTTGCCGCCGGCCTCTTTGTGCCGCCGCCGCTCGCCTCGCCACCATTCCGAGCCGCGCCACCTCCCCTGTTAGCTTCCTCGCCTCCTCGGGGTTCCGTTCCACCGGCTTGACCAACCTCCCCGGTCACCGCCTGTCGCTGGCGAACTCGGCGCCGAGGGCCACCCAATGTCCCCTGTTTTGCCTCGCTGCCCTCTCACCTCTTCTAGTGAAATACCTTTTCTCTAGCAGTCTAAAGCCTTCGCCCACCTGGCTAGCAGGGCAAGCACTAGCAACTCTAAAACCTCAGGTCCCCTGTTCGAATCCAGCCGGTTGCACCTTGCTTCCCCACTTTTATTTTGAATTTTTGTAGTCCAATTTAGTCCAGAAAAATTATGGGGAATTAGGGGCTAAACTAGGGGAGATAATAAATTTTATTAGGATATAAAATGAGGTTATTTGAGCTGTAGTAATAGATTAAATGTTATGTATGTTGTTTAGAACATTTAACTCAAATCTAAATTCTAAGGTATCAATAAAAGATGACTTGGGTTAATTATTCAAAACTTTCATAAAGATATTGGATACCATGTTTAGCTATAAAAAGCAAGGTTTAAAAAAAAGATTACCCTAGACCGTAATTAAATATACGCTTGGCCAATTGACATGCTACCATTGAGTAAATCGCAATGGTAGCTTTAATTAGGTAAGGCCTCTTCATAAAATTAATTAAACAAAAGGCGTGACCATAAACATTTAAATTAGACGACCCTAATATAATCCCCATCCTTAGTACATCACCGATAAAGAAATCTCAAATGATAGGTTTAGTTAATAATGACAACTGGTATTTAGATTAACATTCCACATAAAATGATACATCTCAAGTTATGCTCAGATAGCTAAGTTTAAAACTAAAATGAAGCTGAGCCTAACAATAACTAAAATATAGATAAAAATAATGTTGGCGCCATTAATTGAATCTTGATATTGACTTAATAAATAATAATGGTGAGCATGAAGTAACAAGCTAGGGCCCCTACAAATGAATCCTATTGCAAAAGAAGATACATAAAATATGATAATGGGATTAAAGATTTATAGGATAAGTACAGATCTCATCCATCAATCTAGGTTGCTTTTACCATAACCTAAGTTGCAAGGAATACATACCCAGCCAGACTCGTACTTCGATACATAGGTCTACCTTAACTCATGGAACTTCCTTGATAAATACAAAAATAATAAAAAGAGATTGTTAATAAGAAAATCAAGTTATCGTATTCTCCCACCGGCCTTGCCTCAAAACACCCGAAGCACCTATTAACTCATAATAAAGCTAGACCGAGTTTATTCGGATTTATTTGGATCTTTTGAGTTATTTGCCTTTATTTGTATTCAGTCATTTAGCACGTAATTAGTTATTGGAGTCCTGAAGAATCAAAGGACCAGGCGTGATCAAGAGCAAAGTGAAGATAAAGATCAGAAGCCCAAGTGAAAGCATTGTGTGAGCTCAAGACCGCGGTAAACCGCGCCAGGCGAGTCAATACTTTGATCATGTTGAACCTACATTTTCTGCAAATTATTTTGCTTTAAATTATCAAAGTGCATGCTGTTATTTTATATATTCAAATACATGCTTAATTTAAGATTCTAGTTATATGCCATTGTTGACCTTGATTAATATTACACCTTCCTTTGGAATATTTGAATTTATGAACCTTGTCGCCCTAGTAAAGTTATAATAGTAACATTTTGAAAATAAGTCCGTAATTGTATGCCATGCTTAGTACTGCATAGATACCCATGGGCGCGAGAGCGCCCAAGCATCACTTTTAACCCTAAGAAAAATGGGTTGGGCAGTCATGGTGGAAATGACTGGTGTATGTTGGATATGGTTATTTTATATTCTCAAAAACCTCGAATTGCTTATTTATCTGGGCGGATGGTTCGAGGGTATGGTGCAGGGGTGCACGAGAGTGTGGTTTGTGGTCGAACCGCCCATATAACCCTAAGGACCGAATCATGTGATGACCTCCCAGGTTATAACAGTACAACCACAAGCTGGCAAAGTGTAGGCAGGGCTAAATAATTTGCATTAACTTAGTAAGGGTTGCGTCGGTATGATCATGGGCGGGTAGAGGATGGCCACATCCTCCGGCATGATGATCACGGGCGGGTAGAGGATGGCCACATCCTCCAGCGTGATGGCGCAAGAGGGCTTCCAAGGGTGGGCGACCGAGGAAGTGGAAACCTTAGCGGACGTAACCCTGCTAGGAAAATGCATTGTAACGGACCTGTGATAGACTACTCGACCACATGTCTATGGAATCATGTGGGGCAAAGAGTGGGATTATCTCTTGTTGGTAAAGTGTGCCAACTCTGCAGAGTCTAAAACTATTCGAATAGCCGTGCCCATGGTCAAGGGCGAACTTGGGAACTTTGCTAGATATAGTTCTGTTTCAAAACACTTTATGGGTGGGAATGGAAAATGGAGGGCGTGGATGGCCCTAGTTTGGATTTCCCTGGGTGTTGTCCCAGTGATGAGAAAGTAATATATGGTGTGATGCCATAAGTATTTGATGGTGTGATGCCATAAGTATTGTACGGTGTGATGCCGTAAGTATTGTATGGTGCGATGCCATAAGTATGAAAAATTATGATAATATTAGGCATATGGTGTGATGCCATATGTATGGAAAATTATGATGATATTCCTTGAACATTATGTTTTGTTACAAAACTGCTAAGTCACAGGAAGTTTCTATGTACAATATTTCTAAATAATGATGATACTCCTTACAAAAAATAAAATGACAGGAAGATTAAATAGAGTCATAAGATAAGAAGAATGACGGGTTGTGGTATATGCATAGAGTGGTTGGTGGGATCATATCAATTATAGTGAGAATAATAGTTTGGGTTCTGGAAAACATACATTGGTGGAGTCTAAATGATGATATAGGCTAGATAGATGATATAGATGACTCTGGGAGAACTAGGAAGTGCAAAGGTAATTGCGGAATTGCAACATGGATAACTACTATAAATGCTCGGAAGATATTGGTGATGATGGGATTAATTAGATGGATGAATTGAGTCTCTGGGAACATTTAAAACTATTGGATTATAATCTTGATCCGTGATATACTCGGTGGATGTATGCTAGTGAGTCGTAGACTTAATCATTGATATACTTGGTGGGTGTTTACTGGTGAATCAAAGAACTGATCAATGATATTCTCGGTGGATATACCATGATGAATAGTAGACATGATCAATAATAGTCTTGGGGATACATAAGTAGTGGATCGTAGACGTAATCATTGATATTCTCGGTGGATGTATACTAGGGAATTATTTAGAGATGGATAATGGATTATTGGATAAGCATATCATGAGTCTGAATCAATAACAAAAGGATTGGATTGTCAGTAAGTCCGGATAGAAATGTTCGGTGGTTTAATTAGTTAATAATACATGCTGTTTGGGAATTTAGATTGCAATTGATTGGTGGATTGTATAATTGTTGATATTCGCCGATTGGAGTTTTAGACAGCACAGAATAAAGAAAGTGTATTTTCGGTGGATTAAGTCAATTATGGTAATCGTTGTGTAGAGTTTAGGGAGCAACAATAACGCTATGCTTAAATAATAATAATGCTACCAAAAGCGATTTTTGGCAAAATAAAATAACCCGAGCCTCTCCTTTGTTAAGCCATGCATACTACTTATTTGCATTCTGTGTATTGGCTCACGGAGCACGGGGTTGGAGTGCTCACTCTCGCTTTTGCGACAAAATTCAGAATCAGGAATCAAATCACCTCGCCTCAGCAACAGGATTGGACATGCTGGAAGAGAGGATGAAGATGTCAAGGACTACGTCGCGAACCTCCAGTTGGCTGCCTGTGGGCATGTCCTGAAGGTCCCACCTGCGTGCTTCGTTCTTCCGCTGCTGCGCTTTATTGAGTTCGGCCTAATCGGCCCATGAGTAAGTCTAATATTTTATTTACGCTTCCGCATGATATGTACTTTGATATTCAGAACTATAATCTGTGAGCACTATCTACTGATCCAGGGAATAGTGCGGTGGAATCACAGAGGATTTCGGATTGAAAAATCTGGGTCCGACAGTGAGTGAGGTAGGGAAATATTTGAATGGATTGTTGAAAGAAAATTTTAAGATCAATAATCTAAATGGAAGTAAAGGGTACTATTTAGAAATAGAGAGTAAATGGGGTTTAAAAATTACGAAAAAATTCTGACATGCTCGTAAGATGCGATGTAGCACCAAAAAATTCTAACATGCTCATAATTGGCATAGAATGAATTTTCTCTATATTAAATGGTAGTCCCATGTAAATTATCTATAATTGGTCATGTGTTTAATTTTTCATATGTTTTACTTGTAATTTATTTGATGTACCTCATATTTTGAATTCAGATTAACTTAATGTTATACTTTTGATAGGACATGGCGCAACCTTCTGTTGACCCCACGTATGAGCTGTTTGACCCACGCTGGGATGCCCGACACCATTGTTGTGTGTGGGCGTCCGAAGTGGCCCCTCCGGCCTTCATCCTCAGGCCCTCAGAGAGCACTGGTCTCTGGACTAGCGGTATGTCCCACTGCTGCGACACACAGGGCTCTGCCCCTTTGCTCACATGTTGGACGTACCGTATGCGTTCTAGTTGAACACGTCACTGTTGTCCACACTCATGGACTGTTGGTGTCCGGAGACCCACATATTCCACTTTCGCTGGGGGAGATGACTGTTACTCTCCAAGACGTTGCCATGCTTACAGGTCTACCACTGTAGGGTCCTACAGTAGTGCCCCCTCCCAGGCGACCAGACTGGAAGATACAAATGGCTAAACGGTTTGGTTACCCTATCCCCAAGAGATCATGGGGGTGCCATATGAGCGGCTACGGCGGTACATGACGTGCCTAATGGACGTGACCTAGCAAGTGGTGCACACCCACTACCTCACGTACATGTTGTTTCTGTTTGGGTGGGTGCTATTTTCTATGACCAAGAGAGACTATGTGTACCCTACGTACATTCATCTGGCTGAGTCATTGGCGGATGCGTTGCCCGACGAGGTGTCACAATATAGTTGGGGCTCCACGGTGCTTTGCACCACTTATCGAGGGTTATGTGATGCCTCACAGTGCAACACCTGTGAGGATCCAGTTCTCGTGGTATACTACACCTTACTGTAGCTGTGGTCCTAAGACCATTTTCTGGTTGGCCGGCCATACTTCCGTATGGCCGTGGAGCCATTCCAGTTGAGCCCCGACTTGTACCCCATTGACAGGCCCACAATGGGCACGCGTTGGACACGTGCTCACCTAGGATGGGCTAGGGAGAAACCGGTGGACGTGGACTCCATAGTTCCTTGCAGCCATAGCCCCCCATGGCCTATCCTCTCAGTGCTTTCAGGGTCATGATTACTGGCTTATGACATGCCACCTAGTATTCTCCCACATGGTTGAGCCATACAACCCTCAGCGGGTCCTAAAACAGTTCGGGCTATACCAGCAAGTGCATTTGGCACGGGAACGATCGCTTCGAGACCAGGCGCAAGTGTATCCTCATTTGTTTTCGTCCATTGCCCTATTTCCTGCATATCACTTTCTGATTTTGTGACGTCTGTATTAACTTGCAGGCAAACAATGAAAGGCCGAAAGAGTAACGACTAGACCCAAGCTTAGCTACCATACACCACGTAGTGGACCAAGTGGGCGACGATCAATGTTGTGTAGGAGGAACGACCATACGATGTGGAAACGTACACTTTGTACTTGATATGGTACATTCCGTGCACTAGAAACATGCTTATTGGGTTGGCGCCACACCGTCCAGCTGAGATCACGCACGATGATGCTGTACGAGCGGGTCTATATGCTCACCGAGTGGCATGATGCGATGAGGCTGTAAGGCAATCTTCGTACAATTTTCAGACGGCAATATGTTTCTAACTAGTTCTTGTTTTCCTTGCAGTATGACCACCTCGACCATGTCCACCGCGAGGCTACTGACAATATGCACTTCACACTCCCTAGGTACATGCCTTCCAACAATACTACACACTGCAACTATCACATGTCTGCCCTAACACACCTGTACCATTTGCACAGGAAATTGAACCATTTGCGAACGACTGGCTCCGTACCATTTTTTGACCCTTCGTTGTACCCCTATGTGGAGTTGTTTGCAACCCCTCCTCCGATATAGGCCTCGCCCTACGACCTCCGAGACACACGCCAGCCCCTGCCAGGTTCACCTTCTATGAGGATCACCTACGCCATCCAAGGCCTCGACGGCTGGGTGCACCATGAATTCATGTATACATTTTAATAGAATCTTGTACTTGTTAGCAGTTCTAATTAACTATTGATGGTGTGAACTATATCTCAATAAGCATGTTTCCATGGGATGAATACTTCAACTTATGCGCTAATTATGTCTGAGAACTAATCAACTAGATTCAAGGTGATATTTGAAATGGGATTCATGACTTATTGAGACATAGAAATAACATTAACATTTTATGTGCTCTCATCTTATATACAAATAGTAGTTATATTTTTATATGGTTTAATCTTACATTAATTAATTCCATAACTCCTTTTGTTATTTAAGTAATTCAAAATTTAATTTGCTACATATTATTTTTCTCAAATGAAATTTTAATACAGATTGGCAATAAAAACAAAAAAAAATGGCTGCCGGCTCGCGAGGCTCCTTGCGAGCACACGTCGCATCGTGGGTAGACCTGGACTTGGGCCGTGCCGAGCCGGCATGGCCCGCCCATCATCGTGCCGTGGTTACGCGCGCGTGCGGCTCGGCCCGATCATCTCGCCGCGCGCGCCGCGCCGCCCACGCCGCCTCCGGCCAGGCCCAAGCACGACCCAAAGCCCACCGTGCCAGTGTTCGTGCCGTGCCAGCCCAAGCCCAGCCCGAAATTACTATACACGAACGCGAAGGCGGTGGCGACGGTCGTCATCTCCCTTACTCTCGTACCCGCCTCATTTAAAACTAGTTGAAATTAAATTAATTGCATAAAAACATGGACACGCAACAACATAAATATTTTGGGAAAAAGTGGAATTTCTTTAATATTTTAGAAATACAATGTTACTGCCTCGTTAAAAACCTTACGCTCCAGAGTGGGGTTTCCCGAGTAAGAAAAAGAGTACAGTAACAATATATGTATATACAAAATATTACAACAGGCGTAGATAATATCTACTCGACAATGTCTAGGTCAGCATACGCCTGTACGATTTTGGGATCCTCCAGTTGATGTTGTTCCCGTGCGATCTTCTCTCTTCTATTATTCTCCCTATCTATTATTGCGATACGATTAAATATATACACGTACAATTATTGGTGAACCTTAATCCTAATTGATCTCGCGCATGCTATAACACCAATTTAATCCCTCATATGTGTGTATGTATATATTCACCGCTCTAACTCATGGTAGTTTCTAGGGTTATTTAAATAAATCCTTTCTTCTTGGTACCAGTCCTTTCTCGTAATTAGTATGCATGTGAGTAATTATCTATACCAATAAAATTAATTCCTAAGTAAATGTTAATTGAATTATACTAAAGCATTTTTGTACGATCTCCAAGTTTTATTTTAACTAGCTACGAATTGTTACGACTATGCTATTTAAGTTACTATATACAAGTTATTCGGCGTGCACAATTTTACAACCTAATATAATATTGTGAATTGGGGTATGTTATTCTAACTATCTCAAATAATTTGGCATCTTTTAATGGGCATCTTTTAAGTTGTCGGACCATTGTTACTTTGTCCTCATATTCTAGGGTAATCAGAGGTGAATTTCTATAATTTAAATATTACTAATCAAGTTATCTAAGTAATTAATTATATCGTTGAGTAGTTTAAATAACAACTCACAGGTTTTAATATTTACGAAGTCGAATTTTTACTATAGGCGCGCTTCTTCTCTCGCTTCTTTCCCTCTCTTTTCTCTTTTTTCTTTTCCTTCTTTTCCTCTCTTCCTTTTTCTCCTCCTTTTTCCTTCTTTCTTTCTTTTTTTCTCTCTTTCTCCACCCGATCCCCTTTTCCCCTGGCCTTCGGCCGATGCCTCGGCTCCTCCTTCTTCCTTTTCCCCACCGCCGCCTCAGCGCCTCCGCCCTCTCTCTCTTTTCTCACCGCCGCCTTGGCCCCTCCTCCCTTTCTGCTCCGGATCCCGCTCGGCTCTGCGTCCTGCCGCCGCTCCCGCGCCGTCTCCCCCACCACCCCCTCTGGCCCTCCCCCGCCGCCTCTCCCACGCCGTCTCCCCCACCGCCCCCTCCGGCCCTCCCTCGCCGCCTCTCCCGTGCCGCCTCCCCCTCCCACGCCGCCCCCTACGGACCTCCATGGACCCCGAGGTCCCCGACGACCCAACCTCCCGGCCGCCTCCCGTGCCGCCCGGCCGCCGTGCCGCCCGAGCGCTGCCAGGCCGCCGAGGCCCGCCGCGGCTGCGTGCCGCCTCTAGCACGCGCACGCCTCCCGTGCCATGCCGCGTCGCCACCGTGTCGGACTTTGAGGCCCACCGCCCACCGCTCGCGCGCGCGCCAAGACGCCCACCACGTGTCGGGCCGGGCTATGCTTGGGCCGGGCCGTGCCGGTTGTGCTTCAGGCTGGCCCAAAGAAGCCCGGCCCAAGTCCCACCTCTAATCGTGGGAGACCACGCTAGCGTGGTGCACGACCGCGCCAGCATGCGTTGCACGTTGTACCACTGCGCTAGACTGGGTCGTGTGGGACAGCGGCGCACCAACAGGGTGGCATGCTGCGTCAGGGGGCCAGTTCTGGCCCTTCGTAATTATGTCCAGATTTCCACGGAGGCTCACGCGGGAACTGCATGTCGTATGGGAATCGTACCTCCAGCATCGTGTGAAGCATTTCCGTATAACCCATGCATCGGTCACACACAGAGCAAGCACTACGTGCTAATTAAGGATGCCTGCATGGCGCTCCGTATCTTTAAGATCATTTTTCACATGCCTCCCCTGCAAACCAACTGCCCTAATAAACCTGAAATAGTGCAAGAAATAAGGCTGGGTCAGTGGTTGATATACAGAGTACCCGTGTAGCTCCAGGCATGCATCCTTCCTGTCAATTCATGCAAAGAAACTGTTGTAGGGGTGGCCCCCACCTAAACCCAGCAGGCCTGGTAGGAGGTTATAAGGCCCAGGATAGGCTATGTGTAATGACATAAGTGCTCTGAGGGGATAAACTGATGTAAGGGTATAACTGAAAAGCACTCTCATGTGTACATATATGGATACAAAGCCGTGGGGAGAGCCGCAGGCCATCACTCATCTCCTCACTCTCCACTACCATCTCTCTCTGCTTGGTCTATAGCCACAACAGCTTGGCGCCGTCCGTGGGGAGGACAGAGTAAGCCAAACTGAAAAAGGATGGCACCAAAAGCTTCGCCGCGGCGAAGGGAAAGAAGGCGGCCGGCCGAGCGCCGCATGAGTACCGTGGCTTTGCATCTCGCAGCGGCGAGCGCAGTGGCGACGCAGAGCGGTGGTCGAAGACGCCGACGCCGCACGGCGACGACCAACCCCGTCACCAGCACCGCGACGACCAACCCCATCACCGGCACCGCGACGACCAACCCCATCACCGGCACCGCGACGACCGACCCTGTCACCGGCGCTGCGGCGACGAACCCCGTGGTCAAAGAGGTCGACGCTGGTGCGGCGACAACCGACCCCGCCGACGCGACGGCAGCCGACCTCGCCGCCCCCGCCGCAACCCTCACCGGTAGCGTGGATCGGGCAGTTCGATGTAGCCACAACGGAGCGACCGGCAGCTCGGGAGCTCGCGACGCGGTCGTGCCCGCGCCGATCCGTCCGTTGGGTGTACGCGACCCGCCGACACAGCGGTGGAGCGCGCCGGGCGGCCCTCAAAGCGTTCCAGCAGGAGCTGGGGGATCTTCGCGGGGCTGTCTGAGACATACAAGAGACTCGGAGCCAACAGGCCGCGCCGGTGGTCGTGCCAGAGCCCACGCCGGAAAGGGCGGATAGCCGCGACGCCCCCACATCCAGCCGCGTCCCGCTGCGGCGCGCCGATACAGAGTCCCCGCTTTCGGCGGGACTTCAGCAAGCGGCGTGGCCCGAAGACTTCAAATACTCCAGCGTCATCGAGCCCTACAAAGGTGACACGGACCCCCGCGAGTTCGTGCGCGTGTACAAAACCACAATCGAGGCCGCGGGTGGAGATGACACCACAAAGGCGAAGGGACTCCCCCTCGCGTTGCAAGGAGTGGCGCTCTCCTGGTTTTTTACCATAGAGCCGAACTCCATCTACGCGTGGGCGCAGATCCGCGACCGCCTTCACAACAACTTTCAAGGAAAATATGTCGAGCGGGTCGACGCGGACCAACTCTTCTCCGTCAAGCAGAAGCCTTCTGAGAAGCTCCGACTACTTCAAGCGCCGCGAAGATACGCTGTCAAGTCAAAGACGTTAATGAAACCACCGCTGTCAATGCGTTATACAGGCCTTCGCCGCCCGATGGTTGAGTACAACGCAAGGAAGCCAATTAAAACGGTGGCGGTTATTTGATAAAATGGAGGAATACGCCGGGCGGAAGAAGACGCGCGCGAAGGCAAGGTGATGACTCGACACCAACCAGGCCGAGCTCGGCAAAGCCAAGATCCGCCAAGGACGGTTCTTCAAGGAAAACGTAGCGTGAGTCGCCCGTGGATGCGCCGACCGTAGGGACGCCCGCACAAGGAGTCGTCCGACAGGCCCAAGCGTGGCAGCAAAAGTCGCGGCGAGGCGATGACGCCTCGACATCGGCGGTTCGACGAAGGCGCCCCGCGGGCCGGGCGGTCGGGGCGCCGCGGCGGGGCGCGCGTGGCCGGGCCGCGACGATAAAGGCCGTGGAGATTATGATGACCAACAACGGGGCTGTGGTGCGAGTCCACGGCCGCGCAACCACGACACCCGCACGCACCTCTATTGCGCGCCCGCGATAGCGCCACCAGGGACAGAATTGAAGCACGCCCGCCCGTGGTGGTCCACGACAAAGACCCATACGGCCCCTGCACATCCAGCACAAGGGACGAGCCCCATGAGGGTCCTCTGCGGATTCAGTGCCCACGCAAAGCAGCCTCAGAGGGCTTTGCAGCCTACAGCTCGGGGCCAACCACCGGAAGGGTTATCAACGCCATCTCGGGGGCTCGTTGGAGTTTGCCTCGCACGACAATGAAGGCCTACGGCGGAGGCTACACCACGTGGCGGCATATCCAGATAGGCACCGCCGACCGGGCACAAAGATAAGGTCATGTTCACTCGCCGACGCCGGCGCGGAGTTTCCCACCACGCCCCCGGTCGTCCGGTCGTAATAGCGGGATGCGATGTGGGACGCGCCGGGTTGATGGCGGTAGTTCCGCAAACATTCGCTCGTGGCGCCTTCGACCGCATGGGGATCCTCGGTCGCCACCATCGGGAGTCCCGCCGCAAGGCTTTGGAGGACAACCCTATGGGCACTCGGCCAAATATGCTCGCAAGTCTCTTCGCCGGGCGACAATGAAAGGATCGAAGACGCCACATTCGACGCCGCCGACCTCCCATACCCATACAATGCCATATTGGGGCGCCCAATCTCAACGCCGGGCGGTACCGCATCACAGCTATTTATGCATGAAGCTTCCGGGGCCGCGAGCCATCATTACCGTTCGGGGCGACCAGGACATGGCCCGTCGCAGCGGGCAGCGGCACACCTAGGATCGCCACCGCCGTGCGAAGGCACACAGCGACATCCGGAGGCGACCCCGCAAGCCCCGCCGGTAGTGCAGCCACTAGAGGCTCCGGCCGCGCTGAGCGTGAACAGTTAGTAAAACCCCCCTCCTATGTAATCGCTCACCCGCGCAAATGGGAATGTAATAAAGTTCTGTTTGTCGCCAACTTATTACCGCTGTGCAAAAATACGTGGCGAGCATGCGCGGAGGCCTCGCCTGCGCGTGTGCTCTCGTAGTATAAACCAAAGACGCACGTCCGCGTGTGCACTCTCCGTAGCCAGGGGTGCGGGTATGAGTATAAACCAAAGACGCACGTCCGCGTGTGCACTCTCCGTAGCGAGGGGTGCGGGTATGAGTATAAACCAAAGACGACGTCCGCGCAGTGCACTCTCCGTGAGCTGGGTGCGGGTGAGAGTATAAACCAAAGACGCACGTCCGCGTGTGCACTCTCCGTAGCCAGGGGTGCGGGTATGAGTATAAACCAAAGACGCACGTCCGCGTGTGCACTCTCCGTAGCCAGGGGTGCGGGTATGAGTATAAACCAAAGACGCACGTCCGCGTGTGCACTCTCCGTAGCCAGGGGTGCGGGTATGAGTATAAACCAAAGACGCACGTTCGCGTGTGCACTCTCCGTCAAACACGGGCATGAGTATAAACGAAGACGCACGTTCGCGTGTGCACTCTCCGTCAAAGACACGGGCATGAGTATAAACGAAGACGCACTTTCGCGTGTGCACTCTCCGTCAAAGACACGAGCATGAGTATAAACAAAGACGCACGTTCACATGTGCACTCTCCATCAAAGACACGGCATGAGTATAAACGAAGACGCACGCTCGCGCGTGCACTCTCCGCCAAAGACACAGCATGAGTATAAACGAAGACGACGCTCGCGTGTGCACTCTCCACAAAGATGCGGGCATGAGTATAAACAAAGACGGTGGGGACGCCGCACGCACTTCATCGAGTATAAACAAGACGCGACTCGCGACGC
Organism: Dendrocalamus sinicus; assembly: GCA_036346575.1. Taxonomy (NCBI): domain Eukaryota; kingdom Viridiplantae; phylum Streptophyta; class Magnoliopsida; order Poales; family Poaceae; genus Dendrocalamus; species Dendrocalamus sinicus. Next base: position 5,971,246 of record CM070654.1, on the reverse strand, counting down.
CGTGGACTTCATCCTTGTGCGCATTTCACGGAGTATAAATAACACGCGGATGTTCTCCCGCGCACTCTACCGAGTATAAACAAGACGCGACTCGCAGCACGCCAGTGGACTTCGCCCTTGTGCGTATTTCACGGAGTATAAATAAGACGCGGATGTTCTCCCGCGCACTCTCACCGAGTATAAACAAGACGCGAACTCGCAGACGCCAGTGGACTTCGCCCTTGTGCGTATTTCCGAGTATAAATCAGACGTTGACGCCGATCCCACGCGAATCTTGCGCGGCCGCCAATCGCGCACCTTGGCGCGTTGAGGCTCGCCTTCGCACACCCTGGGAGGCGTACGCAGGGGGTGCTATGGAAACCAGCTCCGGGAGTTCCAGAGTACCGACGTTGTGCGCCAGAGGCTGGCCCCAGCGCCGGTGTGCACGTGGTATATGCGATACACCAGAGGCTACCCCCACCTCGGGGTGGGGAGGGTGCGGAGGTCCGCCCTCGCACACGCTAGTCCACCCGACTCTAAACAAATCGTGGTGCGAAGGTCCGCCTTCGCACACGATAGTCCACGCGACTCCAAACAAGTCGGGGTGCGGAGGTCCTCCTTCGCACACGCTAGTCCACGTGACTCTAAACAAATCGTGGTGCGGAGGTCCACCTTCGCACACGATAGTCCGCGCGACTCTAAACAAATCGTGGTGCGGAGGTCCGCCTTCGCACACGATAGTCCACGCGACTCTAAACAGGTCGTGGTGCGGAGGTCCGCCTTCGCACACGATAGTCCACGCGACTCTAAACAGGTCGTGGTGCGGAGGTCCGCCTTCGCACACGATAGTCCACGCGACTCTAAACAGGTCGTGGTGCGGAGGTCCGCCTTCGCACACGCTAGTCCACGCGACTCTAAACAAGTCGCAGCGGGGTCCACCGTCGCATGCGCCAGCTACGGACTCTAAGCAGTCGAGTGTCAACAATCGCCGCCAAGACGTGCTAGCTCCACTGAGTACTCACACGCGAGCCCGCGCGCATTGGCACCGGCGACGAGCAGGAGGAGGCGGCCGACGGCTCACACCAACGGAGATTTTGGAAGGTGGGGATCTCGGCCCGCACAAGACGCACCGCCCTAATCATCGAGATCTATATATCGGAAAATCTTCCAAGCACAGAGGCCCGACTACATCCCCGCCGCCTAAGTAGCTATTCGCAGCTCGCCCTAACACGCGAGCAAGGACGGGTTCCGCGGAAGAAGGTCGCCCGCCTAAAAGTCCAGCGACTCTCGCCCTTCACAAGATCGGCGCCGCTGGTCGCATATCGTCGCAAGAAGTCGGCCCAGCAAGGAAGCTGCCCGACATAGGCGAAAGTCGAATGCATGCAGCAGCGCGTACTCCATTCACAAAAGGAGGGGGCATTACAACGCATGCCTACACCTGTGCACCACGCGCCACACACGGAGTTCCCGCGCCGAGGGCTCGCCGCCGCCGCCGTGTCGAGGACCCCATCCAGAATCGCCGAGGCCCTCCCCGTAAAGTGACTTTCGAGTTCGACCCGCGCAGCGCCCGCCCGACGTAATCCCGCATTCGCTCATAAAGGGCGCGATGGCGCGGCGAGCGGAGCGACGGCACCGACATCACCCCGCCCGCCGGCATCTCCACCGGGGTCTTCCACCCGGCGACGTGTGTGCAACCGCGGTGTTGCAGGAGCGCGCACACCGTGCATGCCGATGTGTACGCCGCAGTTGGTTGCCGGGTCGCCGCGCCGCGCGCGACGTTGGCGGCAGCCCACCACGGAGAGTCCGCACAGCCTCCCGGCCGGCGTGGTCCGCACCTTGGCCACAAGCCCTTGAGATGGCTTTCCGGTGCTTGCATGGCATCCCATGCAACCACCGGCCTCGCTAAGCGCCCGATCACGCCCGACAGAGCTGTGGCGAAGTTCGCTTTTTCCTTCTCTAGCGAGGCAACCTGCTGCGCAAAGTCGCCCCGCTCGCCAGAAACTCCGCCGCGCAGCCTCCGCGCCAACCCCACGCGAACGCAGAAGTCCTTCGCGCGGCGCCGCTGCACACTCCGCCTCCACCGGCGGATGCGGGCGCTGGCGAACGGGCTCCCGAGGCCTCGCGTAGCTCCTCCTCGCGCCCGCACTTATCCTCAAGCGCCTTTGGGCACGAGTATAAGCCGCTTGCAAGGCCTGCCCAAAGACAAGCGTCAGACAATGGAAAGACTTAGCAAGCTCGGCCGCCCAGCGGATCGTATGAGTACTTACCTCACCCGCACACCTCGGCGCCCCGAGGCGCCGCCCGTAGGCATGCAGACTTGCCGGTCGACGCCTGGTAGCCGCGCCATCCACAATCCCGCACCACGCCTCGCCTCTCCGGGAGGCACGGTCCGCGGGCTCACATGCGCGAGGGTCCCGTGTTCCGCCGGGCGCTCCTCCTCCGGGATGAGCAACACTGCAAACAGGGATGCGGATGAGCACCGCAAGGCGCACAAGAATACACCAGGGTAAGCTAAACCACCCTACCTTCGGTCGCAGGAGGACTGCGGGGACCCGCCCCTATCACCAGACGGGACGGAGGTGGCGTGAGCCCCCGCAGAAAGCATGGTCCCGCAGCAAGCAGAAGCCTCCGCATTCGGCGTCGGCGACGACCGTTCCTCCACGACGGGCGGCGTGGTCACGGGCCCAGAGGGGGTGCATGCTGCAGGGTCTTCGGCATCTGCATCGGAGTCCCACAAGCTTCTGATGCCCGTCGCCACGACGAATCCCCGCGGCGTCCGGTGGAGCTCCGACCGCACACACGGCCCCTTAGCCGGGGCGGGCAGCAGCGACACCGCCCAAAGAAGCCGCCGGAGAGGCTCCCGCAGCCGCGCACCCGAGGCGAAGGTTCCGCTGTGGCGATTTTGCGGGGCGCCGATTTCTGCTGCTGCTGCTGGGGAGGGCAAGACGGTCGCGCGCCCCACGGAGGGCGCTCCGCACCACAGCCGCCACGGTCGAAGGCTCCACCTCAAGATCGCTGGTCCGCACGTTCCGTCTCGCAACTTCGGCGGCGGCGACTTCCTCCGGCCGCCGCGCGAACCCGCCGCCTGTGGCGCTGGCGAAGATCCTCGCCTCCGCGCGTCGCGCCATCCAAGCCTGAATCGGCATGCTTCGCCGATCCCGACTCGCGTCGCCGTGCCTCGGAAGCACCAGAAGAGCAGAGCAGCAGCCGCCGCACCGTGCACGACAGTGCCCCGCCGCCTCTCTTCCGAGACGACGCCTTCTTCTTCTTCTTCTTCTTCATCGCACCGCCGTCCGAGCGACACGGTCCGGCACGGCAAGGCCTGTGGCCTCGCACACACGGCTTATTCGCTCTAGCCCCGCCGCGAGCGATAGCGAGCGCTTGGCCGCCGTGCTCCCTACCGATGTACGGCCCCAGGAATACGCGCGCGGCCTGCTCCGCCTCCTCCAAGCAAATCCCTGAAGCAAAGGAGATAGCATCAGCATATAACGCATTTCGCGTGAACAAAGGGGAGATGCGGTCGAGGCTTACGAAGACTGGAGGGCGCCGGCAGCAGCGCATCGATGGCGAAACATTGTCGTCTCGACGCTTCGCGGCAAGACGCCGATCGCGCGCAAGCGGTGCCACATCAGACATCACGTACTTTCGGGCGAGGTCGCGCATGTTGAAGCGGGCGGCCACGCCTACGAGCCATCGGGCCCTCCGCCTGTCCTCATCATCGAGCGTATGGCCGGGCGAGGGCTTGAACGCGATCGGTCGGCCTGTGCACTCAAGGCCGCTCCCGCTCTCCACGCCGTGGTAGAACCACCGCTTCATCCAAGAGGACTCCACTTCCCGCGAGTGGAGTTCGCAGGAAGAGCTTCTCGCAAGTCGGACGAAGAATAAAGGTGACGCTGCCGAAGCTCGACAGCGTCCCGTCCTTCCGATCCTTGGGCTGGCACCGTGCCTCGTGAAGGTGGGCGAACAACGAGGCGTTGGGCCAGCACGCCCCCGAGCGCAAGGCCCAGCTGTACACCGCAAGCCAGGCCACGGCGTTCGGGTCGGCGGCGCCACTCCACCAAGGTCCGCAAAGACGCCGCCCACGATAGCCGCCGCCGGGATGCGGAGCCCCGCGTCGAAAAAGGCAACGAATACGACCACCTCCGACCTCTCGGGATGCGGCTCCATCTCGTCGGCGGCGGGCAATCGTACCTCCTGGCGCTCGGACAGCTTCCCCGTTCACAGAAGCCCTTGGATCATCTTCTCGGTCACGAGAGAGGGACCTAGTTCGCCGGAGAACGTGCCTTCCTCCTCCGCCACCAACCATTCCTTGTCCGCCGCCGCCGGGTCACGTTCTTGGAGCGCGTACTTCACCTCCAACAGCGAAGACCACCGGCGGATGCCGCAGACACCACCCGCTTGACCACGCTTGCCATCAGACGCCATTGCTTCTCCGGGAAAGAGGATAGCGGCGAAGGATACTACGCGAGTATGGAAGGCGAGGCAAGCAAGAAGGGGGCGTGCAACTGCGGGGGCACGGTCAGGAGGGATACTTTAAGCCACCTCGCCCCAATATAGGAAACGCGACGGTCCGCATACAGGACGCGACCGTAGTCGTACAAACGCCCGTCCGGTGCAATTCCCCATACCCAAAGCTGAAAAGCCACGACCACAAGCGCCAAGGGCCGTCATACCACGACGCTCCCTAGCCGTCATTAAAGGCGCATCGATAGGCTGGGGATCATAATACGGCGCGCTGCGCCATTCATCGCCCGCCCCGTGTCCCCTTGCCTAGGAAGAGGCGAGCGGCCGCGAGCACGCAACCGTTCACATCCCGCCGCGCACCAGTCATAAGCCGCCACGTGCCCCCGCGGCGGCTGGGCGGTCGCACGGTATGGGAACCTAAACTCGCGTACTGTGGGCCGCGTGACCCGTGAACCTTACGCCGCAGACCGCATCGCGAGATCTCAAGTCACCGCACGCGTGGCGGTGTTCGTGATGCGGGTCGCCACCTCCTCCGCCACCCGCTCAAGGGTAGGGGACGAGCGCGCGTCTACTTCGCTAGGCACCAGCCTCCGCCGCCACTGCTCAAGGGTAGGGGACGAGCGCGCGCCTACTTCGCCAGGCGCCACCCGCTACCACCCGCTCAAGGGTAGGGGACGGAGCGCGCGCGTCTACTTCGCCAGGCGCCAGCCCGCCGCCACCCGCTCGGCGTAGGGGACGGAGCGCGCGCGTCATTCGCCAGGCGCAGCTCGCCGCCACCCGCTCGGCGGGTAGGGACGGAGCGCGCCGTCATTTTCGCCAGGCGCCCGGCTCCGCCGCCACCCGCTCAAGGGTAGGGACGGAGCGCGCATCTCACTCGCCAGGCGCGCCCGCCGCCACCCGCTCGAAGGGTAGGGGACGGAGCGCGCGCGTCTGCCGGCCGGCGCCGCCCGCCGCCACCCGTCGGCGGGTAGGGGACGGAGCGCGCGCCGCTCGCCACGCCACCCGCAAGCGGGCGGTAGGGGACGGAGCGCGCGGCGCCTACTGCCAGCGCCGCCCGCCGCCACCCGCTCGAAGGGTGGGGACGGAGCGCCGCGTCTACCGGCCAGCGACAGCCCGCGCCACCCGCCAAGGGTAGGGGACGGAGCGTGCGCGTCTACTTCGGCTAGGCGCCAGCTCCGCTACCACCCGTTTGAGGGGTGGGGGACGGAGCGCGCGCGCCTACTTCGGCGGGGCGCCGCAAAGGCGAGGGTCTTGTCCCGCAAAGTCTACCTCATTCTCCTAACGTGCCACCCTATTGCATCAACATAAAAGGTAATGCGGGCGGGCTCCATCAGGAACACCGACTGTAGGTAGGTCTGTTAAGAAGAAAAGGGCAAACCTTGCCATCGCCTGCGGAAACGCGGCGCAAGGGCAGGAAACGCGGCTGGCTATCGATAACCGGCGCTGACTAAGCTCCCAAGAAAAATGGACCTCCTTCTGTGCATCAACATCCCCCAAACCGCTCAGCATCACCCAGGAATGTTGATGCACGGAAGGGGCCCATTTTAGGGGAGCAGCTTCTATCACAATACATGCAGGAACAACGCCGCACCAGCACCGTATATATACCCCATCACCAGGGAAGCCAACCGGCGGAAGTCCAATCGGCAGAAGTTCAACTGCCGGGAGTCCACCGTCGCATTAATGGTCACGACGCCTCAAGGCCCGCACCGCGCCAAGCACGCTTCACCACGTGGACGGCCAGAAGAGCGAGCGTCGCAGCGCGTCCCTTACCACTTAAGGCACACGCGGCGGCTCACGGGCCCGCTACACTTACCGCGCGGTGCAATGCCCCCGCGCGCGTCTGCGCCGGCTAGCGCGCCCGCCGCCACCCATTCAAGGGGTAGGGGACGGAGCGCGCGTCTCTACCGGCTAGGCGGCCCGCCGCCACCTGCTCAAGGGTAGGGGACGGAGCGCGCGCGTCTACTTCGGCTGCAGCGCAGCCCCAGGTCAAGTTCGGAAAAGTTCACAGGCCGCAGGGACGGAGGGGGCCAAAGGACTAGGCAACATGGCTTCGGCCCCGTGAAGCCCTTTACCATGAGAGGCTCCTGTTGTAGGGGTGGCCCCCACCTAAACCCAGCAGGCCTAGTAGGAGGTTATAAGGCCCAGGATAGGCTATGTGTAATGACATAAGTGCCCCCGGAGGGGATAACCAGATGTAAAGGTATAACTGTAAAAGCACTCCTCATGTGTACACATATATGGATACAGGCCGTGGGGAGAGCCCGCAGGGGCCATCACTCATCTCCCTCACTCTCCACTACCATCTCTCTCTCTGTTTGGTCTGTAGCCACAACAGAAACCATTCCAAATATCATAATCTCTCCCCTATATGATTGCACTGCATGCACTCTCATGCATATATAGACACGCGAGCGCGCACAGAGAGAGGGAGAGAGAGAGAGCGCGCGCGCTATCGCTGACAGGAAGAGAAGTGAGAACATATAGCTTCAAGCACATGTATGAACTCGATCGATCTAGATCCCCATGCAGTCTGCATATATATATATATATATATATATATATATATATATATATATATATATATATATATATATATATATATATATATATATATATATATATATATATATATATATATATATATATATATATATATATATATATGCACATATGCAAGAAAAGCACTATATATGCTCACTCTCTTCTGTCAGATCCTCCGCTCCCTTGATCTCTCCACACAAACAAAACACTGCAAATCACTTGGATAAATGTATGACATACAAGCAAATTAAGCTGATGGGGCAAACAACATTATGGCCTCTCTGTCTTCCAAAAACGTTACGCAAACTAAGTAAACAGTTTGCATCTGTAGACTACTGTTTTACTTGGATGTGGCTCATGGAGCTGTGAAGGGGATGGCATGGTAATTATAGGAGGACATCGGGAGGAGCAGGAAGAGATGTGTACCGAACCCCTCAATTATTCACCATTAGGACGGAATAAGTGCTGCATTTGCCGATGCCACAGAGAAATGAATGGTCTCGGGGTTGTTACGGTGTCGCAAGTCGTCGCCTAGCCGGGGGACGTAACAGAGACTCGCCTTGTCTTGGCCATTTGGACGGGTATCTAGAAATTCGCAGTGTCCACAGTGTTACCTCGGAGTCCACAGCGAGTGGCTAGGTGGGTGCCTTGGCTACCTAGCAGGAGGAAGTGTCACTACAGGGGGCATCTAGGCTAGAGAAGTGACGTCTCACTCGGCTAAAAATGAGTGAGCGAGAGTGAGAGAGAGGCGACCGCATAGAATCCTAGCCGCTGCACCTCATTGCGCTGACTGTTGGCGAGCTTCCCTCCCTCATATGAGCCTCCCTCCCTCCACTCCCTCCGACGTCAGGTATTCTTCTTCTTGCTCTGTCTCTACCTCTACTTCTCTTTTCTTTTACTCTATTCCTCTGCCCCGATGTGCTCATCCTTCATTCTTTCTCTGCCACAGCAGACCACTGGTAAGGTCTCTCTAGTCTCCATTGCCTCCAAGTTCCCTCTCTCTAGGCCTTAATGAATCTCTCCAGTCTCCACTCTCTAGATCTATATGTGTGCTTTTCTCAGCTTTGTATTCCTAATCTATTGCATTGTGTTTCTCTACCCTTTGATCTAATCCTGATCTATGTCCTCTGCCCTCATTGTATCTTGCCTTGAGAACATCATGGCATTCTGGCGCCTCTCAGGCGCCATAGTCACCAAGTACAACCATGCATGATCTTTTCTTGTCCGCTAGGCTCTTGCTAGCTCCCACTTCTACAATGACCATCACATCCTATCCATGCATTGGAGACAAGCACATATCATTGAATAATAGATCGACAAGTTTGTCCTAATTCCTAAGTTGTATCTAGAACCGTTAGATTTAAAAAATATAAGAAATTCTCAATTTATGTAGGCCTCTGCTTTTGATAATTACTAGCAGCATGAGCGCGGCGCCATGCCACGCTAGCTACCGTGTGGACCGAAGTGAAAGAGAGGGCAATCCGTCGAAAAGTTTTTTCAAAAAAAATCGGGGACATATGCGTAATTTTGAGAAAACCGAAGGCCTTTTTCGCAAAAAAATCGAGGACCTGTAAGGGCCTATATATCAAAAAAAGGACCCGTACGTAATTTTTAAAAACCGCAGGGTGCTATCCTGCAAAGGATATGAAATTTCGGTGAAGTGGAGGGGTGTTTTCAGAAAAAAAAACCTGGCAGGGACTTTTTTGCGAGAACCAAGGACCTTTACGCGATTTCCAAAAACTCAGGGGGCTTTTCGCAAGAATGCTGACGTGGCTAGCCTCTCTGGCCGGAGAGTCCCCGGGTTTAATATATATAGTATTACAACTAGAGTTTGAGTTACAAACAGGTGAGTTGATATATATGTGCTATGAAGCAAACTCCTTTGATAGACAGGTCGTTTTTGTTCTTCTCCCGGTGCAACTTGCAGATATAAACCATATATATTACCACCACTTAACTGGCCACCCTACTTCTTACAGATGATCGTGACCTCCCACTTTGTTTTATATATAAGTTGCTCTAGTTAGGCTTTTACTTTTGTTTCATATTACAAGTTATTTTATATTTTGAAGACGAATTCGATCACCAGTTAATGCCCCTCATTTAATTGCAATATTTGTTCCTGTAATTACTTTTGTTCTCATGCCAGTACATGTTAAATAGACCGGTTGCATTTGATCATTTTATTACTACCACTCGTATTAATTCATTCACCAATAGCCACTACTACAAAAGAGACTAAATTGGACATTTACATTATAGACGGTTCCTAGTAACCATTTGTGATGTAAGTATCACAAATACAAGACATCACAGACGGTTCTTACTAATACCCATCTGTGATACTTCACAGACGGTTCTTGATATGAACTGTCTGTAATAATGGTAAACATCACAGATAGTTTGTATTAAAAACTATCTATGATATATTTCCCGCCTCGTAATCCCCTAAAATTTCATAATCTCTCGCCTGAATCCGAATAGAATTCAGTTTTGAGACATCTTTAGTAAAACAGGCATAACTTTTGCATACGATATCCGTTTTCGACGTTCTTGTACTTGTTGGAAAGCTAACGATGAGCCCGATTAAAAAATAATTGGTTTGTGCCAGTCACCCTTTAAGACCCTCAAAATCGGCCATCTTTAGCCCCAATTTTGTGTTTTAAGCTTTCAATTTCTGTTTTTGCCAAAATTTTTTATCTTCCCTTCTAAATTTGGGTTTCGTCTCAACTGCAAAGTTGTAGATCTCGTCGAAACCTTTCAAATGAGCATATATATATGCCATATAAAATTTTGCTATTTTATCTTTTGAGATTAGCTATTTATATTTGTACTGATATATTGTCTTTGTGACGCTATTATCATCGACTGTTTTTGTTATGAACTATCTGTGATATCTCTATCATAGACAGTTTATAATCTGAACCATCTGTGATGTCTCGCCACGTCACCGATCCATGGCATATCTCCCAGGATCTCGATCTCACCCAACCCTTCTCTCTGCATCAAATGGTAGGCACCGTTCTCCTCCCCACCTCTCACCCCTTATTAACCCCCTCTCCCCACCCAAAAAACCAATACCACCAGTACTACTTCAACTCGTTTGTGCGTGGCAAGGGTGGGAAGGGGTTCGGTAAGGGCGACTAAAATTTCGCTTGAAGCAAGATGGAAAGGAAGAAGGCAATGGCAAATCTACACTATTCTAAGTCGCCGACATAGAAGCTGTTGATTTTAGCATAGAAGATGAAAATGGTGTTCGTTGCCTTTTTGTTTCTGCTACTTGAAAATTTTCTCGCACCACTTATTTTAGATTGTAGTTTAATGAAGGATGTGTAAGTCTAGTTTGCATTAGCCTAAAATTTCTTATAGTGTAAATATTTTTCTGAATTTGTAACCGTTAAGCTTATTTTTGTAAAATTGTAAGTGTCCTCTTGTGTATGCAGTGTTATGAGTAACCTGCTCGATATCTTGTGATGTTATAATGGTGGATTCTAATCTTAATGGAAATAGAATATGTCGTTGTATTTGCTTGTTTTCAGATGATATAGTTAACATTTCCTGAGGCTAGCCAAAAAATAGAAAAAATTTAGGTATAGAATGAACTATCACAGACGGTTTTATGGTATAAACCGTCTGTGAAAAATTATCACAGACGGCTCAAACCAAAAACTGTTTGTGATGGAGAAGTATCACAGATGGTTCTAGATACCAACCGTCTGTAATACTCACATATCATAGACGGTTAGTAGCTAGAATCGTCTGTGATGTGTGACTATCATAGACAGTTTTTGATTCGAGCCTTCTATGATAGTGTTCTTCACAGACGGTTCCAGTTATAAATCGTCTATGATGTATTTATCATAGACGGCTCACAAACCGTCTGTAATAACCTCTGATTATTACTAACGTATAAATTTAGATGGTTCAAAAAACCATCTGTGATAACAATTTTGAACAGTCTGTGATGACCTTTTTTGTAGTAGTGAGCTAGAATGATTTTGTAGTTTGAAATGGAAGGAGTATCCAACATTCACCAATCAAATTCGAGCACATGAGGATCACACAATAGGTTGATGATGACAACCATGTTTTCACCTTGCATATATGTAGGTGTGTCTAGTAATCATCCAGATGTTTTATTTCAAATAATCATCCAAATTCGTGACCACTAGATTAAGATCCAATAGCTCTCATCATTTCCTCTTACTATATAACCCCTATCCCGACCCCGCCGCCTCCCACCCCGTGCACTTCGCGCCACCCCTCCTCATCGCCCTCTGTGTCGCCCCCTCCTCGTTGCCAGTGCTGCCTCTTCCTCTTGTTGAAGCAGCTCCTTGTGCCTCCCCCGCCACCCTCGCCCGCTCCCCTGCCACCCGCAGCCGACGGCGCCATCGCCGCCTGGAGGCGTTACCTCCTACCCCTTCCCGCCGTGCTGCCCCCGCCCAACCTAATACCCAGTGCCTTCCACAGCCGCCGCCCTCCGGCACTGCCCACCACCCTCCTACCCCCACTTGTTGCCCCAAACATTGCCCACCGCTGGGCCACCACCTACCGGCCTCCCTCTATGCTTGGGGGAATGGTGAACCCTAGGTGCAGGGGACGGGATTCTCCCCTCGGGTCGCTGGAGAGGAGGAAGATGCGTTCGCCAGAGAGGAGAAAGAATGGGTCGCCAGAGAGGAGGAAGAAGTGGTCGTCGGAGAGGAGGAGAAAGGGTCACCGAAGAAGAAGGTCGAGGTGGAGGCACACAAATCTTCGTGCACATCCAAAGGTGAGAAATTTGGATGATTGTTTGAAGAAAATATCCATGTGATGTTTAGTGTCTAATAATCCTCCAGATGTTTTATTTCAAACAATCATCTAGATTTGTGACCCTTCGATTAAGATCCAACGGCTCTCATCATTTTCCCTTACTATATAATCGCTAACCCTAACCCCTATCCCGACCCCATCGCCTCCCACCCCGCGCCCTTCGCGCCACCCCCTCCTTATCGCCTCCTTCTCGTCGCTAGCGCTGCCCCCTCCACTTGTCGAAGAAGCTCCGCGTGCCTCTCCCTCTAGCCCTCGCTCCCTCCTCCACCACCTACGGTCAACGGCGCCCCCGCCACCTCGCTACACTGCCCCTTACCTCTCCCCGCCGGGCCACCCTAGCCCAACCTAATAGCTAGTGTCTTCCACCGGCGCCACCCTCCAGCACCGCCTACCACTCGGCTACCCCACTCGTCGCCCCCACCACCACCCACCGCAGAGCCACTGCCCCCTGGGCTCCCTCTATGCCTAGAGGGAACGGTGAACCCTATGCGCGAGGGTGGGATTCTCCCCTCGGGTCGTTGGAGAGGAGGAAGAAGTGATCGCTGGAGACGAGGAAGAAGGGGTCGTCGGAGAAGAAGGTGGAGGTGGTGGCGCACAAATCTTCACGTACATCTAAAGGTGAGAAATTTGGATGATTGTTTGGAAGAAAATATCCAGGTGATGTTTATCAAAACCCTATATAAAATAGTTAATATATTTGATAGGAAGTAGAAAAGACTAGAAATATATAGCGCATATCATGTATCAAACAATAAATGGTTTCCTTTCTCTTGTGATTGTGGGTGTTGGGTGTTTTGGGTATCAAGAATTCACTTTTACAGCCACTAAGTGTTAGTTCTCTTAATGAGGTAATGGTAAATTTTTTTAGAACAATAATTTGTGCAACTGGTTATATAGAATCGGAATTTATCTAAACTTTTAACTATTGTTTATGACAAATTTCTTGCGGTAAGGCCCTGCTCGGTTGGGCTGAAATGCTGTGGCTTATGGTTTGAAATTGCACTGTAGCGGCTGAAATTTCACTGTAACTGAAGGTGGCTTATTTAGCGTAATTAAAATTAAAAATTTTAAAAATAGAGAAAATATGTTAGCTCATCACGGACAATACAAACGAATACGGGAAAAAAAGAACCGACAAAAAAGCTTTAAAAAAGCCAAAAGTTAGAAAAAGATAAAATTTATAAATAGTGAAAAATAAGCCTGAAGCTGAAGCTGAAATGAGCGGGTAATTTATCATTTGCCGACGGTGAATCCATATATATTATTCCTGCTTAGAGGTTTATCAACATCTTATTGTTATACGTGCTGTCTACGTACTATCAACTTAAGCAAAATGAATCTGATTAATTGCCAAAGGCCAAAAGAAAAGAATAAATAGTTGGGTAAAATAGACCAATAGGGTATATAATTAAATTGAAGCAGCTGGCTAACATAGGTTTCGTTTGATCCATAAATTTTCAGAACAACATGGTGAATTCCTTTTTCCAAAAACTGCAAACCTTACATGGTTTGTCCTTAGAACATCTTCAAAGGACAAAATGTACATGCAAGGAATTAAACTATAACTATATATGACCTCACTAACCATGCTAACCAAGCCAAAGTCGCATATGCATCCTTCAGTAGTCATACAACACCAAATTAATCTAAATATCTTTATTTTAGCCATATGTAGTTGCTTAATTAACTAGCTTACATCTTAAAAAATTGCAAACAAGTATCCTGCTTCTATATATATCACAAAGGCAATATTTTACTCCTGTCGCATTGCAACAGGTGGCCATTGCCTTTCTTTATTTCTTTGGAAAAACTAGGCTAGCTAGGCTGGTCTTTACAAAAAGTAGAAGAATAAGAATGTTTGGTCCTAGGGAATGCTCTAGATATAGATCACAGATCGATCGATGTCTGAGATGAGGATGATGCATTTATTCCATTCTATTTGATTCCCATAATAATGGAATTGCAGGTCAGGATTGGGTGTACAGTTAGAGCATAATTAACCTTGTAGTAACATTGATCACTTGTCATTAAACTTCAGAAACTCTGGCAAGTCCTTGAACTAGGGGTGAAAATGGATCGGATTCGGACGGATATTGCTGTTACCATATCCTAACCCATATTTTTTCTCCGGATTCGGTATCAATCGGATTCGGTGTCGGATCGGTCGGGATTAACCCAATTCGTTTGCACCCCTACTTGTTTATAAGGAATGCATACAAGGCATAAATGGAGTAGGACGACCGACTTGATGTTACTATTTAATAGCTGATGTGGAAGATTTTATTTTACCATTACAAAAGAAAATAAAACGTCAAATAGTAGCACTAACCTGAAATCATACTTGAAGACGTATCGGATTCGGACGGATATTCGGATTCGAACGGATATTGCTGCTACCATATCCTAACCCATATTTTTTTCTCCGGATTCGGTACTAGTCGGATTCGGTACCAATCGGATTCGATGCCGGATCGGTCGGGATTAACCCGACCCATTTTCACCCCTACCTTGAACTTGAAAATTCTTCTTGATATGTAAGCCCATCCTCTTGTTGAATTATCGAAATGTGTGGCATGAAAACATTTCTCCACTCTTTTCCTCTAATTTCCCAACCTGGGTCTGTTACGCTCGGTAGCTGATTAGGCCCCGTTTCGAACGCATGTTTTTTTCCCCCAAATCATTTGAATTGAATTGCTTTCCGTGAAAAATCCTGTGATTTTTTGCTTTTCAATGGTTAGATGATGGGGACGTAGATAGAAGCATTGAATTGTAAGCCGTTCCATGTGAGCATAATATCACTTGTATATGGTATATATCAGCGGGTTAACTTAGGTGTAGGGTTTGCTATATATTTTGTATGATACTGGCCACAGTGCACGAACTAAATTTTCCAAGGCAAAATTAAGTGGAAAATTTGTTCTATAAGCGCCAATGTGCAAGAATATGGCCAGCCTCTACAAGCATCTGACTCAAATTCATAAAGGAATCTGTTCCAAAGGGGGCCTATATATGCGTTTTGAAATTGATCTAAAAACCAATTATCCAAACACACCCTATTATAAACATATTAGGCCCGTTTAATTAGGGCCGGAATGCAGAATACCATAGGGATAGAAAAACACATAAATAGGATAGGAATGGACGTGCAAAACAAAGGATTGGAAAACACAAAAAAAAAAAGAGGAATTGGTGTTTGGATGAAAAGCTGGAAAAAAGTAGGAAATTTTCCATCCAATGTGAGCTCTCGCTTTTTTCCTATGTTTCTCCTATGGAACCATGGGAAAGGTAGTGATCCTTAGGAATTAAAAGGGTGGCTCTCTATGTTCCAAAGGGATAAATAGTACCAATTTATATAGGAATAGGATTCCTTTATTTATCCCATGAAAATCCTTCAATCCAAAGAGGCCGTTAGAATGTGAGAATTTTGTAAAAAATCTTAAAGGAATTATACTGTTTTATGCAAACTTCTTGTGGAACTTATGCGTTGCAAACAAGCCCTTGGAGAAGTATTGTTTCTTAATCTTATCTGCAAATCATAGCACCAGCTGAATTTATCTACAAGATTTTTTTGCAAGGAAGCAGAAGTTGGCCTAGACTAACTAGCAGCGCCAAGTTCCAGGCAGGGGAATGCCATAATCAACTTTCCATTAGAGGAACAGAGTATGGTACAATCTCCTATTCTCACTGAACGGCGAAGAATAAAAGTGTACAGAAAAAGGAAGCTTAAAAAGCTGATGCTATGTGTTAAGTCAGGGCATCTTCAATAGTCTACCTCAGCTACCACATACACCTTGCCACGTTGGAGCATAGGTGAGGTGGAGGGAGCCGTCCATTGCAGGAACGACAATCTTTGCACGCGAACCAACAACCCATGAGACGGCTTCAACACCATTGGAATGGACTCAACCTGTTATGACATGTTTTGTGGAGCTCACGTCTATCAGCAAACAAATGCGGCGGCAGAGACTCACCTCAATGGATGGCATCAATTGGGACTGATGAGGCCATAAGCGCGACCTCACCGGCAACGAGTCCATGACGGTGACAAAGGTGAAGAAGACGTTGGATCTGGATGCTGGCCTCTTAGATCTAGTGGAGGCGTGGTTATCAGAGAAGTGCCGGTGAGCAAAGGAGGCGAGGTGGCTTTGAGAGAGGGAGGGCGTTGATGAAAATGTGGGTAATATTTTAATTCCAAGTTTTATTAAGAGACAAAAATAATAAACTAATGATGTAAAACTCACAACTAACAGCAAGATACTCATTATACTTCAGAATATACACAAGAAAAACAATATAATAACAAAGTCGAATGTGCGCACGAACGACTTACTTGTTAGCCTGATGAAGAATAGGAAGCCGTGCAGACTTGACGCAGTGCAGAACGTAGATGGCGATGTGCAGTGAGCGGTCACGCAGGTGCGCTGCCCAGAAACCTTATTGCCACCCCGTGCAGGTACTCTCTGCGGCAACAGTTTGAAGATAGTCACTCTCCCTCCTTCCAGGTGCACGCGAGGAAAGGTCGACGAAGTTCGGACCGCGAAGTACAACAGCACAAGATGACAGAAGTAAGAGATGCAGCAGTGATGGATCCTCTCTTTTCTATACCTTGGATGTTTCCAGGTATATATAGATATGCAAATTACTCTCTAGTAACTGCCCCATTCAACTGAAATAATTCATCGTAATCGCCAATTATTCACTCGTAACTGAAAATATTTAACCAGTGATTTACCCACTGAAAACTGCCTGTCATCAAACCCAATTAAGTCTCAAATTCAAACGTTTGAATCTTATTCAAACAGAGAGAGTGAGGTGCATGGTTCAGCAAAAATAAAGATGGACTTGGTCTGCCAAGTGGCGCGCCATGTCATGGCACGGTCGCGAGTCACAAGTCACGCGATTTTCACGCGAAAATACGCGAATACGCGCGCGCGCGCGTGTGACTAGACAGAACCCTCCTCATACCGTCTCTATCCATATTCAAGGAGTGGTGATGACTCAACCTTATAAATCAGTCTTCCTCATCTTTCCCTAGCAATATGGTACTAAACCACACATACTTTGGAATTAAGGGAATAGGCCATAATTAAATGGGCCAAGTTTTAACAGGCGCACCGGCGGTGAGAGAGAGGGAGGGCACGCCGGTGGTGAGAGAGAGGGATAGCACGCCAGTCACTTAGATTTGGCCGGCGGCGTTGTCATCGAAACGACGGGTGTTGAGGTGAGAGAGAGGGAGGCATGCCGACGGTAGGAGAGGGAGGGCACGCCGACGGTGAAAGGGATAGCACACCCGTCGGTCAGATTTGGCCAGCGGCGTTATCATTGGAGCGACCAGTGATGAGGTGAGAGAGAGGTAAAGCGCATCGGTTGTGAGAGAGGGAGACCGACGAGAGAGAGGGAGAGCGCGCCAGCAGTGAGAGAGAGGGAGAGCGTGCCAGGCGCTCAGATTTGGCTGATAGTGTTGTTGTCAGAGCTACGAGTAGAGAGTGAGAGAGGGAGGGCACGCAGATGGTAAGAGAGATGGAGCATGTCGGCATGGTTTTAGAGAGGCGATGGGGTAGGATATTAGGAAGGATTATGGTGGGAAGAGGGAGAAGAGCTGACTGATGAGGTTAGTTAGATAAAAAAAATAGAAAAACCATTCGTAAAATATTATAAAGAGAAAAATTAATATTAGAGGTGTTATTTATTATCTCTAGCACACGTGGATAAGCTAAGAGACTTCGTTGAACAAGCCCTCGGTCGCTCCCGGCCTCATGAAATTTTGAGGTGTGCAATTAGCGCCAGCAACAACAAAACAAAAAGCCGAAAAAAATAGGACGCACGCAACCAAAGCGGAGGAGCTCTTGGCAAGGCCGCAATGGCGACCAGGTGCCTCTCTTCTCTCCCCCTCCTCTCCCCCTCCGGCTCCGGGAAGGCCTGCGCTGTGGTCAGGGCCCAGCTGGCCCCCTCCGCCGCCGCGCGCCGCCGTATCCGGACCCACCTATCGGTGGCCACCGGCGGTGAGCAGCAGCTCCTCACGGCCCAGGAGCCGTCCCAGGGTGAGTTCTTGATTCGTGGAGTGGTACGAGATGAAATCCATGTGAAAGGCAGGTCATTTTTGTCTGTATTCATTATCTTGAGGTGATTGATGGACTGTTCCGGTGATGGTTTGCTGTGGTATATATCACTGAATTTGGGGCTCCTATTCCGGCCCAAGTTTGCAGGGAGTAGCAAGTCAAGATTCCAGATCGGTCGGGGATTTTGACGTGCATGTGAACAAGTGATCTGTGGGAACATGTGGTGGATAATTTTGGTGATGCTTACTGGTGGGGGGAAATGTTGTGTTGCTTTAATTTGGGCCTGCTCTGTGTACCAAACCCAAGGTTGCAGATCATATTCTAGAGGCAATTTGTGTTTACCAGTTTGATTGGAGGAGCAGTTTAGCACATAACCTTCAAAATTTCACAATTTGATGTCAATATTTTAGGTATTGTTAAAACCTCGAACCGGAAAATGCTTTCAGTAGCTGGTACTTAATTAGAAAAAAAATGTAATTAGAACTGTTTCAACCAGATTTTGGCTGAACAGACAAAACCAGCCAGGGTTGCTGGCCAGACCAGCCTCAGCCAATAATCGCAATCACAATGTGCATTTTGCTTCGAAATTGGGAGTGCTGACTAGGTTTTTCTTGCATGTTGTTATAGCATAATATGTTAGTACATACAAAATGAATATCTAAGATTCTAAGTGCTATGCAGGCCTTGGCCTCTCTGTACAAGGCAAACTGTCAGTAGCTTAATTTGCGTATTGTCATGGAGTATTCAGCATTCTATCGGCCATAACCAAGTGTATTTGGTCAGAGCTCTGTGATTATCTTCATTCTGAATGAAATCGTTGTCTGATGTTCGATGCAGAACCTGATTATGGAGTTGTTAGCATTCACCATGTCGGAATCCTATGTGAAAATCTTGAAAGGTCAATGGCCTTCTACAAGGACCTCCTTGGTGAGTTAGCTGCCAGTTGTATATGGTGCATGTCTATACTCGCTGCTTGTAAAGTAAAACTGATGTGGTTGATCATTCAGGTCTTAAGGTGAATCCTGCTCGGCCAACTGACAAGCTTCCGTACAGAGGTGCTTGGCTCTGGGTTGGTTCTGAGATGATCCACTTGATGGAGCTGCCAAATCCTGATCCATTGACGGGACGTCCAGAGCATGGTGGACGTGATCGTCATACCTGTATTGCAATCAAAGATGTGTTGAAGTTGAAAGACATCTTTGACAAAGCTGGTATTTCTGAACTCTCTCTCTCTCTCTCTCTCTCTCTCTCTCTCTCTCTCTCGCCTGCTGTGTATACAATGCAATGGCTACAATGGATAAATACCTGTTTTCTCTACATGCTGAGTTCAGTCATTGCTCATTACTGAAATGTCATGGGTAGCACAAAGGTGCCAAGAACTGAAGACACAAGAACCAAAGCAACCTGGATATTTATTCATGGCATCAATACTAGAAAATTGAACTTGTAAATTTTAATATGACATACTGACATGCCAAAACCCATGGATCGGTATTCAGTAGCACAGTATTAGAGATTGAACTTGTAGATTTTACTGTGACATGCCCTTTACCATGCTAAACATCATCATCATATACATATACATATACATATACATATACATATATATATATATACATATATATATATATACACATATATACACACATACACACACACATACATACATATACACATACATATACACACACACTAGCTGAATGCCTGTGCGTTGCTAGTGATTTTTAAAATTTATCATACTACATATTTTAAAACTCACAAATAGTAAATTTTTTTTGAATATGCATAAAAACTTATTTTAAAAGTTTTTAAATCCATCAAGTAAGTCAAAAGTCGTTGATCACACTTCATAGTCATAAGTCAGAAGATATCGACCACACCTTGTGGTCGTAGGTCGGGAGCCCTCGAGCACACCTTGTGGTCGTAGGTCGGGAGCCCTCGAGCACACCTTGTTGTCGTAAGTCGGAAGCCGTTGACCATCGCGCGTGATCGTAGGTTGGGAGCGGTCAACCATCGCTGGTGGTCGTAAATTGGTAGCGGTTGACGATCGATCGTGGTCTTAAATCGGGAGCCTTCGACAATGGCTCATGGTCGTACATCGAAAGCCGACGACCATCGTTCGTGGTCATAAGTCGGAAACCATCGAGAATACCTCGTGGTCATAAGTCGTAACACGTCGACTAACATTCGTAGTCGAAGTCAGGAGGTGGAGTGGTTGTGGGAGGCGGAGGATGCGGGGGAAGAGAAGAGGAGGAGCACAACCCACACGTCGGCCCGACCTTTTTTACGAGGAGCGAAAGAACTATCTACATGCGGATCTGGATGGTTGATCTTTGATCGATCGGCTGAGAAGAGAGGAGGGAGAATGGACCGACGACCACCAACTCACATTTTTATAATAGAATGGAAAGTCTTAATTATGAATGGAAAGTCTTAATTATAATGAAAGTCTTAATCGACTGAGCACCATGATACTCTATTATTTATTATATATATATATATATATATATATATGTATATATATATAGTATAAATAATAGGGGTATCATGGTGCTCAGGCTCCATGATTAAGACTTTTCATTTATAATTAAGACTTTCCATTCATAATTAAGACTTTCCATCCTGATATTATATATCATTGCATTTGCATGAATCTAAACGCAATCTAAAGGTAAGGAGGCTTGGTGCCTGGGCACCCTGGTGTCCCATTTCAGCGTCCTATGTATGTATGTGTGTGTATGTTGACTATATCTGCCTGTACTGTTAATACAATGGAATTATTCAGAGTGAGGTATTGTTATGCCAAAACTGTGTCAATAGGCTAGTGTGGCTATTTTTCTGACAGACATGACAAATAAAACCCCTGTTTGGGTAAATTTATAGATGCCTTGAAAACCTTGTCCTTGGTTTTAGGTACCATTATGTAGCGATCGTTGCAAGCTGTCGACAGGAGGTCTGATGTTATAGTTGACTCGACAGTGATGTTGATCGGATAATCTATCAGATGTCTGGCCAATAGATTTCTTAGGATCTCAATGTATTACATCCACATGACTTTAGTACGACATGAGACTCATGTTCTACTGTTTTTTCATGTTTTGTATTAGAATTTATTTCTTTTAGTTGACACCACTTCACCTGTTAGGCCTTTATAATGTTTAATCTGCATTATGGTTTGTATTATTCAATACGCTAGGCTATCATTAGAGACTGTTAATTGACATCGCAACCTTCCTTTATCCTCCACCGTCTGACAACACGCTGACTTGGTACTACTCAACTGAAATGCAGGAATCAGCTACACACTCAGCAAATCTGGGCGACCAGCGATTTTTGCACGAGACCCAGATGGAAACGCGTTGGAATTCACACAAGTGTAGCAACTGAATGACACATTTTTAACTAGAACAGCTCATAGCCAGAAAGTATTGTACCCAGACCTTGTTGCAGGTCTTGCAGTAGCTACCAAGATCTGGCTGGGGAGAAACTGCTTGTACATATCAGTCAAGTAAATGAGTGTACTACATGATGATGGAATGATAGTAAGGTGTATCTTAGTATCTGTGCATTGAAAATGTTTCCAATATAGTTTGTATTATTCGAGAGCATCGATACTGATAGATGAATCTTGTAAACTCTTTCCAGATTGCTGTACATACATTAAACTTGTTACTTGCCTACTACATCTATTGTTCTGGTGTTTGATACCTAATGTCATCCTTATTTTCTGATCATTTCGAAAATTGTTAAGAG
Organism: Dendrocalamus sinicus; assembly: GCA_036346575.1. Lineage (NCBI taxonomy): Eukaryota > Viridiplantae > Streptophyta > Magnoliopsida > Poales > Poaceae > Dendrocalamus > Dendrocalamus sinicus. The sequence goes on along the minus strand of CM070654.1, from coordinate 5,949,638 downwards.
CATGATATCAGTGTCAGTGCCTTCTAAACTTGGTTTAATTGCTGTATCAGATTGTTTTCTTCTTGAAGGAAACAACCTGGCTATTTTCTGACATTGGTTAATCCAGAGATCGACCTAGTAAAATAAAACCAGATACGAGCATACAATGAAGAATGTTCTGACATGAGTGTCAGACTGTCAGTGCCTTCTAAACTTGCTTGCTGCATCAGCTGGTTTTCTTTTTAATACAAACCACCTGGTCATTTCAGACATTGGTTGTTTCAGAGATTTAACTACTAAAATCAAACCAGACGTGAGCACACACTGAAGAATTTTCTTGTTCAATGACGATGAAAACGCTGTACATGTTTTTCAGGTTACAGTACAGTCTCGCAGATCATGACATATTGAGATCGTCTGGATCTTGTCTTAAATCTTTTCTAGACGATGATTGAAATCCTAGAGAGTAAAGAAGAACAGGAGAAATTGAGATCCTCTGGATCTTGTCTTCGAATCTTTGTAGAGCATGGTAAAATCCTAGAGAGTAAAGAAGAACATGAGATATTGAGATCCTCTGGATCTTGTCAATCTTTTCTAGACCATGATTGAAATCCTAGAGAGTAAAGAAGAACATGAGATATTGAGATCCTCTGGATCTTGTCTTCGAATCTTTGTAGACCATGGTCAAATCCTAGAGAGTAAAAAAAAGAACTGCTCGCTTGGGTTGGAGGGGTTTCAAAGGAGTTTTGGAGGATCTATACTGTCCTGCAAATTAAATGCCTGCGGAATTCTTATAAAATTCCTAATCCTACCAGACGTGGCATAATAGACAAAGTAAAACCATATCAGAAAACTGTACGTTCTCATCTAGGAGTCTTCCATGGCTTTATAGAACTAGAAGATCATCATTAGATCACATTATTCCCCGTGTCGTGGTACACAGACAAAAACCTAAGTTTGATACCCAGGCCGGGGATAGCCACCTAGAAGAAAGAGCCGCCGCCGTGGAGGAGGTCGTGCGCGATCCTGTCTCGCTCCTGCTCGGCGTCGACGGCGACCAAGTCGTCATCGTCGACGAGCTCGTAGTGTTGGAAATCAGCCCCGGATCAAGCTATCTCCTAAACGCGCACACACTCTGGTGGACGCACAAACACACACGGGAGAAGAAGAGAGGCACAGGAGATGACCTTGTTTTGTTGCTGCACAAAACCGCACAGCTTTTCTGCTCCCCTTTCTTTTTATTCTACTACTCACTCTGAGTACAAGACTTAAAACAACTATTTAAAGATGCTGCAATTTTTTTTGTATAATCTATTTTTTATTCGAAATTAGAGAAATATACCTGCGAGAAATTTTTTTACAAAATAGGCTCCAGTCGCCCAATAGAGAGCGGCTGGAGCTAATCATCTAACCGGGAGGCGACACGTGAGGAATATGGCAACGGTTGGGCGAATTATTGATGTCTCCCGAGCGTTGGGCGACTCGAGTTTCAGTCGCTATACAGTTGGGCGACTGGAGTTTCAGTCGCCCAACGCCCGGGCGACAAGGGGGGTTTAAGGCAGCACGCTCGGCCGTCGCACTATTCCTCATTTTTTTCATTCGCTCGGCGCCTAGAGAAGAAAGGAGAGAAGAAGAGAAAAGAAGAGGAGAGGAAGAAGGGGAAGAAGAGGAGGGGGAGAAGAGGAGAGGGAGAGGAGGAGGAGGACAGGAGAGGGAGGAAGGAGGAGTGGGAGCTATGTCATCCATTCAGATTGTAGATATAGAAAATTTAGTACAATTTTTAATACAGAAATGTTAGTAAAGAAAGTTTTAGTATACATTTTTTTAGTATGGAACATTTTGAGTACAGAAATTTTAGCACAATTTTTAGTATAGAAAGTTTAGTATTGTGCGATGTTATTTGATATGTCGCAAAATAGAAACATATATGCAGGCCGACATCAGCAATGGCAATAGCCACTACATTGAGAGTGCATTACGGTACTGGAACCGTTCGTGAAGGTCCAAATGGTGTGGATTTGAGCGGTTTTCCGCAAGTCACTCTAGTACATCCGGATGGCGAGAATGCTCGGATCGTAGATGTGCTGCATTGGCTGACCCAGAGTTTTTTGTTGGACCCCGAGGTGTGCAGCATCATCGTGCAAGGGCTGTGAAGCTGGTCTCCCACGGACATTAGATGGGAGTTGAAGACATTGGTGCGCACTGCTGTGTGGAAGGGCTTTGTGCAAGGGTGCGGTGTTGTGGATACGAGTGTGTCCTGCTTTGTGCAACCGTGCTCACTAGAAGCTGTACAAGGTCATGCGTCCGCCCTTACTCTGGGAGGTGCTAGCAACTCGAGCGGGCCGCATGTTGGCGAAGATGATCAATTTGCTCGTGATAAAGCCGATGCGGTACATGAAGGAGAGGTACAATGGTCAAGCCATACAGAGGGAACTGGACAAGCCGACGAAGGGGGGCATATTGAGTACATCGTTCAGCCGATGGACTGTGATGACTAGAGGGCATGAGCTGAAGAGGAAGCTGTACAGGACGACGACAGTTCAGATGAGGATGAAATTCCTATCCCGCAGGAATGGAACCAGTTTAACGTTGAGAGTGTTTCTGCACATGATGAGCATGAATCAGCGTGAGAGTATCATGAGACAGAGATTCGGTTGCATTCTATGTTTGCTGACAAGGCAGCACTGCAGGATGCCATCAAGCTGTGAGCTCTTTCAATGCAGCGGATATTTCGTGTCGTGAAATCAAGCTAGGAGCAGTACATTGTGAAGTGTAAGCAGGCTGGTTGTCCTTGGAGGGTGCACGCACGTAGACCCAAGTATGAGACTCACTGGATTATGTCAAAGGTGGAGCCACACTCTTGCATTCTCAACAGTGTTTTAGCGAGGCATCGTAACCTAACGTCCACCTTTATAGCCAATTTGATGTACAGAGAGATAGTGGAGAAGAAAGACATGGATGCCACGCATATCGTGGCAGTTATCGAGAATAAATTCAAGTGCAAGATTAGCTACGTGAAGGCGTGGCGTGCCAAGCAGAAGGCGTTGGAAAAACATTTCGGGTCTTTCGAGGCGGCATACGACAATCTTCCTCGTATGCTTAAGGTGTTGTAGGACAGGAACCCGGGAACGTATATCGCCGTGCAAGACAAGCCGTCCACAAGTCCACCAGGATATGCGATGTTGCAGAGAGCCTTGTTAGCATTTGGTGCTTGCATGGAGGCATTCAGGCACATGCTGCCAGTGATCTCAGTTGACGTGACCTTTTTGACAGGCAAATACAAGGAGCAGATTCTGACGGCCATAGGCGTTGACGACAACAATCAAATATTGCCTCTGGCCATCGCATTCGTGGAAAGTGAGAATTATTAGAGCTGATTGTGGTTTCTCAGACATGTCAGGGTTGGAGTTGTCGGCACTCGTCCTGGTATGTGTGTGTAATCCATGATCGCCACGCCGGGATTTTAAAGGCTATAAGAAAACTTCAGGAAGACTCCGATGAGCCCTTTTCTTAGCCGAACATGAGGAGCATTTGTGACTTAGGGGCTAACTTTTCAAGCAATTTCTGAAACAACCTTTGATGAAGCTATTCAAGAGGCTGGCTATGCAGAACCGACAAAGGAAATTTGATGCTTTGTGGGCGTTGTTGAATGAGCACACCAGGAGAACATCGACGAAAGGAGCAAGGGGCCGGTCATTCCTGAGGTGGCACAACCGCAATGCTTGCCAGCACTCGATGAGTCTAACCCAGCTTGTCCAAGAAGGAGGAGCTCATGAAACATCAAGTGCTTCTCGCAGTGGATCGAGGGAGAACCATTGGAGAAGTGGTCGCTGTTGCACGACACGGATGGCGCAAAGTACGGCATAATGACAACTAATCTTGCTGAGGTGTACAATTGGGTTCTCAGGGGCCTCCATTCTCAGCCCCTTGTCATCATCGTAGAAGGTGTTCTTCACAGCACAATCGGCTATTTCAGGGAGAGGCACGCGAATGCTGCACTTCATGCGGCCAATCCTCGAGCCATGTATTCGTCGAAAATTATGGCATACATGGAGACGAAGGCACAGAAGGGTCAATTGCACACAGTGCAGGTCATGGGCAACAGGGAGCATCGTTTCGATGTGATACTCCGTGATAGAGCCGGATTTGGGACGGCTTGTTCCCTTGTTACCCACGAAGTATGCCTCGGAGATCATGCAAACGAACCTAGCTGCACGTGCAACAAGCTGAAGCTGTTACACAAGCTGTTGCACAGAGACATGACATAAGAAAGCAGCTTTGCGTAGTGACATGACAAAAGAGGCCAGCTTTGCGCAGTGACATGACATAAGAGTGCAGCTTTGCGCAGGATATGACAAAACGGGACAGCTTTACTCAGTGAGATGAAAAAAGAGGTCAGCTTTGCGCAATGACATGACAAAAGCAGGCAGCTTTGCACGGAGACATGACAAAAGAGGCTAGCTTTGCATAGTCACATGGCATGACGACGCAGCCTTTTGCCGTGATATGGCAGCATAACTCATCTTTACTCAGTGCCAGAACCACATGCACCAGCTTTATACGTACGAGTAGAGAGAAAACGAACCCTATAAATTGGTGTACATTCCATTTCCCAAGGAACATTGCACTTCCAAACCCCACACTACACTACGCTTCCTTCACCGCACTGGGATGGACAAAATTCAGCAGAAGCAATGGGACAAGATGGTGAAGCAATGGGAGGAGACCCGCGACCTAGCATGGTCAGCTGCCGCCCGCGATGAGAAAATAAGGGCTATTGCGGCCCGGGTAGAACAAACACAGCGTGCTACGAGGTCAGCTCCCCGCAATGAGGCGCCGCGTAGCAACAACTCCATCCCGAACGTTCCCACCGAGCGTTCGCCGCAACTCCCACCTAAGGGGGAGACAACCCCCTTTGTTGGTGTGGGGACATGTGTAAGTTCTTCAAGTCTAAGCACCGCATCAGCCTAGGTATGCATTATTAGGATTGCGCAAATGTAGGAACCCAGATATTAACATTCAGATTCCTCTGTGATTCCACCGCACTATTCTCTGGATCAGTAGATAGTGCTCACAGATTACAGTTCTGATTATCAAAGTACATATCATGTGGAAGCGTAAATATAGTAGTAAACTTACTCATGGGCCGGTTAGACCGAATTCATTAAATTGCAGCAGTGGAAGAACGAAGCATACAGATGGGACCTTCAGGACATGCCCACAGGCAGCCAACTGGAGGTTCGCGACCTAGCCCTTGACATCTTCATCTTCTCTGCCAGCTTGTCCAATCTTGTTGCTGAGGCGAGGTGATTTGATTCCTGATTCTGAATTTTGTCGCGAAAGCGAGTGTGAGCACTCCAACCCCGTGCTCCGCGAGCCAATACACAGAATATAAATAAATAGTATGCATGGCTTAACAAAGGAGAGGCTCGGGTTGTTTTATTCGCCATAAAATGCGTCTAGTAGCATTTCTATTATTATATCATATTGTTGTTTTTGTGATCTAAAGACTCCTCACCGCAAATGACATCATTGACTTAATCCACAAAAAACTCACGCTCTTTATTAACTGCTGTCTAAGACTCCCAACAGCGATTGCCATAATCGACTTAATCCACCAAAGACACACTTCCCTTACTGATTGCTCTCTAAACTCCAAACAACATGTGTCATCCTCTATTCAATCCACCGATCATATTCTTTCTGCATTGGTTGCTGTCTAAAACTCCAAATAGCGAATATCTTCATTTATATAATCCACCAATCATGCACTCATTGCTGCCTAAGACTCCAAGCAGTGAGGGTCATCCTTTATTTAGATCCACCAATATCTTTTGTATTCTAAAATCCAATCTTGTGGTTGCTAATCATCAACTCTTCATTTCTAAATTCTAATGACTATCCAACAAAATTGCTTTTAAATTCACCGAAATCCTTCGCATCGGGACTTCCTAATAATTCAATCCTTTTGTTATTGATCCAAAACCATAATTTGTTCTCCCAATAATTAATCTTATTTTCTACTATCTATTTCTAACTAATTCACTAATATACATCCCCAAGAATATTAATGATCAAGTCTACGACTCACTAGTATACATCCACCAAGAATATCAATGATTAAGTCTACGACTCACTAGGATACATCCACCAAGAATATCATTGATCAAGATTATAATCCAATAATTGTTATCATTCCTCCAACATTCCTATAAATTTAATTCATCCACCTAGTATTTGATCCAATCCTGTTAATCCCATTACTGCCATCATCTTCCAAGAATTTATATTAGTTATCAGTGTTGTAATCCCGCAATTACCTTTGCATCCCTAATACTCCAAAAATCATTTAAATCATCTATCTAACCTATATACTCATTTAGACTCCACCAAATTACTTCTCCCAGATCCCACACTATCATTTCCTTTTTATAATCGACCTGAATCCACCAATATCTTTATGTTTTTACCACAAACTTCCATCTCCTTTACTCACGACCCTGTTTATTCCTCCCATATTTTATTTTGTAAGAATAGAATGCTACTATTTGAAATACAATACATAAAATTTCCTGAGACCTAGCAGCTTTGGCACAAAACATAATGTTCAAGGAATATTAACATGATTTTCCATGCATATGGCATCACGCCATATGCCTAATAACACCATAATTTTGCCATACATATGGCATCACACCGTATAACACCTTTCAGCGTTATAGCCGCTTAACTTACCACTGGGACAACACCCAGGACAACTCAATCAGGGCTTTCCACTGCCCTTCACTTTTCCATCCCACCCACAAAACATTTTGAAATAGAACTATATCTGGTTAAGTTCCCATGTCCGCCCATGACCGTGGGCACGGCTATTCGAATAGTTTTGACTCTGCAGAGTTTGCACACTTTACCCACAAGAGACAGTTCACTCGTTGCCCCGCACAATTCCTTAGTTACGCGGTTAAGCCAACCATCACAGTAACCGTTCAACGTACCTCGCCCCTTCCATCATCTCACCCCTATGAGCTTGGCCTGCTTGCGGCAGGTCTCATAGGTTGTGCGGGATGTCCCCCTTCTGAACGTCTAGCAGCTGGCTACCCGCACTGCTAGCACGCCACAGCGGGACTTCACCCTCCGCGGATGCCCCATTCAAGCCGTCACACTGACTGCCACTTGCACTACCTCACCTCCTCCACCTATGACGATGACTTTTGGGGTCCGGTAAATCTACTAAGCCAAGTTGTACTTTACAGACTTGTGGTTGTACTTGTTTTACACAGGAGGTCATGACAAGATTCGGTCCTTAGGGTTATCTGGGCGGTTCTACCACAAACCACACTCTCGTGCACACCTGCACAATACCCCCGAACCATCCGTCCAGATAAATAAGCAATTTGAGGTTTTTGGGAATATAAAATAATCATATCCAACATACACCAGTCATTACCACCATGACTGCCCAACCAATTTTTCTCATGATTAAAAGTGATGCTTGGCGCTCTCGCACCCATGAGTACCTAAACAATACTGAGCATGGCATATAAATTACGGACTTATTTTTGAAAGGTTACTATTGTAATTTTGCTAGGGCGACAAAGTTCACATAATCAAGTAATCCAAAGGATGTGTAATATTATTCAAGGCAAGCAATTGGGCATATAACTAGAATCTTAAATTAAACATGTATTTGCATATAAAATAACAGCATGCAGTTTGATAATTTAAACCAAAGTAATTTGCAGAAAATGTAGGTTCAACATGATCAAAGTATTGACTTGCCTGGCGCGGTTTACGCGGTCTTGAGCTCACACGATGCTTTCTCTTGAGCTTCTATTCTTCATCTTCACTTCGAGCTTGATCTCGCTTGATCCGTGAAATCTTCAGGACTCCAGTTTCTAATTACATGGTAAATGACTGAATCCAAATAAAAGCAAATAACTAAAAGATCCAAATAAATCCGAATAAACTTAATTTAGATTTATTATAAGTTAATGAGTGATTCGGGTGATTTGAGGCAAGGTTGGTGGTAGAATGCGATGAATTGATCTTTTTATTAATAGATTCTTTTATTATCTCTGTATTTACCAAGGAAGTTTTATGAGTCAGATTAGACCTATGCGCTGATAGATAATCTTAAGCTTATTATCTTCTTGCATGGTATTAATTTGTACTTCGCAAGAGCATTAACCCTGATCTAGGGGTTCATATATCATCTTTAATACCCTGCATTCTAGGCTAGGGGTTAGTCGATTTGTTAATAATTTTCAACCTTATTCACCTGATAGTTATATTTATTACAGTCTTCTGTACACGTCACGTACCTATAGTTTAGTTAGTAACAGCTCTACACCTCAATTTATTTAATGGTTATTTGTGAAGGTATTCTCATGGCCTTTTAGAGATATAGGAACGATAGTCACACTTTAGATGGTTAACTTTTGTATCACTTAATTATTTAATGCTTTTGTTGTGCAAACAGTTTTTACCATATATTCTACAGGCATATTTCAATATTCATCCATAGTCATTTTATGGGGAATGTTAACCCAAATACCAACTCTCATTTCACTGCCATTATTAACTAAACCCAGCGTTCAGATTTGTTTATCGAAGACGTACTAAGGATAGGGTTTATATTATAAATCATGACCTTCTAACTTAAATGTGTATTTCTTTTTAAATGGTTTTGGCCTATTGTTTCATTAATTTTTATGATGCTCCTTGATTTTGTCCTTTCAGTAGCTCTACCACTGAGATTAATGGCTGCATGTTAAATATTAGGGCATAAATTTTTAATTGTAAGTAAGGATAATCTTTACTTTTAAGGTCCTGCTTTTATAGTTATGCATAATATCTAATTTATTTCTCGTTAACTTTATCTGGAATATCTTTTTAATTTACATTTGAATACTCAACTAAAGTCATCTTTTATTAGTGACTTTAATTAATAGCTAGTCTTTACTTAAATATTCAAGTCATATATATGATAATTAGTCCAATATGAAATCTTAATAATCCTTGTAAGATTTTATTAGCTTCCATGGATTAGTTTCAAACTTTTCCTTGATTTCTCCTAATTGAAACGGATTAACAAAATAAAAATGGAAATGAAAAAGGAATGCACCGGCAGGGAATCGAACATGGGACCGGTGGGTTTAGTGCTCGCTTGGCTAGTCAGCTGGGCATTTGGCTCTTATCGGTTTTATTGGAGGGAGTAATGTAGAAAAGCAAACAAATGGATGGGGACCAAAACAGAGCATGCCGGCGGCGCTCGGGCCTGGCTGTGCCGGCGATAGGCGGTGGCCGGAGAGGCTGGGGAAACCGGGAAAACGAGTTCGGGCGGAGGTGGGGAGGCTAATGTGGGAGGTGCCGCGGCCCGGGGTGGCGCCAGGAGAGGTCGACGGCGCCGAGAGCGGCCGGCGGCGAAGGTGGAGCGGGGCGGTGGAGCCGGAGTGAAGGGGAGGGGGAAGTGAGGTGTGCAAGAGCATGAGGGAGGTGGGGGCATGCTTACCACGAGGTTGGCTGAGCGGGGAAGGGGCTGAGGCGAGCTAGCGACGACGACCTGCGTCGGCGCGGGCAGGCTCGCGGTGCCGGCGAGTTGGGGTGGAGGAGGAGCTCCGGCGTCGGTTGGAGGAGGTTCGTGGCGGCGGGGGGTTGCTCCTAGAGTGTGGAATCGGTCGACGGTGCTCCGGAAAAGAAGCGGCGACGTTGGAGGCGCATTCGACCAGCGGTGAGGAAAACCGGCCGTGCGGCGAGTCGGGAGCACCGCAGTCCGATTAACATGGAGGGGATGTACACGGGGAGCGGAGGAACGCCGGGACGTGGTCGGAGTGGTGGAGGTTCGCCGGAACGGCCGGGGCGGCGAGAAGGCGGCAACGGCGGGCTCACGGGCAGAAATGAGAGAATGAATAGGGGAGGAAGGGGAAGGAGTGCGGCTCGGGTCTTAAAGGCGAACACGCGCGCGAGAGGGGCAGAGCCGGGGCGGGGGAGTGTGGACTGCGGTGCAGAGACTGGGCGCATGGCTCGGCGAGCGGAGGGAACTTGACGGGCAGCGCCTGGCGATGCGGCAGGCGGCAGGGAGCGGCGAAGTGACAAGGCGAGCACGGGGCTCGAACGTGCAGCAAAGTCAGAGGGAGGCAGGGCTGCGGCAGGTGCATGATGGCGCAGGGAGGGAGGGAGGTGTGGACATTGCTCAGCCATGGAAGAAGGGAGGAGGAGGGAAGAGCCAGCGGGCCTGTTCTTTTCGGCTGCGGCTTATGGCTTTTGGCTGAAATTTTTGAATTTTGGCTATTTACGGTACAGATTACGGAGAGACAGATACTCACTTGCGATTTTGGTTGGTACAGATGTTTGGCTTTTAACGTGTAGATCGTTTAACTTATAGATCCCGTCTTAAGAAAATACTCCGTTTGAAAGTTAGCTACTGTAGCAAAAGCCAAAAGCCGCCAGCTTTTGACTTAAAGAACAGGCCCAGTGCGCTGAGGGAGAAGAGAGATCGGGACAGGGGCCAGGGGAGGAAGAGGGCCCAACGGCCAGAGAAGGAGATCGGAAGAGGGGAAAGGAGAGAGAAAGAAAAGAGTGGGCCCACATGGGAGAGAAAAGGAAATGGTAAATTTGAATTTTTAATTTAAATTTATTTTTTTACCCTTAAGATTATTGCTCTCTGTTTTTGCCTGACATTTGAAATTTAGAATTTATTGACTCTCGGGTTTTCCAAAATTTTAGAATTCAAGATTTTGGGATCTCCGGTTCAATTATTTAAATGAAAGTTTTTGCTTATCGGTTTGAGTTTAAAAATTGAATGTTTGTTTGGATTTAAATGTAATTTTACAATTAGTTTAAAATTTGTAATTTCTTGTTTTAGATCATTTCCACATCTTTCAGTATTTATATGATCATTACTTGCACTTGGGATCATTTCTGATTGCAAGTTTCCATAACACAAAACCCAGAAAATTCCAAATAAATATTTAGAACAATTTGAATACCAGCAACTTGCAAGAAAAATTTTAAAAATTCCCTATCTTTGAATATCTGAAACTTGGGATGTTACAGCAAACTACTCCAGTGACTACCTCGACCGCCGTCTAGACACCGCAACCTATCGGCAACCGGTAAGGATCACGTGCACCATTTTCTCCTACCTTTTCTCCTTCACAGCACGCACTAACAATCTCTCCCCTGTATTTACAGTTCCTGGAACCCCTATGTGCCTACCGCAAATGGATCGATCTTGAGATCTATCAGGAACCCAGATTTTGCAATCTGGATTCCTCTGTGATTCCACCGCACTATTCCCTGAATCAGTAGATAGTGCTCACAGATTACAGTTCTAAATATCAAAGTACATATCATGCGGAAGCATAAATATAATAGAAGACTTACTCATGGGCCGATTAGGCCGAAATCATTAAATTACAGCAGCGGAAGAACGAAACACACAGGTGAGACCTTCAGAGCATGCCCACAAGCAGCCAACTGGAGGTTCGCAACCTAGCCCTTGACGACTTCATCTTCTCCTCCATCATAACCAAAAGTGTTGCTAAAGCATAGTGATCTGATTCCTGTTTCTGGATTTGTTATGAGAGCGAGTGTGAGCACACTAACCACCATGCTCCGCGAGCCAATACACAGAATGCAAATAAATAGTATGCATGGCTTATCAAAGGAGAGGCTCGGGTTATTTTATTTGCAAACAAATCGCTTTTGGTAGCATTATTATTTAATCAAAGTGTTATGGTTGTTACCTAAACTCCACACAACGATTGCCATAATTGACTTAATCCACCGAAAATACACTTTCTTTGTTGGTTGCTGTCTAAGACTCCAAACAGCGAGTGACATCATTTATCTAATATCACTTAGTTAATCCACCAATATCTTTTGTGTATACTACATTCCTAACAATCCAAATCCTCTTGTTATTGATCCACAACCATAATTTGCTCTTCCAATTACCAACCTTATTTTCCATTATCTATCTCTAACTACTTCAGTATTATACCTCCACCAAGAATATCAATAATCAAGCCTACAATTCACTAGTATACATCCACCAAGAATATCAATAATCAAGCCTACAATTCACTAGTATACATCCACCAAGAATATTATTGATCAAGTTTATTATCATACCTCCAAATTCTCAATAATTTAATTCATCCATCCAGCAATTGATCAAAGCCTATTAATCCCTTTATCGCCAACATCTTCCAAGAATTTATACTAGTTATCAGTGTTATAATCCAGCAATTACCTTTGCACTCCCTAATTTTCCAAAATCATTTAAATCATCAACCTAGCCTATGTATTCATTTAAGATCCACCAATGTATTTATCCCAGAATTCACTCTATCGTGTCCTTTTTATGATCGACATGAATCCACAAATATCTTTATGTATTCATTACAAACATCTATCTCCTTTACTCACGACTCTATTTATTCCCCCTTGTATTTTATTTTGTGTGGATAGAAGTGCCATTATTTGAAATATAATACATAGAAATTTCCTGAGACCTAGCAGTTTTGACCAAGACATAATGTGTAAGAGAATGCAATCATAATAGTGATCCAGATTCCATCCACCGTTACATGGTCTCTGCACCATATGCCAGATCTTCAGCGTTATAGCCACTTACATTACCACTGGGACGACACCCAGGACAACTCAAATCAGGGCTTTCCACTGCCCTCTACTTTTCCAATCCCAACCATAAAGCATTTTGCAATAGAACTATATCTGGTTAAGTCCCTATTCCGCCCTTGACCGTGGGCACGGCTATTCGAATAGTTTTGACTCTGCAGAGTTTGTACACTTTCACCACAAGAGACAATCAACTCGTTGCCCCATACGATTCCTTAGTCGTGTGGTTGAGCAGACCATCACAGTGACTTTTCAAAGTATCTAGTCCCTTTTGTCATCTCACCTTATGGGAACCTGCCCACTTGCGGTGGGTCCCATCTATGCACGGGATGTTCCCCACGGTTACTAGCGTTATTCGGGCTCCACTCCCCTCAGCGTTAGTACGACTGGGAAACTTCATCCTCCACTCGGTGTTCCTTTAGGCCTTATCTTGCCCTTGCGTATCCACTTCTATCCCCTATCAGTGAGATGAGTCCGGGAATTTCGATAAATTTACTTAGCCAAGTTGCACTTTGCAGACTTGTGATTGCACTGTTTTACACAGGAGGTCATGACAAGATTCGGTCCTTAGGAGTACCTGAGCGGTTCTACCACACTCCACAATTCTGTGCTTCCACTGCACCACATACCAGCCCCCAAACCATCCGCTCAGATATTGAAGCAAGTTGGGATTTTTGGGAGCATAAAATAATCGTACTAACACATACCAGTCATTCCCACCATGACTGTCCAAACCAGTTTCTCATGATTGAAAATGATAATGATGCATAGGGCATTTCAACGCCCTTGAGTATCTAAGCAGTAATTTTGAAAAGTTTCCATTATAATTTTGCTAGAGTGACATGGTTCACATAATCAAGTAATCCAAAGGAGGTGTAAGGTTATTCAAGGCAAAAAATGGGCATATAACTAGAATCTTAAATTAAACATGTATTTGTATATAAAATAACAGCATGCAATTTGATAATTTAAACCAAAGTAATTTGCAGAAAATGTAGGTTCAACATGATCAAAGTATTGACTCGCTTGGCGCGGTTTACCGCGGACTTGAGCTCACACGATGCTTTCTCTTGAGCTTCTACTCCTTATCTTCACTTCGCTCTGACCACGCTCGATCCGTGGAAACCTTCAGGACTCCGGTTTCTAATTACATGACAAACAACTGAATTCCAATAAAAGCAAGTAGCTCAAAAGTTCTAAATAAATCCAAATAACTCAATTTAATTTTATTATGAGTTAATGGGTGATTCGAGTGATTTGTGGCATGGTCCGTGGTGGGGTATGATGACTTGATTTTACTAATAATATCTTTTATTATTTTTGTATTTATCAAGGAAGTTCCATGAGTCGAGACGGACATGTGGGTAGGGGTTCCAGAGATGACGTCTATGACTTTTAGCTTACTGGATTAATTCATATCACTAGTAATTTGATATGTAGCATTTTATGTGAAATGTTAATCTAAACACCACTATTATTATTAACTAAGTCTTGCGTTAATTTGAGATTTATTTATCGGTGATGTACTAATGGTGGGCTTTATAAATCATGACTTTTTAATTTAAACATATATTTCTTTTTAAATGGCTTTGGCATATCACTTAATTTTATGAAGCTGCTTGAATCATCATTTAATCGAATCTACCCTTAAGATTTATGGCTGCAGGTCAAATATTATGGCATATATTTAATTATAGTTAAGGGTATTCTTTTAATTTAAAGTCTCGCTTTTTGTAGGTATTACCCCATTCAATTTATTTCCTTAATCTTAACCTTGGATGTATTTTTAATTAGGTTCCTTATTAAATTTGGACTTTAAATAAAATCACATTTTATTAAGGCCTCCGATTGATAATTAGACCTAAAAAAATATTTAAGCTATATTAGTTGCTCATATAATAAAGAATCAAATATCAAATCTTAAGAATCCTCATTTTATATCTTAATTAAATTTATTAGCTTTTCTAAATTATTCTCAGAGTTTCCATGATTTTTCTTTACTTGATATGGACCACAAAAACTAGAATAAAAAGAGGCGGAGATAGTGCAGCCGGCCGGACTCGAACCCGGGACCTGGGCAATGGGGCTAATGCATTAGCTGGGCTAACCAAGTGGGCGGGAGCCTTTGGCTGACATAGAAAGGGGTGGCAAATTAAAAGAAGCATCGTGCGGACAGGGCACCAAAAACAGAGCATGCCGACGCAAATGGGGCTGCGGCAGCGCTGGCGAGAGGCGGCTAGGGAGGAAGAGATGACCCACAAAATGGGTTGTCCGGGGAACGGGGAAGCTTGGGGTGGTGGCTAATCGGCCGGAGCGGCTGCGCGGTGGGTGGAAGATGACGTGGGGCGGCCGGCGGCGAGGTGGGAATGGGGCAGCGGCGCCGTGATGGAGGGGAGGGGGTTTTTGGCAAGCACGGGAGCTAGAAGGGGCTAGGGTGAAGCTTACCAAGGAGTTTGCAGAGCGGGAGATGCGCCTAGGGTAGCTGGCAGCGGGGCCGGGGAGTGGCGCGGTGGGGCTCACGGTGGCGGCGAACTTTGGGGGAGGAGGAACTCCGGCGGTGGTCGGGGGTGGTCCGTGGTGGCGAGGGGGTGCTCCGGGTGCATGGAATCGGAAAAGCACGCGCCGTGGAGGGAGAATCGATGGCGGTGGCGCGGAGGGCAGTGGCGGCCGGCTCTCGGGCGAAATGAGAGATTGGGAGAGGAAGGGGGAAATGCGGGGTAACAAGGGAGGCTGGGCGGCGACTTATAGTGGCAGAGAGCGGGGAGGGTGCAGCTGATCGGAGGACCGGGCAGAGCGAGGGAAGGACCAGGCGGCGGAGGGGAGGAGCTGCGGGGTAATGTCCAGCGCGGGGCTCGGGGCGACACGACTGAGCAAGCGGCGCGTGGCAGGGGGGCAGTGCTGCAGAGCAAAGAGATGGCAGGCGCGTGGAGGGGATGGGACGAGTGGCGCGATGCTACCTCACGGACGCGCGCGCAGAAGGCTGACAACAGTGCAAGCGCAGACGCACGGGGGAAGAAGGAAGGGAAGAGAGAGAGGGAGGGGAGGCGGTCCCGCGCTGCAGAGAACTGGGACGGGGGCCCGTGGCCAGAGAGCGAGAGTGGAGGGCCCGCGCGCAGGGAAAAGGGGCGGGAGGAGAAGCAATGGGCCGGGCCGTTCGGCCGGCCGAATGCACTCTCTTTTCTCTTTTTTTGTTTGTTTAGTGTACATGTATACATATGTGTATATACAAGTAGATATATACACATATACCATATATATATTTTTACTCATTTCTATTTTTGTATAGGCACCTATATATTTATTTTATTTATTTGTACATTCATTTTATATACATGTATATATATATATATATATTTCTTTATGTCTATTTTGGTATACATATATATACCCATTTTTCTATTATACTTTTGTTTACCATGCTAGTCCTTTTGGTATATATATTTGCATATGTTTTGTTTATTTATTTTTGGTTGCCCTTTTATAATACTATTTTCCATATGAAATTTTATACTTCAATTTGAATCTCGCCCTCCTTATGTTGGATTATATTTTCAGCTTTTGAATTCAAGTTTATAGATTTCTTTTACTTCCACATTTTCTTTTATTCTAGTCTTATTATTATTATCATTGTTATGATTATTATTATTTTTGAAACCTTCTTCGAAATTTAAGAAGCACCTTAAAAATCCAAATTTCAAGAAAATACTTTGCGCAAATAATTCAAAAGCTAGCTTTCATTTTCAAGATTTAAATTTTTGGGATGTTACAAGATCCACCCTGAGGACCAATGGGCCCTCGACTTTGAGGAGTGGAATGTCACAAGGTCATCGAATATGCGGGAGGAGGAGCGCTGCAAGAACGAACAAACCTTGTGTATACAACACGGGTAAGGAAGGGAAAGTGGCCCCGGTCCACACAGTAGGTCGTACGAGTAGTTGGGTGGGTTAGTCGCATATGATGCTATATGTTATGCATGTAATAAAAAAGTACGCGGCACGTTACTCCCAACTGTATTATGAAGTTTATTTCAATTCAGACAAGCTTATTATCTCGTCTTTTCGCATTTAATGATTCACATAGCAAGTCATGTAACAATATTAACATACCGGTTTTCTCCGTACACGAATTCTCAGTAACATTAAAATATCACTTACCAGCGTATATACCGATCGTTATACGATCAATCGTTCCTAAAAAAATTTCCCAAATGTTTTTACGCACCTACACCATACAATGAACATAAACTTTATTACAACTCTAGCAGATTATTTTCCAGTTAAAAACTACAAAATTTAAAAAATTCATGGGGATGAGTGCACGCCTAATCATCATGAGTCGTCGCGATGGGGGTGATCGTTCCAGCCGCCAAGGGTAGGGCGACATTGATTCTGTCGACCCCTGGTTAGGGCTGTAAACGAGCCGAGCTCGAGCGAGCTTGGGCTTCCAGGCTCGAGCTCGGTAGAAGCTCGAGCGAGCTCGAGCCGAGCTCGAGTTGGGTCCGAGCCGGACTGGCTCGAGCTCGGCTCGCCTAAGCTCGAGTAGGCTCGAGCTCGGCTCGTTGAAGCTCGGTAACAATTAAAATAATTTATTATGCACTATTTTTCAATAATAAAAAAATTTAAGCTCGAGCTCGCTCTAGTAAGCTCGATATGATCAAAATAATTCAAATATACACTAATTTTCAACAATAAGAAAAGCTCGAGCTCGAGTTCTACGAGTAAGCTCGTAAGAATTAATATGTATTACTATTTAAGCTCGAATTGGGGCTCGCGAACTATTCGAGCTCGGCTCGGTGAAGCTCGCGAGCTCGAGATCAAGCTCGAGTTCGGCTCGTTTAAAGTTCGAACCGAGCTCGAACCGAACCTAGAACGAGCCGAACTCGAGTAGCTCGCGAGCTTCGAGCTTTTTTTACAGCCCTACCCCTGGTTGGGCGATTAGCACCAGACTCCAGTCGCCCCCCCATTGGGCGATTGGAGCCTATTTTTGTAAAAAAAATTCGCGGGTATATTTCTGTAATTTCAAATAAAAAATAGATTATTCGTACAAAAAATTCCACTTGATGCACTCCCTAGTCACACGCCACCACAGCACCTGCACACAATATGCACTTGACCATCCAGTTTTCCTGCTGCTGTAGCGCACGACTGCATGTCACCAACATGCGCACACCAGCTGCATGCACGCCCTGACCTCAAGCCACACCACGCTAGTATGGTTGTTGCACGTCTGTATGTTGGGCCACCAGGCATCGCCACTTCTCACGAACACCACATGATGCCATGATGTCCAGTTCTTCCAGCGCTACATCTCCATTTCTCCTGGGATGTGCCACACACCTGGTGGCTCAGTTTTTACGGCCTCCTGCTGCATCAGCTATGCTAGAACCGGTCCATCATTGACTCTGTGCAAACTCCTAACTACATGCAACTGGACTTATGTGGTACACAGTGCCATGCAACACATATGCAAAAGCTAAAACAATACTATGTCTGAAGGACCGAAATGGCAACAGAGGGGGGGTGAATGTTGCTTTTAAAAATCGCCCCCGAGTATCCACTCAATTATCTCCTCCAATAGCTATGGCAGCTATGAAGACAGATCAAGATTCGTTCACCGGAGCCGAGACCAATTTTGCTAAGAAACTCAAAAAGGAGGCAAAACCAAATGTTTCGACAACACCAAAAAAGAGAAAGATCACAAAGCTTGGAACAAATTAACCCTCAAACCCACTGAAAGCAGATAAGAGCAGTAATTACTTTAGCTGCTTGAAGCCGAAAACTGAAATCACATTTGGTTGAAACACAGTCTAGCAGCCGAGCTAACCGAAAGAAAAGAAATCACCATTGATTACCTAGACCGAAGGCTGCAGAGAGATTTTTAGTCTCAGGAAAGAAAATGCACCTAGCTGCAACAGGCGAACTCACAAAGGATTAAGGGCAGCTGACCAAAAATGCTAAAAGAGAAAGCAAACTTGATCTTTACTGCTAGTGAACCACCAAACTGACTGCAAACAAAAAAGCAAAACAGCAGAACAGTGAACCAAGACTATATGCCAACAAAAGACTACTAGCCGAACACTAATAAGAGCAAAGCATGGCAAAACCGAAAGCTGCTTTGTTGCTGAACTTGGACTGAGAATAGTTACTGCTTGGTTGTTAAAGACACAGAAGGCCTAATTGAAAAACAGCCAAAACTTGATATTGAAAACTGCAGTCGAACCCTTTAAAGAAAATACCATAATCGGTATAACGAGAGACTAGCAGTTGGATTACATGGAAGAAGTGAAATCACTTTTGAAGACTTATACCCAAAAACTGCAGATCTGAAATTGGGATGCTCAAAGAAGGCATAACAGAGAACAAGAAATAAAGAACTCTACAACAGAGAAGGTTTGCGGAGCTAAAGGAAACAAAAAGAAGAAAAGCTAACCAAAAAGGAACGCAGCTAGCAGCCAGGTGAATACAGGGTGCGGCTTGAAAAAGAACAAAACAGTAAATACCCAAGCTAAAAAGAGAGACTAAGATCAAAGTCCATCAGCTGCAGCTCTTCTCAAGAAACTTTGCTTTCGGGAGAATATTAGCCAAAAGGCTATGAAGGAGTTCCCAGTTCAAAGCATAGCTACTTCTTGAACAAAAGAAACAACTCAAACTCTAGACATCAAAAGAACTAAACTGCTGAAAAGATCTCAAATCAGCATGATCAAATAAGAACAGAGAAAGGCAAACTGAAGAGAGCCACACACAAAAAATAGCTGAAACCAAAACATCTTAGCACAGGAGACCTCTCAAAAATAAGGCAGAGACATGAATGATTGTATTGAAAGAACCTACAACCAGTTCATACAAGGATTCACATTCTTGAGCAACACACTCAAGGAAGGGAAAACTAGAACTCACACATGCTGCCCCATACACTGTTTAAGAGAAGGCAAAACAAATTTCTGCATTCCTCACCAACTCCACAACCAAAAGCAAAAGAGACACAAAGCCAAAACTAACACCCTAAGTCCATGGCTTCATGCAGGAGACACTCCTCCCTTTATATAGCCTCCCACTAATGGGTTTGCATCTCCTTTTACCCGCTAAGCTTTAACAAATCAACGCTTTATTCGTTAACTCGAACTGCCTCCGCTTCCGCGAGCCTGAGTCAATTTTACCGAATTGCCCCCACGCTCCTTCCTGGAAACTTCCTCTTTTCTTGCTGTCCACGCCTCGCAACCACTTCGAGTCCTCACCGTCTTCGGTACATCCCGACCACTTCGACCTCAGCACCACCTGCGCCTAGTTCGGTCATCCCGTGCCTCGCCACGACTCCGCCTCAATGTCCTGCAGCCATCACAGACAAAAAACACATCACATAGCACCGCTCGAGATACAGATAACAAAATTGTATTAGAATTAAATGCTCAACCCAAAATAGCCCAACGACCAGTCGAAAAGAAAACAGGCGTCCTAAGCTCGTCCGACCGCGTCCGACCAAGTCTAACTGAAGCCGATTGCACCGTGCAACGACATGGCCCAAACCACACAAACCAAACTCGACTTTTCTAAAACAGATGTCAATTACTCATCACACACACGGGGTCACCTGCACATGGTCTATCAATCTCCCCCTTGATGAGTATATTGATAAACACAGAAAAAGCATAAAGTTGAGTTTAAAAATGAAAGAAAGTCAAATATGGTCCAAAAGAAATCAAAGAAGCTCATGACCATGTCGACAAAAGGAACACTGGAGCAACAATAAAAAGAGCAAATTATTCTCCAAAGCTCCAGAAAGTTCTCCAGAGCAAATTGCTAAGCGATGGCAAGGTGCTTGGGAAGGAAGTGGGTGATGTCGCTAGGGCTGGGATGGTCAGAGGGGGTTATATAGCATGATGTGTGATGGATCTAGAGGCATTGGATGCAAATCGTACGGCTAAAAATTTTGACTAATTTTGATTGAGAAAACAATCGAATGTCATCTAGACACTTCCAAAAATAAAACTTCTGTTCCTTGACTCCGTCATAGGCGGATTAAAGTAGCGGTGGTTCATCATCTTGTGCACACATGTGGTTCACTTGATCCTCACGGTTACACTTTAGCTTACAACACTCAGATGCGTAGTGCCCATAGATGTCACAGTTGAAGCACTTTATGTTGCTCTTGTCATGCTTTAGTTTGGAACTGCGACCCTCACCCTCCTAGCGCTCGATGCTTCTATCATTGTGGTCGCGTCCAAAACTGCGTTGGCCACCCTAGCCTCCCCTCTCACTAGGGGCAACAACTATGAACTGCAGCACCGAAACCCCAAATCCCCTCCAAGATCAAGACCAAGAACCGGAGAGGAAGAAGCACAAATTAGAAGGGGATCACTCACTGGATTTTCGATCTACACCAGGAAGAAGAAGAGCAGCAAGAAGAAGAAGTTGCGTTCTAAAAGGGAGGCTTAGGATTGGCAGTGTGGTGGCCATGAACGGCCAGCTCTGAGGCGCCCAGGCCAATCCGCACCTCTGGCACCACCTCTCCCCAGTCGCCGCCCGAGACACCCGACGGGAGAACAGTCGAGAGACCAGGTCGGGTTGGAGACAGAGTCTCCAACCCAAGTCCCACCGACATGTGGGCCCCACTGACAGGTGGACCCCAATCTCTTTTTTTCATTTTTTCATTTTTCTTCTTTTCTCTAATTGAGAAATTACCAAAATGCCCTTGAAAAATCCAACATTTACATCATTGATGGCATGGCAGATCATCCTGTCAGCGGGGACAAAGTTGCAGGGCATCATCTGCCAGATGGCGATCCACATCACGAAGTGGCACGCTGTCATCCAAGGGATCCCACTGGTGCAGGCCAGTGACTAGTACTTTTGGTTCGGCGCCTCACCTTCGAGCTCTTCCTCATCCACTACATGCTCTTCCAGGAATATATGCCAATGGATCTCGTCATTCTCGATGGTTCTTGATTGCAGCTTCAATTCCTGGCCGCCATTAGTGTTAGTACTACTAGTATGCATGCTCACTTGAAGTTTCTTGGCTTTGCTCTGTGTGAAGAATGGTCTCTAGATCATCTACTTGCTATAGATACTGGTAAATAAGCCTAACCAATTAGCCTCACGCACCATTTTGATCTTCCTATTTCCTACGCTCGATCATATAAATCGTTGGTGATGAAAAATTCACCATTGCTGGTTTGATGCATGCAGTACGAGTACGGGATAAACTTTTGCTTCAACGATTCCAAACAGTTCGTCTTTGCGCGCCTCTGCCTTGGGTAAACTAGCTACTACTGCTAGCACTATGTCTACAGTCTACTTCAATATTTGTTGCTTTTTGTTTCTTTCCTCCTCTTAATGCAAAGACGTGCAATCTCCCATGGGTTCTCGAGAAAAATGTCTATTTCAAGTCCATGCCTTCTTTCTGCTTCACGTACACCGATTGATTCTTTTGTTGTGTGTCTGCACACAAGAGTGGTTGTTCAGTTCTTGTGTAGCTATGTCACACTTCCGCTCTACGCGCTTCTCTCAGTTATGATAGGTGCATATCTGCATCTGGTGAATAATGGTAAATGATAGTGGTTGGCCTTGTTTAGTCACTGAGATTGTTTGCATGCGTGAGCAGATGGGGTCAACGATGAAAATTAAAATTTGTGAATTTGCATTGATTTGTGAATTTTTTTACTTTTAATGCTAAATTTCTTCATGCATACACATGCCTCCCCCTTGCCTAATCAACAAGGCAGGCGGCAAAGTGTTGTTTTGCAAGACATTGTTGATTCATGAGTTTATTTGCACTTTTGATGTGTGAGCACAAGGTTTGTCCAACTTCGTGCTAGAACTTAGTGGAGCTATACCAAAACTCATCATAAAGACATTAACAAAAGTCCACATTTGTATCTGATTGATTTGTGAGCAGATCTCATTGGGCAGCCAATTAGAAAATGCTCGTGTTTCTGAAATTGCTATCGATTTGTGCTGGTAGTTGATTACAGTTAACTGCCACACTAATGTGGAATTGATTGGTTTAAATATATGACTATTTTGGAGAGTGTCTTTTTCCTATTTGATCGTACGACATTTAATTTGTTTACCTAGCAATGTGGATTATGAAATATGATAGCTGCTAACAAACTTAATTTCCATGTGGACTTATCTATTTTTATAACTATTTTTACATGGTGGGACTACTGTGCCTAATCCAGTTTGCCCTACAGTTAATTGTAAATTAATGATTTATCTTGGTGGTTTTTCTTACTACAGCGTAGTTTCCTAATGTGGGAAGCTGAATGCAATTGCATGCGCATCTGAGACTTTTCCACGAATTTTGAGGTCAGAATTCCATCCATCCTCTGTTTGAAAATTACTTTGCCCCTCGCTGCCTCGCATGAAAATTTCATTTTGAAATGGAGTACCATTTTAGGTGGCAGAATCAATTAGTTTCGTTAGCTATTTTGGTCCAGAGGGGATTCATGAGTTATTAAACTATTTTGCATAATTGCTTATTTACATTTTTTGTTTATGGGATTTTCTTTGCTGTCAAATAATGTATATTTTTCAGCTCTAATTTAAGCCCACCATTTTGGATTCCTATACACATACTGAATCAAGAGAGACCAACAGAATGTTCTGTTTTCAATGGGAGAGCAGGTAAACTTCTATTTATGTGTTAGCCTAAATATTCTTTAATATAGTTTACTTGAATCCCATGCATTGCTACATAATACATACATCCATGCCCCAACTCAATTGCAACTGGTAGTGTGATTATTTTTGCATGTACAAACAACTACTCATACTCCTCTGCTCTCTTTGGCCAAATCTTACCATTAAGCTCCTCGGCACAATCGTTGATGTCCTCACCATGCTCGTGAGGCTGTGAACCACACCCAGTGCAACCCCTTAGGTATCTTTGCCATACCTCCAATCTTTCATCTTTGGTTTGCTGCTTCTCTCATGTGCTAATTATGATGCATAATTGGTGCTCAATGCAATGCTTGAATAAACGAATCTAACTGCATGTTTTGTTGTAAATTTGAATATGTAATATTTTGTGATTTTTCATTTCTGATTTATTGGGAACATTTGTATTCATTTAGGGGCTACATTCAATTACTAATTGCCTCTCTAGTGTGTATAGTTCTGAATTGCCTATCTACCTAAGGAATTGTTTAATATTTGACTGAATGGATAATCTGAAAAGGTGCTCATGAACCATATAACTTCCGATTGGACCTGCAACACGATTATAGCTATGGATTGACTATTTGCTCATCTTTGTTTCTCATAATCTTGGTGCAGTAGTGATATTGCACATGCCAGCCATAATCTTGGCCAAGAACTTAGTAAATTGCTTGTGCTATTAACTACGAATTAATGTTAGAGAGAAGTTGCCGATAAAGAAGCAGGGTGCATACATAGTTTGATGATTAAACGACTGATGTATGTTGATCTGTAACTGCTGCAATGCGGTGCTTATCTAATGCTCAAACTAGCAAAATGGAGTTGATGTGGTTGGAAGCTTGGAGCTATTTGCCGACTTATCTAAACAAAGCTATTTATTTTTACTTGTTATAATTATTTTACCAAGTTTCAAATTATGCGGTAGGATTGTTGCACTTAACGAATTATTTCCCCAAGTTTCAAATTATGTGGCAAGACAACATAATTAGATGTGCATCATTGCTGCCTTGTCCAAATTATGTTGATGCTATCTTTACACCATTTTAATGCCTTAATGTGAATGTGCTAATCATAGTATTCATCTACTTTTTATGGATAGGCACGGATAAATTATCATAGCAAAGGGGGGAGATGAATCTAGTGAGGGTATAAAACCTTTCATCCATTTTGATTTTGCTCCACGTAGTTAGTAAAAATCAGTTTTATTGTTTTTTGTTCTCAACTTCTATTTCTTACAAAGCATTTAGTTTTATTGGAAAAGTTTGATTGAGAAGGGCTATGATCTGCACTTTTTTTTTTGTTCTCAACTTTTATTTCTTACAAAGCATTTAGTTTTACTGGGAAGGTCTGTTGAGAAAGGCCATGATTTGCACTTGCTAGAAGTTAATTCTTGCATTACTTATTCTTTTGCTTTTTTATGTGCAATGTCCTAATTATCCAAAGAAGTTTAATCAAGTAACTTTTCTTTGGCACATCATTTTCTAATCAAGAAATGATTCTATTGGTTTTATAAATGTGTGATCATTCTGCCATCCTTCTTATATGGTAGGTGTAAAGCTACTGTACTAAGTTACAACATTTTATAATTACCTTGGAGAAAATTTCCCTTTCATGTTGTTTAATTCCTCTTGGTGCATAGGAGAGAGCGCTATATGCAACAAGGGATGCAATGAGCTCGATGAAAAAAGAGCAGACGCCATGGTGACATGTCTTCTCGCAAGCATTTCGATCAACACCACACCAGGTAATCCTCCTTATTTGACCTTGCTCATGTTGTTAAGGTCATGCTTTTGTTGGATTTACTCTGTATTTGACCATGTGTGTGCTATCAACATTAATGTTACATCTTATGTGATGTATCTATTTTGTTTCTTATCTTTTTGGTTTATGGTTGGAGTTCTGTACTACAACTTATGTGAATGATAAGACAAAATGTAAAAAAAAAGAGAGCAAGCAGATTCCTCATGTTAAGAAGCCTGACCTTAACAAGATCAATATGTTATATAGAATGTCAGATAACGTTGCACGTGTTACATGATTTTTGTAAATTTTTTGTGCCGTGAAATAAAAATGAACACGTTTGTTGTTATTTTTTCTATGTTTGATCAGTATGGAGCTAGAATAAAGTATTAAGCTGTAAATGTGACTTATAATTTGGAGGTCCTAACTTAAAATTTTTCCTTGTGCCTTTTTAAGCAATGGTGTAACAATGCAGACTACGTAATTGTTATAGGATCATTGTTGGTTTGGTAATTCTAATTGCTCCATCAGTGCAAAAGTTTGGTGGCCGATGTGACACACATGTATGGCTAACATAGATATGCTTCTTTGAAATCTTATACAAAATTGATATTTTTGTTGCAATGCACGGGAATTCTACTAGTTTTAAAGAAGGAAAAATGTGCTATCGTAGAATTAATGGGAGGAAAGAAGAAGATGGCAGCGGGGAAGAGGGAAGGCACGTCATGCTGACGCGAGCGATAGGGAAAAGCTCGGGCCGTTCCGTTCCACTTCCCACTCTCCATTCGAGTTTACTGCCTTAAACCCCCATTAAATCGAGATTAATCATTTCTAACCTCAAACTAACCAAAAAGAGGCGGCCGCGTATATATACCACCCGCGCACACAGAATACAGGGCCCGTAAAACCCAAAGGGAAAAGAAAAGGGTATTGCGAGTTCGCGACAGCGAGAGGCGGGTGGGCCGTGGGCATGGAGAGCGAGATGGCGGAGGAGCCAGCGGCGGTGCACGGCGGCGGAGGGGCCGGGGGCGAGCCGCTGGCGGCGGAGGGGGAGGGGGAGGAGGCGGTCGGGTCCAGCCGCACCATGGAGCGCGTGGCCGCCGCGAAGAAGTTCATCGAGAACCACTACCGCTCGCAGATGAAGAACCTCCGGGAGCGCAAGGAGAGGTATGCGTAATCGATCAGACCCCCGTCCCGATTTCGGCTCGGAGCTCCCAAATTTTGGATTCGGCCGCGTGCGATTCGGCTAGATCTCGCCTGGGGCGGCCTGGTCGAGGGGGGTCCGAGCTGCGGTTTGGGCTGCGAGCTGAGAGAGATTCTGGGAATTTATACGCTTGGTTCCCCCGTGGGGCGCCCGGGGGATGAGGGTTTGAGCTGCGCGTTTAGTTGGATTAGCCGTGATTCGGGAACTCGTAGGGTGGTCCGTTGTGGAAAGCGGCTGTAGGTTCTACTAGTACTGGTGCTGAGCTTTGGGCTGTGCGATCGGAAGCGACCTGCTTCGGTGAGTGATTTCGGATGCTTGGTAGTATATGTTAGTGAGTAGATTGAGCTATTGCTCATTGCTGCCGTTGAGCTGAGCAGCCTGTGGCAATGTGGAGTCTGAATTGTTGAGCTTAACTTGTCGGCTAGCTTGCCGTTTTCGTTCGTCGGGTTAAGATGGTTTGCGGCTCTTGGGATCTGGTTGTCGGGACAGTTGGAGGATCCTGGAAAGGAGCATGGCAGAGACATTGTGTTGACGTAGTGGTGCTTGTGCATGCTTGAGATTTTTTATTCCACTCTCAGCAGTGCTGTCTTGTGTATTTCTTTGGGGGTGGTTTTATGTGTTTGATGTGTGGTTGGACATGCTAGAGGTTGGCTCTCAGTGGCATGATTGCGGAAATGCGAGAGGTATTTTTTGGCAAGAAATATACAACACAACAAAATCGAATCAGACAAAGCGAGCTAATACTTTCAGCAGTTCAACAAGTAACTTAAAGTAAAGCAGTTGAGAGGGATCCACGTGTCATGCAAGTGTTATAAATGAAGTTGAATTTCCTTCACATATTTGCTTGCTGACAGACCTATTACAGCTTGTTCTTTTGTGTCACTCCTGCTCAAAGAACACACTCTCATGTCCAATTTCAACACTCAACATGGAATTGAAAATCAACAAATAGCTTGTTAACACACACTTCAAACACATAAAACCAAAACAAATACAAACCACCACTATTTGGCGTGAATGCATACGCCTCAAGTGTGAGCATGATTACATCACCACAAAGTATCATGCAGAAGCAAGCATAAAATGCGAATACTGTTCCCATCCACACCCTCCTCCAATCATCCCTACGGCTACATTCTCAATTGCAAATTCCTTAACCCAATCAAAGGAAACCAGCAGCTAGCCCCACAAGCTAAGAACCACACTTCACACTTCACAGTGTACACACTGCTGAGCACAAGCAATGGCTCAATGAACTTTAACTGGCTCTACACATCCCAAATTTCTCCTGAAATTAGCTCACTTCAATGTAAGGATTGTAGTTTAAGCACATTTTTCTTTCATGTTGTCTTCATCCTGGTCTCAACCAAGGATCAAAAAACCGGAACCGGGGCAAATCCCGGCCGCCGGGCGGTACCGGTAACCGGCCGGTTACCGGAAATCCCGGATAAAAACCGGTTAAATTTTGTCAAATGAATTTTTTGGGTGGGACGGGAGGAGACCGGTAACCGGTCGGTTACCGGAAAAACCGGTGGAATGAAGACTGAAAAATATTTCTCTCTGCTGTTGCGCTGCTTGCTTGTGAAAGAAGAGCTTTGCTTAATTCTAAGTTCATGTATCAATCAAAAGCTGCTCAACACATTACATTTCTTCCCCTTATATAGATAGGGAAGGGGATTACACTTGATTACTAAGACTCTTAGGATAACTAAATACCTGTTACAATCAATTTGAACTAAATTATGAAGAAGATAATTAGTCATATCATTTTCGCAACTTCTAGCAGCCTGAGCGATCTTCATTCAAATGACCATGAACCCTCCTTGAAAGTCCAAATGGCACACCGTTTGTCCAAATAGGATGCTAAGATAGGTGTTACTGTTTTATTTAATTGTATCATATCCCTCAAAACTACCTACATATTACTGAATTTGATGCTGGCATAATGTAAAAGTTAGTGTTAAACAATATAAATATCATTAGGAAAACTAACTTTTACATTCAAAATTTGAAAATTCCTAATACATTCATGGAAAAAAGTATGAAATCAAGTACGGAAAGTGCATGCATCTTCCTAATACATTTTATTAGTGCTAAATAATGTAAATATCATTAGATAAACTAATTTTTACATTCAAAAGTTTAAATTTGAATTAAATAAAAAACCGGCGGTTTTTTTTCTCCTGGTCGACACCGGTAAAACCGGTTACCAGCGGTAACCGCCGGTATTTGGATCCCTGGTCTCAACTACCAATTGAAGTCTAAACTAGCACTCAGAAACCTTCTTGAGAATAATTTGTTGTTGTATCAAATGGGATTTTTCTCTTTCTTGTCATCCTTTCGTACTCTGATTTTATATTGAGTATGTATTCATCCTTGGGTCCATTGCTTCATTTGATAATCTTATCTTTTATTACTTATTTTCCACCACTGTTTGCCTCCATTTTTATCCAAACTTAAGAAACTTGGGCGTATTGTACTATTGTAGGCGCTTGATTTTGGAACAACAGCTAGCTTCTTCACAAGTTCCCAGGGAGGAGCAAATAAACTTAATAAAGGATTTGGAGAGAAAGGAGACCGAATACATGAGACTTAAAAGACATAGAATTTGTGTGGATGACTTTGAGCTGCTCACCATCATTGGAAGAGGCGCTTTTGGGGAGGTTAGCATGTTCCAATATCTATAAGCATTCTTCTAAGTCATTTTTTGGACATTTTAGAGTTTTTCTTCATATTAAATTTAGCTTATCTGCTCAATAAGCAGTTTTATATTTGCCAAATAAACATTTTAGAGTTTCATATTAGAGTTTTATATTTTTTGGGGAGGCTTGCCATTCTTTTTACGATGGTGGTGGCACTCGGTTACATGTTGCATTTACTAGATCTATCAATGCTCTGGAATTCCTGGTGTTTAAAGTCTGACTGCTTGTCATGCTTCATCTTTTAATTCCTTCAGTTAATAACTTAATTTGTACTGTTTTGACAGGTTCGATTATGTCGAGAAAAGTCCTCTGGTAACATTTATGCTATGAAAAAGCTAAAGAAGTCTGAAATGGTTGTCAAGGGTCAGGTAAGATATGAACACTGTACCACATATTTTGCATTTTCTTTTCTTTGTCAGTATTTGTGGATATGGTAGATCACAACATTTTTGTTTTGAACTTTTGATATATGCTTTGATGCTAGCCTCCAAGGCGGTCTCATCATGTAAGAACAATGGTCAATGTCATGCTAGAGAACAAAAAAAGTTTGTTTAGTTTTGAGTCTTGACTGAATTTATTGGATCACATTGAAGTGTAAGATGCTCTGTTATGGGTCCTTAGTGATATATATGGCTCAGTTCTTTTGGGCTTATGGCTTATGCTACAGTAACTAGTTTTCAAACGGTGCCTTTTTTCAAAGCGGGTTCAACAACAAGATTGTAATAAGAAGTGTACTGAGTTCAGCTGTATCGGCCAAAATCGCATGTGACTATTTTTCTTTACGAACCGCCTCTCGTAAATAGCCAGAATTCAAAAACTTAAGCAATAAGTCACAGCCCAAAAGAACACACCCATAATTGTGACAGAAATGTTATGTATTTGACACAATTACACGCCAAGCGTAGCACAGTTGCTACGTGCTACTCTACATAAAGAAAATCACCTTAAGCATTAGAGTTGTTTTCATGAGTTCTTGTTTAATGTAAGAGGCATGATATGTTATTTTTCCAGCTTTTAATGCTTTTGTTTTTTTTTGTTAAAATATTTCCATTATTTCCTAAGGGAATATTTAGCAAGTTTAGTTGGTCAGTTCTTTTTACTGGAGCTAATATTGTCACTTTATCCATTAGGTGGAGCATGTTAGAGCTGAAAGAAACTTGCTGGCTGAAGTTGGTAGCCACTGCATTGTGAAGCTATACTATTCTTTCCAAGATGCTGAGTACCTTTACCTCATCATGGAGTACCTTCCTGGAGGTGATATGATGACCCTCCTCATGAGAGAGGATACCTTAACTGAAAATGTGGCTCGATTCTACATTGCTGAGACTGTTCTTGCCATCGAGTCTATTCATATACATAACTATATTCACAGGTCACATGTTTCTGAATCTGATTTAAAGGCTATTCAGTTTGTTGTACATGTTTACTCATTTTCCTGTTTTGGTTTATTATCCTTACAGAGATATTAAGCCTGATAATCTGCTCCTCGATAAGAATGGTCACATGAAGTTGTCAGATTTTGGATTGTGCAAGCCAATTGACTGTTCAAAATTGTCAACCTTGAATGAAGATGAACCAATGACCGATGAAAACCTTAGGGAGTCAATGGATATCAATCATTCTTTCTCTGATACAGCAAATGGTAGAAGGTGGAGAAGTCCATACGAACAGCTTCAGCACTGGCAGAAAAACAGGAGGAAACTGGTATTGTGCTTACATATTGAGCTAATCACTAGTTACATACAACTCCATTTGTTTTTGTTTTCTTATTTCATGAGCGTAAATTTTCAACAGATTTTCTCAAAAGGAAGAAAATTGGGTCCCAATAGTATTTTTTATTTTTTCCACATGCAATGTAATTGGCTTTTCAGGCATTTTCGACTGTTGGGACACCTGATTATATTGCTCCAGAGGTTCTGCTAAAAAAGGGTTATGGAATAGAATGTGACTGGTATGCTAAGAAATTCATGTCCACATGCTTAGTTGTCTCTTGTTTTGATCCTAAAAAAGGCTTGTCTCTTGTTTGAATAAATATTATCTGATTGTTTATTTTTTATTTGCATGCAGGTGGTCTCTTGGTGCAATCATGTATGAGATGCTTGTTGGGTATCCACCATTTTATTCTGATGATCCAATAACAACATGCAGAAAGGTTCACCTGTTTGTCTGCTGAATAATTTATTTAGAACTAAGATTATTTAGCCCGCGAGATTGTGCAGTGTTTTTTATGACTTGCAATATCTTATGATAGTTGTTTTTACGGTTGAGAACTCTTTCTTATCATTTGAGTTTAAATATGTTGCAGATAATATCTAACTGTTGTGGATTATTCATAATTAGAACCCTACCAAATAATGACTAGATGTTTTTCCTTTCTTGTGAGAACTTCTAGTATATTACTCTTTTATTTCCACTGAGTTTTTTTTTAAATGAGAATTTCTAGCCTAGTTCTTTTTTTCTGGGAGCTTTTAACCACGTGTTATCTGCATTTATTATATAATAGATTTAGCGTTGCAGGGTATAATTTTGACTCAGCTTTCATTATTTTGGTTACACTGTAGTGGTACAGTTTGATTATTTTGGTTGCTATTGAGTTTAGTTTGGAGCTTATAATTAAGTAGTAAGTTTTAAATTTACTGGAAACATTGCTATGTGTTGTTACATATGTCTAGTATGTAAAAACATAGAATTATGTTCACGCCTGGAGCAGCCTAGCTAAATGAGGCAAATAAATAAAGAGTCTGCCGAAATGGCACCAAAGGAGTGACTGAGTTCTGTAAGGTTTGGCAAATATTATGAAAATTATGCTCGGATCCTATGTGTGAACACTGAAGAGGTGTAAAAAAGCAAAGTTCCTAGTTCTTTAGTTCTTAATTACCTAAAGCTGGTATAATTTGAAATCCAGGACAACTCATCTTTGATTTTCGTCAATTGATATTAGACTTGTATATTACAAACCTCTGTTTTTGGTGATATATAACATCAGCCATGATGAAGTGTGTCCAGCGTCTATATGCCTCTCACTTTCTGTTGTAAACTACTGCACTGACTCTGTTTTCCCACTTTCTAGATCGTGCATTGGAGAAGCTATTTGAAATTTCCTGACAATTCAAGGTTGTCTCCTGAAGCAAAGGATCTCATTTGTCGGTTTTTATGTGATGTTGACAACAGGATTGGCAGTGGAGGGGCAGATCAAATAAAGGTATTTATCTCTCATTATTAACTCCTCCCTCCTATTGTAAATATAAGTCGTCTTAGAATCAGTTCCGGTCAAACATTTTTAGATTTGAATATCAATATATAAGTGTATCTTGATCGGCCACATGAATTTGATATTACTAGATTCATCATGAAATATATATATATATATATATATATATATATATATATATATATATATATATATAGGAAAATTACATAAGGCACCATGGTGCCTAGGCATAACATCCGATACACGTGTATGATTGATAATTTTTTGAGTTTGGGTATGAAAATGTTTTATACCCTTGATATATTTATGGTAGTAAGTTTTGAACTCACTTCAAATTAGTTTGAACTACTTTTGTGTTCAATGCAACTACAGTGATATATACCATAAAATAGTATATATATATATATATATATAGCGACATCGACATAGTATGATTTAAATTAGCAAGTCAAAGTGGTACCTTTTAGACCATGTCACTGTCCAAAATGACACATATACGCTAAATCATTTTCTTATCCTTTTCTTAGGCTCATCCTTGGTTTCATGGAGTTGAATGGGATAAACTTTATGAAATGGAGGCAGCATTTAAGCCTCAAGTAAATGATGAATTGGATACACAGAATTTTCTGAAGTTTGGGGAAGTAAGCAAATCCGTTTTCATTAGTTTGCTGCATGTTCGATTCTTTGAACATTCTCAAGTTTCAAGCAATCTTTCATTTCGTTTTCAATGTATTGTTCTTTCAAGTGCATATGTTTTTCTATTGTGCATCAATTATATTCATCACTTTCTTTCCTGACTCTTCTCTGCAGTCAGATCCTGCTCCAGCAAGAACAGGTTCTGGGCCCTCAAGAAAGGTATGAACCCTGTACTTATAAGTCTGAGATTCAACAAAGCTAGCTTGAAAGCGCATTGAGCATTGCATTCCCATTTTCAGATCATCTTTACACTGTAATATTTATAATACATTGATAATGTATCCCTGTATGTTTCCGTAATGTTGTATACCTGTATTTAATATTTATGTGGACAAAAACCACATTATGTATAAAAATATCCACAGCACGATTACCATCACCCTGTTTACTCCAGCCCTACTAATTGAGTGATTCATTGTGATGCAATCATTGGATTGTTATTACTACTGCTGATGAGTTCCTGACCATATGTAAGATTACCAAACTGTTCATAGTTATTATATCGATGATATAGGTGCACCTAAATTTGCCATGAAATGTTTTGCAGCTTTGCATGACATTTTCCATGAAGGCAGAGTTGTTTGCCTTTTTTTATGGTTCTAGCTATCTAACAAAATCAGGATTCATTGATTGGGGGTTGGGTGGGTGGGGTCTTTTTTGGGTCACTTGTATATCCATGGGTAGCAATGAATTCAGCCACTGTAACAATTTACTAAAAAGTTTTTGAATCACCTTCATCGTTGGTCATTTTTATGTCCATGGTTAAGCATTGATTCAGTCAATGTAACAGACTACATGCCATTATTTCTTTACTCCAAAGTTATTCGTCACTGTTTTGGAACATTGTTTCAGATGATGCTTAATTCTAAAGATCTTAGCTTTGTGGGGTATACATACAAGAACTTTGAAGCTGTGAAAGGTTTGCATCAGTCTGCAGGTTTGTTTCTTTTACACCATTATTCCCTTCGAATCGTTTGCTAAGATTACTATAACTGGGTGTACCACTAGCAGTTGCTCTCTCTCTCTCTCTCTCTCTCTCTCTCTCTCTCTCTCTCGTGTTTTTTGACACTGGCAACTAAAATCCTAGCAAATACAAAGGTCTGATTGCAGTTGAATCTCACCATTTTTCTTTTTAACCTTTCATTTTGCTATTTGTTCCCCGATGTTAAAAAAATAGTTCACAAGCAAAGGGTGAAGGTTTTCATTCATACTAGGTAATCCTTGAAAAAAAAAGACTCTGCTTTTACTGAGTAGTAGTTGGTGTTTACTTATCTAGCCCCCATTAGGCTTTGTCTCAATGCAAGAAATCGGTTTATCTTGCCCCAACTGGCTCAATGGTAAATTGCTTTATTGCTTAATCTTGCTCCTTTTAGCTCAGCAGTAGTAATTGCTGTTGTCGATTCCACTTGGTCCTTTCTATTGATTTTGACTATATGTTAGATTTTTTTCAGCATAGCTGCAATGTTAGGAAGATTCATATGTGCATGTGTTGCTATGCCACTGCCTATACTATGTACTACAGTACTAGATGTGTACATTATGTCAAATTGTTATGCAGTTATACTTTATTAGTTTCATTTCTTGCAAATGTATGCAGATCTTCAAAGAAGCTCCTCGTTTACAAGGCATTCTAGTGGCTCCGCATCTGGTAAAGTATTTCTTTTTCGTCTCTTTTGGCTTGTTTGTAAACATCTTTTTTACGGAATGTTTGTAAACATCTTGCTTAAACCTGCTTTGTTTGAACCCTTACAATCCCAGATACAGCAGACATGGATTCATCAACGGAACCGAATGGAAGGGACACACACATGCACACTGATTCATCCGATGACCATATGATGCAATAACCTGGCCTGCTGTTACCTGAAATTCCCTGTACTACACCAGCATGCCTGCGCCCTTCGCGATGCGGCTTCATCAGAAACGACCTGCTTGTTTTTAGTCAGCTCTCGTGCCCTACTTATCGTCGGCGAGCATTTTGTTGTAGCTGTATAAATTAGCTAGTATGCTAAGGACTTAACAACGGCGCATGCGCCAGGCTTGTGGTCGAATTTGGTATAGCATGTTCCGGGTGTGGTGAGATAGGCGGGTCTGGGGGAGTATTTTCTTCTTGGTGCTGGTTGCCCAGGTTGGCATTGTATTAGGTTGTTGCCTTCCTTGCGGCATTTCCTAGCCCGTTAACATATGATCGTGGGGAAGGAAAGGAAGAGACGCTACTCGTGGTAGGCTAGCCAATATTGCTTGTTGGTCGACTTGTTCAGTTCGTACTCGCTGATACTTTGATATGCATCAGAGATTTTCGGTTGGAAACTGTCTCCTGCATAATGCCTAGTTTTGTTTACATGTTACTCATCTACGGTATTGGTGGTCGCATGATGTGAGCCCAGGTTCCATGCTTGCGCATGTAGCTGATCAGATCGTGTTGCGGGTAGTGTTTTTTTTTTTTGGCTCTTTGGAATGCCGGGTCTTTACATCCTATGATAGGCATGGAAATATGGACTACTGTATTGAAGAGTTTTTGGCCAATTTGGCCCCCGGTGACACGGGAATGTCTTATTTGGTCCCCTCCCACGCGAAATGCCTGATCTGGCCCCTTTGTGCGGCCGGGGAGCGTGCGAGGGGAGGTGGTGTGGCCATAGAGTGTGCGAGGAGGAGGTGACGCGGTCGAGGAGGAAGCGGCCGAGCTAGCGCCGTTGGGGTAGAAGACGCTGAGCGGGGGCGGGGTGTGGAGGGGGCAGAAGTGGCGGCAGAACCACGGGGAGGAGGCTACGCGGTGGAAGGAGGTGCATGCCGTGAAGGTGCATA
The DNA here is from genome assembly GCA_036346575.1 of Dendrocalamus sinicus. Classification (NCBI taxonomy): domain Eukaryota; kingdom Viridiplantae; phylum Streptophyta; class Magnoliopsida; order Poales; family Poaceae; genus Dendrocalamus; species Dendrocalamus sinicus. The sequence goes on along the minus strand of CM070654.1, from coordinate 5,914,001 downwards.
AGAGGTTCGACGGCGATGACACGCCACCTTCTCCTGCAGATGTGCCGCACGAGGAGCGCAACCCGACCGTGCCATCTCGTCGTGTGCATCCTGACTACATTACCACCTTCGTGCACACCCGGACCGCACTATCTCCCCTCTTGTGCTCTCTAGCCGCGAAAGGGGACCAGATCGAACAATACGTGTGGAAAAGAGACCAAAAACGGTATTGCCGTGCCGTGGGGAGGGGGCCAAATTTGCCGAGAACTCTGTATTGAATAGCCTAGATGTAAAGTGGTGACCGGCTGTTATTTTAGTAGACATTTGCAACGCCAGCAGCTGCAGGGCAGCTCGCTCGAGTCATACACTCCCTACTAGCATGTTAGCAGACGAGGAGAGCAGCAAGTCTCAAGGCCGTGCCCGTCAATCCGGGAATTCGATGGTAGTTGCGTGGCAGCAGCGATCGATCGCTCGACGTCAAACCTCAATCGTGGCATGGCTGCCACGGCAGAAGCCACAACCTAGGCTACACGGGTACTACGCCCTTGCACAGTCATGTGGCATTTCTTCTTCCTGCTCGAGTATTTTGGTGGGAAGCATATCTTATCCTCCCACCATTGCTTCGAGATCGCCAGATGAAAATGGACGCTCCGGACCGGAATAGGTACTGTACCAAAATAGCATGGACAAATCTTTTCGAGAACTCCTTTGGTGCAATGGATGCCACACAGCCAGTCCATCCGAGTTTGGGTCTCACTTCTGCTTTGAATTTGAAGTGCAAGGGATAATAAGTTTTAGGTTCTGCTCCAAACGGTTTCAGCTTCTAGTTTTTTAGGGCATGATTTTTGCGGCTTTTAAAAGCAGCTTTTGGTTTTTTCTACAGCAACTAACTTTCAAACGGCTGTTTGTTTTTCAAAATAGAGTCTACAAGTTGATTGTAGTACACGACTTCATTTATATCCGCCAAAACCACATACGAGTTTCTGTTACTCCGTATTCTTTCTTACGAACAATCTAAAAGAAATAAGCTACAGCAAAAAACCATAAGGCATAGCCACAACGAACAGACCCTTACTTTCATCGTTTTTTGGCTTTTTATTTTTGAGTTTTTTATTCTTTTATATTATTCATGATGATATAATTTTTTTAGTTTTTTAATTTAATTACATAAAAAGGGTTAACAGCAGTGTAATAAAAAAACAGAAGACACAGCATATATAAGATAGTTGAGCACGGCATCCCGTCACATCTAAAAACACATGGACAGTTTTCTTTTTATTTTATCCAGTTGATCTGGGTCATGCGCGTATCCGCCGCGAGTGCAGTAGAGTATAAGCACCGTGTACAGCCAAGCCGGATTTAGTACTGTTATACATGATACATAAAAAACTAATCATAAACATATTGTATCGTATTTATAAAAATAGTACTTCTATCATCTGATAAGCGTACGACAGCATCGGTGAGGCGACACGTGACGAGGCTACCAGCGGCAGACGCTTGCCGCCCCGCCAGCAGACGGCAGACAGTTTGCCACCCGGTGGGGGGCGGCAGATAGACCTGCCATCCGGTGAGAGGGCAGCAGGTGATTAAGGCGGCTTAATTACCGTCCTAATTTGTTTACGTTTAGTATTTGTTTGAATTTTTAAATATATCAAATGAGCTCAAAAAATTACAAAAATTTATGTACAACCTTCCAACACAAAGTACCTTATAGTATAATTTTTGGGTAATTTTATCCATTGTGAATGTTGCTCAAAAATTCATAAAATTTTGATATTTGTATGAGTTTTTCATATAGAAATGAGCTCCAAAAATTATGAAATTTTATGTGAAGCCTCCCGACATAGTCATAGTTATTATATATTTTTCTGGGAATTTTATGTGATCCAAATTTACCACATTTATTCGGATTAATTTAATCATGAATTTAACGATAGTCAGGCATCTTTTAAAGTGGCTGACTTATGTACTTCGCGCATGTGTCAGCCCGATCGTGCTATATTTTCTTTCCTACTATGTTATTCACACAATTTTCACTCTGTGTGTGTCGTGCTCCCACGCGCGCTCCCTCATTCGCACTAATGTTGTTGTGTCCGTGTCGTCCCCTCCCCCTCGTCCGCTCTCTCGTTTGCATATTTGTTAGTGTTAGCATGTCATCCCCTCTCACCTGAAATGTTGCTCGTGACAATGGGTCCTTAATGTACGGGGTGAGCGCACCGGATTCACTTTTTGCTCGGCTATAAATACGAACCTCTCTCAATTCATCGTTGTTCATCTCAGTCGCTCATCGCAGAGCCTCATGGTCGTGGTCGTCGCTCAAAATTAGGAGTGCATAGCTCATTACTTAGAGAAGCCAGTGCATAGCTCATTAAAGATGCGGCAGTGCTAATTGCTTCTCTCGAAAGGCAGATATTTTTATCGTATGCTTTCGACGTTATTCCCATAATCGTAGTCAATTAGTATTATTTCGTTAGTCGTGATTAATGTAGTTTGTATTACGAAATAAGTATGTCATAGTAACTTAGACATAGTTTGCACTATTTTGTGTACCTATAGTACCTATAATTTGTTATTGAATGGAAATATGTAATTAAGTAGTCATAATTACTGTAGTGGCAATTAGTTAGAGATAAGTAATGATTTAGTGATAAGTAATTAAGTGGTAAGGACGACGGTAAGAAATGGCTCATATTTTTTTCGGATGAGCAATCAAATTATCGGTAATTAATGAAGTATTCGTATGTAATTACGCGCATGTAATTACTGACTTGTAGTATGTTGTTTTCATTATCAATCTTTACACTAATATTTTGTTTGTCCTATTTGTTGCAACGTACTCTCAAAATTAAGAGTGCGTAGCTAATTATGTTGAGAAGGCGGTGCATAACTTATTAAGGACGCAGTAGTGTTGATTACTTCTCCCGAAAGACAGGTAATTTTTTATAGCATGCTTTCAACGTTATTCCCATAGTCGTAGTCATAATTATTATTATTTAGTTAGTCATAATTAATGTAGTTTGTATTATGAAGTAAGTTTTATTCTCATGATTAATCTTTGCACTAATATTTGGTCTGTCCTATGTATTGGAAGGTATGCTTCACCGGAGCTTCTCGAACACTTGTACGATGAGAAACACTATTGCCACTCATGGTGACGGGTGATGTGGCTAGCCCTTTGCCCTTCAAAGCTGTGGGGGGGGGGAGAGATCCATGGGCGCTGAACGAGTGCTACGTCTCAACCTTGCGAGCCACAAGCTTGTTGCCCTTTGCGAGGTTGATTTCCACTGGACACGAGTTCACCATCAACAGCAGCTTGCTCATGGCACTGGTGGACAAGTGGAGGCCCGAGACGCACACATTCTAATTTCGGCGGGGTGAGATGACGGTCACTCTAAAGAACGTTGCGTTCTTGACCGGTCTCCCTTTTGAAGGGTGACGCACTTGTTCCAGCCCCTGCACCAACTGACTGGAAGGAGATGTTGGCGGACCAGTTCAACCGGCCTATCCCAGAGACTGCACGTGGCATCCCCCGCACTTGGCTGAACAATTTCAGTACGTACCCGCAGGATGCACCATCGAAGGTCGTCAAGAGGCACCTCGTCACATTCCTTATTTAGCTCTTTGGTTGGAGTATGTTTCCAGCCACAGACGGCGATATTTGCAACGTTGAGTTCATCGGCCTCACCAAGTCTTTGGTTGATGCAGAGTATGGCGCGATTCCTCGGTATAGCTGGGGATCAGTGGTTCTGTGCGCCACGTATCAGGGATTATGTGGCGCTTTCCAACGCGCCACTGTTGGTACCCTCAATCTGGCTATCTGCTATGTGCTCTTGTAGCTGTGGAGTTGGGAGCACTTCCCTATCGGACATTTGACCATTGTGATGCTAGTGCACCTATTTAGTGAGTTCGCTGACCTAACAGACGGGCCCACTATGAGCATCCGGTGAACTACTACCCATCTGCAGTGGGCGAAGGGCAAACCGTCGAGGTGTTACTTACTGTGGCACAATGAGTTTGAGTCGTTGCACAACAGCGATGTCATATGGGGTCCATGGACTGTAGATTTTGTGCATCGTGTATTGCCGCATGGGCTGTCCCTGCAATGCTTAGAAGACGCGGAGCTATGGGTACGACACACCATCTAGTGTTCTCGTACATCGTGGAGGCTTACGCGCCACAGCGTGTGATGTGACAGTTTGGTTCGCACCAGGTCGTGCCCTCTCTGGACAGCAGATTCCTACCGCAAGCTGTACACCAATGAGTCAAACTCCATCCGATTAATGTGTACACTTTGTATGTATTGCTATGTAATGTCAATGATTCTAAAAATGCAAACAATCAAGGGCTAGTCGGCATGGTATGGACTGGTGGGCACTGCAGCAACAGTGGACGACGACATGGACGGACATGGCATACCTCGATGTCGTCATAGAGCAACGTTCATACGATGTCCAGACATACCACGAGTACCTAGAGTGGTACGTAACCCGGTCACGTAGCAGACTCACCATTCCTCCACCAGATCGCCCCCGAGCAGATCACGCGCGAGGAAAGTCTGCAGCGCTCGATCGATCTCCACAGCGCTTCACGGCGGCATGACAACGTAAGATAGTTCAAATATCTTATCGTTTCATTTAACAAATTCATATTGGTCGTTACTGAACCTATTTAGTATGTCACTTCAGTTGGAGCGGGCGCAGCGCATCGTAAACACGTCAAAGGCCGCCATTAGCAGCCCGGAGACACCACTGGCCCTATAGAAGACTATGAAGTTCATCCTAAAGCAGGCCAAAAAATAGTGCACAGCCTAAGCTGTAGTTGTTCCATGGATCATACTGTGCCCATAAGCCACCCAGTGGGGGCACCATGCTCACCCGCCAAGTCATCGCAATCTAGCGAGTCCAGCCGACCATCGCAATCTACTGAGTCTGCTTGGCATCGTAGTAGTAGGCGCCGATCATCCATGTGCTGTACCGACGAGGAGGTAACTTACGTACGAACCTACATTTTATTTTCCTAATAGACCTTGCATTCCACTAACATCATTATGTTCTTCCGCCGCAGGTCCATCATCGAGATGCATCACTTTTGACATTTGCACCACCTGCACAGACTACCGCTCCCCATTGTTTATCTTCGCTGCACATTCGGGAGGTATGAGATTCGTATTGTACATCCGGAATATTTATTGTGACTAATATCGTTTCATCTTGCAGCCTCTAATTTAACATGGAGGTGACGACGAGTCCACCGATGACGATACGGGCCTCCCAGATGCTTCCAGAGAGCACTACACGGCGTCAGGGTTTGTAGCGTACGCACGGCAGAGCTTAGCATTCACAGCATACCTAGGGTTTGGACACTTTGGTGGGTAGAGCTCCTCTGGCTTCGCTGCCACATCGTATGGTCTAGACGAGAGCTCCTTTGCACCATGAGGGGGATTTATAGAGTCCTTTGTTCACAATATTATTGCGGGCGGCTCGCAGTTCAGCATGTCTCAGCTGGAGGATATCAAGCCTAATCGGAACCAGCCTACTGTACTTGAGCCCACTAGACCACTGCCGACCACTGAGCAAACAGAATGGTCTCCATACCTCCTCCGACCCGAGACACAATATCCGGACCGACTGACATACCCCATAGGACATGCTCATGTTCAACGGAAGACTAGGCCACATACAGGGAGGCAGACGCGGCGAGGAGGTAACAGTGGCTCAGATGGGTGAGTTATATCACATTCAGTGTGATGCATTTTTTACTACTATAATTACTTTTACTTGTATAAGTAGTCCGAATGCATAAAATTGTAAAACAATTTGAAATATTCGTAAATTTATGATTAAATTAACCCTAATAAATATGGTAAATCTGGATCATGTAAAATTTCTAAAAAAATACAAAATAACTATGACTATGTTGAGAAGCTTCACATAAAATTTCATAATTTTTAGATTTCATTTGCTATATGTAAAAACTCATACAAATATAAAAATTGTATAGATTTTTTAGCAACATTCATAATGGATAAAATTACCCAAAAATTACACTGTGAGGTACGTTGTGTCAAGAGACTGTACGTAAATTGTTGTAATTTTTTGAACTCATTTGATATATTTAAAAATTCAAACAAACACTAAATGCAAAAAAATTAGGGTAAATAATTAAGCCAGCTTAATCACCTGCTGCCCCCTCACGAGACGGCAGGCCTGCCTGCCGTCCCCCCATCGGGCGGTAGGTTGCTTGTTGTCTGCTAGCGGGGCGGCATGTGCCTACTACTGATGGCCTGGTCACATATCGCCTCGTCGGTACTGTCGTCAACCCACCAAATGACAAGAGTGACATTTTTATAAATACAGTACATATATAGCTAGTTTTATACATACCGTACACAATAGCATCAAATCCGGCTTTTACTCCCCGTGGGTATAGCTGGCACCGGCAATTCGAGCGGCAGTTCAGGCATAAGGTGGCTAGCAGTCTAGCGCCAGCTTGCCTAGGGTTAGGGGTGCAAACGGGTCGGATTCGGACGGATATTGTTGTTACCATATCCTAACCCATATTTTTTCTCCGGATTCGGTACCAATCGGATTCGGTGCCGGATCGGTCGGGATTAACCCGTTTGTAAGGAATGCATGCAGTACAGCAAATGGAGTAGGAGGACGTACTGTCAAGAACCTGATGTTACTACTTAATAGCTGATGTGGAAGATTTTATTTTACCATTGCAAAAGAAAATGAAATGTCAAATAGTAGCACTAACCTGAAATCAAATTTGAAGACGTATCGGATTCGGACGGATATTGCTGTTACCATATCCTAACCCATATTTTTTTCTCCGGATTCAGTACCAATCGGATTCGGTACCAATCGGATTCGGTGCCGGATCGGTCGGGATTAACCCGACCCGTTTGCACCCCTACCTAGGGTCCTATGTCTGCCACTGATCTGTCTAGCATAGTAATAATGGCACATGTGCTCTATATTGAAAAATAAATCATAAGTTTTTATAAGCAGATGCCGAACTAAGGTCATGCTTTTGTTGCCTTTAGTTTTTTTTCAAAAGTCAAAATAATTAGATTAATTTTTTAAAATAAATTCTTTAAATTGTTTTTTAAGCTAAAACTATATAAGTTATCTACACCGGTGTCTCTACTATCTATTATTATGTTAAAAATATAGATAAAAGTATCAATCGCAGCTAAAAATCATCTGCCCTAATCCAGAAGAACATTGCTTAATTAAGCTCTAACCATAACAAGAGACCAAAAATTCTTGCAAAGGTGCCAAACTCTTACTACAGCTGGCTCACGGATGGTGTCCGTCTGTCATTCCGTATATAGTCAGAGGGATAGAGACGGCGACGACCTCTTGTCCTGTTCCGGCGAAGTCTGCCGGAGAAGACACTGCAGATGACGCCACGACGAGCCGATGACGATGCCGTGGGTTGATTGCAACGGGTGATGCCAAACGCAAACGACGCATGCAGTTCGATTGATTTGATGGGCGGCTGGTGAGGCGGCGGCAGCAGCAGCTTGGTGGTGGTGTCAGCCTCACTTCGTTTCAACTTTGCAGAGCCAGCTGCGAAACAAATCGTAGTAGTCGCCTTTCGTGTCAGCGGCTTCCCCACCAAACGACTTTTTTTTTCATTTGGCCTTTATAGAGACTTGGTAGCATCCGACAAAGGCTTTGTTTGTGCTAGAAATACAAGACGAACTTAGCTGAGAAGATCATAGACCGGTTTGATTGGTTGCTTCGTTTTGCCACACTCGAGTTAAGCAAGTTTGATTTTTTTTTTTTTTGCACACGTTTGGTCTGCTATTGTAGTTGAAATTGCGCCGCACTTTCTAAGCCATGCAGTCCACTTGTCATGCATCGACTCTTTTTTTTTTTTGCGAAACTGTCGTAAAATGTTTTTTTAGTAAATATTGTAAAATGTTAACGAGCCATCTCGTGTAAGGTGGTGAAAAATCGAAAACACCATATATTCTAGAGCGGACGGGCAATATCTCGGTACCTTATCTACCAGAAGCTTTAGGGTTTGTTCTTTTTAGCTGTATCTTATAGATTATGGCTACGGCTTATAGTGTTTGATTTTAGTACGAGCGTTTCTATGAACGAATCAAAAACTGATAAGCTGTTTCTAAAAAACTATCCTAATAAACTACTTTAAAACAGCAGAAATCATCATATTTATTTATTTAGAGATAGCCATAGACTCTAAACTATAAACTATAAGCTGAAAAGAATATGGTGGTGATCGGTTCGGCTGAAAAGCTCGTGGCTTATGGCTGAAAACACTGTAGCTGGTTGAAAAAAACACTGTAGCTGACAGAGACTTATTTAGCATAATTAAATTTAAAAAAATTTAAAAATATAAAAAATATGTTAGCTCATTACGTATAATACAAACGAATATAGGGAAAAAAAGAACCGGCAAAAAAGTTCAACAAAAAGCCAAAAGTTCAGAAAAAGACGAAATTTATGAATAGTACAAAATAAGCCAGAAGCCAGAAGCTCAAGCCGAATTGATCGGGGTAATATTCTTAAGAAAAGCATGCAGATGCAATGCAAAGCATTAATTTGGTCCCGTGCAGTACTATGCACGTTTTCTTCGTCTCAAGGATGGAACGGTGGCTTTGCAACTCCCTACAAAGGTAAGGTCCAAAGGGGCATTTTGTTTTAGGCTGCTGTTTATAATTTTTGTATACAATTTATTAGTCTAATAAACAGAAGCTAAAAACTAAAAACCACTTAAGGGTAAAAAAACAAGACCAAAATGTACCACCACAAGAAGACATTTCTACTTTTTTTTCCTTTTGCGATGGCATAGAAGACATTACTCATGAATTTTGCAGAAAATCACTAATTTGTCTCTTGTATACTCTAAATGTGGGTTCTTTATGGCTGTTCAGATTAGTCGTTTCGAAAAGGTGACAGAGAAACCGTCTTATTTGTTTGTTCGAAAAAAATCTATAAGCTATAAATCATAAGTTGAAAAGAAAGTGGCCTTTGTAAACATCCCTTTTCAAGTGAAATTTCCACATTTCAAATGTGGCAGTAGCGTAAAATGTTTGTAGCTATATATGGGGGTGGGGAAGCTTTTCGACAGTACTACAAATAATTGAAAGAATGGCATATTTGGTACTATTGCAACCTGTATTTACAAAAAGGGTAATATGCTAGCGGTATTTAGAAAAATGTCATTTTTGCCGCCTGGTGGCCGAGCGACGCTGACGCGTGTGAGCTACCACCCGGCCACGGACGGCAGGCAACCTGCTGCCTAGCCACTAGGCACTAGGTGCCCTACCGCCCCACCACCTAACGGCAAGTAATTAAACCGGCTTAATTACCTGCATTAATTATTTTTTGTATACTATTTATTTGAATTTTTAAATATAGCAAATGAGCTCAAAAATTATGAAATTTTATGTGCAGCCTCCCAACACAACATACTTTATTGTGTAATTTTGTTGACAATTTTATCCACTGTGAATGTTGCCAAAAAAATTTGTAAGTTTAGCAGATAATTTTGAATTTTTAAATATAATAAATGAGCTCAATAAATTATGAAATTTTATGCACAGCCTTCTGACATAACGTACTTAATTGTATAATGTTTTGACAATTTTATCCACTTTGAATGTTGCTCAAAAATTTGTACGATAAGCAGGCGATTACAAGGTGATTAATGCCCATTTAGGCGCATTGTAATGGCTTGTCGCCCAGCCACCAGGCGGCAGAGTGGGTCATTAGGTTTTGTTTGCTTTGTTTAATCTGCATATGAATAAATAAAGTGGGCCTTAGGCATTTGGTTCATATAGAAATTGAGCACTCATACAGGAAACAAACCATCGAAAGTATCACTTGCGTTGCGTTTGTCTTCTCGCACGCAGTTCACTTCCGCCATTATCGGCGCATCGTTAGTTCGCGCTTCGCTATCACTCTCGCTATAAATTTTGAGATGCGCGCACTCACACTCTTGCAGTCTCTTTGCTGACAATCCTCGCCTCGCAGTCTCTTTGCTCACACTCCTCACCTACGCTCTTCGTCCACTCTCTTCACAGCTAATTAAATATTGTTTAGTGTTGTTATTATCAGTCATATTAACAGGTAATTTTTGTCATATGAATTGTCTTTGTTAAATATGTATGTAATTAGTTGCAGTTATTTAGGTGTAATTAATTTAGCCCTAATTATTTAGGCATAATTAATTAATTTTTTTGTTAGCAAGTATATGTTGTTTAATTATATATTTTTGATATGCTTTTATGTTGACTGCATTAGACATTAAAATTGTAACTACTAAGTGTAGCAATTAATTAAACTATGATGCCAGAGGAAAAATTATATTAGAAACATGAAAATATTTTACTGTTATTTTCTTGACCAGATAATGAGCATATATTTATATGCACCATTTATTTGGACTAGTATGCAATTGTAGTGTTAATTTTAGTCCTAATTGTACATTATTTTGTACTATTTATTTCATCGTAAATTTCAATTTATAGTATTTTATTGTCATTATCAATCTTCACACTAATATTTGGTCTCTCCTATTTGTTCGAAGGTATGTCTTTACCAGAGCTTTCCAAACAGTTCCACGATGAGAACCATCGGTGCCACTCATGGATGACGGGTGACGCGGCTGGCCCTCCGCCCGTCAAGCTACGGGGAGGGAGGGATCATTGGGAGCTGCACGAGCACTACATCCCAATCATATGAGCCACAGGCTTGTTGCCCTTTGCGAGGCTAGTCTCCATCAGACGCCAATCCACCCTCGACGGTAGCCTGCTCATGGCACTGGTGGATAGGTGGAGACCTGAGACACACAAATTCCACTTTCGGTGAGGTAAGATGATGGTCACTCTGCAAGACATCTTGTTCTTGACCGATCTCCCTCTCCATGGTGACGCACTTGTTACAGCCCCTGCACCGACGAACTGAAAGGAGATGCTAGCGTACTGATTCGGCCTGGTTATCCTGGAGGGTGCTCGATACTTACCGGACCCAGCCTGCTATACCTCAACCTGCTGGACCACCGCTGGCCACTCAACAAACGGAATGGTCTCCATACCTCCTCCGAACCGACACGCAAGCTCCGTACCGGCCGATGTATCCCATGAGACACAGTCAACACAAGACAAGGCCACACACAGGGAGGGAGACACGGTGAGGAGATAGCAGTGGCTCAGATGAGTGAGCCATATCACATCTCGTGCGGTGCATTTTTGTATTATTATATGCACTCGTACAGATATTCATAATGCATAAAATTATCAAAAAAAAAGACAATAACTATGACAATGTCTGGGGGCTGCACGTAAAATTTCATAATTTTTTGAGTTCATTTGCTATATGTAACAACTCCTACAAGTATCATAATTATATGAATTTTTTAGCAATATTCACATTGGATAAAATTGTCAGAAAAGTATACAATTAAGGACGTTGTTTTCGGAGGCTGCACATAAAATTTTGTAATTTTTTAGCTCATTTGCTATATTTAATTCAAACAAATATTATACAAAAAATAATTAAGGAAGATAATTAAGACAGCTAAGTAACTGGCTTAATTACCTACCATCCGGTGGTGGGGCAGCAGGGCACCTAGTGCCCGGTGGGCAGGCAGCAGTTTACCTGCTGCCCGATGGCCAGGTGGTAGCTCACATGCGTAAGCTTTGCGGTGTTGCTGCCCGGCCATCGGATAGCAAAAATGATATTTTTTTGGTAATACCACCAGTATACTACCATTTTTGTAAATATGGTTGCAACAGTGCCAAATATACCAAAAATTCCAAATAATTCCCTCTAAAAAAGTACATGAGAAACTGAGAGTGGATTTTATGCCTGGTGGGCATGTGCTCGGCGAATCGAAACCATGGATTGCTCCTCCCGAGATATGTGCCATGATTGTTATTAGGTGGGATTTATGTTCCAAATACAGTTTGCTCAAATACACGTATATTTTCCTAGTGTGTTATTGTACATACCTATTCTTTTGGCATTTGTGAATCAGGAGGTATTGGTCTGTTCTTTTAGACTGCAGCTTATTAGTCTAATGAATAGTGATGCTAAAAGAAGCCGAAGCCAAAAACTAGTTAAAAAGTTGCAAAGAACAAAGTGATTTACTGTACTTTGTCAGACATGGCATTAGACATGCCGGTAGAGTTTCAAAATATTTTGAAAAACTCTTATGGAAATGAAGCACAATTCCCGGGGCACCCATGGCAGTGGGCCAACGATGTCGAGCCCCCCATCGCGCCAATGTACACACTGGGGGAATTGGCTGAAGTTGGTTAGGTGGATTGTGAGCCATCCTCCCCATCCATTAACAGCCTTGGCACCACTTGATGAAGTCTTGTGTGTCAGTGGCTGCTGTGGGCCAATAGAAATCCTGCCTGAAGGCTTTACTGAAAAGAGCCCTTGGGACGATGTGCGAGCCACATAACCCCGCGTGGATTTCAGCGAGGAGGTCCAACCCCTCATGGCTTGAGAGGCAACACAGGAGGGGACACACACCCCCTATTTGTATAGTACTCCATCGACCAAGTTGAAGCCTCTCGTTCGCTGCTGCAACTATCGTAGGTCTTGCAGATCATCTGGCTCTTCGACCCCTTGTAGAAAGTTGATGATGGGCCTCCTCTAGTCGTCCTCCTAAGTGATTTGAAGGACTTAAGCGAGCTAAACACGGTCTTGTGGAATGGCCGCGGTGGTTAGGACTTTGACGAATGCACTACTCGGTGGCTCTAGTCCTTGACTGGCAGACTTTGCTAGACCGTCCACCTCCTTATAGTCAGCTCAGGTTATAGACTTGATAGTTATGCCCAAGAAATAGCGCTCCTTGCCATGACTACCACTAAATATCTGGCGAGGGTAGGATCCTTGACCTAGTAAGAATTATCGATGTGCCCCACGAGTAGGCGTGAATTAGTGTGCATCAACAGCCTCCTTACCCCGAGGGCCCCCAGCTTCCTGAGGCTGAATAGCAGGGCCTCATACTCGACTGTGTTATTGGTAGCCATGAAGTTGAGTCATGTGGAGTATAGTAAGCGTCGTCCCTCGGGCATCGTGATGACTACTCCAACACCAGCTCCCGAGATGACGTATGCACCGTCGTGTGTAAACTCCATACCATTTTGATGGGCGCTTGAGTTCCTGGCTGAGTTGGCAGAGTCCACTCCGCGATGAAGTCTGCTAGGACCTGTGACTTGATCACCATCCGCGAGGTGTAGGTTATGGACAATGGTGCTAGCTCGGCTCCCCATTTGTCAATGCACCCTGTAGATTTCTTGTTCTGTAGCATTTTCCCAAGGGGAATGACGAGGGCATCGTGATGTTGTGCGCCTAAAGGTAGTGACGAAGTTTATGCAAGGCTGTAAGCAATGCATAGCTTAGTTTCTCTAACTTAGTGTACCACGTCTTCGCTCCTTGGAGCACCTCGGAAATGAAGTACACTGGGCACTGGATAGCCCCTCCTCCAACACAAGGACTGTGCTTATTATGTATGGCACAACTACCAAGTACAGCAGCAATGGAGCATCTGGTGATGGGCACAACAGCGTGGGGAGTTTGGCGAGGTACTCCTTTAGTTGGTGGAATACCTACTCATAGTCATCATTCCAATGGAAGCCATCGAATCTATGGAGGGTTTTGAAGAACAGGAGTCCTCGCTCTGTAGCCCTTGGTAGGAAGCGGTTGAGGGCAGCAAGTCATCATGTGAGCCTCTGGACCTATCGAGCCATCTTGCGTGGCTCCATGGAGAGCATCACATTGATTTTCTCCAGGTTGGCCTCGATCTCTCGACCAGACACCAAAAAGTCAAGAAGCTTTCCTGCTCGTATGCCAAAGACACACTTATCTAGTTTTAGCTTGATGCTGACCTACTGGAGGTTATCGAAGGTTTCTTGAAGGTCCACTTTGTGTGACACTACTTGCATGCTTTTCACTACAATGTCATCAGCGTAGGGCTCGACATTCTTCTTGAACTGGGAGGCGAGGGCGAGGGATACCAAAGGGTGAAGGTGGATCCTATGTTTTGTGGTCGAAGGGCATCCTGATGAAGCAATAAGTTCTCCCTAGACTATGAAGCTCATTTTGGCCTCGTCCTCCCTAGCCATGCGGATTTGGTGGTAGCTAGAATACACATCCAGGAAACTCATGAGCTCGCACCCTACCATGGCATCCACCAATTGGTCGATTTGTGGGAGGGGGTAATTGTCCTTATGGCATACCTTATTGAGGTTCATGAAATTGATGCACATGTGCCATGTGCCATTGGCTTTCTTGACAAGCATTGGGTTGGTGAGCTACTCCAAGTGGTGCACTTCACGTATGATGCCAAAGGCAACCAACTTGACCACCTCTGCCTTTGCAGCCTCTTCTCAGTTGAAATACATGCACTATAACTTCTGCTTGATGGGCTTGGCATCAGGGCGTACCACCACTTGTCCACTCCTATGATGTCGGTAAGCAACCATGCAAAGACATCAGTGTTCCTATGGAGGACCTCCAGGAGGCCCTCCTTGATGGAAACTTCTTGGGAGGCGTTTGCCCCATCGAGTGGTACCCTCTTGACCTTGCCCTCCAACTTGGGTTGAGAATCCAGCCTGGGGGCCGATGGTGAGGATGATGTAAATGTCACGGTGGTCTTGTTCGTCGTGTGCACCTTTCAGAGGGGACCTCGTGCATCAAATTATATTTGCCATGCAAGGTCTTGATCTCCGAGCACTGTGACGATTCCCTTTGGTCCCAGGAGCTTCATGCTAGGTAATTGTGGTACAGGACTGCCCCAATGTGTTAAGCGTTGCTCTAATGAAGATGGGTTGTATGGATAAGGGAGGTCCACAATGACAAAGGTGACTACCTTTTTTCTCACTTGTTCCCCTTGGACGAAGGATACTTCGAGCACTAGTTAGCCTAGGGCACTTACCAAACGTCCTCCAAAGCCTTGAAGGGATACACCCGAAGGCACCAGTCTACTTTGAGAGATGCTCATCTGGTTGAAAACATTGATGAACAAGATGTCTGCTGAGTTACCATCATCTACGAGGATGCGCCTTATGTCGCACCCTGCGATGCATGCTTGCACAACTAGTGGATCTTGGAGATGGAAGTCCACTCCCATCGCATCCTCTACTGTGAAGGTAATGTTGCATGTACCCACCTCAGGAGCAGCTGTGCGGGGTATGCGGTGACATGGTGTAGTCGGCAGTCATAGGCTCTTCGCTGCCTTTCCAAGGAGAACTCCAGCGATGAGCCTTCTATGATGATGTTGATGACTCGGTGAGTTTCAGCCTTTAGGGCTTGTATGCACAAGGCATTGGGGTGGACTGGATGAACTAAACCTTTGGGGCTGCTGCACGTGTGCCACTAATGGTGCCTTGCATCTAGTGTTTTCTCCCTGGTGATGCTTCCACAGAGTGTTGCTATGGTGAGACAGTCAGGGGTGAGGTGCTCCCCCAACCGTGGACCTCGCACCATAATCCCTACTGTCATCTGTCCTTGCATGGCCATGGCCCCTCCGTTCGTGCCCTCGCCTACTAGGGGCGACGTTGCCCTCTCCACCCCTTTCGATGTCGAGCATGTATCTGGACTATGGCCCTTCTAATGCTTGCAACCAGAGCCCTCCCTAGAGACCTTAGGTGCAGGCTTGGCCTTGGAGGTGTCGGCCTTGTGCCATTGTGCATCCTCTTCGGCTCTAGCATATTTCTCCATCTTGTCGAAGAGCTTTGCTATCATTGTAATGTGCTTGCATGTGTTTTATTTGGCCAAGGGCTCACTGCGAAAGACCTTGTATCGTTGCATTGATGATGGTGGTCTTGCTGACATCTTGCACTTGGCATCAAACCTTCGCAAAGCGCTAGAAGTACTCTCGCAACTTCTCAGTTGGCTTCTGCCTGATCACGAAGAGTTGGTTGGCGTCGACCCGCTCGATGTAGTTACCTTGGAAATTGTTGTGCATTTGGCGCGATAGCAAAAACTAGGAAAGCGCGGTCCCTTGGAGGGTGAGCGGTAACTCCTTAGCTTTCGTGGAGTCATCAGCCCCTGCTGCCTCTATGGCCATTTCATAGATGCGTAGAAACTCATGGGGGGTACAAAGGGGACTATAGGTCCACTCACCGAGGGTGCTGTGAGCACCGACATTAGCCTCTCGGCTCTCTGCCCTCTCCGTGGTGACCTCCACCACTATTGTCATAGGCGTTTGTTGACTCTGTGCTTCCTGCATTCTATGCATGGTGTTCTGCAAATCCGCTAACTCGTGTTGTAGTGTCCCAAGGACCGCCTCCAAAGTGCCCTCCATCTGCCGTGTCGTGATGGCGAGGGTGTCGTGCCCAGCTAGAGACTAGTGCGGGTGTCGGTGGGGTTGCCAGGGAGGGCCCAGGTCCGCTGCGTGGTAGCGGTGAGGGTGTCCGAGCCGTCGGAGGTGACAACATGGTCATCGGAGGTGGTAGCATGAGTGTCAAGGTCTTTGAAGGTGACAGCAAGGTTGTCAAAGGTGATGGCACGAGTGCTAGGATTGTTGGAGGTGACAGCGCGGGTGCCATCGAGGCTACCGGGGGTTGCACGCGCTCAGTCCTCTACTTGTAGAGCCTCTTGCATTGCGCTTGTGTGCTTGCTGGCAGGTGATGTTCATTGCCGGTTGTGCCAAAGTGTTACTACCACAGTGGTGGGGTATGACGTCCCAAAATTTTAATTTAATTTAATTGGGTTTTATTGGATTTTCATATTTTATATTCCTTCTTTTTATTTAGGCTCGAAAAATATATGTGAAAACTTGTGTTAATTTGTGGTCAAATCATTTTGATTTTATTTTTGTTAGTTCCTTATTATCTGTATTTTTAAGAATTTTTTGGGATTTTATTTGTATTTTTCTACTATTTTCTAACCGTTATTTGAATTATCAGTATTAATTAAAAAATAAATTTGAATTCAAAATTTCCCTCTCTCCTCCTTGTGCCAATGCATGGCTGGCCCATACCTTCCTCTTGCCCACCTCCCTTTTCCCTCCGCGCAGCCCACGGCCCGGCCTACCCCGCCCCAACCCCACCTGTTGGCACCCTCCCCCTTCTCTCTCCCTCCCCTCTCCCGCCGACACACCTCTCCCACCATTCCTTCCTTCCTCGCTCCTCCTTCCTCTGCCTCACTGCCATGGTCGTTCGGTCAGAGTCGCATTTCCCGCCGCCTACCCCTGCCCTCCCCCCGAGCGCCGGGTTCCCTCTCTTTCTTCTTGCCTCACACGCCCCGCACCGGCTCCGCCCATCTCATGCCCACCTCCCCCGCACCAGCTGCTACTTGCCAAAAATTCCAACGAGCACCTAGCTCACCGTTGCGCCACCACCCTATAACCCCCCGGCACCCTTCTCGTCACTCTACCTCTCTTTGCTCTCGTTTTCCCTCTCTAGAGCCTCGAGCTCTTCCACGCCATCTTCCTCCTCTTCAAGCTCTGGCCACCCCTCCGACGAGGAATTCCTGATGGACCCAGCCCCTCCAAGCACTACCAACACCTTGGAGACCCTCCTCGTGCCTCCGCTTAGTGGCGTAGCCAGCCGCCATGGTCCTAGGGCCTAGTCCACTAAAATTTTGATGTTGCTACAGTGTACTGATGTTGCTATAGTGTTACACAGTACAGAATTTTGATCTAGGCCTTGGGCCATTGCCCTAGCAGCCCAAGGCCCAGCTTCGCCTCTACCTCCGTGACCCTTCCCTGCTCCTCCGACGTGCAAGAGCCCCGCCGGAGCACCATCTCCATTGGGAGCCGACCGCTGCAGCCGCCTCCTCACATCACCGGCCGCCTCCCTCGCTTCTAACCCCTTGTGCAAGGTAAAATCAAGATCGTCGTATTCCCCTCTCCCTATTCCATGTCTCTGCACTTACCGCCATGCCCCCTAACGCCAGCGACCCTTGGGTTTTGTGCACCCCATTGGCCGACAAGCTACATTAGCGAGCAGACCGACATGGTAGCCCAGTGGCCGCCATGTGGGCTGATGTGGCCACCACATTGGCACCACAGCTGACACGCCACCACCCCTCGTTACCTCAGCCGACTATGGGTTTGCGGACTCGGTCCACAAGAGCAGGGCCTACACATCAGCCTTAGATCAAAATTTAAGAATTCAGGGCAAACGTCAACATGATGTCATAAATCCATTTTCCTTTGAAAATTCAATTTGCCCAAAAATAGAAATTTGTTGCTGATGTTATAAATGACTTTTTCTTTAGAAAAATAATTCTAGAAATTTAATTTAAATAATTTCTTTAGAATTTAAACTTCTGAGAGCCCATTCTCCTTCATCCTAGCTCAAATTGAACCCATTAAAATTAATTAATCCATCTAAAATCATGATCTATCCAAATCTGCAATGTTTTCAAATTTTTGGAGTTTATTTGAATTTATTTGAATTTTATTTGAATTTAGTGGGTTATTTTCACATGTAGACTACGACTAATAGTTTGGCTTTAAATAGTTGTAGAAAATTTTCTTAGCTTTCTATAGAGTATTTAATCATGTCAATTGAAGGGCTAAATTAAGAGTTTTGATTTTTATAAGTCTATTGTGTAGAGAGTTGGCATCTTTCGACAGCATCATGGTAAACTATTGATTAAAATTGTTAAATGGGTTAATTAGGGTTTTTCTCTACATGAAAAGTGTAGACAGTTGTCTAAGGAGTCCATAGAGTTCAAAAACATGAATTGAGGTTGGTTATATTAGAAGTTATTATTTTGGAAAGACTGCTATCCAGAAACCAGTTGCTGCTAGATGCAGTTGTGGGAAATTTTTAAATTGACTTGGTAGATGGAAGAATTGAATTTTGGGCATATCTAGAAAGAGATAGATAAGTTTCCATAGATTTTGAAAATGGTATGGTTTACTATATTTTCATGTGTAGATTAATAGTTATGAAAATATTAAACCTGTTATCCAGAAGATGATAGATCAATCTTCTGGGTTAAAAACGGGGGGTTAAATGATTTATATAGGAATTGTGGCCAACTAAAAAATTATAGAGAATTTTGTGTAGATTCAATAACTAGTATGGTTTGCTATGATAGGGCTTGGGAGTCAAAAGTTATGCTATTTTTAGTACTGGGACAGTAGGGGGTGACTATCAGTAAAGGGAAAGTATTACAAATTTGGAAAGTGTGTAGGAGTGTTGTCATTTAATTATAGTTCTTGTATTGTTGTAGCCTATTTTGAGTCTGGGTGTTTACTGTAGGAGTAGCATCGGGTGTTTTGTCATCTTCAAATCAAGTCGTTCATCGCAACTAGGAAAGGCAAGTGCATGATAGAATGGTATTCGAGCGTTTGAGCTTGTTGTTGTGCATGCATAAATATACTTGCCATGATGATTCTCATGATTAAACTTGTTCTTATAATGCTCATATGTTTATGGTAGAATAATGATGATGTATATGATAGAATGATTATGGTTAAACAATGATTATGTTAATTAGTTATTGCTGATAATTAATTAATGAAAGATATAATCATTATATTGCATGTGAAAATTCATGCTACAAAGAGGTATTCTGTGTGGCCCTCTAGAGCTTACCCTGTGTGGGCGATCCACAAGAGTGGGTAGAGAAATACCTACTTCGGTAGACACTCCATAGGAGTGAAGCTGAGGTCCCCATATAAAAAAGGGTGGGCTTGAGTGGACACCAACAGGTGTAACGTTCCGCTATACCGGTATAAGTAAGAGAAGTGAAGACATGTACACTGCATTCATGAAAAGAGAAAAGAGATAATGATACATGTGTATGAAACTTGATGAGAATGGAAAATGTGGACTGAGCTAATGATGGATGGATATGAATTGTTGATATGATGTTGCCTTGTCTATTATTCTGTTGTGGACTTGCTGAATCATGGACTTGCCCTTACTTTGTTGTTGTTTTTAGGTTCTTGCTGTTGACGACATGTATGGGCGGGAAGTAGCACAATTGACATTGCACTTAATAGTTCTTTATTTCACTTGGTGATCACTTATTCATCATTAGAAATAAATCTTGTCATCTATGAATTCTCTAGATAAATAATGATTACCTTTAGCACTTAATGGTTTTATATCGTTGCTACTTGTTAATTCCCTTTTGTTAAGGTTATTGTTGATTCATACTATTTTCAATTGGTTTATCTTATTGTCAGTCTACTGATTCCTGTGTTGCTGAAATTTTAGTTAATGATTATATTGTAGAATTATGTTTAAAGCCTAACTATTGGTAAAGTGTATTTAATGGTTTAAAGTGACGGTAATTGTAGTTGTGGTGTGTGACATTCTATACTTTTGTTGAGCCAGGGTGTTATACCTGCGGTACACCGGGAACTACTACGGCCCGCAGCGAACGCTAGCTCATTGCCAATCATCCACTCCGCAGGCTCATTGCTCTTCTGAGCGATCTATTACATAGACATGCTAGCCAGGCTCAGAAGAAACGTTTAGAGAAGGGCTAATTCCATTCTGCTTGTACACTAGAAAGTAGAAAGTATAAATTAAGCTACCTCACCCCTATTGATGTATCAAATTTTTAAATAATCTCTTTTTTACACTGAATTGCAATTATATACCTCTATTTTTTATTTTACACTAATAATCCTTTGCCGCTCCACCGTTGAGCAACTTGGGCTAGTCGCCCAACGGTTGCGTGTCAAGTATCCAAGTCGCCCACTGATTAAGTGACTACGACAGTCACCCAACTATTGAGTGACTAATCCAAGTCGCTCAATGGTGGAGTGACACCTCAACAAATCGTGCACCGGTTGAGCAATTTAAAATAATAATATAATTATTTTATTAATCTGATGGAAATAATTATGGGGAATAAATGGCAATTTTCTAGGTAATACATTTAACAAATCTTGTTTGTAGGTCATTATTTTTTTGGAAATAAAAGGGCAAACAAGGTAGGTTGGTCTGTTTGTGATTTTTGTAGATTTTCAAGGGTATGAAATCTGTTAGACTCACAATAACATTTTGTGATCGTCATATGTTTTTGTAGTGTGATAAATTTTTGAAGAATTTTGTGAGGACAATTGAGGTAACAATGATTCGTAAGTAGGAAGGTAAGTGATACTACGATGTAATAGGGAATTCATACACGGAGGACTTTGTGTAAATGGCGTAACATAACAACATGACAGTTGATCCAATAAGAGGTTATATGGCACGTAGGCTAATGAACCAAGGACAGTACACGCATGCCTTTAGGAAATTAGAAATACATGGGACATATGGACAGAAAGGGTCGAACTACTGCATAGAATGTGGCCATTTGCCCTTGCGGCCCAACTCAATGTTTTACTCCTAGCCTTGCGCCTTAGCTTTCACTGCGATAGCCCTCTTCTATGCCCTCTTGACCTCCGTTGCTTGGCATACTCGCGCTTCTACTCCTCGTGCAGCCTCTCCCACCTCTTGTTCTCCTATATCTTAGCCTGCACCTCTGCGAGGTGCCTTTCACAGCCCTCGTAGTCCTGCCTAGCCCACCTCTTCCATGATAACAGCATCCACATGTTGTAGCGGTGGATCTTGTCGTTGATCCACTGGCTGAAGTCACATAAGCACGGTGGAGATTACGGTGGGAAGAGAGACGTGGTTACAACGTAACAGGAAGCAAAATAGTGGTATGCACTGAAATACAATTTCATTACCGGCTACCTATGGCTCGGCGTGTCGAACCTACAGTCGGGGTAGTCCACGTAGTAGTTTGGGCAGCACCAATAGCGCTGCCCAATGGTCCACTTGTCGGTTGATTTGACGCACTTACAGGCATTCCAGCACCAGCAAAGGGGTGGTGACACCCCCGTCAGGGGCCCTTCCAGAGGGTGTTCAGGGGCATAGGAGGGGTGGGCGCGGCTCAACTCAAAATCATTGGGCGTATTGATAGGCAACCTCCTTAGATCAATGAGCTCTAGAGGTGGCTATTGAGGAGGTGAGTGGTGTGTGTAAGGCCGTTGACTAAATACGCTATAGCTAGTGGTGGTCTATTGGGGAGCCTCCCAGTCCTTCAAGAGCTCACATATGTGCTTCCATTCATTCTCCTTGTCAATGTTATCTATGTAGTGTTGTTGGTGAGGAGTTCCTGATCGAGTAGTGTTGTATTTATAGCGGGAGTGGACACAGTTGTAGTGGCTCCTTTGCGATGAGGCATGGATGTGTTTCAAGTTCGTGTGCCACACCCTTCGAGTAGGAAGCTTATAGCAGTCGAGTGGTCTCTTTGTGCTTTTCAAGGCGAGGTCACGTCGTGCTTTGCAAAGAGTGGTCACATCCTACTTTGTAGAGAGAAGTCATATCCTGCTGTGTAGAGAGTGGTCACGTCCTGCTTTGCAAAGAGTGGTCACATCCTACTTTGTAGAGAGAAGTCATATCCTGCTGTGTAGAGAGTGGTCATGTCCTGCTTTGTAGAGCAAGGTCACATCCTGCTTTGTAGAGAGTGGTCATATCTTGCATTGCAGAGAGAAGTCATGTCTTGTTGTGTAGAGAATGGTCACATCCTGCTTTGTAGAGCGAAGTCACATCCTGCTTTGCAGAGAGTGGTTACATCCTGCTTTGCAGAGAGAAATCATGTCCTACTATGTAGAGAGTGGTCATGTCTTGTCCGTGGTCATATCTTACTTTGCAGAGATAGGTAACATGATGGATTGACACTATAAATGAAGTTAAAGTTTACAATTATGATACAATTAGTTCCACACTGCGTACAAGCAAAGTATCGATTGAAGTAAAAATTACAACATAATAGCATTTCCAATCTTAGTACCACTACACACACTTCACGCTAGTGTTCCTACTCATTGACAGGTGCCTTGCAACTTCTCGCAGTGTGGCATTCCTGGCCATAGCAGTAACAACATCTACCTGCCGCTCTAGCTTCCCTTTCGCCCACATCGTTCCTAATGCAATGACTCTGTTGACAGCCCTTCCCACCATTTAATAGTTCAAGATCCAAAATCCAAGTCCTCTGTGCAATATCTGACGTGGTGAAATTGCCCACAACTCTGAAGCCTCTTAGCTCAATGCACCACACCTACAACAACCTCTTCTTCATGAAGTACTCCGACATGAAGTTCGATGGGTCCAAGTCGATAGTCCCGCATGCGGCGAGGATATGAGAGCATGGTTTGTTTAGGAGCTTTGGCTTGTTACATGTGCAGTTAGGTTCATTCGTATGATCTCCAAGGTATACCTCGTTGATAACAAGAGAGCGAGCTGTCCCAAATTTAGCTCTGTTCCAAAGGAGCATGTCAAAATGATACTCTGTATTGCCCATCGCGAAGACCATATGCGACTGACCATTCCAAGTCTTGGCCTGTATGCATGCTGTAATCTTTGAGTAGTACAATATATGGCGGTTGGCTGCATGAAGTGCCGCATTTACATGCCTGTCCTTGAAATACCTGATTGTACCTTGCAGAACACCTTCCACGATGGCGATAAGGGGCTGAGAATGGATGCCCCTAAGAACCCAGTTGTACACCTCCACAAGGTTAGTGGTCATTATGTCGTACCTCGCAATGTCCATGTCATGCAATAAGGACCACTTCTCCAATGGCTCGGCCTCAATCCAATAGGAAAAGCACTTGATGTTCCTTGAGGTTCTCTGCGTCACACCGAGAGTGTCAAGCTCAGCAATGACACAAGGCATTCAGATTGTGCCGCCCCAGGAATGGGCAGATGCTTGTTCATCTCGACGACGTGCTTTCTGGTGTGCTCCTCCAACATCTTCCACAGCGTATTGAATTCACGCTGCTAGTTCTACATAGCCAGCCTCTTGAACAGTTTCATCAACAGTTGCTACGGGAACTACTTGAAAAAGTTGGCCGCCAGATGGCGAATGCACCATCTGTTCTCCATGTCTTGCTAAAGGAATGGCTCCTCGGGGTCTCGCTGAAGTTTTCTTATAGTCTTCATCATCTCAGGGTAGCGATCATGGATTATACAAATATTAGGATGTGCCCCAACTACTCCAAGGACATCCTAGGATTTGCGTGTGTGCACATGCCAAGGACAACCAATCTGCTTGTAGATCATGGTGTACTTCTTCTGGCTAGATTTTAGGACCCAAAATTTCTATTGTACGAACAAGGCCCACAATTTAATTGCATCCTGTAGTGATCCCTTGTCAGAAAACATTGCATAAAGCCGAACCTCCGTACCACAGTACTCCCACAGTGATTCATACTCATCGTACGTAGCAAGACCCTCAATGTCTACCCTATTCCATGTCTACAGCATGGGACCTTCATCCTCATCGGAAGAGTCATCTCCATCCTCTTCTAAAACTTTCCCCTCAACCCAGACCATCAGGTTATCGATCTCCATATGCGCGCTATGTTGTCGATATACTCCCCTGAGTTTGCATGTCCAGTGGGCTCAACGTGTGTTGTGTGATCTTCCTGTTCTGTCTCAGCAACATCTGCATCCACCTGTCTAGTGGGCTCAGCGTGTAGTGTGCGATCTTCCCGTTATACCTCCGCAACATCAACCACCATGTCTGCTTCATGAACCACGCGCTGCGCACACGAGCTGCTCCCACAATCGGACAATAGCCGTCGGCAGGTGTGACTCCTTTCAAACATGCTTGCACAAGTAGCACGCACTCGTATCCACGTAGCCAGCAGCCTTCCACAAAGCCCTCCCATGCAACCGTGCGCATCAGTCCCCTCCACTCCTACTGAATGTGCGTGGCAGACCGACTCTAAAGTCCATGTAGGATGACACTGCACACCTCGGGGTCTAAGGAGAAGCTACATGTGAGCCAGCGTAGCTCCGATTATTCTTCGTGTCCGAGTGTACCAAATTGACTTACGAGAAATCACTTAGGTCAGCACCGTATGGACCTTCACGAATCAAATCAACATTGTAATGCACTTTTAAATTTGTGGGCTAGGACATGACTGATTTCTCACTGCAAATATTACCATTTTTTAACATACATTCACTAAATACATGCTAAACCAATAAGTTGTGACACGTTGTCTATATTCGGATGAGAACAATAATTGATGAGATTATCACCTTTACGCGAAGACATTCTCTCGTTATCAACGAGCTTCCTTCGTTTTTCCTCTCTTTCCTCTTAAGCTCCTCTCCTCTCCTTCTCTCCCTCTCTCCAGCTCCTCTGCTTCTCCCCCTCGTTCTCTCTTCTCCTCTCCTCCCTCTCTCGCGACCTTCTCTCTCTTCACTTCCTCTCTCCTTCTCTCCCTCTTCTTTTCTCCTCTCCCAAGCTCCTCTCGTTCTCTACCGAGAGAAATGATGAAAGAGACCGTGAGAGGGTCGGGTGTGCCTTTTTTGATGCAGCCTTCCATCGTCAAACAGTTAAACGACTATGGAGATAAGTCATCCGACGGTTAAATGAATAGGACTAAGTCGCTTAATCATTGAGCGACTAGTACTAAGTGCTGAACCGGTGGGTGATTTGGATACTTGATGCGCAACCGTGCCCAACCCGGCCCACGTGTTGCCCTTCTCCTCTCCCGTGCTCACTCGGCTATTGTTGCTCGCCCTGTGCTCACCTGGCTACTGCTGCCTTCCCCTGCGCGCACGCCACCATCGACAAGCTGCCGACGCTGCAGCTCTCTGGCCGCACCTCGCTGTCTCCCTACTGCCGACGATGACCCGCATGCGTTGTGCGTCGCTATCGCCCACGCACCACCGTCGGTAGCCACCAGCACTGCCATCGCTTAGTGCCGTCGCTCCCCGGCCGCGTCTCACATTCCTCATCCACTGCCGCCACCGCTCCACCCTGCGGACGTGCCTCGCCTCCCTCCACCCCGTAGCTCATTGCCGCTGCCTTGCTCCGCCCGGCTGTTCGCCGCACAAGGAGGCAAGGGGAGAGCTGGGAGCTGGTTGTGAGGGGAGAGGGTCCGGCCAGTCGAGGAGAGGGCAGGGAGGAGCCGGCCGGCTGAGAAGGAGAGGAAGGGGAGGAAGAGAAGAAAGAGGAAGAAGAGGAGGCAGCTAGGAGTGGGAGTGAGGCAGAGGGGGGATAGCCGACGACGGAAGGAAAAAAGAAGAAGAAAAGAGCAGGGGCACGACCGAGAGCGAGGAAAAGGGGAGGTGAAGGAAAAGAAAGGGAGAAGGGAGCGCTGGCCGTGGAAGAAAAAAAGAAGAGGAAGAAAGGAGAAAAAGAGAAAGAGAAGGAAAAGAGGAGGAAGAGAAAAGGAAAGTCTAACCCGCTGCCAGATCTGTCAGATCCGGCCAAGAAGCGACATGAAGTGCCGCCACCAGCAACTTGTCCACCGGTGCAGGCTTTGTCGCTGCCTTTGTGGATTTCCACCTGCGCCTTCTCACAGCACCCTCATCCGACTCAATCTCCTTCTCTAGACTCTGCCTCACCCACTGGACATTCCTCTGGGACATCGCTGTAGGTGTTGCACGCTCCTCCCATCACCCCTCACCATCTCTGCATTCGCATCCCCGCCTTCTCCAGGCTCTCATCCACACACCGTTGCCTCGTGTGGTTGTAATGGGAGGCTAATTGTGCAGGTCGCATGCGAATCCGAGGAGCAACGGATCCGGGAAAGAGGAGATGCAAATCGGAGAGGAGACGGTTGCGGCGGCGGTGGGATGAGAGCATGCCGGCTGCAGGACGGGGGCGGGAGATGTGGGGAAGGGGAAGGAGACGGTGTATGGCGATTGCATGCATCCACGGGATGAGAGCGCACTAGCTACAAGGTGGGGCAGGAAGCATGGGGAAGGGGAAGAAGTGGATGGCCATGCGGCAAATGCGGGCAGCGGCTGCAGATGGGGTGGTGGATGGCGTGCGGCGGCTAGGGGTGGGGAAAGTTAGGGTATGAGCTGGTTAGCTGCAATGTGTGGAATTTTTTGTTTGGTTTTTTTAAGGTGGTTTTTGGTATTTTTGAGATACGGTTTTTGATGGGAAGGAGCCATATTGGGAGTTGCGAGCGTGGGGAGGGGAGGATAATAGACAAACTCTCCTTTTATATTAGTAGAGATTTACTGTTAAATGACAAGTTCTGCCAACCAGATGTAGTAAAGCTTGTGCCATTTAGGGTCTTTTCGATGGAGTTTTGTTGTTAATTGATTGGAAGTAACACAATGTTGCATCGGAGATGTTTGAGTTTTGAAACGTGAATTAATTTAGATTGATTTTGTTCTGTTAGTATGGTTTACATGTTCTCAGTTGCGTCCCTACATGTGCTCCTATAGTTATTGCTGCATTGACCATCCTTGGTGGTCCGCTGAACATAGGCACGAAAACAGAAGGAATTAGCCAGGCCTATGGCTGTTCAATATATCTGTATATTGGAGACACTTTACTTGCAACAAGAGCCAAACTGAGCTTACGTGGCACACTAGTTCTAACTTCGAAGGGCCGCCCATAGCCTTAGTAGACCAAAATGGATTTCAGATCCCTCAAGGTATGGAACGCGAATCTTGTTGGCATGATAGTAGACCAAAATGGATCTCAGATGCCTCAAGGTATGGAATGCGAATCTTGGTAGTGTGACTGCGTGAGACTGAAATATGTAATAATGCTCACAAGGCGATGACACCAGATTAATTTTACTTGTTGTAGGTAAGTACTAAGTACCACTTAGCTGATATAAGGTATGCAGTTAGGCCTGGTATACTACCATCATAGAGAGGTCGTGAATACCATTTGAAGTACAATGATGGTTGGATGCATCCTGGTGCACCACCAAGAATCGTTCAATTACCAATGGTATTATCTTTGCATCACGATTAAGCGAGCATTTGAACTCTGAAGGATTGTCTTCTAATTCTTACTCCCAGACCTTTCTTTCCATATAGGACCTAAGTGGACTTTGTAATGTCATGCTATGTGATGCACAGTTGGATAACTAATAATTGTGTAGATATCTTGTATGATGACCAAAGGTGGCATAAGAAGTGCCTAGATTGATTACTGTAGTTATAGATCAGTCAGAAGTGAACTGCCAATGGGTAGTACATCGATGACTCCGCCTCATGGATTTGGAGAGACCAAAGTTAGTATAAGAACTGCCTAGATTGATTAGAGTAGTTACGAATCAAGCAGAGGTGAACTGCCAATGTGTAGTATAATGTGATGACTCTGCCAGTCTGCCTCAAGTATTTGGAGAGAACATTGATTGTTCCTTGTGCTATAATATTTTACAATGCTGAGTGCAATTATTATTTACTGATGCTTGCACCACTTGCTGCCACTACTGCTACTTGTGTTGAACTTCAATTAGCATTGCTGGTTTAACACAATCTAAGTATGATTTACCTCCTGTCAATGACCTTGCTGCAATATTACACCAGAATCTTCTTAATTCCTATCACTGTACCTACTTCTTGTAGATCACATATGGACCTAGGCAAAGACAAGAGCAACTCTAAGATCAAAAGGGCAAGAGCCATAAATTGGCCTACAGTGATGTCAAAGTTTGTGCTTGACTGGTACCTTGAGAAGAAGAAGGGGATGCCGCCTAAGACCAAGTTCAAGAAGATGCACCGCCATTGTTGCACATCCGAACTGAATGCTAGATTTGAGACAACTTTCACTATTGACCAGGTCCATCGCCACTTTAGGCACTTCAAGGAGGTTTGGAATATAGTGGCCCGTTATATGAATGAGAGTGGGAGTAGGTTCGACAATAAACATAAGATGCTAATACTGCCTGCTTCAACTATGGCTGATCTACCTGTAAGTATTATATCATTAGAAAGGACAATAATTTTTCATTGTTTTCCTAGTGCACTAATGAATAATTTTCTTGTATAGATAGCGGAACGTGCTATTCTTGCTAAACCCATTCCATTGTTCGACCATTTGCAAGATCTCTTCGGTGATTGCCCAGCCGATGGAGCCTTCATGACAGACCCATTTACAGCTGCTGACTTTAATGATTATCAGTTGGAAATCCAGGACCCATTGAACATGGTGGCCGCTTGTGCAGACACGAGGGACCCAGATGGGGCAGACTTGGACAAAACTGTTTTGGAGGGTGAAGATGACTGTCATGAGGTGGCAGCAAGCAGCGGCGCGGTGCCTTGCGAAGTGATGTCAGGCACTAGTGCACCATCTGCCCAGCCATCCGGATCCTTTGCTGAGAGCACAATGGCTGCTCTCAAGCCTAGCTTGAAGAAGTGCAAAACAGTCAGCAAAGCAAAACCAAATCCAAAGCCACAGGCTCCTACGCCACATGATGGGAGGAACAGGAACATGTTGAACAGTACCTTAGTAGGGAACCGTGACAGTCTTGCAAAACCATTACGGACAATGCCAACATCATCAGACCCAAATGCTCCTCTGTGGAAAATGCTGAAGGAAATTCCATTGACAACTGCTGATAGACTATCAGTTGGAATTTGTCTTTGTAAGCCAGAGTTCGAAGTGCATCGCGGTTTTTTCATGAGCATGGGTAAGGAGTACCTGGAAGCGTGGGCCCACAAGTTCTTGTCTGGAGGGGAGCATGGATCCTCAGTCTGATTTCTGAACCCGGGCTGACGTTCATTGGGAGCCCATAGCCTCTGCTGACGAATTATTGTTTATATAGGTGTTGTGTTTTTGCTGCTCACTTATGTTCTTCAATTGCTGCACCTCTTGTGCTCAAACAATGGGTAAATATTAGTTAGTCAGGCATTATGTAACTTGTTTCAACGTTTTCCTGACGTTTCAGTAATGTTGTGTAGTAGCTTGTGGACAAGTTAACATCTTAAGTTGGTAAGCTGTCCAAGGCTTTTTTTTATAGCTGATGTCGCGAGGTTACAGATGTCAACTGAAAATGATCGAATGCTATGTATGGCATGCCTTCATTCAGGTTCAGTTCTTTTTTCTGAATGTGTTCACTTCCTTCAGCTTCATCGGAGCGTGCTCCATTTCAGCAGTGGATTATTGATCTGTCATGAAATTGAAAAAGAAATTGTAATCTTGTACTAAAATTGATCCCCCCCCTCCTTTCGCAAATACTTATCAGTTTTTGATAAAGACACGATTACCTAGAGAATAATTTGTTTTTAAATAATATAACCAAACTGCCTTGGGTAATTAATACTTCTGCTAGTTCAAAAAACTAAGTTATTTTGGACAATGACATGGTCCCTAAAATGTAATTTTGACCAATAATTACTACTCCCTCTTTGTAAATGTATAACGTTTTAGAAAATATGCAGTCAAACTTCTTTAACTTTGACTAATAGTATATAAAAAATATTTAGATTTGTTATGTGAAATTGATATTATTATATTAGTCATGAAAAATATTTTCATAATATAATTATTTTATATTTTTATGAACATATTCATATAAAAGTAGTGGTCAGAGTTACGTATTGGAGACTGTGTCGATGTCTAAAACATCATATATTTACGAATAGACAGAGTATTGTAATATTTTATAAAATCTAATAAAATTATAACATTATGAAAGTATTTTTCGAGAGTGACTGAAGGGATATGCCCATTGAAGCGTCATTGAAATTGTTTGAAGATATGAGATGTGGGTTCATTGCCGAGGGAAAGGCCACTCTCTGGATGGAGCAAGACATGCAGAATAATAACAAGAACATGGTTGACTCAGTAGCATATAGGATAAAGGTAAGTGATTCAACGTAATTGAATGTCCATATTTCGTGTGGGCTTTTAATCTTTGTTTATGTATACACAGTTCACACCTCATCCACATGCTGGAGACAAGTGGTTTATCTACCCAAGCTATGACTATGCTCATTGTTTGGTAGATTCTCTTGAAAACATGACACACGGTTTTTTTTGCCTAATTTTTTTTCAATTGGGTGAACGTTAACATGTTGTCTACCAATTAAGTTAGCTATTGAAAATTATCAGTTGTGCACGCTAGAATTTGACATACAGCGTCCTTCATACTACTGGCTGCTCGTAGCCCTGGGTCAGTACCAGCCATATGTTTGGGAATATTCAAGGCTAAACATATCAAACAATGTTATGTCCAAGTGAAAGGTATACCACTGAAGATAATAGTATCGATTTTATGTTGTTTGATCGGTGATTCTATTATATGGTTGGATTTGCAGCTCAATAGACTTGTGACAGAGAAGTTGGTAGATGGGTGGGATGATCCTTGCCTGTTGACACTTGCTGGGCTACGACGGAGAGGTGTACCATCAACAGCAATTAACTCTTTTATTCATGGAATGGGAATTCCCAGAAGGTAAGACTTGTTGTTGAGAAATTGTTTTGCACAAAGTGACGCTTTTCTTTATCCATATCAGCAAACACTTTCTAGTTTGGCCTTGTGTTACTGATATCACTAATTTAACCTTGCAATGCAGTGACAATAGCTTGATACGTGTCGATCGCCTTGACTATCATAGTAGAGAAGAGCTTAACAAAGTAGCCCCTCGAGCTATGGTTGTTTTGCATCCTCTAAAGGTTTGGCATTTGATTCTTCTTCCAAATATTTGGCTTTGTGCTTTGTTAATTGATGCACTGATGGTGTTTTTTCGATTATTTTTGATAAATTTAGGTTGTTATATCTAATTTAGATTATGCAACAATAATAGACCTTGATGCCAAAATGTGGCCTGATGCTCCTGGAGATGATGCTTCAGCCTATCACAAGGTGCTTCTCGTGTCTGATGTGACATTCTTTTTAAAAAAATGCACAAGTGGTTATGGAATCTAATCAGTCTGCTAAAATTCTTTTTTAACATTAAATGTAGTGATCAACTTTTTAAAATCCTTTATATGATTCTGAATGCCTTGATGCCTTTGGTCCATAATGTCTATCGCTAGGCTCCATTCTCAAAAACTGTACATTGAACAATCTGATTTTCACCTAAAGTATTCAAAAGATTTCCATGGGCTTGCTCCTGGTAAATCAATCCTAAGGTAATACATTTGTAGGCACTTAAATAGTTCTACTACATATGTCTAGTGACCTGATGTGTGTTTGCCATTTGAGTTGGTAGATATGCATTCCCAATACAATGCACAGAAGTCATCTACGGAGACCCTTTTTTTCCCCTCGAAAACGCTAGGGGAGTTTCATTCTATTAAGGGGGGAAACAGATTATAAGGGTGCCCGAGAAGGCAAAAAGAAAGAAAGAAAAACAAGCGGGGAGGGGGGGTAAAGCTAGGGGTGCAAACGGGTCGGATTCGGACGGATATTGTTGTTATATATCCTAACCCATATTTTTTCTCCGGATTCGGAACCAATCGGATTTGGTACCAATCGGATTCGGTGCCGGATCGGTCGGGATTAACCCGAGCCGTTTGCACCCCCTACTTGTTTGCAAGGAATGCATGTAGTACAGCAAATGGAGTAGGAGGATGTACTGTCAAGAACTTGATGTTACTACTTAATAGCTGATGTGGAAGATTTTATTTTACCATTGCAAAAGAAAATGAAACATCAAATAGTAGCACTAACCTGAAATCAAACTTGAAGATGTATCGGATTCGGACGGATATTGCTGTTACCATATCCTAACCCATATTTTTTCTCCGGATTCGGTACCAATCGGATTCGGTGTCGGATCGGTCGGGATTAACCCGACCCATTTGCACCCCTAGGTAAAGCTAGCGGACTATTACTCTGCAGCATCTGCTATCTGAGGTCGTGATGTCGTGTACAATTTGTGTAGGGTGTGTTGCACTGGGTTTCTGAGCCTTCTCTAGGGGTTGACCACTCGAAGTACAAGTCAGATTGTTCGAGAGATTGTTTCTTTCTGAGGTACAGTATCTGCTCCATTGCTCTAAGTCCATTCTGTTGTGGTTACCTGCTGTATTGGAAATTCCCCTTGCTGACATCTCTGGATGTCTCTCCTGTTCTCCATTCGAATCCTGTGGGGCTTGAGGATTGGTTGGGTGACCTCAACCCACGGTCGAAGAAGGTGATGAAGGGTGCTTATGCCGTGCCTTCACTTGCAAGTGCAGTGCTAGGGGACAAATTCCAGGTTGAACGCCTCAGTAACAATATCATGATCTTTCTTTCTTTCTTTTTTATATGGATTCTTGTAACAATATTATGATCTCGTTACTAGTAGTCACTCCTCCAGTAAAAGAAAAGGAAAAGAAAACTAAAGCATTCTGATGTCTTAGATGTGCCCCACCCTAATGTCGCGTGATTACAGGTTACTTCGCTGTGGATTCAGACTCAACGTCTGAGGAACTGGTGTTCAATAGAATGGTTACCCTACGGGATTCCTATGGAAAAGCTGGACCCAAGTGATTTACTCGTTTTGATTGGGGGAAAGATTAATGCAATAGTGCACTACTTACATGTCTTCCCTTTAGAGTTGAAAAGTACCATTACTTGCTCTGCTTCCATCAAATTTTGTTTACATGACATGACAGTAACTCCGGAAGAGTGCTTTTTGTATTGGTCGAACAAACTCTATATACATGACAGTAACAATAGAAACTATGAAAACCTTAAGAGCTGTTTTGGTCTGTTCAAAGCTTGCGTTATCATTTTTGTCATAATTTGGCCATAATAGTAATCTCCACGATTGTATGCCTCGTCTGTAAAGCAGAAATTTCGTAGGGTTACTGCAGGAATCACAATGTTCCTTGTAAAATTCCTGCATTCTAAACACTTTCTTAGCTAAGATTTGGTTTAAAAACGGAGAATTAGGATGCTAGTACGAATGGTATCCTATTTGGGCAGAGAAATCAACACACATACCAAACCTAGTGCGACCAAAATGTGGCACCTCATACTAGTTCGGTTCCATGTAATACCACCAAAATGCAAAGGAGAAGAAAAGCGAGAAAGAAAGACAATCCAAGAAAGAATAAAAGAAATAAAGAAAAGTTTGACGTCAGACCGATCGGCTTTTAGAAAGCCGAATAAAAGTAGCGCTCACTGAGGTTTCCAGACCGTCCAGAGATGGTAGGCACCGTCTCGCGTTTGGATTCTCATCATCCAGCAGGAAATACTATTCTTACCTTTTACCGACTTACCTGTCGCAGTAGAAAAGCCCCAAACAGAGTAGGGCTATCTTTGGACCAAAGGGTCCAGAGGCACATAACTAGCCAAGAATAAATGGGAAGAGCATAAATGGCAATGCACATATAGAGAGAGTCATGGCCATGCCCCTCATAAGCCAGCCAGCAAAACCACATTTTCTCATCTGTTACCTCATCCTCTCTCAGCCAAGGTAAAGAGCAAAGCCAGAGAGAGCAAACCACTCCCCATTTCCTTTTTGTTGCCAAGGCCGAGAGCCAGTTTTACTCATAAGCCAAAACCACTCAGCCAGTGAAGGTCTTTCTTTCCCATCTCCTTCTCTATCAAGACAAAGAGCAAGTAGAGCTCATCCACAAAGCCAACTGAGAGTGAGCCCCAAAGCCAAGCACGGCTAAACCTGCTAGAGCAACACAAAGAGGAAGTGAGGGAGAGAGAAGCGGAGGAGAGGAGCCTAGGAGTTGGGGAAGACCAATGGCGTGAGGGTGGAGTCCACGGCGACCGCAAGCCGCCTAGGACTACCAGAGCCACACCGAACTAGACTGGGACAATGAGGAGGTGAGAAGGGCCAACGGAAATGCGTGGAGAGCGCTGTCGCCACCACGGCCATCGTCATCGTCTTCTCATCCCCATCCAACCCGAGCCAAGTAAGGTTTGCCTTCCCCAACCATGCGTATTGAAGAGTAGGGCAAAACAAAGCTAGAAGCTAAATCAAAATGTGTTAAAGAAGAGAGGATTAGATGGACCATCCGGTGAAGTAATGGAGTAGAGGTGCTCGGGCGCCTTGGCCAAAGCCATGGCCAAGGGGAACACCTGGTGGCCATCCGGCGGCGCAGCCACGGCCGAGCCAGGCGTCGGCTTGGGGAGCCGACGACGCCGAGGATGACCAGATGGGGGTGCCACGACCGTAGGAGCAGCGTTGGCAGGCCGAAGTTCGGGGCCTTGGCATGGGGCCCGCCACGGCTGCGCGAGGGTGATGGACAAAGGCCGTGCCGACCGAGCTGTGGCACCCAACGCCTCGCCGCCGTGCGCGCACAGGGAAGGTGGCAAATCTGGTCCTGGTTGGTCGGATCCGAGGCGAAGAGCGAGGGGGAGAAGCCAGAGGCGAGTTTCGGGCCGACGTGCCATGGTCGGTGAGCCCAGCGGCGGCGGCGTCACCCGAATGAGAGGGAGAAGGGGGATAGGTGAGTGGAGGCGCATGAGAGGCGGGTGGTGGATGGCAGTGAGCTCAGGACCAGCGAGCCCGAGCTCGGCTGTGAGCAGAAAAAGAAAAAGGAAGGAAAAAAGAAAGGAAAGAAAAGGAAGAGGAAAAAAGGGAAAGAAAAGAAAAGGTGAGAAAAAGAAAAAAAAAAGAGGTTTGGTACCTACGCGACAGGTCCTTAACCCCGTGCGTTTTATGCTAGAGTTGGGTTATGCGCATAGAGTCATTGTTTCTCATTTAAGTACTAGTTTCGATATGATATGTTGAGTCGGGTTGACGTTTGTACAGGTGGAGGTCTCGGGTCGGAGCCGTCCACGCATCGTCCCCGAGATTAACCAGGCAAGTGCATGGTAGAACAGTGGATTGTGGTGAATGATTGGTATTTTATATCTTCCGTGCCATGTTCTACAGTGCTTTTGATTACATGTTAATCATACTTTGATGAGTGCTACTAATGATTAAATGCTAACATTTGCATCACACATTGCGCTCATACACAGACAACAGGACCTACTTCGGTAGGTACTCCACGGGAGTGGAGTTTAGATCCCCGTATAAAAGAGGATAGGGATTGACTGGTTCATCGACGGCGCGAACACTCCGCTATAACGGAATAAACTACAGTTACAGACGCATCGCATCACATTGTATAAAAATAGAACAGAACAGTGATATAGGGCCTGTTTGGTTGCCTGCATCAGGGTAGCTCGCACCCGCGCATGCAGAGAGATGGTGTTTGGTTGGCTGCATCGGGGTGAGAGTCTGCATGAGGGGATGCAAAAGCAAGCGGAGCAGTGAGCTCAGACGCGCGGTGAGAGCTTCCCTCCTCAGCCTGGCCACGCGCATGCAGGTGCATGAGTTGATGCAGGCAACCAAACAGACCCATAGTTACAGATGCATTGCATTGTATAAAAGTGATAACAATGAAACAGTTATAGAGATAGTGATGTACAGTTCACAGAAATGGGAAGTGATAACAGTAAAACAGTTACAGAGATAGTGATATACAGTTCATAGAAATGAGAATTATTAAAGTGGTGTGTTAACGCCACTGTTTTATCGTGTGCTTGCTGAATCTCTGGACTCACCCTTGCTTTATTTGTTTTTTTAGGTGATCGATGAGGATGTCATGCATGGGGGGAGTAGCACATGAATTACCTCACGTACTAGCGGCACTTAGCATATCAGCTTTTGATAGTATAATTAAACTCATCTAGTATGCTAGAATAGTTGCTTAAAATGATGTGTTGTAAAGTTGTCGTTGCATTTTGAATAAAGTAGAGTTTGCTTAAAATGATTAGCAGTTGAAAAAAATAGTAAAATATGCAATGATGGTAGCACTCTAGACCCAGAGGATGGGTAGGGTGTTACAGTCTAACTAAAAAAACACTAGCTCTTTTCCTACTGAAAACAAATCACTCTTTTTTTATGTTGCCTATAGTTGCTCTACTCAGTGGCGGATCCAGAAATTTCGGAATGGGTATTTGAAGTTACAAAAATATTGTTCAATAAAAAACATAAAGGTCCATAATAGCAAAAATTAAAGTACAATTGTTCGTACTACAGACAACAACTGAAATAATACAAAGAAATTATAAAATAATTAAGAACTAAATATTAACGTGACGACGCTTCATACCTTGGAAGCGAGATATAATATCATTATCTCCCTGAAAATGAGCGACAAACATAAAAGATGGAATTTCTAACAACGAGGGTAAGGTGTCCATGGAGAGGCCTACAGGCCAATGGTTTCAGGATCTCGCAGTAACACTTTACAGCGAGCAACTAAGCGACAAGGTTGACACAATCAAAATTTAAAGGTTACTTATACACACTAGCTAGCACACAGAACAAGAAGCTTCAATTAAAGACTTCCACCTTGCACTACTTGTATAGATGGTCAATTTAATCTAAAGAACATTGCCCGCGATGCTGGCCAGGTGTTCGACGAAATGTACCCAAGCATTACTGCGTCCGATGATACGTGATATCGGTACATCATCTAGACCATAAGATCAAACCCTGCAGCACGACGCTGCATGAACAAACTGCAAACACACCAAGTACCTGAACGCCGACGGGTTGATTCCTGGCCTCTTTGCCGCTGGGCCGCCCCGGAAGCAGAACGTCTTCTTCATGGCACCTTCCTCTGGTCGGGGGTTAGGCGAGAGGCTGAAGGGGCGACGTGGCGTTGAATTGACCACCACAGCGCTTGCGCCTGGACGCTGCGGCCGTGCTCGGGGGGCGCCGCCGTCGTGTGCCGGCCGCCGAAAGCGACTAGGTCATGCCGCGTGATTCCACGGCCCACGCAATGTAAACCGGCTCGGCGGTATCATGGGCCAAGGCCCTGTTGTCAGTAGATTCATCGGGTTGGGCACTTCGGAATACACGAGAAGGTCGGCTTTACGTTGGCCCAGGAAAGCTCCAAGACCAACCCTCACACAGCAGTTTGGGCGGAGTGGGCCACTGGGCCGTTTGGGCGTGGGAGGCCGGAGGCGCACCGCGCGCTGGGCCGGTGGAGGTTTCAGTTGACCCGAGCTCCGTTTTTTACTTCAAATACTGTACTTTAAACCCAATTACTAATATATATATAGAGAGAGACACACACACACTATACCTAATATATAGCAGATTTTTGGCAAAAAATTTTAGGTATTCAACTGAATACCCATGAATTACTGTAGATCCGCCCCGGCTCTACTTTTTAATCTGTCCGCTTTGAAGAACTGGGGTCAGTGTCTTCCTGGTTTACTTTGGTTGCGTTCTACTGTTGCATAAACAATTTTTCACGCCCCACTCACGCACGAAGCACAACACACATGCTATCTAAATCTATAAAAAAAAAAAGCACATGCTATCTAGCACCCAAGATTTAAGACATATGGCTATCTTCTTTTTAACTTATGAACTCTTTAAAATAAGCAAACATGATAGTTCCTTGTGGTCTTTTCGAAACGACTTACCGTATTAGTGTTTTTAAAATAGCTTATATGCTCGTTCATCAGGCCTGAAGAACACCCATGGCATACCTCAACCCAAACAAAGAAGAATTTTGGATATATCTGGACCCCTAAACACCCGATATTCTATTTTTGACCCTTAAACTAAAAAAATTCTAAATCTGGACCCCTCCCCGAGCGCGCATTCGTCTGACGCCGACACCTGTCCGGTCGTGCGGTGTGGTACCGCACGACCGCACTGTAGCACGGGTCGTATGGTACCAGATCACACGACTCTATTGCTGCGCTCCGTCCGCATGACCGCACATCTGTCGACCCGAGCGCACGATTCAATCCGACCGCACGTCCGGCTTCGCGCGACGCGGGAATCTGGGGGATTCTCATCCTCACTGGTCGGTTTGAGCCCTCCGTTTTAGGTGTAGTACGTTTTAGGTAGCTGCTTGGGAATGCATTGAAGGCTGGCTCTGTGGCTATAAATGTGCTCAATAGGTTTGATATTCTGGTATATCGTGTTGATTATACAATTTAGGAAGCTTTGCTTTTTTGCTCCACAATAGCTTTGTCTCCGTATGCACTTTATTATTTCTGCAGTCCTTAAGAGCTTTGACTTTGGCTTAGAGCGTGTATGATTATCAGTTTATCACTGAAAGGGAGAACCCTGACAATAGTTTTTTAGTGGATTTAATGCTTTCGATAAGTCTTGCCTGAATGCGAATCATGCGCTCAGGTCGGCAGACGTGCGGTCGGCAGACGCGCGGGCATACGGTCGGAGCGCAGCACAGTAGAGTCATGCGCTCGGATCGGCAGACGTGCGGTCGACAGATGTGCGGTCATACGGTCGGAGCGCAGCAGTGGAGTCGTGCGGTGTGGTACCGCACGACCGGACAGGTGTCGGCGCCAGACGAACGTGCGCTCGGGGAGAGGTCTAGATTTGGAATTTTTTTTAGTTTAGAGGCTAAAAATAGAATTTCGAGTGTTTAGAGGTACAGAAATGTCCAAAAAGCCCACCTGCTCTAACCGACCGAGCAACGCTGAGTCCTCGAATGTGCAACCAACATACCACATCGAGGAATGTAAGCTACATCTACGCGTTGAGGACCAATGCGTCCAGCCGAACGATGAAAGCGTCACTTGACCTCGCCGCTCCACATGCTCCCTTCAGAGCTTACAAACAATCGTGCATGTGCCAGTACAGAGACGCATAAACATTATGAAAAAAAAACGAAGTGGATTCAGCAGCAGTTGCAAATCCCGTGTCAAATCCAACCAAAGTGTTGCCCATTTATTTACGGCAAGGCGTTGCCGGAAAATCAAGTCACAAGCGATGCCAGAACAGCCTGGTCTAAAAAAAATCCATATATAGTAGTATCGCACAAGCTTTCAAATTTAACAAACAGCACTTCCTGCAAGCTGAGAACTTCAAAAAGGCTGGAACTATTTGCATGTTAACTAGTAAGAAGAATATTCCCTTTACAGCATTCCAGTGGAGCGCGGAGTCTGGACAGATGACTCGCCCTCGAAATCACCCTGAGAAAAAAATTAGCTGACAGACTTGACCGAGGTGGACCTGCAAAAGAGCACACCGAGTTTTTGACTTGTTTATTTGATCATTCCTTCTGTATACGACTAAAAGCAGAAGGGATTTTGTATGCACAGCACAAAGAGGTTCAGTCCCCAAACCTGTTCATCTTATCGGAGGAATCAGTGCTGTTGAAGAGCGTATCAATGGTTCCCTTGCCATAATTCCCAGATTCTATGGCCAGTTGCAACCCCTGAAAATTAATGGAGTGAGCTGACTGCAAACATGATCATAGACTCATCCATTCACTGTAACAGTTTGCAGACCACTTCAAAGGGCATAGCAGTACACCAGGCTGTTATCAGCACCAGTACCAGAAATGCTTAGCCAAACTGAAGTCCAGGTTATAAATGAGCGCACATTACATTGGTCTCAAGATTTGTGGTTTTAGTTGCTAACTTCCATTAGGGTAACGAAAAGCTGAACACTTCTCCAAGAGATTGACAACAATCATTTTCATGAACACTAATGTTTTAAGAGCAAGCGCCGATTGCAAATCTAACTTAAGATTACTGCAATGTCTAAAGTGGGATGACTGACCTGTATGAGATTTTGGTTTCCAAAGCGCTTCCCATTCAGTTTTGAGCCTTCCTGTACCAAATCAATGAAGAATGTTAAGTGAAATGGACAAAAAAAATTCTAGAAGCTTACAGTGCATCAAATGTCAGCAACATAAATACTATTTAACTACAAGATAATATTCTGCGAGTATTAGCACCCAGTAAATATCTTAAAAGATTAACTTTAAACAAAAAAAAGTGGCGAGTGAATACAACTTTGATAATTTTGCCTAGAAAATATATCTACAAATGCAATTTATGAGTCGTGACCAAAGGCATGGTGTATGAGTGCAAGGCATACATGTGTATAGGACAGAAAATGAAGTAGCGGAACTACAAATAGTTCAAGTCAGAAGTAGGACTTCTACAAAATGCTTCAGGCTCATACCAGGTGATTTGGAAGCTTCCCACCACTTTGCTCTATGAATTGGCAGAGGTACATCACACCGGCACATGAAAAATTCTGTTGACAGAATATCATTAGTCACCGTGACAAAAAAAAACCAAATTGCCAGGCTCAACCTTCAAAAGGATGAAAAGAACAATATATTTTTGCTGTAAGTTCTGTTTACATTATTAAGATAATAATATTTGGAACTGGAAAGGGATCAGGACGGGCATGTCATTCCAGTGATTGTGCAAATTCAACAATCTACAACATGCATACAAAATGCCAAGAGCTTTTTTTTCAGGACTTCCCAAGCAAACTTCAACCCAGCCGATTTCTACATATGAACTAATTCTGGGGACATGAGCACTTAGGCACACTAATTCAGGGTTATGTAAAACTCTTAAGATATAAATTATTTGTCAAAGGATTGTTTGTCAGTCTAAAATGGGAGTGCCAATCTTTCTGCTCCTATACGCATTATTCCTAACTTTTTTTGTGCGTTAAGATCAAACAGCGCAAACTAAAAGAACTTAAATAGCAAAAGAAATATTTCTAAGTGAAGACCCACCTGTTTGGCTTCCATTGAATCCATCTTCTCATCCTGCAGGTGCAAGAGGGGATTAATGTAAACAACTTGAAAACAACAATTATATTGAGTGACTGGTAAAGCAGAAATACACTTACCAGACCCCAGACCAATTGTTTGATGTTCTTAATTTCTGAACCAATATTCTCAAGCTTCAGTCGTGCATCAGTAACCTGAATAGAAAAGTAGATATTTGAAAACCATATGCAATAATGCAGTCTCCATGCACTTTGTTCTAAATGCTAATAGTTACTTCAGTATAAAGTAATTAAGAAAGAATAGATTTGCCTCTTAACAGATTATATAGATAGCCACTCTTAACAGATTATACAGATAGCCAGTTTGTTATAGACATGGGCCTTGGGCCAGTTGGGTCATTATTAGGAATTAGAGATTGGGTTCTATTTGAATTAGAGATTGGTTTCCTTGTATTAGAGATAGGGTTAGAGATATGATTGGAGTTAGATTCGATCTGTTAGGGGGAGCCATCTATATAAAGGGGCTACCGCATGCTATTGTCATTAAGCAGA
This sequence comes from Dendrocalamus sinicus, assembly GCA_036346575.1. Classification (NCBI taxonomy): domain Eukaryota; kingdom Viridiplantae; phylum Streptophyta; class Magnoliopsida; order Poales; family Poaceae; genus Dendrocalamus; species Dendrocalamus sinicus. The sequence continues at coordinate 5,872,315 of CM070654.1, read as the reverse complement.
GTAATAATAAAGTCTTCCTAGTCTAAAGTCTCTCCTCCCTCCCTACGCCGACTCCATCCGGCCATCTTCTTGGTGGTGTTTACCCGTTATGAACTGAGGTTCATAACAGATTGGTATCAGAGCAGTCGATCCCTTCCCACGATTTCTGCTACCATGGTTTCGCACTCGCCTCTCGCGAGTCGTTAGCCATGTCGTTAGCCAGCATCAACAAGGAAATAACGGACAGCCTTCTCAACGTGCATGCCATCCTTGAGAGGATGGAGAATCGAATGAAGGAGCAACAAGAAACAAAGAGCCAGATTCATCATCCAATACCAGATTCCCAGATCACCATATCATCAGATCTACAACAGCAAGAATCATCTATGCATCTAGTGCCAGTTCCCAGCGCCACCAATCATCCGGTCCAACCGGGGGAAACCCTAGTTTCCCCGGTCCGAGCAGCGGCGTCTCCATCCAGCGGCGCCGACCTACTGGAGTCTATGCCGCCGCCAAGCTCCCTGGATCCGCTCGAGCGGGGTCGGTCGTCGCTCTGCCGGCTGCCATCCGTCGGGCGTCGCCCGCGCAGCCGCGCGCGTCATTCTTGCCGCTTCGCCGCCGCCGCGCTCTTCTTCGTCGCCGTCTCGACGCGATCGCCGCCGCTCGATCCGCGCTAATCGCCGCTGCCACCTCCGCCGCCGATCAGATCCGCCTCCGCCGCCACCGCCTCCGCCACGGCGCTGCGTCGTTCCGCGCCGCCGCTTTTCGCGCTTCTTCGCCAGAACCACCGCAGCGCGTCCTTCATCCGCCGGGCACACTCGGTCGTGTCACGCCGCCTCCGCCGGCGCCGCGCATGGCTTTGCTCCGTCCGAGCCGCCGCTCCGCCTCGTCGCACCCGACGCCGCCGCAGGGTCGCCCCGCCGCCGCTTCCCGCCGCCGCCGCTTCGGCCGCCGCCGCCGCCGGCCCACACCGGCCGCCGCCACCTGCCGGGGTTCGCCCGGAATCGCCACCGCCGCCGCTCCTTCCCTCGTCGGCTCGAGACCATGGGTCGCGAGACCCGATCTGATGCGTTCGGGGTTTCGGTCGGTTAAACCGACCGACCACCTAAGGGCAAAAAAAGCGATTTATTTTGCAGCGTTATATTTCAAAGCGCGCCGTCTGCTTCGGTTTCGCGTGGATCGCCATCCGTATCCATCCGCCGCAAAGACTCGCCACCGTTCGTCTTCTACATCGGCATCAAAGGTCTTCCATTGACCGCCGTTTAGCAGCTCGAGGACAAGCTGCTTGTCCGGGAGGGGTGTAATGTTATAGACATGGGCCTTGGGCCAGTTGGGTCATTATTAGGAATTAGAGATTGGGTTCTATTTGAGTTAGAGATTGGTTTCCTTGTATTAGAGATAGGGTTAGAGATATGATTGGAGTTAGATTCAATCTGTTAGGGGGAGCCATCTATATAAAGGGGCTACCGCATGCTATTGTCATTAAGCAGAGTAATAATAAAGTCTTCCTAGTCTAAAGTCTCTCCTCCCTCCCTACGCCGACTCCATCCGGCCATCTTCTTGGTGGTGTTTACCCGTTATGAACTGAGGTTCATAACAGATTGGTATCAGAGCAGTCGATCCCTTCCCACGACTTCTGCTACCATGGTTTCTGCAATTCGCCCTACTGCCGAGTCGTTAGCCATGTCGTTAGCCAGCATCAACAAGGAAATAACGGACAGCCTTCTCAACGTGCATGCCATCCTTGAGAGGATGGAGATGTTATTGCACCTGTGTGCGCTACTTCAGTCTTTGAACTATTGAATTCATATGCACTTTAAGACATGAAGGTATGCAGATTCATATGAAGGTGTTAAGGAGAAAGTACATCATCTCTTATTTGCCCAGAAAGCGCTTTTTGCTGATCCAATTTATCATCCAACTTTTCGATGCGCTGTGTCAAATGCCTTTTAGCAGCCTGCATAATCAAGAAAATAGTTTAACTAATTGAGAATCGCATATGTCGTATAACTATCAAAATATATCAACAATGACAAATCAAACCAGGAGGCACAAATACACAACCAACAATTTGCAAGAAAATTCCCCATACATCTTCTACTGTTTCAAACGAATATCAGTTTAATCATTGAGCAAAATTCAGATTGCTGGTGCAAACGGTTAACAAAATAGGATTGCAGCCCAGTCAGACAACTCCCTTTTATGTATCCAACAAACAGTTAAAGTGAGAGAAGTGATTGCTGTCAACAACTTCCCTTTCTGTAGGCAACAAGACAAAAGTATCAAGGGTGACGTAATCAGGTACAGTCAAATAAGTCTATGCACAAGAATTTATTTATGAAGAAAATATTAGCATTCGTTTTTGAAGACAATATAAAGTACAAAACTCAATATCCTAGCATAGTAGTACCATATTAGAGAAGGACATACTGGCAGTCACACAATACCTAGATTAACTCAGCTCCGTATTCTCAAAAAGAATGGAAAAGACTTATGTTTTTGTGATGAAGAACTCGAAAATAAATTTCCATCACAAAAACTTACGGCAAGAGAGCTCTGCACTTGCTCCAGATGTTTAGTCATACTTGAAACAGCATTTGCCATGTTGCGCTTGGTGACATACATTAGGTCTGCGAAGGAGATGCCCTGGACAAAAACAACAGTTAAAATGAATTGCTCTTTAAGAAAATTGTTGTACTTGCGATGTTGGAGGACATAAGAATAGCTTTGAGAAGAGCAGGTGCAGCTTTAGGAACCACAGCTAAATTAGATTTGAGTTTATGACTAAAAGAAATTATTATAGTAGAAATAACAGGAAAAGCAGATAGATCCTACAATTTTGGCATTTAAACATATCACGAGCATCACAGAAACATAAAAGCCATGATGGAAGGAAAACATACTTTCCACCACATATAACCATAACCCAGTGCCCCCACAGTTGCTGCGGGTACTATCAGACCTGATACACCTGCAAAAAGATTAAGAAACATTGTCACCATGAAGAATGCGTCATGGACAGTAAAACGTTGTTTGACCACACAGGTCACAGGATAGTTAGGCAATTTTGCTGGAATAATCTATAACAGGATAGCATAGGCTGAATTAATTATTCATGCTTGGTCCGCTCATTCATGAACTATGAATATTCCACCTTAGAACAAAGTAAAAGAAAATGAAGCAAAGTCCTACATAATAATCATGTCCAGAAGACTACAATATAGAAAGAAATGAACCAGGATGAATGAAACAAGCAAAGCTGATAATCCACGAAATAACAAATAAGACAAGATATTGACAGTAGGCTAATATGTTGCAAATACAGAAATACTGATAGCATCCAGCTATCCCCACTCAGAAACATAAACTTTAACAATTTTGTCAGGTTGACTTTTTGTAGAAAAAAAAGTTTGAAGCAAGCTAGACAAACCTGTTGTAGAAAAAAAAAAGTTTGAAGCAAGCTAGACAAACCTGTTTGTCCAGAACCTCCATTAAGAATAGTTATGGGACGTGAAGAAGTAAGTTGTCGGACCTCCATAGCTAGGTGGCGCACCTAAAATGACCAGAGTGTAAGTTTAGCATGACAAAATTGAACATAAAGATAAGCAAACTACGTACTGAACAATGACAAGAAATACTGACTGTGAAAATATTCAAGGACTATATATCGGGATGGTTTAAACTTTAAATGTCACAGGCAGAACACTGAAATTGCATATCATATTGCAATGCTAAAAAGCCAAGCTTCATGTGATCACACAATTGTGTCATGGCTTATGGTAACTCTTAATATCGTGACAGAGCTATTATGGTCTTCCAAAAAATACTCAACAGTTCTTCATTCTAAATATCCAAGAACCAACGCCATCGTATCACATCGTGATATTCGTGATATTAAGTTGTACATAATGAAACAACTGAAATATTATTTGAACTAACAATTTCAGACAATAAGAAAAATGCCCAAGGAACTTAATGTAATGCAGACCATTGCTATTTGAACAAAACATTAAGTCTAAATTAACATTATCAATCACTAAAATAATTTTCTACAGGTCAAAAGGATTAATCATTGAAATTATAGTCTTTAACATTATCAATCACTAACATAATTTCCTACTACAGGTCAAAAGGATCAATCGTTGAAATCATAGTCTTGAGTCGAATTTACTTTGGGATATATCTAAAGTCAAAAGTTCAGACATATCTATTTCAAATGCACCTCAAGTTCAATACACAACGTGGCACAAGTTAATCCTTACTTTTAGGAAACATTGCACAAGAAAGAATCTTCATTGAATCAATAAACAGAGGGAGGGAATAATACAAAGTTCATAGCAGCTTTTTACATAGAGCTCTTGATGTGTTCAGATAAAGCATTTTTTCCTCACAGTAACGAATTTTCAGGACAAGGCAACTGTGGTGCAAAGGACAAAAATTAAAAGAGAGGAATGCAAGGGCCACACATATTACTACAACAGGAACTCACACCGACCAGATAACAGGAAATATCCAGCAAAGCAAAATGTGTTGCTCAGCCTAAGGATCTACCTTACCATATGTGTCACTGTAAGTGCTATGCATTTTAGTGAAGTTATTTCCTAAGGTTTCCTGTCAAAAAAGACACTTCTACAGATTAATATCACACGTTATTACCATTGGACCAATTGACATGGACAGATCATCATATCGAATACACTAACCACAGCAAATGCATCCCATGTTTCAATGTTTGAAATGAGGCTTTGACAGAGAAGCCAGTGTATTGAACTAGGGCAAAAGTACACAATATCCATGATGAATCAGAACCATTCTTGCCTAACAGCTACCACAGATTTGCGTACGAAACCCTAGCTACAATATATCACGCCTCAACTATATCCAAGGTATCAAACCAATCACCACAAGCCAATGTTCCCCTAGATGCTAGGCGCTAGTCGGGAGGCAAACCAGCGCCTAGCGCCTAATCAGGCTAGGCAGGCGCCTAGGTGAGTAAAATCAGCTAGGCGGCCAAGGCGGGAGGCTGGCGCCTAGCGCCTAGGTGCTGCCTAGGCGGGTTAGGCGGCCGCCTAGGGGAACACTGCCACAAGCACAGGGGTCACCAACACATGCTGCAACCATTACCATTGGAACCACAGCATCAGTAGCACATATACCAACTGGCACGGACATAGCATCAAATTAAATACCATAATAGCGTCGCATACTTCCCATTTTTTATTTTTCCCTCATTTTTTTCTGCTTTTGAAATGGGGCTCTGATGGAGAAGCCAGTGCGCCGAACTAACGGCAAAATTACACAGTATCCATGCTAAACCCGAGCCATTTCTTAGCTAAGTAACACAGCAGCAGCTACGGGCAGGGAGATCACACACGCACCTGCTTGGTGAGCGCGTCGTTCATGTCGGCGTACCCATCTCCCCCCTTCCCCTTCTCTCCCTTGTCCAGCATCTCCTGCGAGGCCACACGAAACGGGTCATCAAAACGGAACAACATCCGAAGCCACCGCCTCCCCCCAGAATCGGAGGGCTTTAAGGAGGGGGAGCAGCTGCCTGCCAGCTCGTGGCCACACGACGCACCTGGATCTCGCCGATGATCTCGGAGAGGCGGCCGTTGCGAAGGACGACGGAGCCGGCGACGCCGGCCCCGACGAGGATCACGACGCGGGTGAGGCCCATGCCCACCTGCACCATCGCCATGGCTGCGCGACGCCGCGTTTGGGGAGGGGCGATGTGGTGGTGGTGGCGGCGGTGGCGGAGGAAACCCTTGGTTCGGTTACGGTAAGGTAGAGGAGGGGGGTTCGGGCTGTTTCGGGAAGGGGGAGCACGAGAAGGGTAGGGGTTGCGGTGGGGCCTACATGGCAGCGGGATGGGAGAGGTCGGTTGACACGAGCTGCGGAGGTAAAACGAACACGAATCCGCAACGGAGAACACGTGATTATTGTCGCGAGAAATTGAAATGCCCCCCGATCTGGTCCACGCTGATCTGGATCGTCAATTCTGCATCCAACGGCCATCCCAAGACTGTGCTTTCCGCCAAGCTCACTGTACGTGAAGCCCTCCGTAAGAATTTCGAACGGTTTTCAAAATCCTGCGCTGCACTATACGTGAAGCCCATTCCATTTCGGCCGAGCCATAGCTTCCCTACCGCCGGTTTCATTTCTAACCTATCCAAATCGGTTTCAAAACCCTACACTACACTATACATGAAGCCCGATCCATTTCGGTTGAGCCATGACTTCTTAGCCATCGGTTTTATTTCTAATCTATCTTAACTTATTTGGAATAAAAGATTTTATTGTTGTTGTAATAGCTTCTCTGTCGTCGGTGATCGTTGACGTTGATCTCTGCATTGGGAGGGTGACCGTGCTGCCAAAGCTGATCTGCGTCAACAAGACGATGTGTCGGCGCACGGCATTCCAACTTCCAAGTGAGGCTCTATCAAAAAAAAACTTCCAAGTGAGGCTGTACGTTAAATGCCTAAGAAATGAGCAGAATGATAGAATAAATTAGATGCCTTTCAAGGATGCAATTAACACAGAAGTTACTGGATTAGAAGTTTACAACAGAGTACAGAGAGAAAAGGCAAACCAAAAGTGGCTAACAGGTGCTGACACAGAAGAATCCTGGCAAAAAAAAAAAGGTGTTTCTGAACACAGCATAGGTGTTGTTCTATAAAGCAGTTCTTTTGTTTGATGCAAGGTTAAAACATTTCATTTGTTCTTACCAAAGGTTAAAACATTTCATTTGTTCTTACCAAACAGTAATCATTAAGGAAATAGTGGTGCACCTAATTAATTTCTCAGCCAGAGCCAGATCCTGAGCACAATCGATTTACATTCTTGAACTCCATAAGGAGCAGTACTGCAGAGTGCACTAGAATCCCATTTGTTAGAGCATCTCCAAGAGATACTCTTTCTCACCCCCTATCTTAAAATATTGGGTATGAAAGCTAAAAACAAGCTCCAACAGATACTCTAAAACACACCCAATAATTTTGGTACTCTAAAATTGAGGTGGATCATCATCAAATATAGAGAGCCTAGATAGTAATTTTAGAGATCCAAGTTTAGAGGAGCTGCTGAAGGAGGGGAAAGATTTAGAGGACAATTCTTTTAGGAAGACTCCCAATATGAGATTTTAGAGGACAAAATATTGAGTCTCTCTTGGAGATGCTCTTAGTGATACTTTATTCCCGAGACATCTTGATCAAGGGTAAGTATACAGAAATATGGAAGCATACCTTAAGGTGGCATTTTATGGAGTTTGGGAAGTTTTGAAACAACAATGTATTACAATATTTAAGTGGAAAGTATTCTATTAGGTGAACAGAAAACAGAAAGGGCAATTCAATTGCACAACTTTTACCTAAAACTTGATTGCCTATAAACAATTTAAAAACTACAATTCCTTCTGACATGATTCTGCATATTTCTAGTAAGCTTGAGATCCTCTGCAAGGGAAATAAATCAATAATATAAATGGATTAATGACATATTTCCAGCATGATGTTCATCCAGTTGACCGTGTGGTCATGTACTTGATAGAATCAGATGACCTATAGGTCAAGTAATGGAACAGCAGCTATATTGTTTCCTAACTTAATAGGGAACCGCTAGAATCTAACCTCCCGTTCATGCCGTGGATGCTCATAATAACAAATGACTGAAGTAGCGTGCTTCAACAAAACACTCTTGTACCTTCTCACCAAAAAATTTTCTGCATCTCATTTAACACAACATGATATACTCAGATTTGGTTATTTGACATATGATGGTTTTCTCAAGAGTCAAGAGCATGTTCTTCCATATTGGAATCTTCAAGATCTCCACACGTATCTTTCCCAAGTTGGAGCATCAGCCCTTGCTTGCTGCAACAGATAATTTAGATTTAGAAATTGTATCCTCCGGTTGTATACCAACTACAAAACCCCAAAGTATTCTATACCACCAACAAAGTAAAATCTTATTATATTCATAACCATTACATAATGCTACTCCAAAGAATATCCCAAGGTATATAATATCCAAATATCGCTATCTTTTTAGGTGGAAATTGAAACGAGAAACTGTTATTTCAATTTTTTTACATTAAGTATTTAAACAAGAGTAAATAGTACTATAGCTCCTTAAATTTGTGAGATTGTGCCTCTTAGCCCCTCGAACATGCATTTTACTTTCTCAGCCCACTGAACTTGTCCCTGTTTGCACCGTAACACCATTCATCCATCTGCTAACAGAAATAGCTGAGCTAGCATAGCACGGTAGCACGAAGATGACGACGATGAACATGGCCGGAACAGGGCGGCAACGAGTCCACCGAATTAAGAGGGGATGAAGTCGACGATGTCGCATCCGATGACCAACGCACGAGCACTACCTCGGCATGTCAATGCTAGGGGTGTTGACTGTTGGCAACGGATGGCAAATTTGGGAGGTTTAGCGTGGTGATTTAGAGTGGTGGCCCTCGCCAGCAACCGCCGTCTTCCTCGTCACCATTGACCTCACCAAGTCATGTTGTTGCCAACACCAGATCTTTTGTAGGAATTCAGAATGATTTTAATGGAAGTTGTTCGTATGTAAAAGCAAAGTGTGCAATTAAAAAGAGATTATAAATGATTATTTCAGAATATCCACTGAATAGACAAATTCTCATGATCATGGTTGTCACGGCGTCGCCTAGGCGACGCCAAGTTGTCCTGGCGGCCAGAGGGGGACGCCGAGGCTGTTCGCCTAGCCTGCACCCGCCATTGACGCCGATCTTCGCCTGCTCCCGCTGCCGGCGTGGATCTCTAGCCTCCTTCCACCGCCGGCGTCGCCCTTCGGTGGGGAGAGGAGGGCTAGACGAGGGGAGGTGAGGCGGGGAGGCGGCAGATTGGGCGCGGGGAGGGGAGGCGGCGGGGAGGGTGTCATGTGGGGCAAGACATACTCTAGACTTCCACGTCCACAGCAGGATATGTCCATAATGGACTAAACTTTGTAATTAGGAAAGTATGAATTGGAGTCGGATAGCAATAGATAAGAGTTATTTGAATCCTAGTAGGTTTCCAGGATAGGGATTGCATGCTATTCTGTAATATATATATATATATATATACCAGACCAAGAGTCTGCAGAATCAATAAGAAATATATATTACCTCAACTCTGCTTCTCCTCTTTCGGTCAAACCGCCGGAAACCCTAGCTTCTCCCGGTCCAACCGGCCTTCTACCTCTGGTCCAACTGCTCTCTTGCCTCCGGTCCAACCCCTCTTCTATCGTCGGTCCGACCGCTTCTACCGGTCTGACCGCCGGCGGTAACAGCACGGCACCTCCGACGTCTTCAGATCCTCAGCGTCCCGCCGCCCACTCATATAACATGCGATCCAGACGTGACAATTTGGTATCAGAGCTATTGGAGGGATCGTCGGAGATGGCTGCACTCACGCAGCAAATTGCCGATCTCAACGCAAACATGACTCTCAAGATGAGGGAGTTAAAGGATGATTTAACTGGGGAGATCACTGGAATCAAGGAACGCATTACTGCATTGGAGAAACGGCTAGCACATAGAGATGGATTGCTGCAAGCGCCACCTAGAGTAGCGACCACCCTCCCGCCCCTTCCACCAGCCACTTTCCCACCCAATCAACAGCACAATTCGCTCGCTCCTCGCTACCACAAGCTCTCGTTTCCAACGTTCGATGGGAAAGAGGATCCTCTCGGGTGGCTGAATCGCTGCGAACCGTTTTTTCGAGGACAACACACACCGGAGCACGACAAGGTCTAGCTTGCATCCTATCATCTTACTGGAGCAACCCAGCAATGGTACTTTCTCTTGGAACGCGACACGGGCGAACTACCATGGCACCTTTTCAAAGAATACTGCAATCTCCGATTTGGGCCACCCATCCGCAACAATTTTCTGGGGGGAGTTAGCCAAACTTCAGGCAGTCGGCACAGTAGAAGACTATCAAGAAAAATTCCTAGCGTTGCTTTGCCGGGCGGAACCACTATCTGCATCTCAGCAAGTTCAACTTTTTACTTCGGGCCTCTCGGAACCAACTCGCACCGATGTGGAGCTACAAAATCCCGGCAGCCTTCAATTGGCGATGGCCATGGCGCATGCTTATGAGAAGCGCCATCTTCTCACTCAGCAAAAACCTCCAGTTCGCATGCCGGGGCAACACCGTCCCTTGCCGGCGCCCGCGACAAGCGCTGGACTGCAAACCGCCTCCGCCAAAACCCCAGCGTCCATGACAATAGCGTCGAATGCCGTTCAGTCCCCCACTGGTCCATCGCCGTACCCCAGGCGGCAATAGACGGCGTCGCAGATGGCAGAACGCCGTCGGATGGGGCTCTGCTTCAATTGCGACGAATAGTTTGTGGCGGGCCACCGTTGCAAGTGTTTGTTTCTCCTCAAAATTTCACTAGACGATCTGCCTCCGGATGAGCTCACGGGCGACTCGGCGATGTCGGAGGAACTGGAAATATCCCTCCATGCGCTCACAGGCATCCAGCCCCGATCCACACAAACCATGAAACTTCCAGTTTGGATCGGCTCCACGCGACTGATTGCCCTGCTTGATTCAGGCTCCACCCACAATTTCATCAATGATGAGGCAGCATAGCGAGCAAGGCTGCCCTTGCGCCCTCAGCGTGGACTACGCGTCGTCGTGGCCAACGGCGAGCATGTGCACAGCTCTGGAGTTTGCCGCGGAACGATTTTCTCCATTGGCTCCGAGGCCTTTCAGATTGACTGCTACTCAATCCCACTGGCTAGATTCGATATAGTTTTGGGCGTGCAGTGGCTCCGGACGTTGGGTCCGATTGTGTGGGACTTTGATTGCATGAAATGTCCTTCCAATCAGGTGGTCAGCAGATCACATGGCAAGGATTGCAGTCTCCATCCAGCTCCCTTCACATGATCACAGGATCCTCATCCAACCTCCTGGACGAGCTCCTGGATGAATTCTCGCCGCTGTTCGCCGAACCAACAGGGCTGCCACCACAGCGTCCGCATGACCACCGCATTCATCTTCTGCCGGGGACGACACTCATTGCTATTCGGCCATACCGCTATCCAAATATCCAGAAGGATGAGCTCGAGCGACAATGTGCCGAGATGTTGCATCACGGCACCATTCGCCCGAGTACTTCGGCCTCTTCCGCTCCCATCTTACTTGTGAAGAAACAGGATGGGTCGTGGCGTTTTTGTGTCGACTATCGAGCCCTCAACGACTGGATCGTCAAAGACAAGTTTTCGATTCCAATGGTCGAAGAGCTTTTGGATGAACTCAAGGATGCGCGGTTTTTTACTAAATTGGATCTGCACTCGGGGTATCACCAAATAAGAATGCATCCTGAGGATGTGGAAAAGACGGCGTTTCGAACTCACCAAGGACTTTTTGAATTTCTGGTCATGCCCTTCGGATTAACTAATGCGCTAGCGACATTCCAAGCGTTAATGAACTCCGTCTTAAGGGCATTCCTTTGCCACTTTGTCCTGGTATTTTTTGTTGATATCCTTATCTATAGCACTTCTTGGGCTGACCACCTCCGCCATGTTCGCGCCGTCTTCCAAACATTACGCGCGCATCACTTATTCCTCAAAAAAATCCAAATGTCTATTTGGCGCCTCATCGGTCACATACCTAGGCCATGTTATCAGTGCAGCAGGGGTATCGATGGATCAACAGAAAGTTCAAGCAATCATGGATTGGCCAATTCCACGCTCTGTCCGGGCATTGCGTGGGTTCCTGGGATTAGCTGGTTATTACAGGCGTTTCATCAAGGACTTCGGCTTATTGGCAACTCCTCTCACGGCATTACTCAAACGAGACACATTTGCATGGACTGACCAGGCGGAGAGTGCCTTCACTCTTTTGAAACACACAATTTCATCTGCCCATGTACTACACTTACCTGATTTTACACAAGATTTCATTGTGGAATGCGATGCGTCAAGGTCAGGCATTGGTGCAGTCTTACATCAAGGAGAAGGTCCAATTGCATTCTTCAGTCGGCCGTTGGCGGGTCTCCATAAGTCTTTGGCTGCATACGAGCAAGAACTTATTGGATTGGTTCAAGCCATCCGTCATTGGCGACCATACTTATGGGGAAGAACATTTGTGGTGCGCACTGATCATTATAGTCTTAAATTCTTATTGGATAAACGTTTGGCTACTATACCACAACATCACTGGGTTAGCAAACTTCTTGCTTTGATTTCCGAGTGGAATATCGTCCCGACCGACAGAATAAGGTTGTCGATGCCTTATAACGCCGTGATGCAGAAAACCAGTCGCTGTAAGCTCTGTCCGTCCCTCACTTTGATCTCTTTGAGGAGCTTCGGCAAGAGGTTGGTGTTAAGAAACCTGGGCCTGGGCCAGCAGCCCAGGGCCCATGGTGGGCACCTCATTGTAGTCTATAAATAGGGACCTATACCCCCTCATTATGTACACATGAATGAAAGCAATAAAGAAAGACCAGGAGTTCTCTCTATCTCTCTGTATGTTCAATCTATTATTCTGTGATTCTGTGATTGATTCGTTCTTGTTCTAAGCAGAGGAATCGCTCGGATCGTCGCCGATGGTTCCTCAACACGTTATCGCGACGACTTCGCTCGGTGAACGAGGTAATCATCGGCACGATTGAATTTTTCTAGATCGCTTTTGAATCAGTATTTTCTTTTCGCGTTCTAGATTGAAATTCTACGGTGCAAATCCGCCCTAATCTACCGCGAGCAGACTTGAAGTCGCCAGCACAATGTCGATCGGTAGATTGCAAAAACGGGGTAGATGTTGATTGCATCATAGATTAGAAATTTTGCATAATGTTATCTGATCCTGCATGATCACAAGCACAAGAAATATATGCAATGATTTCATGTTCCTGCACAGCATTGCAGATTGAAAAAATTTTATTATTGCATCTTCCTTTTGTTCTGCACAGCATTGTAGATTGAAAAAAGAATTATATGCATCTGCTCTGTTCATGCATCACACAGAAAGAAAAAAAAGGGGAAGGCCTCACGGCCGTGCATGTCTGATTGCGCGTCGGCCACCTTGTCGTCGGCCGCCGGCCGCATCCCCACCGCCCTGCATGGCGACGCTCTGCACGGCCGCCGGCTCGCGCGCTACGCCCCGACGGCGGCTCGCTGGTCGCCACGCACGGATGCCGCCGCCCGCGCCCGCAAGCGCCGCCGCCGAGGTTGACCGCGTCGCGCCGCCACCGCCGGAGTAGCTGTGCGCGCACGCGCAAAGCTCCGGCCGGCCGCCTCGCGCGCCCGACGGCTCCGCTCGATCTGCGCCGCCTAGCGCCGCAGCGCCGCCGCCGCGCTCGGCCGTCGCCACCCGCATGGCGCCGCCCGCCGCCTCGGTTTCCCGCCGCTCGGTCGCCGCGACGGCGCCGCCCGCCGACGCCTCGCTTCCGTGTCGCCGCGCGCAGACAGCCGCCGCGGCAGCTTCGCACGCCGCGCCCCCGCCACCTATAGCCCGGTCCGCGCCTCGCGCGCCACGCCGCCCGGTCGTCGCCGAATCGCGCGCCGCGCCGCGGCCGCCGCCGCAGACGGCTTCCGGCCCGCCGCGCACCGAGCAGCGCCACCAACGCCGCCAGCTGGCCGCCTCCCGCGCCTCCGCGCCGGTGTGAACACCCGCCGCCGCCTCGATGAAGTAAGGAGGGAAACCCTATACCCCTCCTCTCTCTCTTTTGCGTCGTGGCAGCTAATAGGCCGTCGGGCCTTATGGGCCGGGAGCAAGGCCAATGGGCGGATGAAATAAGAAGGAGTAAGAGGCCGGTAGGTGGGGATCATGGAAAATTGCGAAAAAGCCCACGGTGTCTTATATATTACCGAAAAGCCCTTAAAAACTACATTTAGGTCCTGAATTTTGCTAGGCCTCGTAATTCTGAAAATTACGTATAAACCCTCAAATTTACCAGTGGGTCCAGATTTTTGCAGAAAACCCCTCGGTAAATCAGAAAATTGCGCGGATTTTTCTCTGAATTGAAATTTTGCGTAAAAACCCCCTGGAATTGCAGAATTTGCTGAAATTTCATATTTTAGCATAAAAGGGCCTCGGGAATCCAAATTTTGCATTTTTTAAGCATTTGAAGCTTATTTATTTATGCCATTTTATTCTCTGTATTTTCTGTATTTATTTACTGTTTTTGGTTAATTGTAATTGTTTTAATTGCTTTTAATCGCTGAAATTAGCAGTAAAATTATAGAAAATGCACAGAAAATTATGAAACATTATGAGAAACTATTGCACCACTTTATTTACCTGTAGTAAATTTCTCATGCATGTTTACCTGCAGTAAACTTATTTTATTTCGTTCATACATATGTAGATGACTGGAATTTCGAACCGGGAGTTCGAGGAGTCGCCCAAAGATGGCCGAAACTATCTGACATGGGCATCCGATGTCGAGATTGTGCTTGGGGGCCGGAAGCTCGGCGCAGCTATTGGGATAAGCGGACAGAAAGACGCTACACCCACACCTGAGGAGAATGATCAGCACTTCATTTTCAGCACCATCTCTGCTCAACTCTCAAGAATGAGTATATGGCAGAGAGAAATGCGCTAGCACTCTGGACCGCACTCAAGAAGCGGTTTGAGAGGCTCAAGTACACCATTCTTCCTCAAGTAGAGCAGGAGTGGATCAGACTGAGGTTTGCCGACTTTAAAACGGTCGGGGAGTACAATTCTGCCTTGCACAGGATTTGTACAAACCTTAAACTCTGTGGCAAGGAGATCACAGAGGACCAGAAGATCGAGAAGACCCTGTCCACTTTCCACCCCAGTGCTGTACAGGTTGCCCGCAACTATCGTCAAAACGGCTACAAGGAGTACGCCGAATTGATTGATATGATGCAGGTAGCCGAGGCTCAGGACGAACTTCTCCGCAAGAATTACGTCTCACAGCCACAAGGTAGCTCCGCTGGCCATGAAGCCAACGCTAGCAGCCTCAAGGTGCAAAAGCCCTTGATGAAGAAAAGGGGGAAGAAGGGTAAGATCGTTGCCCAGAAAGGCAAGTCAGATGCTCCAAACGACAAAAAGGCTAAAAAGAGTGACAAGACCTATGGCCAGCAGAACCAGGATTGTTACAAATGTGGCAAGTGGGGACATTGGTCGCGGATATGCAAAGCACCGCAACATGTCATTGATGCCCACAAACTCAGAAGAAGAATGGCAAAGGGCAGCCTGAAGCCCACTTTGCGATCATTGAGGGGGAGGCTGAGCGGTGCGGAGATGATGGAGGTTGAGTCCATCCCGCGAAGAAGACCCTTACGACTTAGAGGCAGCCACAGCCATGATCTCTCTTGAAGAGAATGTCACTGCTGAGGAAATAGCCGAAGAAGTCAATGATTTTCTAGTTGATTCCGTCTGATGCACAGAATGCATAAGACGTTAATTGTCATTTATTTTGTGTTAAATGGACAAGTTTAGAACTTGCATGGTTGGTGCTTTAGGATTTTGCTTTCTCGTAATGGTTGGATGATTTTGAAATTCATTCATTTATTCAGTTTATGATGGCATGATATGTTCTGATATTGGTGTATTTTATCTATGTGTTGATTGCCTTCTCATGCATATTAATAAAATACCATATATTAGAACGCTTGTAGCGCCCTATAAAGGAAGTGTGCTTAGCTAGCAGCGGCACAACGCATACCATCTTAAGAGAGATTATGTATTTTCAATCGATTTGTAAGAGCACTAGCAGCCTTACAACAATCGCCAGAAGCGATGGATGTATAATTGGTTCAGGAAGAGCCATAATGGGCACAACTTTGGTTATTGAAGAAGCATTATTGTACCCAGAATCGACTAGAACTCTCCTAAGTTTTAAGAATATCCGCGCAAATGGTTTCCACGTTGAGACTGAAGAAGAGTACGGTAAGAAATACCTGCTCATTATGAAGCGCGAAGAGAATGGCAAAAGAATATTATAAAAACTTCCTTCACTGGGCTATATTATACCAACATTAAAGCGCCTGCAGCGTACATTGTTCTGAAAACAGTGTTTAGAAGCTCTGAACTCTTCTGTCTCTGGCATGACAGATTATGCCACCCAAGTCTTAGGATGATGAGAAACATAATAAATAACTCGCATGGGCATAATATTAATGTGAAGAATTTCCCGAATCATGAAGATTTCGTGTGCCCTGCATGTGCCACCAGAAAACTAATTACTAGACCCTCCACTCTGAAAGTGAAGGATGAAGTCCCTGCATTCCTGGAACGCATACAGGGAGACATTTGCGGTCCCATTCAGCCCGTCTCAGGGCCGTTTAAGTATTTCATAGTGCTCATTGACGCTTCTTCGAAGTGGTCATATGTGGGTTTGTTGTCCACAAGAAACCACGCCTTTGCAAAATTGATCTCGCAGATCATTCGCATCAGAAATGTGTTCCCAGATCATCATATCAAGTCCATCAGAATGGACAACGCCGGAGAATTTACTTCGAAGGCACTTGATGATTATTGCATGGCGATGGAAATTGCAGTTGAGCACTCGGTACCGCATGTCCATACTCAGAATGGTTTGGCAGAGGCTTTAATTAAAAGAATTAAATTTATTGCCCGACCCCTCTTGCATAAAAGTAATTTGCCGGCTACATGTTGGGGACACGCATCCTTCATGCGCGAATCTCATCAACCTTAGACCTTCGGCCTACAACATCCATTCACCTATGCAACTAGCGCAAGGGTCACCACCAAAGTTTCCCATCTTAGGAGGTTTGGATGTAAGGTTTATGTACCGATACCACCTCCGCGTGAATCGCAATGGGCCCACTCCGCAAGACCGGGATATCGTTGGTTATGAGATCGCATCCTTAATCAGTATTTGGAACCCATGTCCGGAGATTTGCATCCGCCGCTTCTTGATTGCATCTTTGATGAGGATAATTTCCGTCATTAGGGGAGGAAATCAACCCGTTGATGAAAAATGTCGGAAATTACGTGGAAACCACGGAATTCATGCACATGACCCGCGCACTAGTGAAACTGAAAAAGAGGTCCGAAGATCATCGACTTGCAAGCATTAGCAAACCAACCGCCCGATCACTTTAGTGATTTGAAGAGTGTGATTAAGTCGCATGTGCTCGCACGCAATGCAATCGGAGAGGGTTGAAATACCAAAGAAAATTGAAGGTATCCCTAATCCCGCCCGCAGGCCTCGAATAAAGGACGAGAACTCCGGTTCCTCGAGTCCAAAGTAACCGGGACGCGCCGTGAAAAAGGACAAAAGGGATTTATCACACCGATCATTGAAGTCCCCGAATGAGAAAGGAGCCGTTGAGACTGGCACAAGTATGTCACCTTCGAAAAAGGGCATACCGGATCTGAACATCCCCATCGGCATGGATGTGTGCGCACACATCGGAGCCGAAAAACTAAAGGACTTGCCACCGCAATTGAAAGAAGCGATGCGCAAGGTAAAGCTCTAGCGAAGCAATCGCTCGGAAGAAGCAACTCATGAAGAAATAGCTATAAATTATGTGCACACGGAGTCCCGAATAGGACAACGGCTAATATCGATATCTACTTCGCAAAGAAAATTGCCACCATCATCGATCTTGATCCCGAGCCCGCATCGCTCATTGAATGTAAGAAAAGATCAGATTGGGAAGATTGGAAGAAGGCAATAGCAATCGAATTGCTATCTCTGAATAAAGAGAGGTGTTTGGGCCCGTATGCCGCACACCTCCCCACATACACCCCGTTGGGCACAAGTGGGTATTTATTCGAAAGAGAAATGAAAGAAATGAAGTAGTGAGATACAAAGCAAGGCTGGTAGTCCAAGGTTTCACTCAACGTCCTGGAGTTGATTATGAAGAAACCTACTCCCCAGTCATGAGTGGAATTACCTTTAGATACTTGATCTCAATGGCAGTGAACTTGAACTTAGAAATGAAATTGATGGATGATTGCATACCTCTACGGTAACTTGGATTCGGAGATTTATATGAAAGTCACTGAAGGAATATCTCTCCCGAACCAAGACAGAGCAAATAGAAATCTGTACAGTGTGAAACTCAGAAAGTCATTTGTATGGATGAAACAACTGGAAGAATGTGATATAATCGCTTAAGCGACTTTCTCTGCAAGAAAGGCTACACGAGCAATGAAGACTGTCCTTGTGTATTTATACGATGATCCCAGAATGGATTCTGTATAATCTCTGTGTATGTAGATGATCTGAATATCATCGGGACAGCCGAAGACATAAAAGAAGCAAGCTCCTATTTGGAGTCAGAATTTGAAATGAAAGATTTGGGCAAGACCAAGTTTTGCTTAGGCCTGTAGCTTGAGCATGTCCTTGAAGTAGTCTTGGTACATCAGTCGACCTACACCCAGAAGGTGCTTGAAAGGTTTGACTTTGAGAAGGCATTTCCCTCAAAAGTACCAATGATCGGAGGACTTTACAAAGAAGAAAAGATCCTTTTGACCTAGGGAAGAGGGGAGGAAGTCCGGGACCGGAATTCCCATACTTGAGTGCGATGGGAGCACTCATGTACTTAGCAAACTGCACTAGACGGACATTGCATTTGTCGTGAACTCGTTAGCAAGGTGCAGGCAGAGCCCACCAAAAAGGCATTGGCGGGGCATAAAGGACACCTTCCAAGGAAGCAAAGACATTGGATTGTCTTACGAAAGAATCAAGATCTGAACTTGATTGACTATGCAGATCTTTGGGTACTGTCTAACCCGCATACCGCTAAGTCGCAAACAAAGCTATGTATTTTTCATGTGGTGGAACCGCAATTTCCTAGAAATCGTCTAAGCAAAGCCTTGTAGCTACTTGACGAACCACTCGTAAATTATAGCGTTATATGAAGCCGCACGAGAGTGCTTGGTTCCGCTGAATGATTCACCACATCCAAAGATCATGTGAAATGAACATTGTGCAAACCCCACAATTATCCATGAAGATAATGCGACTTGCGTTGCACAAGTGCAGACGGGCTATGTAAGCATATCAACCCCAAGTTCCTCTATGCTCATGAATTGCAGAGATGGACAAGATTAAAAATCTTGTACACTAAGTCATGTAGACTTGTTCACTAAGTCACTCCCGCATCTAGCTTTGAAAGGTGCGTGCGTGGAATTGGAATGACGAGACTTAGAGAAGTGCAGAATTCAGGGGGAGAATTCTCACAAGCCCGCTAATAAATCTTGATCATGAAGATTAAGTACCCAAAAATAAAGTCCTGCAGACCAAATGAATTTGGGTGAATTGTACTCTTTTTTCCTTGACGAGTTTTCCATGAAGTTTCTCGACCAAGGTTTTTAATGAGGCAATTCGTGCATCGCAACATTACATGTATCATGTGCTCTTTCTCCAAATTTTTCCCACTGGGTTTTTATGGAGTTTTAGTGAGGCGTGAACGTGTCGGATGAGTGCCCAAGGGGGAGTGTTAAGAAACACAGGCACGGCGTGACCCGGGGCCCATGGTGGGCACCTCATTGTAGTCTATAAATAGGGGCCTATACCCCCTCATTATGTACACATGAATGAAAGCAATAAAGAAAGACCAGGAGTTCTCTCTATCTCTCTGTATGTTCAATCTATTATTCTGTGATTCTGTGATTGATTCGTTCTTGTTCTAAACAGAGGAATCGCTCGGACTGGTCGCCAGCGATGGTTCCTCAACAGTTGGCTCCTCACGGGAACTGCAGGATCTCAGGGATCGGATCCTGGTAGGTAATGCTGAAACCGATTGGCAGTTTGTGGATGGTCCCATTACGCTCAAAGGCAAGATTTATGTCTTACCGTCTTCCCCAATTCTACCATCAGTGTTAGCAGCAGCACACACCACTGGCCATGAAGGCGTCCAAAAAACACTTCATCGATTGTGTGCTGACTTCCATGTTCCGCGTGCTCGGTACCTTGTTCAAGAGTTTGTTCAGTCTTGCCAAGTCTGTCAACGCAATAAAACCACACACCTCCATCCGGCTGGACTCTTACAGCCATTGCCAATTCCACATCATGTTTGGGATGAAATTTCTATGGATTTTATTGAGGGACTGCCCGAGTTAACGGTAAATCTGTCTACTCACAGTAGTTGATAGATTTTCCAAATATGTGCATTTCATCCCTCTCGCGCATCCATACACAGCTTGCTCGGTTGCTCGTGTGTTTTTTGCTGAGATCGTTCGCCTACATGGTATTCCTACTTCAATTGTGAGTGATCGAGATCCTGTTTTCACCGGCCACTTTTGGGAGGAATTATTTACTCTTGCCGGCATCAAATTAAACCGGAGTTCTGCTTTTCATCCTCAATCCGATGGTCAAACAGAGGTGGTTAATAAAATAATTACGATGTACCTTCGGTGCCTTACAGGCGATCGTCCACGACAATGGTTGCAGTGGCTTCCATGGGCTGAATATTGTTACAATACTTTGTATCAGTCCTCTCCGGGAGCGCCCTTTAAGGTGGTTTATGGGCGAGACCCCCGTCAGTGCGGCGCTATGAGCCACGCTCGGGGCGGGTAGCAGCAATGGATGTCATTTTGCAAGACCGGGATGCTCTTTTGGTGGATATCTATGACCGTTTGCTGCAGGCCCAACAGAGGTATAAGCAAGCATATGATTCTCATCATTGTGATGTCTCCTTCGACATCGGCCAATGGGTTTGGCTTCGGCTCCATCATCGCAAAGCAGCTTCTATTGTTCTACGTAATCATGGCAAATTGGCGCCCCGTTTCTATGGACCTTATGAGATTACATAGAAAATTGGTTCTGTCGCTTATCGTCTTCGCCTTCCAGCCAATGCAAGGATCCATGATGTATTCCACGTCAGTCTTTCGAAGCTTTTCAAGGGCGAACCTCCTGCGGTCCTTCCGCCTCTACCAGATCTATATCATGGCAAGGTCTCGCTTCAGCCAGCACACATTGTTCGTGCGCGGAAGGCGCGTGATCGATGGCAAGTTTTGGTTCATTGGTATGATTTATCTCCAACTAATGCGACATGGGAAGATGTGGAGCAATTCCAGCAGCAATATCCTACTTTTCAGCTCGCGGACGAGCTGTTCTTCGAGGAGGGGAGAGATGTCATGTGGGGCAAGACATACTCACGTCCGCGTCCACAGCAGGATATGTCCGTAATGGACTAAACTTTGTAATTAGGAAAGTATGAATTGGAGTCGGATAGCAATAGATAAGAGTTATTTGAATCCTAGTAGGTTTCCAGGATAGGGATTGCATGCTATTCTGTAATATATATACACCAGACCAAGAGTCTGCAGAATCAATAAGAAATATACATTACCTCAACTCTGCTTCTCCTCTTCCGGTCAAACCGCCGGAAACCCTAGCTTCTCCCGGTCCAACCGGCCTTCTACCTCTGGTCCAACTGCTCTCTTGCCTCCGGTCCAACCCCTCTTCTATCGTCGGTCCGACCACTTCTACCGATCTGACCGCCGGCGGTAACAGCACGGCACCTCCGACGTCTTCAGATCCTCAACGTCCCGCCGCCCACTCATATAACCTGCGATCCAGACGTGACAGAGGGGAGGGGAGGCGGCGGATCGAGCGCAGGGAGGGGAGGCAGCGGCGAGAGAGAGGATGGGGGGAGAGAGCGGGAGCCGAAGCAGTCGGGCGAACTGGGGCGGTGGCTAGGGTTAGGACGTGGAGTTATATTTTTTTAGTTTTTTGCGATTAAGTCCTCAGAGTTTCTAAAAATAACGAAAAGACCCTTTTCTCAATAGATTTCTTCTAATTAGACCTTCAGAGTTTCTAAAAATTACAAATAAACCCTTTTCTCAATAGATATATTCTAATTTAGACCTCCTGAGATATGTTTATTTAGATAATTTATACTATTATGCTGCATGGTTATTTATTTTTCAGTCATATAAAGTATTATGTATCGTCTAACTACCATCATCTAATTGTCGCCATTGCGGACACCTAGTCGACTAGGCGTCCAGGCGCCCCGACCTCGCCGCGACTTGCCGGAGCACCGTGACAACCTTGGTTTCCTCAAACTAGATTTGTCTGGATTGACCTAATTTGTGGAAATTCCAAACAAGGAGTAGCAAGATGGCAGCATGTAACTATGGGATCACAGAAATTGGATAAAACAAGTATGATAAAACAAGTATCTCTTGATAAGTCGCAAAGCACAAGAGGAGATCACATTAAGTTTTTCCCTTAACAGGAGAACCAAAAGTACAAGGAAATGAGATTTCTAAAGATATGTGGGGCCTTTTTAAAATACGATCTCGGAACAACTTCTGCTGGCACAGCAACAACAGAAACTGCAATGATGCTTCGCACTGTTGGCAGATGAAGTAAGTGAGTCGTGAGTCAAAAGGACCAACAGGAAAGGCATCAGTGCCCAATGTTAACAAGCTGACACTCAATGACCTCACATCTTCATGCAGGCTATCAAAGGCCACATCCATAAAGATATCAACCTGACCATGAAACATTACAATAGAAATGAATAGATTGAATAATAAGTGCCTAACTAGCAGATTCATGTACTGCTGACATAGCATTCATGTTCAAAGAATTGCGATCGTAAGTCAGTGAGTACTTAAGGACTAGGAGAAAGACCAGTGCTAAGATATATTTTTTTCTCCAAAAAATCATTCTAACTGACATATATAACACAAGAAGAGACATGATTCAACTAACTACTATCACAGTACGTAGAAAACGTGCAATGGGCAATAGTCAGCAAAACTTTAGTATGCTATGTCTCATATAAAGCAGTAGGATAGCTGAAGGAAGTAATACAGTATATTATGATATAACATAACGATGCAGAAGACAAAACCCTGTAATGACATGGTCCAAACAAAGAAATTTACAAGTTTGAACAACAGTGCTAATAGGGAAAATGAGTTGGGGTGTGCTAGTTAACTATGCTAGCACAGCAACTTTAATACAAGCACAATAAACCATGCCTTTAACAAAGCATGGCTTTCTGATGTAATCAACATGGCAGATACACTTATTGCTAATCTGATTGAACCACAAAACACCACATAGGGATAGGGTTAGTTGAAATGAATTCTGATTTGAACCTCAAAAATAAAGTTAAAGCCCCACATCATGCTACAAACTCTATTTTGTGGTGAGGATAAAGCCAACAATAAACATGTCATTGTCATTTATGAAATAAACTTGCACTGCAATGAGACTATTACTGAGAAGCTAGTAGTGAGGAGGAAAATCAATAAAATTTAGGAGTTCAGAAACCAAACCAAAACAGGGGGCCAAATCAACGATTGGATTTGAAATACCAACTTTTAACGTATTATAAAATTCTGGACACTAGTCCTATGTTTTCATTTGGCACTTTCTAGTTTCTACAGAATCGAGGCATGAAAATGCAAATAAATTAAATAGCCGTTAAATTAGCATGTGTTACCTTTGGATGTGCAAGCAGAATATGGACAAGTTCGTGCCATTGAGATGAAAAGTAACTTGTCAACAGATGAAGACTGGCTGCTACAAGTGATGAATGTACAAAAGGAGAAGCACCGATATGATTTTCCTAATTTAAAACAACAAGCGTTACCGGAAATTAGTATGAAATGATAATATATATAAAAAAAGAACACAGCACTCAATAAATATTTAGGTGGCACTTGCTGAACCTTCTTCCAGTGAGAAAGAATAGATAGCACAAAGAATATCAAGTCCATGACTTGTTCAGATAATTTCAAATCATCAAGAAGAACCTGCAAGAAAATAAACATGCCTTAGTCTCAATGCTCATCATTAAGCTTAATTAACCAAATAGTAAAATGAAAAATCAACAAACAAGTTGGGATGCTCATCACTAAGCTTAATTAACCAAATAGTAAAATGAAAAATCAATAAACAAGTTGGGAATGATTGGACACGACACAAGCACAAATATGACTAAACATGACAAAAAAGGGCTGCATTGCTTTTAACACCCACAGAGCAAATAACTTGAATTAGTTCAAATCATCAGGGAACAAAAATAAGACAATAGTTATGTTGCCAATATGATGTGATTCGCTAGCTAAACTTGACATAAAAGAAAAGGAGTATTCAAAGCATACCATGGTTCAAAAGAGAAGGTAATAATTTGTGTCATCTGTGATGAAATGGACAAGCTTGTGTGAAATAAAATAACAAAAGAAGTAACCTGTTCCAGCCTAGTATGGCGAGTCGCTAGCTCAGACAAACTATGCAAAAAATGCATGCCGCGGAGAACATATGTTAAATCTGAACCTCTTCCAAGCTCCAAACATACAGCAAAAGATGTTGCGGAAGTGATGATACAAGCTTTTCCATGTCCACCTACGAAGAAGAACATATGTCAGGGAAAAGGAGACTGAAATAGATGCAAACATTGTACATAAGTACCTCCTTTGGACCACCATATTCTGTCTTGGACTGCAACACAAAGTTCTCTGATTCCTTCAGCATCTTTTTTCTCGAACACGCAGGAGAGCTACGTATCTTTGTATTAAGATAGGAAAGAGCTTACAGCAGAAACCTTACAGACCCAAAAAACAAAAAACGCACCCAAATCCACACACCACAAAAGGTCTAGGGAACTAGCCTATGTTACAGAAAACAAGATCGACCTCGACCAGGGGGGGTCTATTCCAAGACCTGCGGCGGGGCAGAAAGGTATGAGATACCCTTTGCTCCGGCTAGACTCCAACTCCTCATCTCCTCATTGACAAAGGACAAGAGGTTCCTAACGTCCGGCACAACTCCATCAAAGACGCAGCGATTGCGAAGCTTCCAAAGAGACCAAGCCCCCAAAATGATGATGGAGTTAAGGCCTTGCCGGACTTGATCATGAACTGCGTTGTGGGATCTGGACCACCAATCTTCAAAGGAGAGCTCATCCGTCTGAGGGGAAAGGTTTTGTAGTCTGACTTTTTGAAGCAACTCAAACCAAAACTGTCGGGCAAACACACATGAGATCAAGAGGTGGTTAATGGTTTCCTCCTCTTGGTCACAAAGCGCAATGTGGGGTGTTGCAAACCTCGGCGTGCGCTGACGATCTGCGATCCAAAGCATTTATCATGAGCAACCAGCCACATAAAGAAACGACATTTATTCGGGGCCCAAGTTCTCCAAATTCGCTCTGTGGACTAAATTCAATGCCTCCCGAAAGAAACCTTCATAAGCTGATTTTCTTTGAATAGTTTCGATGTGATGAAGCGCCAAATGTGTTTATCTTCTAATGCGGGCTGCAGCACCACCTGAGATAGGAGATCCCAAAGGTCCAAAAAATCAGCAATGGCTCCGACCGTCATTGCCCCTATCAAATCCGCAGTCCAATTGTGCCCCGTGAGAGCCTCCCTCACTGTACGCCTATTGGCATGTCTCTTGGGAACCAAAGCAAAAAGACGGGGTGCTAGATCAGCAATCCTTTTCCCATGAATCCATCTATCTGTCCAGAAGAGGGTGCGAGAGCCATTACCGATCTCAGTGTACGTTGCAATAGAAAAGAAGGACCGAACACATTGGTGAACCTGGATCGGAAAGGGGGTCCAAGACCTGTCAGGATCAACCTTGTGAAGCCAAAGCCATCTCATTCTAAGGGCCCATCCCATCCGCTGGAGGTCAGAGATACCAAGGCCCCCGAGATGTAAAGGCCGGCAAGTTTTATCCCACGCCACAAGACAATGTCCTCCCTTAGTTTCTTTTCTGCCTCTCCACAAAAAACTTCTACGGATTTTGTCTATTTCTTTAAAAGCCCACTGGGGAAGGTCGACTGCCATGGCCGGGTAGACCACCATAGAGGTCAACACAAATTGTACCAAAGTTTTCCTGCCCGCTCTTGTTAGCGACTCGCTTTCCAACCGGAAGACGATCGGCAATCTTGTCAATAATAGGTCGCACATCACCCTAGATAGCTCCAGAAGGAGAGGGCACACCAAGATATTTGCAAGGAAAATTCGTCACTTCGCAGGTTAGGTGCTCATTGACTATAGCAATCTCTGTCTCAGAACAATGGATGGGGAAAAAATTACTCTTTTGCATATTGGTTTTGAGGCCGGATGCTTCCCCAAACAGACGAAGAATATCCATAGTGATCTCCAAATCCGTGGAGTCTGGCCTTAGAAAGATGGCCACATCATCGGCATAGAGGGAAATCCGGTGATGCAAGACGCGAGTAGAGAGGGGCTGAAGGAAACCTTCTCTAGAGGCCTTGGAAAACAAGTGGCTTAGGATGTCCATAACAAGAATGAAAAGCATTGGAGAGAGGGGATCTCCTTGCCTCAGCCCACGCTTATGAGGGATGACATCCCCGGGAGTTCCATTGAGAAGGACCTGCGAGGAAGAAGTGCCCAGCAATCCACAAACCATGTCACACCAAATGGGACCGAAACCCATGTTTCTCAAAACCTCAAGGATGAACGACCAAGAAACCGAATCGAAAGCCTTTGTGATGTCTAGCTTGAGAAGAATACGAGGCTGCTTTTGATGATGAAGAAATCTTGCCATCTCGCTGTACCAACATGAAATTGTCTGAATAAACCTTCCTTTATGAAGGCGCTCGATTTGGAGAGACCATCGATGGAGCCGGACAATGAGTCATTGGCAAGGATTTTGGTGACTAATTTGGCAAAGCTGCACCAAGCTAATGGTAGGAAGTCCTTGATGTGCAAAGTCTCAGCTTTCTTAGGGATTAAAGTGATGTAGGCTGAGTTGAGCAACCCAAGATTGCCAAAGTTTCTACTCCAAACTGCTGAAAAGGCTGCCATAAGGTCAGACTTCATAATTGGCCAACAAGCTTTATAAAACCGTCCTGTAAAGCCATCGGGTCCAGGCGCTTTATCCATGGGTAGCTGACTGATAGTTTTCCAAACCTCATCCTCAGAGAAAGGAGCCTCAAGCTCTGTAAGATCATGAGATATGAGGTTCAACTCCTCTAGGTTGATGGTGTGCTCTCTCTCTGGACTTAGACCAAGGAGGCCATTGTAAAAATCAAACACAACCCTCTCCTTATCAGCTTGACTGGTAAGCATTTGCTCTTCATCAACAAGTCTGGGAATGAAGTTTTTCTGCTTGCGGTGTCTGGCAAACGCATGGAAGAGTCTCGTAATTGCGTCCCCTTCATCCAGCCAGCCAATTCTTGATCGGCTTCTTGCAATAGTGCGAGAAATAGAAGATAAGGCCAAGGAGTGTTTCAAAAGGTTGCGGCAGAGCGCCCTCCTCCTCTCGATGAATCCGAAAATCCTGAGCAATCTCCAACTGATGAAGCACTTCCCTGGCTAGGCCAAGCTGCAATTTAACAAGACCCACTCTTTTTTGACTCCAACTCTGAAGAGCTCTGGCAGTTGCTTTGAACTTCTTGTTTAAAGAGGCAAAGGCGATGGGTCACAAACTGTAGAGGACCAAGCACAAGCGACCGTGTCAAGAAAGCCTTCCACTTTGGTCCAGAAAGATTCAAAGTGAAATCTCAATTTGCCCGTCCTACTGTCATGCAAACCCAAAAGCAGAGGGCAGTGATCAGAACCGTCTGTCAAGCACTTTGAAGCAAAGAATTGGGAACAGGACTCCCAATCCGAGAGCATAGCACTCTATCAAGCGACAAGAGTTGGGGAGTCATGACCATTGGACCAAGTGTATTTTCGTCCACGGAGAGGAATATCAATCAAGGCCAAATCATTGATAAGACACCGGAATCTACACATCATTGCCCTATTCAACAGGTTATTGTTCTTATCCTCCTCCTTATAGATAATGTTGTAATCTCCCAATATCATCCAAGGACCTAGACATGTCTCACGGATGTCTCTTAACTCCTGAAGGAAGCTGATTTTTGCCTCATTTGATTGCGGTCCGTAGACGCAGGTCAGCCACCATGGTTGGCCGCCACTTGGGCAAAACTTCACCGAGGCGCTGTAGGAGTCTAGTCTGTGAGCTCCAGCAGGACCAAGACCATGTCTCCAAGCCACAAGAATTCCACCAGAAGCTCCAACCGAAGGTATAGAGATGAAGTTGTCGAAGTCTGAACCTAACAAGGAAAGGACTGATCCCTGGGAGGTAAAAACCATTTTCGTTTCTCGCAAACAGACCACATCCACCCTAGCCAAGCTACTGTGGTGCGAACAACATCTTGCCTTGGTTTAGAATTGAGCCCCCGGACATTCCAGCACAAAATTTTTGAAGGATTCATCGGAGCAGCAGCGAATGACGACCAAAAGAACCCCAGAAAGGCTGTCAAATTTGACTAACCTCCTCCGCCGGTGGCGTCCAGCCGAAGAGGGCAGCTAAAGCCTGAATATTCGGAGCTGAGAGAGGCTGTGTAAAGAGCTTGCTGTAGTCCTCTAGCGCTTGCGGATGGAGTTCTTCCCGATCATCGCTGATGTTCAGAGCTCTCATGACCTGTTTTCTGGCACAGCTGGTAGAAACCATGGCCGGAGCTTCTGCTCCAGCTCCGGCAATGCGGCGGCTGCGCCGAGGGGGGGCGCCAGGAGGTTGAGGGCGAGGCTTCACCTTCGAAGTACGCGGACTGGGGAGGAGCATACTTGTCTTCTTTGTGAGGTTGGAGATGAAGGTGGCCCCCGTCCGCTGGAGAGGGGATTCTGGACGGGGAGGCGGAGGATCCCTTCCAGGCGGAGCAGCGTCAGCAGGAAGGTGCTTCGGTCGCAGGCGTCGACGGCGCCGAAAATAAACCTTAGAGAAGGTTCGCGACGAACTGGCCCGAAGTCCCTTAGCCAGCGGAGGAGGTGCCGTCAGCGCTGCCTGCATGGCGCCAACAGCAACCACCGAGAGCAGAGGAAGGCCGTCAGGGATGGCAGGGGAAGAGCGCTCGATCGGGGGCCAGTGGTCGCCTAACGCGATCGCCTGCTCCAGAGGATCTGCTGGGTCGGGGGATGAGGGCGGGGAGACAGCGCAATCCATCTTGGTTCTGGGGACATCTCCCGCTGCCAACCTCGTCTCGGGAAGAGGCGGCTTGGAGCTGTTGCCACCATCAGCTGCAGAGGGGACAGGGGGGCTCGGGGAAGTGTCGCAGGCATTGGATGCCACGTGTCCAGCATGCGACCCAGAGGGCCCAAGGCGATGCTTGACCGGAATGCGACCCCTCGGGAGATCCCCGGCGCTCCTCCTCGCCGGCGAGCTGCTTCGCGAGTGCGGCGGAGAAGAGGCCTTCAGCTGCCGAAGTCTAGCCGCCGCCTGACCGAAGATGGTCGCAACACGGCCGATGATGGTCGCCGCCTGGTCAATGGAGGCGACGGAGAGCGCCTGACTGAGTGTCTCCACAGCTTCGGTGACTTTCAGTCCGGAGGAGTGATGTCGGTGCTTTCGATGCCGTCGAGGCCGACCGCCATTTTTAGCACTATCCTCCGCCGGACCAGACGAAGGGTTGAGGACCGCCGACGGGAAAGGAGGTGGGGGAGCCTCCGGAGTCGACGAGATACGCCGCTGATCAAGCACGCCCCGCGACGAGGAAGCACCAGGCGGCGAAGAGAGTGGCCAAGGTCCTGCGGCGAAGCAATGGGCCGGACGTCGACACTCCGCCGCTCGGTGCGAGGCGGAGAAACAATTGAAGCACTTTCCGCGAAGGTCTGCCGGAACCGGACGTCGAGGAGGGTGACGGAGCCTACTCCGAAGCCGGCGGCGACCAACGACCTGTGTCCATCCTTCTTCACTCGGTCCTTGAGGCAGCAACCGGACGCGAGAGGCTCAAAGACGATCGGCAAGGAGGCGGGGTGAGCAGCATGCGGCCGCGAGGCGAGGCACCAGCTCCGTCACCGCCGCAACCTCGCCGGCCGGCCGGGGAGAGGACAACAACACGTCGCGGTAGGAGGGGGACGTGGTTGGTCTGGAGACTGCAGGGGAGGCGGGAGGGGAAACTTCAGTCCAGCGCTCCAGCTTCGAGCGGCCGACCGTGGGGGAAGGCGGCGCCTGGGGCAAGGAAGGAGAGGCCAGCGCATGGGGAGGCGCGGTCAAGGAGGTGGCCGCCAGGTCCGGAGTGGACGTCGGCGTGCTGGAGGTGGCCGCCGGGTCCGGGGTGGGCGTCAGCGGATGCATCTTCCAGTGTCCCCTTTCCAGGAAGCTGATGCAGTTGTTTCAATTCCACATCAAGTGTTAATCTTTTTCCTTCAGCATCTCACTGAGTTCTCTAGTAGTTAGCCCACTAAGTAAACAATATGCTAATTATGACATTTCAAGATTTTTTTCTAATAAGAGGTGACACATCCTAAGCATAAGCTTCATTATAGGAAACATTTGCTATGGTGTGTACATAGGTGAAGCCCAGCTCAATGACATCTTTAACACAGTGCAATAAATTTTGAACCACTCAGTTCCCATAGTTTATCTACATAATTGGGGGAAGTGTTAAATGCCTCTGGTGGGCTTTTTTCAGGCTCTAGGCCAGACCAACAGGCCAAAATTCCTAGCCCAAGCCTGAAAAAATGGGGCCGAGCTGCTCATAAATAGATCTACTAAATATAAGCTTTAAAACTAATCAAATCAATCTAATCTCTAGCAAAGAAAACTAATCGCAGGCAGACTGTGCCTGCATAAACAGTAACCGCGTAGTACAGTGGTGAACAGCACACATGGTGCTACAGTAACAGTGCACATAACACTGAGCCCTTCAATGCGGTACCACGGATGAGGGTTGTGAGTTGTGGAACAAATAACTCAAAATCAAATTGGTCAAGGTCCAAATGACATGCATGTTTGTGTTTGCATAGCCTATGGTATAAAAGAAGTACCAGCTAAAGACTATGGATGCATTTTTTTCAGCTGTGGCCGATGGCTATTTATTATAGCATGAGTATTTGTGCAAACAAATTAAATATCGATAAGTCAATAAACTGTTTCGAAAAAACTGTTCCGATAAGCGAAACGATAGTAAAAAACTTATCCTCTTTATTTATTTGGAGAAAGCTACAAACCGTAAATCATGATAATGAAGAAAGGTCAAAACCAAAAAGAATATACATCGAATCAGCAATCAAAATAATCCATTGCTGGAATATCACTGAAAGTAAAACTATTCTATATATTGAAAAGAACAAAATGCGATCAAAGAAGATGGCCAGAAAATATCTCCAAAACTAATTAAAATATGGAAAATATTACACCCTCTGAAAAAAATAGATGACTTTTTTGGGGCGTTGCACACATATATTAATAAACGATACAAGATTAACAACCTATCCTCAATTAACTCTACTGATAATTCCTCTCCCACACTCAATTTTCTCATAATAGTTTCTCTTATACATCATCAACCACAACAAATAGCATGATTAAAATCAGGGGCACATTTGAAAAAGATATATTGTTTTACCTTGAAAACCTAAAGCATCATTTTTTGTAATAAAAAAGTTTAAGCTAGACCACCATCTGACATGTAATGGAGGAAGTACAACAACCAGACCACAGTGGGAATGATTTTACACCATGTATGCAGAAACACAAGTTCCCTACAAGGAACAATAGTATATATGACAGAGAACTAAAGATGGAACAAAAAAGAACAGCTTAGAAAAGCATAGCACACTGATATATTAAACTTATACAGAATTCAAATACCAAAAGAATTTGTGAGGAAAAAGCTGTACCACAGTCACAATTGCAACTGATGATCATGTATTGGAAACCCCATATCGGCTCCAGGCAGACAATAAGTGAAAGTTCATCGATGTATAGGTAGACTGATGGAAGTATGAAGAAGACATCAATCCTGGACCCAGAATATAGTAGATGTAGAACTAAACTCACTTTCATCTACTGATGTTCAGACAGCAGAAACCAGGTTTAAATAAATTCAAGACCAACTCAAGGTCTGATTCCTCTCACTATTTCACTGACGTACACATGCACACATTCTCTTCTGAAAATCCCAGATTTGTTTTATTCATAGTTATGATTCCAAGTAATCATGCCGCAGCTCATCCAAATGAGCAAAGTAATTTTTACAACAAAAAAATGAACCGTCCAAATGAGGTCTTCCTTCAGTTTCCACCAACCAAACTAGCTAAAGAGGCATATGTCCTAGTGCTAATAAAACATTTTCTATCCTTTATCATGGAAAGCATCTCCAAACATGGACCAGCATGGCCCTGCTCGTGTAGGCCATCAATTAAAAGTATCCAGACAATCTCATCGTAGTTGTACCCTATGCCAAGTATGTCACTGAAAATTGATGAAGCTGTCCCATGGTCTCCACTATCACAAAGGCCAGAAAGAAGAAGGCAGCATGACTTTAGGTCTGGTTGATAGCTAGAATGGGTCATCGATCTAAAAAGTTTACATGCCTCACTGTACATTTTTAAGTTACAATAACAAACAAGTAGATAATCAGACATATCTTCATCCAAATGAATGCTGCTTTCTTGCATTTTTCGTAACAACCATTTGACCTCCTCCAGTCGACACTGGTTACACAATCCCTTCAGCAGAACCTTGTATGTGCTGATACCAGGAGCAGGATCATATTTACACGTCTGTTCAAAAAGCTCCTGCAAACTGCGCACGTCTACTGTCTTCCATATATTGTCATCATGAACTGCCCCATTGTCATCCTTGTTACAAATATGCTCTAGTAAGATAGAATATGTTGCACAATCTGGATCAAGAGGAACAGAAAGCATCTCCGCATGTGCAGATAAGATCTTCTCCATCAGACCAGCATCACTATAAATCTTTATAAGAGCGTTATATGTCACCACATCTGGAGAAACCCCTGCTTCACGCATTTTAATAGTAGTTATGCCTTGATCTACCATTCTTGCTCCTTCAAAATCATTTGTGCTGATTTTCAGTGTGTATGTCCATTTGTCAGCCTCGCAACCTGAAGAGATCATTTGCTCATACATCTTGGCAGCATCCATGGGCTTCTTCTCGCGAAGCATCTGCTTAATGAGAATGTTAAATGTACAAGTTGTCGGTTCTATCCCCTGCTTCTTCATCTTATCTAGTAAATCCATAGCCTCGCCCGATCTTTCCTGTTTGCACAGACCATCAATAAGGGCATTGTAGGTGTAAACATCAGGCAAACAATCCTCTAAAGCCATCTTCTCCATCAATACAAAAGCAGAATCAATATTTCCTACTTGGCAATATCCACGAATCAACGAATTATATATGAAGGTGTGTGCCTTGATGCCTTTTTCAGAAAGACAGGTAAACAGAGAGTTAGCATCCTCCACTCTACCTTCGTCACAAAGAGCATCTATAAAGATAGCATAAGTCTGTCGATCTGGAAGAACACCATATTCCTTCATCAATTCAAGTAACCGAAAAGCATTCTTGATATTACCCACACTGCACTGACCGGAAATCAGCAAATTGAATGTAATAATATTCGGTGACAACCCGACCCCAATCATTTGTGTCAAGAGGGCCATCGCCCTATGCACTTTACCATTGCAACAGAATCCATTGATCACCTCATTAAAAGTTTGGACATCTGGGTTAACCCTGTTCCTCTCCATCAACAGCAAAACATCAAGAGCAGTCTTCACATCACCACCCTTGCAATACCCATCAATCAACGCATTGTAAATGCTAACTCCCAGCGCCAAGCCCTTCCTGAGGGCTTCGTGCAGCACCTTGGCACCACGTTCCACCTCGCCATGCTTGCATAGGGCATCAACAAGCTGAGTATAGGTCCAGCAATCAGCCGCAGGACCCTGCATCTCCATTTTCTCCAACAACCTAAACACATCATCGAATCTCTCCTCCTGACAAAGCCCGCCAATCAATGCATTATATGTCACCACGCTCGGCACCACACCCTTCTCGACCATCTCGCTCACCAGTGCCTCGGCATCCCCAACCCGCTTGTCCTTGCACAGCCCATCGACCAGCATGGTGTACGTGTGCACCCCGGGCCTGCACCAGCTCCTAGACATTTTATCGAACACCCTGCGAGCGCAGTCCACGCGCCCCGCAGCGCACAGCCCCTGGATCAGGATAGTGTAGGAGAATGCGTCGTACGAGGCGCCCCACCGGCGTCGCATCTGCACAAACAACCCACACGCGGCGGCGACGATGCCGCCCCTGCAGAGCCCGAGCATGAGGGAGTTGTAGGTGAAGGTGTCCGGCGCGATCCCCGCCTCGCGCGTCCGCGCCAGCGCGGCCCTGGCGTCCGCGAGCAGGGCTAGCTTGCAGTGCGCGTTGATGAGCGTGTTGTAGGTGCAGCGGTCGGGCAGCGCGCCACACTTGAGCATGGCGGCGAAGGCGGCGAGGAGGTGCCCGAGGCGCGGGGCCCCGCCGCTCCTGGAGAGCGCGATGAGGGCGGCGTTGTGGGATCGGACGTCGGAGGGGTCAGGGTACAGGGGAGCCAGGTCGGGCGCGGATGGTACGGCTGCCGCGGCTGCGCAGGTGGAGAGGCGGCGGGCGGCGATGGTCGGCGGCGGCGAGAGGTGGCGCATGGTGAGGGTTTGTTGAAGTCCCGCGTACTCGGCCCAGGGGATTGGGACTGTGTCTAGGCTGTATAGATGGGTCATGGCTTTATGGATGCGACTGGGCTGCGTCAGGCACGACGTTTGGGCCGATGAGCGCAATTTGATGTCTTGTATCTTGTGGAACTTGCTATTGCGCACACATGGGTTTGTCTTCCTGAATTGAACATGGCATTTGAATTTCGAATCCGGCTGGGGAAACATTGAAGTTATTAACGTGCCAGCCGACCAACTTGTGTGAATTTCACTGCGTTGCAGCATCGGCATGAGATGCGATAGGCAAAAACTAGCCAAGTTCAACGAATCATTCGGCTCCAGAGCCCAGACTGAAACTATTTCAGTCTCTTAGTACTAATATTGTGAACGTATTATTTATAAAAATAACATTCTCTTAGTACTAATTATAAAAATAGCACTATCTATCGTTTGATCATCGAGTGGCAGGCTTTTTAGGCTGACACGTGGCATCTACCACCCGGTCACCAGGCGGCAGACCTCTCGGGTTGACACGTGGTGCGCCCCATCATCGGGTGGCATGTGCTTCGGGCCAAGATGTGACGGGTCTAATGCATAGGGTGAGCTACCACGTGTCGGCCCCAAGGCATCTGCGCCACGTGTCAGCCCGAGAAGCCTATCGCCCGATCACCGGAACGGCAGGTGCCATGTGTCAGCCTGAGAAGTCTGTCGCCCGGTGACCTAGCAGCAAGTAGTGCTATTTTTACAATTGATGCTAAGAAGATTATATTTTTATAAATAACGCGTTAAATATAGCCATTTCCGCTAATGATTCGTTTCAACCGTCTATGTGCGTTGTCTGCTCTTTTTTTAGTTGAACCGTACGAGTTTATACCTCTGTTTAAAACCTTAAAACATTGTAACATCTTTTTCCTTCCTATAAACTAAAGGCAGAGCTCCTGCCATACCTACCATTAAAAATAGAAACTTTTGCAATGTCCTTGCTATAGTACCGTCCCATTCCTCCCTCTGGTTGTGGTCGTTTTGGCTTCAACTTTTAGCTTCCGGCTTATTTTTCACTATTCATAAATTTCGTCTTTTTCTGAACTTTTGGTTTTTTGTTGAGCTTTTTTGCCGGTACTTTTTTCCCGTATTTGTTTGTATTATACGTAATGGGCTAACATATTTTTTATATTTTTTTAATTTAATTATGCTAAATAAGCCTCTGTCACCTCTGATTTTTTTCACGATTCTGATGCTTTTCAGCCATAAGCCACCAAAAAAAGCCCAAATGATCACCACCTAAGGTACTCCCATTGTGATTTCTGAAGCTGAGATTTAATGAGTTAGTCATTTTGTTGCCGTACCTCTGAACTTTTGGACCATGGTCACGTCGTCAAGATGCGGATCTGCAAGTCAGTGGAGGTGAACAGCACTTCAGAGGGGCTCCCCGGAGCAAACTGCATGTCCACGAGCATAAAGAAGATGAATGGCTCATATTGCATGCTTGTTCTAGGCCAAGAGTCATGATAAAATCAATCAAATGTTGCTTTTATATGTATTACACACATCTTATATTCTTTGTTCTTATTAAACAAAGTGTATTCCAAGACCAGCAAAAAAGGGATGAGGGAGCGAGCGAGAGGGGACAGTATGGATAGAGTGACATATATACTGATGAGAGAGCTGGCAGGGGGATGATATGGACAAGTCAATATATGTGCGAAGGAGAGAGGAGGCAAGGGAGATAGCAGCAAGGAGACAACATATGTGCAAAGGAGGAAGGTCACGCACTGCAAAAGATGGCCACCGCATGGTGGCCGTGCGGCCTACGATTTAAACCTCAAATTAAATAAGCATCGCATATCGCTAATTATGATTAAATTAACATGCAAATTTGAAGCACATAAAATTCCTAAGAATTACATAATTAGGTCGACTGTGTTGGGAGGTTGTACATTAAATTTCGTAATTTTGGAGCTTGTTTGCTATATATAACAACTTCTATAAACAACATAATCGTATGAATTTTTGAGTAACATTCAGAGCAGATAAATTTATGAAAAAATTACACAATTAAGTACATCGTGTCGAAAACCTGCATATAAAACTTTGTAATTTTTTGAACTTATTTGCTATATATAAAAATTCAAACAAACAATAAATATAAACTAGTAATTAAGATAGATAATTAAGCCGGCTAATTAACCAGTAGCTAGCTTAATTACTTGCCGTCTGGTAGCAGGGCGCATAGAGAGAGCCACACGGCCGGTAGCTAGTTTAATTACCCGCCGTCTGGTAGCAGAGTAGCATAGAGAGAGCCGCTCAGTGGCCGTGCGGCCGAGGGCACGTGTCACCCTCATAGGGTTGTTGCCGTCACCGTGCGGTAGAAGTGATATTTTTATAATTGTTGTGCGACTACAGCTATTCTTGTAAATACACGTTTAAAACGTGCCAAAGGTGCCAAAAACTCTGGGAATCTCGCTTGGCATTAGGGTCTGTTTGGGAGAGCTCCACCAGCTCCAGATCCACGAAAAACAGCTTCACTCCACGAAATTTTACCCAAACGCTCCAGCTTCGCGAAATCTAAATCTACCAAAATCTTGGATCTGAGGGCCAGATCCATGGATTTCATAGAGCTCCTCAAGGGGTGCTCCACCGTTGAGTTGAGTGGTAATTACCCACCAATGTCACTGGTTACACACCCCATCCCACCAAAAGTGGCTATTCCCATCAAAACCTCAATTTCGTAGATCTAGAGCTGCTGTACAAGCCAAACACTCCATGGTGGAATCCCAGATCCACGGTGGAGCTGCTCCATGGTGAAGCTGCTGCTCCAGATCCACGTTTTCAGTGGTGACTCTCCCAAACAGGCCCTTAGTTATATCTTAAAGAGGCAACTAAAGAGTAGCATGTCTCTAGAGTGGCATATATCTTTTTTTTTTTGAATTCGGCATATATCTAAATTTCCATTGTTTCTTTCGTTCGTTCTTTTGATCTGGAGTAAAAAGAAAACATTGACGGGGAGCGAATAAACAAGCGCCATACGACGATTCGACATTGATCATT
Organism: Dendrocalamus sinicus; assembly: GCA_036346575.1. Taxonomy (NCBI): domain Eukaryota; kingdom Viridiplantae; phylum Streptophyta; class Magnoliopsida; order Poales; family Poaceae; genus Dendrocalamus; species Dendrocalamus sinicus. The sequence continues at coordinate 5,834,936 of CM070654.1, read as the reverse complement.
CATAGCAAAGCAACATTATCGCTACGGGGTGCTATATGGTATTGTTCCGGTCAACACATAAAGGAGCAACGATTCCTACCTACTGTAAAGATAGATCGGGTGCAAAGCCGAAAGCTAAGATGATTTTCCCACCCTATTTACACTGTGACCTCCTCCTCCAGCCAATTGCCAAACTGAGCCTTCAATCCGACCCATCGCTGGAGTCCACGTCCACGGGAGCCGCACCGCGGTAGGCGGCAGTCTCCTCCGCGTAGCGCTTTTTATCAACTTGAGACTGCTCGATGTAAGGCTGTTTCTCCTCAGCTGCAAATTTGACAAGCGGAACTGATTAGAACGAAAGTTCTCCACTTCTCCAACATTTGTTATCCTTTTCTAAAGTGCAAACTTGATGCCAGCATGAACCGCACAACACTGCCATAATGCAACTTGGGGCATATAACACGAGAGGAATCTAGAATATTACCTGTCATCTTTTGCCACCTCTCTCCAAGCTTCTTTGCGATCTCTGTGGTAGCCAGTTCGGGATTGCTGTTCTTCAAATTCTGCGTTGGAAAAAATGCCCATTACAGGTTTACAATACATAGCCCCATTGTCTGCTTAATTTACCAATTCGAGGTCAAAGATCTCAAGAAAGAATAACACACAGATTCTACAACCCAACAAATTTATAGTGGCCTTGCTATAACCAAAGAGAGGAAGTCTTATTTTAGCGGAATCACATCAATTCTAAAATTTGCAATTTGCAAAGCATCATAAAATTGTGCAAGACTCCCCAAGGACTTGATAAATGGACAACTAACTGTTTTTCAAAGTAGTTTTATACGGTTTTGTCACCAAGAAAGCATTTTTTTAAAAAAAAAGAAATATGATATGCGAGCCTGCAAGTAACTTACAATTCGCTCCGCCTTTGAGAAGTACATGAATGGTGCTATTGCTCTTTTAGGGGCATTAGGATCTTTCTTCTTTTTCTTTGCCTTTCTTTTCTCTGAACCTTCCGCGTCCCTACCCTTTGGCGTCCTCTTTGCAGGTGCCTTTGAGCTACTTGCTTCCTTTTTGGAGAATTTCTGAAACAAGGAATTGATTACCACAGTGGCATACTACAGATATTCTGGTTCAAGTTTTTACTTTTTTAGGGATAGTGCAAGAACAAATTTAGTTACCTCCTTTTCTCCTCCACTTAAGCTAGCATCAGAACCTTCCTCTTCAGAATCATCAGTAGGAGACCCGCTATCGTCCTTGTCCGCCACAAAATCTTCATCCTAACGTTGACAAGAATTAGAGTAAAATGTACATGCAAATGAATGAAGGTGTTACAATCCAGGGCAAGATTGGCAAATCAGAGCATCAATTAAACACGAGCATCAATTAAACACAAGCAATACCTCTTCATCACTTTCCTCATCGCCAGCCTGATTTTTAATTCGCTCCAGATGTGGATCGACAGAATCATCATCAGTGCTCTGAAGAACAGCTGTAACACCACTTCTACCTTGGCCATCTCCAAGATTCAGGATTTTCAAATGCTTACCACTTGAAAAAGAAAAAAGAAAGAAGCAAGCACTTATGAGTTACATAATAAAATGGGTGCACTGATGGATTGAATCGATAGAAAGAAGGCTTGTACCTGATAAAGTTGAAGAGGTTATGGTATTCATTCCTTTGAATATTTCTGAAGAGATGTTCTTGATCATTTTTCAGCTTGACCAGGAGATCAAAATATTGTGATGACAGAGTAGCACCCCCAGCACCATGACGTTCAAAATCAACATACTCAATCTGCAGAAAATAACAGCTTAGCATAGAACAAATAGATGAATAAGTACTGATCATCCCAGCAATGTAAAAGACAGACCTCCTCATGCAGAATGAGTGTCGGGGGCTTTGGCAGAAAGAAAAAGCCTTTTTCAAGTGGATAGAGCAACCCATCTTCAGCTTTAAGTGATGATTTTACTGCATATCCGTCTAGAGAACTGCGGAACGTGCTTGGTCTAGTCACTTTAGCACCAGATAGGCCGCGAAGGATCTTGGAGAATACCTCATGTATTAGGCCCTATAGATAAATCAAACACTTTCTTGAGTTAATTACTCTATCTGGAGTTCTGGACACATAAATCAAGATCCAAGAACAACAGTAGATGAAGAACACGGGTACAAGTTTCAAATGAACTTAAAAACACTTTCTTGAGTTAATTGCTCTATCTGGAGTTCTGGACACATAAATCAAGATCCAAGAACAACAGTAGATGAAGAACATGGGTACAAGTTGCAAATGAACATAAAAACACTTTCTTGAGTTAATTACTCTATCTGGAGTTCTGGACACATAAATCAAGATCCCAGAATAACAGTAGATGAAGAACACGGGTACAAGTTGCAAATGAACATAAGAGTACAAGGGATGATCAGGACCCTATAATGCATACACAGATGAAATTAACATAAGGGACTACACAATGCTTAATTCAATTAGAGTACTTGACCACAAGCAGTTTAATAAGCTCTTTTACGGTACCTTAAAATAAATATGAGCCGTCCAATCTTTCCAATCCAATGATTCAGAGTAGAATCTCCAAAAAGGTAAAATCGTAATGCATGTAGGCACAGAACATGCCGCACGGCCCAGTCCACAGCAACATCCTTAGCACATTTCATACTACCGTCGATTACCGAATAGAACACTGAACAATTTACTAGCAGATAGTTACTGTATAATGCTGGAATTGGCCCAAGATCAAACACAAGAACACAAGGATTTTGCCGGGTGACGAAACGCCCGCAACGGCGACGCAACGCCAAGCTTTTTTCTGTATATTCCAACTCACCCAAAACACAGCTTACAAGGCGTTTTATAGCTTTAGCACCTGAGCGACTACCTCCTGCGGCCCTCGCGCGCACTTCCGCACGAGCCCCTCGCGATCCGGCATGCATTCAACGTGAGCCACTCCCTCACGCGCATGAACCGGTCGTCACCGAGCTGTCCGCGAGCCATGCAAGTGCTTCCGCAACTAACGCCTCGAGCTGGCCGCACAGACGCACGCCTCGACGAATGGCGGCGCACGCCACACACGCGCACTCAACGCGCACGCCACGGGACACACCTCTGTGGCGTGGTTTATTCCAACATAGAACACTGAATAATTACGGCGAGGACATGGGCAACTTCGACTCTGTGGGCCGCGACCTGGTGTTCTTCACGCACCACGGCAACGTTGACCGCATGTGGCACATCTGGCGTGGCCTCCGCCCTAGCAACACCGACTTCGCCGACCCGGACTGGCTCGATGCCAACTTCTTGTTCTACGACGAGGAGGCCGCCTTGTCCGCGTCCGCGATTGCCAAGACGTCGGCCTGCTGTGACTGAACGCCAAACCAGCCAAGAGAGTTGCCGGGACGCCGGCACCTGCCGCGGGCGCCAAAGAGCGGGCTAACGCAGACGTACGTTCACCAACCAGTCGGCGGTGTCACGGTTTGCAAAGGTTTGTCCCGAAGGTTGCTCGTTCTCGTAGGCCAGCCGTCAGATCGCGAATCCAAGTTAAAAACTAAAAGCCTATAATACCCTCACAAATCAACGGTTGGATTTTATTTCTACTACTAGTATAATATACTATAAAAAATCCTATTGTTAACCTATTTGGTAATCAGTGCATGGGGGTCCCAGTGTTTCAGCAGTACATCCTCATAATACATGCAGTTCAGATCATTTGATAATTAAAATGGAGATGGATACTAATACAATACAAGAGTTAACCAAACAGAAGAATGAATTAGCACTACTGCTAAGAAATTATTGGAAAAAACACACACCCAATTTCTAATTTTGGGATCGGAAATGATCAAATATAGAGCTAGGCCCTCCCAGTTCAACAAGAAATAAGGTCAAAAACATGTGCTACCAACGTAGGAAAGTAAAATTAACAGGAGCTAGGATCAATTTTTAGATGAAGAATGTTAAACTTGAATGGATGCAAGCAAAGTTTGCTTATTGAAAGTAAATAAATATAGCACCTTGTAAGAGCCCTCCAGCCTATCCTTGTACTTTTCAGCCAAAACCTGCTGACTTAATGTCAGGTCCCTTTCAATTACTGCCTCTGTCTCAAACTGTTCATAAAGTAATGAAAATGGTTACTAAATGTCTATAGAAGGAAAATTGTAACCAAGTTAATGTGAAATGAATTGTAATACAACACCTGAATAACAATGTGAGGATATAATGTTTGTCCTTTGCGAATTGGTGGATCAAGTGTAATAACCACAAAGGTATGAGGATTGTTTGACTGCACAGGTGAAAAAGCATAAGCATGAAATCATATAGTTTCTTGTTGACAGTACAAACAATAAAGAAAACACAAAATGTAAAAAATGTGGAAGGAATAGAACCTTTGGCAAAACAAACAGGCGAAGAATACTGCTATATTGAATTTTGAAATCATTAGCTTGTCCTTGGAGTCGCAAGAATGACAGATGAAGCTCAACACTGTATCGCCCTCTGAATGGATAAAGAGCAGTTAGCTATTTCAGAAAACATAAAAATAAACATTGAATAAGATTTTCCCACCTTGGTGTAAGAATCGCGATTCCATCAAATGTAACAACAGCCTCCTCTGATGAGCCAACATCAGCCTTACTCAAGATAGTCTGCCATAAAATCTAAAAAAGAGAGAAGATTTCACTATTTGCACCGCATATGCATGCATTTTGTGTCATATTGTGCTTGTCGAGTGAACTGACCTGAGCTGGAGGATGATGCTCATCTCCAACAAATTGAGTATTTGAAGTTTGTACATGAAAACTCAAATCCATCAGCGAATCTTTCTACAATTGAGAGGAGGGAAAAGGGAGTTACGCTCAGCTGTGTTAATAATAGGCCCAATTCTTTTCAGCTTATGGCTTCTAAACGAGACCGCTTTTTTATCGTCTTTTCGAAACGGCTTATCGAGACAGCCTTTTCGAAGCGGCTTATCGGTAGTAGCAGTAGACATTGCACAACCATTAAATATAGCGCACAAAAATTGCAACTATCCTTTTTGGAAAAATCCTCTAAATAGTACTCAACACCACATTTGCTATTCAACACAATCAAAGACTTGAAAAGTTTATTTAATGGCTATATGGCCCCAACCATGGGAGCAAGTTAGACTTATAATACATCAAAATGAGATTGAATGAGCATCTACGGAAGCAGTTTTTAGTTACACGGGTGGGGAACTAATAAGAGACGATATCAAGTGTAAGAGTAAACACATAGGTTGAGTAGTTCTATATATTTATGAACATAAATTTACACCAAGTAAACAGCAAAATAACTGAAGGCACACCAAACCAATAACATTTAACAAAATTATAGGTAAACTTGGATGCAGGGAAAAATATTCAACCAAACCACAGACCTCGTTAGCCCCAGTGGTATCATCAACATGGAACTCTAGAACAACATCTGTTTTTCCTTGCATCTGAGTCTGTGATACATCTGCTAGAGAGACTTCAAATGCTTCCTTTGTATCAACATTAAAACTAAGCATATTGCCTGAAATGGAAAGAATAGGACAATGAATCAAAACCAAACAAAGGTTACCAAAAGGAAATGAAGTACCAAAAATACCATAGAAAACTCAGCTAACCACTGATTTCAATTCCGCCCCAATTATGGCCGCTAACAGAAAGCTGCTTCTCCTCTGGTGAGATTCCAGTGCTCTTTTGTATGAAATTAGTAAGGTTACTAACATCCTATAAAGAAATTTGAAACAAATATTTGTCAAGTTACAAAGAAATATGACAAGAGTTTAAATTATCCAAGAAAGGCATAGATATTTGACACCGAAAACAGGTGTTACTATGGATGTACAAAACAAATTCCAGACGCAGCTGCATTCTTCTCTTAGTTTCCAGCATCTCTTCATGTCAGATATAGACACTCGGAATACCTAATTTCCTTAGGGAAAAAATGATGAAGGGAATATTACCTGTTCACGGAAGCCGAAGAACCTGTAAAAGAGGCCCTCTTTGGTCCCGATGCCAAGCTGATAAGATCTGGGGATTCTCATCCACGTCATAGAAGTGATATCAGCTTTATCAACCTCAATGATCTTTCCTCCACCTTGCTTCTTCCATGCAAGCCCTCCAGAATAAAGTTTAAACTGGCCAGGGTTCTACAAGAGCACAAACCATCACTAACAGCAGCCAATTAAATAACAATAATGAAAAACGGAGGTTTGTATTGGATTTGGTTTATGTATTCCTTTGCAATGAAAAAAATGGAACAGGGTATGCACTAGTTCCAAAAAATAAACAAAAAGAACATTTCTAATGCGCAAAAAGTAAGTAACAAGTGCTTCCATCATAGCTACGTATGATAAACAATGATAAAGCTAGCATGATAAGAGGAGTAATCCTTAAAACAAGTGCAAAAGTTGAGAGTAAACATATTTAAATTTCTAAAACTATAGTGGTTATGGAGGCCATGGGCTGTGATCTTGCAAGACGATAAATAACACAATAAGCACAAATGAATGCCACAATGCACACTAAAATGGAAGGCAACTGGATATTGGCAGCAATTGCGTAAGACATTCGGATATTAAGAGTTATTGCTTGAAACGATGGTCAAAATCCCTAGATTTGGGCCTGTTTCTAGTCGAGAAAGTTCCAAATTGTTCCATCTCATGCTTATTCGAGAGCATTTGCACCAAAATAATTCGTTTTGCCAGGCCAAAATACGTCTCCATGTCCACCAAACAATAGTGGGTCGCAAACTTTCCCATTTAGAGCATTTTCCGTGCCGACAGGAAGAAACCCTAACGCGTAAACCCTAGAAAAAATTCAAACGCCACACGCAAAATACAACAACACAAATTCCGGGGGGGCAAACCGGTCGCGAAATCGCCAGCACGGAATCGAGCAGAAATCCCTAACGAAACGACGACTCGAATCGACGCGAAGCGCCGCGAAATGAACTAGACGGGCGCGGAGGAGGGGGAGAGGGGCTCACGTTGCCGGCGCGGCCGCCGAGGGAGATGTTGTTGAAGAGGTGGCCGTCCGTCATCTCGCCCGCTGCTGCTGCCGCCGCCGGCGCCGGCGCCGGTGACCACCGCCCGCCGCTTCTACAAGCCTCTCGACTCGCTCTCGCGCGCGTGTCGCCTCCTCGGGTGCGGTATTTGGGAGCTTCGCGAAGAAGAGATGGCAATCGCTTTTTGGGAGAGAGGAGGAAGCGCGGCGCGATAATATAGGCGGTTTGTGCAGGGAGCAAGCCGAGTCTGACAGGTGGGGTCGGTTTCTCGTGAGGGAAAACGGATGGCTCTGTGGGTTTTTTTTTTAACGGAGTTCACTATTCGACGTGAAGGAGTGGTTGTTCTCTCCTCTCTGGGTGGACCCAAAAAAAATACCAGAGAGAACTCAATGGGGTCTTCATCCATATTTTTTGGAACCTACGGAAAAGAATGCAACCAGTGAATTTTCCGCAACGAGTCGGCAACGACGCAGGACGTCTTCTCAACCATCCAACAAGACATCCAGCAAAAACAGCGAGCGTGCAAACCTCTAGCAGTGACGGATCCAGAAATTTCAAGACGAATATTCAAAGATATAAAAATATTATTCAATACAAAATATAAAAGTTCATAATAGCGAAAACTAAAGTGTAATTGTTTGTACAAGAGACAACAATTCAAATAATATAAAGAAATTATAAAATAATTAAAAATTAATACGGCGATGCTTCATGCCATAGAAGCGAGATATAATGTCATCATCCTTAACTTGCAGAAAAAATTATCGCTCAAAACATGTAACCAAACAATCATTCAACTATTGCTCCCCCATTTTATTTCTTAGCTTATTCTTCACATAATTCATCGAAGAAAACACTCTCTCAACACTAACAGTTGCTACAGGAAGAATTAACACTGATTTGAGAAGCCTGTAAACAATTGCATAATTGAAAATCTTCTTTGTTTGAACAAGCATAATGGAAAGCTCAGAAAGTTTGTTCACTTTTCTAAACCTTTTATATCTACGCATATCAGCAATAAAGTGTGCAAATTGAAATGGAAAATGCATCGTTACTACTTTAGTTGTTGTGTTTACTTAATGTCATCACACTGAGAAATAAGCAGGTGGTAAAATTTCAGGAAATATATAACACCCTCTGCCAAGAATTTCTAAAACTAAAAAAGAACGAAGAATACTGCCCAGTATGGGCTCTTGTATGCCGCTTTTGATATTCCTTGTGTAATTTCAATTTGTAGTGAGTGCTCTACTTCTTTACCAAAGTTAAAGAATTCTAAACTATAAGCAATAGAAATCTATTAAAAGGTTGACATATGGATTTTGGAGTTTGAGCAAAATGAGTAATCATAGAATTAGAAATATCTAGGAACCACAATAGTCAACAGATATGGAAAGCTTCCTATAGATCTGTGTACAAAAGCTTTGCTTGAACTTGTAAAATATTAAGCATAGTGCAAGCAACCTTACCTATCTCGTATCATAAATCGAATGATGATTCCCTCTTTCAATTTATTGAGTTTCTCACCTGATAAATAGAAGCGGAATATATGCAGTTAGTTTTACAAGCAACAAGTATAGCCACAACAGAATACAAATAATAGTCAGCCATAGTCCAGAGAGCTCAAATTTGGTAGAAACTAGTCAGGTGAAAAATGTTATGACTGTCAGACCGTGGTAGTATTATTCTAAAAGGCTGCTAAAGCTATGATTGAAAAATGATTTTATTGTACTAGTTGTATATTCCTGTGTAATTGCCTTGCTACCTGCACAATAGATAATCGTTCTACTTGATTAAATGCACATTCTTTGTCTATTGCTTCTAGCTAGGAATAAGAAATTTAGCAAGCAGCAGTGAGCCGTTACAAGGAAAACAATCAGGTTGCATTGCAAAGTATGAACCTTGAGGCATCCAGATTCCAGATCTACGTCTGCCTGATAGAATCTCGACACTTCCTGCTGCTAAAGGTAGTATTAATCCCGATCACTACAAAAGCCTTCTTCCTTTGCTGGCTTATGCCATCTGCACTTCCAAGCAACTCACGTGTGCTGCGCCTACGAACAAATCCCCAAATGACGAATCCAACAAGAACAAATCTAGTCTAAGTTTCGGCAAGCTCAAAAGCCAAGAGGAGCAGGACTGAAGGAGTGCCGTGAGCGTACCTGGAGTCCTAGAGTCCACCGTGAGACGCCAAGACAAGACGACCGAGCGCTCCTGGCTTGCCTCCAGTGCCGCCAGACGGACGAAGAGGAGAGACAGAATTTGAGTGAGACACTGAGTAGAGAGTGTGACATGGAGGGAAATGGGCCAAGAGGAGTGAGCGCCGATTTGGGCCGGGGAGAGCCAGAGACTAAGAGGGACTGGGCCAGCGCTAATTTAGGTTGAAGGCGTGTGAATAGGCTGATTTTGGCCCAACTACTAGTGTGTGTGTATATATATATGTGTGTGTATTATATCTTGTATATAGTGGATTCTTTGTTAAAAAATTTGGGTATTCAGATGAATACCCATGAATTACTGTAGATCCGTCCCTGACCTCTAGAACGTTTGGGTTTAGGTTTCTAACTTATTTTTTTATTATTTATAAATTTTGTTTTCCTGATTTTTGGATTTTTTTGAGTTTTTTTGTTGGTTCTTTTCTCCCGTATTCGTTTGCATTATACGTGCTGAGCTAATCTTTTTTCTATTTTTAAAATTTTTAAATTTAATTATACCAAATAAGCCACCATCAGCTACAGTGTAATTTCAGTCAACTACAGTGAAAATTCGGCCATAAACCACAAAAATTCAGCTCAACCGAGCACCACCCTAGTTGTTTTCGATTGTTTTGTTGCACGGAGGATTTCTCCTTCTGTAGCGTAACTTCTTCCTATTATCCTCCGGTGTCAGGCCCTTAGGGGCAGGCTGTGGCTGTTTGTTTTGAACCTTGCTTCTATCTATAAAGAATAGCAAACTCCTGTTTTATTTTCAAAAAAATATTCTTTTAACAATATAATATAATTTGTGCTTAGTAAAGCTCTATTGTACATGAGTTTTGAGTCTTCCACTGGTCAGACATGCCTCTAAGGTAATATTTTTACTCAACATGATTGCAGAATACCAGTGTGTGGGCTGCTTCAGCCTTGCCTGGAGGAATTGGCTACAAGATATGCGGAAACCATGTTTGTTAAAATAATCTCCAGACTGCATTCCTAACTACCCGGATTGGAATGTTCCGACCATACTGGTATACAACAATGGTGCTGTAAAGGGAACTTTCGGGGGCCTGCAAAAGTTTGGAGGAAGGAAATGTACGCCTGAATGTAAGTAATAATATTACAAAAGCACTATTTGATATCCAGATAAAACATTTAGCTTATTGTAGAGAGTGTATTCAAGTTTCTTATGTTTAGGATGCTGTTGGTTTGAAAGTATAATGCACGCTAGTGTATATACCCTTTGGTTTTGCTGTAACATGATACCATTTCTATCGCTCTGTAGATTGCCATAAAAAGTGCCTTGATGCCAGTAGAAACTATGAACTTCTCATGATGTAGAAAAGAACAGAACGTAAACTGATGAAAATTTCTGGTACCTGCACTTCCTTGTCCATTTCCCTTTGTGTAGCAAAGTTTTTCAACAGATGATTTTGTATTTGCTTAATCTGATGGTTTGATGTTGTTAGCCTGCTACCATAACATGTTAAAGTCCCTGCTGACGCTAGGAAAAATGACGAATTCATCGAAAGCACTTTTTGGAAGCAAACCTGTATCATTATTACTTGAGTGGTATACTGAGTTGGTCTCCTAGTTAGTGACATAATAATATGTTTCTTTCAGCTGTTGCATTAACCCTTTGCCAGTCGGATCCAGTGCTAAATGATGTCCAGGCCTATAGTGATTCATCGCAGAACAATGTCATAGAAGGTGTTCGCAAAAAGTTTATAGAGAAGGATGTCTTGCAGCATGAAGAAAGAGACGAATATGAGTGATTAAGCCATCCCCTTTCCCTTTGTGTTAACTGTTTATCTTCTTTTTATATAAAAAAACTAATTGTCTTGGTATGATCTGTTTTTTGGCTGGGAAATGAAGTGCTGGGATTTGGATGAAAATTTGTATCTATATTCTATATGTCTAGCCCAAAATCAAGATTCGTTGAGGCAGTAATACAAGCCCACTGACCTCCGACATTCTGCTGGAGAAAACATGTAACTTCATTTCCGGTACTACTATTGCTTGCTTTCGTTTATCTCTGGAATGCTTAGGCCCCGCTAGTTTGGACTTGGGTTTCTGTCTTCCAACTTATTTTTCATTATTTCTAAATTTTATCTTTTTCTGAATTTTTTATTTTTTAAGCTTTTTTGCCGGTTATTTTTTTCCTGATTCGTTTGCATAATACGTGTTGGACTAACCCTTTTTTCTATTTTTAAATTTTTTTAAATTTAATTATGACAAATAAATCACCATTAGCTATAGTGTAATTTCTGCTATCTACAGCACAATTTTAGCCATAAGTCAGGTTATTTCAACCCAACCGAGCGGCACCTAATTAGTTTCTGCATCCTTTCCTTCCAGAAGCTCAAATTATTGCGCAGCGCACACAAGAAAATGCGATAATCTCAAAATAATAAATATAGATTTGAAAGTTGGCTAGTTGAAGAGGATTAAAGTTGGTTATTAGTAGCATGTCTAGAACATATACATCATCCGATAAGTCCGAAAATTCATGCCCGTGGCAGTATTAATGTAAATGGTAATTTCGTTCACATTTCTTGGTCACCTTGTTTGGAAGATCACAGTGTGGCATGATGCTGTGAAACCGCTATACTGCAACTGTACACTTCACATTTCACACATGAACCCAATCTGGCCTTATACATCTGCTATCGACGAACCCTCATAGATAGATAATTCATGAAGCAATTCCTCAAAATGGAAGTTTTAAGTTAGGCACAAGGCAAATTACTCGGTATATCACACATTAGAACATTTTTTTATTAAAAATAAGCCCCGCACTAACTTCTCTAAAAGTAAATCCCACTAGAAACGACATCCTTGGTGGTGTGGCAAATAAACATCAACACACCACGGACAAGTCCAAACTTATTCTTTAAAAAATGACCATTTTCGCTACAACGCCACTCGTGCCGTAGCAGTTAAGCAGTGTTCATTTGGTGGCGTGGCGTGGCAATAAAGGGCCATTGCTTGAAATAAGTTAAATTTTAAATATTGTTAAAAAAACAAATAATAAAAATGGATAATTTAACCATTTAAATTACAACTATAACTCAATATATACCAAGTCGATATGGTACTCAATCTAACTCAAACCCTTCAAGTTCAACACATTACACGATATGGGGAAACGGATATAATCTTCCATACTGAATCTAGAAATGTTAACACTCTGGAGGAAAGACATACATAACATCAAGCGCATGTGCAAAAGGTAAAGTGAGGGTTTGGGTTTTAATTACAAGCATTTTGGTACGCATAACACCGGGGCAATCAGCACCCGTCATTAGACGCAATGCATCAGTCCGCAGTCCAGCTCTGCTCCACAATCTCGCGTACTTTACGGTTGTATTCCCGCTTGTTCTCACTGAATAGGCGGGCCGCTTCAGAGTTGGCAGGTGAATTTGGGTTCGGATCGCAAAGCAATGACTGTAAATATTGAGTGCCAGGTTAAATACACACCATCAATGCCAAGATAACAAACGAAATAAAATTGCTGGATCGATAAAACATTAAACTAGGTCTGTTCATTACTTGTCATTCTCAAAGAAGCAAGATATGTAATCCAATTGCTATTCATAGTTATGTTCTTTGTTGCATGATACACAGCCTCTCACCCTCACCAGTTACCGCTGGTAACCAACTAACTCAACCGGGAATGGCCTCAGTAAAATGGAGGGAAGTTGGCAATCTACTCTTGCCTCACACAGATTTTTCGATGTTTTCAGGCAGTCTGGGATAAATTATAATTGTTTCCCAAAATTACAAAAAAAAAACAAAGGCTATGAAATCTTCAGTGAAAAATATATAACAATGAAACTCAATGCTGAACTTGTAATTGGTCCCAAAGATGACTAATTATCTCTAGATGATATCCTTAGGCAGATGTCTAGTGATAGTGCCTCTAACAAAGAAAACCAATTACTTAAAGGAAACATCATTTAGTACTTAGCAATGGCGCATGTAACAAAGAAATGTAGTAGTTACTATAAGGAACCATTCACATGAATATCAAAGAAATATCATTAAAGTTAGTGAGAATTCGCCAATCTTTGGTGGGTAGGTTTGCCCAACGTATTTCAAGACAAGTCTTCAAATCAAAATCATTCTACAGTAGTAATAGACTAATAGTCACATTACACAACGATTTAAAAAACAGGATATCACAGGATACAAATGACCGAAAAAGTGATTAAAAATAAAGGAAAGGTGTCCTTTACCTGGATGGATGTAAGTATAGCGGCTACATCATATATAGGGCTCCACTGGTTTTGTAGGATATCTAAGCATATGCTTCCATCAGCATAAACTGCTCACAATAATTTAAAAAATGTTAGAAAAGTCAGCGAATGGATATAAGAAAATATAGCATTATTCTAAGGTTCTTGTAACAACAAGAAAGTATTTACACAAAAAGACAAAACTACAGTCAATACTGTAAGAAGCATTGTGTAAGCTCAAAAATCAAAATATGCTGCAAACGCTGCAACTCTTTTATATCTTGATTCCAGTAAACTAATCATCAATTAATCTGATGTTTAGAAAGCAAAAGTAAATATATCCAACAAGCATTAGTTGAATCTGTATTTTTGCTAGCACATTCAATGTTTCATAACCATTGATGACTGAATAAAAAAGTACTTAACTAGAAGAACATGGGCTTAAACAGCTAATAAGACAAAACCCACAGCACAAGTACAAAACAAGGGGACTTAAGGCTTACTGTTAGGATGAAACATTCGAGAAACAAATCGCACTGTAGGTGGCTTGTTAGGATAATCTTCAGTGAACTGAAGTGTCAGCTTGAACGTACCTGACAAAGTAAGCACAATTTGACATAGTGGTAACAAGAGAAAAATTAATGCTGATTCCTATAAAAACGAAAGGCTCAAAACTGTATGAACAAAAACATTACATATCACTCAAGAGGACCAGAAAGGAAAGATGACAAACATGCCATACCCAGCAGATGAGTTTAAAATGAATTAATTTCTCCATCGAAATATTGAATACATGTCTAATTGATTATTCTAAACAACAATAAGCATGCAAGTCAAAAAAGAGACTCCAAGGCTGCACATCAATATGAAGATAAAAAGGGCATGCAGCTGAAACAGGTAAATATAGAATAAAAGGGCATGCCTACATATGAAACAACACACACAGTACATGTCTAGCCGATTATTCTAAGCTACTATAAGCATACAAGGCAACAGGGGAAAAAAAAGAGGCTCCTAGTCCGCATATCAATATGAAGACAAAAGGGCATGCAGTTGAAACAGATGAATGTAGAATATACATGCCTAGATTGAAACACCAAAGACACTGCCAAATGGAAGTCGTTTAAAGACGTTAACAAAACAACAAGAAGAACAAAATGAAGCATAGCAATTCAATATGTTTGGCATTACAAATGGCAAAGTTCTTATTGACCCAGAAAGTAAGAGATCTAAATCAACAGAGAAATTAAAAAAATGAAACTGTAAACAGAATCATCTAAAAATGCAAACAGAAGGAGTAGGAGATATGACGATATATCATGCTTATGATTACTCTCCTATCTGTAACCCACTAATAAAAATTAAAGGCCTTAAATCACATACCTCCATCCCAAGGAGTATCATCGGGTCTGCAAAACAAGATACAAGGAAAGGACAATTAAGTACGATTGATTAAAATAAATTGGGAACAAAATATAATAAAATATTGAAGTCTAACATCTTACCCAAAAATTACAGCATTCCATAGCATTATGTTGTTGTCCTGAGGGGCCCCACTTATGCCCGCAGGAGGATCCTGCATCAGTCGTTTGAAATCCCTCATCAGCCTCTTCCTTGCAGGTGTTGACATCCTCACCTTCTGTAGAAATCATATCACTATATGAGTCAAAAGGAAAAGAAAGAAAAACAAATATATATGAATCAATCCAAGACTACTACAACATCCAAAAAAAATGTATACTCATAGCCTGTTTTCCGAACTAAAGTTACTTGAACACCATAACAAAGGTAGTAATGAGCTACCTTGATTACTAGTATGGATTGTTCCAAAAAGCAGGTAGCCATGTAAATAAAAGATGAAAGTTAGTAGATGAAATACGACCTCATTGGCAACACTACCCAGTACCCATCCATCAGCTTTGGGCAAACATTAGCATGTAAAAGTAACGTATGCTCTCCCAGGAAGCATGGCATCCCTCATTAACTACCACAAGCATACCTCAGAAATGAAACAAATTAGTGGTTCAGACTCAAAACGAAAAGGACAAATCCTAATAATTGAAAATGGATTGTCGTGTTCCAACTGTAATGCAGACGAGGTTCATCTAAGCTAGTGTTCACCTAGGCGCTAGGTGCTAGTTGGGCGCCATACTGGCGCCTAGCGCCTAATCGCCACCTAGGCGGGCTAGGCGGCCGCCTAGGTGGGAACAATCGGCTAGGCGGGCAATGCGCCACCCTCCTGCCTAGCGCCTAGGGGATCTGAGCACACGCAGGTACAACAATTTAATTCCCGAGAATCCAGGGACTTATGATCACAATAACAATCTATCCAAAATGAAATAGTGACATAACAAACAAGGCAATCCCATCAATTTCACCCACAATTCCACATGCCTAGGACAAAAGATCATGTAGAAAAATCCAAACCACGGCCCTCATGAACACAAACCGAAACATCGGTTCCAGAAACCATTCCTCCAACAACCACACCAACCGCAGCTGCAACGGAACCCCCAAACACCCCAACCCTACCCTCAGCGACCCCGGCCTAAAATCCAAAAATTCACCACCACCAACCACGTACAGGTGCACGATCCTGATCACCAACAAAAAAAATTACAACAAGCAACCAAGCATCTCACGCTAACAGATCCTACTCAGATGTGATCAATTCCACCATCCACCTACCTGCCTAAGCCTACGCTACAACCTCAGCAGGACTAGCAAAATGGCGTACGCTTACAAGATGATAGACACAGATCAAACAAGCGAAATCGGAGGGCAAAAGATCGATCGGACAGAGCTGAGGCGATGGCCGAATTTTTTACCTCCGATCAAGCCGCCGCGCCGCAGATCCCGCGGGAGAATCGATCGATGGCCACCCAACACCGCGAACTCCACAGGCTATAGCATGCTGCAGTGGGGGAGCCGATCAGGTAGAGACGCTGGCGGATCGGGCTGGATCGGAGGAGTGGAAGGTTCGGGAAGGGGGAGGAAGGAAGAGTCCAGACGTGGGAGGAGAGGAGCGGAGCGGAGGGGAATGGATTTGGGGACGACGGGAGGAAGCCAGCCAGGAAGGTCGCAGCGGTGGACAACGACTCACGAGTGGAAAATGTATAA
The DNA here is from genome assembly GCA_036346575.1 of Dendrocalamus sinicus. Taxonomy (NCBI): domain Eukaryota; kingdom Viridiplantae; phylum Streptophyta; class Magnoliopsida; order Poales; family Poaceae; genus Dendrocalamus; species Dendrocalamus sinicus. The sequence continues at coordinate 5,818,383 of CM070654.1, read as the reverse complement.
TACAGCACGTCTCTGCGCCTGGGTCCCCTCCGAAGCGCAACGCATTTGTGTCTACAGCTTTTTCTAAATATTTTTTATTTAATATATCGTGCTATTCTAATTGGCGTCCATACTCCCTCCGGTAAAATAAAAAACACGCATACATCGTTTTAGATAGTGCAGCTAAATTTTTGAAATTTTGATTATCAATATATTTTTAAATACTTATATTGCATGGATGAAAATTATATGTAGATTTGTCTTGAAATTTTTTAATAATGTTATACTTTTATTAAATTTTATAAATATATTGTAATAAAAATTAGCGATTAAGGACCATAACATTGTCCAAAACGAGATGCTTTTGTAACCAAGGATGCTACCAATCAAATAATTATATGGAGTAACTATCAGCAAAATGTGATGCGGATTGAACCACCAAAACCACATTAATTTCTGCTATTAAATCAGATAAAGAGGTAAATCAAAGAAAAATGTTAGTGATGATTTGGTTGATAATTTATTTCTAGTGGGTGAAATGCTTGTTAACGCTGAGCGAGAGGAGAGAACGACGGCAAGAAAGGCCATGCAAGCATTGTAGTAAGAGCACTCCCAATACAGAAACTATGGATAATTTCTATGGCATTAAATAAGGTGCCAAATAAGTAAAATGCTGATGTGTCATTGGAGTTAAGGAGGAGAGATAAGGAAATAGTTTCTTATATAGACACCATGTCTACATAGGAACCAAGATAGAAAGAGCTGTGATAGGTAGATGATAGGAGAGAGAAGATAGATGATTGGATGAAAATTTTATTTGTAGAAACTATCCATTGGGAGTATAGTTTCTATGGGTAGTGTCTACATTAATTGACAAGTATAGAAACTATCTCATAGTTTCTGCATTAGGAGTGCCCTAAAAAGAGGTTAGAACGTGTGTACCATACCCGATGGTGCGTCAATCAATGGCTGTTGGCTGTGAAGGGGAAAAACAGAGGCGTGCGAGTGTGTGCTTTGGACTCACCTACGTGTATGTGTCATGATGTGTGTATATATGAGTATGTTTTTGTTGTACTTGTAAATAAAAAACCGTACAATTTGTAAACAGTGCATTTGCAACAGATAGTTTTGTAAAATTTTTAGAGATCACTCAGATAAGCTATCGACAGGGCTATATACGGTACAAAGCACATAGACTTGAGAGGCTAGAAAAATAAACACGTTAAGGTCCTGATCAATTCGGCTTCGATTTCTGGTTTATTTTTCACTATTCATAAGTTTCGTCTTTTTTTGAACTTTTGGCTTTTTATTGAGCTTTTTTGCCGGTTCTTTTTTTCCCGTATTTGTTTGTATTATACGTAATGGGCTAACATATTTTTTATTTTTAAATTTTTTTAAATTTAATCATGCTAAATAAGCCTCTGTCAGCTACAGTACTTTTTTCAGCCAACTACAGTATTTTCAGCCATAAACCACGAGCTTTTCAGCCGAACCGATCACCACCATTAGACCAATCTGTGTCCGATAGCACCTGACTTTTTTAGAAACTTGAAACAGATTCCAGATTGCAAAGAGAAAGGCGTAAGAGAGCATGAAAAGTACATAGACTCCAAATCGTACGTTGAAGAATAGCACATAGTACGACTCCAACCATGTAAGAACACTCACTATCTTGATATTGCTTGCGGTAACGTTCGGAGAATATTGTTGCCATCTTGGCTGAAACAAAAGGCAAAACAGATGATGATGATAGCTATATTAGTAGGTTAGCACTGCAAGTGCCCCTGAAGGACGAAACGTAATAACGTATGTTACACAGAACAAATAGGCAGAACTAATGATAAAAAAAATGCACATAATCTGCTCAATTTGGTTTTTTGGTGTCTTATAATTTTTTTATTATAACTGACTTATTTTGTACTATAGTTGTTAATAGGATTTTAGTGTAATTAAATTTAAAAATAAAAAACAGATTAGTCCATCACAAATAATATAAAGAAATAAAAAAAGATAAAAAGTCTAAAAAATTAGAAAAAATAAAATTACAAAATGGTTAACTAAAATTTAAAAGCCAGAAACTAAATTCGGAGTACCAACCGTTCATGGGGAACGCTGCAATATCGAAAGAATTGTTTCCTCTTTGGAGAGAGAGAGAGAGACTGGCCCCGCTCAAAACGGGTTAGACTTCTGGCTTCTGATTTATTTTTCACTATTCAATAATATCGTCTTTTTCTATTTTTTGAGCTTTTTTGTCAGTTCTTTTTCCCCTGTATTCGTGTGTACTGTTCGTGATGGGCTAACCTATTTTTTCTATTTTTAAATTTAATTACGCTAAACAAGCCATCATCAGCTACAGTACAATTTTCAGCCAGCTACAGTGCTTTTCAGCCATAAGCCATAATCTGTAGCCTTCAATACTGATTGGGGGGACGAACCTGACTTAGGCAAGACGTGGGTGCCGCCTTCCGCTGGGCTCAGACGGTGGCCATGGTGCTGGACGATGCCGGCGGCAGTAGTTCCAAGCGCCCATGAAGAGGGAGATGGTATATAGGATTTCAGAGGGTATAAACTGACATTTCCAAGACGTTTATAAACTGGTGAGCTGCATTGCGTAGTTTTTTTGGTCATAAGTGTTACGAAACCTAAAAGATTACAATGTGGACAAATATCAAATTGTCTCAGGTGGGCTTAGACTATAAATAGAGAGACCATTGTATCATGTAAACAGATTTGAGAATGAATAAAGACTACTCTGGTGTTCTCTCTCATTGGTATCTCTTGTGTTAGATCTATTGTGTTCTTGGTGATTGATTGCATGAATTGCATTACCATTCATCTATTCCTCAACGATTTCTTAACATGTTATAGCACGAATCGCTCTCCAAAGTGAAAGGTATGCAAATCACGAACCAATCTATCAGGTATGCAAATCACGAACCAATCTATCACGCATTGCAATTCATATTTTAATCTAGATTGATACTAGATTCATTTGCAATGCCATAATTAGATCAAATGTGTTCTAATTATTTCTAGCCCTAGATTGATCTTGAAATTGCTAGCATGTTTTATGCAATTATGTGAAACTGCTAAGATGGATCTGCTAGAACTTCATCAGCCTTAGATAGATGGAAATCGGGACTATATAATTATGCATAGCATTGAATCATGCACTAGATTAAGTCTTTTGCACATGGGTTTGACTTTGTGTTGTAACGTCGACACCCGCCTGAAGCCTTTGTACCACGGCATGCTGGCCGCCCGAAGCTGCCACTGTCGAGTCACCGTCGGCGCCCGAGGCTGCCACTGCCGAGTTGCCATTGGCGCCCAAAGCCGACCGTCGAGACCACTCGCTGGAGCCGCTGTCACCCAAAGCACACCAACGCCGCCTGAAGCCACGACCGATGCATGGTCTCGCCCGCTGGGAGCCATCGCCATCTCCACTCACCCACATCAAAGCCGTCGTCCATGCCCGGTCCTGCCCACCAGGAGCGGCTGCCGCCGATGCGCCTGCGCCTGAAGCAACTTGCTGCCTCCTCATGGAAGACGCGCGTCGCCCGGTTGCCAGTGGCAACCAACACGGCCACCCCCCGCTCGGTCTTCCGTGCCCCAAGGTCCTGCCAGAGTGGCCACCACACCCGCACCTGAAGTTGCAACCTCACCGGCGATCTACTCCATTCGCCACCGACTGTTCTTGCTGGCCGCACATGGTGGCCACCTGGGTGCTACTCCTTGCATGCCTTCGCCCGAAGCAGCCAGCAGCCACACCCACACCTTCGCCTGAAGTCACCGACACCTGGCCACCTTGTGCCCATAGCTACTCGGCCCCCTTGTGCTAATCGCTGACGCTCGGCTCCCTTGCGCCTATCGCCGCTTGGGGATAGAGCCCACCACTGAGCTCGGACGACTCACGGGCGCCTTTGTGATCTAGTAGTAGATCTCGTTGGCCCGAAGCCAATGGCACCGCACCAGCCACCCACGCTGGCGCCCGCCGCGGACGCCTCGCCTGGTCACCACCTCGCGCGCCATGGCCACCGCTGCTCAAACCCCACGGGCCGCACCCATGGTTTTCGTCGTCGCCTCTTGCAGTCCAGCCACCGAATGGCACATGGCTAGGGTTAACCCTAGCCACCGGTCTCAAATGGGGCGGTGGGCCACATTGGCCAAATGGGCTGTTTTCGGCCCATGCAAAAATAAGAAAAAAAACCGGTCGATGGCAATTTTGCGGTTAAGCCCCTAGGGTTTCAAAAATTAAGGAAAATCCTTATAAAGTTGATCTAGAAGTTTATCAAAATTGTAAATAAGTCCAGCGGACCGAATATAGCTTTAAGATAACTAATTTTTAGATTATATGCGCTTGTTCACAATCCCATTTAGCACCTTGATATTATCATGTTTTCTGAATTTACTTTTCTCAGATTATTATTTTGCTTTTAGTAATTCTGAAAATTACTTATTAACTAGCATAAATTCATTAAAATTACTAAACAATCCAGAGAATTCTTGAAAATCCTAAAACATGGTTTTTAGGTATTTGAGCTTCCATAAACTTGTGAAACCTTAGACTTAGTACACCTTGGAAGCATCATATTTCTTTTATGGTTTATTTCCTAGCATTGTGTGTTTGGGGATTTATTTAATGGCTTAGTAATTTTGAAAATTACTTAAATGCCTTAATAATTATCAAAAAATTCCAATGGTTGCTAGGAAAAATATGGGAAATGATAAATTGTCTACTGAATAGACAAAAGTAAATCTTTACTATTTGCACTCATTTCATGCACTTGAAATTACTTACCAGCAGTAAGTATGCAGGAAATTGCTTAAATATTGTAAGACTTTGGGCATCACTAAGTGGATATTCACGCGCCCCGAATGGCTGTAGTTGTATCATTTAATCATATTTCATTATCATATAGTCTTGCTAATGTCATGCCTGACACTGACATAGCTGTACCTTTTTACCGCTGAAAGGTAAAAACTTTGTAGTTTATGAGATATTGCCTCTACTCTACCTTGAAGAATGACTATGTGATTTAGATCCATTGGACATAAAGGTTTTCTCTGAAAGAATGGCCAAACCTATAAAAGGTTACTGGTGTTCCTGTAAATACTTTGCCAGGATCTAGTTCAAATTCTAAGATTAGAAGTTCGTAAGTGAGTATTACTCTACCTTGCACTATTCTATCTCTGGATTGAGTTTAGGTAACCCATATATTACTAATAAACATGCGCGTTCATAAGAAAGAATATGCCACAATGAACAATATGGAGACCAGTAGCATTCTCCCAGTTATCCCTTAGTTTTATTTAGGTGTCATTTTCCTACATGAGTAGCATTAATAGTATAGATATAACTCCTGTCGAATTTGATCTTGCTCATGATAAACACCTCTTATCTTTTGCCTTAGGTTGAAATTAGGCATTAGATAATTATTTTCTCATATGCCATAAATGTGTTTGGTGTAAGTTGTTCTATTAAAGTTTTACCCCTGCTGAACAGTTGCTCAACAGAACACATTGCCAGCAGCATATTTTATCTATAGTAAAATAATTAATCATGCATGGAATAAAATTTATAAATATTATGCTTGACATTTGAAAGGAATGATATGCCTCAGTTCACTAGCCCTTTATGCACTAACGCCCAGATGGCAATAGGTATAACTTACACCTAAAGACCTGAAGTCTATATATAACCCCATCTTCCATGTTACAAAATATATGTTGGTTTCACGCCAAATACAATTTTACTCCTAAAGTAGTACAATAGTAATTTACTACTAAAATTCTGAGTTCATTCAAAGCAAATGCTAGAAGCAGACGCTTTCATTTGTCAAAAACCTATATGTATCTCAAAGTTTATAAAAATCCTACATGTAAATTTTATACGATTGTAAATTCCTCCCTCCCAAGGGCAAATTTATTTGCTGAAGCTCTTATAAGTTAAGATCTGCCAACCTGTCCATCTCTTGTTGAGAGGATTGCGTTCGTGTGCACCCAGCCTACAAGGATTCTCTCATGCAGCTGCAACGTCGGCGATCACCTTCTTTATTCCCCTCTATTACTTGCGTCGCGCTTTATTTTCCCACGCTCTTCTCGTGTGCTCTATCTTGCACTGTTTATGTCTTCCTTGCTTATAGTCAATGGGAGCAGTCCACTGGAATTGCCACATAAGCGCCATATAGGAACTTCAATAAGTAAATTAGACCTTGGAAGGAGGGAATTTGCAGCTACGTAGAACTTACTGATGAGTTTTAAACGAACTTTGATATGCGGATGGGTTTTTGACATCTTCCCCACTTACACATGGATTTTTACAAAAGTAAAAAAATTAGGAGATCATAGAAGTTTCTAGAACACAGGAGCCCGAAAGAAATCTGAGATTGCGAAAATCCCAGACTTGCCAAATATCTAGTGTGCTAAACCTTGACAAGTCAAACGCAGGCCCACCCTAAAAAAAACCATTAAAGAAAGACCAAGCTTCTAGATCTTTCTCCGGCACCACAATGCTTCACAAGTACTGCTTCCGAAGGCACGTTCCAGAACATGTCCGAACCTTCCATCGTATCCCAGAACACCCTCTCCCGCAAGCCACTGCAAATCTATATAAATCCCTCGCTACTCGGCATCTCTCTCCAAGAAGCGCAAGAATCTCCCAATCCAAGAAACAAACACCAAAGACAAGGAGGGGTCCATCGATCAAGGATGGATGTCAGGATGCTCGGGTTCGAGACGCCGGTGATGTCGGCGCTGCAGCACCTGCTGGACCACGTCCACGGCGACGAGGCGTCCGCGGCGGCGGGGGACAAGGCCGGCGGGAGCGCGGCGACGGCCACGCCCGCGCGCGCCTACGTCCGTGACGCGCGCGCCATGGCGACCACCCAGGCGGACGTCAAGGAGCTTCCTGGCGCCTACGCGTTCGTGTTGGACATGCCGGGGCTGGGCGCCGGCGACGTCAGGGTGCAGGTGGAGGACGACCGGGTGCTGGCCATCAGCGGGGAGCGGAGACGGCCGGACGAGGAGGCGGCGGCCGGCTCCAAGTACCTGCGGATGGAGCGGCGGATGGGCAAGCTGATGCGCAGGTTCGCGCTCCCGGAGGACGCGGACGCGGGGAAGGTGTCGGCGGCGTGCCGGGACGGCGTGCTGACGGTGACCGTGGAGAAGCTGCCGCCGCCGGAGCCCAAGAAGCCCCGGACCATCCAGGTCAGCATCGCCTGAGCTGACACGGCAGGTGATCTGGGTCTCGATCTGTTGCCGCAAGTGGAGTCTCACCACACTACTACTACTACTACTACTACTACTATCTGATGCTACTCTGTTTAATGGTATCTTGGCTTGTGTTGTTCTTCATGTCCGGATGGGCGTCGCTTATATGTCTCTCGCTTGGTGAATAATGATGTGCTGCTGCTTATATGTTCGAATGAATTTAGGCCCTGCTTTTTTTTTTTTGCTTTTCAGTGTTTTTGGTTATATTTATTAGACTAATAAACTATAATAAAAAAGTATAAACACTGAGACTAATTTTTAAAGGCATGGATTCTTTCGGACTGTGCTGCATGATTTAATTTTTAAATTCTGACTGTTTATGAGAGACAATATATAGATAAAAATAATTACATATAATTTTTGACGGTACAGCTGAACTTAGTATACTTTTTATTGTAATCTTTCTGTTAATTCTACTTTAAAATAAATGTATCGTTTGAAAGATTGTTACTATAGAATAAATTATAAGTTAAAAGACATACGTAGAAAAGAAGGGTCTTGTCGATCTATTTGGTGCAAACTATGTGGACAGCAGAGTAATTATGGGTGGGTGGTAATTCAAGAAGCCCGGGCTGTTGCCTGCTAACATCGTGCTTGCACCAAGAAAATGTGGTTAGGGGCCTGTACTAGTTCAGCCTAATTGACACGGGCAATTTCATGAAAATGTGTTAGTAAACTACATGCTACCCTGACTTTTTGTATCGGGACTCAGAGAGAGAAGCTTGTTAATTTTTTAATTAAAAAAATCTTAAGTACATTCACACTCGATCGAATTGAATTTGGTTATGACATATTTACAACTGTGATTCTGTGAATCACACAAGCGTGCGACGTAATTTACATTGTCGGATGAAAATTGGATGGATGGTTCCTACACCATTTCGTCTGCAGGAGGAATCTTGTGGAAGGATTTGCGACCGCTAACATCGCAATCTCCCATGCCAGGATCGTTGTAAATAACCAGACAGTAGAGGCCAATGGCGGCGACGGACGCCGTCACGCACCAGATGGCGACGGCCAAGGCGGCCGGCATGATCCCGCACACGCGGTACGCGAACGCGCAGCTGAGGACGGTGGACAAGGCCCAGACGGCGAGCTGCAGCCTGCGCCTCTCCCCGGTGGGACACGCCGGCGTGAGGTGCTCGACCCGCCGGAGGCAGAAGAAGAGCATGCCAAGGTCGGCGTAGGCGGAGACGACGAATGCCAGGTCCCAGTGATCGTGGCGCACCCGGCGCGCTGTCTGGACGAAGCTGCAGGCGAGGAAGGCGAGCACGGCGAGACGAAGGCACGCGCTGCACACCTGGTCGAGCAGCGCGCCAAGCTTGCTCGGCTGTGGCGCCGAGGCATGGGAAGAATCGGCGCTGGCTGCTGCCGTGGCCGCATCGCTCTCCTCCTCCTTATCCATTGACGCGTCGCACTACACAGAAGAAGCGGAGACCAGCCAAGCAGGGCGTTCGCCTTCGCGATCACGAGCGAAGCACGAGCAGTTGGGTTCGCGAATTGCGATCATAGACGAGCATTCCGTCGCGTTATATAAGATCAACCATGTACCGCATGCAGGCTGTGTATTTTCGCATCAGTTTCCCATCATTTTCTTGCACGGAACCGCGTTAAAAGATAAGGAAAAGAGAAGCACGGAGACGACCCGACAGGCATTGTTAAATTGATGCATTACAACGTGCCGCCGCGTTTCCTTGACCGACCTACAGTAGAGAGAAGCCATCCTGAGAACCCATTTGTAAGGACTACACTATTAGCGGTGTTTTTTTCTTTATGCTTATATTTTTTTTATAATTTATTAATTTAATAAATAGTAACCGTTAATAAAAACAAAATTAAGACTCAGCTGAAAAGCATCAAGACCGACCCATCTACATGACATTTTGGACATGTAATACGTGTCAGTGTCAGAGCAGCTGAATCTAACGTCATGATGCTGATGGAACGATAAACCACTAGCACTGGGATGTGATGCTGTAGAGAAACAGGAGGCACAAGGAAGCATCCATGCAGGCGATAGCTTAATTTCTTCTTCTTAGTTTTTAAAAGTTATTTTTAATTTTTTTTTATGATAATTAGTTTTTAAATAAAATATTTTTTAAGATAGATATACTGTAGCAACTTTATTTATGTTAACCAAAATTACGTAAAATTTTTTAATATCCTATATTTTTTCTCATAAATAATCAAAAATCACAAAAGTCGAAACCAAAAATTACACACCAAATGTTAGCTTGCCTTTTACTCGTAGCTTCTCGGCGGACTGGGTCAGAGTCAGACCGAGAACTGCAGAGATAATTTAGGCCGTTACGTGACGCGCTTACTGCCTCTCTTGGCGAATGGAGCTTCCCTGTTTCCTCTGTATGTTCCTCTCCCTATTCCCTTCACTTGTCATCACTCAATTGACTCTTAAGTAAATTAGTGAGATAATTAATTAATATAGGTTATTAATTAGACTGGTAATTAATTAGTATAAAATATTAGTGTGAATAATTAGTATAGATTAATTAAAATAAATAGTAAGTATAAATCAATTAGAATTAATATATTAATTAATTTATACTTACTATTTATTCGATCTATACTAATTATTCACACTAATATTTTATACTAATTAATTACCAGCCTAATTAATCACTTACATTAATTAATAACTGTACTAATTCATTTGAGAGCCAATTGAGTGATGACATGTGAAGGAAATAGGAAAGAAAACACATAAGAGGGAACAGGGAAGGCCTCTTCTCAGGGACTGCCTCCGGCCTCCTGCTTGTGTTACCTACCTTTGGAATTTTCCGTACAAATGCAACTGCCGCACGAAATTTTCGGCATTTTAGTTGAAGTTCTCGCAGTTGAATTTGCTCCGTGATTCATGCACGATCGGATAGACACTGCAGTTGAATTTGCTGGTTGGCTCCCGGCGTCGCTGCATCCCTTTTTCTCCATAGATTTAATTTTTTTCTTTCGTTCTGCATTTTAGATAACTTTTAAATAAAATATCTTTTTAAAATAGAGTATATAAATCGATTATAGTAGATATTATCTTGACTTCATCTATATCGTTTAAAATTACACACAAGTATATCTCTCTTTGTACTCTCTCGCGAACAGCTAAAATTTAAAAATTTAAACAAAAAACTATAAACCACAGCTACCCATTATCGCTCAAGGTGGTGGCCATTGCGAAGCTTGAAGCAACAACACTTAGGGCTGAAAACGGTCGGAAACGATCGGTAGAAGGTCAAATCACTTTCAGTTTCACATTATTTTTTCGAAAACGAAATCGATACGATATTGTCGGAAACGAGAACGACATCGATATTCTGGTAAATTCGGAAACGAAACTATTCGATCAAAAGTGCATCGATAACGATCGAAAATCATGAAAGCGATAGCTAAAATACGATATTCTCCACATCTAAGGAAGCCAAAACATGCAACCATAATCAATTCTAAGCCATGAACTCATATCATCATATCACAAATTCTCAACTATACATATACATGTACATATATATACATATATGTGCATACATATACATGAACATATATATACACATATACATATATACACACATATGTACACATACATGCATACATGCTATATACATACTTACGTACGTGTACATACATACATACATACATACATACATACATATATGTGCATATACATATATACACACAAACATATAGGCATACTTGTATATATATATATATATATACATATATAATATATATATATATATATATATATATATATATATATATATATATATATATATATATATATATATATATATATATATATATATATATATATATATATATATATATATATATATATATATATATATATATATATATAGGAAAATTACATAGGCACCATGGTGCCTAGGCACCAACATCCGATACATGTGTATGATTGATATTTTTTTTGAGTTTGGGTATGAAAATGTTTTATACCCTTGATATATTTATGGTAAGTAAGTTTTGAACTCAGTTCAAATTAGTTTGAACTACTTTTGAGTTCAATGCAACTACAGTGAGTATATACCATAAAAATAGTTCAAACTAATTAAACTGAAGTTGAATTTAAATTTTTTCGGAGTTTGATATCTCAAATATACTTTTTTATGGGTATATGAAGATACCCACATCAAACATTGCGAATCTCAAGCAAATCAATGGGTATTGATATTGGTGCCTAGGCACCATGGTGCATGAAACACTCGTCCCATATATATAGGACGAGTGTTTCATGCACCATGGTGCCTAGGCACCAATATCAAACGTGTGTGTATGCAAAGATTTGAGTTCCTACCATTTCCTAGCCTTCTCCTTTCTGACGTTTCATGCATAAGTAACTAAATAAATGCCACTCGGTTTTGCCAAATGAATTGGATATGACCATGCATATGACGACGCACGGTTAGATCGATTACGACGGCACTGTTCACATATTAATCAGGTATATAGCTAGTGTTTCTTTATCAGAAAATACGCCTGCATGCATAGACACAAATCTCTCTCCTCTTAGTTTGCTCGCCTTGCACCATATCCATATGTGTTCTTGCGATTGATGATTAGTCAGCTAGCGCCCCATGCAGTGGCAGCCCCGGGCCGCGCCGTGCGGGTCTGCGGCCTGCGGGAGACGGAAATGGGACTGGGAAAGGGGCCTGGCCGCCTGGGCCCTGGGACTCAACGGTCCAACCGTCCAACGGAGCTGCGGTCCTGCGGAGATGGATCCCGGTACTCCCGGCCGCGTGGTGATCGGTAATTACCGATTAAATACGGTATTTTTCGAAAACGATCAGAAGAGAGCTAAATCGTTTTCGTTTTCGTTATCGGATATTTTTACCGTTCTCGTTTCCGTTTGATCGGTTACCGTCACCGTTTCCGTTTAGGGGAAAAAATCGGTAATTTTTCAAAAACGATTTTCGGTAACCGAGAATTACCGTTTTCGTTTTCAGCCCTAACAACACTGCATGAGGCGACGACAGCATGGGAGGAGTCTAGGAGGAGCAGGGTGGATCCAGCACATAATTATTGAGGATATGGATATGTGCCCCCAATAAAAATATCTAAATCCTATAAAAAGTTGCTTATCAGTAGAGATGACTCCAATAGTTTTCTCGCCTAGATCCGCCCATGAGGAAGAGGTGGCGGTCTAATAGGTGTCTAGGGGCCATGAAGGAGGAGGTGCACAGGTAGTGGCGCTCGCGACAAAGGGGGGCGCGAGGTCTAAATGGGGGTAGTTGGGTTTTGTGGGAGGGGCTAGGCATAAAATTGCGAATTTTTGTAGGAGTGGTGGGGAATCTTTATTTGATGGTCAAGAAATCCGATGGACTCTTCGTTTCTTCGTTGAGAAATATAAGACCTTGTAGTTTGAATGATCTTATTGATAAATATAAAGTTTACATGTAGATTTAATGAGATTTTTCCTATTATAACCTTATTTATTCTCTCTTAACCATACGTATTTATTTATTACCGTCCAAACAAAGTACCATCTCTCATCTTTCCGAGACAATTAAGAGTGGTATAGGTCATTTTCTCTCATAACTTTCTCAATATTATTGTCACCTTAATACCTTGTATAAATTCGAAATACATCGTATATTTCTCAACGGGTAGTATAAAAAGAGCCATTTGGACGGTTGAGCAGACGAAACCCGTCTTGTGGCAATTTGTACAGGAATAGGAGGAAAAAACAGAGTAAGGCTATGATCAACTGGGCTGCGGCTGCGGGCTGCAGGCTTTTTGGAGCTGCTACAGTGCCTGCAGCTGAAGCCGTAGCTTGCAGGCGAAGCCGGCCGCTCCATGCGAAGCCACCGACGGAAGCTGGGAGTGTATGAAGCGGGAGGCGTAAGGCTTGGACCGACGCTCCCCCAAATCAATCTCCGCTGGAATGCGCTTGCCCGGTCGCCGCCACCCACGAGTGTCGCCTATCCGCCCCCCGCCGGCCAGCATGGCGACCGAATCGCTGGTGCCCAGGTCGCCCCTCCCCCTAGCCGTCCCACCTCCGTGGCCGTACCCCTCCGCTGCGGCCTCCCGAGGCGGCGAACGCAGATCCGCGGGGACCTAGTCCCGCGCCGAATCCCTAAGGGCGCGGGCCGTCCCCGTGCAAGGTCCCCGTCGCCGTCCCCGTGCAAGGTCCACGTTGCCGTCCCCGTGCAAGGTCGCCGTCGCCGTCCCGTGCATCCTCCGAGTAAGGGCCGCCTTCGCCGGCTCCTCCGGCGAGGGGAGGGCCCAAGAGTGTAGCCCGGCGTGTGTCCACTCGCGAACAAGTGGCCCCGCTTGAAGCTCCGGCCGAGCTCCCCCCGCATCTGCTCAGCAACGAACGGCGGCTGGAGGTATGGTCCTTGCCAAACAAAATTAGAAATGTTGATGACATGGTACGGGTTCCAAAACCGCAAAAAAAAATGGTTACACGGTGGCAGATCTTAGCATAGCATCGGCCCTCCAAATTTGGCAAAAGACTTGAATGCCTCTTATTTCCTACTAGTATTCGATACTGTAAGGTCCTATTTCAAATGGCTGCTTTCGGTTTTTTTAAAAGCAAGAAATAAGTTGGAACACATTGACTTCTAATTTTAGTTTTTTATATTTTTCTTTTTCTTTTTCCTTTTTTGTTTGCATTATATGTAGAGACATAACATTATTTTTATTTTTCTTTAATAAAATAATTTTAAAAAATTAACAACCTCTAGAATATAATTTTAGTCAATAATTAGAAATCGCAGGTAACAGCTGGGTGAAACAGCCCTAATTTCTTATGTAATCACAACCACATGACTAATAAAAAAAGGCCGGCAACGAAGATGTACAATAAACCAATACATTGACGACGACGTACGCCAGTATCCGAGCAGCGAGCTTCACCAGTCGCTTCCGTCCGGCGAGAGGCGGTGGCAGAGGCTCCGACGCCCGCAGCTGCCGCTCGACCCGCCTGTCGAACCACATGAGCGCCCTGAGCGCGGCGTAGGCGAGGACGAAACGCCTGCAGGCGCCACGGCTCCCCGCGCAGGTCATTCGCCGACTGCAGAAAATGGGAGGCTACTAGCGCGCACTCGGCCACAAGGACAAGCCGATCGAGCAGCGCCTGGTGCTTTGCTCGGATCTGATGCTGGCAGCTCACCTTGCTGCTGGGGCTAAGGCTCTAAAACAAGCTCGTAAGGTACTTTAGTTCGGCTTATTTTAGATTTGATTCGAACTCGATTCAAAATTTAAACAAGCTGAACTCGAGCTTGATCTCAAACTCACGAGTTTCACCGAGCCGAGCTCGAATAGTTCGCGAGTCCCGATTCGAGCTTAAATAGTAATACATATTAATTTTTACTGAGTTTACTTGATCCAAACTCGAACTCGAGCCTTTTTTATTGTTGAAAATTAGTATATGTTTGAATTATTTTGACTGTTATCGAGTTTACTAGAGCCGAGCATGAACTTAAAATTTTCTCATTATTGAAAAATAGTGCATAATAAATTATTTTAATTGTTATCGAGCTTTAACGAGCCGAGTTCGAGTCTACTCGAATTTAGGCCGAGTCGAGCTCGAGCCCAGGTCCAAGTTCGGACCCCAACTCGAGCCCGGCTCGAGTTTCTACCGAGCTCGAGCCTAGAAGGCCAAGCTCGCTCGAGCTTCTACCGAGCTCGAGCCTGAAAGGCCAAGCTCGCTCGAGCTCAGCTCGTTTACAGCCCTAGCTGGGGCTCGACAGCGCCCGCCACCGCGACCGCTACGTTGGCGGATTTTTTTAAATAATATATATTTTTATTTAAAATACAAAATTATACCTACGAATTTATTTTTTATAAAAGTAGCCTACTGTTGTCGAACCTTTGGGTGACTAACCTCTGTTGCCCAATAGCAGAGCGACATGAAGGCAATAGCTGTACAGTTGGACGACAGGGATGCAATCGTCCAACGGTTGGACAACAGGTGCTGTCGGCCAATCGCTAGGCGACAGAACCTTCAGTCACCCAACGGTTGAACGACTGGAGCCTGCCTTTTATTATTTAATCTTTTTTTAAAAAATATTTTAATGTTAATCTTTCGTAAACTTTATTTTCAATTATGACCATTTTGGCCACACCACCACCCATTGTGTGGTCAAACCGTACTGTCACGCTATACACTATGCGCGTGAAAAAACATGCCATGCCAGCCCTCATCCGCTCGCCGTGCCAGCATGGAGGCATGCGTGGCAGTAGTCACGCCAGATCCTATGGCGTGACAATTGTCACGCCTTGATATGTGGCGTGAAAGGGCCTACAGTGTTTCGCTTTTGCATGTGTGATTATAGTTGGTTTGTAAATTATGAATTGAAGTAATGGTTGAATTTAGTTCGGACTTGATTTATGAATTTGAAACATTAGAATATGGTGGTAAGATGGCAAAGGGACTTACTTTTGAAAGATAAAAAACAATTAAAGTTACGGTAATACATAACATCATGTACATGTAACATTTAACAATCTATAACTTAAAAATAGAGAATCTATCTGTGAACCATATATGACACCATCCTTTTAACTAAGCGTAAATACATATATTGACTGATAATCTTTATATAGATTGATAACCTTTGACACTTCAGCATATATATCCATCACAAACACCCGCACAATATTTTCAGGCCTTGTCCTAAAAGTGATGCATACTGCATTATGAAAAAATAACTAATATGTAGACTGTGTGGTACAACATGAGGCACAATGATGGACATATGCTAGATAGTACCGCTAATGGAAGATGCGTAGATATTTCGTGCCTACTTCCAGAACTCGTTTTTTGATGTTGTTCGATGCTTTGCTATGCGAAAAATTGAATTTGATGTTGCAAATTAAAATAGACTTTATAATAAAGTTGGGAATAACACGACGCACAGGGTTTGGTTATGTGCATAAGAAACATCATCATGCACGATGCAACAAACCGAAATACTTCTACAATACATATGCGTCTTTTTGGAATGGAAATAAATTTGACCTTCGGGGGACTAGTGCGGAACGACCCAACCTACTGTGTAAACTAAGGCCATTTTTCCTTCCTTACGAGCTCGGCGTTGAACTCCTCGGCGGCCTCTTTGTCCTTGGCCGCCATTTCCCTCTTTTTCTCATGCTCTCTCTCACGAGCCTTATGCTCCCTGCGCATGCACGCCTTGAGATGAGTTTTCGTCTCCCGATGTATATGCTCGGTTTGCTCGTCGTTACGGCGCTCCTCCTCTCGGATATCGTAGGCCCTTTTGACATCCCACTCCTCGTAGTCGAGAGTCCACTGGTCAATTGGATGGATCTCTAATTCGATCCACTTGCGGTAGCCACATAGCGATTCCGGGCACTACGGGTAGATGGGAGATGTTGTTAGTGCGTACTTTTAAAGAGAAATAGTAGGGGAACATACTGTAATTGGTCCTTACCAACTACCAATAGCTACTCGTGTCCCAATGGCAGTCGGGACAGCCACAGAAGTAGTTCATGCAACCTTAGTAACGCATGACTAGGCTGAGCTGTTGCTTAGACTTAAAGAACTTACATACGTCCTTGCACCAACAGAGGGGTGGCATCTCCCCCTCGGGGCGGGTGTTGCGTGAATGCTTGGTTGGAGTGTTTAGGATGGGGTTGCTGCTGCGGGGGGTGTCATTGCGGGGAGATGATTTCTTGGCATGCTCTGCTTGCTTGTCCTGAGCCGTAGTAGCCCTTGATTGTTCGTCGCGGGCCGCAGCAGACCTTACTAATTCGCGCGTCTCCTTCCATTTGCTTCATCATCTTGTCCCATTGTTTCTTCTACTTCTTGTCCATCCTGACGTGGTGAAGCAAGCTTTGGTGTAGTGTTGGGTTTGGTTATGTAGTGTTCTCTCCTAGATCTCTTCTACCTTCTTTTATAAGCCAAAGGGTTGGCATGGTGTGTTTAATTTCATGTGAGTAGCCTGCGAGGCAGAGTGTAGCCTTGTCTTTCTAAAAAGTTGCTAGCAAGGCAGAGTGTTGTCACATCTTACATTGCAAAAAGCTGTCACGTCCTGCTTTGCAAAGTCCTGTCTTTTCTGTTTGGAAAGCTGAGGAGGTATAGTGTTATCATGTCGATCTAAAAAGCTGGTAGGGCAGAGTGTTGTCACGTCTTACTTTGCAGAGTGTTGTTACATCCTGCTTTGTAGAGTCTTTTCTTTTTGATCTGAAAAGCCGAGGAGGTCGGTGTTATTAAGTCGATTTGAAAAGTTGGCGAGGTAGAGTGTTGTCACGCCTTACTTTACAGGAAGCAATCACGTCATTCTTTGCATAGTCTTGTATTTTTGATTTGAAAAGCTGAGGATGTATAGTGAAAACCGTAAACCCTAACATGAACCGTAACATAAACCTGAGGATGCTCATTGGACTTGTAGAACCGCATCTGTCCCTACACCAACAGAGGGGCGGCACATGACTCGCTGTGTTAGAAAGCACGCTGCGTCCCTCTGTGGGCTATAAAATGCACGCCCACCCTCCAAAATTCGGACCACACGACCATCCCAACTGTAGAAAGAGTAAACTTCTCCGTCCTAGAGTCACATACCATGGTAGATACCAAGGGGCCAGTTCAACTGGGGCCGCCTATGCAAGACCTTCCCCTCAAGAGGAGGGAGGACTTTGGCTCTAACTACCGCTTGATGTCAAACAAGCATGGTCAACTGGTATGGCCGCAATGCAGACACATGGAAGACGCAGTCAGGCAGATCACGGGCAGCCGTTTCGATGGCGGATGACGTTTCTTCTGATGTCCACACTCTGGAGTACAAGTAGCCAATAGTTTATTTTCTGTTACTGGTAATAGTGCTTGCATGTTAACCCTCCTTTGTAGCAGATCGATCCTCCCCATGAATGCCATGTTGTGGTGTACATGGATACATTGTGGAATCGAATCGTAGAGTTGGAGGAGCGGATTGACCATCTCAATTAGCAGAACGATGACTTCCACCAACAAATGTAGCGCGAGAGGGGCAACGAGGAGGTCGTCAACATAGGAAGTTCATGTGATCCCACATACTGCAGTGTGAACTCTAGTTACATATGTGCATACCACTACAATGATGGCCAACCACATCCGAGGCACCCCCTTCTGGAACACTCCATGTAGCTAGCACGAGGCACCTTCTAACAGTAGGCACGCCTGGAGGAGTGAAGTACCACAGTACTCTCCCCTGTTGTACACAATTAAGTTCAATCTCCTAAAGCATGTAACTAAATGATGGACACGTCATTGTGGTTGCCATTTATTGAGTGAAATGTTGCATCGCTGTGTCGCATGCATGAAGCTAGAGCCATCGATATGCATTGAACAAACATATATTGTACGAACGAGTACAAATAAGAATGCAAAAGTATTACAAAAATTAAGTATGAATCGCCCTACACATCAAGAATAAAATAGAAATATCATAGAATGAACAAAAGTATAGCCAGCACAGGGGGATGCCCCTACTAGGCCCCCCAATAGCACCCCCAGCATCCCCTCCTGCGTCGCCACGGCCCACTCCACCTCCGCGTCCTCCTATACGGCTTCACTTGGGTCTCCTCCTCTGTGTAGGGTGTCGGGGTATTGGCCCTGAGAAGGAAAGACGGTTAGGAGCCCTGGTCTGACAAGGTCCAAAAGCTGGAGGGGTGGACAACATTTCTGTCTGTGTGGGTACTGGTGCACCGGCGAGCTATGGCCTGGAGAGAACCTCAGGGGGTGTAGGCTGAGATGCTGGGTTCAGGTCTACAAGGAAGTCATGTGTGTCCGCGTCGCCTATGAAGGCCCCTAATCCATCAAGGGGTACAAGACCCACAGTGCAAATATTGTTAGTTCATCATGTAAGGCGATGTGAGCAAACAAACAGAGATGCAACGTACCCTTGGCTAGTGCCATGGTGTGCAAAAACCCATCCAGAGCGAAGTACAGCAGGTGTACATGCCCTACGTGTGCTGCATGTGGAAGACGAAGGAGTCTAAAGGACCAACGTATTGTGACGCTAGCGGTGTACGGGTTGTGCCCAGGCGAACCCTCCGGCCTTGTCAGGCCGCAGTGGAGTCGAACATGGCCTGGCTGAGCCTTCGACCTCGTTAGGGCGTGCCGCATGTGGCTCATCGACCCTCCGCCTCAGGCCGCCGGATGAGATGGTGCCGGTGGACGATCGATCGTCAACGTGCATCGTGTGTCAACCTCTGGGAGACTGGTAGACGACAACAAGCCGACAAGATGTGCGGCTTGAACTTCCACACGATGGAAAGCCTGTGCCACCTCCTTGTGTGTGACCTTTGCACTATCAGTGATCCTCTGAAGCACGATGCGGGTGTCCCACGTAATCTTAGCACTGATGCCCACTTGCAATGAAAACACGATAGGGTGATACCTGTAAGTGGGTTTGCTAGAAGCGAAGTTTTGAAAATACGATGTAATGTACCACGCGATATGTGTTTTGCGCGAAGTGCACAGGGTATGTGTCGGTCGGTGCTGGGACGCGTGGTGCGGGTAGGTCGACAGCAAGTATCAACTTGGTACATGTCAGAGGAGCATATCAGCGAAAGTACTCATCGTACACGCTGTGGTCATAGGGGTGTCCTCCTGCACACAGTCCTGCAGCGTGCCCTCCCACTAGCCTACCCACGTGACCATCCTTCCCACCCAGTCCGTGCCGCAACAGACTCCCTTCTTATTGTGCTTGCAAGACGTAACATGTAGTTAAAAGTCATGGGCATGAGACAGCAGTAAAAAGAGGGACAACTGTGCCAATTACTCACCCATGCACATTGTAGGGCACATTCCACCCGACTGGTAGTAGAACCACCTGGTGTAGGCTGAATTGGCGCATCACATAATGCATCGTGTGGTCCTCAACAAAGACATCGAACACAACACCTTGCGCATCAGGCAGTAGTCCCGGTCGTGCCAGCATAGCGAGGACAGTCCATGAGGAGCGTAGGCCTGTAACTCCTGAGGGCAATATGGCTCCTAGTGCACATCGTCTGCCGTGAGACAGTCGAACTACTCCACAAACAGCTCATATGCCCATGTCACCTGCACATGCATGAACTGTACCTGCAAGGAACACAAGCTGTTAGATAGGACGATCGGCTATATGAAGAAATTATTCGGAAGATAGAGTATGTACATATTGCCGGCACCAGAGAGAGCCCACAGTCGGCAGGTCCACCTAGCCCCCGTGGTACATGTCCTGCCCATAGGGAGTGCTATCGTCCAACAGGGGTTGTCCAAGGCTAAAGAGCTCAAATGACCACAGCTACAGTAGGAGTGGACACCCCACGTGGACCGAGTTCGGCCTCAACCTGTAGCACACGTCGCACAAAGCTGCGATAGGTGGAGGCAAGTGTGGCTGAGCCCTAGCTGATATGGGGACCTCCCTATCTGCGATGGCCCTAGCATACGTGACAAGCCGCGTGTCGATGATGTCGCCATGACTACTGGTGAACAGCACCCAACCAAACAGCCGCAACAAGTAGGCTTGAGGTGGCGTGACACCTAGTGCTTATCGGCAGCTGGGTCATCCGCTCGACCTGAGTACAAGCAAAAGGTTAGTAGACCTAGTACAGAAAGGATAGCGCAGCGCTCCCAACGGGAAGGGCATCGAACACGTACCCGAAACTGCGAGAGCCACTACAAGGGCGGGATGTGCCTCTGTGTCTTTGGGAAGATGTAGAACCCCTCCGCGGCCGTAGACAGAAGGACTCCATGAAACCTGGCCAAAAGGTCATCGCACCATTTGGCCAGGGCCTCCTTCGAGAAGGCAGCATCTCCCACGATAGGGATGCCAAGCAGTAGGGAGACGTCCTATAGAGTGTGAGTTTTCAGCCACCATCAGTTAACAAGAGCTGTCAGCAGGGAGCGGTGAACAGGAAGGGTCGTGACTGCTCTGGCCTAGCATGGACTTCTCTGTTGTCGCCGACCACAGGTGGTGCTGGCTCATCCTCATTTGTGGTCAGCACCATCCGGGCCAGAGGTAGTAGACTGGCAATGCTAAGCCTACGAAGCAAAAAAAGATCAGTACGAAGGTTCGTATGGCGAGAAGATAGTGTCGCCAAGATGCGAACCTATCTGTTCAGCGTGGGTCTAGCCTCCAGGCCACACGAGGTGTCCGCATGCGCACACCCCCCAACTCAGTCACGTCACCTGCGCCCACAGGACACGATGCGACGCGTGATGTAGTTGGTCGATGCGCTCCACCAGGGCCGGTCCTGAGATTTTAGAGGCCCGGGGCGAAACTAGAAATAGCGGCCCTACTATAAATATCTAAATATAAATCTCTACACACACACACACACACACACACATATATATATATATATCTAATTTTACCAACAAACTCTTAAAATGCGTTATGTATTAAAGAAAAATACATATCAAAGAGTTTATAGATATTACCTTAAAAATTTCTTCTAACATTTCTAGATGCGAAGTCATTGATGATGGTATTGGTATCAATCTCATCCAATAATTTCTTCTCAATACATAAAGTTGCCAAACCGTTTAACCTCTCTTGAGACATTGTTGACCTTAAATGATTCTTCAACAATTTCAACTTTGAAAAGCTTCTTTCAGCTGATGCCACGATCCACAGCATAGTAAATAAAATCCGATAAGCAATAGAAATATTAGGATAACAATCCGCTTCTCTGACAAACTCAAAGATCTCCATAGCAGACATTGGTTTATCTGATAAAGTCAATTGCATAACACTTAACTCAGAAATTAGATCATTTAACTCAACATCAGATGAACCATCTAGAGAGAAAGTTTCTGCAAATTTTGTACAACATTCTTTTAATTCAGTTCGATCCAATGACTTCAATGTTGTTGAACTCATTAAAAATCCAAATATACTTCCGAATGTTTGGAGTTCTTGAAATCTACTTTTCAATGAATTGATTGCCATATCAACCATAACAAAAAAATAATTAACTTCAAATTCCTTCTCAGCTTGCAAAACTGCTTCATCACAATCAGTTTCATCAAACTGTCTCCACTAATATGTCTCTTGCTTTGTTATCAAGATTACCCCAATTTATCGGATCATAAATATTTGTAGTAAATACTGGTTCATCAAAACTAGCAGATTCTGTAGTAGATGAATTAAATATGTGCTCATGATCACTCACATTGTTATCATCTGTGTTGATGTTGACATGGTCTTCTGTAGGGCCCTCATCTTCTAGATCCACATTAGCATCTTCCTCCATAGCAACTATCGCCAATTCATCAGGATTTCTTGAACTACTCGTATTACTTTTAAAAAATTTGTCAATGGATCCCCTCTGTGATTCTATCAACTCATCTATTCGTTTCCTCTTTTTCTTTTTTCACTGCCGGATGCATATTTTCTAGATGACATGGTACTGAAAATTTAAAGAACAATAGTATAATTAGTATCCGATTCTGAATATAACAGATGCAACTCCATTGGATAGATAGATGGACAGATGGTAAGATGGATCATGGATGGATACAAGTTACAACTCGCGCGGGGGGACGTAGGCACGTACCGCGGCGGTCCGGCGGAGAGACGGGCAGAAGACGGTAGACGGCCACCCTCGGGCTCGGTGCAGCGTGATGGTTGGTGCCGGCGCCGCCCTAGTCCCTACGGCCCTAGACGATAAGAATTAAGAAGACGAGATCACGATTCACGAGAAGTCGCCAAGTCGGTCCGGCCGTCCGGGGAAAGACCGTAGACGGATAATATTCTACATATGCGTTTGAAGCGTTTCACTTGGCCAGGTTCATGCATGCATTCATGGGCTCATGGCCGTGTTTGATTCTTTCACTTTCAGTTTGGCCCAAGCCATGACACTATGACAGCCATGTACTAGTACGTGATTTGTGTCTGCGTGTGCATGCTGTAACACATGATATATGTACTATGTATATGGCCATATAGGGGCCCCTGCATCTTGGGGGCCCGGGGCGGCCGGCCCGCTTGCCCCCCCGGACCGGGCCTGCGCTCCTCCAGGAGGCCGAAATGCCAGTCAGATCCGTGAGGGTCGCAAGCCATTCCTACAAAACAACTTTTAGTTAGTACATACATGCAAATAAAACAACGAATGTAAAGCAGGAGTGAATTTAACTTGTAAATAAACAAACAAAAGAGTACTAGGCTACCAGACACTACTTTGAAAAGAATAAAATGGAATAGTACTGCAACTGTTACATAAACAATACATGCAACGTACAATACATGTGCTCTGGCACTACGTACATCAAATGAAAATGGGATAGCACCACGACAGTTACATAAACATTATGTGCAACGTATAATACAGGTGCTATGACACTACGTACATGAAATGTAGCAACTAACGAAGTATAGATAACAATGTACACTGATTTCCAATATTGGTCCCACTTTGTACACTCGAAGAAGTGGTATCGCAGAACCTGCCGGTGTGCCTACTCCTCATCAGGTGTCTTGCATCATATGGCAGTGTGGCCCTCCTGGCCGCAGCGCCTACCCAACGCCTTGGTTTGCGCTTTGTCCATATCATTTTAATACAACGACTTTGCTGATGACCCTTCCCACCCTTCACCATGTCAACATCTGGAATCCAGATCCTGTTTGCATCCCTAAGCTCGCCACATCACACCTGCCCCACCCACTCTTTCAAAAAGTACTCAGACATAAAGTTCGAAGGGTTCATGTGCACAATCCCGCATGCGGCGGGGACATGAGAGCATGGCATGTGTAAGAGCTTCAGCTTGTTGCATGTACAGTTAGGTTCATTCACATGATCTCCAATACATACCTCGTGGGTGACAAGATAATAAGCCATCCCAAATCTGGCTCTATCCCAGAGAAGCACATCGAAACGATGCTCCATCCTGCCCATCACGTACACCGTGTGCAGCTTGCCCTTCTTTGTCTTCGCTTGCATGTATGCTATAATCTTCGCACAGTAGGGTGTTTGTGGGTTGGCAATATGAAGTGCGGCATTCGCACACCTCCACAAGGTTAGTGGTCATTATGCCGTACCTTGCACCGTCCGTGTCATACAGCATGCACTACTTCTCCAATGGCTTAGCCTCGATCCAATGGGAGAAGCACTTGATGTTTCTCAAGGTTCTCCTCCTCGGACCAGCAGGTTCAGACTCCGACAGTGGTGTGAGACATTCGGGTTGTGCCGCCCTAGTAATGGTCAGTCTCTTGTTCCTCTTGTCCACATGTTTCCTGTTGTGCTCATCCAACAGTGCCTATAAAGTGTCAAATTTGTGCTGCTGGTTCTACATAGCCAGCCTCTTAAATAGCTTCACTAATGGTTGCTTTGGGAACTGTTTGAAGAAGTTGGCCATCAAGTGGCGAATGCACCATTTGCTCCTCATATCTGGCCAAGGAAACAACTCCTCAATGTCTTGCTGAAGTGTTCTTATGGCCTTCAGCATCCTGACATGACGATCATAGATTACGTACATACCAGGATGAGCTCCAACAACTTCCACCCTCACTTGTCGAAGAAACAACAATTAGCTATTGTAATTCTCACTCTCGATAAATGCGATGGCCAATAGCAAAATCTGATTGTTCCTGTCAACACCAATGGTCATAAGGATCTGCCCCTTGTATGTCCCAGTCAAAAAGGTCCTGTCAACTGAGATCATGGGCATAATTTTCTTGAAAGCTTCGATGCAGGCACCGAAGGCTAAGAAAGCCCTCTGCAATATCACAAAACCTGGCGGCATTGTTGATGGCTTATGCTTCACAGCAATGTACGTGCCTGGGTTTCTGTCTTGCAGCACCCGAAGCATATGAATAAGGTTGCCGTACGCCGCCTCGAAAGATCTGAACCGTCTTTCTAAAGCCTTCGTCTTCGCACGTCACGCCTTCGTGTAGCTAATCTTGTACTTGATTTTTTCTTGATAGCCACCATAACGTGCTTGTCCTTCATGTCCTTCTCCACTATCTCTTCGTACATCAAATTGGCTAGGAAGATGGGTGTTAGATTACGATGCCTCAGTAAAACACTGCTGAGCACGCAGAAGTGTAGCTCCACCTTTAAGACAATTCAGTGAGTCTCATACTTCGGTCTATGTGCGTGCACTCGCCAAGGACAACTGGTCTACTCACACTTGATGGCATCCTACAAGGATGACTTATCAGCAAACATTGAGTGCAACCGAACCTCTGTGGTATGGTACTTCCACGGTGATTCATGCTCGTCATACGCAGCTACACCCTCAGCGTCAAACCTGTTCCATTCCTGGGGATGGGAGCTTCGTCCTCATCGGAACTATCCTCATTGTCCTCCTGTACAGCTTTCTCTTCAGCCCAGGCCATCCGGTCATCGCTCTCTATTTGACACACTATGTACTCTCTATACTCTCCTTCATCAGCCTGTCTTGTAGGCTCAGCATGCGGTGACCGATCTTCCTCTCCTATATCTACCGCGTCAACCTCATCAGAAGCAACATCCTCCACACCCTTTGTAACACTGGCCTTCGGGGTCTCTTCTTCACCAACATGCTGGGTGCTCGAGCTACTCCCACCACCTGGATGATATCCGTCGGCAGGGTCCTGTACGATTTCTTTTGGGCATGCTTGCATAAGCAACACACACTCGTATCGACGGCACGGTAGCCTTTCAGAAAGCTCTTCCATGCATCCATGCGTATCAGTCTTCTCAGCTCCCATCTAATCTGTGTGGGAGATCAGCTCCAAAGTTCTTGTATGATGATACTGCATACCTCAGGTTCCAAGGATAAACTATGAGTGAGCCAGTACATCACATTTGTGATTCGTGCATCCTCGTCGTCTGGGTGTACCAGAGTGGCTTGTGAAAAACTGCTCAAGTCAACACTGTACAGACCTTCATGAATAGTGCCAACACCGTAATGTACTTTCAATGTAGTGGGTACCGGCATGAGTGATCTCTGCCTACAAATATTTTCAATATTGCAACTAGTCAGATCGCATCGCACGTTATGCAAGTACTGCTATACTGTAATTTATATTTGTAGGACCGTTCGCTTATCGTGAACAACTACACTATTGTATGGTTAAGGTGTCATTCATTCCTTATGTTAGAGGTCACAATGAACGTACAAGATTTTTCATATCGGTTAATTTTCACTCATAGCGTAACCCTTCCATTGTCCAAATAAATATCCTTGCATTGTTTTTTCTTTAATTTCTTCAAATTACCAGATTCTATTTTAATTTACGGGGACATATTATATCCTACTCCGTCCCATTAGTCTTGACCCACTATCGGCCCACTCTCTCTTTCTATTTATATATCTCAACTCCTCCTCATTCGCACCGACACCGCTCCCTTTTCTCTGCCCCAATATGCATTGACTCCCTATCTGCTCCCACGCAAACCGACGCCGCTCTTCTCTCTCTACTCGACCTCTCTCCTACTCCAATTAATTTTTAATACATTTCGAGAATTTACATGACACTCATAAAATTAATTAAGTAATTAAGTACACGACATTGTGATTTAAATACCAATATACCGGTTTTAATGGTACACATCAATTTTAAATGTATTTATGACATTCTTAATTATTCATAAATATTGTTTATGAATGCTTTGCATTTTAACATGACTACTAAAATTTTTCACAGTTCTGTAACAAGCTACGGGATCCTCACAGTTAAATATTCGCAACGAAATAATTTTATTATACGCGCACTTCTCCTCCATTTTCTTTTCTTTCTCCTCGCTTCTTGCTTTTCTTTCTAGCCATCTAAAGGAAATTATACTACCTTTTTCTCTAATTGAAATTTTCTATGGGTGCTACTTATACTATTTTTTATACTAAACAAACTATTTACTTACTACAAAGAAATACACTATAGGATAAAAATAAAATACCTCACAAACGAATCATTCCTCTTCTTCTTCTCCCTCTCCCTCTCCTCTTTTTTTTCCTTTCGTTCCTCCCCTCTCCTCTCTTCCTTCCTTCCCTCCCTTGCGCAAGAGCCGGCCGCCGTCGCTCGGGCGCTCGGCGACTTGTGCGCCTTTTATATAAGCCATCCAATCGCTGAACGGTTGGGTGACTGGAGGTTGTTGTCGCCCAACCATTCGGTCACAACACCTATCGCTGAACCGTTGGGCGACTGCATTAATGTCGCCCAACGGTCCAGCTTCTGCCTTCATGTCGCTCGGCCATTGGGTGATAGGGGCTAGTCGCCTAATGGTTCGGCGACAGTAGCCTACTTTTGCAAAAAAAAAATCACAGGTATAATTTTGTATTTTTTAAATAAGAATGGATTATTTTTTAAAAACAATTCTACGTTGGCGTCCTTCTTGGTGTCCATGGGAAGAGTTTCTGCTGTGTTTTCTACTTTGCGACGAGCCTGTGGGATCGTGGAGCCATTTGCACCGCAGTTTGCTGCTGTTTATGCAACTGCGCGGCCAGCGTCTCGCGCAGTCGTGGAGCCGAAAATGATGACTCGCCGGAGTTAATTATCGCAGACTAATCGTCCGGTGACCTGATTGCGGTCTAGTCCCGTATGTCTACGCGAGAGTAGTAAACGCCGCAAACCAAGACGAACATCGAAGAAATTGGGCGTTTGTCCGCGCAAAACCGCGGGTGATCCACTGCTATATACCGTATGTTTTTTTTTTGAAAAACACATGCACGCCAATGTGTTGACAATCAAGGTGTATCTGATTTCTCCCTCCCCCGATTGTCTTTTCTTCAGCTCCGATGCATGCATTTCCTTGGTCAGAAACGTCAGTCGTTTACGGCTCAGAAGAACCGGCACAAACTGTTGCTGCAGCCGCACTAATTGGTTTTCAGCTGGTGACTGGTGAGTGTCCACTGCAGGAGCCACTTAAGCAATTTTTTTTGAAGGAAAACGATCCAAAAGGGACAGTCTCTTGTACTTATCTGAAGAGTCTAAGGCCGTTCTTTTTTAGCTTATAGTTTATGGCTCACAATACCTCAAACAAATAAACTACATAGTTTTTTATCATCGTTTCGAAATGATTTATCAATATTCAGTTCGTTCGCATAAGTACCCATGCTAGGACCAAAATCCATCAACCATAATCTTAAGCCATCAGCTGCAGTCAAAGAGAACGCACCCTAATACAAGTTCTCCCTTACATAAAAATGAACCCCCACAAAAGAAAGAAAAATACAAGTTCTCCATGTTTGAGCTTAACCATCTCACCCGATATCCTAGACCATTCTGGGCCTCAACTTCTCCATGACTACTGGTCAGAAGCTCCGGACAGCCAAACTGAACACAACCAATCAACAGATAAAAGCAACGTAGTAGAAAGGCAGACAACGTGGTCAAAGCCACTGTGGTCCAAACCAACATAGCCGAAACTAGCATGGTTTTAACCAACGTGGTCGAAACCAACGTAGTCGTAACTAACGTGGTCATAACCATCGTAGTCAAAACCACCGTGGTCGAAACCACCGTGGTCGAAACTAGCGTGGCCGTAACCAACGTGGTAGAAACCACCGTGGTCGAATCCACCGTGGTCGAAACCAACGTTGTCGATGTCCAGTGTGTGGTTGAAAGGCCAGCGTAGTTTAGGAGGAATGAGTGGTCGGAAACTGTGATCGTAGACTACATGGTCAAAGACCAATGAATGGTCTACAACACCGTAGTCGATGACCAAAGTGAGAGCAGAGCACTTTTAACCACCTGCGGTCGTGAGCTACTCAAAAAGCAACTGTGGTCATAAATGACTAGATGTATCTGAGGAGGCGCACGACCACACGACTTTAGATCAATGAGCGATGGAGATCAAGGTGATCAAACCAAGCCAAACTTCGACTAGTGAGGTTGATGACCAGTGAATGGTCGAAACCACAGTGGTCGGAGAATAGGAACTACAGTACTGAAGCTACGAGGCTCGTAGTACAACTGTTTCCAAAGGAAGAATAGGGGAAGAGGGTTTTTTAGCCCGACCGCAAGATCTAAAATTCACACAACTTTTAATTGAAAGATCCAAAAGACTTAAAGCTAGTGTACGCATGTTTCTTAAGGTCACAGGATGCTATTCCATCCCTGGATCAAGAAATCCATGACAAATTTAAGACCTTTTGCAAATTAAAGCAGCGTACACAACCGATATCTAAAAACGATGAGTAGATCTTGCTCGTGGGTAGAGAATATCCAAGAAGGCTTTGAGCACGATCCCACATGTTATAGCAAGAAAAAACATTGAAGAAATCAAATTAAAACTCTTGGATCAAGAAAAGATTGAGAGAGAAAAGAATGAACTCAAAATAAAGCAGTTGTATGACATGGTCGAAGACCATCGAGCGCTCATAACCGACTACGATTGAAAGCAACTCGATTAGCAGTGGAGGCACACGACCACACTATTCTACGACCATTGAAAGATCGAAAATATGTGCGGTCATAAACGATTAGTAGTAACAGAGAAGGCGCATGACCACCAGATCTGAAATCAACGATAGGTCGAAATCAGATATGACGTGATCTGAAACTTGACCATGGTCAAAAATGATTCGATGAAAAGTGCAACGCACAACTGCAAGATCTAAAAATATCAAATCTTTTGATTAAGAGATCAAATGGTCGTGAAACTTTTTACGTAAATTGGATAAGGTCTCAAGAGGTTGCTCCAATCTTGAATAAAAAAAATCCATGACTAAGATGAGACCTTTTTAAGATTTGAGAAAGCACACATAAAACCGAAACCTTGAGATTGAAAACATAACAAGACCATGCCCATGGGAATAGTATAGCCAAGATGGCTTTGAGTATTATCCCACAATATCCAACAAATCATATCATCAACAAGATCAAACAAGAACAATCTCTTAGATCAAGAAGAGAAAGAAACAACCGAAGAACACAGAGCTGACAGGAATGGAGGAAAAACCAAACCCAAAACAGAGCAAACTCAGTCAGACAAAAGATACACAAATGGTAGCTGAAAGATTGATGTATTGCTCACTTGAGATGATTAGTTTACAGCCACTCCCCTCGGGAGGATAAATCTCTAAGCCTAGAGCCCACACCCACTCTTTAACCTAACTTCCATGACAGGAAGGAGGAGCTAGCCATCACAATGCCTAGCCAACCTTCTTAAACCCTAACTCTTACCTCTCCTCCCTTTTATAGGTCACCAATGAACACAAGACCTAATGGATCCTTCCATTAGGCCAAATTGAGAATAACCCGTTAACCCCACCTAACACCGGGTTTTACTCCCGCATGCTTCTCAAAACGGCTTACACCATTAACCCATTAGTGAACCAACCTTGATCCACTTCACATTTTCAGTGTATACAAGATCTAAACTATTAGGCCAATGCTACGGTTTCACACATCGCCACTTTTCCCGGTATTGGGCAATTTACCAACATGCCCCTCTACCGCCTTTCTTGAAGCTTCCCGTTTCCTTTGCCACGAAGCTTTGCCCATACTTTCCCATCTTTCATGTGGCCCCAATAACTTGTCGTTAAGCCTCTCGCACGTTCGGATCCCACCGAACCGTCCTCGCTTGCAAACGACCCAAATCACTTGGCGACCACGTGCTTCTCCTCACGCATGATGGCACCCAGCTTCCTCGACCTTTTGGACCTCAACTCCTACCTGAGCCTAGTTTCGGTCCACTTCGCTGTTGCCTGACACGTCCACCACCGGCAACTTCTACTCTAGTTCCTCATCATCTCGGCTTGCAACCACCCCGCAAGCCTCAGTCATCTTCGGCGTCTCC
Source organism: Dendrocalamus sinicus (assembly GCA_036346575.1). Classification (NCBI taxonomy): domain Eukaryota; kingdom Viridiplantae; phylum Streptophyta; class Magnoliopsida; order Poales; family Poaceae; genus Dendrocalamus; species Dendrocalamus sinicus. The sequence goes on along the minus strand of CM070654.1, from coordinate 5,787,459 downwards.
CTGACCGTTCTGGACCTTAACACCTCCCTGTGCCTAGTCCTCATCCTTCCACGCCTCAACATGACCTAGCTCTGAAGTCCTATAACCAACACCAATAAACAAACCATTACGTAGCACCACACGATACATAAATATCATCAATTTGCACAATTAAAATGTATGCACCAAAATTATAGATTCTAATCCTAGAACCAAGCAATAACCACACGTGCACATTAGCAACAAGCACCCCGGTCAACCCCTGACCAAAACACCAATATTTCTAAAGAACAACCTCAGCCCACCGATTCGTCTGATTGACTTACAAGTACTCGGATGCTTAGGGGATGAGGTACTCATAGCCCACGAGTTCCTACCAGCAGCCTACGACCACATAACAGACGCTCGACCATCGAACGCATAGGCTACAACTACCACACAGATCGCTATGACTATCGCTCACATCGGCTATGACTATCAATCACATAGGCTACGACTTCCACAACCGATCGTTACGGCTTACGATTACCGATCACGACCAGGCAGTACGCTATGACTATCGATCACACATAGTCGTTCAACACTGAAGCTTTCGACCATCGTGTGGTCGTTCTGCCGATCGGATCGTTTGACCACACAGTCATAAACTGTGAACACAGTCGTAAACTGTGAACACAGTCGATTGAATCGATTGACCACAAAGTTGACAAACCAAGAAGCGATCTTTTGCAAAACTCCTCAAAACCAAACTTAACCTTCACACATACTCTAATCCAAAAGTTAATTACTCATCACAACTATGGTGTGATCTCCACATGGTCGCACAACAATTTAACCCATATTAACTAAAACATGCATCATACAATATTAATGCACTGACCAATCAAAATTCAAATCATCTCGTGATCAAATTTTCCAAAAATACAAAATCAAAATTTCAAGGCCGGTCTGAACACCAACCAGAGGTCGGTTAGACCACACACACAGTGCAAACACCTCGCTATGAAAACTTGCAACTGGTAACTAAACAACAATACTACTGATCGACGGTCTGACTGTTGTGGTCATACCGCCAGGCATAGTCTGACTGGGAACAAGCCAACGGTCAGACTGGTCTATCTAATAACAAACCTGACAAAAATGCAAACATCATTAAATTAAAATTCCACTTCACAAACTTGACAATAGTTCATTACAACAATATTCTAGATCTTCTCATATGGTACTTCGTAGGGAAACTTCCCCCAACTGATTGGTAACAACAATCCCTCGCTGGCTACAACGATGTTAATTTGCCAGCCTGCCAACAGCGGGAGTCTCCCCTAAGGGCATCCACAATGTTTAGGGGCTGCATAGCCTCTAAGCTAGGACCCGCAGACAGCCTCTAAGCTTAGCACAATTTTGTGTAATGTATAGAAACTACTACTATATCTAAGATCAGGCCCACAACTATAATAAAAAATTATCTTTCCTATTGGCCTCTCGCATAGCATGTGAGCCTTGCAAAAAATTTTTTTGCTTCGAGGCAGCCTCCAAGACTAGAGACAATGCTAGATGTTTTTACTTGAAGACAACCTTCCCAATATATAACGCTATCTCTAAACTTCTCTCTCTTCTTTTTTTTTTCGAATACTATGTGTTAGGAAACCTGGGCCCAGGCCAGCAGTCCTGGCCTATTATGGGCACCCCACCATAAGCTATAAATAGGGAGCTATACCAGCATATTGTACACCTAATGCAATTGAAAGCAATAAAGAAAGACCAGGAGTTCTCTCTACCTCTCTGTGTGTTCAATCTATTATTCTGTCTTCTGTGATTGATTCGTTTTGTTCTAAGCAGAGGAATCAATCAGACTGGTCGCCAGCGACGGTTCCTCAACACGTTATCAGCACGACTTCGCTCTGGTGAATTGAAGGTAATCATCGAAGCACCTAATGGATTGAAATTTCTAGATCGCTTTGAATTTGGTTTTTGCGTTCTAGATTGAATCTCTACGGTGCAAATCCACCCTAATCTACCGCGAGCAGACCTGAAGTCGCCGGCACAATGTCGATCGGTAGATTGTGAAAAGGGGTAGATGTTGATTGCATCGTAGATTAGAAATGAAAAAAAATTATTATACATCGGTTTTCTGTTCGGCCTCTGCACAAAAAAGGGCACTGCAGCCGCGCCTACATGCGCGCCGCCGGCCATTGGCCAGAAGCTGGCCATGAAGCTCGAGGCGCCGTAGTGCTTGCAGACGCGCGCTGCCTGTGGTCGTCCGGCTCGAAGCCGCAGCATCGACCCGGGCCCCCATGGCTGCCGTCGTCTGCACATGGGTCGCCCGCATGGCCGCCCGAGATGGCTCGGCCCGAAGCCGCAGTCGGCACCGCCCAGCCGCCTCCCACAGTAGGGTTGCCTCGGTCGCCTCCCGCAGTAGGGTTGCCTTGGCCGCCGCCGCGGCGGCCCCCACTGCGCCGACTTCCTGCGCACGAACACGGCGACGCCGGCTTCGCGCGCGACGCGCGGCGCGCCGACGCCGGCTTCCGTGTCACGCGGCGTCCGGCCACCACTCGGGCCCCATCGCTGCGCCTCGCGCGCTCGCCGCCGCCGCTCACGGGCCTCGGCCGCCGTGCGCCGTGCTGGCCGTTGCGGTTGGCCTCCGCGCTCGCCTCGCCGTCGGCCGGCCGCCGCTCGCGCCCGCTTGAACCCGCGGCCGCTCGGGCAAGATGTGCCGCCGCCACCCGTGTGAACAGGGGTAGGGGAAACCCTACCCCTGCCCCTTTAAAAGCCGACGGGAATGGGCCGAGTGTGGGCCTGAAAGGTGGGCCGAATGGGAAAAAGGAGGAAAAAGAAAGGCTCCCGAAGTCATGAATATTACCGAAAGGCCCTTAAAATTACATATAAGTCCCAAATTTTGCAGAAAGGTCTCGGTAATTTTGAAAATTACCGATAGGTCCTTTGATTTACGTATGGGTCCAGATTTTTGCAGAAAAATCCTCGGTAAATCAGAAAATTGTGCGAATTTTTCTCTGAACTGAAAATTTGCGTAAAAACCCCTAGAAATTGTAGAATTCGCTAAAAATTCATATTCTAGCATAAAAGGGCCTCGGGAATCCGAATTTTGAATTATTTTTAGCATTTGAAGCTTATTTTTTCTGCCATTATTATTCTCTGTATTTTCTGGATTTATTTACTGTTTTTGGTTAATTGTAATTGTTTAAATTGCTTTTAATCACTGAAATTAGCAGTAAAATTATAGAAAATGCATAGAAAATTATGTAACATTACGAGAACCTATTGTATCATTTATTTACCTATAGTAAACTATTCCATGCATGTTGAGGGGCATTAGACGCGGATATGCAAAGAACCGCAGAATGTCATTGATGCCCACCAAGCTCAGAAGAAGAAGGATGGCAAATGGTAGCCTGAAACCCACTTTGTAGCAGTTGAGGGGGAGCATCTTGAGCAGCTGTCTGAGTTGATGGATGTTGAGCCCATCCCACCAGCAGCACCCCCTTACGACCTAGAGTCAGCCACCGCTATGATCTATCTTGAAGAGGAGATCACTCCTGAAAAGATAGCCGAAGAAGTCGATGATTTTCTAGTTGATTCAGTTTGATGCACAGAATGCATTAGACTTTAATTGTCATTTATTTTGTGTTAAATGGACAAGTTAGATCTTGCATGGATGGTACTTTAGTTTTGCTTTCTTGTGATGGTTCGATGATTTTGGAATAATTCATTCATTTATTCAGTTTATGATGGCATGATATGTTCTGATATTGGCGTATTTTATTTATGTGTTGAATGCCTTCTAATACATGTTAATTAAATACGTTATATTAGAACACATGTGGCGCCCTATGGAAGAAGTGTGCCTTGCCGACAGCGGCACAACGAATACCATCTTAAGAGAGGCTAAGTATTTCTAGTCGATCCGTAAGAGCGCTGACAGCCTTACGACAATCACCGGAAGCGATACATCTATAATCGGTTCCAGAAGAGCCACAATTATACTTCCAATGGGCACAACTTTGGTCATTGAAGAAGCCTTATTGTACCCCAAATCGACTAGAACTCTACTAAGTTTTAAGGATATTCGCACCAATGATTTCCACGTTGAGACTGACGGAGAGTACGGTAAGGAATACCTGCTCACCACGAAGCGAGAAGAGAATGGCAAAAGAGTATTAGAAAAACTTTCTTCACTAGAAGCTGGGCTATATTATACCAACATTAAGACACCTGTAGCCTACACTCTTCTGAAGATAGTATTTAGAAGCTTTGAACTCTTCTGTCTCTGGCATGACAAATTAGGCCACCCAGGTCTCGGGATGATGAGAAACATAATTAATAATTCCTAGGGGCATAATATTAATGTGAAGAATTTCCCGAATCATGAAGATTTTGTGTGCCCTGCATGTGCCTTCGGGAAACTAATTACGAGACTCTCCACTCTGAAAATGAAGGATGAAGTCGCTGCATTTCTGAAACGCATCCAGGGAGACATTGTGGTCCCATTCAGCCCATCTCAGGGCCATTTAAGTATTTCATGGTGCTCATTGACGCTTCCTCGAAGTGGTCATATGTGGGTTTGTTGTCCACAAGAAACCACGCCTTTGCAAAATTGATCTCGCAGATCATTCGCATCAGAAATGTGTTCCCTGATCATCACATCAAGTCCATCAGAATGGACAATGTCGGATAATTTACTTCAAAGGCATTTGATGATTATTGCATGGCGATGGGGATTGCAGTTGAGCATTCGGTACCGCATGTCCATACCCAGAATGGTTTGGCAAAGACTTTAATCAAGAGAATTAAATTTATTGCCTGACCCCTTTTGCATAATTGTAATTTGCCAGCTACATGTTGGGGACACGTAGTTCTCCATGTAGCGAATCTCATCAACTTTAGACCTTCGGCCTACAACATCCATTCACCTATGTAATTAGCGCAAGGGTCACCACTGAAAATCTCTCATCTCAGGAGGTTTGGATGCAAGGTTTATGTAACTATATCACCTCTGTAGCGTACTGCAATGGGCCCTTTCCGCAAGATTGGGATATATGTTAGTTATAAGACGCATCCATAATCAGGTATTTGGAATACATGACGGGAGATTTGCATACTGCCCGCTTCGCTGACTGCATTTTTGATGAGGATAATTTCCCATCATTAGGGGGAGGAAATTAACACCTTGATGAAAAATGTCGGGAAATTACGTGGGAAGCCACGGGAATTCATGCACATGACCCGCGCACTAGTGAAATTGAGAAAGAGGTCTAAAAGATCATCGACTTGCAAGCATTAGCAAACCAACTGACCGATCATTTTAGTGATTTGAAGAGCGTGACTAAGTCGCATGTGCCTGCACGCAATGCACCGAAGAGGGTTGAAATACCAAAGAAAATTGAAGGTATTCCTAATCCCATCCAGAGGCCTCAGAATAAAAGGACGAGAACTCCGGTTCCTCGAGTCCAAAATAACTGGGGACGCCCGGCGAAAAAGGATAAGAAGGACTTACCACAGCCGATCATGGAAGTCACCCATAATGAGAAGGGGAGCCAGTTGAGACCTGTCACAAGTATGACACCTTCAGAAAAGGGCATACCGGATTTGAATATCCCCATCGGCATGGATGTGTGCGCACACATCGGAGCCGAAAAACTAAAGGGACTTGCCACCGCAACTGAAAGAAGCGATGAAGGTGAAGCTCTAGAAGAAGTAATCGCTCTAGAAGAAGCAACTCATGAAGAAATAGCTATAAATTTTGTGCACACAGGAGAATCAATGAACTGGACAACAGCCAATATCGATATCTACTTTGCAAAGAAAATTGCCACCATCATCGATCTTGATCCCGAGCCTGCATCGCTCGCTGAATGTAAGAAAAGATCAGATTGGGAAGATTGGAAGAAGGCAATAGCAACTAAATTGATATCTCTGAACAAAAGAGAGATGTTTGGGCCCGTATGCCGTACGCCTCCCCATGTGCACCCCGTAGGGCACAAGTGGGTATTTGTTTGAAAGAGGAATAAAAGAAACGAAGTAGTGAGATACAAAGCAAGGCTAGTAGCACAAGGTTTCACTCAACGTCCTGGAGTTGATTATGAAGAAACCTATTCCCCAGTCATGACTAGAACCACCTTTAGATATTTGATCTCAATGGCAGTAAACTTGAACATAGAAATGAAATTGATGGATGTTGTGATTGCATACCTTTACGGTAACTTGGATTCGGAGATTTATATGAAAGTCCCTAAAGGAATCCCTCTCCCAAACCAAGACAGAGCAAATAGAAATATGTATAATGTGAAACTCAGAAAGTCATTGTATGGACTAAAGCAATATGGAAGAATGTGGTATAATCACTTAAGCGACTTTCTCTGCAAGAAAGGCTACACGAACAATGAAGACTGTCCTTGTGTGTTTATACGGTGATCCCAGAGTGGATTATGTATAATCTCTGTGTATGTAGATGATCGGGACAACAGAATATATAAAAGAAGCAAGCTCCTACTTGGAGTCAGAATTTGAAATGAAAGATTTGGGCAAGACCAAGTTCTGCTTAGGTCTGCAACTTGAGCATGTCTCTGAAGGAATCTTGGTACATCAGTCGACCTACACCCAGAAGGTGCTAGAAAGGTTTGGCTTTGAGAAGGCATTCCCATTGAAAGTATCGATGATCGGGAGGTCTTTACAGCAAGAAAAAGATCCTTTCCGACCTAGGAAAGAGGGGGAGGAAGTCTTGGAACCGGAATTCCCATACTTGAGTGCAGTGGGAGCGCTCATGTACTTAGCAAATTGCACTAGACCGGACATTGCATTTGCCGTGAACCTCTTAGCATGGTACAGTGCATAACCTACCAAAAGGCATTGGCAGGGCATAAAGGACATCTTCCGATACCTCCAAGGAAGCAAGGACATTGGATTGTTCTACAGAAAGAATGAAGATCTGAACTTGATTGGCTATGCAGATGCTGGGTACCTGTCTGGCCCGCATACCGCAAAGTCACAAACAGGCTATATATTATTGTGTGGTGGAACTGCAATTTACTAGAAATCGTCCAAGCAAAGCCTTGTAGCTACTTCGACGAACCACTCAGAAATTATAGCACTATATGAAACCGCACGAGAGTGCGCTTGGCTCCGCCGAATGGTTCACCACATCCAGCAGTAATGTGGGATGAACATTGTGTAAACCCCCACAATTATCTATGAAGATAATGCAGCTTGCGTAGCACAAGTGTAAACGGGCTATGTGAAGAGTCATCTCACAAATCATATCAGCCCCAAGTTCTTCTATGCACATGAATTGCAAAAGATGGACGAGATTAAAGTACTGCATACTAAGTCATGTGAAAATCTAGCAGATTTGTTCACTAAGTGACTCCCCGCATCTAGCTTTGAAAGGTACGTGCGTGGAATCGGAATGATGAGGCTTAGAGAAGTGCAGAATTCAGGGGGAGAATTCTCTCAAGCCCGCTAGTAAATCTTGATCATGCAGATTAAGTACCCAAAAGAATAAAGTCCTGAACACCAAATGAAATTGGGTGGATTGTACTCTTTTTCCCTTGATGAGTTTTCCTGAAATTTCTCGACCAAGGTTTTTAATGAGGTAATTCGTGCATCACAGTATAACATGTATCATGTACTCTTTCTCCAAATTTTTTCCACAGGGTTTTTATGGAGTTTTAACGAGACATGAACATGTCGGGTGAGTGCCCAAGGGGAAGTGTTATGAAACCTGAGCCCAGGCCAGCAGTCCTGACCTATTATAGGCACCCCACCGTAGGCTATAAATAAGGAGCTATACTAGCATATTTGTACACCTGATGCAATTGAAAGCAATAAAGAAAGACCAGGAGTTTTCTCTACCTCTCTCTGTGTTCAATCTATTATTCTGTTTTCTGTGATTAATTCGTTTTGTTCTAAGCAGAGAAATCGATCGGACTGGTCGTCAGCGACGGTTCTTTTAACACTATGATGCTCTAAGGCCACCAACGACGGAACCCATGCGTGTTCCTTCCAACAACTACCAGCGTGCATGGCCATGAGCAATGCCAAAAATATATGCTCACCTTGCGTGTGCCCATCAGCTGTGGCCATCGCACCAAGCTTCCCACGCCGCCTCCCAAAGCCATAGCTCGACAAAGCCGGCACCTCGTCATCCTCGTCATCAAAGATATTAATGTCTAAAATGACGGTAAGTAAAACAAAATAGAGGTAGTACATTTGTAGTTAGTGGAAGTACATATTCAACATTGCTCTCTAAGCGTTGATATGGAAAAAAAAAGTGGAGAAATTTACGGTCAAAGCGTGCACAACACGGCGTGAGATACAAGTAGTTCCACCACGATAGCGATGAGTAGTTCCACCACCAACACGGCGTGCATAACGATGAGTAGTTCCACCACGATAGCATTAATGCAAGTACGGAACGCTAGCTAAACGATAGCAGCCACGGAGTCTGTTGGGATACGGTAACCTATATTAATGTAAATTATAATTTTTATCACATAAATTAGGAACTTCTACGAGTAAGATATTATAGATGTTACCATTAGATGCGTAGTATAGCGGAAAAAAATTGAAGCAGCCTAGTTCAACGTAGCGCACATTGATATAGTAAAAATAATTGATCGTCCATCATCCCGATTAATGTCCTTGGAAGATGATCGTCCTCAAGTTATGGTCGATCTCCACGAGCCAATTGCGTTTGCTCCTCCCAAGATGGAACATCATCTTTACCGAAGTTCACATGTCCGGAGATGGAACATTGTGCATTGGTGTGCTAGCACTAGCGCACACAGCAAGGTCCGTGAGAGATGGCGGCTAGAGTTTCAGTGGGTGTATCTTTTCGCACACGACCCATAGCTCAAGGCACCCCTTTATGTAGTGACTCCGACTGGATCCATATCCAATACGAGTAAAGATCATATCCCACTCGAAAAGTCTTTGACCAGATCCTTATCCAATACAAGTAGAGATCGTATCTCACTCAGGAAGCCTCTGATCTGAAACCTTACTGTTCTAACCCGTTAAATGTGTAACCCTGTAGGTTCGAAAAATCTCATATTTGGAGTCTTACTGTTCCAACCTGTTAAGCGTGTGACCTGTAGGTTTATGTATATTTGGTTGCAACCCGAATATACCTTTTCAATCATTGGTCAGCAGTGGTCCCTAGTAGGATATATTGACCTCAAATATATACAAAGATCAATCTGAATGAATCTTATGCAATACAATCTGCAATCTGGATGAGCCTTATGTAATACGATCTGCTACTAAGTTCTATTCGCTTATGATCATGTCATAAATCCTTATGACTATGTCGTATCTTCCTACGACCAGTCCGTATCCCCATACAACCAGTTCGCATACCAGTTTACGATATGTTTGACCAGCTCACGACAAGTCAGTATACCCAAGGGCGGAACCACATCCCGGGCAGGGTAGGCTTCAGCCTGGGGTGTGAAAAAATATTTAGTGTACAATTCGGGTAAATTCAATCCAACTGAGTAACATTTTCATAGTTCAGCCCAGAGAGTCTAGATCATTCCACCACTGAGCCCGGTATATAACAAAATCCTGACTCCGCCACTGAGTATACCCATACCGCCAGTTCATATTTGGTCGGACTAAATGACATATTTGCGTATTCTCATTTTGCTTTATGATATCCAATCGAACTCCAAGTGAAAAAATGTGTTATCCATATATTGTTCAATCTTTTTCCGATCTATTGATGAAAAATTTCATGTGGTCGACTCTGCGACCACTCGTGGTATAGCCATGCACTTCTTTTATCCGACCACATCGAGGAGCCCAATGATATCTCTCTTGTTATATAGAATCGGCAAATACTGTATCCAACTAGTTACTTTCCTCTGCATGTTTTATAGTATACCTGGAAGGTATATTTATAACTACCCAATTACAGTGTAACATTTGGCAATCTCTAGGTGCATTATTATACATGTAGAAAATTATAATGATCTCAAGTACAATATACATCATAATTACTTGAGACCAACTGATAATATATAAAACGCAACAAGCTCAACAGTGTCTCAAGGTAAGTTAATCTAACACTATGTTTTTAATATATGTTCATATTATTGATTTGATATCTTCATATCTATGACCGATGAAATATGATCATCAATTAATATATGTGCTAGTCAAGTGAGTATTGCCCCAACTAGTGATATCCGAACATAGATCTTTTGAAATGATGCCATTCAACAAGTAAAGAGATTCACCAATAGGTCACATGATTGCTAAACTTTATAAATAATAATTTATTCAAAAAATATAATAATATTTAATTTAAAAATCATTAATATAAAAGTGCTACAATAATTTTTGGATTGCTTACAACTCATGTAGACCGTCTTGACTTCCTGGCTCGTACAACGACTTCCTAGTTCCTACAACCACATGCACGCTGCGACCTTGCAAGCAAGGAGAAGCCCGTACTCGTAACCAAGAAGTCCGGCCAGAAAGCACAAACTCGTGTACAAAATGCATCCGGACTGCAGGGTGCTCCCGCGGCGCCGTACCCCGCCATCATCTCCAGCACCGCCAGCGCGCTGGCGCCGGCGGCCGAGCAGAACGGCGATGTCCGCGCAGGCGAGGACGAGGAACGCTACCTCCAACGTCCCGACGCGGTGCGCGGGGCGCGCCACCTTGAGCGCGATCGCGGCCGCGAACGCCGCGACTGGAACGGCGACCGCACCGACGACGACGACGACTTCGGGCAGTCTATCCATGTCTACCAGCTACTAGCTAGCTAAACACTGATTGATTCACTCTGCCTCTGCTTGTACAGCAGCTTGCTGCATGTGTCAGTCAATGTGTGTGCGCGTGTGCGCGCGATGATGAGAAGCCTTGCAGGTATGAGAGGTTCATTTATAGTGGGCCAGCTAGCTAGCCAGCTGCCGAGTGCCAAGAAGTTGTTTAGAACATCCTCCGAATCTGCGACGCTGATTGGATGGCCACGCAACGGCGCGTGTATTTTCAGCCGGAGACCGGACATGATGCGCGACTGGCTGATTACAGCCGTCCGAAGCTGACTAGCACGACGGCGACTACCAACTGTTGTGCAGTTCCGTGGAGTGGTAACCAACGTGTTGATGCTTGGCTTGTTAATCAAACACGAGAAAAGTAGCAAGGAGGCTAACCTGTTCCGTTTGTTTTGGTTTGAATTTTTTGTTTTTAATTTATTATTTTTTTATTATTTTTAAATATTATTTTTTTTTCTGACTTTTAGGTTTTTGGTCGGTTCTTTTTTTCATATTCATTTGCATTGCTCGTGATGGTTAACCTATTTTTTTCTCTTTTTAATTTTTTTAAATTTAGTTACGCCTAATAAGTCACCACCAGCTACAATGTAATTTTCAGTCAGCTATAGTGCAATTTCAGCCATAAACCAGTTTATTTCAGCACAACCGAGCGGCAACTAAGAGAAACAAAAATATCATCTCTTTCTTTTTGATTTATGACCTATGAATTATGGCTTATAATTTCTCCCGAACAAACAAATAAAAAGGTTTTCCCACTATTTTTTCAACATGATTTATTAAGATAATTTTTTAAAACGATTTATCAGCATTCGATATATTCTCAAAGCCATCAGTCATTAACTGGCTAACTGCAGGTAAAAAAACCCACCCATAGTCCTCGAGGCCTAAAATTCACGCCTACGCACGCGCAGCAATACACTTCGTCCTTAAAAAACGCCAAGCCGAAGTTATTGTGTTTGGACACTTAAAACACTATATATACTTCTACACATGAATCACATGGGACACCTCTAAATCGAACCATGTGTTACCGATACACTCGCCATGTGGTGGGTAGTACGCTCTCCCAAAAAGCATGTTGCAAAAATGACGCTAAGAACATGAGCCTCTTGGGCCATTGTTTTTCATCTTCTTCACTTTGGAGAATGGAGAACCAGCTTTGCGGGAAGAGATTCTTGCTGCCAAATATCTGTGTTCCATTGTTTTTTCTTCTTCTTCAGTTTGGAGAATGGACAACCAGCTTTGCGGGAAGAGATTCTTGCTGCCAAATATCTGTGTTCCATTGTTTTTTCTTCTTCTTCAGTTTGGAGAATGGACAACCAGCTTTGCGGGAAGAGATTCTTGCTGCCAAATACCTGTGTTCCGTAGTGTAGTTTGAGTTGCAGCATTAGACCTGGTTGTTCTCAAGTTTTGGAATGAGCAAATGTAGAAAGTAAGGGATCACTTTGCTAGAGCCTAGAGGCGTTTTGCATGTTAATTCTGGGGCTTAAACTCGGTTTTGGGAAGATATTTGGTTGCGAACTAATAATTTGAAATGCCATATTGGAATCTATACACTAAGGTGGACGATCCAAGCATCATGCCGGAGATGCTTAGATCATCTCCTATGTACAATGTACTCATAATCTCATATAGTAGTTTCAAGTGATACATTACTACATTTAGGAGAGAGTGTGAGCTAAATCGATTTATCAGTTCTCTTACATGTACTTTCCGGACGGTCCAGCTGCTCCTCCAATGTTATCCTTGTAAGAACTCTCCTTTTTTAAAAAAACAAAAGAAGATTGTAAGAACCTTTTCAGTATCTTTTAATGAAAAGGAACTGGCCTGGGGGCCAAATGTGCTTCAATGACAGTCCGGTAGCTATTTATAATTTGTCCATTACTTTGATTTACGTAGTTTCGACATATATATACTAGTTGTATAAACTTCAGATTAGTTTATCTAACAAATTAGAAAAGGAAGTAAATCGAGTCCTAAGTCTCCAAGGATCACAACATCAACTGAAGAATAAGCAAAATAGGACTAATTATCAAGCTTGCTTTTGACTAACTAGGCTGACACGCTGCAGTTACATACATATATTGATATATATTGATATGCAAACAACACAGTTTAAAGTTCAATCACAAAAAAAGCACAGTTTAAAGTTCAAATAGCACTAGATAGTAGTGTCATATGTAATAGGTTTAGTTGTAGTAGTATTAAGTAAGGATAAGTGCTTCGGTGCTTCCATGCTCTTCCAAAAAATGAAAACTGCACAAAACCATGTCAAATTATCTCAGTTTCTGTGAAAGCATTTTTTGGGAGAGCATGGAAGCACTTTTGCTAGGTACCATAACCATGTCAGGTTGTTTGGTTGCCCATGGCACCATTGGCCCTGCGGAGGAAGAGCCGCCGGAGATGCTGCTTGCCAGCGTTGTGCTGGACGACGTTGAGCTCGCTGGAGAGGTGCACGTTGCACACCTGGCACTGCACGTTCTTCTCCCTGGCGATGTAGGCCACATTGTTCCGGTGCTTCCTGTTGAGCAATTAGCGGTTTTAGCAAAAGCTTAAGTATAATTCTCAAACTAAAAATCATGATAAAAGTATAATTCTAGCAGTAATATAATAAAATGAGCATCGGCAAACTGCCTATGATAATGTAAATTTACTCAATTCATGTATACAGCAAATTATACTTAAACGGGCAATTGAATATTAGTGAACAATCTGCATAATAATATGAATTTTATGATTAAGATTGCTGTCAGATGATGGCTGCTCTTGTTTTACAGATGCGGGGCGTTGGTTTGTCCTGAATACTGATAGTTGGGGACAATAGAGAAGAAACAGAAACTGTGAACTGAAGGACACTGCACTGTTTCTGAACTATGCATAATTCTGCATGTTTCAAGAATACTACAGTGTCCTATTATAATTATTCACGAAAATTTTGGAACTCAAAGCTTTGCAGTAGTATCTTTCATGGTTGCTGTAGACCGAATTGGCCTTCGCACCGAAAGATTTGAATTGAAAAGAAAATTGACAGGAGCTCAACTAATAAAAGCCATCAGTGGGACAAATACAGTCTAAGATTCATGGTTGTCTTTTTATCTCAACAAAGGGCAGAACTATCTTCTATCCTTTGTTTCGATTGGCATATATGTTTAAAAAATACTACAGTGTGCAATCATAATTTCTATCGTGGTATTTCAAGGATTAAGTGTACCATTGCTAGCAAAACATTTAGAACTAAAAATATTATGAAATATCTTTCATTATCAATTTATCGGGGTAGATTTATTATGGCTTCTGTGACTGAATGATTAGGTTAAAATTTATACTTCCAGGAATTGATAGGAGCTCAACTAAAGCCATTACTGGGGGGAAAAACAGTCCTAGGATTAGATCTTTCTTTTTCTCTGAACCAATTGCAGAAATATCTACCTTTTGTTTGTTCTAATTAAAAAGTTATTCTGCAGTGGAGTGCGTTAAGTCTTTTCCTCTGAACAATCTTACAGCTGGCCTTTATTGTTGTGGAAAAAAGACACTAGTACTAGCTAACACTGTCAATGTTTAGCCTGACATATACCAGATACACAACATGCCAAACAACGTGTTAAAACGACTCTCAAATCGACATGTTTAACAGAAAAAATTAAGTAATTATTGTGCCTCACCGGTGGAGGAGGAGCTGGCTCGGCGCTGCCAGTAGCGTGCTGACCCCTGATCAGAAGCTTGCGGCGCTGGATTTCGTTCCTGACGTTCATGTACTATTGGTCACCATGGACCTGACCTGATGGAGCAATGTTGATGTTCCCTTCATCTTTAATAGCTTGTCTAGGAGCCACAGTACTCGACAATGGCGCCGCCATGATCGAAAAAGTAGATGTGCGTGCCACTGAAGAATGCAGATCTCTGAAATGTGAAGAAACGAAGGTATTTCAGGAACTCGAATTGTTGGAGGCAAAGTAATCAAACAGCAAGTGCTGCAGCTTGTAGAGTACTGCTCTACTCACATGGGCAAGAACACACCAATTCCCAGTGACAGAACCATGGAATTCTAGAAATTGCCATCTAATCACAGCTAGCTAGTAATCACATTTTAGCAGCACATTAGCTTGTAGAGTACTGCTCTACTCACAGGGCAAGAAGACACCAATTCCAAGAGATAGTCATCGAATTCAAGAAATTGCCATCTAATCACAGCTAGCTAGTAATCACATTTTAGAAGAACATTATCTGGAGAAACGATTCTGAGAGAGAGGGAGAGCGCATACCAAGAAACTCCTCAACCCAACGAAGCTAAGAGAGAACACTGCAGGACACTGCTCCTGCAGGACATACCGGTAATCAGAGGAGATAAATAATTTCTGAAAATTTTCCTCCTAAGGTATTTAAAATCTTCTCTCAACTAACTATGACAGTCACTGAATTCAGATCACACAAACACACCTAAGCTAAACAAAACTAGAAACAAGAGCCAACAAAATCAGTAGTCTTCTACACAGGGCCGGCTAGATTGTCATTGAAGGGTCGGTCTGACCGTTGGTCAGTCTGATCGTCTGCCTGTGATCAGTCACACCGGGAGGTCGGTCTAATCGTAAATCTAGGGCCGATCCAACCGGTTCTCTTTCTCATACTTGAGAACCTCTCGGATCAAAAGCTTAAATCTTAAGAATTTGTCTAATTCTCATCTAAATACATTAAAATTTTACATGAGACTTGTTCAAGGTAATAGGAACCTAAACCAATAAAAAACCACAAGGTTCTTGGGCTTGAGTTCAACAAATTGAAGATAATTGAATCTAATTCATAAGAACACAAAAAATTTCTAAAAATCAAATTACTTCTTACTCGTGAAGATCTAAGACATGAGGTCTTCCAGATCTACTATCACAAGTCCTAGCAAGATACTTTATGTAAGAGATTTGGCTAGAACCCCCACAAACCCGAAATCACAAATCTAACTCAAGAATAAGAAAAACCAAATAAGAGCATAAACAGAATATGATTAAGACAAAGTTTTGATCTATTTCAGTGGAGAATAATGCTTACATACTTATAGATGATTACTGCAAGGTGCATCCAAAGTACCATTTTTTTCCTCTCTCAAGTTCTCTCTCACAACCATAGGAGACAAGGTGGCAGAGCAAAAACTAATCCCTAGAATCCATTGATCTACCACCTTCTCTCCTCTCCTTTAAATAACTAGCACAACCCTAATGGGTCTAACCCATTAAGCCTACCAGAGAAAGCGTTTACAAGACTCAACCCGCTAACTCTATAATGATTAATCTACTTGTCAATTCTATCTCTCCTTGACCATAACTACTTCTTTATGTCTCTTCGCGGTTTTGATCAAGACACCGAATCGATATATTGTCAACTACCAAAATACCCTCGATGAAGCTTCTGAACTCATTCCCTTGACTGCGTCTTTATTTCCACTTGAAAGCATCTCCACATGCTTTGACACAACCCGTAGTGCCCAATGACTAGCTATAACGTCTTCACGCATTTGGATTCCCCCGAACCGTCTCTATGTGCATCGACCTTGTCACTTGGCGCACCACATCCATGAACTCACCTCTTCATTATCTTTGTATTCTTTGTGCTTTCCACTTGAGTCATATAGCCTCACCCGAATTTACACAACCTGATGCGATCCAAAACATTACTACCGCATCAATTGAATCAACTGAAGAGGTTTGTGCTATTTCTTATGAGCAATCTACTTTACATGAAGAAAGAGCTTCTGTAGGATCGGAAAGGCAACAGGGGGTGAATGGCGCCAATTAAAATTTCCCCCTTCTCTTCTCAAATAACTATAGAGTTATTGAGAATTAAATCCAAATCCAAAAATCCAAGGCTAAACACTCAAGAACACAAAATCTAGAAGAACTGGGCACCTAGAGGTCAGACCTCCAATTAGAGGGCGGTCTGATCTCTCCTTGGCGGTCTGAGTTGATTAGGGCACACTTGCATCGCACTTCTTATGAGTTGAGGTATGGATGAAAGCCCAGCGTCTTATATATTTGTGTTTTCGATTGTAAGTATTTTATTCTGAAGTTTGGGAACCTAGATAAGTTTGAGTCAGGCTCATCTGATGGTATGTTTTTGGGTTACTCGACTTCTTTGTGAGGTTATAAGGTCTGGAACTGCGAGACAATTAGGATCATAGAGATATGTGAAGTTACTTTCGATGAGGCTAATCTTGATATTAGACTTGATATCTCAGGTTTAGCTATACAGTCCGAGACCATCTTTGTAGATGATGAGGATGATGAGGGTGAAGGTTCTTTACTTGATCCAGTCCCATCTATCCTTGAGGAGCCTGCCTCCACCACTGCGCCTCTGGGAGATCAGCTCTTACCTTCTAGCTCTTCTGGAGCTTGTGGCACTGCTCCTACCTCCACAACTCATAAGGTATATGCCACTTCTTCATCATATTCTGGACCTCCCTGATAAATTCAGCGTTGTCATCCTTCTGAGCAGATATAGGTGATCGCTTTGAATGTGTCACACATTTAAAATATGGCTTATCTTATTTCTATCTACACTTTGCGTTTGTCACCACATTTGAACCCAAAGATGTTGGTCATGTTCTATCTGATGAGTCTTGAGTCAATGCTATACATGAGGAGTTAGAGAATTTTGAGAGGAACAAGGTTTGATCGCTTGTTGAGCTCCTAGTGGTCATAATATCATTGGAACCAAGTGGATCTTTAAGAACAAGCAGTGTGAGGATGGAGTAGTCATTCGGAACAAAACTAGACAGGTAGCTCAGAGTTTCTCTCAGGTTGAGGGTTTAGATTTTGAGAAGACTTTCACCCCTATGGCCAAGTTAAAGGCCATTAGGATTTTGCTTGCGTTCGCAGCATTTAAGGGCTGCAAGCTTTACCAGATAGATGTCAAGAGTGCCTTCCTCAATGGGCATATTAAGGAAGAGTTCTATGTTAAACATCCTCTAGGTTTTGAGAACTCCAAATATCCAAACTATGTTTTCAAGCCTTTCGAAGACTTGTATGGATTTAAGCAAGCCTCTAGAGCTTGGTATGAGAGACTTAAGTCCAATCTTTTTAGTCATAGGTTTGAGATGGGTACGATAGATAAGATCTTGTTTATTCGTTGGCATGGAAATCACTTTCTGTTCGTCCAGAAATATATGGATGACATCATCTTTGGTGGCTCTTCTCATGCTCTTATTTTCTAGTTTTCTAATATCATGAGCACAAAGTTTGAGATGAACATGATGGGCAAGTTGAGCTTCTTCCTCGGCTTCCAAATCAAGCAGACTCGGGAGGATACCTTCTTACATCAAGGTAAGTACATTCGAGACCTTTTGAAATGCTTCAACATGAGTGATGGCAAGCCGGTGTCGACTCCGATGGCGACCGCAACCACACTTGATCCAGATGAGGATGACAAGCTTGTAGATCAGAAGGAGTACCATAGCATAATTGGCTCCCTCTGTACTTCACTGCTTTGAGGCCGCACATATACTTTGTTGTGTGTCCGTGCACTCGATTTTAAGCTTCTCTTCGTGCCTCTCACTGTTAGATGGTGAAGCGCATTTTCTGGTACCTTCGAGCTACTCTAGACTATAGTATCTTGTACTCTTTTTCTTGCTGTCTTTCCCTTAGAGTCTACTCCAACACATACTTTGCTAGTTGTAAGATAGATAGGAAGAGTATTTCTGGCACTTACTAATTCATTGGTACTTCTCTTATTTTATGGTCTTCTAGGAAGCAGTCTAGTGTTGCACAGTCCACCGCAAAGGCCGAGTGTGTTGTTGCCACCAGTTGTTGTAATCAGGTGCTTTGGATGGTTTCAACATTGCGGAACTTTGGGTTAGCTATAGATAGTGTTTCACTTTTCTGTGATAATACTTCTGCCATTAACATTACTAAGAACCTAGTGTAGCACTCTAGAACCAAGCACATAGATATACAGTATCATTTTCTTAAAGACCATGTGGAGAAGGGTGACATAGTGCTTCAGTTTATTGAGAGTGATCACCAGTTAGCTGATATTTTCACCAAGCTTTTAAATAGCTCGAGGTTTATGGCTTTGCGAGGAGAGCTCGAGTATCATATGATCATTTGCTTCTTTCTGCACCATGCTTATGAGTGTTTCTAGGTTAGTGTTTCTAGCATAGATCAGAGTTGTTATCATATTATGCTATTTAGATTTCTTCCTCTCATCTTGTGACCTTAGTATGTTACTTATTAGTTGCTTCTCTTCTCACTAGGTTGATTTCACTTACTTGTTTTAGTTTTAGCAGAGTTTGAGCCCCTTGGGTAGACAGAGAATATGTTTACTTCCTTGTGTTTAGCTAATCACCAAATATTCCTAGAGTCATATGCGGTATATGAGAGCGAGTCTAAGCAAGTGATCCCACTATCGTGTCTATACTTTAAGGACCACCATTTTTTGTTTTTCCAAACTTCTTCTCTCTCGCTTATTGCTTTGGTTCAGGGGGAGTTTATTTGAGATTTTCTTGAATTTAACATTGACATAACTCAACTTGAACCAAAATGTTTCTGAAATTGACTCACTTACCGAGGGAGCTAGGATCTTTGTTGCATAAAATATATGGAGCTTTGATTATTATCCTTGTGTGACATGATATCTTACTTTACATCTTACCATGTATTATGTTAGGTTGCTAAATTTATCATATCCTTCTATGTGTAGTTTTGCTTTTGTCATACTAGCTCTATTAATTGTGAAAAACTTGAATTAAATTATGCCTTGTTGGATCTTGTGACTAGTTTTACTTTAGCCTGTTATGATTCATGCCATGTCAAATAAGCTAAGTTGAGTCTTGAACCTAAATTGAGCTTTAGATTGAGCTATGCTAGTTTTTTTTTATTAAAGCATAAGTTAATATTAGCTCTTCATTCTTGAACTAAGTCAAGAAAATGTAAAATGATCTCTTTTGTGCAAACAAATATTGATATCACCAATTCTTTCTCATGAGACCGCTTGTCATTCCACTAGGCATGAACTCAGGGGAGTTTTGGATGACCAAGATCACTTCTTTAAGCTTCTTGCTTGGGGTGGTTGCATAAGGTTTAAGATTTAGCACATAGTTAAGAAAACAAAATTTATAACAAATGGTTGAAACTTAGGGCAGACCTTTTTGATATTTAAGCAAGGATGCACGAAAAGAGCCATAAAACCAAAATCAATGATCAAGACTTACTCATAGAAAGAGGATAGCCAAGGTGGCTTTAGATATGTTCGCACATGTCACAGCAAGTAAGAGCACCGAACAAATCACTCCAAAAACCCTCAGATCAAGAAACCACTTGGAAGATCAAGAACGTGCAAAAAATGAGTTTCTTAATAAACTTGCCACCAACGTGCCTAAATGGATGGAGGATGATCCACATAGGTTCTCTGCATCTCTTATACATCCTTGGCATGACAAGATCAAGAAAAGGGTGAGGGAAGAGGAAAACCAACCAAAACAAGAGCAAATCAATCAAGTAAAAAGATAGACATGAGGATGATCAAAGATTGAATCTATTGCTTCTTGAGGAGGAAGGTTTTACAACCACTCTACATTGGATGACAGAGAGCACACAAAGCACTCACTCTCAAACCCTAACCCTAACCAAGAGAGCATATGAGACATGGGTTGGATGGTTAAGCACATGTCTCCATCCCAACACCCTTTTATAGATGGGCTAGCTAGGCACATCCACCCCTTAGTAGATACTATCCACTTAGCATAATAGAAGAAACCTGTTAACCCTATACACATGGGTTTTACTCACACATGTTCACTTATTCACGCTTTTCAAGCGCATAACCCTGAATATACTAAATCCTTAGCCTTGATCCATTTTGATTAAACCAGCTCCACTTTAACCTAAACCATTCTCCAAAGCACCACTTATATGCCACAGTTTCAATCCAAAGTAGTTTTCGATATTTTGGTCAAACTACCAAAATACCCTTCATTGACCCGGTCATCACCATCCATTGCAAGCAATCATGATGCTTGCCACGTGTAGGTACACTACTAGCTTACCACGCGTCGCCAAATCTCTCTCTTGCTGGTTCCACCGAACCACGGTTTACTTGGCCCGTCCAAGTCACAAGGTGCCATCCTGCCATTCAAAATCGCCTTGAATATTTCTCACTTTTTTCGTGCCATGCTTGAGCTCACCGTCTCACTCGACATTCTTGATCATTTTGGGCCTCAACTCCTCCATGAGCCTAGCCTCGATCCTCGCCGTTGACCACGGTTGACTCTAAGTGACCCTGCACATCGAAAGATAAAAAAAATCATTTTCAGGTATAAGTTCTTTACAACTTGACCCACGTTTGTTGTAACATAGCTCATGCAATATAAAACCACTGACCATACTCACCAAAACTCATTTCATAACTCAAAATCCACAAATATGAATTTTGGCCAAAAATCCCATCTGGACATTCCTTAACCAGTCAGACCATTGACACGGGCAAGTCAGACCGCCAACACCCGGCCGCTCAAACTGCTAACACAAGCTGGTCTGACCACTCCACCCAGGCGGTCTGATCGTTGACACCAACCGGTTAGATCGGTGGCACAATGCTGGTCTGACCGGTTTTCCCCTGACTGACTAGCAACATCACCATTCAAATTTTTAAATCTCTCATTTAATGGTTCATTACATCATAAAGTAGGACCTTCTCACGTGGTCCTTCAGCTTCTTCTGTATGTGTGCTGCATACAAGGACTACAGACGTTGGTTTGAAGACCATATTGGCAAAATGCAACAGATGCAACTAAAAATAAAGAAGGAATCCATTTCAAGGAAGGAAAGGATAGCTGTTATATGGATTACCTAGAGATACAACTACACATGCTGCATCCATAACAACAAATCAAGAATGTACTAGAATTAGGATTGATCCTATCCTTGCATGCATGGTGGTGGGGTCCACCTGATAGCACACACCAAGGTGTTGATCTAAGCGCTTCTGACCCATGGGTCCCTCCATGAAGCATGCATCAATACAAGTAACAAGCATTCTATTTTTTTAGTCGGTCTAGGTGATAAGGTTGTTATGAAGAGTCTTGTATGTGCGTGTTTTGCGAGTCAAGTTAGACGTGTACGTGCGTGTTTTGGCCTACATGCCAAGCTATGTGTGTGTGTGCGCGTGCATTAGGCAGAGGTGTTTGAGTTGGCTATAAAGCCAAAGTGCTGCATGCATTGTATCCTTAGAGTTTATATTATGAATTGAGAGATTAGCCAGATGGCGTTAGGTGTAGTCCTTGTATCATTTTCTTGTACTTGTGAAATTCTAATCTAGGATTTGATCTTGGCGTATTGGTTCCTACTGTGACGTAGATATTTGTCCACTGATGATTGATATCTATTTCTCGATCATGTGTTGTGGTGTGCACAGAAGTGAAATCATCTATCCTAGTGCGAGTTGCGTCCTGTAATTCTTGCTCCACATATACCTTGTTTTTTCTACCACTGTGAAAGATTGGGCAACTTACGAATTCAATCTCATTTCGAGGTTTGATCCATATCATGACCGCTTAGACCTCAGCTTCCATTGTCGTTGACTGCTACATCCTTCAAACCACCTGCATATCTAAAGAACAAGCAACCATATCAAGCATAAGTTATAGGCATTTGACTCACGTTACTCGAACCATGCATGATGCAATGCAGCATAAACCTCATAACTCCAAGCCACAAACTGACCTCAACCAGCTCAATTCAACTCAACATGTACACTACCCGCAACAACCGGCCTGACCACTCTCCTCAAGCCAGTCATACCCCTCCGGTCAAATCACCACCGCTAGCTGGTCTAATAGGTCACCCGGTGTGACCACATTTTCAATGCTGGTCACACTGGCCAACTCACTCCAGTCCAAATGCTAACATGGCTAGTCCGACCGCATGCGACCAACACCAAAACACACTCCATGTAAAAAAGCAACTGATGACTAGAAATTGTCATACTGCTCTAGTGGTTAGAATACCACCCAACATCCGGTCACACTGGACCACCGATCAAGCCACCGTTCACAGGCTGGTCCAACCGCTTCCTCCCAACAGTTCGAGCGGTCCCACCAATTAGTCTGACCGG
Source organism: Dendrocalamus sinicus (assembly GCA_036346575.1). NCBI lineage: Eukaryota > Viridiplantae > Streptophyta > Magnoliopsida > Poales > Poaceae > Dendrocalamus > Dendrocalamus sinicus. The sequence continues at coordinate 5,764,591 of CM070654.1, read as the reverse complement.
GAACATTGACAGCAAATCTGAATTTTCTGAAACAATTGCAAATTCAAATTCAACTCAACTAAAATGACAATTATTCATCACAAACATATATTAGACCTTGTACACGGTCTCTTAGCTCCACACTAGGTTATTAGGAACAAAATAGAGTAAATACACACTACAAAGTGAATGTATATGTTTTGCATGCGTACTTACGTTCCCATCCCAAATTTCTATTGGCTATTACAAGGTTGCTAGTACAGTGGAAATCTCAGACGGAAGAAGGATAGGATTGGGAAGAAGACGAAGAATAGGAGAAGGGGAAAGTTCAAAAGCCAATAAGCCATTATAGAGTCGATGCCCACTTTCTTTTGTGCTCCTACCCTAAGTACCAGGTTTGCCTCCCCTGGAATGGCTGGTAGCCTCGCTTCGTCGCTGGATGGCTGGACCAAGCCCATTTACGAAACCCATTCGTCACTTAGCCATTTCTTGTTGGGCTGCCTTGCCCGCTTGCCACTCGGTCTGATAGCAGTTTGGTTTGCCAGACCGTGAGCAGTATCAGAACTTGTGACATTTCCTTCCCCTTTAAAGTTGGCTTGACCCCAAGCCGGTGCTTCCGAAAATTAATCAACAATATCATCAAAATACTCCCAAGTAGAGCTAGAAGGATCAATTCCAGACTACTGAACCAATATCTGAGTAGCTGCAGAAGAGCCTTTTTGATGAAGTTGGCTAGCCAAAATTTTAATAGGCACTGTGTTCTTCTAGCCAGGGCAAGTCAGGTTGGACTTCTTCTCCTGGTGCCAAAGCTTTCTTCAACTGGGACACGTGTATGACTGGATGTATGCAACAGGTTGCGGGTAGCCAAAGCTTGTAAGCCACCACTCCAATTCTACTTTCCACCTGAAATGGACCAAAATATTGAAATGTTAATTTATAATTAGCCCTTACTGCCACTAAGGACTGAGCATATAGTTGCAGCTTTATATACACCTAGTCTCCCACGACAAACTCTCTCTCCAATCTTTTAGTATCTACCTGGGCCTTCATATGTTGATTAGCTCGATTCAGGTGATGTCGCAGGAGCTTAGTTATCAACTCTCTCTCCGACAGCCACTTCTCTAGGTCCAACATAGCACAAGTAGATGTGTTCACAGCACTTCAAAAGGGGACTTACCCAGGATGGTGTGGGAAGATGTGTTATACCAAAATTCTGCCAGAGACAGCCACTCACACCACCTCTTGGGACCTGCATGTACAAAACAATGAAGATAAGTCTCCACATATTGATTTACTCTCTCTGTTTGCCTGTCGGTTTGAGGGTGATATGCCGAACTCATCCTCAATTGGGTATGTGAGAGACCATGTGGAGGTGACCACATGCCTGTGATGAGTAATTGACAAGTAGTTTGGAAAGATTGAGTTTGGTTTGTACTTTTCGTGCCATGTTGGCATTTAGCTCAGTCGGGTTGGTTAGACGGACTTATCGCATATTCTTTCTCCCGATTGGTCGTTTGGGTAAATTCATGCCTGAGTATGGTTCATGATGCTATTTACACTTACATGTGTCGAGCGGTGCTATTTGATGTGTTTCTTGTCTGTGATGGCTGCAGGACGTCGAGGCGGAGTCGTGGTGAGGCACGAGGTGACCGAACTAGACACAGGGCGGTGTCGAAGTCAGAACGGTCGGATGTGTCGAAGACAGCAGAGACTCGAGGTGGTTGCGAGACTTGGATGACAAGGAACGTGGAAGCTTCCCGGAAGGTGCAAGAGGGACGTTTCAGTAAAAGTGCAAAGCTGCACAAATGGAAGCGGTTCCGTTTGGGTTTAGCGGGCATAACGGGTTGGAGACCCATTAGCCAAAGACTATATAAGGAGGGGATGTCTCCTTATGGCTGCAGGGATTCTAGGGCTTGAAAGGGGTTGTTAGGGTTTGCTTTAGTCAAAATGGCCTTTGGAGAGGTTGTTATGCTTTAAGCTTTAGTGGTTGAGGGCAGGAGAGGTAGTGCTGGAAGTTGGCTGTGTCTCCTTCGATGTCTCCTCTCTCTGTGTGCATGTGGGTTCTTGGTATTCTTGAGATTGGGAGAGAGGGAAGGAGTTGATTCCTCATGTAATCATTCCTCTGTCTGTAATCGCGTATGGGGACTCCTTTGTGATCCTCTTGCTTCTGGGAATGAATGCCTTCAAGAAATCATTTGAGTTCTTGTTTCTCTGTTTGGTTTTTCTCTTCGATGTTCTCTAGGCTTGATTTCTCAATTTTCTGTTTTGACTTGTTTCCTGCCAACAAGTAGCAAACTGGGTTGCTCTATGATAGGATAAGGCCTTAAGATCATTTGATCGATTTTTCCCAAGAGCAATCTGAAAGAATGAAAAGAATCACATTTCTTTGCACCCTGTACCCTGTTCATTCTCTGTTTACCATTTCTAGGGTTTGAGGTGCATTTTTTCCTTCATGAGATGCCCTAAGTTTTGGTCCTTTGAGTGCTAAGCCTATTTCTAATCTTTCTGCAAAGGTTCATGAGCGGAAGATCAAAGATAGGTTGGGAATTTGATTCTTGATGCAGCTCTCTGTACTTTTTCATTTCTTGTCTTAAATCTAAAATCCTTGGCCTTGAGTTGTTTTCTTTTGGTTTCCTAGGCTCCTTTGGCTATTTAAGTTGCGGACTCACTGTTCTGGGCAGAGAAATCAAAAGACAAACCTCAAATTGCTCTGCAGTCTGAAGTCTCCATTTTGGGTCATCTGCTTTTTGAGTTTTCTGTCTCTCAATTCGATGGGCGGTCGGCCGAGCTCATTGGGCGGTCAGACCGGACTTTGTCTTGTGATCGACCGGCGCTTTGCGGCGGTCGAGCCCGCCTTGACGAAGCGGTCGGATCGCCTTGACGAGGCGGTCGACCGGCTGCCTGTGCTTGATCGACCACCCCTTTGCATTCTGTCTTTGGTTTGATTGTTTCGATATTTGCTTTCTCCTCTCCTGAGTGTTTGGTTCCCTACTCCTCCAGTAGCCATGGGCACTTGAATTCCTTGTGAATGCGACTGTACGATACTTGGAATCCCGAATGACCCCCAATAGCACTGGAGTGTAGGGAACTGATAATGCTTTGCTGCAGACCTAGATTACATCCTATCCAAATCCTTCCTTGAAATCTCAGTATTCCATCTCATAGCAGGAACTTGCACTGATCTCCCTTCTCCATACTTAATTCAGTGAGCAGCTTGCATGTCTTTGGATCCTTCTTGTACCCCTCGGCTACCTCTTTCAGCCAGGAAGGAAACAGGTCAAGATTGCAGCCAGGTCTCTTGGACCATCGATACCGTTTCTTAATAGTGCATCCATCGTCCGGTTTTTATTCCGCTTTTGTAAAATATTCGGTGCTAAAGGCCAAGGAGTTTAGTCATCGCCTTTTGCTAGCAGGGTGTGGTTAGATGCTGATCACCCAAATGTATCAAGCTCCTCTGATTAGTCCGAATGGTAAATTCGGCAAGTTGTAAGTAAGTCGTCCATTGCCGGCGGTCAGACCGGCCTTGAGGAGGCGGTCTGACCGGCCTGCCCTGTACGGTCTGACTGGCCCCTCTTCATTCTGTGCTGGTTTCAGTTGTTTGTCGATATTTGCTTTCTCCTCTCCTGAGTGTTTGGTTCCCTAGTCCTCCAGTAGCCATGGGCACTTGAATTCCTCTTCATAGTTTTCATAACTATTGGAGAGAGGATTTGAGTCAATATTTTTGGGGGCAAGTTTTTTTCTTAGAGTCGACATTCACCCCCCCTCTGTCGCCATTTCGGTCCAACAAATGGTATCAGAGCCGGTTAGCTCTTCCTCATAGATCTTAACCGGTCTCTAGAGCCATGATGACAGACAAGTACTCGACCAAACCCCCAGTCTTCGATGGGATCGACTATCCCTTCTGGAAGAGCCGGATGGAGACCTACATCCAGGCTCAGGACTACGCCATCTAGCGTAAGGTCAAGGTACGATATGTTGTTCCTGCCGATGAGAACATCAACGCTGGAAACATGCTTGATGTTGAGGCAAATGCGAAGGCAAGGAACATCATAATCCAGCGGTTGAGCAGAAGCGAGTTCGATCCTATCTTTCATCTATCGTCGGCCTTCGACATCTGGGAGACCCTTGATGCATACCATGAGGGCACCACCCAGATTAAGACGGTTCGACAGGACCAGTTCAAGCGAGATTACAACAAGTTTGAAATGCTCGCTGACGAGTCCTTGGATGAGTGCTTTGCGTGTTTTCACAAGATTCTGAGCAACCTCCGAGCGGTCGGTCTCACATACCCCGACTCGGACAATGCTCGACAGATGCTGTCCGCTCTCGATTTGCGTGTTTGGGAGATGAAGATGACTACCATCAAGGACACCACCGATCTCTCGACCTTGACTTTTGATGCATTGTACTCACGCCTCAAGACTCACGAGACTGACATAGTCTCTCGTAGGTCGAAGTCGCAGTCCATGGCCTTAGTCACCGATCTCACTTCTGGTCCTTCTTCCGAGTCGCTTTGTGGTTTCTCTCTTGCTGCTCTCTGTGACATAACTGATGATCAGTTAGAGCAGATTGCAGATGACCAGTTAGCTCATCTAGCCAGAAAATTTTCTCATGCTTTACAAGAGGAGGAGGGACAGAAAGAGAGGAGGACCTGTGATCTGCTTCGAGTGTGGTGGCCACAACCACATTCGGGTAAACTGCCCCAAGTTGGAGAAAGGCAAGAGCGACTACGGCGGTGTGAGTAAGAATGACTACATCGACAAGAATCGCAACAAGAAGCCCTCAGCTCATGCCCAAGGCAAGAAGAAGTTCCGCGACCTTGGCAAAGCCAAGAAGCTCTTCCACCACGTCCTCACCACCTTCGACGACCTCGACCTCAGCGAGGTGGAGGGGTGGAGCGACGACGATGGGACGGACGAGCAAGACCCCAAGGGCGACGACGACTTCTCCGGCATGTGCTTCATGGCCTTTGAGGGCGAGATCAGCGACAGCGAGCTGTACTCCGACTCCGACGAGGTATACCCTTCATACGACTAGCTTAATGATGCTTTTCTTAAGCTAGGGAAATTTCATGCTAGATCTAGAGCTAGGGTTAGCGAGTTGGAGAAGGAAGTAGAGAGCTTGTCACGGGAGCTTACTTCACTTAGATCTTCTCCCTCCCGTGATGCTTGTGATGTATGTACTACCTTGCTTGGTGACATGGAGAAATTAAGGACCTCTCATGATAGTTTGTCTTCTGAGCTTGACATGCTTAAGGTGGAGAATGTTAGTCTTTTGGCTGAACTAGAGATGAGTAGGATTGCTATTCCTTCATCTACTGTTGTTGAGACTACATCTTGCACCTCATGTGAGGATAAGGACAATGCTTTTAGAGGTCTTTATACCATGCTCCTTGATCTGCCCGAGTCTTGTGAAAATTGTAATAATCTGAAGATGAATCTAAAAAGGGCAGATCATAAAATTACTAAACTACAAGCTTCATTACTTGAGCCTATTGCTTCATGTTTGAACTGTCCTAAATTACCTGCTAAACTTGAATATGTCTCAAAACAGTTTCAAGAAATGATTGACTACAATAAGAAATTGACTCAGTATGCTTCTAAGCACCCTGTTAGCTCACCATGCAAAATTTGTGATAAACTAAAATCTGACTTAATTGCATTGGATGAAAAATGTGTGAAGCTAACTAAGGACCTTCTAGAGAAGCCACCATCAGTTGCTTGTAGTGTGTGTGCGGATGTGGGGGAGAAGCCCAAGGGTAAGGTAGGGACGCTTAGCGACGTGAACCAATTGGCTAGCAGTAGGACTGTTCCTTCTGAGTCAGCTGTGCATGCACAAGCTATTTGCTCTTCTGCTACTGGCTCTTCTTCTACTCCCCTACCTGCTGTTGTCTCTTCTTCCCCTGCTCTTCTTGCACCTCTCTCTTTCGGGAGTGTCAGTATCTTATGAACACTCTCGAGAGCTTTGTAGGAGGCAAGAAGAAGTTGAATCTTATTCTAGACCAGTCCAAGATTTGCAAGTTCAATCAAGGTCTAGGATATAATTTTCTTGAGGATGTTAGGAAGCATCCACCTGCCGTGCTTAGACCCATAGCCGCAGGTGTGATCGAGGTTAAGCCTAGAACTGAGAAAGTTCAATTCAAGTCAGCGGGCTTTGTCCAAGGGATTTCTGACAGCAAGGTGAGTCCACCTGTTGCTTCGGCCTCTCAGAAGGCGAAACCTCTTCGTGCTACTTCTACCTCTCAGAAGGTGAAGTATCATTGCACCTTCGAGCGATGCTTCAGGCGTGCCAAGATCGCGCGTAGAGACCGTGTTGAGGCTCTTAGGCGTATTCAGGGTCAGCCCCAGACCTTGAGTGCACCTAATACCAACACGAGGTCTAGGGTTGCTTTAGTTGTTTCTGATGTGTTTGGGCAGCATCGAGAACTTAGTTTTTCTGAGTTTTTTAGTTTTCGTCCTCATGCTCCCTTTGGTCGTGACTTCCGCCGTTCTGAGGGTATATCTCGTTTCCCCCGTCGAGATGGCTACCCGCGGCGTGTTCAGCGTGTTGTTGGTTCTCTGACTCGCTCTCCCATAGCAGTCGGACCCAACAACAGCTCAAGGTCTGCTCATGGACCTTCTGCTCCTTTAAGCGACAGAGAGCGTAGGGTAGATAGAGTTCATTCGTGTGTGGCTACGTTTTCTACTCGACGTGTTACTTAGTATTGGGTGCCAAAATCACTCTTGATTTACCCCAGTACTGAGACTTTACTCGTTGACTCAGGTTCGCCGGGCAGGGAAGAGAGAGGTTTGGCTCGTTGACTCTGGGTGTTCTCGACACATGACCGAAGACTCTCGTTGGTTCTCTTCCCTAGCTCGTGCTCCAGGTGATGAGACGATCTCCCCGGAGACGCCGTGCAGGCACGCCATCGCCAAAGGTGCGATGCGCGTTAATGAGTCTTTTATTTTAAAAGATGTTGCCTTGGTTAGTAAGCTGCAGTATAATTTGCTTTCTGTTTCTCAGCTTACCGATGACGGCTTCGAGGTGAGCTTTAAGAAAAACGCTTGCAAAATTCTTGATTCTTCAGTCTGGTTTGCGAGATTTCTCGTTATGGGAGGATCTTTTGTGCTGATTTTTCTTAGTATTCTGGTGATCATCTCTGGTGTTTGGTTGGTTCTGAGTCCCGTGACCTTACTTTCTGGCATAGGAGACTTGGTTATATTGGATTTGACCATTTGACCAGAGTTAGCGGCCACGATCTCATTCGTGGTCTATCGAAACTCAAGATGGTCAATGATCTAGTTTGCGCTCTATGCCGGCACAGCAAGATGATTGCCGCTTCTCATCCTCTGGTCACAGTGACTATGACCGATGCACCAGGACAGCTGCTCCATATGGACACAGTTGGACCAGCTCGAGTGCAGTCAGCAGGAGGGAAGTGGTATGTTCTTATCGTGGTTGATGACTTCTCGAGGTTCTCTTGGGTATTTTTCTAAGCCTCGAAGGATGAGACGTTTACACATTTTTGAGGTCTTTTCAGTAGGCTTTCTGTTGAGCTCCCAGGTGCCTTACGAGCAATTCGTACTGACAATGGCATGGAGTTCAAGAATTTCTACTTTGAGAGGTTCTGCGATGAGACAGATGTAGAGCACCAGTTCTCTTCTCCGCACATCCCACAGTAGAATGGCGTCGTGGAGAAGAAGAACCGTACATTGGTCGAGATGGCCAGGACGATGCTTGATGAGTATTCTACACCTAGGAAGTTTTGGGCTGAGGCTATTGCGACCGCGTGCCATGTTTCGAACAGAGTTTTTCTTCGGGCACACTTGCATCGCACTTCTTATGAGTTGAGATATGGGTGAAAGCCCAGTGTCTCGCATTTTCGTGTATTTTGTTGCAAGTGTTTCATTCTGAAGTCCGAAAACCTAGACAAGTTCGAGTCACGTTCGTGTGATGGTATCTTTCTAGGTTACTCGACTTCTTCGCGGGCGTATAAGGTTTGGAACTGCAAGTCTAATAAGTTGGTAGAGACCTGTGAGGTGACCTTCGACGAGGCCAGTCCGGGGACTAGACCCGATATCTCAGGTTCTTTAGAGCAGTCCGAGCCCATCTTTGTGGATGATGAGAATGATGGAGATGAGGGTTGTTTACCCAATCCAGTTCCTCATCCTCCTCTTGAGGTGCCTTCTTCCACTGCACCTCCAGGCGATCATCCCATGCCTTCTGCCTCTTCTAGAGCTAGTGGCTCTGTTCCTACCTCATCAGCTGTCGGAACCCGGAGCAACGACTCCTGGATCCTCGGTGTAAATCGCACTAGTCCAGGATCAGCTAGTGCACACAGCGTACAATAAAGATAAATATCAACCATAATGACATTTATTAACTGAATATGGGCATGAATGCCCAATTTTACATCAACGGCACATAAGCCAAAATTAAGTAATAAGCAGCGGAAGAAAAACCGAAGCGGAAGAAGCCCACTGAGCCTGTCCACAGGCAAACGACAGTAAGACGCGGCCTATTCGTCCAAATCTTCACCGTAGTCGACGACATCTTCCTCTGTGTGGAAAAAGCAAGGTGAGTACAAACTTGTACTCCGCAAGTCACACGGGAAAATGCACCATAATGATAAAGGCTTCAAAGGAAGGCTTATAGGGTTAGTTTGCATAAAATAGCATTTAAGAAATACAATAAGTAGATTGAAATTGCTGAATTTAATACAGTAAGTAAAAACAATACTTGTAGTCAAAAATAATACCGTCAGTGCCGGCTCCGACCAAACACCAACCTATCCACGGGCATTCCACCCGGACCATCTTTTCCAACAGCTCACGTATGGATTCCATCCATCCACACGCTTTCACTGCGCAACTCTGATGAATTCCATCCATTCACCATATTTCAATCTCTCACGGATTCCATCCATCCGCAAGGTTTTCATCTCTCGTGGATTCCATCCATCCACAAGGTTTTCAAAAACATTTTGAAAAACAAAGTCTAATCCATGAAAAACTTTTACTCAGCATGCCCATGACCGTGGGCACGGCTATCCAGGATAGATTATACACTCTACAGAGGTTGTACAGCTTTACCCACAAGACACGATCATCCTTTTGTGCCACGCGAGTTACACACTTTCTTAGGTGTGCGGCAAGGAGTCGTGACAAGGCCTTTACAATGCAAAGCCTTCAACCTGGTTGAGCCAACTCTAAGGTTTCACCCGAAGGAATCCACTGCACGGGACCCCTCTTGAGCCTAGACAAGACTTCTCATGGCTTAACCACGCTCGCCCAACTGAGACTTGACATGGCACCAACCACGCTCACTTTCAACCTACGACTTGACTCAGGTTGGGACTTTGCAAATTATTCAGCCAGGGCTGTCCCATACCAGCCATGTGGTAGTACGATTAGGGCTTTGCAACAGTAGCTCACAGACCGGTCCTTAATCTGACTTAGGCCCAACCACATACCCCTGTGCACAACAATCAACCACTGCGGCTCCAACCAACAGGGCATGCCTGCACCCACCACTCTAACCAATTGCCTAAGTCTAAACCAGTTTCATATTTTGTTTTCAAAATATTTCATAACACTCCTTGACTCACCAAAGTCAAGAGTACAGTTGAAAAGCTTATCATTTCATGTAAAAAGTTATCCCAAAACAAAATTATATGACTATGCAGGGCTAAACATTTGATTAAACTCTCTAGTCAACACTAATGTATTAACTAGAGTTTGAATCTAGGGTGACAAAGTGTTGAGGAATTCAAATTCAATGGAGGAATTAACAAGTAGGCATTAACTATATTTAAAACAGAATTGAAATACGTTGAATAAAAATATGCATGCAATATAATTTAAATCAACATAATTTTATTTTGAAAACTGGGATCAACATGATCAAGGAGTGTGACTTGCCTTGCTCTTCAACTTGGTTTGAATCTTCGTCGAAGAAATCTCCCGAATCGTCGAAGTCTACACGGGAAAATAACCCACCAAATTCAAATAAAATCAAAGTAAATTCAAATTGACTTCAAATATTTGAATTGAGGCTAGAAATGGATAGAGGGGAATTTTTTATGAATTTAGAAATTTGAATGGGCTAAATCGGAGTTAGGACGAAGGAGAACGGGCTCCGGGAAGTTTGAAAAGAGAGAAAATGAAAAAGGAGGATTTTTGGAATTATTTTTCTAAAGGAAATTGGATTTATTGCATCAGCAGGGAATTTAATATTCGGCCGAATTATGTTTCTACTAGAAAATGGGATTTACTGCGTCAGCATTGCATCGGCAAGGGGGTGGGCCGACTGATAGTGGGCCCTCGGTCCATGGACCGAGCCCACAGAGGAGAGGGGGAGGTGAGGTGGCACGGGTGGAGGGGCCGGGCTGGCATGGCGCTGACGGGGAGCGGGGAGTCGACGCGGCGCTGACGTGGCGTGCCACGCAAGCGAGGCCGAGCTGACATGGCCGGCCGGTGAGGGGCGTTCGGGGCGGCGTGCTCGCCGGTGAACGGTGGCGCGGCTGCCGGCGGCGAGGGGCCGAGGAGAGAGAGGAGGAGACGGGGAGCTCGGGGGTGGGCTTGGATATTACCGGAATTGGCCGGCGGCGAGGGCAAGCGGTGGCGCGGCGAGGGCTTACTGCGGCGAGGGCCTTCCGGTGGTGTTTGAGCCAGGCGGAGGGGCGGGCGAGGTCGAGGGCAGCGCGGAGAAGGCGGCGGTGGGGACGGCCAGGCGCGAGGCGGCCTGAGGCTCCGGCAATTCCTCGCCGGAGTTGGGGCGGCGCTCGGGAGCTAGGGCGCACGGCGCGGGGGCGGGGGAGAGCTCAGGAGAGAGGGAGGAGTGGCGGGGGTGAACGAGTGAGGAGAGGCGGAGCTCGGGCAGGTTTAAATAGGGGTCGGGGAGGGAGGCGCCGGCGGGAATTTCTCGCCAGTGGTTGGTGGGGGCGGCGGCGGTTGCGGAGGGGTGAGGCCGAGTGGGGCCGTGGGGAGTGGGGGAAGCGGGCGCGCGTCGTGCGGGGAGGAGAGGGAGGTAGGCGGCGCACGCAGGAAGGCGGGGTAGACCGGGTCGGGCGGGCGGCGGGGGAATCCGGCCGTCCACGTGGCGGCCGGAGGGGAGGGAGGGAATTTTATTTTTTTTGTTTTGAATTTGATTTCCAGATTTTCAGAAATGCTCAGAAAATCCATTAAGCCTCAGAAAAATAATAAATTAACTCCAAAAATTCCAGAATAATTTAGAGAACCTCCTGGACACATTTTGGACTTAATAAAATTATTTCCAACTAATTTTGGTATTTAATTTCCATACCTTAAAATACTTTTTAATTTCAAAAATACATTTTAAACTCCTGAAAACTCAGAAAACCCAAATAAACTCCAAATAACTCCAAATATTTAATTTGACATAGGATTTTTATAGAAAATCAAAATATCATTTTATTTAATAATATTTTTAGGTTTTTCTTAAAATGCTTTTCAAATCCAGCTTTTTCAAAAACAGAAATTCAGGGCAAATCCAACTTTGAACTTTAGGCACAAAAATACTTATTTTAAATTAAATTTTATTTTATTTTTATTATTTATTTAATTATTTTTTTACTAAAAATCTGGGCTGTTACATCAGCTCATGTGGTAGAGGCCACTTCTTCTTCTCATTCAGGACCTCCCCGACATATCCAGAAAGACCATTTTTCCGAGCAGATTATTCGAAACCTCTTTGAGCGAGTCACTCGCTCAAAGTCTGGTATGTCACATTTCTGTCTCCATTCTGCCTTTGTTGCCACTTTTGAGCCCAAGGATGTTAGTCATGCTCTTTCTGATGAGTCTTGGGTCAATGCCATGCATGAGGAGTTAGAAAATTTCGAGAGAAACAAGGTCTAGTCGCTTGTTGAGCCCCCTCGAGGTCACAATATCATTGGGACTAAGTCGGTGTTCAAGAACAAGCAAAGTGAGGATGGGGTGGTTATTCGAAACAAGGCTAGACTGGTAGCTCAGGGCTTCTCCCAGGTTGAGGGTCTAGATTTTGATGAGACCTTTGCCCCTGTAGCTAGACTTGAGGCCATTAGAATCCTGCTTGCTTTCGCATCTTCTAAGGGTTTCAAGCTTTACCAGATGGATGTCAAGAGTGTCTTCGTCAATGGCTTTATTGAGGAAGAGGTCTATGTGAGACAACCTTCAGGTTTTGAGAACCCCAAATACCCAAACCATGTCTACAAGCTTTCCAAAGCCTTGTACGGACTTAAGTAGGCCCCTAGAGCTTGGTATGAGAGGCTTAAGTCCTATTTGTTGAGTCATGGTTTCAAGATGGGTAAGGTAGATAAAACCTTGTTCATTCGCCGGCATGGCACCGACCTCCTGCTCGTCAAGATTTATGTGGATGACATCATCTTTGGCGGCTCTTCCCATGCTCTCGTTTCACAGTTCTCGGATGTCATGAGCACTGAGTTTGAGATGAGCATGATGGGCGAGTTGACCTTCTTCCCTGGCTTCCAGATCAAGCAAACTCGGGAGGGTACTTTCTTGCATCAGGGCAAGTACACTCGTGACCTCTTGAGACGCTTTGACATGAGTGATGGTAAGTCTGTGTCAACTCCCATGGCGTCCACAGCTTCTCTTGACCCAAATGAGGACGGCGAGCCAGTTGATCAGAAGGAGTATCGTAGCATGATTGGCTCCCTCTTGTACCTCACTGCCTCGAGACCGGACATACACTTCGCTGTGTGTCTTTGTGCTCGGTTTCAGGCTTCTCCTCGCGTATCTCACAGCCAGGCGGTGAAACGCATCCTTCGGTGCCTTCAAGCTACCATTGACTATGGTATCTGGTACTCTTCCTCGTCCTGTCTTTCCTTAAGAGCCTATTCGGATGCAGACTTTGCTGGCTGTAGGATAGATAGGAAGAGCACTTCTGGCACTTGCCAATTCATTGGCACTTCTCTTGTTTCTGGTCTTCGAGGAAGCGATCCGGTGTTATCTGATCCACCGCAGAGGTCGAATGCGTTCTGCCGCTAGTTCTTTGCGGCAGTGCTGGATGGTCTCGACTCTGCGGGACTTTGGGTTAGTTATCGGCAGTGTTCCACTCTTTTGTGATAACACTTCGTGATTAACATTGCTAAGAACCCGATGCAACACTCCGGACCAAGCATATTGATATCAGATATCACTTTCTTCGAGACCATGTAGAGAAGGGTGACATAGTGCTCCAGTTTGTGGAGAGTGACCACCAGTTGGCTGATATCTTTACCAAGCCTTTGGATAGCTCTAGGTTTTTAGCCTTGCGGGGAGAGCTTGGGGTGGTTTGTCCTTATGGACTGTTGTGAGGGGGAGTTTTGTGCTTCATTGATATATCTTGTTTATAATGCTCTTATTCCTTTCTGTTGCATTGCATTTGGGTGCATATGGGTTAGTCCTCCTAGCATAGATTAGAGTGCTTCTGTCGTCTAGTTGTTCAGACCTCTTTCTCTCATCTTGTGATTCTAGGATGCTGCTTATTAGTTGTTTCTCTTCTCACTAGGTTGAGCTCACTCACTTCTTATAGGTTCTAGCGAGGGTTGGGCCACCCTCGGGTAGACAAGGTACGTGTTTGCTCCTTAGTGTGCTAGATGGTCAGTTGATAATCCTAGAGTCATATGAGGTAGATGAGAGTCAGTCTGAGCCATAGTATCCTATATATCTTATCTATGCTTTAAGGACTGCCTTTTCAGGTTTTCTTGCTAGCTTCTCGATTTTATCGCTTTGGTTCAGGGGGAGTTCATCTGGGAGCTTCTAGAGCTTAATATTGACACAACTCAACTTGAACTAAAAGTTGCATCACATGTTGAGGGGGAGCTGGATTTTCTTGCATGTCATTCTGCATGGTCATATAATTACATGAAGCCTTGATTATTATCTGGTTATGATATGCTTACAATGAATTACATCTTGCCATGATTTGTGCTTACTTGCTAGATTGATCATGACTTTATATGTGTAGTCAAGTCTTTGCCATGATAGGTTGATTAAAATGCTCAACTTGAACTAATTCATGTCATGTTAGCTCTTGAGACTAGTCTCTATTTAGTTATCCTTTTATGATTCATGCCATGTCAAATAGGCTGAGTTGAGTCTTGAATCTTTGTTGAGCTTTAGATTGAGCTATGCTAGTTTCTTGATGAAGCATAAGTTGGTACAATTCTTAAGTAAACAAAAAGATCTCTTTTGTGCGAAAAAACTGATCTCACCAATTTTTTCTCATGAGATGGCTTGCCATTGCACTAGGCATGAACTCAGGGGGAGTTTTGAATGACCAAGACTATCTTCTTAAGCTTCTAGCTTGGAGTAGTCGCATAAGGTTTGAGATCTAGCACATGACTAAAAATATTGGTTGGAAACAATCATAAACTTTAAAAGAAAAACTTATGTCAATGTGCTCAATTTGCCTAATTATACAAATAGAACAAGTACTTAAACAAATATCTCATTCTTGGACTTGTAGCACTCTAAATTGACCCAATACTAGCTTCTTGGTTCCACTTAGACTATTGACATGGCCTGCATCATCTTTGGATACCTTTAGCTAGACTAGAATCATGGTTGACTTGACATGCTAAGGAATTTGACTAAATTTCAGATTGTGACTTATTTGGCTCAACTTGATTATACATGTCTTGTCATGATCTTGATAGCATACTTATGTCTTATGGCTTGATGTAATCCTCTTACGGTCATTTTGGATAATCTTCATGGCTCTAAATGCTTAAAATAAACAAACTTCAGCCATTTCATCTATTATCATGACTTATTCTCTCTTTTGCATCCTTGATGTGTTTATTGCCAAAAGGGGAGAATAGCGGAGAAAAAGCCATTTGGGAAGCTTCTAGAGTTTTGGAGAATAGTTTGGTCTTTCTTTTGTAGCTCTATTATTCCTTTGTCGACATGATCATAAGCCTCTTTGATTTCTTTAGGACCATGTCTGACTCTTTTTCTTTTTCCAAACTCAACTTTGCGCTTTTTCTGGGTTTGTCAATATACTCATCAAGGGGGAGATTGAGAGACCATGTGGAGGTGACCACATGCCTATGATTAGTTATTGACAAGTAGTTTGGAAAGATTGAGTTTGGTTTGTGCTTTTCGTGCCATGTTGGCATTTGGCTCAGTCGGGTTGCTTAGACGGACTTATCGCATATTCTTTCTCCCGATTGGTCGTTTGCTAAATTCATGCCTGAGTATGGTTCATGATGCTATTTACGCTTACATGCGTTGAGCGGTGCTATTTGATGTGTTTCTTGTCTGTGATGGCTGCAGGACGTCGAGGCGAAGTCATGGCGCGGCACGAGGTGACCGGACTAGACACAGGGCGGTGTCGAGGTCAGAACGATTGGATGTGTCGAAGACGGCGGAGACTCGAGGTGGTTGCGAGGCTTAGATGACAAGGAACGCGGAAGCTTCCCGGAAGGTGCAGGAGGGCGCATTCCGGTAAAAGCGCAAAGCTGCACAAGTGAAAGCGGTTCCGTTCGGGTTTAGCAGGCATAACGGGTTGGAGACCCGTTAGCCAAAGACTATATAAGGAGGGGATGTCTCCTTATGGCTGCAGGGATTTTAGGGCTTGAAAGGGGTTGTTAGGGTTTGCTTTAGTCAAAATGGCCTTTGGAGAGGTTGTTTTGCTTTAAGCTTTAGTGGTTGAGGGCAGGAGAGGTAGTGCTGGCAGTTGGCTGTGTCTCCTTCGATGTCTCCTCTCTCTGTGTGCATGTGGGTTCTTGGTATTCTTGAGATTGGGAGAGAGGGAAGGAGTTGATTCCTCATGTAATCATTCCTCTGTCTGTAATCGCGTATGGGGACTCCTTTGTGATCCTCTTGCTTCTGGGAATGAATGCCTTCAAGAAATCATTTGAGTTCTTGCTTCTCTGTTTGGTTTTTCTCTTCAATGTTCTCCAGGCTTGATTTCTCAATTTTCTGTTTTGACTTGTTTCTTGCTAATAAGTAGCAAAATGGGTTGCTCTATGATGGGATAAGGCCTCAAGATCATTTGATCGATTTTTCGCAAGAGCAATCTGAAAGAATCAAAAGAATCACATTTCTTTGCACTCTGTACCCTGTTCATTCTCTGTTTACCATTTCTAGGGTTTGAGGTGCATTTTATTTCCCTTCATGAGATGCCCTAAGTTTTGGTCCTTTGAGTGCTAAGCCTATTTCTAATCTTTCTGCAAAGGTTCATGAGCGGAAGATCAAAGATAGGTTGGGAATTTGATTCTTGATGCAGCTCTCTGTACTTTTTCATTTCTTGTCTTAAATCTGAAATCCTTGGCCTTGAGTTGTTTTCTTTTGGTTTCCTAGGCTCGTTTGGCTATTTAAGTTGTGGACTCACTGTTCTGGGCAAAGAAATCAAAAGACAAACCTCAAATTGCTCTGCAGTTTGAAGTCTCCATTTTGGGCTGTCTGTTTTTCAGGTTTTTCTGTCTCTGAATTCGATGGGCAGTCTGACCGGAGTTCATTGGGCGGTCAGACTGGACTTTGTGCGGCGGTCAGACAGGCGCTTTGCCGGCGGTCAGACCGGCCTTGAGGAGGCGGTCTGACCGGCCCGCCCTGTGCGGTCTCACCAGCCCCTCTGCATTCTGTGCTGGTTTCAGTTGTTTCTCGATATTTGCTTTCTCCTCTCCTGAGTGTTTGGTTCCCTAGTCCTCCAGTAGCCATGGGCACTTGAATTCCTCTTCATAGTTTTCATAACTATCGGAGAGAGGATTTGAGTCAATATTTTTGGGGGCAAGTTTTTTTAGAGTCAACATTCACCCCCCCTCTGTCGCCATTTCGGTCCAACAGTATGTGCTAACTCAAACAATTCTCTCCATAAAGCGCTGGTGAATATTCTATCTTGATATGAAATGATGGATTGAGGCAACCCATGCAATTTGAAAACATTGTGCATGTACGCTTGAGCCACTTGAAATGCTGTGAAGGGGTGGGATAAGACGATGAAATGGGCGTACCGCGAGAACTTGTCAACCACTACCATGATACTATTGAAACTCGCAGATCTCAATAGCCCTTTGATGAAGTCCATAGTTACAACTTGCCAAGCATGATCTGATACTAGAAGGGGTTGGAGAAGCCCCGGGTAGCAAACATGTTCAGCCTTAGCCTGTTTGCATATAGCACACGCAGCTACATAATCTCACACCTCCTTTTTCATTCTGGGCCACACAAATAGCTTGTGAATGCGACTGTACGATACTTGGAATCCCGAATGATCCCCAATAGCACTGGAGTGCAGGGAACTGATAATGCTTTGCTGTAGACCTAGATTACATCCTACCCAAATCCTTCCTTGAAATCTCAGTATTCCATCTCACAGCAGGAACTTGCATTGATCTCCCTTCTCCATACTTAATTTAGTGAGTAGCTTGCATGTCTTTGGATCCTTCTTGTACCCCTCGGCTACCTCTTTCAGCCAGGAAGGAAACAGGTCAAGATTGCAGCCAGGTCTCCTGGACCATCGATAGCCTTTCTTGATGGTGCATCCATCGTCCGGTTTTTAGTCCACTTCTGTAAAATACTCGGTACTAAAGGCCAAGGAGTTTAGTCATCGCCTTTTGCTACCAAGATGTGGTTAGACGCTGATCACCCAAATGTATCAAGCTCCTCTGATTAGTCCGAATGGTAAATTCGGCAAGTTGTAAGTAAGTCCTCCATTGCTCAACAACTAGGATGATAGTAAGACTTCCCTTCTCATAAGTTGATAATCCTTTTGTACGCGGACTGAACGCTTTTCTAAGGTAAACAATAGGATGGCCCCCTTGCATGAGGACTTCACCAATTCCTTTGTCAGAAGCGTCTGTTCAATCTCAAAGGGCTTGCTAAAATTTAGAAGAGCTAGAACTAGGGATGAGATCAGGGCCTTATTTAATGCTTGAAACGCCTCTTCCTTCTCCAATGTCCCCTAGAACACTACATTCTTCTTCAATAGCTCTGTCAAGGGCCAACTGATAATTCCCCAGTTGCATACAAATTTGTGATAATATCCCGCCAAGCCCAAAAATCCTTAGACTTCTTTGGCATTCTTTAGCGTGGGCCATGACTTAACTACCTCAATATTTTTGCTATCCGTAGCGACACCAACCTTACTGATAATATGACCCTGATAGGTGAGCCTAGGCTGAGCAAAAGAGCACTTGGTTCTTTTGACCTTCAATTGATGTCGGGTGAGAATTTCAAATACTTGTTGCAGCTTCTCAACATGCTCCTCCAAGGTCCAATTATACACAGGAATATCATCTATGAAGACAAGAACCCCCCTTCATAGCACAGTGGCCAAGATGGTATTCATCAACCCTTGAAAGATGGCTGGCGCACTTGTTAAGCCATATGACACGAATTTGAACTCAAAATGCCCATGGTGCGTGTTGAATGTTGTCTTGTGTTCATCCTCGGGTTGCATTCAGATTTGGTGGTAACTGACGCGCAAGTCCAGACTTGTGAACCACCTAGAACCTGCCAATTCATCGAGGAGCTCATCGATGACAGACAGTGGGTACCGATTCTTGATAGTAATTGCATTTAGGTGCCGATAATCTATGCAGAACCTCCAAGTCTTGTCTTTCTTTGGCACAAGCAGGACGGGTGATGCAAAGGGGCTGGTACTCGGCTGAATAACCCCTTGAGACAGCATTTTTTGACTTTTTCTCAATCTCATCCTTCTGTGTTGGGTTATATTGGTAAGGGCACAAGTTGATTGGCTATGCTCCTGGTAGCAAAGGGATTGCATGGTTAAAGGCCCTCCTTGGCGGAAGCCCCTACAGCTCTTCAAACAAATTCTCATATTTCGCAAGAAGAGACACAATTGCTGCAGGTAACTACTCCTCCTGCTCCTCTATCTCCCGTTGATTATTCCCTTCCAAAAGATGTAGTTCACTGCTTGGGCGGGACTGAATCAATAGTAGCAACTCTGTTGGTGCTCCTAGCCTAATTCCTTGCAGCCTCACTCTTTTACTACCTTGCCAAAATGCCATTTGCTTCTTGTGCCAATGCACAACCATTGGGTTGTGCAGCTCCAACCAATCCATGCCAATAATGATCTCATAACACCCGAGGGGTAGCACCTTGAGGTTGGTATGGAAGATATTTTCCTGCACCTCCCATTTACATTGCAAATATTCCTGAGAGCAGTTGAGCACCCCTCCATTCACGATGCGCACTTGAACCTGCTTCAATGGCCTATGTGCACACATCAGTTGACTCGCAAAAGCCTCGCTCACAAAGCTATGAGAGCTGCCCGAGTCCACCAATATCAATGTCTCACGTCCTTGCACCACCCCTTTCAACCTAATCATGTGTGGAGCCTCTCCACCATTAACCACCTCTTTGGAGATTGCCATCAAATCACTCCCTACTACTCATTCCCCATCTTCAAACTAGTTAGTTAAGCTCTCCCAGTCTTGCAGCAACTCCAAGAGCTCCTTTACCACATGTAATTGAACCATCGGGCTGCACTTGTGCTCCTGACTCCAATGTTCTCTGCATGTATGGCATAACTCGTAGGCACGACGGTATGCCCGCAGAGCAACCAGTCTATCAGAACTTGGAGAAGGCCTCACCGCTGCTTCAGCACTCCGTTGCTCCTCTGCACGAGCCCCCGCCGTTGGCATCTCCTTGCCAGGCGGCAGTGGTAGTGGCAGCGCTGCCCTTAGTAATGCCCGGGCACCAGAAGTAGACTCCGATCAGCGAGCATCTCTTCTTATCGCCTCCAACACATCCTCCTGCAAACACACCAAGGAGGCGGTAGTATCCAAATCGGGAGGGCGGTGCAAAATGACCACAAAGCGCACGTCACTCCTTAGACCATCAATAAATTGAGTAACAAAAAACATGGGGTCCCAAGAATGATGAGCTAGTAATTGATGCACAATCTCATTAAAATTCTCTGCATACTCGGTGACTGAGCTAGTATGATGAAGGCGGTTTAATTGTCTAACTTGCTACTGGAATTCTTCCCTACCGAAGTGAGCACAAACATCGGCAGCAAAGGACTCCCAAGAATGATGTTGTAGGTGTGCACTACAAGATTGTAACCAGAACATGGCACTACCAGTGAAAGTACATAGTGGCTAAGCTAACCCTCAATTCGGGATGGACATCACAAACCCTAAAATAGTTCTCACATTTTAACTGCCAGGCTCTAGGACCCTCACCATCAAACTGAGGAAACTCTATTTTTGGAGAATTGTTGTGATGACCTGGGGTCCTAATTGTAAACTCAGAATGCTTAAAACGAGAGTGCAAAGGATTTTGTAGATGATGCTTACCATTGTCTGGAGGCGACAGGGAAGAGGTCTCCCGGTGGCCATTAGGTCCTTGATTGCCCTTTCTGGGTCAAGCCCCAAGCGCCTCCTCAGCCTGTGGCCGAATCGATCCGAAGGATGTCGACGTCGGTGCTTCCAGCTTGGGTAGGATGCTGGGCAGATTCCTTGGGCGCCCAATGAGCACGGGGTTGTGAGTGATCTATTGGATCTGATTGCGCAACTCACCAACCTTGAATCATAGCTCTTCGGTTGCCTTCTCCACCTCCGGCTTCCACTGCTGCAGCTCTAACACCGCCGGCTTGATTTCTTCCACGGACCGTAGATCACTCCCCCTTGTGCTTGCAACTCTTTGATCGATCCCCTTGAGCGGCTATTGCCTCACTCTGAGCCTTGGTCAACTCCCCGTGAGCGGCAATTGCCTCGCTCTGGGCCTTGATCGCCTTGACATGCTCGGCAATTTGATCCATCTCCTCCGCCTGATGAGCTCGGTGATTTGATCCATCTCCTCTACCCGAGTTTGAGCTCTTGTGCGGAACTTCAACGGATCCAGGTCTTTGAACTCGCTCTGATACCAAATGTTACATTCCCCTCCCAAATTTCAAGTGGCTATTACAAGTTTGCTAGTACAGAGGAAATCTCAGATGGAAGAAGGATAGGATTGGGAAGAATAGGAAGAACATGAGAAAGGAAAAGTTCAGAAGCCAATAAGTTATTACAAGTCGATGCCCACTTTCTTTTGCGCTCCCCTGCCCTAAGTTCCAGGTTCGCCTGCCTTGGACTGGCTAGTAGCCTCGCGTCACTGCTGGATTGGCTGGACCAAGCCCATTTACGAAACCCATTCCTCGCTCGGCCATTTCCTGCTGGGTTGCCTCGCTCGCTTGCCGCTCAGTCCGACAGCAGTTTGGTTTGCCAGACCGTGAGCAGTATCAGAAGCTGTGACACATGACCGCAGCGCCGCACGAAGGCCACGCTGACCGCCGTCGAGAGCACCCACACGCCCAGCTTGAGCCGCCGCCTTTCCCGAGCGCCCTGATCGGACGAAGGCTCCAGCGCCAGCTGCTCATACCTTCTGAGGCACCAGAAAAGGAGCACAAGCGCCACGTACGGGATGAACATGAAGGCCAGGTTCGACAGCGCCCGCCGCGCCCAGTACGCCACGTGCCCGGAGACGAGCGTCACACCGAGCATCAGGACGACCTGGACTGGACAGCCGCGGCGGCCCAGCCACCGTGGCCTGATCGCTCGCATGCAGTGGCGTTGGACGCGGCATTGCCCTTGGCTGGAGTGCTGTCGATCAGCACGCTGGGGCGGATCCAGGACAAAATCTGAGAGGGGTCACAACAATACACATAGTATGTTGAATTGTTCTCATTCATAATTTTAGCATGAGTGAGAGCCTTTTAGTTGGGCTGAGTGGGGGCACTAACATTAAATCTTGGGCTATATACCTGGGTTCCTGCGAATTGAGTGGCGGCCTGGGCCCTCACTCCCCTCTCTTTGGATCCGCCCCTGTCAGCACGCACAACTCCATGAGGAAATCGAGGAAGCAGCAAGAGCTTAGTAGGTGAGGTGACTAGTGACCAGTGAGCGAGCTAGCTACTCACTACTATAAAAGAGGCTAAACTGAACGCTTATATCATAGACGGTTCCTAGGAACCGTCTGTGCTGCAACTATCGCAGATGGTGCATACGAATAACCATCTGCGGTATTTTCACATACGGTTTTTAATACAAACCGTCTGTAATAGCTTCATTATCACAGATGATTTTTAGTACAAACCGTCTGTGAAGTATCACAGACGGTTCTTATTAAAAACCATTTGTAATAATGATGTTATCACAAATAGTTTGTATTAAAAATCGTCTGTGATATATTTTCCGCCTTGCTTTCCCCTAAAATTTCATAATTTCCCGCCTGAGTCCGAATAGGATTCAATTTTGAGACACTTTCAGTAAAACGGGCATAACTTTTGCATACGGTGTCCGTTTTCGACGTTCTTGTACTCGTTCAAAAGCTAACGACGAGCCCAATCCAAAAAAATTGCTAGCTTGTTCTAGTCTCCCTCTAAGACCCTCAAAATCGGCCATCTTTAGCCCCAAATTTGCATTGCAAGTTTTTGGTTTCTGTTTTTGCCAAAATTTTCAATCTTCCCTTTGGAATTTGGATTTTGCCTCAACTGTAAAGTTGTAGATCTCGTCGAAACCTTTCAAATGAGTATATATAAGCCATATAAAACTTTGTTATTTTATCTTTTCAGACTAGGTATATATATTATACCGTTATATTGTGTTTATGATATTATAGATGGTTGTTGTTATGAACCGTCTGTGATGTCTCTATCATAGACAGTTTGTAATATGAACCATTTGTGATGTCTCGCCACATCACCGATCTGCAGCATATCCCCCAGGATCCTGATCTCACTCGTCCATTCTCTCCACATTGAATGGCAGGCATTGTTCTCCTCCCCACCTCGCCCCTTATTAACCCCCTCTCCTACTCGAAGAACAATACCACCAGCACTACTCCAACTCATTTGTGCGCGGCAAGGGTAGGAAGGGTTCGGCAAGAGCAAGATGGAAAGGAAGAAGGCTGGCATGGAAAGGAAGAAGGCAATGGCAATGGCAAGATGGAAATGAAGAAGGCCGGCATAGAAAGGAAGAAGGCAATGGCAATGGCAAGATGGAAAGGAAGAAGGTCGGCATAGAAGCTAAAAATGGCGTTCGTTGCCCTTTTGTTTCTGCTACTTGAAAATTTTTCCGCACCACTTGTTTTAGATTGTAGTTTAATGTAGTGTAAGCATTTTTCTGAATTTGTAGCCATGAAGTTTATCTTTATAAAATTGTAAGTGTCCTCTTATGTATGCAGTGTTATGGGTAACCTACTCGATATGGGTAACCAACCTGATTTGCGAAATGGATGTTTTATGTTTGTGAAATGAATTGAGATGTGAATTGGATGTATACATATACATGTTGATCTGCTTGTTTCAAAGAGCATGGCTAGCATTTCCTGAGTCTAGCCAATAAACAGAAATAGATTTAGGGGTAGAAGAGAATAGCACAGACGGTTTTTAACTAAAAATCGCCTGTGTGTGATAATCACAGACGGTTTTTAACTAAAAATCATCTGTGCTAGTTGATAATCACAGACAATTTTTAGTTAAAAACCATATGTGGTATTTAGATATCACAAACGGTTTTTAATTAAAAACCGTCTGTGATTATCAACTAGCACAGACGGTTTTTAGTTAAAAACCGTCTGTGATATTTACATCACAGACGGTTCGAAAGCCGTCTGTGATGACCTCGTATCATTACTGATCTATAAATTCAAACGGCTCACAAAACCGTCTATGATGATGTTTTGAACCGTCTTAACTAAAAACTGTCTGTGATATTTACACCACAGACGGTTTGAAAGCCGTCTGTGATGACCTCGTATAATTACTGACTTATAAATTCAGATAGCTCATAAAACCATCTGTGATGATGTTTCTGAACTGTGTATAATATGGTTTTGTGTAGTAGTAATTTAACGAGTTCTCGCAGCCAGTGACCAGTGATCATGGAAACTCCCAGAGAGGGAAATGCGTAATAATTGTTCTTCAAAGAAAGAAAGTACATGGAAACTTCCATGGGGCAGGAAAACGCGTCATTTTTTTTATTTTTGTAGCTATTTTTGCGAGGAGGAAGGCGCGTCGCTTTGTAGACTCTGGACGGCATGGTCCTTGCTCTTTGCATTCAACACCGCACGAACGGTGTTTTGGTTCATGGGTGGAATCATCGTATTCTGAACAATACTTTGTCTCTTTGTTTGGTTTGGTGGTTGAAATTATTCTATTTCAGACAAGATGGTTTTTACCTAAATGATTTGGTGAAGAATATAGCCTGTTCTTTTCCTTCGAAGCTGACGACTTTTGACTTTTGCTACAATATCTAACTTTCAAACGGAGTATTTTCTCAAGACGGGGTCTACAAGTTAAACGATGTACACGTTAAAAGCCCAACATCTGTACCATCTAAAATCGCAAGTGAGTATCTCTCTTGCCGTAATCTGTACCGTAAACAGCTAAAATTCAAAAATTTCAACCAAAAGCCATAAGCCACAGCCGTTGCCAAACAGACCCTATTTCGTCTAGATGTTATATGGTGTTGTTTGATCAAGTCGAGCGTACCACGCCATTCTAGACAGATCATCTATTCCAATCACGAACCAAACATTCCCTAAAAAAATTATCGCACAAGCGCGTTCATACATCCAAAGAAGGGGTCAAGAGTGCCGTTTTTTCTCTCTATAAAGCTGACTGTAGGTAGCTTCCCTTGGAAAAAAGCACGTCTGCGGTTAGGTTGGGCCATGCAGCACCAACCTGGAAATTTTTTTAAAAAAATGGAATTGCTCGAAAGCCAGAACATCCAACTTTAAAATCGGTTATTTCATCGTCCTAAACTTCCAAGTCTAGTTTACTTAACCCATATGATAGTTTCACAGAGTGGTATTACCAGTGTGGCATAAGACCAAGTGGTTTTGTCACACGGGCTGTCGGGCTGAGTGGTATTGCCCTACTTCATCAAAACCCATGAAACCCTAAATATTCAAAACAGCATTTTTTCCCCCTACAATCTGCGCAGTGGAGATCAAGACCTCACCTTGGCCTTGCCGTACAACACGATCTTTCGCAACTACACGCAATCAATCGAACATCGTCTCCATGGCCACCACAAGAAAGAATAGCGAGAAGCAGTTGAGGAGGAAGATGGAGGCGGTCAAGGTTCACTTCGCACCATTTATTTGGTCCAACTTCGCCAGCTACTCGGTCCATGCTGCAAAATTGCCCAATCGTGATGTTTCTACGCTGAGAAATTTGCGTATGACCGTTATGTTCTCAGAAACTCTACACAAGATTCAACTAAACAATTTTGTCATTTCGGTCAATTTCTAAACTTTGGATTATTGAATATGCCTCAAGATTTATGTACCACCCTTTCTTCCATGAGCCCTCGAGCACTGTCACCTCAAGTGAAGTTGGATCAGACTTTTGCTCGCCAGCGCCTTCGGTGAAGTTGGCTTTGGCTCGCCGCCACCCTCCGCTGGACGCTCCTCCTTTTTCCTCGGTGCATTAATCTTTTGAGGTGTCAAAAGTGCTTAGAGCAAGTACAATAATGGTCTTATAGCCAAGCTAGTCAGCATTTTTGCTGATGTGGAGGAGAGAAGAGAGGAGAGAGACGAGAGTTTGGCTCTCATGCAAGCAACAAGCTGGGCACGGGAGCCTATGCAGTGGTGGGTCAAAATAATAAATGTATGTGAGGAGGAATAGGAAAGAGAATGTGAGACATGGTACCACATAATAATAAAAAAACCTTTTGTAGATAAATAGAAGACAAATTATTGTATAACTTGGCTCTTATAACTTGACTTATAGCCAAATACTTGACTCTATTGTTGGACTTGCTCTTAAGGCAATGATCGTGTTTTTCGATGCTAAAGGAGGCAGAGTAGGCCTTGGCCTGAGCACGAACCGATGTCGGGCCCGCCCTGCATCGAGCTTGAAGAAATCAGGCCAAGCCAGGCTAGTCTGCCATGAATATAGGTATAAGGTGGAGGCACCAGTAAATGTGAGGAGGTGCCAGAGGAGACGGCGAGCCTGTTTTTTTAGTTTCAGTTTATGGATTTTGGTTATTTTATGAATTTTGGGTTTTTTTATGAGAGAGAGTACGGAGTAACAAAAATTTGCATATAATTTTAGCTGATATAAATAAAATCATAACAGTGTGTACTACAATAAAATTGTAGATATCACCTTGAAAATACAAAGCTAGTTACCATAGAAAAAACAAAAAGTAACGTTTAGAAACTGAAAAAAAGATGCCCAGCGATGGATATGAAAGTAGTAGGCCTTCGCCACAATTGGGTTGGAGGGCCGAAGGTAGGACAGTACAAGAGTGGCAATAGTCAGTGGTGAAGTTAGAACAAAAATAGAGGGTGTACGTTTGAGATCAAAGCTAGCATGAGAAAAGTGTACTAAAGATACATCTAAGTCCTGTGCAATTTAAATTCATATATAAATAACAAAACAAAGTGAAAATACGAAATACAATAAGTATAACGCCTCTCTAATGGACAGTGAGTACTGAATAGCCATAAATATGTATCACCATATACTGCCAGTGCTAGGGGGTCCCACAGGTCATCCAGTAAGGATACTCCCAATGGGTCTAAATCAGTAGTGTCTATGTCATAATTAACCTACCAAGTAGGATTTCTGCTAAGGTGAAGAGACAATTAAACAAGAGAGACAGAGAGGGAAGCAGTATCTTATGCAAAACACTACCTGAGCACAAAATCCAACACAATTCGTGGCCCCGTAGTGCTATCCGGTCCACTCCACGGTGCGCTTGGCGGTGGTGTTCACCGACTACGCCGCCCTTGCACTCACTGACGTGCCAACTACGTAATGTTGCCCACGTGCTCATCGCCGCACCACCCGTGCTGACCACACACTCGCCGCTGTGCTGCCCGTGTGCTTGACGACACGCTTACTGTGTCGCCCGTGCCGACCATGCTCTCGCCGCCATGTTGCCCATGTTGCCACGCCACGCTACCTGCGCCGACTGTGCGCTTGTCGGCACGCTGTGCTGCCCATACCTGCCGTTGTGTTCACCGCCGCGTGCTTGCTGAGGGATGAGGTGGGGGCCACTAGAGGGGAGGGGCCACCAAATCTGGCCACCGAAGGGAAGGGGAACGTTGGATCCGACCGTTGAAGGGGAGGGGAACGCCGAATCTAGTCACAAAGGGGAGGGGAATGTCGGATCTGATCGCCAGAGGGGAGGAGAGGGGACGTCGAATCCAACCACTAAAGGGAAGGGAGCTGCCATGGTTGAGGGAGGAGGTGGGTGGCCGAGGGAGGCGTGGCCACCAAAGAGGAGGGGAACAGAGGGGGAGGCATGTGGGAGGAGGAGACTGAGAGAGATGGATAGGTGGATTGAGGGACTAATTTATTGTTTGCGTCCACTAGTGGAAACTATACACTGAGATTGTGGCGTCTATTATAGTGTCTATATGATGTGGATGTTTATAGATATTGTTAGAGCATCTCCAACAGCTCCTCAAATCAACTTGCTATCCTTATAAATTTGGCAAAACCACAAAAATCCCCCTCCAACAGTTCCTCAAATCAACTTGCTATCTTTGGCAAGTTGCCATCCACCGGCCTCACACGCGCATATTTCTGCGCGCGGTGTGGACTTGCCATCGCGAAATTTCTCCGCCGTCGCCCGCTGTCCCGCGCGATCGCCTCCTCTCCCGCGCTCGTGAAAGGCTTCGCGCGTTTCTTGCCCCCGTCCCCGCGCGAAAGACCGACGTCTCCTCTCCCGCGCTTCATCTTCGTCCGCGCGTGAGGAACTGGTCGCGCCGCCGCCGTTTTGTCTTCGACGTGAAGCCGCCAGGCCGTCCATCAGGTACGGTGTTTCTTCCTTTTCTCATCTCATTCTTCATGCCCAGATAGTGTACTCGCCGTCTGCTAGGGCTAGGTCGCCGCTCTGTTGGTCTTCATGCCGAGCTAGGGTAGTCGCTAGGGTTTAGGGTTCTTGTTGCTCATGGATTCTTGTCGGTATGGGTTCTTGGTAGTCGCTAGGGTTTAGGATTCTTGTTGCTCATGCATTGTTGTCGATCTTCATGCCCAGCTATGCCGCCGCTGATCTGTTATTTTCTTCATGATGGATTCTTGACGCAATTATGATGGACGGATAGCTAGGGTTCTTGATCTGATCTTCTCATTTGTACTTTTTGTAAATTTTTTTTGTAGACTGATTATGATGGAAGGAGAAGATGGAAATTTCTTGTCGGACATTCTTCTCAATGGAGAAGACGCTCATGTTGCTGGTTTGGACGAGATGAACATTCCAAACACTCAAGACAGTCAGATTAGTGTTGACGAAGTGCAGGCAAGCCGCAGTACAAAGGGAACAAGGAGGTCCAAAAATTTTCATTGGAAGGAGGACGAAGTTGTTTGCTCGGGCTGGTTGACTGTTAGCAAGGATCCCATAAACGGGGCTAATCAATCGCGTACCACATTTTGGGGAAGAGTTCATGCTTACTATGAGGAACACAATGAAACTGCAGTTCCTCGTACAGAGAGTTCCATTATGCATAGGTGGCTGACAATTCAGTTGCAAGTGAACAAGTTCTGTTCATGCTATGAGGCCATTCTACGTAGGAATCAAAGTGGCACAACTATCCAAGATAATGTATGAAATATGTGATGAATGTTTTA
Organism: Dendrocalamus sinicus; assembly: GCA_036346575.1. Taxonomy (NCBI): domain Eukaryota; kingdom Viridiplantae; phylum Streptophyta; class Magnoliopsida; order Poales; family Poaceae; genus Dendrocalamus; species Dendrocalamus sinicus. Next base: position 5,736,097 of record CM070654.1, on the reverse strand, counting down.
CTTGAACTTTTTTATTTGAAAATGTATATACATTGACAATATCTCTGTACAGCTTAACGCAGCAAAAAAGATGTACACGGACTTAGACAAGGACAACAAAACTTTTGTTCTTGATCATTGCTGGAACATACTGAAGGGGGAAGACAAGTGGAAAGCCAAGATGGCAGAACTTGCCGAGCTGGAGAAACTAGCAGCAAGCAAGAAGAAACAGAAGGCCGCAAAGGTGTCCAGGCCAAGGGATGAAGGAGCCACTAATAATGATCAAGTCATAGCTGCTGATGCTGAAGAAACCGAACCAAGGAAGAGGCCAGATGGGATAAAGAAAGTAAAAGAAAATCATAGGCGAGGAGGTGGTGAGGCTTGCATGGAAGCTTTGGACAAGATGTGGTCAAAGAAGGAGGCATTCGACAAGGTAAAGGAGAAGGCCAAAGAGGAGAGGTTCATGGCTACACTACAGATGGAAAAGGCAGCACTAGAGCTAGAGAAGAAGCGGGTGGAAAATGAAGCAAAAAAAGCTGAAGCCGACTTGATGAAAGAAGAAAAAGAAATTATGTTTGCGGACATGACCTCCCTCAACCCGACGCAGCGTTCTTGGATTGAGATTATGTAGAAGAAGATTCTCGCGAGGCATGCTGAAAATTAAGTTTAGTTCTTGTCATATGAGTTATTGAATTATGAAGCGTTTACTTTGATCAGCACAACTTTTATTTTTAATTCACCAGAACCTTTCCCGGTTGTTTGTTTCATCAAAACCATTCTGAATTGGACGTGCTCGTTGGTTGGTTCCACAGGTGTTCGATGAGGTCTTCTTTCAACTGCACATGTGTTTCCTTGTCTCTAATCCTTCTGTGCGCCTCAATAAATTCATCAAGTGTACGATGAGCCTGGCCATGATCGGGTTCGACATTGTCACCACCGTACTCGAAACGCTCGTTAGGATCGACCACGAATCCTTCATCTTCCAGAATCATGTTGTGCATGATCACACAAGCCCTCATGATCATTGACAATGTCTCTACGTCCCAAATGCGAGCTGGTCCACGAACAATGGCAAACCTAGATTGAAGAACCCCAAAAGCTCTCTCCACCATCTTCCTCGCTGCTTCTTGCGCTTTGGCAAAATATTGCCTCTTGTTCCCCATAGGAAGAGTGATCGTCTTGACCAAAGTAGCCCATGAGGGGTATATACCATCTGCAAGATAGTATCCCATTGTGTAACCATGGCCATTAACAGAATAGTTCACTTCAGGAGCTCTACCTTCCGCCAAGTTATCAAACAAAGGAGACCTATGAAGAACGTTGATGTCATTATGAGACCCAGGCATTCCAAAGAAGGCATGCCATATCCAAAGATCATTCGAAGCAACAGCCTCCAAAATGATAGTGGGCTTGTCCACATGCCCCTTGTACTGACCTTGTTTTTCATATGGACAGTTCTTCCACGCCCAATGCATACAATCGATCAACCCTAACATTCCTGGAAAGCCTTTTTGCTCACCGATTGCAAGTAGGCGTGCTATGTCCGCCTCATTGGGATATCTGAGGTATTCTTCTCCAAAAATTTCATCCACTGCAGCAACAAACCTACGTAGGCTCTCAAGTGCAGTACTTTCGCCAATGCGAACGTACTCATCTGTCGCATCAGCTGGAACCCCATATGTGAGCATACGCATTGCGGTAGTGATTTTTTGGAAGCAACTCAATCCAAGTACATTGGCCGCATTCCTTTTCTGCACAAAGTAATCATCATGTGCTTCAACAGCATTCATTATGCGTATGAAAAGCTCCCTAGACATCCTGTACCTAAAGAAAACAAAACAATAGTTTAACAACTAGAATTATATATATGAACATACAACAAATCAATTCGAAACGAAAGAACAACAACCTTCGACGGAATATTTCAGGGCCGTATGTTGGACTCTCCGCCAAATAATCTTGAAACATCCTGTCGTGTCCGCCTTCTCTATCACGGTAAATAACTCTATGACCTGGGATGGAGCCACCGTGTTTTTTTTGACATTGGAAAAGGTTTCGACAATTTCAGCAGCCGATAAAATCAAAGAGTCATCATCATCGGATGATGAATCATCCAATTGGCTTCGAAGACGGGATCTCTTCCTAGGCATGTTTCCTGAACGACAAGGGTTGTGGAATGAACAATGGCATGTACAATAGCTGAAACCGCCTGAACTGAAGACCGATGGGAGGAGACCGATGGGATGAGATACTGAAATGATTGATGGGAGGAGGAGATGCCCGCCTTGGTGCAGCTTGTCACCGGCTTCACTTGTTGTAGATGATGGCCGGGCGGAGCAGATGAACGTCGAGGAGGAGCGTCGCGGCAACAGCCTGGAGAGAGCGTCGCGGAGGAAAAGTCGCGACGGCGGCGTCCTTCACGCACGCGAGCAGGAGGACCGTCGCGGCGCGAGGAGAAGAAACGCACGCGAGTTGGATTTGGTACTACGTGGGCCTACTTTTTTGATTTTACCAAGTTGGAATGGCAAACTATTGGAGAGAGTTCTTTTTTTCACTTGCCAAATAAATTAGCAACTTGCCAAAACACAAGATTTGGCAAGTGAATTTTACCAAACTCTTGGAGATGCTCTTATGTGGTGTCTACCGTGGGGAGTGCCCTAAGAGTCGGTGTTCAAGCCTCGACTAGCCCCGACGGTAGCTACACCCTTAGCAATAGTGTCACGCCTACACGCCGCAAGTACGGATCAAAATCAAACCAACACAGAGAAATAGGGGGAGATGGTAGGGACACATGGGATTTGATCCAATGGCCCAAAATTTTCTTTTAGTTGAGTCATGTATTAACAATCCCTTATTTTTTTTGCATTTTCCTAAAATATTATTCATAGGTCCAATATATCAAACGAATACTTAATTCATCCCATGAGTGCCGCAGTACCATTATGTGACCAGTTTACCCTTCATCCTTCTTGCTCCTATCTTCCTCCCATCCGATTGGCAAACACATCAAAGCAACCTTCGTATTATAGCAGCGGCCACCACACCCTCTCATATGGGTTGCTTTCCCCACCGCACAAATTTCTCTGCGCTGTCTACCGCAGCACCTGCCTTTGACAAAAGCTTGCAACCACTCTGTCGTTCAACAGAACCGAACTCATTCCGAGGTCTCACTGGAGAAGATGTGGAGGATGAGAGGTAAATTTGTCAAAAAAAAAGAGAAGAAAATTAAGTTGATGACATTGCAAAGAGGTGAAATCAGAGAAATACCATCTCAATAAGCACATACTGGCCAATGCCACTCCCAAGGCTCGAAATTATGTAAAATGCCATTAATGTCATCTTTTTCATCTGTGAGATCCATAGGTCTGCCTCATTGGTTTTCAACCAGCACATACCTACACCGGTAAGAATGACCGAAGAAATCAAGCATGAACAAAAGAGAAGAAATCAAGCACGAACAAAAGAACTCACGAACACAAAGAATAATATTTGTGCTGTCGCACAACTAGCATATTTTTGTAGTTTTCTACTTGTTAACTCATACATATTGGAGTACAATACCCCTGCTTATATAGTGCTAATAGCCAAACGAAATAAACTAGGACTAGGCAAGCTTGCAGACTCGGACGCAAAGATAGACTCAAGATTAAATGTAAAAATTTTCCTCTAATTTTGAGTCAACATACTCCTAGTTTAGTCTCAACGCATGATCCGAACTAATAGCTACGCCTCCATATGAAGTGATCTACATGCAACCTAAACACACATAGTTGCATACAGGAACTCAATTCAACTGGTACATGTCCATCTATATGCAAATACTCTAGCTTGACTAACATTCAAAACACAAAGATGACAACCCCTTAATCTTAACTTATCTCTGACTTATTGAGGTAGTCAGTCTCAACTATGATTTACTCAACTCTTACTCGACATAGGACGGCAAACACATCTTCTCAACATCTTGGACTCAACTCTACTTACTCTGCTGAGGACAACGAACACATCTTCTCAACATTCTAGACTCAACCCTACTTACTAGACTCAGCATCATAGCAGTGTCGGTTCGTCTTCAGCATCTACCATAATTAAATACACCTCCACTTTCTCCTTCCTTGGCATATGGCATTTGGAAGAAAAGTGCCCATAGTCCTGACAATTGTAGCAGCAAACTTTCGCCTTGTTGAACTTGCGGTTCTTTTCCAGAGTTGTTGGTGCCCTCTTTGTTCTTGGTCCTAGACTCTCACTCAACACGGGTGAGCAACACATGTTCCTCCCTATTATTGCCATATCCTCCTAGGCGCTCCTCGTGCACTTTTATCCGCCCAATGACCTCTTCCATTGTCATGGTCTTGAGATCACAAAATTGTTTAATAGTTGAAGCAATCTCAAGAAACTTATGGGAGATGGCATGGAAGAATTTCTTGATGGCGTACGTCTCCTCGATCTTCTCACCGAGTGCACGAATCTTTTTAATGATGGTCGTCAACTAGACTGTGAAATCATCAACTGATTCCAACTCCTTCATGCGCAGCACCTCAAACTTTGACTTAAGATTTTGCACCTTAGTGGTCACGTGTTTAGCTCCCATATGCATGGTCTTCAATGCCTCCCATGTCTCATTGGTTGTCTCCTTCTCGGCCAATAGGAAAAGGGTATCCCCCGGTATCCCTTGGTAGATGGCGGCCAATTCAATCTGGTCCTTACATATGTCAATGACACCGGCATTAACGACATCCTACATGCATTGTGCCTTCATGTACACCTTCATCTATGTAGCCTACACAACATAGTTGCTCTTCATGAGCATCGGATATTGTAGCCAAACGGAACCCTCCTTCACCCCGCTTGGTTCTCCACCCTTTGTCATGGATCTAATACCAATTTTTGGCTTTCAAATAGGATTAGCACATACATATGCCAGTAAGAATGACAGAAGAAATCAAGCACGAACAAAAAACTCACAAACACAAAGAACAACATTTGTGGAGTAGCACAACTACCACCTTTGGCAGTTTTCTTACTAACTCATACATATTAGAGTGCAATACTCTTGCTTATATAGTACCAACACCTTGCCAATCAAAATAAACTAGGACTCGACAAGCTTGCAGACTCAGACACGGCAAGCTTGCAAACTTGAACATGGAGACAAACTTGAGAATAACTCTAACATGCTTGAGGTGAGAGAAAAATTTAGAAATGGCAAGTTGCCCCTGACTTCTTGCCGATCCCCTTCTCTTCTCCAAATCCAACAAACAGCAAGGCATCAACGTGATCTGCAGTGAGCCCTACCATCACCCACCGACGTCCACATCCTAGTCTAGATGTTCTTTCTTGGAGGCAAGGATCGCCTCGGGTGAGCTGTGATGTACAGAGCACACCCAAATGATGAGGTGCTCCATCGTAGGATGTGCGGGGCTTGGCCAACTAGGAAGTAGAGGAGGCAGGTGCATGAACCAGCAAGGAGGCATGGCATGATGCTTGCACCCATGTGTGGTGGCATGGCTTGTTGGCCTAACAAGGCATGTAGAGGGCATTCGGGTGTAGGGTGGCACCGTGGTAGACCTAGGAGCTGAGTTGAGCAGGGTGGGGGTGGAGCCCAATGGCTGGCGAGCCAGCGACGACCAGCATGGAGAAGAGAGTGAGTATATGTAACATACCACTTTTCTTCAAAAAATAAACATGTATGATGTTTCATGAATTTCTAAAATTTTTTGCACATTTTAAAATTTTTTCCAAAGCCTTATTGAAGTTTGATATTTTTAAAATAATTTCCTTAGCCCAAAAAGGTGAATTCAAAATTTCTAAAAATCTATTGGGTGCTAAGAAATTTTTCCTAAAATTGTCATGTGTAAATTCCTCTTGAAATTCAAACTCAATTTGGAAATCAAAAATTAAGTTTAAACCTTAATATTTTCCCTCCCTACCATCGGGCCAAAATCCACTTGCCGGCCCAGCACATATTCCTTCCCTTTCCCCCGCCATGGCCTTGCTGAGCTGGCCCAACCCCGTGAGCTCGCTCGCTCAGCTCAGCCTCGTGCCCTCTCTCTTACGTTGCTGACAACTGGGCCCCACAGTCCCACTTATTAGCCTGTACTATGCTTCTTCCTCCCCTCCTCTCTCGCACAGCCCTGAGTTGATCCACTAGAGTGTGTTTGCATGCAAGTAGCGCATTGAAGCCCTCTGCGGCTCAAGCCTTGCACACCGCGGCCTCATCTCATCACTGTAACCTTGTCCCATCGCTAGCTCACTTCTCACGCTCTCTCACCTAGTGCCCAAAGCCCTTCATGGCACCCATGCTTTCTCTCCCTCCTCGCCCCTATTTAAGCCGACCCTTGTACGTCAAAACCTTCATGCTTTAAGTCGACTCTTGCACGTCAAAACCTTCGTGCTCACTCGCACGGTGTTTCCCCCGAGCTTACACACCCCATCATAGAGAGGAAGTATTTCCCATCTTTCCCAAGTCCAGTTATGAGCTCTGCCACCTGATTCCTCGCCATCCGGTGAGTCTCCAACGATGCCATCAGGCGTTTTGAGATTGTCTCATTCCCCTCTACCTTGTGCTCATCTTTCCTTACCCATTTGCCCTCAAGAAGCCCGAAACCGACTTCCTCACCGCTGACCTCACCACCCATTCTCTTCACTTGGGTGAGCTCCAGCTGTTGCCATCATATCATTTTTGCTCGTCTTGACTCCCTTATGCTAATGTGTCCCTTTAATTACCTTGCCATGCCCCAGAGCTGTCGGGACAAATTTATCTTCCCTGATGCCAACCAAGCTCCTCACCATTATCGTTCTCACATCTTTCCTGAGATCTCGATAAACGCTTCCAACCCCTTTGCAATTCAATTTAAAGCCAAACTTGTAGGCTAACCATTGGACCCTAAAACCAGCCGTAACACCCCCGGCCTCGATCACCCTTCCTCGCTGCCACCGGCCACCATGAACAACATGGCACACCACACAATAAGCCATTAGCGCTACTTTATTAACTTTTCCTTAAGTTATAAATCATGGAACCACCTTCAATTTGGAGAAGCTAGGAACAAAAACCGACCCTCACTGTCGCCGCCCATGTCACCACTGCCTTACTCGCTACCGATCTCAATCCAACAACCCTAGGTCCCCGAGCCTTGCCAGAACCACTCTAGGCAACTTCTTGAACCTATTGCACCCTTAACTTTGGCCTGAGCATGGTTCTATACCCTTGCCATTGTGCCACTACTGTGGTGTGCCTCACCAAGCACCAACACTACTAACAGGAAGCCCTTAGCCCTCACAGTCCATTTTGGTCTTTAGTCGAGCATGTCGATCGCCCCCTTACCATCAATGAGCTCGCCAAGGAGCTCCGCCGTGAACTCCATTGTTGCCCTGGTTAGTTTCGCTAACCAGTGAGCCTCGCTCATTAGGAAGTTAGTTAAACTAGTGATTATATTAATCATTAAGTAGATGATTAATATTAGTATGAAATGTTGGCCCTGTTTGGTTTGGAATCCTAATTAACCCAGGTTTAAAACCCAGCGGTCACTGACATGTGGACCCCACACCATTTAATCCAAAGCACAAACCAAGTCTATGGACCACGGTCATCGACATGTGGGCCCCCCTCTCCGTAGCCAGCTGTGTGGACTGGGTCCATGTGAACAACAACCCCACCTATTAGCCTCTCCAAGTTTCCCAAACAGAAATAATTAGAAAAGAAATTAAAAACCCTCTGGACCTAACTTGTCAGCCACTGAAGGATTTTTCTAAGAGAAATAATTCAAAAAAAAAGAAATTCTAGCCAACTTCACCTATCAGAGATTTTCGAATTTCTGGAATTCCCCTCAGATCAAACTTAGAAATACCATAACTTTCTCATTTTAAAAATCAAATCTAGTTATTTTGTTTCTAAAATTATATAAATTCAAAACCTTTCCATCAAAACTAAAATTATTTTTTAAAATTTCATTTGAATTTTATTTTAATGTTGCATTAAATATGGTTAATTTTGCATATATAGATGATGTGGCACCAAGTAGCACTACAACTTTGGTTAGTGGTTGCAGTTCTGTGCACAATATTCAAGAAGCTTTGAATACCAATTCTGAGGTTTCTAATGTGCACAAAAGACATATTTGGAAAGCTAATGAAGTCTATTTTCCAACGAATCAAACAGCACTTGATTTGGAGCTTCCTACACAAAGTTACGGCAATTTTATTGGATACTGCACGAGCTGTCTGGAGAGACGCGCGGGTCTTGCTAAACATAAAGAGTTCGAGTATTGCAATGCAAGTAAGGATAAAATCCGACCACACCATAACTTTCTAAAGGTTAAGAAGGACTCTTTTTCAGGTTCCAAACGGATTTGAAAGGCCCTTGAACAAGAAAACAAAACATATAAAGATTTGAAACCGATTCGGACTCGGATTGGGACAGCTGGCAAAACCGATACTAAAACGTCCATAACTTTCACAAACGGAGTCCGATTGAGGCGTTCTTGGACTCATTGGAAAGATATTTTGAAGCCCCACACAATGGATGAGGTATAAGCCACGGAATCCGCATGGTCAAGGCGCAAATTGAGAGAGAAACCAGAGGTAGCAGTTTAGGTATTTCCTTTTTAGTTCGTATTGAAGTTTGTTTCAGCCTTAGGCCAAGTAGTGCGTGAGTTGTAATCAAGGACGTGCATTGTGCATCAATATAAGGCCAGGGTCTTAGCCCCATGGTAACTTAGGTTATGGATTTGAGAAATAGAAACCAGAAATCACCATGATTTGGTGGCCATTGTTGGCGTGTTCTTGAGATTTTCATCGAGGAATTGCTCTTGGTGTGTTGAATCTGATTGTGGTGTTGGATTCTACTCGCTGAAACTTCGGTTTCTCTACCCTTCGTTCACGTGCTGCGGTGTGCGTGGGAGAAGGCTTATCTTGGAGAGAGCATCCAACAAGGCGTATCGTGAAAGATAAGGGCCAAAGCAACGGGGATCAGCTAGCTTGCTAGGTGGATCCGCATCAATAGACTTTGACGCTTCAGACACCCCCATCGCTGACGAACAAGATCTCACACTAACTATATTTGATCAAGGTGAATCCTTATAATTTATTATGTTGAACCTACTTTTCAAATATAAGTGCATGCTGAATATAGTTATTTATATAAAATGCTATATTAAATATTGCTTGCTTAGCTACACCATATACTTGTTACCTAATGTTCTCCTTTCTTGAAATGTTGATATTCCATTGCCATGTCGCCTTAGGATACTTACAATTATAATAACTCCACCATTTGTTAAACTTCAGTAGATATGGTTGTGCTTAGAAATGCCTTAGTGATAAAATAAAATACAACACAAACATTACCAATTAAACTTGAAAACATGATAATGAAATAGTAACTTAGGTTACCACTGGAAATAAGAAAATATTTTCTAAAATAGTGGAGACTCAGATGAGTGGTTGGGGGAGACTGGTGCAATGTTGCACATATTGGATTGGTCGTGCAGGATTGCACATGTCATTTTTGATTGGTTGTGCAAGGATTGCACATGTTATTTTGGATGGGTCATGCAAAGATTGCACATGTCCTTTTTTAATAGCTGCGCAGGAATTACATGAGCTTTGGGTTTGTGATTGGTCTCACCTAAGTCATTTAAGGACTGAATTATTGTGCTTTTCTTTTCTACACACAAATCGGGCAACCGCGAGTCTAGTTATGGGATTGACCTGGCCCACTAATTTGCTTAGCTCTGGTGTGAATCCTACGCAATTATTGGTATGTGGATTTATGTTGTTGTTATTGGGAGTGACCTATAACGGTCACTGTCCTTATGGATCTCATAAATGTGAAGGGCCGTAGAATCCCTAACAATAGGATCCCTAATTAAAAGTATAGCCTGGGATAGGAACGTTACGGGGGTGAGGTGTAACCTGGGATGGAGTGGTCATTGTCACTAATGTTGAGGGATTCCACTCTAAAGTGGGAGTAAGCACCAAAGCTAAGCATTGTAAAAGCCTTATTATGATTTTCTCAGTCGCACACCTTCAGAAGCGTGTAGTGGTTGACATAATGAGTTAATCATATCTTGTGGGTAAAGCTGTAAAATCTCTGCAGAGTGTTAAAAATCTATTCGAATAGCCAGACATGGGCAAAAGTATAAAAACGTCACACTTATGTATTTTTCATAAATAAATGATTAACTGGTAATGGTTGCGACAACCAAATGTGGAAAATGGAAATGAAAGTGATGGGGTTTCACTCTCATAATGAACTTGACTAAAAAATAAATATAGTTGCATTTTATAAGAATTTACTAAGTACTTTTGTACTTATTGTTACTTAATATGTGGTTTTAGATAACAGAAGTAATGACTTAGTGTATGTATTCATCTATGCCACTAGCTATGATATGGAAGATGAAGGTCTAAGACTAGGTTTGGCCCCAATTGATTGCTTGTGAAAGGACATGAAGACCCTTTTTGGTTTACTTACTATTCCACTACTTTATTATGAACAATACTATTTTGTTTGTCGGTCTGTTATGTAAAAACTAATCATAAGATCTATTTACAATTGTTTATGTAATATTAAATACTTATTTTTATTGTTACGTATGTATAGATGTGATATTTATCAATGTTATTGTATGAGTTAGATGTTGATCTAGGGACTAGTTTAGACTACACAGGAGATTCGGATTATCAAATCCGGATCTCCACGGTATAGAGGAAGAAAAACGTGTTCGATTAGGGAATTTGTAATTGTGGATTTTTTTAGTGATTTTAGGGTTTTCAGATTTAATCCAATGGTTAGGACGAGATGTGGCTAAATCCGAGATTTGAGGATTGGTTGGTGCAGTCGGATGTTGGATCTGTTGTGGTCGGATCTATGTGTGAATATGTGGGGTGCTGGAGGCTCTCTTTTTTGCTGCCTTTTTGTCCTTTAGTTTTTTTTTACCGAAGACATAGTGGATCTCACACACTTAACGAAGGCAATGGATAAAAATGGTGACAGAGATGGTATTTTCCATAATTTCAGTTCTTTTGGATGGTATTGGCCAATGAAGTACCTTTGCAATGGTATTCTTGCAATCATGACTGTTTGCGATGATATAAGCATATCTTTTTTTTAACAAAGGTATTGCGTAGCTTTTTTACTACTACAAAAGTCTCTCGGTAAACGACTCTGTTTGGAACGTAGAAATTTTATATAAATTTTACAAAAAGTAATATAATTCACATGTAAAAAAATACAATTGGCACATAAATCCTACTAACTTCTAGGAATTTTTTGTACGGATAATCCCTTTTTTATTCGAAAATACATAAATATACCCGCAAGAAATTTTTTTACAAAAATAGTCTCCAGTCGCCGTCCCATTGGGCGACTTCTGCCTTTCGCCCAACCGGGAGGCGACATTTAGGGAATGTGTGAACCGTTGGACGACTTATGCAGTCGCTCTACGGTTGAGCGACTGTAATTTCAGTCGCTGTACGGTTGAGCGACTGAAATTGCAGTCGCCCAACGGTAGGGCGACAGGGGTGGATATCCACTTATTCCACCGACTGCCGCCCACTAGCAACCACTTTTCCCTCATTTCCCTCATTCTGCGCAGAGAGCCAGAGAGAAGAAGAGAGGAGGAAGAGGAAGAAAAGAAGGGGAGAAAAGAGGGAGGAGGGGAAGAAAAGGAGGAGAGGGGAGAAGAGAAGGAGAGGAGGACAGGGTTGAAGGAGGAGGTGAGGGAGGAAGAAGGAGTCCAAGCTATTCCATCGATTTGGATCCAGATATTTTTGTTAATTAGGTTGTATTTACACTATTATTTAGATGAAATATTGGTGTTAGTAAAAATTGTAGATGTAGTATACATTTTGTAGTATGGAAATTTTACTACCCTTTTTAGTATGGAAAGTTTAGTTTAGTGTTGAACGATGTTATTTGACATGTCGTAAATTTCAATCATACATGTAGGTCTACATCATTAATGGTCAATACTACATTGAGAGTGTATTATGGTGCTGGAATGATTCGTGAAGGTCTGAATGGTGTGGATTTAAGCGATTTTCCGCAAGTCACTCTCGTACTTCCGGATGACGAGAATGCTCGAATGACAGATGTGCAGCATTGGTGACCGAGAGTTTTCATTGGACCCGAGGTGTGCAGCGTCGTTGTGCAAGGGCTTTGGAGCCGGTCTCCCACTGACATCAGATGGGAGTTGAAGACATTGGTGCGCTCTGCTTCGTGGAAGGGATGTGTGCAAGGGTGCCGGCGCCGTGGATACGAATGTGTCCTGCTTGTGCAATAGTGCTCACTACAAGCAGCTGCGCAAGCTCGTGCGTCCGCCTATGCTTCGGAAGGTGCTAGCAGCTCGGGCGGGCCACACGTTGGTGGAGCTGATGAAGTTGCTCGTGATGAAGGCAATGCGGTACATGGAGGAGAGTTACGGCCGTCAAGCTATAGAGAGGGAACTGGGCAAGCCGATGCGATACATGCAGGAGAGTTACAGCTGTCAAGCTATAGAGACGGAACTGGGCAAGCAGATGAAGGAGAGCATAATGAGTATATCGTGCAGCAGATGGAATCTGATGACCAGAGGGCATGGGATGAAGAGCAAGCTGTAGAGGACGACGAGGAGGATAGTTCAGATGATGAAGAAGTTCCTATCCCCCAGGAATGGAACCGGTTTAATGCGGAGGGTGTTTCCGCGCATGATGAGCATGAATCACCATGGGAGTATCATGAGACAGAGGTTCGGGTGCATGCTACGTTTGCTGACAAGGAAGCGCTACAGGATGCCATCAAGCTTTGGGCCCTCTTAATGCAACGGACATTTCGCGTCGTCAAATCAAGCCAGGAGTAGTACACTGTGAAGTGCAAGCAGGCTGGTTGTCCTTGGAGGGTGCACGCACGTAGACCGAAGTATGACACTCACTGGATTGTGTCCAAGGTGGAGCCGCACTCGCATTCGAACTTTGTCTTGGCGAGGCATCGTAACTCGACGTCCGGTTATAGCCAATTTGATGTATGGGAGATAGTGGAGAAGAGAGATATTGCGCAACGCATATTGTGGTAGCTATCGAGAATAAATTCAAGTATAAGATTAGCTACGCGAAGGCGTGGCGTGCCAAGCAAAAGGCGTTGGAAAAACGGTTTGGCACTTTCGAGGCGGCGTACGACAACCTTCCTCGTATGCTTAAGGTGTTGCAACAAAGGAACCCGGGCACGTACATCGCCGTGCACGAAGCCGTCCATAAGTCCACCGGATTTGCGGTGTTGCAGAGAGCATTGTTTGCATTTGGTGCTAGCATTGAAGCATTCAAGCACATGCCGCCGATGATCTCTGTAGATGGGACCTTCTTGTGAGCAAATACAAAGGGCGCTCCGCGGCCATAGGCGTTGGCGGTAACAATCAAATATTGCCGGCTATTGCATTTGTGGAGAGCGAGAATTATGAGAGCCGGCCGTGGTTTCTCGGACATGTGAAGGCTGGAGTTGTAGGCACCGTCCCGGTGTGTGCGTAATCCATGATCGCCACGCCGGTATTATAAAGCGTACGAAAACTTCAAGAAGACCACGAGGAGAGCGTTCCTTGGCGGACATGAGGAACCGGTGGTGCGATGCGTCACTTAGGGGCAAACTTTTTCAAGCAATTCCGAAACAATTTTTGATGAAGCTATTCAAGAGGCTAGCTAGGCGAACCAGCAGAGAAAATTTGATGCTTTTGGGGTTGTTGGATGAGCACACCAGAAGAACGTTGACGAGAGGAGCAAGGGCGGTCATTCTCGGGCGGCACAACCGCAATGCTTGCCAAAGAATCGATGAGTCTAACCCAAGTGGTCCAAGAAGGAGGAGCGCGCGAAACATCAAGTGCTTCTCGCAGTGGATCGAGGGGGAACCATTGGAGAAGTGGTCGTTGTTGCACGACACGGATGGCGCAAGGTACGGAATAATGACAAGTAACCTTGCCGAGGTGTACAATTGGGTTCTTAGGGGTCTCCGTTCGCAGCCCCTTGTCGCCATCGTGGAAGGTGTTCTTCACAGCACAATCCGCTACTTCAGGGAGAGGCACGCGAGTGCCGCACTTCATGCGGCCAATCTCGGAGCCCTGTATTCGTCAAAAATTACCGCGTACATGGAGACGAAGGCACAGAAGGGTCAATTGCACACAGTGCATGTCATGGGCAACAGGGAGCATCGTTTCGAGGTGATACTCCGTGACAGAGCCAAATTTGGGACATCTCGTTCACTTATTACTCACGAGGTATGCCTTGGAGATCATGCAAACGAACCTAGCTGCACATGCAACAAGCTTAAGTTGTTACACATGCCATGCTCTTATGTCCTCGCTGCATGCGGAACCGTGGGTATGGATCCTTCCAACTTCATGTCTGAGTACTTTTTCAAGGAGACAATCCGCAAGCTTGGTGTGGGAGCTCCGGGGTTCAGCGGTGGAAACTTCACCACTTTGGACATTTCAGCGAGGACCTGGGTTCCGGATATTAACATGCTGAAGGGTGGGAAGGGTCGGCGACAGAGCCGACGTATTAGAAATGACATGGACGAATCACAAGTTGGAATATCTGGTGCACGTTGTGGGCAATGCGGTCAGGAGGGGCACACAGCTAGACGATGCAATGCATGTCCCGATCAGTAGTTGGTGTTGTAATGCATGCTAAATTTCATGTACCATTTGTAAACCTTGTATGTTACATCCCTTTTCTGTAATGCACTTATTTTGTGGACGTACTGTTTCCCTTTTAAGTATTGCAATTATTTTGCCTTGTGATAACAACTCCACGTACATAACAACCAATTCATCACATGCTTAACAACGTTGCACATTACATCGTTATAGAAAGAGGGCACAGAATATGAATGTCACAGAAAATGAAGGTGTCATGCACTTACAACACGAAACAACACATACATTGCACATACAGACAGGATTTATGGAAATTAGTACACCCAAAACATCAACACAACAGTCCTACCGCCACAGCATCAACACATCAACAAATACATGAACTAAAATACGACACATTCGGTACCCTCGTGACCTACATGCCAAACGAGCCTCGTGGCACCCACATGGAGAATTGCTGAGGGGGCCGCCTCGGACGTGGCTGGCCGTCGTTGTAGTGGCATACACATATGTAGCTCGGGTTCGCGCAGCAACATGTGGGATCATAAGAGCTTCCTATATTCACGACCTCCTCGTTCCCCTCCTCGTTGCGTTGCATGCATTTGCGGAGGTCGTTGTTCTCCTCAGTGAGACTCTCCATTCGGTACTCCAAGTCCCATATTCGAGCCTATAATGTATCCACATAACGATCAACATACCGTTCATGAGGAGGGTCGATCCAGCGGGAGAAGTCGTATTTTGCACTCTGCAAAAAAAAAAGGACGGTAAACTTCGAGGGTCCTTAAGCAATAAAAAATGTAATATTACTAATTTGTACCCTGGAGCGTGAGCATCGGAAGAAACGTCGCCCGCCATCATTCGGGGAATCCAAGATCTGGACGACCGCGTACTCATTGTGTCTGCATTTCGGCCACGCTGGTTGAGCACGCCGGCTTGGTATCAATCGGTATTGTGGACCGAACATCTCCCTCCTTTCTAAGGGAATGTCTTCCTTCGGTGACCCAAATCCCACTGGCCCCTCGGCTTTCGACATAGTATGTGTCACCACGAAAGAGAGGGTACTTCTTTGTTCGATTTACAATGTCATGTGACCCCAACCGTGCTACTTATAGCAAAACGGGGCAGCTTAATACAGTGACCACAAAAAAAATGACAGTTCTGCGTACATACTTGACAAAAGAGGCTAGCTTTGCACTGAGATGTGACAATAGATGCCAGCTTTGCTCAGAGACGTGAAATAAAAGGGCAGCTTTGCTCAGTGAGATGTCAATAGAGTGCAGCTTTGCTCAGGGACATGACAACACGACCCAGCTTTGCTCAGTGACATGAGAACACGACCCAGCTTTGCTCAGGGACATGAGAACACGACCCAGCTTTGTTCAGGGACATGACAACACGACCCAGCTTTGCTCAGGGACATGACAACACGACCCAGCTTTGCTCAGTGACAGGAGAAAAGAGGGCAGCTTTGCTCAGTGAGATGACAAAAGAGGGCAGCTACGAACTATAAATTTATTACGAGACTATTGTCTCTGAAAAGCCTACATAGACCCATTTATTGCTACACTGGAAACCAGGAAAAGCGAAAAGATCCTCTCCATGGACTATGCCCACTGCACCAGATAACCTGCCTACATAAAGGCCTCATATGTCTTCCATACCACATCTCCTCCTCAAGACATCACAATACTACCACACAACAATGTCTTCCTGGAAGTCCGACCCATTTGGAGTGACGGAGTGGCATGAGCGCCCGAAATGCCATTGCGGCTTTAGGACGATGTTGTGCGTCTGGACGGCTCCAGTACCACGAGCCAACTACGGCCGTAGGTTCTTCAATTGTCCGCACGGATGACGACCGTGGTAACGGCGACAATTAAATCCTTTGTTTCGTTATCGTTTTCAACTTGATCCATGACATCTACCACGCCACACATAGGCTTGCAAGTTCATCGAATGGGTGGATCGGGTGCGCGGCATGGCGAGGAACCGCCAAAGGAGGTGGAAAACAAAGGACAATACTTTGTCAAGATGACTCACGCTCGCGAGGTGGAACGACAGATGCGGCTTGAGCAAGAGCGCCGCGTGAGGGTGGACCAAATCCGTCTGAAGGGCAAGGAGGATGAGATGCAAAGGAGGCGGAAGCAGCTAAGTCTGCGTGAAGCAGCCATCAAGCGTCAGGAGGAAGAGCTTGAAGCTCGTGAGGCAGCTCTCAAGTCCAAGAATAACAGGAAAAATGATGCAGCGGAGCCATCTTCAAGGCGCGATAAAAAAGGGGAAACAACCACGCTACACCCAGTAGACAAAATGTTACGAGCAGTTGGGTGGGTTAGTCGCATATCATGCTATATGTTATGCATGTAATAAAATTGTACGCGGCATGTTATGAAGTTTATTTCTATTCACATAAGGTTATTATCTCGTGTGTTCGCATTCAATGATTCAGATAGCAAGTCATTTAACAATATTAACATACTCTTGATACACTAATTCTTAGTAACATAAAAATATCACTTACCAATGTATATATCAAACGTTCTCTGATCAATTGTTCTTAAAAATTTCTCAAAATTTTTAATGCACCTACAACATACAATAAACATAACCTTTTATTACAACTACACCATATTTTTTCCAGTTTAAAACTACAAAATTGACAAAACTCTAAAAAATCACGGGGATTGACTAAAGTCGCCCATCCATTGGGCGACTGCGCTTATAAGTCGCCCATCCATTGGGCGACTGCTATGCAGTCGCCTAACAGGAAAGCGACTACTTGCAGTCGCTCAATCACCGAGCGACAGATATTTTGTCGCCTCCGGTTGCGAAGGCGTAAATCGCCCAATGGGCGACGATCGAGACTATTTTTGTAAAAAATTTTCTCGCGGGTATATTTATGTATTTTCGAATAAAAAAAGATTATCCGTACAAAAAATTCAACTTCCGGTGTTTGAAACAGACCCAAGTGGTATTATAGCAAAATGCAGAGAACACCACCAACGTCACATCTTAACCATTAACTCGAAAGGGAAAACAACCAGAGTTACCAAAATCCACTCGAAAGGGAAAGCAACCACAGTAGCCACACAACGGGAAGGAGCGGAGACTGCTAGCCAGCGAGCAGCCGCTCACGCATCTCAGCCAACGACCCCCAACCGATGCTAAAAGGCACATACGCCAGGAATTCCATGGGCTTCTGCACGGGAGATTCGATTCGGCCATGTAAGTTTGCACAAATTGTAGCTTTAATTTCATCGTTTCACCCTACCGAGCTGTGCGTTTCTTGTTTCTGTAAATTCACTGCCCAGTTCTTGGTTTTTTTTGCGCGGAAGCCTGAGTAGATTGGATCGGAAATGTGGTGGATAGTGAATCCTGGAATGTAGTAGGACCGAATCTGGGGGTCGGGTAATTGGGATTTTAGGCTGGAGCGAGCAGTTCTTGGTCGCCCGTAGCCATAGGCGTTGACTCTCCTGGATATGAGCGCAACCTGTTCGATGGTATTACAGTATTACTCACCGAAGTTGTCCGGTGAAGTACCGGATGTTGGAATCTGGAGCTGTATGTTAATTCCATTATCATATTCAAGGAAAAGATTGCGTAGATCGATCTTGCTTTGGCTTAGGCAGAAGCTTAAACGTTCGTGTTTACAGTACCAAAAAAAGTTGGGCGTTTCTGCGAGCAGTTTTCTTCGATCGGTGAAGAAAGTTGACCGAACCTAAAAATTTAGGTTTGTGAGGCGTAGTTGTCGTTCGGCATATCTTGGTTATATTTGGACTTTGGCACATTTGGTTCAACCCATAATTTTCGAGTAATGGGCAATATAGGACACACGACCGCATTTCCATTCCTCGCATTCTACTTCTTTCAATCGAATCCAGTTTAGATGCGAGTAATGGGCAATATAGCACACAAGACCGTACTTCTGTTCCTCACATTTTATTTTTTCAATCTAATCCAGTCCAGATGAAAGTGGCTCCAATCTTAGCACTAGAGCTATCACCTAAGGGCCTAAGGCTGGAAATTATCTGCCAGTTTATCAGGGCAAAGGCAAAGCGGATGCTCATGAGAAGCCCAACTGCATCTCACTTTGTACTTACCTTTACTGGTTGCTTTCGCCTTTTGTGGTAGCTGGGTTCTTTTTGGCTTTATCTTATCACTTCCTGCTAAAGTAACTAGTTTTTAAATAATGTGTTTTTTCCAGACGGGGTCTACAAGTAGATTATAGATTTGTTGTATACACTATACCGAGCTCAGGTATACCGGTTAAAATTGCATGTGACTGTTTTCTTTTGCGTACTGTCTCTCGTGAACAACCAGAATTCAAAAACCATAAACTAAAAGCCACAGCTCAAAAAAGCCCACATATATCGTTTCCTCTGCCGTAGTCTTGTGCATTTGGATACTGTTGTAGTCTGCTATGTTTTCTGGATGATGATGGTTAGAAAAACATTTGTTGTATCTGTGAGCTTTGATAAGTTATCCATTCATCATGAGGGAATGGCTATTTCAAGTGTGTGTAATGAATAGATGGTTCGATTGCACCCAGCATATTTCTGAAACATATTATGAAAACCTGTACAGAATCATGGTTTCTGTAGTGAATTACCTAAAGCATCTATGTTTTTCTTTTTTTGCAAAAAGAGCTCGATTTTCATTACTCATCATGAGGGGTACAATCATGTAGTAGGCATCTATATGTTTTAAATGCACTTTCTTCTACATAACTACGCTTTGACAGATTAGATGCCACTGGATTTTCTTGCTAACTTATCGTGTTTGATCTGCCCAGCTGCTTGCCGTGATGACAGTTCGTAAGACCATAGTTTTCATTGAGCCATTACAGCAAGGAGTTATCTGGAAATGCTGAGAAGCTCCAAGGTTCTTGGTGGTTCCTTTGCCAAACAACTATAATACTTATGTGGGGAGGTACTGTTTTCTTGAACCTGAACTTGCTCATATTTTGTGGACAATGCATGTCCGATGTTGGTTATAAGGCTCGCTCTTGTCTCATGAAAAGCATGATCAGTAAAGGATCTCTACAATTAAGAGTGTTTATTTGGTCTCATGGAAATATTACATGCCTTGTTTTAACTAAATTCATTCTTCTGCATTTTGCAGGAAGCTCAGATGAATTTTGCCGTTGCCAGGTGTGCCTTGGCAAGTACGCACTACTTGGAGATGGAGAAAACCCAAGATTGGCAATGTTTGAGAGACGGCTTCCCTGCTTTGGTTGTGGAATCGGATGGTGTTGGTGAGTCAGTCCATTCCTCCATTCTTTTGTTCAAGTTTTGTTTACTGTATTAAACATATTATTGTTGCAGTTTTCTTTTAGGTTTCTTGTGCCCTTTGATTTGGTACGGTGCAGCCCTTCTTTATTGCTGCAAGTACTACAACCGGGATCCTCGAGAGCGGCCTGGCCTAGCTGCTTCTGCTGTTCTGGTTAGTTTTTTTATTTGCTACAACATTGCACACATTACTAAAAGATCGTTTATATTTACTATATAAATATACGGTAGATTTAGTGCATTTTGCTTGTGTAACTAGTTAGTCAACTATTCATGGTTGCACAGTCATCACGACGATGATGCATTGCCCGCTTAGCCGTCTGTAGTTCTTTATGATGTAAGGGCACTTCAAAAAACTAGGCCATTAATCTATGAACTCATTGCTGAGCTTGTGTGACTCTTCATTTGTTTTTGTTGTGTTCGTTTTCTGTCAGGGATAGAGTTTTCTTTCTTATGATTCCTCTGCGGTTTGGTGTGTGCAGGCAGTCATCTTTACAGCAGCGACTATTGTTACCCTTTCTGTTTTGCTGATAATGTGTGCACACAAACGATTTCTGAATAGCTGCGCAAGTTGACCGAAGAGATAGCTGCAAGATATTTGACAAAAAATATTCTTTAGTTTCCGTGGTTCATCTATTGCTGGAATGCCAAAGGGGAATCAGCAGGATCAGCTATTACTTGCTCGTGAGTGTACATTTCCTGAACTTTTGGATATGCCTGAAAATCCATGAGGCAATTCTCCTTTCCCTGAGGCATGTAAACAATTTTGTACTAACAATTTTTACCTGAGCAGAACAATTTTGTACTGTCAACCAAATGGAATTTATTCATTCTGGCGCAATATATGAAAGATTAGCTATGTAAACTGACAGATCAGCTAAGTTCTCTTTTGCTTGTCTCCGTGTTGAAAATTCTGGAGCCATATTCACATACTCCCTCCGGTCACAAATATATGCCGTTTTGGACATCGACATGGTCTCTAAATTGCTACTTTGACTGCTGATTTCTATCATATTATTCATAGAACCTAATAAAATTATAATATTATAAACAAATCTATATATATGATTTTTATGTATCCAATATAAAATATATAAAAAGATATTGGTAGTCAATGTTTAAAGTTTGACTGCATGCATCTCAATGCTACATTGCTAGTCAGTAAACACACGTACTCACTACGATGAAATAATGGATGATTAACAGAACCACATCGCCGACCGACGTCGCTCGGTTGGTTGAGGTAGCCAGTGGGCGCCTCGCCCTGCCGACTTCGAGCCGTAGCGTCGCACATTTTTGGGGTCCACTGTTCATGACAACAGTATCCTTCCGGTATTGTTTATATAGCTAGTGTCCTCTAAGTACACTTGTACACCTATATATGTATTCAGTAGTCAAAACATATACCTGTATCCTTGAAGATCTTAGTCTCCGTCTCGTCTTAAACGTATGTATTAAATGCATCTATATGTGTAGTGTTATGTGTGTTTTTGTTGTACTCATGATCTCAAAAAAAGTTTAATGATCAAAACGTGTGTTCACGTTCTCAGAGATTTTAGTTTCTATCTCGTCTCAAACGTGTGTATTAAACGCACCTATGTGTATATAGTGTTATGTATAAGAGTGTGTTCTTGTTGATCTTAAAAAAAACAGAACCACATCGGAGTCGCAACTTCTGAACTCTGGTACTCTCGGTCCTCACAATAGAATAATTCGTCGCACCAGAATTGAAGTTTTCCTTTTTCCAGTGGCCAAAAATTTCCCGAATCTCTGTGGACAATCGTCGGTACAAATTACAGAGGGAGCGAGGGGCACCAAAACCTGAAAGGGTGCCCTTATCCTGCATCATCGAACCACCCTTGCTCAAGAAAACGGATTCCACGGACAGACACTTACACACACTGCATAACCCCTCGGTGCCCCAATACATATATCCTCACAAAAGTATGAAGAAAAAAAAACATCCGTTCCTCCTAGTCTGCTGCCCTACCAGACCGACCAAAAGCACAGGAGAAGGCAATCGATCATACCGAGATAAAAACACCCATGATCGACGATGAAATTTATGCCGAGGAAGGGTCGTCTGAAGCGTCAAGTTTGTCCGTGTGCATTTGCTCGGCTGCGGGCTGCTCCTGAGCACCTCCCTCGCTGGCCGGCTCACCAGCTTCATCGGCACCATTCGATTGTTGCTCTGGTGTTTGAGGCTCAGGTGCTGGGGTTTCGGCCGGAGGCGGCGTCTGCGGCTTCGGTGCTGGCTTTGGTTTTGTCATGATCGGTTTGCAGAACCTGAAAGACAAGGTTTCAGGACAGTTGTATCAGACACGACTCACAAGTCGGCGTAACAAGGGGGATTAGCGTAGTGCGGTCCAGCAACTAACCTGTCAAGTGTTTCAGCCTGCTTCTTTAGGTCGGAAACGAGGAGGACAGGATTAGCATGCTTTGGTAGGGCATCTTGCTGTTGTTTTGTCTCAACTAGCCAAGTCTCCACGTCCGAGCACTCGTTAATGACCTGTATGCAACAAAAACAGATTACTAGATTAGCAACTGACGACAGGATCAACTATATCTTTCATCCACCACAGTAGCTTGGCAACTGATTACAATAACAAGAACTATACACTACACTACTACAGTGAGATAAGATTTAAGGACTGTAACAGGGAATGCAAGCTAGTGATTAGCATTTCTCAGCGACTATGTAGTACAATACTGATGAAGACTTGTTTTACAAGGAAATACGATAAATAAGTAACCCAATCAGTTAATCATACTCCATCCTCTGTAGTCTATTCAGTGTCAGTTATTTACCTTTTGTTTCTCTAACATGTCAATGTGATCAAACTGCTGGTCATTAGACAACGCAACCTCTCTGAAACTGCTGATGCAGTACACAAGTTGGTCAACAGCAGGACCTCTTTCTGCCCACTCTTTGTAGCGCACCTCAATAGGATTACCAACCTGGAGATGAACAGAGTTCAGTCATCTAAAACCTCAACGTCCAAAAACAAAGTGTTATCACAACTCAAAAACATACAAGTAAGGCAAACAGTGCAGTAAAGAAGGCATACCATTTTAAGTTCTTCCAGTTTTGCAATGTAGACTCCCTTGGTCTCGTCCTCACCATCTTCGTACAGCCAATCTTCAACCTCCTGAAGCTTAGCCATCAACCTTTCCTTGTCCTCAGACATGACAAAATCATTGTACTTATCGTAGAGCTGAATACAAGAAAAGTTACATCAGGTACTGCTCAGTGCTCACAAGTCCATAGAAAATCATCAGAGCATGCAACCAAACATACCTTGTTACGCATGTCATAAACATAGGCCTCAACAGCATTCTTCTTCTCCTTGGTTTCTTCCATCACTCTGTCCTGAAGAGCCATTTCATACTCTTTCTCAACAGCTTTCTCCAACTCTACAGCCCCCAATGCACCATAAACCAATTCAGAGACTGGAACATTAATTTTCTTAACTTTCTTTGATGGCTCAACCTAAAATAAACAAAATCATAGCACATGTTATTAGTCTTACCAAAAAAATCTGAGACAAATGCTTTCACACAATCCCAACATGTGTGAAAAAGAACTGGAATATTAGCCTATAACTTGCATGAACAAACCATGATTCTTTTGATTTGACTAAATAGATTGTCATAGAGGTGGACCAAGGCCTAGTCGGTTTATTATTAGGAATTAGAGATCGGTTTCTATTTGAGTTAGAGATTAGTTTCCTTATGTTAGAGATAGAGTTAGAAATATGATATCAGTTACTATATCTGTTAGAGTTATAATTGGAATTAGATCCGATCTGTTAGGAAGAGCCATCTATATAAAGGAGCTACCGCATGCTATTGTAATCAAGTAGAGAAATATCAAAGTCTTCCCAGTCTAAATCCCTTTCTCCCTACGCCGACGCCATCCGGCCATCTTCTCGGTGGTATTTATCTCTCGTGAACCCCGGTTCATAACAACTTGGTATCAGAGCAGTCGATCCCTTCCCACGACTTCTGCTACCATGGTTTCTGCGACTAGTTCTGCGCCGAGTCGTTGGCCACGATAGCTAGCGCCATCAAGATGGCCAGCATGAACAAAGAGATGGCGGACATCTTCTTCAACATACATGCCATCTTTGAGAGGATGGAGAATTGGAGGAAGATGCAACAAGAGACAAAGTGCCAGGCACATCATCATCCACTACCAGAAAATACCGAAACAGTGCAGGAGAGCACGACAGATGGTGGGGAGGAAATCACAGAAAAGGAGCAGGAAGCATCGCCATCTCCACCGACGGCGACTCCTCCACCGCGCCCCCTCGGTAGCCACAGCCGCCGGTGTCGGCCAACGCCGCCGACCCCTGCCATCGGGCCCAGTCCCCGCCGCCTCGCGCTTCCACTGCGCGCTGCCGCCGGGATCCGTAGGCGCCGACGCCGCCGCTTCCGCGCCGCCGTCGCTCTCCCGGACGGTCCTCGTGCCCAAAGCCGCGCGTTGTCTCGCTGCTCCACCGCCATCGCCGTCGTCGTCGTGGTCCTCGGTCGCCGGTTGCCATCGCCGCAAGTCGCCGCCCGGCCGTCGTGCCGTCTCCTTCCGCACCGCCGCCGCCGCCGGAGGGTCTCTCCCGCACCGCCGTTCCGTGCTCGGAGATGCCCGACCGCCGCCGCTCGTGATCCGCCTCGGCCGGCCACCTCCGCCGCGTCGCCGCCACATCCGCTGCCGGGCCGCCGTCCGAGCCGCCGCCGCCGGTCCGTCTCGCCGAGCCATCGCCGCCGGCCGGGCCTCCTCCGCCCGTCTGCGCAGCCGCCACCGGCAGCCGCCCGCCCACTGCGCTCCGTCGGCTGCCGCCGTTCGCTGCCGACCGCCAGCCGCCGCCTCGCCGGAGCCGCCATCACCATCGGTCCGCACGGTCGCCACTCTTTGCCGCCGCCGCCGAGCCGTCTCAGCCACCGCGCCGCCGCGCGTCCGCCGACGCCGAGCCGTGGCCGCCGCAGCAGTCGCCTCGCCGCGCGCCGCCACCCACCGGCCGTCTCGCCCGTATCGCCGCGCCGCCGTCGCCCCCTCCGGCCGTGTCGCGATCTCGCCGAGCCGCCGCAGCGGCTGCTCCGCCGGCCGGCCGCTCCGTCGGCCGCGCCGCCTTCGCCGCGAACCGCTGCTCCGCCGGTCGCCGTTCCTCTGGCCGTCGCTACGCCGGCCTGCCGCCCGCTCCGCTGGGCGCCCCTGGTGTCGCCCCTGGCCGATGCATTCGGGCCTCGTGGGTGTCGGTCGGTTATAAAACTGACCGATTAAGTTAAGGCGCAAAAAAATAAAAAAAAGAGAGAAAAATTCAAAAAACATTATTTTGCAGGCATTATTTAGCCCTGTTCCACTTGGATCAGGCCGACCGTCTCCATCCGCTGCAGGACCCCGCCATCGTTCGTCTTCTACACCGGCGTCGGAGGTCTTCCATTGGTGCCATGACCACCGCCTAGCAGCTCGAGGACGAGCTGCATGTCCGGGAAGGGTGTAATGTCATAGAGGTGGACCAAGACCTAGTCGGTTTATTATTAGGAATTAGAGATCGGTTTCTATTTGAGTTAGAGATTAGTTTCCTTATGTTAGAGATAGAGTTAGAGATATGATATCAGTTACTATGTCTGTTAGAGTTATAATTGGGATTAGATCCGATCTGTTAGGGAGAGCCATCTATATAAAGGGGCTACCGCATGCTATTGTAATCAAGTAGAGAAATATCAAAGTCTTCCCAGTCTAAATCCCTTTCTCCCTACGCCGAAGCCATCCGGCCATCTTCTCGGTGGTATTTATCTCTCGTGAACCCCGGTTCATAACACAGATTAAATTCACTACAGAATCTTTCGATATCACTAACAAAATTCTGAATAGGCATAATAAGGATGATTACCAAATTCATTCTAAAAAACAGTGGATAATTATCGAATGACAGGTAAAATACTGCCATATTAGAAACACTGCCAATCCTAATAACACTAACTGGAGAAAAGTCCATTAGCACTTGTGAGAAAAATCAACTTAAGGGAACAGTGGTAATAGTTCTCCAAAACATGCTGCAAGCAAGAGCATCTACATGTACTAATCTCAAAATAAGTCAACAAGACAACAATAGACTATACCTTCGCAACAGTATCCATTGGAACATATTTGTCCTCAGAATCTGGTGCTCCATTTTCAGCAGCACCCTCAGCAGTATCTGCAGCCCCTTTGGACTCCTGCATATTCACATCGGTTCCAGAAGCAGGCCCACTTGGTGCATCATCTGTGTTCATCTTAGTAGCATCCTTTGGCACCTCATGTGTAACTGATACCGGAACTTCCACTTCCTCCTCCAGCATCTGCATACAAAATAAGTATAGCACACTAACAACATCAGAAAGACATTACATGCTATCTCAAGAGGAATATGACAGAACGCTGCCTTGTGAATTACCGTTGCTGACCCAACAGAGACTATTCCATGGATGTTGAGACAGAATTTTACTTTCAGTTTGGCCTCTCACCTTTGCTAGATTGGAAAGGGCAAATCTTCATAGAGTTGGGCACATCATAGCAAATCAGAAACCATTAAAACTAGCCAAGAGCCATAATTTACATGAGGCCCTCTAGCACCTTGTAAGTGTATTGAATAACATCTACTCATCTAGTAAAGTTAATGATGCTACTTACCGTATAAGTGCTAATTTTTTGTGTTATATGCAAATCATCTGTGTCAACATTCAAAACATCAATTTCAAATGTATTGGACCTATAGAAGGTCAGAGGTTTGATGCTAGGGACTGGATTCCCCTTCGGAAATACAACAGTTAGTTGAGGTTCATTGTTCTGAGAATCTGGCTTCCATGATAGAGCAATTGAGAAAGGAAATCCATCATTAACCTGCAAAATATCAAGCAAATGCATTTGGTCCAAAAAGAATTTATAGTTATCATGTTCTCAAGGATAACTCCGCCTATGTAACTTTCTATATAGCCTATCCAAAGCCAGGAAAAAGGAGCAGGGTTTTGTTATGCTTGACAAGCCAACGTAAAAATCATGCCATCTTTTCATTGAATGAAATCCAAATTAAAAGTTTCGTTGGGGTGTAACCCTCTTAGCGACGCGCCATATCCAAACCCGGGTGTGGTGATAAATGAGCAAGGGCCGAGACGTCACTCCCTTAGTGACGCGCTACGTCGGTGCCTGGATGTAGTGGAAAATAGGCAAGGATCTTCGCACTTTACTCGACAAGTGCAAGGGGTAAGGAAGCTAGTCGAGGAGAGTAAGATTCGTATGGGTAGTTGAAATGTAGGATCCTTAATAGGTAAGTTAAGATAGTTGACACAGCGATTAGAAGACGTATAGATATCGTGTGCGTTCAAGAGACTAAATGGGTGAGTCAGAAGGCAAAGGAGGTGGAGCATACTGGTTTCAAGCTGTGGTATACTGGAACAGAACGAAACAAGAATTGAGTGGGCATCTTAATCGATAAGCGCCTCACACTACTACAGAAAGCCTAATAGTAGACGCCTCATCACAGACGGTTTTGTGAAACCGTCTCTAATGAGCACTATTACAGACGGTTGTAATTTGGAGGACGTCTGTGGTATTTGTGGCGGGAAAATGGATTATCACGACGGTTATTAACTATGAACCGCTCGTGATACGTTGTATCTGATGCACGGTGCGTATTAAAAACCGTCGTGATAATCTCAGATATCACGCACGGTTTTAAATAAAAACCGTCAGTGATAATTTGTTATCACTGAGCGGTTAATAATTAAAAACCGTCGTGATAATTCGCGACGTTTTTTATTAAAACCATCTCGTGATAATGTCGAGAGGCATTTATTGCGCCGCTCGCATCGCATCTGTCTTCATTTCGATCCAGATCTAGCCATCGCTGCGCACTTTTTCACTCGGGAGGAAGCTAGGCGATTTGTGCCTTGTTAATTTGGTGGGAAGAGGCGAGATTGAGCTTTGAAGATTCATACTTTGCTGGTTGTTCTAGATATGGTTAGTAATGCAATTTATTTTTTCTTTAATTGCATTACAATTTAGTTCTAAGTAATCCATGAGTGGTTATTGAAGATGGTTAATTTGCAAAATTGTTGGTTATATAATAGTTGTTGTGTTTGTAATATGAATCTAGCAAATAAAGTCTCAATATAATAAATGTGGCGGTATATATGTAGTTATAATTAGTTAATCTAGATTTTAATACTAAGTTGTTATATATGTACGTAACGTAGGACCGAAGTGGATGTATGCCATGAGCCGTGTGAGTGAAGAGTACATTAATGGCGTTTCGCTTTTATAAGAGCTGCGAGGAGGATATGTTGAATAAGGGGCGATATATATGTGCTGTCCATGCATCGCGAGAATGTGAAGATGTTTAAGAACCGAGGCAAATTGAATCGCACTTGATTCGGAGGGGTTTCAAAAAGGATTATACGTGTTGGACCAGTCATGGCGAAGTGAATGATCATATGCGCGGATGACATCGCGGTGAAGTGAATGATATGCCCCGGATGACATCGTCAGGAATCGAATGACATGCCGCGGTGATGTCGATTGTGGGTCGGATTCGGATAGGTTGCACGATGATAATCTGGATCAGATGCTTCGCGATGTTGAAGAGAACTATGATGAGAGAGAGTATGTTAAATTCCGTGGCTTGATGGAGGACTCAGAGAAACCTTTGTACACGGGATGCAAGTACACGAGGTTGTTGGCCGTGCTTGAACTGTTGAAATTGAAGGCAAGCAACGGTTGGTCGGACAAGAGTTTCACTGCGCTGCTAGGTCTTTTAGCGGACATGCTTCCGGATGGAAATGAGTTGCCTAAAACCACGTATAAAGCCAAGAAGGTTCTTTGTCCGTTGGGAATGGAAGTAGAAAGAATACATGCATGCCCGAACGATTGTATCCTCTACCGTAAAGAGTATGCAAACATAATCAGAGAAATTGGCACAATGGGAAGAGTTCAAGGCGATGAAAACGACCGAAGAATTCAAAAGTACAAGTGTGGCGCACAAGACCCTCCAGGCAAAAAACACGCACCCCACGCACTTGGCATACTGGGTATGCGGGTAAAATCCCGCAGATGGAGGTTGGAGGATGAGTGGCAACTGCAGAGGACATCGCCCGCCGCTTTCCAATATCCCGGATGATGCGCTCGAAATTGGCTTAGAGCAAGGTCATCTACAACGACATCGGACGTCTCCTTCGAAACCCTGCAGACCAGCAAGTGTCCCCGCACCGTAAGATATCGATCGAACTACGTAGCTTGTAATTACTCCACAACTTCGCATTTAATTGAAATGACATGTCGTGCTCTTGCGGGAAGAGTGAGTTTTGAATCTACAGGATCATTCCAGGAACAAGGAGAATGATATGCTCTCCGTGGCCCTCGGGAAACAAGGAGCACCCGGTCGCACGAGAGGCCTTGCTTTACGTTCCTTGGAAACATGGTTTCAAGATGACTCGAATGTATCGGCGTAGGAAGAGAAACAAAGCCGAGCGTGAGGAGCAGCTACGAGAAGAGATCAAGGAATCTCTTCGAGAGGAGCTATTTGCTCGGATGGGTGAAGTAATCAGAGAAGAGGTGCGGAAGCAGACAGAAAGTCGCGAGCCGCCACCGCCGCCGCTATGCTAGGTAGCCCGCACAACCGTCCGAGTAGGCTGCGCGCCCAATCCGACGCATACCCACCCAAATTTCCTGTGGACGACATCCTCGTAATAATTATTACCTCTCGAATGCTTGCTCCATTGGTAGGCCTATTCGAGTAGCTAATTTTGTATCGTTATGTAGGAGCCTACGAACCGCAAGCTCCAAGTGAGATATGGCGCCATTCCCTTGTACGCTTGGGGCCGTGCATATTCGTCTGCGTAACGGGCCATGGTGCACGGCCAAGCTTTAGCGCCAGTTTCGCAAAGTTAATGTGGATGGTGTGTATGTCAATTTTGAGGTGGTCCCGCCATCAAGCCCCCAACGACGAGATCGTGACTCTAGGACGTGCCATTGGAACATTCATCCAAAGGGCCCAAAGCGACATCTTCCCGAGGCTTCTTCACCGGTGGCAGACTGAGCAACATGCACCGGTGCCATCTCCAAGATAAGATCGGTTCCACTACCGGATACTACAACGGTGCTATCTCCACGGGCCCTATTCTCGCCAGAGCAACTTGCACCATTGCTACCTTCAAAGTCGACTTCGTGAAGTCGACCCATAGCCGAGGCAAGCAAGGCGGCAAAGGCAAAGCAAAGAAGACCAATGATGATCTTCCGTACCACCCTTTGGCCCGCAAATTGTGCTTGGCGAGCCGTTGCTCGAGCAAAAGCCCTCCAAAAGCTACCATATAGTTGCATGCAATTGCACACGTGGTATATGCAGCAATCCAATAAGCCGAGAGGAGAACGGACTTCAAGTATCATCACAAATTCTCCGAGGAAGATTTACACCACAATCTTCAAGAGTGTACATTCGTGGTCGCTTTGAGGATTTATTCGAGCTGTTCATGCTCAACGCTCTTGACGCCTCAATCGCTCGATGCCGACGCCGTAAGTGTGTACAATCACGTCTCCGTTAATGTCATACCGATAAATGCCATATCTAATTTTTTGCTTTCGTGTGTATATATATAGACACATGCTGATTAAAGCTAGAGTATCGAACTCATCACCTGGTTTCTTGACCCACAATTGGTCGCCAAGACTACCATCGACGTGGAGGCATCCTCGTCGAGAGGTACATTGCATCGCCCGCTGAGTTGTCGCAATAAGGACTATGTACTTATGCCCTTCAATCGAGCTTTCATTGGATTTTAATAGTAATTGTACTAAAATGGAACAAGGTATATTACCTTGATTCCTAAGTAAGAATAAAATGGACTTCACAATTGTCGGCCAAGTAATCGATAGGTAAGCACATATTCCCCATACATATCTACATTGTACTCTTTCTTTCCTTCCGAATGATTAAGGTTAACCTTTTCGAATTACGAGGGCGTTCGCGATGTACATTGAAAAGGAGGTGACTGCGCGGGCCAACGGCCACGACACATGTTCGAGATTTTAAGGTATTCGCTATTTCACATTAATTAATCCTATGCAATGATGGTACTAATGCCTTTGAACTAACACATTCCATTTTTTGCGGTGCCACCAAGAAGAATGGGCAACACATGTGGATACTACGCTTGCCAACATATGGAACTACTCCTCGATTCCTCGAGGGTCACCAATCGCAAGGTTTGTCACTCTTCCCATAATTACTTCATACTTATCACGTTACATATATATGTACATTGATATTCCTATCGACAGTCAGTATCAATCCCGTCAATCGCATTGAAACGACCGAGCTTCGAGAGGTTCAATCGAGTTAGCGTTCTTTTGTCGACTCAAGTCATACAACCGAAGGACGGTTCCACTGCGCACATCGATTTCCTATTGGTCTTATCACTAAGTGTAAATGCGGTGTAGATCTTTTGTAATCGTGCATTTGTTAATGGATATTTCAGTTCAATTCAATTAATTGATTTGCGAAATGGATGCATGCTTTATGTCCGTGAGATGAAGTGCGATGTCAATTGGATGTTTTATGTCCGCGAAATGTACCAAAGCAAATGAGATGTGTGAATTGTATGTTTTTTGTCCGTGATTATCTCGCTTGTTTCAGAGGGCATGGCTAGCATTTCCGAGGCTAGCCAATAAGCGTAAATAGATTTTGGTTTAGGAGGAAGGAATATCATGCACGGTTTTTAAGTAAAAACCGTCAGGATATGTATCACTGACGGTTTTTCATTAAAAACGATTCGTGATTATTAGATATCACGCACGGTTTTTAATTAAAACCGCTCGTGATATTCGATAATCACGACATTTTTAATTAAAACCGCTCGTGATATCTAATAATCGCAGACGGTTGCTCGAAACCGCTCGTGATAACCTTCGATCATCACTGACCCATAAATTCAGACGGTTCAGAAAACCGTCTGTGATGACGTTTCTGAACCGTCTGTAATGTCGATTTCTGTAGTAGTGTCAAGAGTGGAATTGTCAACGTGAGAAGATAGGGGATAGGATTATCCTAGTCAAGCTAATCTTTGATGACTTTGTTTTGAATGTTGTTAATGCATATGCTCCACAAGTAGGGTTGGATGAAACCACTAAGAGGCAGTTTTGGGAAGACCTAGATGACATGGTTAGAAGTGTGTCTGTTGTGGCTACAGACCAAACAGAGAGAGAGTATGGTAGTGGGGAGTTAGGTGAGTAGAAAATGGCTTAGGGTCTTTCCCCATGGCCTATGTATTATATATATACATCCACATGGGGAGTGCTTTTACAATTATACCCTTACACATGAGTACTTCCCTCAGGGGTACCTATGTCACTATACATGTCCCATTCTGGGCCTTACATTCTCTTAACAGGCCTGCTGGGCTTAGGTGGGGGCCACCCCTACAACAGGAGCCTCTCATGGTAAAGGGCTTCACGGGCCGAAGCCATGCTGCTGAGCTCTTTGGCCCCCTCCATCCCATCGGCCTGTGATCCTCGATGACCTAGATACACTTGCGTTCGCACTGCCGTTCGTGCTTGCGCGAGGGCTGTTTTCCGCTCCTGGAGCTTGCGCGGCCTCGAGGCCGAAGGCATTGGGCAGGACGAAGGCCTCGACGGGGCCGAGGTCCGGGCATGCCCTACTTCGCGCTCCGGATATTTGTGGGCGCGAGGCGAACTTGGTCGGCTGCCCCGGGCAGCCGAGTCTCGGGAAATGCTCCGCATGATGTAGCGCCAGCGCGAGGAGACGGTTGCGTGGTCTGGGAGTGCGCTTTAATGACGGCTGGAATCGCGCCGGCCTTTTCAGGCAGTCGCCGCGGCCGCTCGTCGCCCGTGATCCGGGTGGGGCACGCGCCACGTGTAATTGGAGCGCCGTGGGATGCCAGCGTTCCCACGACCACGGCCGTTCGCCTCTTCCCCAGGGAAAGTGGCCACGCGGCAGGAATGTACCGGCGCATTACGCGCTGATCGCCCACCTAACGCCGCCTGCCGCGGTTGCCAGCGGTTGCACTGCCCGATCGTGGGTAGCCGAACCGCTGTAATCCTGTCGTTCGATCTTCTACCTGTGGGGGAGACGAGGGGCTTTATAAGTCGTCACTGTGGGCATGCAATCGTTCCCCTTGGTTGCTTGTGCGTTCCTTCCCGTTTTTCTTGCGCATCCTGCTGCTACTCTCGCATCCATTCTTGCTCGTCGTCGCAGTGGGGAGAGAGGAATGGCTGCGCGCGACGACTTCCCCGCTAACCGGGGTGCCGCCCTTGACGATCCTGCGTGCCGCCTTAGCGAGAGCGCCTCGTCGAGCCAGCGCTGCCTGACGCCGCCACCGGTGGAGTACCGCCTGGTTCCGCGCGACAAAAAGCAGACGGACCATCGCTGGGATGCCATGAAGAAGTCGGCGGGCCGCCGCCTCGTGTGCCGGGCGAGTCGCGTCACGGAGGAGACTCTCCAAACCCTTCTTCGGGAGAAGAAGCTGGAGGATCGTGCCGGGGCTCGTTTGCCCGAGCCTGACGAGACAAAGCTGAACCCAGGAGAGTCGGAGGTGATCGTCTTCGTGGCGTTCTTCGATGCCGGGCTCCGAATCCCGGCGACATACTTTGTTCGCGAAGTGCTACGAGCGTATGAGTTGGAGCTGGCGCAGCTGACTCCGACCGCGATTGTTCGGTTGGCCATCTTCACTTGGGCGATGCGGACGGAAGGTACCCGCCCAGCACCGAGTTGTTCGCCATCCTGTATGACGCACGGTGCCACCCGAAGAAAGTGGAAGGGGGGCGTACTCGAACTTCGGCAGCGTGGACTTCGTGCTCAGGACGGATTGCTCACACTTGTTTCCCGCGTTGGCTACACGAGACAAGTGGGAGTCCGGTTGGACGCGACGGTGGTTCTACTACCTCGTGACGAGCACAAGCAGCCTCCGAAGCCGAGGAGAGCCGATATCATTCAACCGCTGTCCGGATGTGACGCCGCCCGGCCGACGAACAACAAAGCGCGGAGACTTGCCGATCGCACTCCGATTCAACATGCGTGACTCGCCGAGGAGTTCGCCATGTATGGGATATCTCCGCTTTCTTGTAATCGAAGTACGAGCGCGGGGCCCGACCGAAGGACGGCATCCACCGGGGTGTTCGCCCATAGGCCCTCCGCGCCCTGTAAGTATCCCTGCCATAGGCCAAGTACCACCTGGGTGGTTGCAAACCCTTAGGTGTGATATTCCGCTTGTGCGTGCAGTACGCCGGTTAGAAGATGCGGAGCGTGCAGTGGTTGTGGTTCTTGGGCCGTACACGGCGAAGGAGCACAAGGCCCGTGAGTCCGCAACTTCCTTGGCAAAGCACAGGCGGATTAATCGGGTATGCGAGGTTCTGGGAATTCCCGTTCCAGAGCGCCCGGTGCCTGCGGAATCGCCGAGCGACGCGACGGCGGTGGCGCCATCCTCTTGATGCGAGGTCCAATTGGAGACCATTGCCTTCAGCTCGTCGGACGTGCCGCCGGTCGAGAACGTGGGGATGGGGGGCGAGACGGGCGCTGATCTCGGATCGACCGGTTCGGGGAGGCACGCAACTCCCGACGAGGCCCTATACAGTGGCGAGGCGACGGGCCCAAGCCTCGTCGTTTTTGAAGATGACGCCTCGTCACCTCCAGCGGCAACCACAGCGTTGCCGCTGACGACGGCTTCCGCGGCTGTCGAGGTAACCACGGAGGCTTCACCTGCGACTCCGAAGGCGAAAAGGCCTCGGGTGCAGTCGACGCCATCTTCGAGGGGCCGGTTCAGCGTGGCAGGCCCGGTGACTGAGGTCCTGACACCTAGCGGGGATGCTCCTGAAGCCGGGAGGGTTGTCACTCCTCAGGTCAGCGAGGTGATCATGACCCCGGTGGAGGTCCGGCGAAGTGCCGAGGTAGAGAGTACTAGAGGTAGGTGTGGTTCGTTTTCCTCCCGCGACTTCGCGAAACTCTCCCCGATTTGCTCGCTTATTCCGTCGACATCAGGCGAGACAAGATCTCCCAGACGAGGGCAAGAATTAAGCAATGGGGGTGCCCGCGATATCGCCGGCCTGATTGAGCAGGGGACTGTGTGCCCCCCAACTGCTGCCGAAGGCGCTGAGGCGGGGGCTCTAGGGCTTGGCGTCTCCGACTTCGTCCCTCGGTGGGAGACGCTTCGCACCTGGAGCGAGGTGGCAGAGTATGCTGGCAGCCACCTAGATCGACAGGCGCTACAGTCCTGCGGGGGCGACTTTTTGGCGCTCGCGCTGGGTGCCTCGGAAATGAGGGTAACGGTCTCTGCTCTCGCTGCATATCCTTTGCTTGTCTGATGGATAACCTTTGTTCTTGCACTCGTGTAGACGCTTGCAATTAGCAAAGCCTCGAGGAGACTCGCGCGAACGAGGGCGCGGAGGACCAGCGCGCGCGACGACGCCAACGCCGCCAAGGACGAGCACATTCGGATGCTGATGGCGGAGCGGGACGAGGCTATCGCCGACGCGCAGTTGGTAGGCGCGAACATGAAGAACGCGCATCGCCGCACAACGCGCGATGGAGGAGGCTCGGCGATCGCGACGAGGAGCGGCGCGCCTTCTTCGCCGAATCTCGCGCTAGAGGCGAGAAGGAGCAGCCATCGCCTCCGTTGCTGAGAAGGCGTTATTCTGGGACAACGCGTGTGCCTCCGCGTGGGGGGCGATGGAGTCTTTGGAGCGGGCCCTCCGGGGGCTTTCCGTGCACGTGGAGGACGCCACTCATAGCCATCAAGACCTGATGGAGACGCTTGGCGAATCGAGGGCTCGAGCGTCGCCCTTCCCGGCGCCAAGGCTTTCGGCATCCACTGCGGCTACATGAGTGCTGGCCTTGCCCTTGCCTTGCTGCACGCTGGTGGGTGTGAGCATGTCAATGAGCTGGCGAACCCTCAGCTTGACTTGCCTACCTAGCCCGGGGTGATATCTGACGCGGTTCGCGCCGCCCAACCCGCCACCCGAAACTTCCATAACCGGATTTTGAATTACATCGGGGAGGGCGCCGCCACGGTTGCTCTACGGCAGATGCTGCGGAACAAGGGGGACGTGCTTCGCTGGCTCGAAGAGGTCCCTCGGCGCAGCGAAGGCGGTGCGCGCACTCGCCGCGCGAAGATGGCGCGACTCATAGAATAATTCCAGGTTTTGCGCGTTCGCGCGCGTGCGTATGTCGCTCATCAGTAATGCCACTATCGCCTTACGGGCTAAGCGACAACGCCCCGTGCTCTTTTGTTATGTAATATGCCGTGAGTGGGGTGTCATGTAAAGCACGGATATTCAGGCTTGATGTCGCCTCATTCTGATAGTGGCAAGCAGGATTGCGAACGCTTTGCGCCACAGACCCCAGACTCCAAAGTGGTGGCGCGAGTGGCGCCAGAAGAGGTAGACGCGCGAGCGCCCGCCCCTACCCTTCGAAGTGGTGGCAGCGAGCCGGGCGCTAGTCGAGGTAGACGCGCGAGCGCCCGCCCCTACCTTCGGTGGTGGCGCGAGTGGCGCCTAGTCGAGGTAGACGCGCGAGCGCTCGTCCTCTACCTTCGAAGTGGTGGCGGCGAGCCGGGCGCCTAGTCGAGGTAGACGCGCGAGCGCTACGTCCCCTACCCTTCGAAGTGGTGGCAGCGGAGCTGGCGCCTAGTCGAGGTAGACGTGCAAGCGCTTCGTCCCCTACCCTTCGAAGTGGTGGCAGCGGAGCTGGCGCCCAGTCGTTGCACGCGTGGGAACTTCGACCACGTCTTATTTAGACTCCGGGGAGTACGCACAAGGATGATGCCTGCACGTGCGTGGGAGTATCCACGTCTTGTTTATACTCCATAGAGTGCGCACAAGGACGATGCCTGCACGTGCGTGGGGGTATCCACGTCTTGTTTATACTCCGTAGAGTGCGCGGGGATAGCATCCGCGTCTTTTTTATACTCCGGAGAGTGCGTGGGGTCGACATCCACGTCTTATTTATACTCGGAAGAGTACGCAGTGGGGCAACGCCCATGCGTGCGCGAGGTTCGCGTCTTGTTTATACTCCGTAGAGTACGCAGGGATAGCATCCGCGTCTTTTTTATACTCCGGAGAGTGCGTGGGATCGACATCCACGTCTTATTTATACTCAAGAGTACGATCGGGCAACGCCATGCGTGCGCGGGTTCACGTCTTGTTTATACTCCGTAGAGTGCGCAGGATAGCATCCGCGCTTTTTTATACTCCGAGAGTGCGTGCGGAGGCGACTCGACGCTACGCCTTATTTAGAGTCCGAGATCGCGCGACGAGGTGAGCCTCCGCGCGTTGCGGCGGTGAAATTGCGCGCGAGGCGAACCTCGTTACTCGCCTTATTTATACTCCGTAGAGTGCGTGCGGATGCGACCTCGACGCCACGTCTTTTTAGAGTCCAGATTGCGCGCGAGGCTCGCCCGCGCGTTGCGGCCAGTGAAATTGCGTGCGGAGGCGAACCTCGTCGCTACGTCTTATTTATACTCCGTAGAGTGCGTGCGGAAGCGGATCTCGACGCTACGTCTTATTTAGAGTCCGTAGACTGTGGAAGCGAACCTCGTCACTACGTCTTATTTATACTCCGCAGAGAGCGTGCGGAGATGGACCTCGACGCTACGTCTTATTTAGAGTCCGTAGACTGCGCGCAGAGGCGTCCCCCCACGCGTCTTTATTCATGCTCATGCATAGTGCGCACGAAGGTAACCCTTCGCGCGCTTTTGGTATGAAAACGAGAGAATTTGCGTGAACGATGCACTTTATTAAACTCC
This sequence comes from Dendrocalamus sinicus, assembly GCA_036346575.1. NCBI lineage: Eukaryota > Viridiplantae > Streptophyta > Magnoliopsida > Poales > Poaceae > Dendrocalamus > Dendrocalamus sinicus. The sequence goes on along the minus strand of CM070654.1, from coordinate 5,698,428 downwards.
CGTTTGCGCGGGTGAGCGGTTACAAGGGTTAAGGCACTAACCGCTAGCCACTTGCGCCCACCGAAGTCGTGGAAGGCCCTTGCCCTCGTGTGCTCGACTTAGGCGTAATACAGCCGCAGCCTGTCCGCATTCCACGTGTGGCGGAGCATATGCCCCTCCAAGGTGGCTAAGCGATACGCTCCCTTCTGTAGGGCCTCAGTGACGATGTACGGGCCTTCCCATTTGGACTCGAGCTTGCCTACCGTCTCCGTGTGGAGTGCCATCTTACGGACGAGGTCTCCTGGTCTGAATTCACGCGGGTACAGCGAACGATTGCGACCGCGCACCATCTGTCACGCGTACTTTATGACGTGCTGTGTTGCGCTTGCCCGGTCTCTGTCAAGGAGATCCACGGACAATTGGCGCTCCTCGTCTGGTGCTTGGACGAGGACCCACCGCGAGCCAGCCTTTATTTCTTCAGGTGTGACCGCCTCGTCACCGAAGAGGAGCTTGAATGGCGTGAACCCCGTTGGGCGTGTGGCCGTTGTGCGAAGGGACCAGAGGACGCTGTGGAGCTCGCCCGGCCACTTCCCCTTTGGTAGTCCGACGAGGCGCTTCCTGATTGCGGCGGAGATAGCGCCATTTGCCCACTCCACCGCCCCATTGGACTGTGAGTGTCCGACCGAAGCGAACCGGAGGATGATGCCTACGTTGCCGCAGAATTCTTTGAATGGGGCTGCATCGAATTGCAGACCGTTGTCGACGGTGATCTCCCTAGGCACGCCGAATCGACATATGATGTTCTGCCAGAGGAAGCGCTGCAGAGCTGCCGAGGTAATTTTGGCCAGAGCTACCGCCTCCGGCCACCTGGAGTACTCCAGAGCGACCACTACAAATCACAGGTCACCTGGGGCCCTGGGAAGCGGTCCCACGACGTCGATGCCCCACCGCGCCAGCGGCCATACCGGGGGTATGGGATGGAGGCTTGTCGGGGGCCTGTGGATAGCCCTTCCCATCCACTAGCAGCCTTGACAACGGCGGACGAGATCCTGGGCGTCCGCGACAGCTGTTGGCCAATAAAAACCCTGCCTGAATGCCTTGCCCACCAGAGATCATGGTTGGAGGTGCGAGCCGCAGAGTCCCGCATGAATTTCTGCGAGGAGGCGCTTTCCTTCTTCGCGCGGGAGGCATCGCAGAGCGTGCGCGCACTTCTTCTTGTAGAGCGCCCCGTCGAGCACCTAGAAGGACCTAGCGTGGTGTTGCAAACGCCGGAGCTTGGAGGGGTCATCCGGTTCCGCGATGCCTTGCAAAAAAGCGAAAAGGGGTTCTCGCCAGTCACCCTACTAGGTGATCTGGTGGACGAGGGCCGCATCCCGGTTATCCTGCGCTATGGCCGCCGCTGACAGGATTTCGTAAAATGCCCCTTCAGGGGTTGGGAGCTGCTGACTGGCAGCCTTGGCAAGGACGTCGGCTTGCTCGTTATTTGCTCGAGGGATGGCCTTCACCGTGACACCCAAAAAGTGTTGTTCCTTCGCTCGTACGGCTGCTAGGTACTTGGCTAGCTCCAGGTCCTTGACCTGGTATGACTTGTCCACATGGCCCGCCACTAACCGTGAATCAGTGCGGACGAGGACTCGCCTCGCTCCCATCGCTTTGAGCTTCCCGAGGCCGAAGAGTAACGCCTTGTACTCGGCTGTGTTGTTCATAGCCGGAAACGCTAGGCGCGTCGAGTACGACAGGCGCTGCCCCTCAGGTGTGGTGATAACGGCGCCCACCCCTGTGCCCGCAACACCATAAGCTCCGTCGGTGTTAAGCGCCCATACCGGTCTTCAACCGGAGGACGGGCCGAGCCGAGGGGTCCATTCCGCGAGGAAGTCCGCGAACTTGAGACTTGATCGCCGCTTGAGAGGCGTATGTTAGGGAGAATGGGGCAAGCTCGGCCGCCCATTTGCCGATTCGCCTCGTGGACTCCTTGTTGTGCAGCATCTCCGCCAGAGGGAACGAGGATGGCACAGTTATCGGGTGCGCCAGGAAGTAATGCCGGAGTTTTCTTAAAGCCATGACCAGCGCGTAAGCAAGCTTCTCGAGCTCGGTATATCACATCTTGGCGCCCTGGAGGGCTTCGGAGACAAAGTACACTAGTCGCTGGAGCGCGCCCTCTTCGAGGACGAGGACGGCGCTGACCGCCGTTGCCGAGGCGGCGAGGTAGAGTAGGAGGGGAGCCTCTGGTGCTGGGGCCACCAGAGTGGGAAGGGTTGCGAGGTGTTTCTTGAGGTCGTCGAAGGCCTTTGCGCAGTCGTCGTCCCAATGAAACCCATCGCAATCGCGGAGAGTCTTGAAAAATGGTAAGCCCCGCTCCGCCGCCGGGATAGGAAACGGCTCAAAGCCGCCATGCGCTGCCGCCTCCGACCTCCCGCCGCCTTGGGAGGTTCCATGCCCGTGATAGCGCCAACCTTGTCGGGTTCGCCTGAATGCCTCGCCCGGATACGAGGAAGCCCAAGAGCTTGCCCGCCTGTACGCCGAAGACACATTTGTCCGGATTGAGCTTGATGCCCGCCTTCCTGAGGTTGTCGAAGGTCTCCTAAAGATCCCGACCGTGGGAGGCGAGCTGCCTGGTTTTTACTACCACGTAGTCCACGTAGGCCTCCACATTCCTCCCTAGCTGGACGGCCAGGGCCAGCGTGACGAGGCGGGTGAAAGTTGCGCCCGCGTTCTTCAAGCCGAAGGGCATCCTTACGAAGCAAAAGGTCCCCACCGCGTGATGAAGCCGGTTTTATCCTCGCCGCCCTGGCCATGTAGACCGATGGTAGCCGGAGTAGGCGCCCAAGAAGCTCATGAGCTCGCATCCGCGTAGCATCGACCAATTGATCTATGCGCGCAGAGGTAATCGCCCGGACACACCTTGTTGAGGCGGTAAAGTCGATGCACATGCGCCAAGCTCAATCGTTTTTTGACCAACACCGATTGGCGAGCCATCCGGATGTTGACCTCGCGATAACCCCGCTGAAGGAGCCGCCACCTCCACCTTGGCCGCTTCTTTGCGGTCCATGGACATACGACGAAGTTTCTGCTTGACGAGCTTGGCGTCAGGGCGGATCGCGAGGTTATGCTCGATGAGGGCGCGGTCCACTCCTTTGATATCTTCCGGGGACCATGCGAAGACATCTATGTTGGCCTGGAGGACTCGGAGCAAGTCTTGCTCTACGTCCGGAGGGAGGCCCTCGCCTATGGATACGAACCGCCCCTCCGCCTGGAGCGGCACCCTCTTCACTCCACCCTCCGGATGGGGCTTAGGTGTCCATCCCGGAGCGGATGACGTGTCCACCTGGTGTTTGTCGGTGAGGGCGTGCACCTTACGGTGCAAGCTTCCGGCTCCGGTTTCAATGCTCCTAGCCATATCCTGATTGCCGAAGAGGGCGATAACGCCCCGCCGTCCTGGGAGCTTCATGCATAGGAATGCGTAGTGTGGGACGGCTTTGAAGGAGTTGATGGCAGGCCGGCCCAGTATGGCATTGTACGGATACGAGACGTCCACGACGTCGAAGACGACATCTTCGGTCCTGGCGTTGTCGGCCTGGCACAAGGAGACTTGGAGGCGAATTTGACCCAGAGCCTTCAGGGGCTGCCCACCGAGGCCCTGAAGGGGGCTTCCAAAGCTTTTAATAGGCTCCGAGGTAGTCCCATACGATCAAGGGCCTCCGCGAACAAAATGTTTGCGGAGCTCCCTCCGTCAATGAGGATGTGCCTAACGTCGCAACCTGCAATGTCGGCCTGGATGACCAAGGGATCTTGATGGGGAATTCATACCGGCATCGGCTGACATGAAGGTGATGCTGCAATGGGACGCCCGCCGAGGTAGTTGTGCTGGGGAAGTGCTCGATGAAGAGCCTCCATCGATGACATTAATGCTACGGCACTGGGTCTCTCCGGGGGACCCAGCACGCGAGGGACTGCCTTGCATATGTCGTGACGTGGCCGCATTGCGGGGTCGGTCTCCGAGGCCCATACATGGGCCACCGCCTGTCGTAATGCCGCAACTTTGGTGCATATCCGCGTGAAATGGTCCCCGTAGCCGTGTACCTCGCACTATCTGCCGTATTCTAGGATTTCCTGCTCCGCACACGGCTTCTCATCGCGGCCTCCTTCGCGTCCCCCTACAACGCACGAGGTTGACGCAGCCTCCCGGGGAACGCCTTGCGCAGCGAGGATGTGGCGGGCCTTTTGGGGTCTCCGCCGGTTACGCCGGGGCTTACGCCTATCGCCTGGTGAGGTTTGGTGCACCCTGTCGTCGACGGGTTCACGAGTGTCACCTACGGACACTTGCTTGTGTTCCGTCCTCGGGTTGTCTCTTGTGCTGCTTCTTTGCGACAAGCCCTCCACTTGCCCAGCGTCGGAGCCGTTGCTGCTGCGCCTCCGCGCGCCCTCCTTGGCTCGGGCGTACGCTTCTATTTTGTCGAAGAGCTCTGCCTCCGACTTGAGTGGCTTCCGCGTGTTATATTCAGCGAGTGGTCCCGGGCGGAGACCTTGTATTACTGCGTTGATAACGGTTGCCTCCCTAACGTCCCTGACCTGGCAGCGCACTTTCGTGAAGCGCTTGAAGTAATCCCGGAGCCTTTCCTCAGGTTTTTGCTTGACTGCGAAGAGCTGGTCCGCATCGACACGCTCGACGTAGTTTCCCTAGAAGTTGTAATAGAGTCAGTCGCGGATCTGCTCTCACGCCAGATGGACTGCGGGTTCAATGGTGAAGAACCGTGACAGCGCCACTCCTTGTAACGCGAGAGGGAGTCCCTTTGCCTTCGTAGTGTCGTCTCCGCCAACGGCTTCGATGGCGGTCTCATACACTTGCAAGAACTCTCGTGGGTCGGAGTCACCCTTGTACGATTCAATGACGCTCGCGAACTTGAAGTCTTCGCCACGCCGCTTGTTGCGAGATCTACGGAGAGCGGGACCTGTGTCGATCGCGCCGTAGGGGAATGCGATCGACGCAATAGCGCCGCGCTATTCGCCTTCTCCGAGGTGGGCCGAGACGCGCCATCGGTGTTGCGCGTCGGCCCGAGCCTCTTGTATGTCTCGACGGCTCGCGGAGGTCCGCAGCCTCCCCGCACGCGCCGAGGGCCGCGGCAGGCGGTCTCCACCGTGGGCGTGGTTGGGGCCGTCGGCACGCCGGCGACGCGACCGACGCCGGCTGCGGCGCCCGATCTACCCATGGCCGGGCGCGAGGACCCGAGCCGAGACGGCCCGCGTCGCCACCGGGACCACCCACCGCCCCGCGCCGAGTAGCGAGGTGGATGCGCGCGGCGTTGTCACCACCGGGTTGGTGGTCGGGTAGTGGTGGCGGGTCGGGCGTCGCGTCGCGAACGCCGGTGCTCACGGCCGCCTTATCGCGCCGCCACCCGCATCTGCAGCTGCTACAGCCGAAGCCTTGGTGTTGACGCGAGATTTCGCCGCCTCCGCCTTCTTCTTCGTCACCGATGTTGAAGCTTTCCTTGGTGCCATCCTCCTTCCGATCTGGAGGCTTGTTCTTGTCCTCCCCACTGACGGCGCCAATCAGTGGCTCTGCACCAAACAAAGAGAGAGTTTGGTAGTGGGGAGTTAGGTGAGTAGAAAATGGCTTAGGGTCTTTCCCCATGGCCTATGTCATATATATATATACATCCACATGGGGAGTGCTTTTACAATTATACCCTTACACATGAGTACTTCCCTCAGGGTACCTGTCACTATACATGTCCCATTCTGGGCCTTACATTCTCTTAACAGGCCTGCTGGGCTTAGGTGGGGGTCACCCCTACAACAGTGTCTATCAATGATAAGATTTTCTTAGAAGGCGATTTTAATGGTCATGTTGGTACAACTAGTAGAGGATTTCAAAAGGTGCATGGGGGTTTTGGTTATGGTGATAGGAATCAAGAGGGAGAAGATATCTTAAACTTTGTTGTACCCTATGATCTCATGATAGCTAACACCTTTAGAAAGAGATATTCTCATTTAGTTACCTTTAGTGGTCAGCACTCTAGCCGAATTGATTTTTTTTCTAGTTAGGAGGGAGGACAAACGAGCCTACATAGACTGTAAGGTTATACCTGGAGAGTGTGTTGTCCAGCAACATAAGTTGGTAGTCTCCAACTTTCGGTTTAGGTTATGGGTCCAACAAGCTAAGATCGCCAGAGCCACGAGGACGAAGTGGTGGAAACTCAAAGGAGATACCGCACAGGCGTTTAAGGAGAGGATTGTCACGGAAGGGTCGTGGGACGTGGGAGAAGCGAATAGTAAAGCGAATAGTATGTGGACAGAGGTGGCAACTCGCATTAGGAAGATGGCGAGTTGGCGACAGAGGTGCTTGGAGTGACCCAGGGACAAGAGGAGAACCAAAAGACACATAGTGGTAGAACGAGGAAGTGCAAAAGGCTATTGAGGAGAAGAAGATATGCTACAAGCGCGTGCATCATGATAGGAGCAATAACAACGTACAGAAATACAAAGCAGCAAAAAAAGAATGCGAAGAAAGCGATGACTGAGGCACGAGGCAAGGCGTATGAGGAAATTTACCAGAAACTAAGTACAAAGGAGAGAGAGAGAGAGAGAGAAGGATGTATATAAGATGGCTAAACTTCGTGAAAGTTAGACGAGAGATTTCAACCAAGTTAAATGTATCAAAGACGACACTAATAGACTTTTCGTGAAAGACGAGGAGATCAAGGATAGGTGGAGAGATTATTTCGACAAGTTGTTCAATCATGATAATAATGATAGTATGATTGAACTGAATAATGTTTTTGACGACACCAATAAGCGGTTTGTTCGAAGAATCCAAGAGTCGGGAGTAAGAGAGACCTTAAAAAGGATGAAAGTGGGTAAGGTGTTGGGGCCTGATAACATCCCTATTGAGGTGTGGAAATGCCTAGGAGAAGTAGGAGAAGTGGCGATTGTTTGGTTAACTAATTTGTTCGATAGCATTTTTAGGTTGAACAAAATGCCAAACGAGTGACTGAGGAGCACATTAGTACCAATTTTTAAAAATAAAGGATACATTCAAAGTTATACTAATTATAGAAGAATTAAGCTCATGAGTCGCACAATGAAATTATAGGAACGAGTGATTGAGCGTCGTTTAAGAAAAGTGACTAGCGTGACGACAAACCAATTTGGTTTTATGCCTGGGAGGTCGACCACGGAGGCGATTTTCTTGCTACGACAGTTGGAGAGGTATAGAGAGCAAAAGAAGGACATTCACACGATATTTATTGACTTAGAGAAAGCCTATGGCAAAGTACCAACAAAGGTTATATGGTGGGCGCTTCAAAAGAAAAGAGTCCCAACAAAATATATTACCTAATTAAGGACATTTAGGAAAATATTGTGATTAATGTCAGAACGTGTGGTAATGTTACTAATGACTTTTCTATTAAGATAGGACCACACCAAGGGTCAGCGTTAAACCCATATATTTTTGTCCTAGTGATGGACGAGGTCACACGGGACATACAAGAATATATCCCTTGGTGTATGCTTTTCGTTGATGATGTGGAGCTGGTTGATAAGAGTAGGATAGGTGTTGATAGGAAGCTCGAGTTATGGAGAAAGACCTTAGAATTGAAGCGCTTTAGACTTATCCCTTGGTGTATGCTTTTCGTTGATGATGTGGAGCTGGTTGATAAGAGTAGGGGTGGATATCGAGCCAACTGCTCGTCTTATCGAGCTTTTTCTAAAATTGACATATTTTGATTTAATATCATTTTACGGATAATTTAAAAGTATTTTTAGAAACGAGCTAACGAGCCGAGCCGAGCCGAGCTTGAGCAAAATTCAAATTCATTTGAAATCAACTCATTTTAATGTTTAACCAATTAACAAGTATAATTGAAGCAATTTTGAACCGAGCCAACGAGCCCACTAACGAGCTTTTTTTCCACCCCTAGATAAGAGTAGGATAGGTGTTGATAGGAAGCTCGAGTTATGGAGAAAGACCTTAGAATTGAAGCGCTTTAGACTTAGTAGGACTAAAATTGAGTATATGAGGTGTGATTTCAGTGGTGCTAGGCCAGATGATGGAGATATTTGATTGAATAGACAAGTAGTACCTAAGAAGGACACATCTCATTATTTGAGATCGATGCTATAGTGGGACAGTGAGATTGATAAATATGTGAACCACAGGATAAGAACGGGGTGGGTGAAATGGCGCCAAGCATCTTAGTGTCCTGTGTGACAAAAAAAAGTCTCTCAAAAGTTAAAGGGTAAGTTCTATATGACGGCAATCAGACCCGCGATGCTATATGGAGCAGAATGTTGGGTGACTAAAAGACAACATATACAGAAAATGAGTGTAGCGGAGATAAGGATGTTGCGGTAGATCTGTGGTCACACAAGACGGGATCACATCCGCAAAGATGATATACGCGATAGGGTGGGGTAGCACCAATTGAAGAGAAACTTGTCCAACATCGCTTGAGATGGTTTGGATATCTCCAACGAAGGCCTTCTGAGGCACCGGTACGTAGTAGAATTTTAAGACATACTGAAAACGTAAGAAGAGGTAGAGATCAACCAAGACTGACGTGGGAGGAAGCAGTTAAAAGAGACTTGAGGGATTAGAATATATCTAAAGAATTAGCTTTAGATAGGAGCGCATGAAAGTTAGCGATCTGTGCACTGGAACCATAAGAAAGGGGCAATGTTTTTAGGCTCTCGGCTCGGATAGCAAGTTGTACGGCTTAAAGTTTTAGCATTATAGGTTTTATTTCAAGGCTTTCATTTCTTTGATCTTAAGAAGGTTTCATTCCTAATCTATCCTAACTTATTTGGGACAAAAAGCTTTGTTGTTGTTGTTGCATGTTCTCAAGGATATAACACAGTGTTCAGCTGTATGAGAATCAAACAGCTACAATAGAATATGAAGCTACAATAAGAACGTAACTCAGAGTCAAGACATATACTCCCACAAACTACACCAGTACAGATGATTAAAAGAAGTTAGTGACAACATAGACAATACATCCTCAGCAATACCCCGGGGCGTGAATGAGGACAACATCACAAGAATACGCATAAAATTGTACACATAACACGTATATAACACTGGCAGTACCATCAGTGGCGGATCCAGGATTTTTAAGATGGGTGTTCGGACTTCGGATCTAGGTTACTCAGATACGTCGATACCGCGACACGTCATTTCCCCCAAAATACCGATACAATGATACGTGTATATAGATGTAATAAAAATACAAAAAATATAGAAATTAACGATTTTTTATGAGACAATAGACGATATAAAGCTAGCATAATGACATGAATTAAATAGCAAATTATAGATATTAATGACAGTTGCATACCTTACTGATCATGTCCCTTTTTTGCTCTTTCCAGCTCTCTCTCCATAAAGATTTCAAAGTTGCGGACTCCTTCATTTTTTAAAGCTCAAAGATCTACAAAATCATAAAATACAAAATTCATGAGTTTACCCCATGCTACATTTTACAGTGCCATAAACAAAACATGAGTTTACACTACTCAGAAAAACAACTTTTACAAAAACAAGAATCAATCTAACTGATGCAGGCAGCAAGCTACCATTGATATGCAAAAATTACACAACACATAATATGACAATATTACTTTGTCCAAAACCGAGATATTAGCATTCCCCTGCAACCAGTTCTTGCGACAAGAGTCAGGCACTGACCAGCAGATAAAAGACTTTGCTTGCACAAGATCTAAAGCAGAATATCCAGTTTTTCAGAAGTTAAGAACCATCTGCCAAACCTGCTTGCTTGTCAAGAAGCTTCTCATTCTTTTTAGCGAGTCACTTATTCTTCGTAGTTAGAACTTAGAAGTTAAAAAATTATCTGTATATTGTTCATCCTGATTTCTAGACGATGACATTGAAACAATGGAGAGGTCATGTCTCATGTGGTATAACATTCAGCAAGTTTGGATCTGAGGTCATGTTGTCAAAACAAAATGTCAACATGGATAGTCGTTGTTTTTGTTACCTCCACATAAGTAGATAAATTTTAGTTGCTTTGCAAAAAAAAAAGTATATTCAAAGATGTTATTTGCATATGTATTTTGCCAACTTACAATATATCAGGTTTGGTAAGAGTTTCTTACTTTCTTGGAATGGCATAACATTGATAGCCATCACATAAACACACCAAGTTGCAGGTTTCTGAAAGCTAACAAACCTGGTTTGTTTGGATCTAGAATCAGGTGGAACTTTACCAAGTTTTTTGTTGATAAGAATGGGAAAGTCATCAATAGATACTGAACTACAACGAGTTCATTGTCAGTTGAGGTCTCTCTCTCTCACACACACACATTTCGCACTGTTTCCTGATGCATTGGTTTCAAATTTGCAGAAAGACATCCAAAAGCTGCTTGAGAATTAGATCTGTTAACCTCCAAGGGCGGAGCGGAGGGCTGGCGCGCGCGGAGGCGGAGGGCCGACGGGCAGAGCGGAGGTCCGCGCAGCGCGAGGCGGAGCGGAGGGCCGGTGCGACGCGGAGGCGGAGCGGAGGGTCGACGGGCAGAGCGGAGGTCCGGCGCGGAGCGGAGGCGGCGCGGAGGGCCGACGGGCAGAGCGGAGGTCCAGCGCGCGCGAGGCGGAGCAGAGGGCCGACGGGCAGAGCGGAGGGCCGCGCGCGCGCGAGGCGGAGGCAGAGGCAGAGCGGAGGGCCGGCGCGGTGCGGAGACGGAGCGGAGGCGGCGCGAGGCGGAGGCGGAGCAGAGCTGCGGAGCAGCGGAGGACCTGCGCGGCTAGGGTTAGGCGCTTGGAACTCGGGCGCTGGGTTAGAGCGGAGCCGCACGCCGCACGCGTAATGGGCTGGGCCGCACGCAAGCGCGAGCATCGGGCCGGGCAGCCGGCCGAATAGTGGCAGCCTGGAAGCTGAAATTAGTGATTTTGACCCAACTAAATATATATATATGTATTATACCTCATATATACTAGATTTTTTGTCAAAAATTTTGGGTGTTCAGCTGAACACCCATGAACCACTGTAGATCCGCCCCTAAGTACCATATGTACAAAACGAAATTAACTAAAACCACCAGCATGGTCCAACACGGAAAACACAGACAAATAATAGCATGTGTACACATCAATTCTAGCACACGGAACACTGTGTTACAACACGGAAAACACAGACAAAACGAAATTACCATATGTACAACAGTAGCATTTATTCTGGTTAAAACTACAACATGTGTACACATCAATTCTAGCACACGGAAAACACAGACAAATAATATTAAGTCCACAACAACTAGACACCAAAGGTTGTAGATGTCATCAAAAAAGAAAAAAGAAAAGGTAGCCAAAGGCTATTGCTGCTTACATGGCATACACATGTCACACATCTAGCTAATGGAAAGCAATTTTAGTTGGCAAAAATAGTGAGATAAATATTCTGCTAATTAAACTAGCAGTTTTAGTGACGTATTCATTACACCCTTTTAGAAATATAAGGTATCATGCAACATTTCCAAAATATCACCATAGTTGAGCGCATAAAAAGCAGTATTCTGTAATTTATGATATATATGGTCAAGAACATTAGAATGGCAAAGAGTTAAGGTACAACAGGTAGAAAATTAAGTTAAGGTACAACAGGTAGAAAATTAAGTTACAGAACATAAGCAGATCAGTTAGGACCTGGAACTCCCGCACTTTGAAAGTGGGGCTAAGAATAGCACACTGAAGAGCACACCCCCTGGCAACCATGGTTGTCACGGCGGAATCGGCGACCACGGCGAGCGAGGAGCGCCTGGACGCCTAGGCGAGGGCCCGGCGACGGATTGAGTCTCTCTCTCGCGTATATGGGTGATACAGGTATATCAAAAGTTAACGTTTCCCGTATCTCTCAGGCCCCCATATAACTCCCGACTCTCGCTCTCTCCGTCCTCCCGACTCGCTCTCTCCCGACTCTTGCTCTCTCAGTCCTCCCGACTCCCGACTCTCGCTCTCTCCGTCCTCCCGACTCCCGACGCCGCCAGAAGTTCCTCCCCGCCAGGTACGCCGTCGCCTCCCGCTCTCTCCCCGACGCCTCCCTCCCCTCCCCCTCGTGCTGCCTCCCCTCCCCCAGCCACGTCCTCCCCCGCGTGCCACCTCCTCCCCCCCGGCGCCTCCCTTCCCCGACGCCTCCCCCTGCCGCCGCCTCCCCCCGTCGCCTCCCCTCCCCTCGGCGGCGGGAGCACGCTGGAGGGAGGTGGCTGGAGCACGGGAGAGAGACGGCAGTGGGAGGGAGGAAGGCAGCGCGGCGGGAGGGAGGGAGGCGGCGCGGCCGGAGAGGAGAGGGGCGGACGGCGCACCTGGGCTGGCGGTGAAGCTAGGGTTTAGGCCAAGGCGAGGCGATCCTCCCCGGTGTCTCCTTCCCAGCGCCAGGACGACTTGGCGACGCCTGGGCGACGCCGTGACAACCATGCTGGCAACACATTCACTTGCGTTCATAGTCCTCATTGGCTCCTTTCCAAAGAACTCAGTGATTATCCTGATTATCTCAGGAACACGAGAGCCTGATCCAACTACCTCAACAAAGTGCACATTTTCTGTTGTCAGACCAGCTTCAGCCAAGGCCTTTCCCAAGGGCCCTTTCACACGTTGCAGTACTGGGGCACTGATCTGTTCAAACTCCTCCCTCTTAATAAACCCTCACACATCCTTCTCATCCATCAAGCACTCAATGTTCAGTGGTGCCTCTTGATTGGCGCTCAGCACTTTCTTGAGCTTCTCACAAGCCACACACAACCTGCGTGAATGGTCCGCCAAAATCGGCGCCAGGTGCTTGCGCAGACGTGGCTTCCTTTTGCGGTTTTATGTTTTGCGGTTTTGAGTGGCGGTGAATCCGGATCGGTTACGAGTTATGGAGAACGTGCGGCGGCTTGATCACGCGGCCCGATTCCTCTATAAATACCGAGTCGCCCGCCTCCATACAGCATATGCGAAAATCAATCTAGGGTTTTGCCTCTTCCATTGTGCTGCGCCGTCCCACGTAGTCTACTCCGCCCCGTTCACGGCGTGCACCGTCGCTCGGAGAGCAGGTCTCGGAACCATCGCCAAGTCCTGCACCGGAGAGGGCGAATAAGGTTTTTGGAAGCGCTCGCGCGATCGCTTGTAGATCCGCTCGTCTTCCTCGCTCGCTCGGCCGCGAGTCGTCATCGACACCGCCATCCACACCGTTCTGCAGCGCCAACATTCGCAAATCGATTAGAACAGAACCATCGGTATGTAACGATCATGTTCTCCAGATAGATCTGTTCATGTACGATTTCTGGTTTACATGTCTAGATCGTTTATGCCGTGATGGTTCCGTTATTTTGCGTGCATGTTGTCATGATTTATTTATGGAATAAATTGAATCTACATGTGCTTATATTTCCAACAATCCAAAACCTTATTGTAGGCAATCGTGGTTTTACTATGGCTGGATTTGCCGATGCATCGAGGCCGGATAAATTCTTTGGTGTGCACTTTAAGAGATGGCGATCAAGGTCACTCGTGGCTTATCGCTATGAATGTATTCGGGTTAGTAATGGCAAGCTGAAGGTGTTCTTGATGCTGAAAAGCGTAAAGAATTCGAGACCGCCACTACTCTCTTTGTTGGATGCATTCTTAGTGTTCTTGCCGACCGTCATGCGAGGTGTATATGCACATGACAGACGCGAAGGAGTTATGGGATGCATCAATTCCAAATATGGTGCTATCGATGCCAACAATGACATGTATGTCATGGAGCAATTTCATGACTACAAGATGGTTGATAACCATTCAGTAGTAGATCAGCTCATGAGATACAGGCCATTGCTAAGGAACTCGAACTCTGAAGTGTGCCTTACCCGACAAGTTTGTGGCTGGATGTATTATTGCGAAATTACCTTCTTCATGGAGGAATTTCGAACAACACTCAAACACAAGAGACAAGAGTACTGTTGAGAGTCCGATTGGGTCTCTTGAAATTGAGGAGAAAGCTCGGAAAAGGACGCCGTGTCTAAGGGTGATGGAGGGCAGTCTAGTGCCAATGTGGTACAGAAACCCTCAAGCAAGAACAAAGGGAAATTTGTCAAAGCACAACAGACAACCAACTTCAAGAAGAAGAAGAAGAAGAACAATCAGGATGATAGAACTTGCTTTGTGTGCGGTGAGGTTGATCACATGGCCAAGAAGTGCCCACAACGCAAAGGAAAGAAGGCACTGTGAGGGACAGACTTATAAGTCCGTTAACGTGACCATTGGCAAGACCGAGATGGGGTGGGTATGGTAATTTACCTCATCGTTCTTTCAGTTAGTCAATCTACCAATTGGTGGATTGATACAGAGCTAATGTACATGTGTGTGCTGATATTTCGTTGTTTTCTTCTTATCGTCGCCCGATTCCTCCGTCCTAATGGGGAATGGGTCACATGCTACTGCTCATGGTGTTGGCACGGTAGATCTGAAGTTTACTTGGGAAGATCGTGCACCAAGAACGTGCAGCATGTCCTTCTATAGACAAGAATCTCGTTAGTGGCTCCCGTTTATGTAGAGACGGGTTTAAGTTGGTGTTTGAGTCTAATAAAGTAGTCGTGTCTAAACATGGATATTTTATTGGTAAAGGCTATGAGTGCGGAGGCTTGTTCCATTTTCCCTTTCGATTTCTGCAATAAGTCTCGTGAACCATATTTGTGGCGGTGTGGATGATGAGGCCAATGTTTGGCACTCACGCCTATGTCATATTAATTTTGGTTTGATGTCTCGGCTTTCCAAGATGAATTTAATTCCAAACGCTTCCATCACCAAAGGTTCTAAATGCCATAGTGTGTGCAATCAAAGCAACCTCGTAAGCCTCACAAGGTCGCGAGGAGAGAAACTTGGCACCACTAGAACTCCCGCATTCAGATCTTTCGAGATGAATGGCATGTTGACGAAGGGTGGAAAACGATATTTCATGACATTGATTGATGATGCAACTAGGTTACATTATGTGTATTTATTGAAAACGAAAGATGAGGCTTTAGACTATTTTAAAATCTATAAGGCGAAGTTGAAAACCAATTAAATAGAAAGATAAAAGACTTAGGTCAGATCGTGGTGGAGAGTATTTCTCAAACGAATTTGACTTATTTTGTGAGGAACATGGCATTATACATGAGAGGACGCCTCCTTATTCTCCCGAGTCAAATGGGATTGTCGAAAGGAAAAATCGCACGTTGACTGACTTGGTGAATGCCATGTTAGACACTGCGGGCTTACCTAAGGCATGGTGGGGGGAGGCTCTGCTAACCTCTAATCATGTATTAAATAGAGTTCCTAATAGAAATAAGGACAAAACACCATACGAGGTATGGATTGGGAGAAAACCATCACTTTCTTACTTGCGTACATGGGGGTGCTTGGCGAAAGTCAATGTGCCAATAACTAAGAAACGCAAGCTTGGACCAAAAGCGTGGATGTGTCTTTTCGGGATATGCTAATCATAGCATTGCCTATAGATTTTGATAGGTAAAACGAGGTATCGACATGCATGTTGGTACAATTATGGAGTCTCGAGATGCAACGTTCTTTGAGAATATTTTTCCAATGAAGGATACACATAACACTACTAGTCAACCTTCAAATAATTCTCGGTTCAATCACACCACTGAACCTTTGAACATACACATGAACTTGTCAATGAGGAGGATGACTGTGAAGCTCCTAGAAGGAGCAAGAGACAAAGGATATCCAAATCCTTTGGTGATGATTTCACTGTGTACCTTGTGGACGATACTCCCAAGTCTATTTCAGAAGCGTATGCATCTACTGATGCAGACTATTGGAAGGAGGTTGTCCATAGTGAAATGGATTCCATTATCGCTAATGGCACCTGGGAGCTGACAGATAGACCTTATGGGTGCAAACCTGTAGGGTGCAAGTGGGTGTTCAAAAAGAAGCTTAGGCCTGATGGTACCATTGAAAAGTACAAGGCTCGGCTTATTGCCAAGGGCTATACTCAGAAAGAAGGCGAAGATTTCTTTGACACTTACTCACCTGTTGCTAGACTGACCACAATTCGAGTACTACTTGCTTTGGCTGCCTCACATGGTCTTCTCGTTCATCAAATGGACGTTAAGACAGCTTTTCTAATGGAGAGTGGATAAGGAAATTTACATGGAACAGCCTGATGGATTTGTAGTAGAAGGTCAAGAAGGCAAGGTGTTAAAACTGTTGAAATCTTTGTATGGTCTGAAACAAGCCCCTAAGCAGTGGCATGAGAAGTTCGATAGAACACTGACATCTGCAGCTTTCTTTGCCAATGAGGCAGATAAATGTGTATACTATCGCTATGGTGGGGGTGAGGGAGTTATTCTATGCTTGTGTGTGGATGACATCTTGATTTTTGGGACAAACATCAATGTGATAAATGAGGTCAAATTATTCTTGTCTCAAAATTTTGATATGAAAGATCTGGGAGTGGCTGATGTTATTCTAAATATTAAATTGGTTAGAGGTGAGGATGGTATTACATTATTGCAATCTCATTATGTGGAGAAGGTCTTGAGCCGTTTTGGCTATTCTGAAAGCAAGCCTTCTTCAACACCTTATGATCCTAGTGTGTTACTTCGTAAGAATAAGAAAATTGCTAGGAATCAGCTGGAATACTCCCAGATAATTGGCTCACTTATGTATCTAGCTAGTGCAACAAGGCCAGACATCTCCTTTGCTGTGAGCAAGTTGAGTCGGTTTACTTCTAACCCAGGAGATGATCACTGGAAGGCGCTTGAGCGAGTGTTGCGCTATCTGAAAGGTACCTTGAACTTGGGACTTCACTATACTGGGTACCCGTCGGTACTGGAGGGTTATAGTGATTCCAACTGGATCTCTGATGCTGATGAAATCAAAGCCACTAGTGGATATGTTTTCACTATTGGTGGTGGTGTTGTTTCATGGAGGTCTTGCAAACAGACTATTTTGACGAGGTCAACCATGGAAGCAGAGCTCGCGGCACTAGACACCGCCATCGTTGAGGCGTAATGGCTACGGATCTATTGATGGATCTCGCCACGTGGAAAAGCGCGCGCTATTCTCATGAATCGTGATAATCAAACCGTTATCGCTAAGGTGAACAGTTCTAAGGATAATATGAAATCGTCTAGGCATGTCAAGAGACGATTGAAGTCTGTCAGAAAATGAGAAACTCGAGTTATAACCTTGGACTACATCCAAACAAATAGAAACTCGCAGATCCTTTACAAAGGGACTATCACGAATGTGATAGATAGTGCATCGAAGGAGATGGGAATGAGACCCATGTGAGTTATCTATGGTAGTAACCCAACCTATGTGATCGGAGATCCGTGAATTAGGATCCGGAAAAACAAGCCATTAGTTACCGGAGGAGAGTAATTTCAACCTCTCTATGTGAAGATGCAATACTCGTAAAGCGCAAGGCAGGTTGGTTAAGGCCTTAATGTGTTCCATTGGCTTTCAAAAGCGAAGATGTTATCCTGCAGAACGTTCTTGAAAGAACACACCTATATGAGCCCGACTGTTAGTCGCAGTCTATGGAGATCTTGGAAAAATCTCCTACTAAGCTCATGAAAAGACCAAGGAGTATGACTTATACGCTCCAACCGAGGGGTAGCCTACTGGCGGCCTAGTATCAGTTAAGTCTTTAAGTGAAGCTTGCTTGCACCAAACTTGCAATTCAAGGCGTAGTCCATTGTTCAAGTTGTGAGTAAGTGTAGCTTGGAGTTCTAGGTGGATGTTCAACCTTAATCGGTCTCCATCGAAACACTAATATATAAACAGTACATTGGAATTCAGGCAAATCTCTGTGGGACTTTGAGATCTGGTGGGGGATTGTTAAAATTTGTGGGCCAAGTCCATATAAGGCAAATCTCAAAGGCCCACTCATGCAAAGGAGGCATGCATGTGAACTTTAGTACCACATTGCTAGTTCTAGGAGAGGAAGACCAACTTAAAAGGAATGGTGCACTCCTAGCCACTTGAGGCATGTGTGGAGAGAACTAGAGGATCACACGCGCTCGCTCGCCTCGCCTCGCCGGCCGGCCGGGCCGGGCCGGGCTGGCTGGGCGGGGCGCGCGCACGGCACTGCGTGAATGGTCCGCCAAAATCGGCGCCAGTGCTTGCGCAGACGCGGCTTCCTTTGCGCTTTATTTTTGTGGTTTTGAGTGGCGGTGAATCCGGATCGATTTACGCGTGACTAATCCGCTTGATTCACGAGTTATGGAGAACGTGCAGCGTCTTGATCACACGCCCCGATTCTCTATAAATACCGAGTCGCCGCCTCCATACAGCATATGCGAAAATCAATCTAGGTTTTGCCTCTTCCATTGTGCTGCGCCGCCCCACGTAGTCTACTCCGTCCCGTTCGCGGCGCACCGCCGCTCGAGAGCAGGTCTCCGAACCGCCGCCAAGTCCTCGCACCGGAGAGGCGAATAAGGTTTTGGGAAGCGCTCGCGCGATCGCTGCTGTAGATCCGCTCGTCTTCCTCGTCGCTCGGCCGCGAAGTCGTCATCGACACCGCGTCATCCACACCGTTCCTGCAGCGTCAACATCTGCAAATCGATTAGAACAGAACCATCGGTATGTAACAGTCATGTTCTCCGTATTAGATCTGTTCATGTACAGTTTCCTGGTTTACATGTCTAGATCATTTATGCCTGTGATGGTTCCGTTATTTTGCGTGCATATTATCATGATTTATTTATAGAATAAATTGAATCTACATGCGCTTATATTTCCAACATGCCCGACATCGACAAATGCGACATTCAACTGGTCATTCTCGGGGAGATCAGTCTCGTAGATCCCATACGCCAATGCCGTGGAAGTTGTCTCATGGAACAAGCGCAACGGCCGGAGACCCGCAATAGTTGCGGCATCGAGAACAGCCCTACGCTGCAGATCATTAAAGTAAACCGGGATACCGATGCAGCAGTCAACCACCGCGGCGTTCAGGTTGCCCTCAGCGATGCCCTTCAAATTGGACAGCAACATGGCAAGCAGCTGCGTGGGTGTGAACGTGCGCTCCTCCCCGAGATACCGCGCGTGGACAAGCGGGAAGCCATCGGGGCCCTCCGAGACGTGGAACGGGAAGGACTGGAGATCGCGCTGCACCTCAGGGTCAGCGAACTTGCGGCCTAGCAGGCGCTTGATATGGGAGATGGAGTTCTTGGGGTTCATGGTGGACGACGCAGCGCCGGCGGTGCCGATGAACCGCTGCTTGTCGCCGAAGCAGACGACGGCGGGGGTCTCCCGCTTGGATTCCTCGTTGAGTACCACGTCGATGCCGCGCTGCCGCGCCACCGCGACAATGCAGCTCTCATTGCCCAGATCGAACCCCACGACGCTCATCCTCGACTCGCCCTTCTAGCTGCCGGCTACCCTTGGTTAGATGAGATCACAATCCAAACCTGCGAAGTGCGAACACAGAGCGAGATCTACGAGTTAACCCTCAAAAACCCAAGCCCCCGCCCCTAAAACCGCAGCAAAATCTCCCAAAACCACAACCTAATCCTCCAGAAACACACCCAAAAAAAAAGTAACACGTGATTTAAACCCCGAAAAACAGCATGATCATCGAATGCTGAAAAGGCGAAGGGGATCCGAGCGCGCAGAGATCGACATCCACGCCGCCGCCATGGTCGAACCAAGCGCAAGCGGAAGGGTAGGGATTGGACTGGATCGTACCCGTGGTGGCCAAGAAGTTTCTCGAAGCTTCGATTCTAGCGGCGCCGCAGCTTCGGTTCGTGTCTCGGCAGGGCTTTCCCTTGGCGCGGCGAGACGGAGACGAGAGAGGAAGGGGGGAAGCGGGAAAAAAAAAGGCACTTTTGGCACTTCTACAGAAATAGCAATAGCAAAAGTAATCTTTCTTGTCGTTCGGTACATGGGCGGCAGCACGTGCGAGTTGACACGCGGCGCTGCCACCAGTGACAGGTGTCTACCGCCCCCTTATCAGACAGCAGGTAGCCTACCGCCCGGGTGGGGGAGGGGGGACGGCTGCCATCAAGCAGAGGGACGGTAGGTAATTAAGCCGATTTTACCTGCTCTAATTATTTTTTATTTAGTATTTATATGAATTTTTAAATATATCAAATGAGTTTGAAAAATTACAAAAATTTTTGTACAGCCGCCTGACACAACGTACTTCATTGTGTAAGTTTTTGGTAAATTTATCAGTTGCAAATGTTAGCTCCAAAAATTACAAAATTTTATATGAAGCCTTCTGATATAGTAATTTTTTTACGCAATAAACGTCACAACTTCAGACCACATAACTATTATTGTATCAGGAGGCTTCACATAAAATTTCGTAATTTTTAGAGGTCGTTTGCTATATGTAAAAACTTGTAAAAATATTAAAATTTTGTGAATTTTTGAGCAACTTTTGCAACTGATAAAATTACCAAAAAATTACACGATGAAGTACGTTGTGTCAGGGGCTATACAAAAATTTTCGTAATATTTTGAGCTCATTTTATATATTTAAAATTCCATACAAATACTAAATAAAAAAAATAATTAGGGCAGATAATTAAGCCCGCTTAATTACCTGCCGCCCCACTGCTGGACAGCAGGCAAGTCCCCCAAGCGACAGGCTATCTGCCGTCTGGTGAGGGGGCGGCAACGCCGCGTGTGCGCTGCCGCCCGTGCACCGGAAGGCAGAAAGGTTATTTTTGTCAATGCGCTCTGTATACTGCTATTTCTGTAAATACTGTACGAAACAGTGCCTAAAGTGCCTTTGTCTTGGGGGAATGGCGTATATACAGCGCCATGGCATGGTGGCGGTCGTGAATCTTTTGGAAACGAGGGGTGGCAAAAAAAGCTAATCGCGAGCTGGCTTGGTTTGGCTGAGCCAGCTAGGCTCGACCGGTCTAGCTTGATAGACGGCAGTCTCTCCAGCCCATTACGACATGAATGGTCTAGTACAGTAGCGTCCTTCCGAGCCCCTTCATACGTTACCATTTTATCCTATCGAAATGTTCAATCCCCTTCTTATTTCATTCTCAATTTCAAACCTACCAGCTACCCCACCCAGTCCCATCGACGGCGGCGGCCAGGGAGGCTCTCTCATGGCTCCCTCGCTATCCCCTGCCGTGGTTCCAACTATCCACAGCCGTAGTTCCCCTGTCGTCCATAGCCACCATTCCGACCAGCCGTGGTTTCCTCGCCGTCCACAGCCACGTTGCCCTCGACGTCCCCACCCCTTTCCCTGCCCCCTCTCATCGGTGTCCGACGCATGGAGCAGCATACGCAAGCCAGCTTAGAGTCGAAGAACCGCAGAGGGAGGAGGTCCTCTGGCTCCGACTCTGCATCTACACCTGTAGTGAATCGCCTTCTTAACCCCTGTCCACGGCCACCTTGCAGTATATGATTCTAGTTGGATACGGGGTTCTCAAAATGACATGATACCTCCTATGTTTGTGGTATGTTGTCCCACACTAACTCATTTATTTATTATCTTTGTTACCATTGAGTCTAACTCAATTTTCTATTGCAGGAACAAGACGATAAGGATGATGTCGAATCTATACCATTTCCTGAGAGTGTTGTGGCTAGCAACTAGGGCTTCAATGAAATTCATGACTAGATGATAAGTCTCTTTAGCAACTAGGCCTCAAGGTACAAGTTCATCCTAATAATTCAACTCCAAGCCAGTTTGCTAATATTTAAGTAAAGTTCACATAGTTCTCATCCATTTTGTCAATAAAATAATAAAGCAGAGAGTCAATTGAACAATCCGAACAGACTTTTTATTTATCTTTTGTCTTGGAAAAATATTACATCTTAATCATGTTAAACATCAGAGCTGTTCCAGGATATACATTTTAGCATGATACACAAAAGAGAAGTGGAAAATGGGGAGACTTGGGTCACTTCACTGAGGGCTGTTAACAGTGCTAAAGGGAATTTTTTCCTGGGCGAGAACCATGGAAGGTATTGGTTGAAAGGAAGTTTGGGACAAAAGAATCTTTTACCACATGCCTAAACACAACAGCACAAGTGTGCACGCGTGCAACATAATAGAATAAGGAAATCAACTCTACCTCCATAGTCCACAACAATTGATCATTGTTTGAAGAGGTAGCAACCCTGAGCAACATCATGTTGCTGAAAGTGGCATGATGTACAACTCTTGCTTTTAATCAAGTAGTTATTAGGTCGAATAAAATATCTCTGATTAAACACAAAGAAGGAGATGGAATTTTGCAATGAAAGAGTAAGTTTCTCCTGATATTGAATAAAATTATACAAGCTTTGGTTTTTTTTTTTGGCATATATAGTTTCTTCCATTTCCCTAGCTAGATCAGTGGGTTTGTTGGTGCAAGATGCCTTGACAGAAAAGGCCATTCTGTGTGGACTGGTGCTGTTGGTGTTTTGATAGTAGGGAGTAGGTTTTTTGCTTTTGTCTGAAAAACTGAAACTGTAATGAGTAACTACTATCTACTAAAGTCTGAACTCTGAAGTCTGAAGTTAGATGCTACTGCAGCTAGTTTGCTACTCTATGTTCACTTCTATATTAGCAGATGAATTTATATGCTGCTGTCGGAAGTAAACTTTCATGTTTACTGTATGGTTCTATCTTCTATGTTAGCAGAAGAAGTTACCTGCTGATGCTGCTAGTCTACTACTCTATGTTTACTTCTATGTTAGCAATGAAGTTATATGTTGCTACCAGAAGTAAAGTTACATGTTTACTGTATGGTTTTATGTCTGCTACTCCATGTAACTTACATGCTGCTTCGGCTAGTATGCTATTACGTTTATGAGCCTAACGAGCTGAGCTGAGTTGCTTCCCTAACGAGCCTTCACGAGTCGAGCCGGCTTGATATCCACCCCCTAGTGGAAACCCTCCGTTCCACAGTTCTACTACGGGCCGAGCGTCGCATCTGGGCATTGGTTTTGTGGGCCGCTGGGTGGGAATGCCATTGGATTGATGAGAGAGTTGCTCCAACGGCTAAGATGTGCTGGACTTGGGCTTTGAAACTGTGGGGCACCTGGTCAGTTTTTTCCAGCTACGGCTAATGACTTTATGACTGCAATTGATGGCTTATAGCCATGCGTGAGTGCTTGTATGAACGAATCAAATGCCGATAAGTAATTTTGAAAAAACTGTTATGATAAGCTGTTTCGACAAAACAATGAAGAAGCCGCTCTATTTGTTTGTCCGAGAAAATTATAAGCAATAAGTTGAAAAGAATGGGACCTAGTATGCGTGGCTAACATGTGGGACTCATTGTTCTGATTGTGAGAGTACTCGTCACCTTCCATGGCATTGCCAATAGGCAAATAGGTTTTCCTTTCTTTTTTCCCCCTTTTGAAAGAGTTGCTAATGGTTTTCGATTCCCAACGGCTCGTTGGCGTGCAAAAGTAATTTCCTCCTAACCATTGGATTACTATGACTCTGAAATCATATCATATATGATATAATTATGGGTAGCGCTCACCGTAACGGTTTTTCCTTGGTGCTCAGAGACTTTCCTTCGGTTAATAGAGCTAAGTGATCACTTTGCTGTAGGCAAAATGCATGTAAATATAGCGTACAATGGCAAGTAAATTGGAAATGATCGAGGAAGATGCCTTCCATCATCCAGACCGTAAGTTGTTTGAAGGATGGTACGTGAAGATTAATGTCTATTTTACAAGGTGACTGTTTTTTCTTAAGTAAAAGGCATTTTTTTATCCATTGGCAAAAACAACATCAGATCAGATGGCACGCCAATCTCCGTACAAATCCGGCGTCACAAATATTGACTTAGATTCAAAATACATTAGGCAACTTACAAATAGCAAAACCGTAACAAAAGCAAGGAAATAACTCGTTCCTTTCCATCATAATATACACAGAGCATTAGGGGGGTTCTGCAAAAATAATTGCGCTTGAATCCTAGAGGTTTGTGTGCACATATGGCTAGCTCGACCTCCTCACACAAAATTAGAATGAAAAACGTCACCGCACGTAAACAATTTGATTCAATCTTTCCGGACAATGTACAAGATCTCTACAATGCCATACTACTAGAATATGAGTAATTCCTTACATGTCACTGAAAATTTACGGAATTCCTGATTATGTCACTAACAAGTGGAATCTGAATCCACATGTAAGACAATGAGTGATATATAAGGGATGATTGAAGTAAACTTAGCATAAGAGATTCGCATATACTGCAAAGAAATGCCTAAAGAGAGGAATACTACAAGGAATCGAAATGTACATGTCATTCCTTCTGGCCCGAAGGAAAGGAGAACAACTAGGGGAGTCCTTCAGTGGAGAACATAGGTCAGAACAAGGGCTACAGCCATCAGAAGATACCCAATCCCCTGGTCGATCGCCTTGCCGTCGATCACCGCTCTCGCCCGGGAGCGCGAGCTCGCCACGGCCCGGGCCTCCGCCGCCACCTCCCGGTACGCCGCCGTGGAGAGCCCGGTGGAGAACATGACCAAGAACACCAGAATTGCGTGTGCTCTTGCAGAACTAGCCATGTACTTTTGCAGGAGTAGCAAATGGCCAATTAGAACGAAGAGAGAGGTCGGGCAGATGCTGTAGTTGCGTTGTAAGCTTGTTGGGATCGATGAGAGAAGAGAAGAGTTAAGGTTGATTTGGCTTGGTACAAACTCATTGTTCTCTTGAGTTTGTATATATACGGTGGTGTCTGAGAGCAAGAGGTGAAAGGTGGTGGCGTTACTAAATTCAGGGTGTGTGCTTGGCCGGCTCTCGAACGTACACTCACTTGAGAACGTCTCAAATGAGCCAGCGGGTCACGCTCATGCAGATGGGCAACGACTTCTTTTTAAATCTAAGGAGACAGAGTCACAGACACTCGGTTCAAGGAGTGTACTTTTTTTTTAAAAGAAGCATGAAACGCCCTAGAAAAATTTTCAAATTTTTTTGTGAATTTTCCTGAATATTTGAGTGATTTTTGAGCACTTTCCTTTTTTGAAAATTCCCGACGAAATGCGCTTTCCTTTTTCGGCCATTCGCCTTCTCCTTCCGTTGGCGCCCCCTCCTTTTCCGCCTTCTCCTCGCACACGCGCCCGCGCTGCACACAGAGCACCGCCGCGCCGGCCGTCCCCGACCGCGCCTGACCCGGTCTTCTCTCTCTGCCACCCTTGGCCCACCTGCCTGTCCCTCCATCTCCCACCTTCGCGCGACGCGCCATCGCCCATTTCAGCCGGCAACCTGCTCCCGCACTTCGCCTCGCATTTACTCGCGATGACGCCTCCCAGTTGCTCAGACACGACTCCTCGCCCACGGAGTCCCTAAGAAGATTGTTTCAGATAGGGGAGCGCAGTTCACATCCAAATTCTGGGAGAAATTACATGAAGCCATGGGCACTGACCTGAATTTCAGCTCGGCATACCATCCACAAACAGATGGTCAAACAGAAAGAACAAATTAGATTCTGGAAGATATGTTGAGAGCTTGCGCTATTGTGTATGGAGCAGCTTGGAATATTTGCCTACCATTTGCTCAGTTTTCATACAACAACAGCTACCAAGCTAGTATCAAGATGGCCCTGTTTGAAGCACTATATGGCAGAAAGTGTAGAACACCATTGAACTGGTCAGAGGCAGGAGAACACCAATTTCTCGGTCCTCAGATCGCCCAGGATTCAGAGGCTCATGTCAAGATTATTATAGACAGGCTAAAAATTGCACAAGACCGTCAGAAGATCTACGCCGACAACCGCAAAAAAGATTTGAGCTTTGAAGTTGGAAATTTTGTGTATATCAAGGTTACTCCATTCAAAGTTGTCAAAAGGTTTCAAGTCAAGGGTAAATTAGCTCCGAGATATGTGGGACTGTTCCAAATAACCAGAAGAGTTGGGGAGGTAGCTTATAAAGTTCAACTACCATCCAATTTAGCAAAGATACACAACGTGTTCCATGTATCACAGCTTCGGAAATGCCTACGACAGCCTTCAGATGAAGTACCAATGTCAGACATTGATTTACAAGGCGATCTGACCTATCCTGAAGAGCCGCTGTAGATACTCGAGACATCAGAGAGATAGATCAGAAACAAAAATATCAGGTTCTGCAGAGTTCAATGGAGAAATCACACAGCAAACAAGTCCACTTGGGAAAGAGAGTCAGACTTGCAGCGGGATTTTCCCAACTTACTCCCTGGACCAAGTTAATCTCGGGGTCGAGATTCTTTTAAGGGGGGTAGGTTGAAACGCTCCAGAAAAATTTTCAAAACTTTTTGTGAATTTTCCTGAATATTTGAGAGATTTTTGAGCCCTTTCCTTTTTTTGGAAATTCCCGGTGAAGTGTGCTTTCCTTTTTCAGCCATTCACCTTCTCCTTTCGTTGGGCCCCCTCCTTTTCGCCTTCTCCTCGCACACGCGCCCGCGCTGCGCGCAGAGCTCCACAGCGCCGCGCTTCGCGCTGGCTCACCGTCGCCGGCCGTCCCCGACCGCACTCGACCCGGTCTTCTCTCTCTGCTACTCTATGTTCACTTCTATATTAGCAGATGAATTTATATGCTGCTATTGGAAGTAAAGTTACATGTTTATTGTATGGTTCTATCTTCTATGTTAGCAGATGAAGTTACCTACTACTGCTAGTCTACTACTCTATGTTTACTTCTATGTTAACAGATGAAGTTATATGCTGCTGCCGGAAGTAAAGTTACATATTTACTGTATAGTTGTATATCTGCTACTCTATGTAACTTATATGCTGCTGCTGCTAGTATGCTATTATGTTTAGGAGCCTAACGAGCCAAGCCTGAGCTTCATACCAAGCTGAGCCGAGTTGCTTCCCTAACGAGCCTTCACGAGCCGAGCCGGCTTGATATCCACCCCTAGTGGAAACCCTCCGTTCCAGAGTTCTACTATGCCCGAGCATCGCACCTAGGCCATCGGTTTCGTGGGCCGGTGGGTGGGCGTGCCATTGGATTCATGAGAGAGTTGCTCCAATGACTGAGATGTGGGGGGGGGGGGGGGCTTTGGGCTTTGAAATTGTGGGGCATCCGGTGGGTTTTTTCCGGCTGCGGCTAATGGCTTTATGACCGCAGCTGATGGCTTATAGCCATGCGGGAGTGCTTGCATAAACGAACCAAATGCCGATAAACAATTTCGAAAAAACTGTTCTGATAAGCTGTTTCAATAAAATAGTGAAGAAGCCATCATAAGCAATAAGTTGAAAAGATTGGGCCCTAGTATGTGTGGCTAGCATGTGGGACTCAATGATCTGAGTATGGGAGTACTCGTCAGCTTCCATGGCATTGCCAATAGGTAAATAGGTTTTCCTTTCTTTCTTTTTTTTTCTTTTGAAAGAGTTGCTAATGGTTTTCGATTCCCAACGGCTCGTTGGCGTGCAAAAGTAATTTCCTCCTAACTATTGGATTACTATGACTCTGAAATCATATCATATATGATCTAGTCATGGGTAGTGTTCACCGTAACGGTTTTTCCTTGGTACTCAGAGACTTTCCTTCGGTTAATAGAGTTAAGTGATCACTTAGCTTTAGGCAAAATGCATGTAAATATAGCGTACAATGCGTAGTAAATTGGAAATGATCGAGGAAGATGCCTCCCATCATCCAGACCGTAAGTTGTTTGAAGGATGGTACGTGAAGATTAATGTCTATTTTACAAGGTGACTATTTTTTCTTAAGTAAAAGGCATTTTTTTTATCCATTGGCAAAACAACATCAGATCAGATGGCACGCCAATCTCCGTACAAATCCGGCGTCACAAATATTGACTTAGATTCAAAATACATTAGGCAACTTACAAATAGCAAAACCGTAACAAAAGCAAGGAAATAACTCGTTCCTTTCCATCTTAATATACACAGAGCATTAGAGGGGTTCTGCAAAAATAATTGCGCTTGAATCCTAGAGGTTTCTGTGCACATATGGCTAGCTCGACCTCCTCACAAAAAATTAGAATGAAAAACGTCACCGCACGTAAACAATTTGATTCAATCTTTGCGGACAATGTACAAGATCTCTACAATGCCATACTACTAGAATATGAGTAATTCCTTACATGTCACTGAAAATTTACGGAATTCCTGATTATGTCACTAACAAGTGGAATCTGAATCCACATGTGAGTAAGAATGAGTGATATATAAGGGATGATTGAAGTAAACTTAGCATAAGAGATTCGCATATACTGCAAAGAAAGAAAAAATTGATCATATACCTTCAATTTAGATGGAAATTGAGGATTTACCCTCCTGGCCCACATGTCAGTGACTTATGATGACCCCATGTGTCATTGAGATGTGGAGGGTAAATCTCAATTTCCCAACTAAAGGGAGGGTATATGATCCAATCTCCCGCAAAGAAATGCCTAAAGAGAGGAATACTACAAGGAATCGAAATGTACAGGTCATTCCTTCTGGCCCGAAGGAAAGGAAAACAACTAGGGGAGTCCTTCAGTGGAGAACATAGGTCAGAACAGGGGCTACAGCCATCAGAAGATACCCAATCCCCTGGTCGATCGCCTTGCCGTCGATCACCGCTCTCGCCCGGGAGCGCGCTCGCCACGGCCCGGGCCTCCGCCGCCACCTCCCGGTACGCCGCCGTCGAGAGCCCGGTGGAGAACATGACCAAGAACACCAGAATTGCATGTGCTCTTGCAGAACTAGCCATGTACTTTTGCAGGAGTAGCAAATGGCCAATTAGAACGAAGAGAGAAGTCGAGCAGATGCTGTAGTTGCGTTGTAAGCTTGTTGGGATCGATGAGAGGAGAAGAGAAGAGTTAAGGTTGATTTGGCTTGGTACAAACTCGTTGTTCTCTTGAGTTTGTATATATACGGTGGTGTCTGAGAGCAAGAGGTGAAAGGTGGTGGCGTTACTAAATTCAGGGTGTGTGCTTGGCCGGCTCTCGAACGTACACTCACTTGAGAACGTCTCAAGTGAGCCAGCTAGTCACGCTCATGCAGATGGGCAACGACTTCTTTTTAAATCTAAGGAGACAGAGTCACAGACACTCGGTTCAAGGAGTGTACTTTTTTTTAAAAAAGAAGCATGAAACACCCCAGAAAATTTTCAAAATTTTTTGTGAATTTTCCTGAATATTTGAGTGATTTTTGAGCCCTTTCCTTTTGGAAATTCCCGGCGAAGTGCGCTTTCCTTTTTCGGCCATTCGCCTTCTCATTCTGTTGGCGCCCCCTCCTTTTCCGCCTTCTCCTCGCACACGCGCCCGCGCTGCGCACAGAGCACCGCCGCGCCGGCCATCCCCGACCGCGCCCGACCCTGTCTTCTCTCTCTGCCACCCTTGGCCCACCTACCAGTCCCTCCATCTCCCACCTCCGCGCGACGCGCCATCACCCATTTCAGCCGGCAACCTGCTCCCGCACGTCCCCTCGCATTTACTCGCGATGACGCCTCCCAGTTGCTCGAACACGACTCCTTGCCATGTCAATAATCCAAGTGGAACCAAGAAGTTAGTATTGAGTCAATTTAGAGTGCTACAAGTTCAAGTTCTTCGCCCACCACTTTACCCGGAGGTGAAAGTTGGTCGCCCTGTGAAATGTTAAGGACTAGACCCTTACGCCGAGCATATGACATATTGGCCGCTCAACCACAGGTGTTGACTTGTCAACCCTAGTTTAGTAGCTGCTGAACACGAGTGAAACCCTACATCGGGAGTTGGTATGGATTGGCAGATCCAGGCTGGACAACAATAGGTCTCCACAACTCGGGCCTGGCGTTCCGTGTCGGCCAACGGATACCCGAGGGTGTGCGAGCCCCTAACCTATCGGGTAGAGTGTATACCAAGGGTTGAGCAGTGAAACGACCCGGTTCCTTAACTCAGTCATGAGGGTTAAGAATGCTTGTGGGTAAAGTTGGGCAACTTTGCAGAGTCATCAAAAAGGTATTCAAATATGCTGTTAATGGAGCTATGTTTATTGGGTGATTCTAGCAGCGAGGCGTAAGTAGCTTTCACAAGTGTTTTAAACGGATTAGTTGGTTAATCAACATTCTCAGAAAACCCCCATAATCTTAAGGAGTAGTCGTAGGCTTTTGGGTTTTCAAAGATGTTTACAAATAAACATGCATTCACTGATATTAATAAAACAAGTATACTTCCATCCTTTGTTGGTCCGTACAAGTTAGTTAAGTTAGGGTTTTCCTTTTGTGACTTGCTGAGCTGGTTAGCTCACGGCTTGCAAAACCCTTCAGAAAGTCAAGAAGTCGGTGAAGGTCTCCCCGTTGAAGAAGCTCCAAAAGAGCCATTCTATGACGAGGATCCCTGGTTTTTGGTTTCAGTCGGCTCAGGTTTCCTGGTGGTTTTTGTAATGTAATGTACTTTGGGCTTGCACGCCCGTTGCAGCAAAACTTGGTTGTTAAACCTTATATTGTAATCTAAGTTGGTTCTTTTATTGTAAGCATGTGCTGTGATGATATCTCTTGCTCGACGCTTTGTAACTGGCTAAGCTTGGGTAGTTGCGGAATGCCAGGTCCAAGCACCCCTAGAAACGGGGGCGTTACAAGAAGTGGTATCAGAGCAGGCTGCTTGATCGTAGGTTGAGACCTAAGGCAAACTATGAAGCAATTTCATCGCAAAACCTAATTTAAACCCAAAAAGGAGTTTACAAAAAATATAAGTATTATTGCTATCTTTTCCTCTCTTGTTGCTACCTTATCTATCTTAGTTTACTTCAGCTTAAGTTTTACTTTTGCAAAATATTTATTGCTAGTCTTGTCTAACTTCAAAATTTCATTCTTCGGCAGATGGTGCACTTCATTCACTCTCGCCCAGAGCGTATGGAGGGTTGGCCCTCTAAGCTTTGGGAGATGCATCAGTACCTTGGCGCCGATGGTTACCACAGGCCAGTCTTCCACACAGTCAGCTGATTCTTCCAGGACGAGAGGTACGAGTGGAAGGCATGGGTGACCCTGACACCATTGTCTGTCCGCCCGGACCTGGAGAGGAGGTTCATCGCCCGCAGGATCAAGCAGGAGGATGCCGTGCAGGATGCAACCAGGAAGGATGCGATCTACTTGCATGGCTACTACGACCTCGAGCTGGCCGAGTCACCGTTTGACCTGATCCCAAGATCACTTCACGGTGGGAGGTCCTTCGTAGTCCCTCAATTCAGAGAGGCTAACGATCCCCGTCTGCAGGGGGTTGCCAGTGTCGTGGCTCAGCAGGAGCACCAGTACGAGAGGGCAGTGGAGGAGTCCTGGGCCTTGCAGATGCAGCTTCTCGAGGTTCAGCAGCTCCGCGCCACTCTTGTCTGCTTCGAGGCGATTGAGGAGGGGGAGATGTAGGATTGTGGTGAGTCCCCTGACGTCCCCTCTTCATCTGCCTTAGTGCCGTCCCAGCCGAGGCGTAGGCTCACTGCCAGGGAGTACCGCTTGTGGTTCTGCCCTGCAGCACCCCTCGCCCTGCCGGCCGTGGACGCCGTTGAGGAGCAGCTCGAGTAGTCAGAGCTCGTTAGTTTAGTTGGAGCCAGTGTAGTAGTACTTTTGATTGTAAAGCAAGTTTGTACTATGAATCCTAAGTGGTAGGTGTACCACTTGCTTAATGTAAAATTTATGTTAATTATCCTTTAATTTTTTTGTCTATTATCAGTATTCCCTTTGCCTTCAAAACTTTCTCCTGTCTCTTTTCGCCCTAGTCCTTACCTTACTCGCCCTATACTTACCTTGAAATTCAGAATCTTACTTATCTACTCCCTATTCATAAAAATCGCTACAAAGCTAACTCCAAGATTCCAACTGGCAGAATCCAAGCAAACAAGATGGATCCAGGGTAGAGTAGACAACCAGCGGGGCAGGGTGCACCTGCCAGTGATCAGACTACACTAGCCAGTGTCCTTGCCATGATGGAGCAGAACATATTTCAGGCAGAACAAAATCAGGCAAGAATGATGGAGCAGCATACTAGATTGCTAGAGCAGATTATCGCAGGAACCACAAGCAACCAAGGCGGAGGCAACGCCATTAGGGAGGGTGCCCCAATAACCTCCCGATGGGCTGATTTCCAAAAGACTCGTCCGCTGACCTTCTCTACATCTCCTGATCATCTAACAGCAGAGGATTGGTTGTTACATGTGGAGAGAAAGCTTCAAATAGTGCAGTGCGACGACAAGGAGAAAGTGTTGTATACTCACACCAGTTACAGGGACCTGCTGCGACCTGGTGGATCAGCTACCAGCGTATGCAGGAGAACAGAGAAATCACTTGGGGTGAATTCTCAAAGTCTTTCCACCGAGCGCATACCCCACAAGGAGTCATCGAAACAAAGCGCCGAGAATTCCTGGCACTTAAACAAGGTGCGAACACTGTAATGGAGTATTTGCACCAATTCAATCACCTTGCATGGTATGCATCAGAAGATGTCAGCAATGAAAACAAGAAGATGAAGAAATTCAGGGCAGGATTGCAAAAATCCTTGAAGTATCACATTTCTACAATGGACATCAAGGAAAGCTAGCTTAAGAACCACTTAGCTTAAGAAAAACATCATTAAGCTGGTCATAGGAGGGGTATACCTCGTCGAAGTCAGAGTAAAGCTCGCTGTCGCTCACTTCGCCCTCAAGGGCCATGAAGCACATGCCGGAGAAGTCATCGCCACCCTTGGGGTCTTGCTCGTCCTTCCCATCATCGTCGCTCCACCCCTCCACCTTGTTGAGATCGAGGTCGTCGAAGGCGGTGAGGACGCAATGGAAGAGCCTCTTGGCTTTGCCAAGGTCGCAGAACTTCTTCTTGCCTTGGGCATGAGCTGAGGGCTTCTTGTTGCGGTTCTTGTCAATGTAGTCGTTCTTGCTCACACCGCCGTAGTCGCTCTTGCCCTTCTCTAGCTTGGAGCAGTTTGCCCGAATGTGGTTGCGGCCACCACACTCGAAGCAGATCACGGGTCCTCCTCTCTTTCTTTCCCTCCTTCTCTTGTAAGCATGTGAAGATTTTTTGGCTAGGAGGGCTAACTGGTCATCTGCAAGCTGCTCTAACTGATCATCAGTTATGTCACAGAGAGCAGCAAGAGAGAATCCACAAATCGACTCAGAAGAAGGTCCAGAAGTGGGATCGGTGACTAAGGCCATCGACTGCGACTTCGACCTACGAGAGACTATGTCAATCTCGTGAGTCTTGAGGCGTGAGTACAACACGTCAAGGGTCAGGGTCGAAAGATCGGTGGTGTCCTTGATGGTAGTCACCTTCATCTCCCAAACACGCAAGTCGAGAGCCGCGAGCATCTGTCGAGCATTATCCGAGTCGGGGTATGTGAGACCGACCGCTCGGAGATTGCTCAGAATCTTGTGAAACCTCGCAAAACACTCATCGAGGGACTCACCAGCGAGCATTTCAAACTTGTTGTAATCTCGCTTGAATTGGTCCTATCAAACTGTCTTGATCTGGGTGGTGCCCTCATGGTATGCATCGAGGGTCACCCAGATGTCGAAAGCCGATGTCAGATGAGAGATGCGATCAAACTCGCTTCGGCTCAACGCCTGGATTATGATGTTCCTTGCCTTAGCATTCGCCTCAACATCAACCATATTCCCGGCTTTGATGTTCTCATCGGCAGGAACAACATATCGTACTTTGACCTTCCACCAGATGGCGTAGCCCTGAGCCTGGATGTAGGTCTCCATCCGACTCTTCCAGAAGGGATAGTCGATACCATCGAAAATCGGAGGCTTGGTTGAGTACTTGTCTGTCACCATGGATCTAGAGACCGGTTAAGATCTATCGAGAAGAGCTAACCGGCTTTGATACCAATTGTTGGATCGGAAACGGCAACAGAGGGGGGGGGGTGAATGGTGCCTTTCAAAAAAAAATTGCCTCCAAAGTATTCAAAAAGGTTCTCCGATAGCTATAAAAAGCTATGAAGAAGAAGAAACAAAGCTTACAGAAAATCAGCAGATATCAAAGAACTTGAGCGGAAGACCTCCCACAGATTAATACCACTAAGAGCCCACCACAGATTGATCGGTAAGGAAACTGCAGTAATATATTGCCACAACAGAGAAACAGCTTAAAACAATGCCACGGCAAGACGCTGCAGTCACGGCACGAAAATAGCAGAAAATGACTGCCACGCAAAAGAAACAATAGTAAAATGCTGCCACGGCAAGACAAAATAACCAGTACTGCAATGAACTGAGAAAGATTAAACCAAGAGAAACTTGTTCGGCAAAGCATTGCACAGAAAAATCAAGACTGAAAATGAAACCAAGACCTTGATCTGACCGAGCCACAAAATGTGAACATGGAATCAAAATAGTAGCTAGTCATGAGACAAAAAAAATAAATATACCTACTGGCCGAAGGGTGTCTCACAACCGGCGTACTGCTGGCCAAAGAAAAATAGAAAGCAAGGCTGCTGCAGCCGAATGAATCAAGGCAAAAGAAAAAGTAAAGAGGAGACAAAACTGAAAAAGAAAAGGTTGACTGAAAACCTGCTAAAACCGAATGGACAAAGAGCTTGTGATGCTAAGACTATCTACTCCTCATGTTAGCATTTAGAGAAGCTGTCGTGAGCAGTTTGCTTAACAGGAGAAGACAATCCAGGAAGCTAACATGGCTCTTTCTTTACTCATGAGAGCAGGAGACCACAAATCCAAAGAACACAAAAGAAAGCAATGAAGGCCAAACGGTTCTACTGCATGCCGAGTGCAGCAAAAAGAAAACAAAAACCAGGCCAATCATTTTACTGCAAGCCGAAAACAGGAAAGCCAAACACAAATCCAATGGAGGCCGAAAAACAAAAGATAGGTAAACAAAAGAAGGGCAAGTACTAGCAGTCTTGATCTGATCACAAGAAAAAGGAATTCAGATTACTCTCAGCTGGCAGTGAGATACTTAAGAAGACTAAAGAATAAAATGGAGATCGGTTGGAGCCATCTCAGGAAGTAAAGGCACTGAGGTAAATACTGCTCGACAGAAAAGTATAATCCTGCAGATGAGCTATTGAAATAAGGAACTGAGATGAATCACTGAACCGAGAGCCAGACCAACAAGCAACAAAAAAACAGAGAGATAAAGAAAAGCTCGAAGGCTCAGAATGACTCAACAAAAGATATCTTGCAATAAACACAGAGACATGTATGCTTATACAAGATTGTTCTCAGCTTATCTCTCTCTCAAACTCACACTACCTAAGTCCCCATACATGCTTAAAAGATCAAGAACTCATACTATCTCCTCAACACAACATATGGAGAAACAAATACAACTTTCACACACACACACACACTCTCTCTCTCTCTCTCAATTTTCTCCACTAGAGAGCATCCTCTATTTATAGCCTCCACTAATGGGTTTACAACACACTTTACCCATTAGCTCTGAACAACTCATGGCGCTTTATCCACAATCCACTTCCTTTAGTGCAGCTTTGCGTATTCACCAAAACACCCCTCGCGAACCTTCCAGGAAGCTTCCTCATTCCTTGCCCTCCAAGCCACGTAGCCACCTCGAGTCCTCGCCGTCTTCGGCACACCTCGATCGTTCTGACCTCGGCACCGCCCACGCCTAGTCCGGTCATCCCGTGCCTCGCCACGACTCCACCTCGACGTCCTGCAGCTATCACAGACAAGAAACACATCACATAGCACCGCTCGAAATATTGTAACCATACAATAATATCAGAAGAAATACTCAAAGCCCGAACGATCGAAACGAAAAAAATAAACGACTTAAGCACGTTCGACCTAGTTCGACAAGGTCCGACCGAAACCGATTGCACCACGCAACGACAAGGCCCAAACCACACAAACCAAACTCAAACTTTCCCAAACACGCGTCAATTACTCATCATCAACATGAGGTCACATCCACATGGTCTCTCACTACCCTCAGAACGGTGGAAGTCACAACCAGGGGCATATTGAGGACGAAAACCAGAAAACTCAGTAAAACCAAGTCCTCGATGCTGCCCAAACCTATCAAGCTGAACAATCCTAGACCTCGTGTTGGTCTTAGGTGCACTCAAGGTCTGGGGCTGACCCTGAATACGCCTAAGTGCCTCAACACGGTCTCTACGAGCGATCTTGGCGCGCCTGAAGCATCTCTCTATCGAGTGTCCATCCTTCTGACAGAAGGTACAATGGTACTTCACCTTCTGAGAGGTAGAAGTAGCATGATGAGGCTTCGCCTTCTGAGAAGTCGAAGCAACAGGTGGAACCACCTTACTGTCAGAGATCCCTTAGACAAAGCCTGTTGACTTGAATTTAACTTTATCAGATCTGGGCTCAATCTCGATCATACCTGCTGCTATGGATCTAAGAACAGCAGGCGGATGCTTTCTCATATCCACAGAGAAATCGTATCCTAGACTTTGATTAAATTTGCAAATATTGGATTGGTCTAGAATAAGATTTAGCTTCTTCTTGCCTCCTACAAACCTCTCGAGAGTGTTCATAAGATACTGACACTCCCGAAAGAGAGAGGTGCAAGAAGAGCAGGGGGGAGAAGAGACAGCAGAAGGTAAGGGAGTAGAAGAAGAACCAACAGCAGAGGAACGGATGGCTTGTGCATGCACAGCCGACTCAGAAAGGACAGTCCTACTGCTAGCCATTTGGTTCACATCGCTAGGCGTCTCTACCTTACCGTTGGGCTCCTTCCCAACACCAGCACACACATTACAAGCAGATGGTGGCTTCTCTAGAAAGTCCTTAGTTAGCTTCACATATTTTTCATCCAATGCAATCAAGTCAGATTTTAGTTTGTCACAATTATTGCATGGTGAGCTAACAGGGTCCTTAGAAGCATATTGAGCCAATTTATTATTATGATCAACTAATTCTTGAAACTGTTTAGAGACATATTCAAGCTCGGCATTCAGCTTAGGACAATTCACACATGAAGCAATAGGCTCAAATAGAAAATCTTGTAACTCAGTAATTTTATGATCTGCCCTTTTTAGGTTTATCTTCAAATTATTACAACTTTCACAAGTTTGGGCAGATCGAGAAGCATGGTGTAAAGACCTCTAAATGCATTATTCTTATCCTCACATGAGGTGCAAGAAATAGTCTCGACAGTAGTAGATGAAAGAGCAACAGTCCTGCTCATCTCTATTTCAGCTAAAAGACTAACATTCTCCACCTTAAGCATATCAAGCTCAGAAGACAGACTATCATAAGAGGTCCTTAATTTCTCCATGTCACCAAGCAAAGCACAGCATGTATCACATTCGTCACGGGAGAGAGCAGATATAAGTGATGTAAGCTCCCGTGATAATCTATCTACTTCCTTCTCCAACTCGCTACACCTAGCTCTAGATCTAGCATGAAATTTACCTAGCTTAAGAAAAGCATCATTAAGCTGGTCGTATGAGGGGTATACCTTGTCAGAGTCGGAGTACAGCTCGCTGTCGCTCACGTCGCCCTCAAGGGCTGTGAAGCACATGCCGGAGAAGTCGTCGCCACCTTGGGGTCTTGCTCGTCCTTCCCATCGTCGTCACTCCACCACTCCACGTCGCTGAGGTCGAGGTCGTCGAAGGCGGTGAGGACGCGATGGAACAGTTTCTTGGCTTTGCCAAGGTTGCGAAACTTCTTGTCTTTGCTTGGTGGCTTTTTATTGCGGTTCTTGTCGATGTAGACGGTCTTGCTCGAACCGCCGAAGTCATTTTTGCCCTCCAGCTTGGGGCAGTTTGCTCGAATGTGGTTAGGGCGACCACACTTAAAGCAAATCACTCGACCTCCTCCTCTCTTTCTCTCCCTAACCCTCTTGTAAGCATGGAAAAATTTTCTGGCTAAGAGGGCTAGCTGGTTTTCTGGAAGCTGTTCTAGTAGGTTATCACTCGTCTCACAAACAGCAGCAAGAGAAAACCAGAAACACCATCGAAGGAAAACTCAAAAGTCAAACTGGGATCAGTGACCAAGGTCATCGATTGTGACTTCGACTTACGAGAGACAATGTCAATCTCGTGAGTCTTGAGGCGTGAGTATAACGCATCAAGAGTCAAAGTCGAGAGGTCCGTAGTGTCCTTGATGGTGGTCACCTTCATCTCCCAAACGCGCAAGTCCAAAGCCGCAAGCATCTGACGAGCATTGTCCGAGTCGAGGTATGTGAGACCGACCGCTCGGAGGTTGCTCAAGATCTTATGGAATCTCGCAAAGCATTCATCAAGAGACTCGCCAGCGAGCATTTCAAACTTGTTGTAATCTCGCTTGAACTGGTCCTGTCGTACTATCTTTATTTGGGTGGTGCCCTCATGGTAAGCATCGAGGGTCTCCCAAATATCGAAGGCCGATGAAAGATGAGAAATGCAATCAAACTCGTTTTGGCTCAAACTTTAGATAATGATGTTCCTTGCCTTAGCATTCGCCTCAACATCAGCCATGTTCCCGGCATTGATGTTCTCATCGGTAGGAACAACAAAGCGAACTTTGACCTTGCGCCAAATCGCATAGCCCTAAGCCTGAATATAGGTCTCCATCCGACTCTTCCAAAAGGGGTAGTCGATCCCATCGAAGATTGAGGGCTTGGTAGAATACTTATCTGTTACCATGACTCATAGACCGGTTAAAGATCTATCAAGAAGAGCTAACCGGCTCTGATA
Source organism: Dendrocalamus sinicus (assembly GCA_036346575.1). Lineage (NCBI taxonomy): Eukaryota > Viridiplantae > Streptophyta > Magnoliopsida > Poales > Poaceae > Dendrocalamus > Dendrocalamus sinicus. Next base: position 5,659,981 of record CM070654.1, on the reverse strand, counting down.
CCAATTGTAGGATCGGATATGGCAACAGAGGGGGGGTGAATGGTGCCTCTTTAAAAAATCGCACCTCAAAAGTATCCACATGCGAAACTCCTCTCCGATAGCTAAAAAGAAATCACAAGGGAAAAAGGCCACAGAGAACAAACCATGAAAAATCAGAGCACATCTAGGCAGGGCGGTCAGACCGCTTGACATGGGCCGGTCAGACCGCTCCCTGGCCGCCGGTCTGACCGCCTAGGGTGAGCCGGTCTGACCGCTCGGGTGGCGGTCTGACCGCCGACAAATGTCCGGTCCAACCGCCTTACACAAACCGATCTGACCGGGTTTCTTTTCAGCAGAGGCAGCGAGCAGAATTTCAGACTACAGAAATTGAGGACTTCACACAGCAGTGAAATTTGCAAACTTTTGCTCAATCTCTCAGGCCACCAGATCAAGGACTTAAATTAAATAACCTTGGGGCTTGAGAAACCAAGGGAAATCATCACAAGATCAAGGATTCAAGTTTTAGGCTGAAATCTGAAAATGGTGTTGAGAGAGATGCTCATTTTTAGATTTCTCAAGATTCTCCCAACCTTTGCTTATGAAGTTTTGTATTTCACTTAGCAATGATAAGAGGACTTGGAAACATAAATCTCGAGCCATCTCATGAAGGGAATTAAAAGATTCCAACATCCTCTGTCAAGGAAACCCTAGATTATATGAAATAGAGGAAATCTTGAGCTGAGCTAGAAAAAGGAATCTTTGATCTTTCCATTTGGCTCTTGGGAGATTATCTGACTAAATGGTCTTGAGTCACATTCCCATCACAGAGCAATCAAAAAATAATCATTTTAGCTAGAAATTCAACTCGAAATCATTTCTTGCAAAGATGAACAGAGAGACAACTGAAAAAGAAAATCATCACATAATGGGCAAGAACTGGAAGCAATCCAACACAATCATTCTCATAATGATATTGAGAAAGAGAGATGAATGATTACAAATGGTTTTAGCTCACATCCATCTCTCTACATGGATTCTCACATTTGAGCTTACTGGAAGCACACACGCAGAACACATAGGAGCTCACTCCCTCTCCTACTACATAGGAATGAGTATACTGGAATGCTTGATTTCCTTCTGCCTCCACATCACCTTATGAAGGTCAAAGCTCACACTCAAAGAAGGAAAATAAGAATTGTCGTACACACTCCACTCCCTCACCTCTCATCCACAACAGGCAAGAAAGTCAAATCTCTCACCACAAAAGGAGGGAACCAGCCACCACCTTCCAAATGCTTGAGTCAAATTACCAAATTCCCCTTAAGCAACTTCCCGGAAGCTTCCCGCATCCGGTACCTTGACCATCTGGACCTCGACTCCTCCCTGAGTCTAGTCCGGCTCGCTTCGCTGCACACGACCGCACCCGGCATCCTGACTGTCTGGACCCCAACTCCTCCCTAAGCCTAGTTCCGATCCACTCGCCGCTGCCCGTCGTGTCCACTCGATACTGACCGAGACTTCCGACTCTACCTGAGCCTAGTCCTGGTCCATTCCGTCGCGCACGACCGCAACCGACCTCCAAACCGTCTGGACCTCCGACTCTTCCCTGAGCCTAGTCCCGGTCCTCTTGTCGTCGCCCGTCGTGTCCGTCACCGGTAGCTCCAACTCTGGTTCCTCGTCTCCCGACTCGCAACCACCTCACTAGCCTTGATCATCTTCGGTATCACCGACCGCTTGGACCTCAACACCTCCTGTGCCTAGTCCCGGTCCTCCTCGCCTCACCATGACCTAGCTCCGAAGTCTTGCAGTCACATAGACAAGCAAACCGTCACATAGCACCGCACGAAACAGCATAAATAATATAAGCGCAAGTAAAGGTACTCAACCCTAGAATACTCCAAATAAACTCAAACTCACTAATACCACCATCAATTACTCATCACCATCATGGGGATACCTCCACATGGTCTCTCAGTCATCCTCACATAGTGCACAGCGAGGGAGGACAACGGGGTCACCTCAATTTCGACCCCAATCTCCACGCCAATTTGTGCTCCTTCCAAGAGCTCAATCCACTCAACCCCAGCAGTACAATGCGCCCCAACCATTAGCCATCAAATGCCCCACATGTGGCGAGAATCACCTCTCAAATAACTATCCGCGAAGATCCAATGCATGCTTCCATTGCGGAAAAACTAGTCACTTCAGAGATCAGTGTCCCAGGAGGACATTGCCATCAGAAGTGGCAGAGATGCAAGTCCACAATCAGCAGCAGGAGGTGAAGCCGCAAGTGGACACCAACACGTCAAGAGGAGGTTTCCTGCAATCAAGACCACCAAGACCCCAAGCACCAGCAGGAACGGCGAATTACACTTCCGCGGGCAGAAGCAAAAGTAGCACAAGACCCACCTTCCAAGCTAGAGTAAACCATGTGTCCACCGAAGACGCCGTAGGAGCAAGCGACGTCATTATGGGTATGTTTCCAACCAACTCCATACCCGTATTGATTGTGTTTGATCCTGGTGCAACATATTCTTTCATATCAAAGAGTTTTGCTACAAAAAATCAGTTGCTTTGTGTTTCCTTGCCAAAACCCTATGCTGTCCAAACCCCTGGGACTAGGATGGAATCCCACTTTGGGTGTGGTGATCTTAGCATAGAGATACAAGGGATAGTATTTAAAGCAGATTTACTGCAACTAGACATGAAAGGGTTAGATGTCATTTTGGGCATGAATTGGCTAGCCAAGAACAAAGGTAAGGTAGACTGTGAATTCAAGATAGTGACCTTAGTCAGTCCAGAAGGCCAGAAAGTGGTGGTAGAAATAGATCATGAATTGATAAAGAATGCAAGGAAGCATGTGGTCAACACATTGACAGCTACAATTGATCAAGTGCCAGTAGTGCAAGAACATCCAGATGTATTCCCAGAAGAATTGCCAGGAAAACCACGTGACAGACAGATAGAGTTAGCTATAGAGCTGATTCCAGGCACCAAGCCAGTCACCAAGCACTAGTACAGAATGTCAGCTAGTGAGCTAAAAGAACTCAAGAGGCAGCTAGATGATTTGCAAGAAAAGGAGTTCATTCAACCAAGTGTTTCACCTTGGTCACCTCCGGTGTTGTTTGCTAAGAAGAAGAATGGAGAGTTAAAAATGTCTGTCGATTACCGGGGATTGAATGCTGTCACAATCAAAAATAAGTACCCATTGCCAAGAATTGATGATCTGTTCGATCGGCTTAAGGGAGCCAAGGTGTTCTCTAAGATCGATCTGCGCTCAGATTATCATCAACTCAAAATCCGAGAGCAAGATCAAGATAAAACAACCTTCATCACAAGATATGGATTATATGAGTTCACGGTCGTGCCCTTTGGTCTTACCAATGCGCCAGCGTATTTCATGAATCTTATGAATCTGGTGCATATGGACCAATTGGACCGATTTGTGATAGTCTTTGTGGATGATATCCTGATTTACTCCAAGAGTGAAGAAGAGCACAAGCAGCATCTACATATGGCATTGTCAAGATTTAGGGAACATAAATTGTATGCCAAGTATGACAAGTGCAGTTTCTGGTTGAAAGAAGTCGCTTTCTTAGGTCACATTATCTCAGAAGAAGGAGTCAAAGTCGATCCAGAGAAAGTCAGAGCAATCATGGAATGGAAGCAACCTGGGACGGTAACAGAAGTGAGAAGCTTTCTTGGATTGGCAGGTTATTATCGCCGATTGATCGAAGGGTTCTCAAAGATATCTCGTCCACTCACCAATTGCTCAAGAAAGACAAGCCTTTCACCTGGACAGATGCTTGCGAAGAAAGTTTTCAGCAGCTGAAGACCAAGCTCACAACAACACCTGTCTTGATTTTACCAGACCCAGAAAAAGAGTTCCAAATTTATTGTGATGCTTCAAAGCAGGGTTTGGGATGTGTGTTAATGCAAGACAGGAAAGTCGCTGCCTATGTATCAAGACAACTGAAGCCGCAGGAAGAGAATTACCCAACGCATGATTTGGAACTAGCAGCTGTGGTGCATTCACTCAAAATTTGGAGGCACTACTTGCTAGGAAATCGTTGCGAGATATTCTCTGATCATAAAAGCTTGAGTACATTTTCACTCAACCGGTGTTGAACATGAGGCAGCGAAGATGGTTGGAATTAATTAAGGATTATGATATAGAACTCCAATACCATCCGGGCGTAGCCGAGCTGTACTTGACCAGAATCGTGACACTCCACGGAGTCCCTAAGAAGATTGTTTCAGATAGGGGAGCGCAATTCACATCCAAATTCTGGGAGAAATTACATGAAGCCATGGACACTGACCTGAATTTCAGCTCGGCATACCATCCACAAACAGATGGTCAAACAGAAAGAACAAATCATATTCTGGAAGATATGTTGAGAACATGCGCTATTGTGTATGGAGCAGCTAGGAACATTTGCCTACCATTTGCTCAGTTTTCATACAACAACAGCTACCAAGCTTGTATCAAGATGACCCTGTTTGAAGCACTATATGGCAGAAAGTGTAGAACACCATTGAACTGGTCAGAGGCAGGAGAACACCAATTTCTCGGTCCTCATGCCCAGGATTCAGAGGCTCATGTCAAGATTATTAGAGATAGGCTAAAATTGCACAAAACCGTCAGAAGAGCTACGCCGACAACCACAGAAAAGACTTGAGCTTTGAAGTTGGAAATTTTGTGTATATCAAGGTTAATCCATTCAAAGTCATCAAAAGGTTTCAAGTCAAGGGTAAATTAGCTCCGAGATATGTGGGACTGTTCCAAATAACCAGAAGAGTTGGGGAGGTAGCTTATAAAGTTCAACTACCATCCAACTTAGCAAAGATACCCAACGTGTTCCATGCATCACAGCTTCGAAAATGCCTACGACAGCCTTCAGATGAAGTACCAATGTCAGACATTGATTTACAAGATGATCTGACCTATCCTAAAGAGCCGCTGTAGATACTCGAGACATCAGAGAGACAGCTCAGAAACAAAAATATCAGGTTCTGTAGAGTTCAATGGAGAAATCACACAGCAGATGAGTCCACTTGGGAAAGAGAGTCAGACTTGCAGTGGGATTTTTTCAACTTACTCCATGGACCAAGTTAATCTCGGGGTCGAGATTCTTTTAAGGGGGGTAGGTTGAAACGCTCCAGAAAAATTTTCAAAACTTTTGTGAATTTTCCTGAATATTTGAGAGATTTTTGAGTCCTTTCCTTTTTTGGAAATTCCCAGTGAAGTGTGCTTTCCTTTTTCGGCCATTTCCCTTCTCCTTTCGTTGGCGCCCCCTCGTTTCCGCCTTCTCCTCGCGCACGTGCCCGCGCTGCGCGCAGAGCTCCACCACGCTACGCTTCTCGCTGGCTCGCCGTCGCCGGCCGTCCCTGACCGCGCCCGACCCGGCTGTTGGAAGTAAAGTTACATGTTTATTGTATGGTTCTATCTTCTATGTTAGCAGATGAAGTTACCTACTGCCGCTAGTCTACTACTCTATGTTTACTTCTATGTTAACAGATGAAGTTATATGCTGCTGCCGGAAGTAAAGTTACATATTTACTGTATAGTTGTATATCTGCTACTCTATGTAACTTACATGCTGCTGCTAGTATGCTATTATGTTTAGGAGCCTAACGAGCCGAGCCTGAGCTTCATACCAAGCTGAGCCGAGTTGCTTCCTAACGAGCCTTCATGAGCCGAGCCGGCTTGATATCCACCCCTAGTGGAAACCCTCCGTTCCACAGTTCTACTATGCTCGAGCGTCGCATCTAGGCTGTTGGTTTCGTGGGCCGGTGGGTGGGCGTGCCATTGGATTGATGAGAGAGTTGCTCTAATGGCTAAGATGTGGGGGGTAGAAGATGGCAATGGGTACCCGATACCCGAATACCCGACGGGTTTTACCCGATAAAGAGACGGGTATGGAAAATTTCATGTACCCATGGGTACGTTATTGGGCGAAATCCTCTACCCGCCGGGTAGGCGGGTGCGGGTGTGGGTATATACTACCCATACACGCCTACCCGCGGGTAATGAATACCCGCATTAGACAACTAGAAATCCCACTTAAATGTTAATTTTATTATCTACTTGTTGTTGATTGTTTATTTGTTTGTCATATGTTGATATGGTCATGTCAAGTATGTTTATGTGATGTACTAATTTTGATCACTAGACGCTTTTGTGCTTGGCATGTATGATTAATGAATGTCTAAATTGATGATATTCTTATGTGTTGAATCGGGTATGCTTGCGGGTACGGGTTACCCGTCGGGTAGTAATACCCGTGCGGGTACGGGTATGGGTAAATTTTCCTACCCGCATGCGGATACGGGTAACCCGACGGGTAAATTTACACCTAGCGGGTATGGGTATGGAATGGCAATACCCGATGGGTATTTACCCGTTGCCATCTCTAGTGGGGGGCTTTGGGCTTCGAAATTGTGGGGCACCCGGTGGGTTTTTTCCGGCTACGGCTAATGGCTTTATAACAGCAGCTGATGGCTTATAGCCATGCGCGAGTGCTTGTACAAACGAACCAAATGCCAATAAGTAATTTTGAAAAAAAAACTATTCTGATAAGCTGTTTCGATAAAACAGTGAAGAAGTCATCATAAGCAATAAGTTGAAAAGAATGGGCCCTAGTATGTGTGGCTAGCATGTGGGACTCAATGATCTGAGTGTGGGAGTACTCGTCACCTTCCATGGCATTGCCAATAGGCAAATAGGTTTTCCTTTCTTTTTTTTTTCTTTTGAAAGAGTTGCTAATGGTTTTCGATTCCCAACGGCTCGTTGGCGTGCAAAAGTAATTTCCTCCTAACTATTGGATTACTATGACTCTGAAATCATATCATATATGATCTAATCATGGGTAGTGTTCACCGTAACGGTTTTTCCTTGGTGCTCAGAGACTTTCCTTCGGTTAATAGAGTTAAGTGATCACTTTGCTTTAGGCAAAATGCATGTAAATATAGCGTACAATGCGTAGTAAATTGGAAATGATCGAGGAAGATGCCTCCCATCATCCAGACCGTAAGTTGTTTGAAGGATGGTACGTGAAGATTAATGTCTATTTTACAAGGTGACTGTTTTTTCTTAAGTAAAAGGCATTTTTTTTATCCATTGGCAAAGCAACATTAGATCAGATGGCACGCCAATCTCCGTACAAATCCGGCATCACAAATATTGACTTAGATTCAAAAAGCATTAGGCAACTTACAAATAGTAAAACCGTAACAAAAGCAAGGAAATGACTCGTTCCTTTCTATCATAATATACACAGAAATTTTTTGTACGGATAATCCCTTTTTTATTCGAAAATACATAAATATACATGCGAGAAATTTTTTTACAAAAATAGTCTCCAGTCACCGCCCCATTGGGCGACTTCTGCCTTTCGCCCAACCGTGAAGCGACAGTTAGGAAATGTGTGAACCGTTGGGCGACTTATACAGTCGCTCTACGGTTGAGCGACTGTAATTTCAGTCGCTGTATGGTTGAGCGACTGAAATTGCAGTCGCTCAACCGTAGGGCGACAGGAGTGGATACCACTTATTCCACCGCCTGCCGCCCACTAGCAACCACTTTTCCCTCATTTACCCCATTCTGCGCAGAGAGCCAGAGAGAAGAAGAGAGGAGGAAGAGGAAGGGGAGAAAAGAGGGAGGAGGGGAAGAAAAGGAGGAGAGGGGAGAAGAGAAGGAGAGGAGGACAAGGTTGAAGGAGGAGGTGAGGGCGGAAGGAGTCCAAGCTATTCCATCGATTTGGATCCAGGTATTTTTGTTAATTAGGTTGTATTTACACTATTGTTTAGATAAAATATTGGTGTTAGTAAAAATTGTAGATGTAGTATACATTTTGTAGTATAGAAATTTGACTACCCTTTTTAGTATGGAAAGTTTAGTTTAGTATTGAACGATGTTATTTGACATGTCGTAAATTTCAATTGTACATGTAGGTGTACATCATTAATGGCCAGTACTACATTGAGAGTGTATTATGGTGCTGGAATGATTCGTGAAGGTCCGAATGGTGTGGATTTAAGCAATTTTCCGCAAGTCACTCGTACTTCCGATGGCGAGAATGCTGGAATGACGGATGTGCGGCATTGGTGACCGAGAGTTTTCATTGGACCCCGAGGTGTGTGCGTCGTTGTGCAAGGGCTTTGGGCCGGTCTCCCACCGACATTAGATGGGAGTTGAAGACATTGGTGCGCTCGGCCGTGGAAGGGATTTGTGCAAGGGTGCGGCGCCGTGGATACGAGTGTGTCTCGCTTGTGCAACCGTGCTCACTACAAGCAGTGCGCAAGCTCGTGCGTCCGCCTATGCTTCGGGAGGTGCTAGCAGCTCGGGCGGGCCGCACGTTGGTGGAGCTGATGAAGTTGCTCGTGATGAAGGCAATGCGGTACATGGAGGAGAGTTACAGCTGTCAAGCTATAGAGACGGAACTGGGCAAGCAGATGAAGGAGAGCATAATGAGTATATCGTGCAGCAGATGGAATCTGATGACCAGAGGGCATGTGATGAAGAGCAAGCTGTAGAGGACGACGACGAGGATAGTTCGGATGATGAAGAAGTTCCTATCCCCCAGGAATGGAACTGGTTTAATGCGGAGGGTGTTTCCGCCCATGATGAACATGAATCACCATGGGAGTATCATGAGACAGAGGTTCGGGTGCATGCTACGTTTGCTGACAAGGAAGCGCTGCAGGATGCCATCAAGCTTTGGGCCCTCTCAATGCAACGGACATTTCGCGTCGTCAAATCAAGCCAGGAGCAGGACACTGTGAAGTGCGAGCGGTGGTTGTCCTTGGAGGGTGCACGCGACGTGGACAAGTATGACACTCACTGGATTGTGTCCAAGGTGGAGCCGCACTCCTGCATTCTGAACACTGTCTTGGCGAGGCATCGTAACCTGACGTCCGGATTTATAGCCAATTTGATGTATGGGGAGATAGTGGAGAAGAGAGATATTGCGGCAACGCATATTATGGTAGCTATCGAGAATAAATTCAAGTATAAGATTAGCTACGAAGGCGTGGCGTGCCAAGCAAAGGCGTTGGAAAACGTTTTGGCACTTTCGAGCGGCGTCGACAACCTTCCTCGTATGCTTAAGGTGTTGCAACAAAGGAACCCGCACGTACATCGCCGCACGAAGCCGTCCATAAGTCCACCGGGTTTTGCGGTGTTGCGAGAGCATTGTTTGTATTTGGTGCTAGCATTGAAGCATTCAAGCACATGCCGCCGATGATCTCTGTAGATGGGACCTTCTTGACAGCAAATACAAAGGGCAGCTCAGCGGCCATAGGCGTTGACGGTAACAATCAAATATTGCCGCTGGTTATTGCATTTGTGGAGAGCGAGAATTATGAGAGTGTTGTGGTTTCTCGGACATGTGAAGGCTGGAGTTGTAGGCGGCCGTCACGGTGTGTGCGTAATCCATGATTGCCACGCCGGGATTATAAAGCGTCTGAAAATTTCAAGAAGACCACGAGGAGAGCGTTCCTTGGCGGACATGAGGAACCGGTGGTGCGATGCGTCACTTAGGGCAAACTTTTTCAAGCAATTCCGAAACAATCTTTGATGAAGCTATTCAAGAGGTGGCTAGGCGTAAGAAAAGAAAGAAAATTTGATGCTTTATGGGGTTGTTGGATGAGCACACCAAGAAGAACGTCGACAAGAGGAGCAAGGGGCGGTCATTCTGGGCGGCACAACCGCAATGCTTGGCAGCAATCGATGAGTCTAACCCAAGTGGTCCAAGAAGGAGGAGCGCGAAACATTAAGTGCTTCTCGCGATGGATCGAAGGGAACCATTGGAGAAGTGGTCGTTGTTGCACGACACGGATGGCGCAAGGTGCGAAATAATGACAAGTAACCTTGCCGAGGTGTACAATTGGGTTCTCGGGGTCTCCGTTCTCAGCCCTCATCGCCATCGTGGAAGGTGTTCTTCACAAAGACAATCCGCTACTTCGAGGAGAGGCACGCAAGTGCCGCACTTCATGCGCCAATCCGAGCCACAGTATTCGTCAAAAATTACCACGTACATGGAGACGAAGGCACAAAGGGTCAATTGCACACGGTGCATGTCATGGGCAACGAGGAGCATCGTTTCGAGGTGATACTCCGTGTGAGAACGGATTTGGGACATCTCGTTCACTTATTACTCACGAGGTATGCCTTGGAGATCATGCAAGCGAACCTAATCGCACATGCAACAAGCTTAAGTTGTTACACGGCCATGCTCTCATGTCCTCGCTGCATGCGGAACCGTGGGCATGGATCCTTCCAACCGTGTCGAGTACTTTTTAAGGAGACAATCGCAAGCTTGGTGTGGGAGCTCCGGGGTTCAGGCGGTGGGAAACTTCACCACTTTGGACATTTCAGCGAGGACCTGGGTTCCGGATATTAACATGCTAAAGGGTGGGAAGGGTCGGCGACAGAGCCGACGTATTAGAAATGACATGGACGAATCACAAGCTGGAACATCTGGTGCACGTTGTGGGCGATGCGGTCAGGAGGGGCACTGACTAGACGATGCAATGCATGTCCGGATCGATAGTTGGTGTTGTAATGCATGCTAAATTTCATGTACCATTTGTAAACCTTGTATGTTACATCCCTTTTCTGTAATGCACTTATTTACAATGTCATTTAAGTATGTACCATTTAAGTATTGCAATTTTTTGTTGCCTTGTGATAACAACTCCACGTACATAACAACCAATTCATCACATGCTTAACAACGTTGCACATTACATCGTTATGGAAAGAGGGCACAGAATATGAAGGTCACAGAAAATGGAAAGAGGGCACAGAATATGAAGGTCACAGAAAATGAAGGCGTCATGCACTTACAACACGAAACAACACATACATTGCACATACAGACAGAATTTATGGAAAGTTCTACACCCAAAACATCAACACAACAGTCCTACTGGCACAGCATCAACACATTCGGTACCCTCGTGGCCTACATGCCAAACGAGCCTCGTGGCACCCACATGGAGAACTGCTGAGGGGGCCGCCTCGGACGGGGCTGGCCATCGTGGTAGTGGCACGCACATATGCAGCTCGGGTTCACGCAGCAACATGTGGGATCATAAGAGCTTCCTATGTTGACAACCTCCTCGTTTCCCCTCTCGCGTTGCATCTGTTGGCGGAGCTCATTGTTCTCCTCATTGAGAGTCTCCATTCGGTACTCCAAGTCCATTATTCGGTCCCATAAAGTACCCACATAATGGTCAATATACCGTTCATGAGGAGGGTCGATCCAGCGGGAGAAGTCGCATTTCGCCATCTGCGAAAAATGACAGTAAACATGGAGGGTCCATAAACAATAAAAAATGTACTATTAGTAATTTGTACCCCGGAGCGTGGGCATCGGAAGAAACGGCGCCCGCCATCGTTCGGCCCTTCCAGGACCTGCACGACCACGTACTCATTGTGTCTGCATTTCGGCCACGCTGGTTGCGCACGCCGGCTTGGTACCAAGCGATGCGTGGTCGAACATCTCCTCCTTTCCAAGGAAGGTCTTCCTTCGTGACCCATATCCGATCGCCCTCATCTTCCGCCATGGTATGTTCTTTGTTCGATTCTGAGGTTTTTCGCTACAACTTCATGGGACCTCTACCGTGCTATTTATATCGAATGGCGAGACAAAAGATGGCTGCTTTGCCCAGAGACATGACAAAAGCGCTCAGCTTTATTCAGCGAGATGACAACACATGCCAGCTTTACGCGGTGATATGACAAATCGGGCAGCTTTGCTCGGTCACATGACAACACATGGCAGCTAAACTGCCTACATAAAGACTACGATCTGAAAAGCCTTCATACGAACATTTATTGCTACTCTGAAAAGCCTACATAGGAACATTTATTGCTACTCTGAAAAGCCTACATAGAAACATTTATTGCTACTCTGAAAAGCCTACATAGGAACATTTATTGCTACTCTGAAAAGCCTATCGCTACAGAAACCAACAAAATAGGGGCGAGGTGTAGCCTTTCTGATGAGTGTTCATGTCATAGGCATGTCTCCTTTCAGTGAGTTTTCATGTCACCTTTCCTTGTTGTTTCATAAATACAGGATACTGAGCTCAAAAGCCTACATAGGGACATTTCCATGGACTTTGCGCACTGCACCAGATAACTGCCTACATAAAGGCCTCCTATGTCTTCCATACCACATCTCCTCCTCAAGCCTTCACAATACTACTACACAACAATGTCTTCCTGGAGGTCCGACCCATTTGGAGTGCCGGAGTGGCATGAGCGCCGAAGTGCAGCTGCGGCTTTAGGGCGATGTTGGGAGTGCGGACGGATCAAGAAGAGCGAGCCAAATACGGTCGTAGGTTCTTCAAGTGTCCAAACACGGATGACGATTTCATGGTAACGACGACAACTAAATCATTTGTTTCGTTGTCGTTTTCAACTTGATCCATGACATCTACCATGCCACACATAGGCTTGCGAGTTCATCGAATGGGTGGATCGGGTGTCGCCGACATGGCCACATAACCAGCGATGGAGGTGGAAAACAAAGGACAATACTTTGTCAAGATGACTCGAGCTCGCGAGGTGGAGCAGCGGATGCGGCGTGACCAAGAGCGCCGCGTGAGGTGGACCAAATCCGTCGAAGGGCAAGGAGGATGAGCTGCAAAGGAGGCGGGAGCAGCTAAGTCTGCGTGAAGCGACCATCAAGCGTCGGGAGGAAGAGCTTCAAGCTCGGGAGGCAGCTCTCAAGTCCAAGAATGACGGGAAAAAGGATGCAGCGGAGCCATCTTCAAGGCGCGATAAAAGGGGAAACAACCACGCTACACCCAAGAGACAAAATGTTACTGGCGATTGGGTGGGTTAGTCGCATATCATGCTATATGTTATGCATGTAATAAAATTATACGCGGCATGTTATGAAGTTTATTTCTATTCACATAAGGTTATTATCTCGTGTGTTCGCATTCAATGATTCAGATAGCAAGTCATTTAACAATATTAACATACTCTTGGTACACTAATTCTTAGTAACATAAAAATATCACTTACCAATGTATATATCAAACGTTCTACATCAATTGTTCTTAAAAAAATTTATAAAATTTTTAATGCACCTACAATATACAATAAACACAACCTTTTATTACAACTATACCATATTTTTTCCAGTTTAAAACTACAAAATTGACAAAACTCTAAAATTTCACGAGGATTGACTAAAGTCGCCCATCCATTGGCGGATCGCGCTATAAGTCGCCCATCCATTGGCGACTACTATGAAGTCGCTTAACAGAAAGCGACTACTTGCGATCGCTCAATCATCGGCGACAGATATTTTGTCGCTTCGGTTGGGCGAAGGCGAAGTCGCCCAATGGGGCGGCGACTGGAGACTATTTTTGTAAAAAAATTTCTCGCGGATATATTTATGTATTTTCGAATAAAAAAGGGATTATCCGTACAAAAAATTCATATACACAGAGCATTAGAGGGGTTCTGCAAAAATAATTGCGCTTGAATCCTAGAGAAGTTTGTGTGCACATATGGCTAGCTCGACCTCCTCACACAAAATTAGAATGAAAAACGTCACCGCACGTAAACAATTTGATTCAATCTTTCCGGACAATGTGCAAGATCTCTACAATGCCATACTACTAGAATGAGTAATTCCTTACATGTCACTGAAAATTTACGGAATTCCAACAAGTGGAATCTGAATCCACATATGAGTAAGACAATGAGTGATATATAAGGGATGATTGAAGTAAACTTAGCATAAGAGATTCGCATATACTGCAAAGAAATGCCTAAAGAGAGGAATACTACAAGAAATCGAAATGTACATGTCATTTCTTCTGGCCCGAAGGAAAGGAAAACAACTACGGGAGTCCTTCAGTGGAGAACATAGGTCAGAACAAGGGCTACAGCCATCAGAAGATACCCAATCCCCTGGTCGATTGCCTTGCCGTCGATCACCGCGCTCGCCCGGGAGCGCGCGCTCGCCACGGCCCGGGCCTCCGCCGCCACCTCCCGGTACGCCGCCGTCGAGAGCCCGGTGGAGAACATGACCAAGAACACCAGAATTGCATGTGCTCTTGCAGAACTAGCCATGTACTTTTGCAGGAGTAGCAAATGGCCAATTAGAACGAAGAGAGAGGTCGGGCAGATGCTGTAGTTGCGTTATAAGATTGTTGGGATCGATGAGAGGAGAAGAGAAGAGTTAAGGTTGATTTGGCTTGGTACAAACTCGTTGTTCTCTTGAGTTTGTATATATACGGTGGTGTCTGAGAGCAAGAGGTGAAAGGTGGTGGCGTTACTAAATTCAGGGTGTGTGCTTGGCCGGCTCTCGAACGTACACTCACTTGAGAACGTCTCAAGTGAGCAGCTAGTCACGCTCATGCAGATGGGCAACGACTTCTTTTTAAATCTAAGGAGACAGAGTCACAGACACTCGGTTCAAGGAGTGTACTTTTTTAAAAAAGAAGCATGAAACCCCCCAGAAAAATTTTCAAAATTTTTTGTGAATTTTCCTGAATATTTGAGTGATTTTTGAGCCCTTTCCTTTTTTGGAAATTTCCGGCGAAGTGTGCTTTCCTTTTTCGGCCATTCGCCTTCTCCTTCCGTTGGCGCCCCCTCCTTTTCCGCCTTCTCCTCGCGCCCGTGCCCGCGCTACGTGCAGAGCACCGCCGCGCCGGCTCGCCAGCGCTGGCCATCCCCGACCGCGCCCGACCCAGTCTTCTCTCTCTGCCACCCTTGGCTCATCCAACCACCTGCTCCCGCACTTCCCCTCGCATTTACTCGCAATGACGCCTCCCAGTTGCTCGGACACGACTCCTCGCCCACCCCCGCAACTTCCCCAGGCGCTCTGCAGCTCAGCAGCTCGCCCACGATGCGCCATTACTCCCCTGCGTCAGCTTCAACCTGCTCCCTCGCCGCCAGCTCATTCCACGCCTTCTTAAGCCGAACCACCCCCGCCAGAAGCTTCCCCACACTCCCAAGTCGCTCCCCAAGCAGCTGATTGAGCTCTGAGCCCCTGCTCAGCCTTCGGATAGCCTCACTTGGTGGCCGTCCGATCTCACTTAACCCGGCTAATCCAAGCCGCCCGCAACCATAGCATCATCACTGTCCGTTTGGGCCACGCGTCGGCCATCCACCCTGAGTGGTGCGCGTGTGCATGGGCCGAGACCACTTGGCCGCGCGAGTTGTTTTCCCGCCGGGGCCGCACTGTGGCTATGGGCCGGCCCAACACTATTCATCTGATTTTCTAGGGATTTTCTAATTGCCAAAAATCACAGAAAATCCTAAAAATTCCCAAATTATACCATCTTGCTCATTTTGATGCCCTGAACCCATTTTTGGCCTCCAATCCACCAAATTCATCCTAGAAAAATTCAAAAATCCCCAGTTGATTTTTTATGCATTTTACTCCTTTTTCATAGATTTTATTTTTCCTCGCTTGATTAGGCTCAAGCCAAACTTGTGTTATTTTTGTGTGTTTGCGCTAGCTTCGGAGTTTTCGGAGGCTTCGGTGCAATGGCAGGATCAAGGGAGTGCTGCTTACGAGGTTGCCGACGTCGTCGAATTTCAACGCAAGTCGCAAACCCTTGATCATATTGAATCCCATGTCATTTAATTATGTTAATATGCTATTTGCATTATTGTTAATTGTGAAATGTTAATTGCCTAAAATAAAATGCTTAGAATGACATGATATTTAGATAATCCCTGCCACGAATAATTGCCATGTTAAATTGTAGCCCTACCATTGTCAACCCTAGAACTACTCTAAATTATGGTATAACTACTTGTAGCATTTACATCTCATGCAAAATTTCACACTACTAAGGTTGTGGCCGCGGGCCCGTAGATTTGGAAAGTTGGGAAATTAGGGTAAAGGCGTTGTGGGACACCGCGGGACGGTCTTCGCCCACCACTTTACCTGGAGGTGAAAGTAGGTCGCCCCGTGAAATGTTAAGGACTAGACCCTTACGCCGAGCATATGACATATTGGCCGCTCAACCACACTGTTGACTTGTCAACCCTGGTTTAGTAGCTGCTCAACACGAGTGAAACCCTACATTGGGAGTTGGTATGGATTGGCAGATCCAGACTGGACAACGATAGGTCTTCACAACTCGGGCCAGGCGTTCCGTATCGGCCAACGGATACCCGAGGGTGTGCGTGCCCCTAACCTATCGGGTAGAGTGTATACCAAGGGTTGAGTAGTGAAACGACCCGGGTCCTTAACTCAGTCATGAGGCTTAAGAATGCTTGTGGGAAAGGTTGGGCAACTTTGCAGAGTCATCAAAAAGGTATTCGAATATGCCGTTAATGGAGCTGTGTTTATTGGGTGATTCTAGCAGCGAGGCGTAAGTAGCTTTCACAAGTGTTTTAAACGGATTAGTTGGTTAATCAACATTCTCAGAAAACCCCGATAATCTTAAGGAGTAGTCGTAGGCTTTTGGGTTTTCAAAGATGTTTACAAATAAACATGCATCCGGTGAGATTAATAAAACAAGTATACTTCCATCCTTTGTTGGTCCGTACAATTTAGTTAAGTTAGGGTTTTCCTTTTGTGACTTGCTGAGCTGGTTAGCTCACGGCTTGCAAAACCCTTCAGAAAGTCAAGAAGTTGGTGAAGGTCTCCCCGTTGAAGAAGCTCCAGAAGAGCCATTCTACGACGAGGATCCCTGGTTTTAGGTTTTAGCCGCGCTCAGGTTTCCTGGTGGTTTTTGTAATGTAATGTACTTTGGGCTTGCACGCCCGTTGCAGCAAAACTTGGTTGTTAAACCTTATATTGTAATCTAAGTTGGCTCTTTTACTGTAAGCATGTGCTGTGATGATATTCTCTTGCTCGACGCTCTGTAATTGGCTAAGCTAGGGTAGTTGCGGAGTGCCGGGTCCAGGTACCCTTGGAAACGGGGGCGTTACAAGAATTGGTATCAGAGCAGGCTGCTTGACCGTAGGTTGAGACCTAAGGCAAACTAGAAAGCAATTTCACCGCAAAACCTAATTTAAACCCAAAAAGGAGTTTACGAAAAATCTAAGTATTATTGCTATCTTTTCCTCTCTTGTTGCTACCTTATCTGTTTTAGTTTACTTCAGCTTAAGTTTTACTTTTACAAAATGTTTATTGCTAGTCTTGTCTAACTTCAAAATTTCGTTCTTCGACAAATGGTGCACTTCGTTCACTCTCGCCCAGAGCGTATGGAGGGTTGGTCCTCTAAGCTTTGGGAGATGCAGCAGTACCTTGGCGCCGATGGTTACCACAGGCCAGTCTTCCACGCAGTCAGCCAATTCTTCCAGGACGAGAGGTACAAGTGGAAGGCATGGGTGACCCTGACACCATTGCCTGTCCGCCCGGTCCTGGAGAGGAGGTTCATCGCCCGCAGGATCAAGCAGGAGGATGCCGTGCAGGACACAGCCAGGAAGGATGCAATCTACTTGCGTGCGTGGCTACTACGACCTCGAGCTGGCCGAGTCACCGTTTGACCTGATCCCGAGATCACTTCACGGTGGGAGGTCCTTCGCAGTCCCTCAGTTCAGAGAGGCTAACTATCCCCGTCTGCAGGGGGTTGCCAATGTCGTGGCTCAGCAGGAGCACCAGTACGAGAGTGCAGTGGAGGAGTCCAAGGCCTTGCAGATGCAGCTTCTCGAGGTTCAGTAGGAGGTGCACCAGCTCCGCGCCGCTCTTGTCCGCTTCGAGGTGATCAAGGCGGGGGAGATGTCGGATTGTGGCGAGCCCCCTGACGTCCCCTCTTTGTATGCCTTAGTGTCGTCCCAGTCGAGGCGTAGGCTCACTGCCAGGGAGTACCGCTTGCGGTTCCGCCCTGCAGCACCCCTCGCCCTTCCAGCCGTGGACGCCGTTGAGGAGCAGCTCGAGTAGTCAGAGCTCGTTAGTTTAGTTGGAGCCAGTGTAGTAGTACTTTTGATTATAAAGCAAGTTTGTACTATGAACCCTAAGTGGTAGGTGTACCACTTGCTTAATGTAAAATTTATGTTAATTATCCTTTAATTTGTTTGTCTATTATCAGTATTCCCTTTGCCTTCAAAACTTTCTCCTATCTCTTTTCGCCCTAGTCCTTACCTTACTCGCCCTATATTTACCTTGAAATTCAGAATCTTACTTATCTACTCCCTGTTCATAAAAGCCGCTGCAAAGCTAACTCCAAGATTCCAATTGGCAGAATCCAAGCAAACAAGATGGATCCAGGGCAGAGTAGACAACCAGCGGGGCAGGGTGCACCTGCCAGTGATCAGACTACACTAGCCAGTGTCCTTGCCATGATGGAGCAGAACAGAATTCAGGCAAAATAAAATCAGGCAAGAATGATGGAGCAGCATACTAGATTGCTAGAGCAGATTGTCGCAAGAACCACAGGCAACCAAGGCGGAGGCAACGCCATTAGGGAGGGTGCCCCAATAACCTCCCGATGGGCTGATTTCCAAAAGACTCGTTCGCCGACCTTCTCTACATCTCCTGATCCTCTAGCAGCAGAGGATTGGTTGTTAGATGTAGAGAGAAGCTTCAAACAGTGTAGTGCGACGACAAGGAGAAAGTGTTGTATACTTCACACCAGTTACAGGGACTTGCTGCAACCTGGTGGATCAGCTACCAGCGTATGCAGGAGAAGAGAGAAATCACTTGGGATGAATTCTCAAAGAAGTCTTTCCACCGAGCGCATACCCCATAAGGAGTCATCGAAGCAAAGCGCCGAGAATTCCCGGCGCTCAAACAAGGTGCGAACACTGTAATGGAGTATTTGCACCAATTCAATCACCTTGCACGATATGCATCAGAAGATGTCAGCAATGAAAACAAGAAGATGGAGAAATTCAGGGTAGGATTGCAAAAATCCTTGAAGTATCACATTTCTGCAATGGACATCAAGGATCTACCTGCTATGGTGGACAAACTCATTAACTCCAAAGAAGCTAGAAATGAAATGGAAGACTTTAGAAAGCGAAAGGTGATGCACAAGCCTTCATCATCCTCACATAGTGCACAGTGAGGGAGGACAACGGGGTCACCACAATTTTGACCCCAATCTCCACGCCAATTTGTGCTCCTTTCCAAGAGCTCAGTCCACTCAACCCCAGCAGTACAATGCGCCCCAACCATTAGCCATCAAATTCCCCACATGTGGCGGGAATCACCTCTCAAATAATTGTCCGCAAAGATCCAATGCGTGCTTCCATTGCGGAGAAACTAGTCACTTCAGAGATCAGTGTCCCAGGAGGACATTGCCATCAGAAGTGGCAAAGATGCAAGTCCACAATCAGCAGTAGGAGGTGAAGCCGCAGGTGGACACCAACATGTCAGGAGGAGGTTTCCTGCAATCAAGACCACCAAGACCCCAAGCACCAGCAGGAACGGTGAATTACACTTCCGTGGGCAGAAGCAGAAGCAGCACAAGACCTACCTTCCAAGCTAGAGTAAACCATGTGTCCACCGAAGACGCCGCAGGAGCAAGCGACGTCATTATGGGTATGTTTCCAACCAACTCCATACCCATATTGATTGTGTTTGATCTTGGTGCAACGTATTCTTTCATATGAAAGAGTTTTGGTACAAAAAATCAGTTGCCTTGTGTTTCCTTGCCAAAACCCTATGCTATCCAAACCCCTGGGATTAGGATGGAATCCCACTTTGGGTGTGGTGATCTTAGCATAGAGATCAAGGGATAGTATTTAAAGCAGATTTACTGCAGCTAGACATGAAAGAGTTAGATGTCATTTTGGGCATGAATTGGCTAGCCAAGAACAAAGGTAAGGTAGACTGTGAATTCAAGACAGTGACCTTAGTCAGTCCAGAAGGCCAGAAAGTGGTGGTAGAAACATACCATTAATTGATAAAGAATGCAAAGAAGCATGTGATCAACACATTGACAGCTACAATTGATCAAGTGCCAGTAGTGCAAGAACATCCAGATGTATTCCCAGAAGAATTGCCTGGAAAACCACCTGATAGACGGATAGAGTTAGCTATAGAGCTGATTCCAGGCACCAAGCCAGTCACCAAGCACTAGTACAGAATGTCAGCTAGTGAGCTGAAAGAACTCAAGAGGCAGCTAGATGATCTGCAAGAAAAGGAGTTCATTCGACCAAGTGTTTCACCTTGGTCAGCTCCGGTGTTGTTTGCTAAGAAGAAGAATGGAGAGTTAAGAATGTGTGTCGATTACCGGGGATTGAATGCTGTCACAATAAAAAATAAGTACCCATTGCCAAGAATTGATGATCTGTTCGATCGGCTTAAGGGAGCCAAGGTGTTCTCTAAGATCGATCTACGCTCGGGTTATCATCAACTCAAAATTCGAGAGCAAGATTGAGATAAAACAGCCTTCATCACAAGATATGGATTATATGAGTTCACGGTCGTGCCCTTTGGTCTTACCAATGCGCCAGCGTATTTCATGAATCTTATGAATCTGGTGCATATGGACCAATTGGACCGATTTGTGATAGTCTTTGTGGATGATATCCTGATTTACTCCAAGAGTGAAGAAGAGCAGAAGCAGCATCTACATATGGCATTGTCAAGATTGAGGGAACATAAATTGTATGCCAAGTTCGACAAGTGCAGTTTCCGGTTGAAAGAAGTCGCTTTCTTGGGTCACATTATCTCAGAAGAAGGAGTCAAAGTTGATCCAGAGAAAGTCAAAGCAATCATGGAATGGAAGAAACCTGGGACGGTAACAGAAGTGAGAAGCTTTCTTGGATTGGCGGGTTATTATCGCCGATTGATCGAAGGGTTCTCAAAGATATCTCGTTCGCTCCCCCAATTGCTTAAGAAAGACAAGCCTTTCACCTGGACAGATGCTTGTGAAGAAGGTTTTCAGCAGCTGAAGACCAAGCTCACAACAACACCTGTCTTGATTTTACCAGACCCAAAAAAAGAGTTCCAAATTTATTGTGATGCTTCAAAGCAGGGTTTGGGATGTGTGTTAATGCAAGACAGGAAAGTCGCTGCCTATGTATCAAGACAACTGAAGCCGCAGGAAGAGAATTACCCAACGCATGATTTGGAACTAGCAGCTGTGGTGCATTCACTCAAAATTTGGAGGCACTACTTGCTAGGAAATCGTTGCGAGATATTCTCTGATCATAAAAGCTTGAGTACATTTTCACTCAACCGGTGTTGAACATGAGGCAGCGAAGATGGTTGCAATTAATTAAGGATTATGATATAGAACTCCAATACCATCCGGGCGAAGCAAATGTTGTTGCAGACGCCCTTAGCCGGAAGGCCCATCAAAGTAAAGCCAATACAACTGAGTACCCACCAAAGTTACAGAAGGACATACAACGATTAAATCTGATCATTGCAGAACAAGGGTGTGTGGCAACACTAGAAATTCAACCTCTGCTGACAGACCAAATCAAGGCAGCACAAGATGAAGAGATCTAGAAGCTCAAGAAGAAAATCCAAGAGGATGCTTCAACAGAAGCAATAAAAGAACATGGGATCTTCATTTTTCGTGGTCGCTATTGCATACCCAACAAGAAAGAGTTGAGAGATTTGATCATAGCTGAGGCTCATTCCTCTCAATTCTCAATCCACCTAGGAGGCACCAAGATGTACCAAGACTTGAAGAAGAAATGCTGGTGGAACGCAATGAAGAAAGAAGTGGCTGAATATGTGGCAAAATGTGATGTCTGCCAAAAGATCACGATAGATCATCAGAAACCATCGGGATTGTTGCAGCCTTTGCCAATTTCTGAATGGAAGTGGGACAGTATCGGCATGGACTTTATTACCGGACTCCCAAGGACTCGTGAAGGCTATGATGCTATCTGGGTCATTGTCAACAAATTGACCAAGATGGCTCATTTTCTTCCAATTAAGCAAACCTATGGAAAGGATAAACTAGCCGAGCCGTACTTGACCAGAATCGTGACACTCCACGGAGTCCCTAAGAAGATTGTTTCAGATAGGGGAGCACAGTTCACATCCAAATTTTGGGAGAAATTACATGAAGCCATGGGCACTGACCTGAATTTCAGCTCGGCATACCATCCACAAACAGATGGTCAAACAGAAAGAACAAATCAGATTCTGGAAGATATGTTGAGAGCTTGCGCTATTGTGTATGGAGCAGCTTGGAAAATTTGCCTACCATTTGCTCAGTTTTCATACAACAACAGCTACCAAGCTAGTATCAAGATGGCCCCGTTTGAAGCACTATATGGCAAAAAGTGTAGAACACCATTGAACTGGTCAGAGACAGGAGAACACTAATTTCTCGGTCCCCAGATCGCCCAGGATTCAGAGGCTCATGTCAAGATTATTAGAGACAGGCTGAAAATTGCAGAAGACCGTCAGAAGAGCTACGCCGACAACCGCGGAAAAGACTTGAGCTTTGAAGTTGGAAATTTTGTGTATATCAAGGTTTCTCCATTCAAAGTCGTCAAAAGGTTTCAAGTCAAGGGTAAATTAGCTCCGAGATATGTGGGACTATTCCAAATAACCAGAAGAGTGGGGAGGTAGCTTATAAAGTTCAACTACCGCCCAACTTAGCAAAGATACACAACGTGTTCCATGTATCACAGCTTCGGAAATGCCTACGACAGCCTTCAGATGAAGTACCAATGTTAGACATTGATTTACAAGACGATCTAACCTATCCTGAAGAGCCGCTGCAGATACTCGAGACATCAGAGAGATAGATCAGAAACAAAAATATCAGGTTCTGCAGAGTTCAATGGAGAAATCACACAGCAAACAAGTCCACTTGGGAAAGAGAGTCAGACTTGCAGCGGGATTTTCCCAACTTACTCCCTGGACCAAGTTAATCTCGGGGTCGAGATTCTTTTAAGGGGGGTAGGTTGAAACGCTCCAGAAAAATTTTCAAAACTTTTTGTGAATTTTCCTGAATATTTGAGAGATTTTTGAGCCCTTTCCTTTTTTGGAAATTCCCGGCGAAGTGTGCTTTCCTTTTTCGGCCATTCGCCTTCTCCTTCCGTTGGCGCCCCCTTCTTTCCGCCTTCTCCTCGTGCACGCGCCCGCGCTGTGCACAGAGCTCCACCGCGCCGCGCTTCGCGCTGGCTCACCGTCACCGGCCATCCCCGACTGCGCTCGACCCAGTCTTCTCTCTCTGCTACTCTATGTTTACTTCTATATTAGCAGATGAATTTATATGCTGCTGTTGGAAGTAAAGTTACATGTTTATTGTATGGTTCTATCTTCTATGTTAACAGATGGAGTTACCTACCGCTGCTAGTCTACTACTCTATGTTTACTTCTATGTTAACAGATGAAGTTATATGCTGCTGCCAGAAGTAAAGTTACATATTTACTGTATAGTTGTATATCTGCTACTCTATGTAACTTACATGCTGCTGCTAGTATGCTATTATGTTTAGGAGCCTAACGAGCTGAGCCTGAGCTTCATACCAAGCTGAGCCGAGTTGCTTCCCTAACGAGCCTTCGCGAGCCGAGCCGGCTTGATATCCACCCCCTAGTGGAAACCCTCCGTTCCACAGTTCTACTATGCCCGAGCGTCGCATCTAGGCCATCGGTTTCGTGGGCCGGTGGGTGGGCGTGCCAATGGATTGATGAGAGAGTTGCTCCAATGACTGAGATGTGGGGGGCTTTGGGCTTTGAAATTGTGGGGCACCCGGTGGGTTTTTTCCGGCTGCGGCTAATGGCTTTATGACTGCAGCTGATGGCTTATAGCCATGCGTGAGTGCTTGCATAAACGAACCAAATGCCGATAAGCAATGTCGAAAAAACTGTTCTGATAAGCTGTTTCGATAAAACAGTGAAGAAGCCATCATAAGCAATAAGTTGAAAAGAATGGGCCCTAGTCTGTGTGGCTAGCATGTGGGACTCAATGATCTGAGTATGGGAGTACTCGTCAGCTTCCATGGCATTGCCAATAGGCAAATAGGTTTTCCTTTCTTTTTTTTTTTTGAAAGAGTTGCTAATGGTTTTCGATTCCCAACGGCTCGTTGGCGTGCAAAAGTAATTTCCTCCTAACTATTGGATTACTATGACTCTGAAATCATATCATATATGATCTAATCATGGGTAGTGTTCACCGTAACGGTTTTTCCTTGGTGCTCAGAGACTTTCCTTCGGTTAATAGAGTTAAGTGATCACTTTGCTTTAGGCAAAATGCTTGTAAAAGCGTACAATGCGTAGTAAATTGGAAATGATCGAGGAAGATGCCTCCCATCATCCAGACCGTAAGTTGTTTGAAGGATGGTACGTGAAGATTAATGTCTATTTTACAAGGTGACTGTTTTTTCTTAAGTAAAATGCATTTTTTTATCCATTGGCAAAACAACATCAGATCAGATGGCACGCCAATCTCCGTACAAATCCGGCATCACAAATAGCAAAACCGTAACAAAAGCAAGGAAATAACTCGTTCCTTTCTATCATAATATACACAGAGCACTAGAGGGGTTCTGCAAAAATAATTGCGCTTGAATCCTAGAGGTTTGTGTGCACATATGGCTAGCTCGACCTCCTCACACAAAATTAGAATGAAAAACGTCACCGCACGTAAACAATTTGATTCAATCTTTCCGGACAATGTACAAGATCTCTACAATGCCATACTACTAGAATATGAGTAATTCCTTACATGTCACTGAAAATTTACGGAATTCCTGATTATGTCACTAACAAGTGGAATCTGAATCCACATGTAAGACAATGAGTGATATATAAGGGATGATTGAAGTAAACTTAGCATAAGAGATTCGCATATACTGCAAAGAAATGCCTAAAGAGAGTAATACTACAAGGAATCGAAATGTACAGGTCATTCCTTCTGGCCCGAAGGAAAGGAAAACAACTAGGGGAGTCCTTCAGTGGAGAACATAGGTCAGAACAAGGGCTACAGCCATCAGAAGATACCCAATCCCCTGGTCGATCGCCTTGCCGTCGATCACCGCTCTCGCCCGGGAGCGCGCGCTCGCCTCGTCCCGGGCCTCCGCCGCCACCTCCCGGTACGCCGCCGTGGAGAGCCCGGTGGAGAACATGACCAAGAACACCAGAATTGCATGTGCTCGTGCAGAACTAGCCATGTACTTTTGCAGGAGTAGCAAATGGCCAATTAAAACGAAGAGAGAGGTCGGGCAGATGCTGTAGTTGCGTTGTAGGCTTGTTGGGATCGATGAGAGGAGAAGACAGGAGTTAAGGTTGATTTGGCTTGGTACAAACTCGTTGTTCTCTTGAGTTTGTATATATACGGTGGTGTCTGAGAGCCAGAGGTGAAAGGTGGTGGCGTTACTAAATTCAGGGTGTGTGCTTGGCGGGCTCTCGAACGTACACTCACTTGAGAACGTCTTAAGTGAGCCAGCGAGTCACGCTCATGCAGATGGGCAACGACTTCTTTTTAAATCCAAGGAGACAGAGTCACAGACACTCGGTTCAAGGAGTGCACTTTTTTTTCTAAAAGAAGCATAACAAATTAATAAGTGGGAATTGATTAAATACCATCCTTTTAGTTGGCAATCTAGAAAATACTCGTCTTTCCCGTGTAATTGATAATATACCCCCTTTAGTTGACATGCTCGAGGATATCCACTATTATAATTGAATTGATCATATTACTCCTCCCCTTCTTCCTCCCAAATCCTCCTCTTCTCCCTCACCTGGCAGCCATGACTTCTCTCCTCCCATGGCACCGCCACCTATCATCATCCTCCTCTTCTCCCTCACCTCACCGGCGGCCGATGCCTGCTTGCCACCCCCCGCTTCCTACCCCTGCTCCTGCCCTATAGATAGGCGGCAAGGAGATATTGTTAGGTCCCCACCTCAAGCCCTACAGCTGTTTCCTCCACTTCCACTAGCTTCACCACTAGGAAGAAGACGAGGCCGAGGTTGAAGCTGAGGCGAAGGACCCTGATGTCTTCGCCGCCGAGGGTGAGTGGACGAGCTCCCTATGGCCACCACCTTCACTTCTACCTGCTCCACCACCGCTTCTCCATCAGCAATGGCGAGGAGGCTAAGGCGGAGAACCCTAATGCCTCTGTCATCGATCGGTGGGTGGACGAGCTCCTCGCAGTTGCCGTCTCTGCTTCCACTAGCTCCATCACCGCTTCTCCGTCAGTAGCGCGCGAGGAGGCTGAGGCCAAGGTGGAGACCTTGACGTCTTCAGCGCCGATAGGTTGGTGGACAAGTTCTGGCTGCTGCGAATTGCCGAGCTTCGTATGAGGTCAAGCGATGCAAGGGGCTAGGACGTGAGTGGCCAGGACAACGGTGGTGGGATAGAGAGGTGAGAGCAAGGTCGAGCGATGTGAGGGGCTGGGAGCAAGTGGTAGGGGTGACTGTAGGAAAATAATCCAGACTTGATGAGGGTAGGGGTGACTGTAGGAAAAATAATCCAGACTTGATGAGCTGGCAGTAGACTAAGTCCATTTTAATTGTTAAGTTTCATGCAGATCGTGATCGGAGTTAGCGGATCCGATCAGTAGCGCTTACTGAGTTTTAGCGCTGTCTGTTAGCGTTCAGTTAGTTTGCTGTTATTCAGAGTACTGTAGCAAATCTGGCAATTGCCAAAACATTCAGAGTTTAGTCATTCCTTTGCTGCCACTCTGAACTGTGTTTTCCCAATTCAATTCCCCTCGATTCCTCACTCGATAGTTGCAGGTTTACTGGGTTGTGATCTACATTTGGTATCAGAGCCTTGTAAACATCCAAGAACCCACGGCACAAGATCATGTCGTTGTCTGAGCGCACGGGAGCTACTGCGGTTCTGGCGACGAAGGAGGTCGGGGTGTCTCTCCACTATCCAATGCTAACGCCAACGAATTACTCCACCTAGGCGATCAAGATGGAGGTCTTCATGGATGCGCAGGGCGTCTGGACGCAGTAGAGCCAGCGGCCGGCGAGGTCGTCGACAGAAAGCGTGACAAGATGGCGATGGCTTGCATTTTTCAGGTGGTTCCAGAAGACGTTCTCCTGTTGCTCGCGAAGAAGAAGACGGCAAAGGAGGCATGGCAAAGTCTGAAAACCATGCATCTCGGAGCAGATCGGGTGAAGAAGGCTAGAATTCAGACTCTGAAGAATGAATTTGCAGCGCTGCGCATGAGGGAGACAGAGTCAATAGACGAATTTGCGGGCAAGATCAGTGCCATGGCAACCAAGGTACGCAGCCTTGGGGAAAACATGGAAGATGCAGTACTTGTGAAGAAACTGCTGGGTTCGGCACCTGACAGGTTCCTCCAAGTGGTTGCTGCAATAGAGCAATTGCAGACATGGAAACAATGTTGCTGGAGGAGGCAATTGAGTGACTCAAGGCATATGAAGAACGGATTCGCGACAGAAGTGAGAGTAGCGAAGCAAAACTGCTGCTCACCCACACAGAGTGGCAGGCCCGGCAGAAAAGTGGCGGCAGATGGCAGTCGTCACAAGGCAAAGGAAAGGAGACCGACAGTCCAGATGGACAAGATCGGTGGCATGGTCGCGGAAGAGGCCGCGGAAAATGGCGTGGAAATGGCCGAGGGAGTTACAATGCACCGAGACTAGGAAATTCAGAGGGAAGCAGTGGTGGCAAGGACAAGAGCCATATCAAATGTTACAACTGCAAGAATATGGGGCACTATGCCTCCCAATGTCACAGCAAGCGCCAAGAAGGAGAGGCCAATCTCGTTCAAACACAAGAAGATGAGCAACCGGCATTACTGCTAACTGCATGTGTAGAGAAGCCACACAAACCGGAGATGTCTAGCGCACTTGTGCTGCTCAACGAGGAGAAAGTGATCCCTAAACTGCAAGGAATTGAGGTAATGCAATATGGCTCAAACACTTGGTACCTTGACAACGGCGTGAGTAATCACATGACAGGTTACCGGTCCAAGTTCAGTGAATTGAATGAAAGCATCACCGGGCATGTCAAGTTTGGGGATGGATCAATAGTGCAGATAAAGGGCAAAGGATCAGTCTTGTTTCAGTGCAAAAATGGTGAGCAAAGACTTCTAACTGATGTGTATTTCATACCCAACTTGTGCAGCAGTATAATCCGTCTTGGGCAATTGTCGGAAGATGGAAGCAAGATAGTCTTACAAGGTCAGTTCTTGTGGGTCCATGACAGAAATGGTAGATTACTTATGAAGGTTAGAAGAACACCGAATAGACTTTATAAGATGGTGCTAGAAACCTGCAAACCAGTTTGTCTTGCAATCAGTCTGGAGGAGCCGGCCTGATTGTGGCATGCCCGGTTGGGTCATGCAAATTTTCAGGCATTGAGGCAGCTACATGATGAACAGCTGGTACAGGGAGTGCCAAAGATCGATCATCCACTGAAAATCTATGAAGGCTGCTTGATTGCAAAGCAGACAAGGATACCATTTCCAATCCAGTCCAAATACCGAGCGGAATTGCCACTGCAGCTCATTCATGCGGACTTGTGTGGGCCAATTACCCCTCAAACTCTTGCAGGTAACAGATACTTTCTCCTCTTAGTGGATGACTTCAGTAGAATGATGTGGGTGTATGTGCTGAAGTATAAGAGTGAGGCAGTAAATGCATTCAAAAGGTTCAAGCCGTTGATTGAGAGCCAGACTGCACACAAAATCAAGGTGTTGAGAACTGACTGAGGTGGAGAATTTTTGTCACATGAATTTGCTGGTTTTTGTGAGCAGGAAGGAATAGAAAGACACCTCACCGCACCATACACCCCACAACAAAATGGGGTGGCAGAGAACCGGGCTAGCTTGAAATTGAAACTACCAACAGATTCCCGGCAATTTCGAAAAAACTGTTCTGATAAGCTGTTTCGATAAAACAGTGAAGAAGCCATCATAAGCAATAAGTTGAAAAGAATGGGCCCTAGTCTGTGTGGCTAGCATGTGGGACTCTCAATGGTCTGAGTATGGGAGTACTCGTCAGCTTCCATGGCATTGCCAATAGGCAAATAGGTTTTCCTTTTTTTTTTCTTTTGAAAGATTTGCTAATGGTTTTCGATTCCCAACGGCTCGTTGGCGTGCAAATGTAATTTCCTCCTAACTATTGGATTACTATGACTCTGAAATCATATCATATATGATCTAATCATGGGTAGTGTTCACCGTAACGGTTTTTCCTTGGTGCTCAGAGACTTTCCTTCGGTTAATAGAGTTAAGTGATCACTTTGCTTTAGGCAAAATGCATGTAAATATAGCGTACAATGCGTAGTAAATTGGAAATGATCGAGGAAGATGCCTCCCATCATCCAGACCGTAAGTTGTTTGAAGGATGGTACATGAAGATTAATGTCTATTTTACAAGGTGACTGTTTTTTCTTAAGTAAAATGCATTTTTTTTATCCATTGGCAAAACAACATCAGATCAGATGGCACGCCAATCTCCGTACAAATCCGGCATCACAAATAGCAAAACCGTAACAAAAGCAAGGAAATAACTCGTTCCTTTCTATCATAATATACACAGAGCACTAGAGGGGTTCTGCAAAAATAATTGCGCTTGAATCCTAGAGGTTTGTGTGCACATATGGCTAGCTCGACCTCCTCACACAAAATTAGAATGAAAAACGTCACCGCACGTAAACAATTTGATTCAATCTTTCCGGACAATGTACAAGATCTCTACAATGCCATACTACTAGAATATGAGTAATTCCTTACATGTCACTGAAAATTTACGGAATTCCTGATTATGTCACTAACAAGTGGAATCTGAATCCACATGTAAGACAATGAGTGATATATAAGGGATGATTGAAGTAAACTTAGCATAAGAGATTCGCATATACTGCAAAGAAATGCCTAAAGAGAGGAATACTACAAGGAATCGAAATGTACAGGTCATTCCTTCTGGCCCGAAGGAAAGGAAAACAACTAGGGGAGTCCTTCAGTGGAGAACATAGGTCAGAACAAGGGCTACAGCCATCAGAAGATACCCAATCCCCTGGTCGATCGCCTTGCCGTCGATCACCGCTCTCGCCCGGGAGCGCGCGCTCGCCACGGCCCGGGCCTCCGCCGCCACCTCCCGGTACGCCGCCGTGGAGAGCCCGGTGGAGAACATGACCAAGAACACCAGAATTGCATGTGCTCGTGCAGAACTAGCCATGTACTTTTGCAGGAGTAGCAAATGGCCAACTAGAACGAAGAGAGAGGTCGGGCAGATGCTGTATAGTTGCGTTGTAGGCTTGTTGGGATGGATGAGAGGAGAAGACAGGAGTTAAGGTTGATTTGGCTTGGTACAAACTCGTTGTTCTCTTGAGTTTGTATATATACGGTGGTGTCTGAGAGCCAGAGGTGAAAGGTGGTGGCGTTACTAAATTCAGGGTGTGTGCTTGGCCGGCTCTCGAACGTACACTCACTTGAGAACGTCTCAAGTGAGCAGCTAGTCACGCTCATGCAGATGGGCAACGACTTCTTTTTAAATCTAAGGAGACAGAGTCACAGACACTCGGTTCAAGGAGTGTACTTTTTTTTCTTCTAAAAGAAGCATAACAAATTAATAAGAGGGAATTGATTAAATACCATCCTTTTAGTTGCCAACCTAGAAAATACTCCTCTTTCCCGTGTAATTGATAATATA
Source organism: Dendrocalamus sinicus (assembly GCA_036346575.1). Lineage (NCBI taxonomy): Eukaryota > Viridiplantae > Streptophyta > Magnoliopsida > Poales > Poaceae > Dendrocalamus > Dendrocalamus sinicus. Next base: position 5,629,511 of record CM070654.1, on the reverse strand, counting down.
CCCCCTTTAGTTGAGATGCTCGAGGATATCCACTATTATAATTGAATTGATCATATTACTCATCCCTTTCTTCCTCCCAAATCCTCCTCTTCTCCCTCACCTGGCAGCCATGACTTCTCTCCTCCCATGGCACCGTCACCTATCACCATCCTCTTCTTCTCTCTCACCTCACTGGCAGCCGATGCCTCCCGCTGCCCCCTGCTCCCTGCCCTTGCCCCTGCCCTATAGATCGGCGGCAAGGAGATACCGTTAGGTCCCCACCTCAAGCCCCACAACTGCCGCCTCCACTTCCACTAGCTCCACTACTAGGACGAAGACGAGGCTGAGGTCGAAGCTGAGGCGAAGGACCCTGATGTCTCAGTCGCCGATGGGTGAGTGGACGAGCTCCCTATGGCCACCACCTTCACTTCCACCAGCTCCACCGCCGCTTCTTTGTCAGCAACGGCGAGGAGGCTGAGGCAGAGAACTCTAATGCCTCCGTCATCGATGGGTGGGTGGACGAGCTCCTCGCAGCTGCCGTCTTTGCTTCCACCAGCTTCATCATTATTTCTCCATCAGTAGCGCGCAAGGAGGCTGAGGCCGAGGTGGAGAGCTTGACGCCTTCAACGCTGATAGGTGGGTGGACAAGTTCCGACGGCTACGAATTGCCGAGCTCCGCGTGAGGTCAAGCGATGCAAGGGGCTAAGACTCTGGGGGTGAGCGGCCAGGTCAGCGATGGTGGGATAGAGAGGTTAGAGCGAGATCGAATGATGCGTGGGGCTAGGAGCAAGCGATAGGGGTGACATTGTTGGGATAGAGAGGTGGGACTGTGGGAGACGGAAAGAGAGTTGTGAGAGGGAGAAGGTGAGGGGTAAAAATCTGTGCATAGGGGCATGTCCTAAGCATCTCATCTAAAGAGGGTATATATACTCCGTATATTAAAGATGGGGGCTCTCCGGCCAGGGTGGCGTGCCACATCAGCATTTATACGAAAAAGCCCCTGCGTTTTGTGAAATCGCGTAGAGGTCCTTCGTTCTCGCAAACAGGTCCCTGCTTTTCGCAAACATGTCCCTGCTAAGTTTTTTTCCCGGAAAGCACCCTCCACTTCACCGATAGCACCCTGCGGTTTCCAAAATTACGTATAGATCCTTGTTTAGTTACGTACAGGTCTTTGCAGGTCCTCGTTTTTTGCGAAAAACCCTTTGGTTTTTCCGAAATTACGCATGCGTCCTTGATTTTTTTTTAGGAAACTCCCCATGAATTATCGTGTCTTTTACTTCGGTCCACACGGTAGCTAGCGCGGCGTCACGCCGCGCTTACGCAGCTAGTTATACTGAGAAGAAGGGTATTTTTCTAGATTACTAACTAAATAGAGGGTACATAATTGTTGAATGTCCTTTGCAGAGGTGACAAAGCATTCTGCAGTGGCGACTGCAGGGACCATGAGATCCTAAATGAAGAGGAAGAGGAGAACAACACAGAGTTCTCCTCCCCCAGCTCAGCTTCAGCCTGCTCATCTTCGTCGTTCCACGACATCTTCATGGCCGGAATGGTCGTCTTGCCATGACCTCCAGCTCCCCCGACTCCCAACCAGTCACCGTGTGACAGGATAGATGGTCAATAATGTAAATCATCATCGCCGTTGTCGTCATCATCACCACTGTCATCAGTTTTCTGGTTTTTGTAAGTTCTTGTTTCAGCAATTGAGAAATTCGGTGGCATTGGGTGGTCATTAAGGATTGGAAGCTGCATCTAGCTCTGCAAATTTGCCGAGCTCCGGGCTCCGGGCTTTTAGAAAAGAGAGGTTGCCTGCCTTAGCCCTGTAGTTTTGGTCCTAAGGCTATTGGCTACTGCAAGTTCCTGTTCTTCTCTCTTCTTTGGTTTCCTCCTATTAGCAGCAATGAAAATGTTTGCATGCTGCAAGTTGCGACAACTTTATGAGATAACGGCATTGAGCTGCTTTGGGTAGTTTGGTGCTTTTGCTTTGAGTAAATGAGTACTAAAGTGACTTGATGACGACTTACTATTGTTTACATGCCTTTGTTCCACGAGAATTAGGAAAGTGTTGTTGATTGCCAAAAGAGTTAGGAGCTAACTGAGAAGGCAGCCTCTAAGCTGAAGGAAACTCTGTCGTGTGTGATAGATTGTCAATAACATCGGTGTCTTTGCATCCTGATTTTTTCATGATCTAGTACCAGCACTGATGCAGGACAGGCAAGGAAAGAAGAGATATGTATGTGAGATTTTGCAAATATTTTGCAAATAGGCCTTAATTTTGCAAATATTTTAATTAACACATAGTTATTGACAGTTTAAGATGGCATATTTGCTTGGACGTGTTAAAGTCAAATGTGCATGGAAAGTGTAGGGCCTGTTCTTTAATGATTTCTAAAAGTGGCATTTGGTTTTTGCTATAGTACTTAATTTTCAAACGGAATATTTTTTAAGATGGAATCTACAAGTTAATTGTAAGTACACGTTAAAAATCTAATATTTGTATCAACTAAAATCGCAAGCAAGTATCTTTCTCTATAATTTCTACTGTAAATAGCTAAAATTTAAAAATATCAATTAAAAACTATAAATCACAGTCATATCAAATAGGTCCTTAGATTGACCTGTGGACTCTCCCAAGTTGCAACTTAGCTGGGCCTAGCCGAGCAATTACGTCAAGGTTCAATGCAGCAGTGGGGTGTGAATCTCCGTACTAATCCCCGGTGTTAAGTTGACTCCGATGCTAAGAGTCGTAAAGATGGAGGAGCCTCCCCAGGTTTCCATTGGGCCAAGTCCTGGAGGAGATGTTGCTTGCGCCCAACAGCCCCAACCTCGCTCAGCCGCTCGGCCAGTCAACCAAACAGGACGAAAATGCATTCGTAGATGCGTGGCCCAACCGTGATGCAGCCAACCAAACATATCCTATATTGTAATTTTGACTAGTTATAAATGGAGAAGTTGTTGACCATGGTGAGATCGTGCGGGCCAATGGGGCGCGCAAGCGTCGGTGGATGCAGGGCAAGAGTGTTAGAATTGTGACACGTATCATATCATAGTATCATATGATCATATGATTTTACTAAAGATAGATGATACGGATCACAATATAGATCGAAATTAGGTAGTATCGTAATGAGATCACGATCCTATTCATAGAATCGATAGGATCATGTAGGATCACAGTGGGATCGTGATCCTAGCAACAAACTATATTGGCATATAAAATTTAATATTACCTATTCCTAGTTTAAGTTGTATTAGCTTAATTTGCTTTGTTTTGTTGTTTACATGTTGTTCTAAGGTAAAAAAAACTATTATCTTTGACATATTGCATTTTTAGATTATTAGTTTTTAAAAATAATTAAATAAGTTTCAAAAATCAACCTTAATTCAATATAACATAGATAAGTGTACTCAAATTACAAAATTAAATTCCAAAAAATCTACAATGGACTTACATATTTAGAAATATAATTCAATTTTTATATAAAATGTATACACTTTTCAATTTTTGATAGAATTATGATCCTACGATCCGATTTCATTAGACAAAAATGACCCTATCTAGAATCACAATCCTGATAACATTGGTGCAGGTGCTGGGGGTTCAATCGGCTGACCTCCTCCCCTCACATTTGCACTTCCCTTGTCTTCACCCCTTTGTCCCTTCACCCCTTTGTCTCTTCACTTTGCCACCATTGCCGTTGCTCTGTCCGCCTCTAGAGATTGAGAATCTCCCTGTCGATCACTGCCAAGCAATGCCCTATGCTACCCCCGTTTTTCTCCCTCCATTTTTTTCGCTCGATTGCACCTCTGCGTGCAGCTGGGTTGGAACCCAAGTTTGGCCCTTTGGTTCCTTTTGTGCCGGTGAGCCCTTGAGCCCGTGTCAAAGTTTGATGATGGGCCTGTTCTTTTTGGCTGTGGCTTATGATTTTTGGGCTGTTTGTATGAGATATTATAGAGTAACAGAAACTCACGTGTATTTTTTGCCGATATAAATGAATTCAGTAAAGTATGTATTACAATTAACTAGTAGACCCTATCTTAAAAAAATACTCCGTTTGAAAGTTAGTTACTGTAGAAAAGCCGAAAAGCAGCTTTTAGAAACTGAAAAGAACAGGGCCGATGTTAAGTATTTCAGAAGTGTAACTTCTTGCAGACCAGTGTTGTAAAAAACAAATGATGTCGTCGGACGGACAAGATACCACTAAGCGATTAATCGAAATACAGATAATTAATTGGAATTATGCGGACAATTTATGTTCACAGTACTATATGTTTATATTTGATGATAATGCTAGTTTCAGAGATATTTGAACGCATTATATTGTCAATACTATTGAAGAAGCTTGTATCATCCTCCAATTGTACACGATAACTTTATTACTAACTCAAAAGATAACAAGGTTGATTGGTGAACTATTATAGTTTTGCACCAAAGTATGACTTGCAACGAGTTTAATTAGATAATAGATTAAAAGCATGCATTGTCACCTAAACTAGGACTAACTTAACACATTGACGGAAACGATGGCCAAAAGAACTAAAATTTAAATTTAGGTATACAAATGACCCACAACCACGAGAGATTCAGTTACTCTGAATCATCGTCAAGCACAACATCACCACCAGACACTTCGGTCCGAGGCTCAAGGAAATCCTCTTCAGAGCAACCAACTCCTTGTCACTCACTTTCATCAATTGTTGGTAGTGGAGGTAGTAGTACTAGTAGAGCCAACAAAGAAACTATTGATTACGATAAAGAAACTAAGGACTATTTGCATCTTTATTCAAACAAATAACCACCATAGTTTCCATTTGCTAATTTTTTGGAACAATGACTCGTACACACCAGAGATCCAAGAAACAATGGTGGTGATCAAAAGAGCTTCAGCTTCTGGTTTCCGGCTTATTTTTCACTATTCATAAATTTCGTGTTTTTCTGAACTTTTGGCTTTTTGTTGAGCTTTTTTTTCAGCCATAAGCCACAAAAAAAGTCCAAATGATCACCCCAAAAGCAGCCGATGTTATCTTGTTGGTCAAAGATGAACTCCAGGAGTTCACATTTGATGGATATTTCAACTAAGGAGCGAAAGGAGATCAAGAAATTGGAGAGATTGGGAGAGGATTTGGTGGAGACAAACCCTAAAGTTGGAGAGGCACGGCTGCACAGGGAGCGGAAAGGTCGGCTCTGTACTGGAGCCTGGAAGCAAGCAACGAGATGTTGCTTAAGAGTAAATATGAGGTTTCTAACTTAGGCTGCTATTGGGCTGGTTGTAACCATGGGCTAGTAGGCTGAATTTCGTCAACTAAACGGATTATGTGGGCGATTATACGGAAACAGCCGACTAATTAAACAATACGGCCGATTTTAGCGTTCACAAACGTTAAATGCACTCCGATTCGTGTGTACGTGATGTTTTGCCTGGAGATTCGGCCATTCCAACAGTTTTTTTACAACACTGTTGCAGACTATTTTCAGTTTTTCTGAGGCATTGATTAAGCAACTAATACACTAATTATTCTTGGCTTTCATCTTCTAATTAAAAGTAATTACTGGATTGTGGGCTCAATTTTCTGATACTAATATCTAATCTATATGTTAATGCTGCTATCAGGGGCGGAGCTAGATCTTGGACCACCGGGGCAATAGCCCAAGGCCCAGTTAGAAAAATCTTTATCATTTTACTATAACTATCAATAGTAAGGCCTTGATTTCTTTTGTTTCAGTGGGCTAAGCCCGATGCTGAGCCTCGGGGCTAGCTACGCCCTGGCTGCTATATTTGTGATGTCCCTTTATTTGTTTATTTGTTCATGGGATGCTCTGGTTATTGTGCTCGCAAGTGATGAGGGTGCCACTAAAATTGTTGCAACCTTCCAAACAACTTCTCGGCATACCATGTCCTAACAAAAACAATCAACACAATTTCTAAGCACACCATGTCTCAACAAAAACATCCAAAACATTCATCAGCACAACTTGTCTCAAAGAAAACAGTCAATCAAAACAATATATAAAGGGAAGGATGGGCTACATAGTGTATACTCATACATAAGCAACGCGATCAGTACTTCAACAAAATGAATAAATTTTGTTTTTTTTTTCGCAAGTGCATATATTCTGGTTTGTCTAACTTAAGGGTTCCGTGGTATTTCTTTTAAGTGCGTAAGGTCACAAGCCAAAATGGGTTCATACGCAAGCAAGTGCACACAATCGAACTACGCGCTACTTCTGTTCATAGACTTGTGTTTCTGTTTGCTCTCACCAAAAACAGATCGACAAGTTGTGATCAAGCTGGTCGATGGGTGTACGCGGTACCTAGCTTGCACGCTACAGCTAACGACACACGTGCAATGCATACCAGCCATGCAAAACTGAAAGTGATTTCTGATACCGCGCGAAAAGGAGATGCGTGTGATCTTAGCTATACATAGAGGACTCCAGCTAATGGCTCACTGGCCTGCATTTCACTCGTGCGGTTAAGCTTTCGCATGATTTCAGCCAGGCATGTCTCCGCCGCAAATAATCTTGGCCTAATCCTAGTTTTACTTATTTATCCTCGATTAATCCAAGGTGAATATGTTCTCACACGATGTATAATCTATAAACCATTATTTGCCTTCTTGGAACAGGAATTTCGAGGGAACCTGACGAAATTTCTGCGTCATGTGGCGGTGTGGCCGCATCAATATGCGTCATGGGAGTTAAATGTCAAAATGTACCGTGCGATTGGGTGCTGTCAATATGTGTCTACGTGCTTCGTTGCACATAACAGAAAGGCAAAACCAGCTTAACTAGTTACACTGCAACGACGTATACAAAACAACATCTACCAAAACTATTTCGAGGCTGACAACCGGACACCAATAATTTTTCCCCAATTTATTTTAGTAGCTTTGCTTAGTGATTTGGAAAAGAAGAAGATAGTGGGGGTTCCATCTACTCTATCATGGTGCAACGATGCTCTGCCCTAGAGGTTTCCCAGATCGACTTGCGTGTCATGTTTGACCCTCATTCGTACGTTTCCTCAGTCAAAAGTACGTAGCAAGGTTGTTGGTTCGGCCTTGTCTTTAGATGAGCTGTTTGTATGCTATAAAGCGCTGACCGTGACACCACGGCAGCATCCGTTACATTTGATCCGAGCAAAGGGATTAGAGTTTTTTTAGAGAAGCAAAGGGATTAGATTTAGATTAGATCACTCGTCCATATTGCTCCCTGGTTCTCAAAACGTACGAAGTTTGACCAATAATGAAACAACCTGAAAATTTCAAAACGATTTTGAATTTTGTTGGGATTTGATTTGATTTGATTCATCACCCAATCCACCACCAATCTCCACCGTTCAAGCCTCCTATTTCCCGCTGCAGCATCCTCCCCCATCCATTCGTTTGTAGCATGGCGGGACAGCATCGTTCATGATCCGAAAAATAATCGCCCACCTGACCGCCGCTCATACGTCGCCACCATGACTTCGCCCACCGCTGCCACACCGTTGCAACCTTGTCAACACCCGCACGCCTCGCCTCTCCCACCACTGACATCCTCTTAAATGCCTCTGGTTGTGCATTTGTTATGTCGAAGCAGACTCGGTCGCTGCCGCTCTGTTCTTGTCTCACCACCACCAGGAAGTGCCGCAAACCGCCTCGCTTGCCTTGCCAGCTGCTGCCAAGCTAGGGTATGGCCTCTTGACATCTGACACCCTCATTTATGGCCGCAGCCCCCTACTTGATCAAACCACCATGACTATTTCACCGCCTGCGTCTCACTACCCTCTCTGCTCTCTCAGCACAGCCGACCTGACATACCCTGTAACCCTTTGACCGTGCGTAATGCTGTGCCCGAGGAAGCACAAAAATCTGCACAACCAGCTGCACCGCGCCCTCCCGTGCCTTCTCGACCCTGCCACATGACATCTCCTCGTCGGAGCAGCCCCTGTGCCGTACCGCCTTCCTCGCCCTATTTAAATCCTCGAGCCCCTCCATTGGGTACATCGGTGCCCAAGGTAAGCCACCACTATCCCAATTGCTCCGATGACTACCACATCACCGTCGACACTGGAGACAACCGAACTAAGCCCAAATCACAATTCTTTCTATTAGGTCCATATTAATTCGATTGCTTTTGCCTGTAGCTTCTTCACACCCCTACTAACACCACCAAAAAATGGCCCTAGCTTCCCGAGCCCCCTACTATGCCGGTGACTAGCGCCATCGCCCGGCCATGAGGCCTCGCCGTGGACAGCCCAACTCAGCCATCCCTGACTCCAAAACACCACTTCCCAAAGCCTCCCTACTCCCATTGATGCTTAAATGCTAATGCTATTGCCCTTTTAACCCAACCATAGCTACTGTGCCATTCAAATGTCCCGAGGGGGAGAACCCACCTCTTGCTGCGCCTTAGCTCCCCCACCACTGGTCGAGGCTCCCCACTGCCCGAGTTTCCCCTCCACGGAGACCACCCCACACCGCTGCCCACTCACACCGTCGACCTCTCCACCTATATAGGTTACTTGGTAGGACTCCTCCCACCCTTCTCCAACTCATGCCCCCTCCATTTCGCTCCGTCATCCACTCCAGCACCGCTACCATTGTTGGCCCTAGCCCCGGCCATGACGCCACCTCTCTTGACCCACCACCCTCCCAGGGGTTCTGTTTTTGCCATCTACTGTCTCGCCGGCCACCCCTCGCCGGTGACGCCACTGCCCTGCCCTCCATTTTAGCCAGTTCCCCTCCCTTGGCTGCCTCTTTGTCTTGCTGTGTATGCATGTGGCCCCTTCGGCTAACTGAGCAACTGGTTAGTAGCTAATGGCAGTTAGTGAGAATTGAGTGGGAAAATTATGATCTGGCTAAGTCCTCCATAGAACAAGGAAATAAGAAATTGAAATGTGCTTAAAGATTAAACTCTTAAACTAATTGCATATCAGGAAGAGATGTGGAACTGATTAGTATAGGGTTACACCATATAATAATAAAAATTGTTTATATAACATAAAAGTCATGAGACTCATTTTCAAGTAGTGGGTTAATAGTTAATATCAATTTTGGGGCTCAAATATTAAGGAAAACTCAAAGAGGAATATGATGAAATATATGATAGTGGTAAATAAAGAAATATATATAGGGTAGATAATGCTAACATAATCTAATAGTACTTATGTGAAAGTATGCTGATACACATGTAGATAGCTTAAGCAAAAATCATTCGATGGCACGATGATATGGTCAAGTATTTAAAAATTTCTTGGTATCGTTAAGGTGTATATAGAGGTAGCAAAGCCTTTGATAAAACTATGCAAATTTCCTCATTTTCTGTTCAAAATATTAAATGAATAGAGCTCAACAACTGGTAGTAGTCGTCATGATCATAAAAATTAGCCCTAAAATGAAAACGTAATTAATATATGCCCACACACACACACACACATAGGGAACATATCCAGTGCTAACAGGTTTTTCGGTGCTAACATGCTAAAACCTCTCCAGGATCGTTAGATCTGCTCTCAACGGCCCAGATTTTTAAAGGTGGGATACCCTAACTCACTTATGCGATTTTGCCAAAACCCCCTACCGGTTTCCCTCTTTGTTTTTCCGCTCCAATCCCCCCTCGTGCCAATCCCTAGGCCCCAGATCCCCAGCGTCTCTAGGGCTTCCGGGCCGCCACTTCGCTCCTTCCCCTCGCCTCCCCACTCGCGTCGACGGCGGCAGCCTCGCTCCTCCCTCGCTCCTCCCCACTCGCGTCGTCGGCGGCCGCCTCGCTCCGACCCCCGCGCCTCCCCACTCGCCTTGCCGGCTGCTGGCTCCCTCCGACCGCTGCCTCCCCCCTGCGGCTCTCCCACTCACCTCGCTCTAACGGTCGTGCCTTCCCATTCGCGTCACCGGCCGCCGCCTCGCTCCGACCCGCGTGTCTCCCCACTCGCCTCACCGGCCGCCGCCTCGCTCGGGCCCGCGCCTCCCAGCTCCCTTCCCACCCCCCGGTGGCTCTCCTTGCTCCCTCTGACCTGCCGCCTCCCCCCGGGCCGCTGGTGCCGCCCTGTCCTTTACCCCGCCTCCACTGGTGTGCTCCCCGAGCGTCCACGACCTCCGAGCTGGCCTCCTCCCCGAGCCCCACCGTCGCCCTCTGACGTGGTGTCCTCTCTGAGCGCTGACGCCGTCTCGAGCCGGCCTTCTCCCCGAGCGCCACCGCCCCCAATTGTGTTTTACTCCAATGTTTGTGGTGGGATTCTGGTTGATGTGAGATTCCCAGAATTCTGGTTGATGTGAGATTCTGGTTGATGTGGGATTCTGATTTTACTCCAATTGTCGATCCCCAGAATTTGCGATTGAATTGTGTTGATGTATCAGTGAAACCTGAGAAAGCTTGTATGTGAATTCTGGTTGTTTGTTGTTTGTATGTGAGAAAGCTTTGTGAATTCTAATTGAATTGAATTGTGTATGCTCTTGTGTTGAATTCTGGTTGTTTGTTGTTTGTATGTGAGGAAGCTTTGGTGTGTGAAACCTAAGAATGTGCATTGAGAAACCTGTCAGGTGGACAATGAGCAGCTTTTGTCTTGTGATGCCTGGGATTGAATGAAAATGGCTATTGTTTTTGTGGATTGATGAACCACTAGGAGAGAACTGAACATTTGTCAAAACAGAGGAAGCAAATGTGGCAGTTAAGCTGTTTATGAACAGAATTCTTTTTGCAGTTAAACACTGAACTCCATCAGTTGTGCTACTGCATCAGAACTCGGATCAAGCAGCATAAACGGAGAAGCTATCTTCTGGTGGTGCTATCGGAACTGTCCAGAAGCTGTCATATTGAAAATGGCTATCAGAACATTTTTGAAAATGGCTACAGCCTGATTTGTGTCCAGAAGCTATCAGAAAATTTTGAAAATAACTACATCCTGATTTGTGTCCAGAAGCTATCAGAAAATTTTGAAAATGGCTACATCCTGATTTGTGTCTAGAAGCTGTCATATTGTGCCTAGTCTCTGCAATGCATGTATGCTGAGATGCCCAAGTCCGTGAAGAATCAAATATTTCACAGGGGGAAAGCTCTTGCATTGGTGAAAGAAGACTTTACATCAGCCAACTACACAGTTCAGAATGATGGATTGGCTTGAATTTGTCATTGATCCCCAAATGAGGAAACATATTCTTCTAGAATGGAATCTGAACAATAGATTTACGCTGTGTTAAATTTCAGCGGTGATTGTTATCTATTCTTCCAAGTTGTAAGAAACACATTCAGATATCAATAGATTCGGTACGACTTGGATCCACACCAATTAGAAACACTAATATATATAGGAAACCTCTTTTCTACTCCCGGGTGTAATTACTCCCTATGTCGTATCTCATAACATAAGGAGTATCTCATGTAACGGAGGGTATGTACATGTAGTATACGAGTATTTAAGACCATCTAGGTGGTATGTATAATTTTTTAGAGGTGGTATGTATATTTTTTAGACATACTCCTTTTTATATGCGTATATGAAGGTATTTACAAAATACGCTAAAAACTATAGACTCCTTTGCAATTTTTTCATGTGGTTCACATTGGAGTATCTTATAATTAGTATATGAGTATACCTAAAGTGATAAAAGAGTATTTAAAGTTTATTTAGGTGGTATATTAGATGTGGGAGTAATTACACTCGGGAGCAAAAAGTATTTTTCCTATGTGTGTGTGTGTCAAGTCATCTTTAAGAAATAGTTTGTGTGGGGAGCAATGCAATAAAGAGATTTAAAATAAAAGATTCATCATGGAGTAATTCCTAGATAGGCCATCTGTTCTTAAGTTGTTAAGTGGAATCACACATAAAATAATGAGATTAAACAACTATAAATAACATCGATTCTTTAATGGACCTTGAGATATGGTTAGCATACAAAGATATGCATGAAAGGTCAAAGTATAACCTTACTCAAAACATCTATACAAGAAATGGATATTGGGATATAACATTAATATCAACCATTGTCTAATCATGCACATGCCAAATTATAATAAAATCAGGTAATATTGTTGAGCTATGATTTTACAAGTAAGAAAGAAATCGTTAGCCTTAAAATGATTCGAAAATATATCTGGAATATTAAAAGTATTATAAGTAAGCATAGGTAAAAATGCCAATCATTGTCTTGAGTATGTCAATCTAAATATCAATTAGATATGACTTTAGAGCATAGCGGTGACCAAGATAAAGAGCATGTCCTTGGTATTTACACTATAGTTAACAAGCATTAAGAAGTTGGTAAAAGCTAATCTTATCGCATGCAGAGTCCACACCATAACCCCTAAATAATTGTACCTAATAAATAATACTCAAACTTAGTTAAGAGTTGCCCTCTATCCAAAATGCATTTAAGCCCTAGGAATAATTATCAATCTCTATCGTCAATGAATAGTAATCTAACTAATGTTGGATGTTAAGTAAATGTGGGGACCCTAAGCGTGGGAGGTGCCTGTATTCGTTGTATGTGTTCTGTACTAGTCCCATGATCAATAGCTAGTATACACATTCACAACATTGAAATCACATCCATACACATCGCATATATTTAATTTACGACAAAGGGGTGAATATATAAGCGATGCATAATGAGGTTTACAGTATATGGCCGACTGGCAAGAGAATACTAGAGTCAAGGATAAATTGTAGTGGAAGACAAATAAATAAGCAGAAGCATCCAATGGTATACCACCATAGCCCACAGACAATCGACTGGTGATTAGGCCAACCCATCGTCGAACTCCCCAGAGCCAGGGGCAAAGTACGCGTCATCGACACATAACCCTCTTCATCCTCTTATCAATAATAATTTAAGTAAGGTTGAGTCCATTGTGTACTTAGCAAGACTTGTAGTGTATCACAAATTTATACATATATGCAAGGCTATCAAAAAATAAGGCTCTATTCTAAGTTATTTTCAACATGAGCTAAATTTTATTTGCAATATCAATAAGTAGTAATTTGCAACGGATTTGTAAAGAGCATTTGATATGTAATGAAATAGCATTTATATAACTTTGATATCAATAGATCAAATCCATTCATAGCCTTCCTCAGCTGTGAACACATTCATTCGCAGCCCTCCTTGGCTATGAACATCGTACAAATCCTACCCACGGGCATGGCACACGATTAGACGTTCATGCCATCCCTTATGTTTAGTGAAACAGTTTTGAAAAGGAAAACTATGCCTATTATGGCTGCATCCAAGCATGTTCATGACCATGAGCATGACTGTTTAAATAGTTTTTAACACTCTGCAGATATTGTACAGCTTTACCCACATGAGATAATCAAATATATTGTCGGCTATTACACGCTTCCTTGGGTGTGCAACGGGAGTGATTATCTTATAGCCTTTAGGTTACTGTCAGACCTGGATTTTTCAATCCAGAATCCTCTGTGATTTACTACACTATTCCTTGGATCAGTAGATAGTGCTCATAGATACATTGCTGCATCAATTCATACATCGCATGAAATATAATGAACCATAATATTACATATCAGAGTTGAAATACACCACGTCGGCTGACAGTTTACAGAAGGGCCAATCAGGCCAAATATCTATAGTACAAAAGACAGCAGCGGAAAGCACAAATAAAAGTAGGACCCACATCTATAAGCAAGCGACTGAGGGGTAAATGTGTGCGACAGATATTATCTAGGGCTAAATAATATATGTGCACACAATCTCCATCCAGTCTACTTGTCTTGGACTCAAACTCATGAAAGTCGTCCAAATTCCCTTTGTCGCCTTCTCCATCCGTGGCAAGTGCGTGATCATAGGCGTAGTGGTCCTGATTTCCTATTTCTGGTTTTGGTAATGCGAGGGTAAGCACAAATCCACCGTGCTCCATGAGCTAATACACACTGTACAATTAAATAACATGCATGGCTTGTCAAGGAAGGCTTGGGTTATTTCATTTGCCAAAATTGCTTTTAAAGATACGATAAATAGAAATTCCCTGAGACCTAGTAGTTTGGAACTAAAACATAATATTTGAGTAAAAGAATGCAATAATGGTAGTAGTCCAGGATCCATCCAACGTTACATGACTTCTGTACCATACACTAACCTTTCAGTGCTATAACCACTTACCTTAACACTAGGGCGACAACCAAGATAATACAAAGCAGGGCTTCCCACAGCCCGCCATTTGCCAATCCCACCCACAAAGTTTTTAAAATGAAACTATACCTGGTTAAGTTCCCAAGCTCGCCCATGACCGTGGGCATGTCTATTCAAATAGTTTTCACTCTGTAGAGTTTGTATACTTTACTCACAAGAGACAATCCGCTCATTACTCCACATGATTCCTTAGTCATGAGGTTGAGTAGATCATCATAGTAACTTTTTAAAATATCTGACCCCTTTTGTCATTTCACCCTATAGGCTGCTCCCACTTGCGGTGGGTCCCATACGTTGTATGGGATGTTTACCACGGATACTAGCACATTTGGCCTCCACTCTCCCTAACGCTAGCATGACTGGCAAACTTCACCCACCACTCGATGTCCCTTTAGCCTCACATTGCCCTTGCACTATTTCACTCCTTTCTCGTACCTATGAGATGAGTGCGGCGGTTTGATAGTTTTACTTAGCTAGGTTGCAATTTGTAGATTTGTGGTTGTACTATTTTATATAGGAGGTCATGACAAAATTCAGTCCTTAGAGTTATCTGGACGGTTTTACCACAATCCACACTCTCGTGCATCCACTGCACCGCCCCTCTTACCATCCACCCAAACATTTAAGCAAGTTAGGGTTTTTGGGAGTATAAAATATCCATATCAAAATATACCAGCTATTTTCCCAAATCAGTTGGTGCTTGAGGCATTCTGGTGCCCACGAGTATTTAAGCAGTACTAAGCATGGCATGTAATTGTAGACTTATTTTCAAAATATTACCATTATATTTTTTTCTAGGGTGACAAGGCTTCATGACTCAAATGTCTCAAGGGAATGGAATACTAACAAATTGAATAATGGGCGTGTAACTAGAGTCTTAAAACAAACATAGATTTCCATATGAAATAACAGCATGTAATTTGATAATTTAAAATGAAAATAATTTACAGAAAATGTAGGTTCAACATCATCAAAGTATTGACACATCTGGGTCACAATTGGCTTGGCCCTGCTGGTCGTGACTTGCTTCGGCTCCTATCTCTTCTTCTTGTGCCTCGTACGCTATTTTACGTCGTGCAAAAATTTAGATAGAAATCAGTAAACAAAATAAATTCTCATAAAAATTCAAATGAGCTACAAAATTCATGGTTTCAATTCCATTGGACAGATATTGAATTTAGATGAATTTAGAAATTTGTTTCACCCCATTTGGAGCTAAGATGAATAAGTTATGTCTTTTTAAAATTCTCAATTTGAATTAATTCAAAAATTAAAAAGAGAAGAGAGACCCTCTCTGAAAGGTAGGGCCTATGGCAGTTTTAATTTTTCTTTTATTTTCTTTTTTAGGCTCTATGACATGTGGGAGCGGTTCCTGTTTGCATTATATGTATGGCCCACAGGTCATTGGGTGTTTAAGGTTAATTGACTTTATTAGTCTTAATTAATTACCAAATTAAAATTTAATCACTATGAACAGTGCACCCACCCCCTTTGCCGGCAACAAAGAAGCTCATCGCCGATGGTAGAGGTGGTGGCCAGACGTGAGCATCCACAAAATGGATTGCTCATGCGCGCCCACCCCTGGATGAAGCCTCGTTAGCCAATTTGGCCGGGGCGGCTGCCGGCGGCTTCCATGGGCGCTGGCGGAATAGGGCAAGGCGGCTATGGCAATTTAAAGCAATTCAAAGCAATTCCTCAATCTAGGAGAATCTCGTGGTGAGAAAGAGGTTACCTTGGTGGTCTACGCAGCTTGGAAGTGGCGGTGGTGGTCTGGCGGCTTGAGGCGGTGATGGATAGAGGAGGTGCATGGTGCCAGTGAGGTACAGGCAGTGATGGATCCGGCTAAGGGTGGGGATGGCATCGCCTTACTTCGAGGGGGCTCTCGCTCGGTGGAATCGGCCAGCGGTAGCTCTAGTCGCCAGATTACCGACAGACTAGAAGCGGGGAAGAGGAAGTTGGCAGTGGACGGTGGAGGCACAAGAGGCTAATTCGCCATGGTTGGAGGAGGAGTGTGGTGAGGCGATAAGTATATGGGCATGAGCGGGGCTTTATAGCCGGTAGAAAGGGCTGGCGACATAAGCAGTGGCTGGATGGGTCATGGCAGATGGTGTGGCATCGGTGTGGCTACAGGGACCGAATGATTCAAGCTCGGCGTCACGACGGCGACATGTGACAGGGTATGGCGGTCAGGGACGGCGGGGCACATGTGCCGAGGAGCATGGCGACAGTCCAGTTGATGCAAGGAAAGGAGGATGGACGGGGAGGAGCTGTCGGGGTGGGTACAGCAATCAGAGTAACGCCCGAGTGAAGCAAGAGCCGTAGCACGGTGGTACAAGTGGCTGGTCACAGTGGCAAGGGCGCGCCGTATGGCTGACCTGAGTAGGCCTAGTGCGGCAGTCCGAGCGGCACCTCATCGTCCTTCAGCTAGGCAGCAGGTTGAAGGGAGATGGCTGGACACCACCGCGCACTGTGGTGATGAGGGAGTAGTGCTGTGGTAGAGCAGGCGACTGACCCAGTGGCATGTGCACAAGAGCACGCCAGCGTTCGGTGGTCACAAGGGGTAGCGGTGGCAGGGAGAGCGAGCTACTAGTGCTGGCGACGGAAGGCCCTACTAGGCAAAGCGACAGCAAGGAAGGGGCCAGCCCAGGGATGGCCCGGCTAGGTCGAAAGGCCAAAAGGAATTTGGCATTGGCCATGTATATTTTTCTAAATTGCATTAATCTCTTATTCAACCATCTTCATTTACTCTAATTTTTCATATTCTCCATTACAAAGGCTAACTAATTCCAAGCCAAGGGTTGGTTACTTGTTTACATCTTTTCATTCTATTGTCATATGTGGATAAAAGGGACGTTGATAATCTATCAGTTTACTCTACAGGCTTAATCCTTGTTTTTCGTTGTTCAGCTCACAACCAAACTTTCGCTAACTGATTTTTCGTGAGTTCTCCTACCCTAATTGCTGGATCATCTTTTCATATTCACATTTTAGTTTGTATTCAATTTCTATCAATCATACCTTTCCTTCAGAATTTTGTTTTCAGGATTTCTTACTTATTGGAGCCTCAACCAAGAATCTAGGAAAAATCCATTAAAATCCAACTGCAGAGAGAATGCATCCCTCCTCTGGTCTAACATTTTGAAACCAACATGCCCACATGTTAACTTATTCAAAAGTTGAAACTTAGCAGAAACCAGTGCTTAGCTAAACATCTAGAGCATATATTGATGTAGTGTTCCCAATTTGACAGTATATATTGTCTAAACCATGCCCTAGAGGTTACAACGGTGAGGGTATCAAATTTTTAAGGAGCCCGTGGGTGGCGTCGGGCACGTCAACGCACAGATCACGGAGGGCCCGGTTCAGAGACTCCATTGCCCCCAGGCTGACGCGGACGCATCGTCCAAGACACGGGTCTTCCCTGCAAGAGTCTCGGCCAGCTGGGCCTTCTCCCCCTCCAAGGCGGCAATCTGCCGCAGGAAGGAGGCGCGCTCCTCTGCGGCGGCGCGTTTGGCTTCCTCGGCCTCGACTTGTATATCTGCCAAGGCACCCTCCAGCGCGCGGAGCTCTTTGTCCTTTATCGCGTGAGCGTCATCCGCTTCATGAAGCCTGGCTTCTAGGGCCCGTCGCTCCCGGACACGAGCCTCGTCTAGCGCGTCGCTCATGACAAGCGTTTGAAAGCAGCAATGACAGTCACCAGCCGCCCGGTAGCATACAAAACACGCGGCGCACGCACTCACCCTTATTTTCGAGGCACGCAGCGCCAGCGCCAGGTGGTCTCCCTCGCATGATGACAGCATCCGCCGGTCAAGGCTGCCGCTGGCCCGTTCTGCAGCCACAGTGAGAGCACGGAGTATCTCCAGCCGCGGGAGGTAGTCGGACAAGACGGGTTCGGACCCCACCGCGTCGAGGGCTGTGGAGGCTTTGGACTTCGCGCACTCCCTCGTTGCTCGATCCTTCACCACGCTCGGGAGACCTCGTCTCGCCTGATGCTGACGGAATGAGCGAGCAGATCGGGGAGAGTTTCGCGAAGTCGAGCGGAGAGAGGGAGCCGCGCTTACCTCCTACACCCCTCACTGCGGTAGTAGGTGGCGTCTGCTCGGCCACCAATCGGGGCGTGAGCGCCTCGATGGTCGGATGCGAGGCCCCCTCGGCGACGTCGGGTGCCACAACTCCAAGCATGGGGCCTGCAACGTTGTAGCGGCCCTTCGGAGGCGGGGGAGACTACATCCGAGGACGTTTCGGCAGCGGGTCTGAGGGCGATTCCTCTGTGGCATTGGCGGCTGCAGCTCCTACTCCACCTTCTCTCGCCGCGCGGGCGTGTCCTCGTAGCAGCAGCACCACCGCCACGCCTCTCATCAGCGTAACGTTCCTTTCGGGTTGGTGGCG
Source organism: Dendrocalamus sinicus (assembly GCA_036346575.1). NCBI lineage: Eukaryota > Viridiplantae > Streptophyta > Magnoliopsida > Poales > Poaceae > Dendrocalamus > Dendrocalamus sinicus. Next base: position 5,611,016 of record CM070654.1, on the reverse strand, counting down.
CCGGCCTAGTGAAGGCCGTGCCGTATGCTCGCAGCGTCTGCGGATAGTGCGGCCGGGGGAATCGAGGCGGCGCGTCCCGCCGGACTGGTCCGACCGGGCGCGTCACCGGTCGGGCGTCCCGCCCCAACGGCGCCAGCTGCCGAGGTGGCTGGCAGGCTGGGTAGGGCAGCCTCGGAGCGAGCCCGGCGCCGCGAAGACGAGGCGTCTGCGCGGCCGCCGCCGCCCTGACGACCCGAAGTCCCCGCGGGAGTCTCCGCTGGTATCGGGCGTTCCGGCACAACAATACCCAAAACTTCGCACGTGCGGTTCACCCGCCCTTGCTTCGCCCTTTGGGTTGCGGCCTCGCATAGCTTGTGCTCCTCGAGGGTGTATGGACCAAGGAACCCCTCAGCCGCGCGCTCCGCGTCTTCTAGCCGAGCCACTGCACAAACGACGACAGGGCGATCACGTGAGAACAAGTGCGGATACGCCAAGAGATGCCTTCTGCACTCTAGACAACTTACAAGGGGCGGAGGGCGGAAGCAGGCGGGACACTGGCGAGTAGATATCGTCCGCCCGGTCATTGCCCTGGCCCGGGTACTTCCACCGGGAGGACAGTGGCACCACCCCGTACATCGTGAACTCTTCAGCCAGCTCGCGCATACTTAGCCGGCGGGCGATGCCGACAAGCCTCCAGAGTCTCTGCGCGTCGTCAGCCTCTGGCTTCACGCTTGGTGACGTGTTGAATGAGATGGGCCCGCCTCGGCATAGCAGGCCACTCGGGCCGGTCACGTGGTAATAAAACCACCATCGCGTCCAGCCGGACTCCCATTTCCCCAAGGCGGCCGGCGCGGGGAACAGCGTCGTGCAGGACGACCGCAGCACGAAGTCCACGCTGCCAAAATTGGAGATGGCTCCATCTCCAGCCTTCCTGGGGCGGCAGCAGGTGTCGTGCAGGGTGGCGAACAGGCTCGCGCTGGGATGCCGGCCTTCTGTCCGCGTCGCCCACGTGAAGATAGCTAGGCGGACTATTGCGCTCGGCGTCAGCTGCGCTAATTCCAATCCATAGGTCCGCAAGACTGCGCCCACAAACATCCTTGACGGCATGCGAATGCCGGTGTCAAAAAACGCGACGAAAACGATCGTCTCTGTCTCCCGGGGCTTCGGCTCCGTTTCGTTGCGACGGGGTAGGCGAGCCCCATCCCGATTCTCGATCATCCCATCACGAACAAGCCGCTGCAGCGTCTCCTCGGTCACCCGGCTCTTTCCCAGCACACGGGAACAGCGGCCCCCCGAGTATTCCATGGCGTCCCATCGCCTGTCGACATGCGAGCACCCCCGCAGCACCAGCTTGTAATCCCCAGAAGGGAAGGACAGCTTGTCCCAGCTAGACAAGGAGTCATCGCCGAGGGCGAGCGCGCGTCGTGGTCGCCATCGTCTTCTGAAGGTAGGGCAAAAGAAACTAAGGCAGGAAGCCGCGCTGCTATCGGCACGGAATAAACCAGAACTAAGCGGCAAGCGGGCAAAGCGCTCCCATCACGGTGAGGGCACCTTAAAAGCCCGCCGCCTCCCCGCGCCGAAAGCGCGATTAGGTTAGAACCCGCGTGTTCGACGGCGCACGACTTGGAAAGAAGAACCGTCGGCACCTGGAGGGGCGCGCCTGGTAGGTGGCCAGGCAGCGCACTACTCCAGTACGCGCTCGACACGTGTCCCGCTTCCCTGGGGAAGTAGCGAACAGCCGCGAGCACGCAACCGCTCACATCCCACGACGCACCAGTTGCAAGCCGCCGCGTGCCCCACCCACGCGAAAACAGACTGCATAACGCGACACCGCCTTGACGAGCCAGCGTCGGCATGATTCCAGTCGTCATTTAAAGCGCACTATCAAGCCGCGAGGCCGTGGCAGCTGTGAAGCGCGGGAAAGCTGGCGGCGCAACATCCGCCTTCACCACCGCGTCGCCCACGATAGCTCCGGCTACGCCCGAGCGGAACGGCGCGCGCGCGTCTACTTCGCCTAGGCGCCAGCTCCGCTGCCACCCGTTCGAAGGGTAGGGGACGGAGCGCGCGTCTCGCCGGCTGGCGCCGGCTCGCGCCACCCGCTCGAAGGAAGGGGACGGAGCGCGCGCGTCTACGCCGGCAGGCGCCGGCTCGCGCCACCCGCTCGAAGGTAGGGACGAGCGCGCCCGTCTCACCGGCTGGCGCGGCTCGCCGCCACCCGGTCGAAGGAAGGGGACGAGCGCGCGCGTCTACATGGGCTGGCGCCCGCTCGCGCCACCCGCTCAAGGGTAGGGGCGGAGCGCGCGTCTACCGGCAGGCGCCGCCGCGCGCCACCCGCTCAAGGAAGGGGACGGAGCGCGCGCGTCTACATGGGCTGGCGCCTCCGCCGCCACCGCTCGAAGGAAGGGGACGGCGCGCGCGTCTACGCCGGCAGGCGCCGGCTCGCGCCACCCGCTCAAGGGTAGGGGACAGAGCGCGCGCTCTACGCCGGCCAGGCGCCACCACCGCCACCCGCTCGAAGGAAGGGGACGGAGCGCGCGCGCGTCGCCGGCTAGGCGCCGGCTCCGCGCCACCCGCTCAAGGGTAGGGGACGGAGCGCGCGTGTCACCGGCCAGGCGCCGGCCGCGCGCCACCCGCTCAAGGGTAGGGGACGGAGCGCGCGTCTACGCCGGCTGGCGCCAGGCTCGCCGCCACCCGCTCGAAGGAAGGGGCGGAGCGCGCGCGCTCGCCGGCCAGGCGCCGGCCCACCGCCACCCGCTCGAAGGGTAGGGACGGAGCGCGCGCGTCTACGCCGGCAGGCGCCGGCTCGCGCCACCCGCTCGAAGGGTAGGGATAGAGCGCGCGCGTCTACTTCAGCTAGGCGCCACTCGCGCCACCCGGTCGAAGGAAGGGGACGGAGCGCGCGCGTCTACTTCGGCTAGGCGCCAGCTCCGCTGCCACCCGTTCGAAGGGTAGGGGACGGAGCGCGCGCGTCTACTTCGGCTACGGCGCAGCCCCTGGTCGTTTGGAAAAGTTCACAGGCCGCAGGGACGGAGGGGGCCAAAGGACTTGGCAACATGGCTTCGGCCTTGTGAAGCCCTTCTCCATGAGAGGCTCCTGTTGTAGGGGTGGCCCTCACCTAAACCCAGCAGGCCTAGTAGGAGGTTATAAGGTCCAGTATAGGTCATGTGTAATGACATAAGTGCCCCCGAAGGGGATAACCAGATGTAAGGGTATAACTGTAAAAGCACTCCTCATGTGTGCATATATATGAATACAGGTCATGGGGAGAAGGCAGGCCATTACTCATCTCCCTCACTCTCCACTACCATCTCTCTCTCTGTTTGGTCTGTAACCACAACAGTTGCCCTAGCATAGTAATTCCACTATAATGAGTACATTATTAGTGGATTAGATTAGCTTGGTAGAAATGCTTAGAATTTGTTGTATTAGTTGATATCATTCTATGGGTGGGAAAAACTGAAAATCTATAAACTAAATGTCTTTTCAAATTGTATTGCACATGTATTGTCATTGGTTTTCAAAATAAAATAAAATGGAAAGCTGATTTAGACATGGACGGATGGTAAGTTGAGGTGGGTGCAGATTGAGCACGAGACCTTGTAATGTGATAGTCCACCAGAGTTAATTAAGGACTGACGTTTGTGTTACCCAAACCAAGTTATACTATACAGCCACATGTCCAGAGTGGTGTGGACCTAGATGATTAATTTCCAACAACCTATCTTACAACGTAGGAGGGGGCTTCTGATTGGGTAGCTAGAACCCTTCAGCTTAGGCAAAGTAAGGTTACGTTGGCACATTGTAAAAGCCTTATCATGATCTCTTAGTAGCACACCAAAGGAAGTGTATAAATAGCTTAGAGATATGAGACGATCATGTCTTGTGGATAAAGTGTACAACATCTGTAGAGTGTAAAACTATTCGAACAGTTGTACCCATGGTCAAGAGCGGGCAATGGGCATTTTCACATGGTAAATTTATGGATTTGTTTTAAAATGATCTTTTGGGAATATGGGAGTGTTTAGATCTCTCGGGTGGTTATTCTGACAGCTAGAGCCAGTTAGGTGGATAGAATCCAATTCTTTGAACCTTGGTGGATAGAGCCATAATACTAGTATTGGTGGCTAGAACCCTCACTAGAAAAATAATTAGTTTCAATCAGATAACTAATTTGCCAATTGAATGCTTTTGGAAAATGGATGTCTATTTGAAACTTAAAATGTTGCTTTATGCAAAAGAACTCCAACATGCATTCTTTGTTAAGCTTTGCATATATGTAAATTGCATTTTTCCTTAGACTTGTGGAGTATTCTATATACTCATGTGCTACACTCAAACAATCTTAGAGGTCTGTGAAGATGCCTAAGGAGACTATGACTTCTACGTGTATGGCTTTGATGAAGAACATCAGGAGTACTTGGGCGCTACTCCTAGTCGATTTCTTATGGGCAAATTGATGGGCCTTTTCATTCAGAGTTAATCTTGTTCTTGTTTCCGTTGCGTGTAAGATGTGAGTTCATGTGACCATTACTATAATAAGTGACCATATATAAGGCCGGTATTCTATTTCTTTAATTTATGTTATCTATTGTGTTTTGGTTATGATTGATCACTATTTTAATTGTGTGCGCTTGTTTAACCTGGGACTGGTACAGAAAAACACTGAGGGTTCAGGTTCAAGAAATCTAGTCCTGACACAGGATCTCGTAATCACTAAACTAGTTGAGCTGATACTCGACTGGCTCTTGAAAAATGGCTAGCTTTCAGCATGTTCCTACCGAGAACTTGATGCCCTATTTGGAACACGGAAATTTTTTCCAAATTTTACAAGAACTGAAGTATTTCCTATCAAATTTATATGAACTTCCTACATTTGAAATATGGCTTGAATCTTGTATCAAATTTATATGAACTAAAGTATTTTATTATGGAGCACTACTCTCTAGTCTACCTGTACGTAGGGATGGCAATGGGGCGGACATGGGAGGGCAGCCTTGTGTCCCCACCCTGCCCGCGAAGGTTGATGGGGGACAACATGCCCCCATCCCCGTCCCCCACGGGGCCTAGCCTTTGGTGAAGATCCCCACGGGGATCAAAAAATAGTGTTTATGCATATTTAAAAATGTTAAAGTGGTTTTGTTAATTACTGTATAAGTATTTCATGCATACTTTTTCATGAAAATATAGCTTCAAAACATAAACCACAATGTATAAATGCACATTTTGTCCAAATATATAAAAAAGAAACACATTCCATATTAAAATATACATTATACAACTAAATTAATATATATATATATATATATATATATATATATATATTATTTTTATTGGGTTCCCGTAGGGCCATTGGGATCTTTGGCCCCCGCCCCCAATCAACTAACGGCCCCCATCCCCGTGACCCTGTTGGGGGGGGAGTTTGCCGCACCCACACTGCTATGGGGAATATCCCAACAGGGCCTGCCCCAACAGAAGAAATTGGAATTTTTTGTACGGATAACCCATTTTTTATTCGAAAATACAGAAATATACCCGCGACAAATTTTTTTACACAAATAGGCTCGAGTCGCCAAACCATTGGGCGATTTACGCTTGTCGCCCCACCAAAAAACGACTTATAAAGAATCTGGTAACCGTTGGGCGATTAAATGCAATCGCCTCCCCGTTAAGCGATTCAATTGAATCGCCCCCCCCCTTCGGCGGGCGACTGCACGTGAATACAGCCCGACGGCCGACGATGGGTTCTATTTGGTGTCGTCGACGAGTGAGTTTTATTTTATCGTAGTCAACTTATTAACGATCGTCGTACTAAACAATTTGCCTTTCTTGCGTAGTGCCATTCGACGCGTGTCACGTCGCGCGGCGTACCACCCCTTCGTGGAGCAGTTGGACCGCCTCGCAGACTCCGACGTGCGCTGGGAGCCTTACGCAGCGGAGGCAGTGCAGGCCCGTGCTCCTGACGGGCTGTCTGCACTGTGCTGGCGTGACCAGGCTTTCTGGCTAACCCGCCGGAAGCTCGTGTACGACATCTACGTGGAGGACTACGCACCGCAGCGAGTCATGCGGCAGTTTGGGCTGCGGCAGGCACTTCCTGTACCAGTCGGGCCGCCGATTCCGCCGCGCGTGCACGCGTGAGTGATCGCTTCTGATATTTTTGTACGTACTTACTATTGTGATCGCAAGTACTTACATTACGTAATGGTTCCATAAACAGGCACAACACGAAGGGCGTCAAGAAAGGCACGGACTGGTCCAGGAGGATGCAGCCCTGGATTGCGCAGTGGGAGGGTGCGCTGGATGACCGTGTGGAGGAGGACCGGCCATACGACATAGCCGACTATGCGGAGTACCTCATCTGGTACCAGGGCGGACTCGTACCAGGCTGGTACATGTCATTGACCCACCTGCCCCACACGTCGCCGCACCGACAGACGCGTACCCTGCGCACTTCGCACGCGACGCTCACATCGCGGTACGTAACTTGTAATTTCAAAAATTCTCAAATGGCAATATCGTTTCAATGATGGACCATTCTATGTCTTTTTGTCCAGGCTGACGTCAGTGCCGCGCTGTGGTCGGAGTCCTCCGTACTAGTGCAGAGGTGGGGCACAGGTGGGGAGTTGACCCGCGAGGAGGCCGTCAGCTTTGCGCGACGGATGGAGGCAGGGTGTAGACGTATCGTCAGCCTACTGTCCTGCACGAGGCTACCGGTGGTCTCCACACCTACGCCAGTGCACCCCGACCACCAGTGCCACCCCGACCAGCGTGGCACTACTCCGGAGGTAGTACGTGGACACGTCCACCTCCCCCGGAGCAGCCAGGGAGTTCTACGTGGACACGTCCACCTCCCCCGGACCAGCCAGGGAGTTCTGCTTGGTCACGGCCTCATACACCTCCTACGTACATCCCCGGCTTCCACACGGATGATTTCATGGCGCCATGTACGGGTACGCATGATCCCGATCTTGTTTTTATCCTAAGACGACATGCAACGAACTAACGATATTACTATTGCAGGTCCTTACCAGCAGCAGGGACGCTTCTCCCCGGGCCATATTGAGGTGGACCAGTTTTTTGCAGACTGGCCTGGGTCGTCCTCCGACGCAGACCGGAGGTTCTCTCGCGATGGCCTCCCGGTGCACCGAGGCCACACAGCCGAGGTGCGGTGACTCCACCGGCGCAGCGCGGTGCGAAACCCACCGATCGCTTTACTTTTTGGACCCTCGTCACCGCCTCGTAATCCGTTGCACCGGAGGACGGCCAAGCGGGGCCGTATGGCAGGACGCGGGCGCGGTGACGGAGCACCTTAGGGTGGGGAGTGAGGGGTGTATGTCATGCATGTAATGGATAAATACGCGGCATGTTACTGCGTTATATTATAAAGTTCATTTAAATTCAAACAATGCTATTATCTCTTCTTTTCGTATAGAAAATTATTTCTATATCAAGTAATGTGACAAATATTAAATACTAGTTCTTGTGTGACTTAACAGTATATGTGACTATACCACATTTTTTACGAGTTTTAAATTACAAAATTCACAAAACCGAAAGACGGGATCACCATGCAGTCGCCTAGAGGTAGATTGGCGAGCAGGCGTGGGGAAGAAAAGAGGGCTTGGCCGTCGGGCTGTAGCCACATGCAGTCGCCCCCCCCCCCCCCGGTTGGGCGACTCTCTTTATATCGCCGAACGGGGGGCGATTCAATTTAATCGCTTAACAGGGAGGCGATTACATTTAATCGCCCAACGGTTACCATATTCTTTATAAGTCGCTTGTTGGTGGGGCGACAAGCGTAAATCGCCCAATGGTTTGGCGACTCGAGCCTATTTGTGTAAAAAATTTTGTCGCGGGTATATTTCTGTATTTTCGAATAAAAAATGGGTTATCCGTACAAAAAATTCGAAGAAATTGCCATCTCTAGTTGTGCGTAGGTTGATTACTCTCACCTACAAGAGCAGGTCGTGTACTTAATCCCTTGTCCATAAGGCATAAGCTCATAATTGCCCTCCTCTGTCCCGCTACACATCCCAATTCATCTAATCAGAGCTAACCGCCATCACACATAGGGCTGTAAGTGAGCTGAGCTTGAGCGAGTTTGGCCTTCCAAGCTTGGACCGAGCTTGAGTTGGGGTCCGAGCTTGGACCTGGGCTCAAGCTCGGCTCATTGAAGCTCGACAACAATTAAAATAATTTATTATGCACTATTTTTCAATAATAAGAAAATTTTGAGTTCGAGCTTGGCTCTAGTAAGCTTGATAATAGTCAAAATAATTCAAATATACACTAATTTTCAACAATAAGAAAAGCTCAAGCTCAAGTTTGGCTCGAGTAAGTTCGGTAAGAGTTAATATGTATTACTATTTAAGCTCAAATCGAGGCTCACAAACTATTTGAGTTCAGCTCGGTGAACCTCACAAGCTCGAGATCAAGCTTGAGTTCGGTTCGTTTAAAGTTCGCGCTGAGCTCAAATCGAGCCTAGAACGAGCCGAACTCGAGTAACTCACGAGCTTCGAGCTTTTTTACAGCCTTAATCACACATCGTCCGATTGAGCAAGCATACTAGCGCTGGCGAGTGTGCGCTTCTAGTGTCGGTCCACCTAGGCCAAGGCGTGACATGTGGGCCTCTCATGCGCGGGCGCCTAGGATTACTTACCTATGAGGCCTACCGCCTTGTCCACGTCATCACGTCACCGCCACTATTAATATTGGCAGGTTCTTTTTAGATTGTAATTTATGACTTCTCTTGAACAAATAAACAGGATAATTTCCCCACTACTATTTCGAAATAGCTTATTGGGATAGCCTTCTAGAAGCGGCATATCGGCTTTCGATTCATTCATAGGAATATTAGCACTAAGACCAAAAGTCATAAGCCATAGCTGAAAAACACACCCATTATCTCATCTAACACATGGATGAGGGTGTGCATAAGCTAATGAACCATAAGGTTTTTGTTTAGTTCTCATTGTATTTTGCATGGAAAATGATACTTCATCTATTTTTTTTTACTTGTCAATTTTTATTTTTTAGGTCTCCAAGATGTAACTTTAATTGTTAGTTATTATAACTTAACATTAAGATATACTAATAAAATTATAATATTATAAATATATTTTCAATGATAATCTAATGATATAATTTTCATATATCTAATTTAGATAGTTTTAAATCTATTAGCGTAGAAAGTTCAACGACACGAATTCTAGAAGAACAAAGGGACTACGTCCATACCATACGTCAAACATTAACCAAGCAAATTAAATCGTCCAAACGATGCCGAATAATTTGGGGGGAAATTCTCGGGTAGAGCTCTATGCCCCCCTTCTTTGAAGGCCCCACAAATATTGCGCCACTTGTATTTGCTACACCCAACCTTGAAGCTACCCCATCCCTTTTCCTTTCTGACCGACCTCAAACTCATGGACATCCATTAGGGCACGACGACACCACTACAGGAATGTGCGACATTGAGGTTCTTGGTGTCGCCGTTGTACGTGACCCACGTGTGTGCCGTGTGCCAGCTGGTGGTGGTGGCGGAGACGATGCTGCGGAGGTTGACATCGACATGTTCATTGTTGGCTATTCAAACTCGACGATGATGAGGAGACAACCCTCGTCACGAGCGGAGGAGTTGAACTTGGTGAGGAGTTAGCCAACAGAATGGCTGGGGAGGACGGAGGGGAAGAAGGAGAGGAAGAAGGAAAAGCTGTCACCAGAGGAGGAGTAGTCGAGGGCCGGATGGAGAATATCGAGGCGGAGGAGGCCGGGCTCTGGGGGCACAGGGTAAGAGTTGTTGAGACTTTTTCCTTTTAAACTATGCTAGCCAATTAGTCATTCCAATGTAAAAATTAAAACATGGCTTCCATTGTACCTTTTAGGTAGGCTACAAATCACACATCTCCTTCAACTGAAGTTCGATGGACATGATAGTATGTCATTTGCAAGTGTTGGGCATGTTTGACCAACAAATTTTGGATGCAGCTCTTACTACTTTGTGTCCAAACTAACACAGGTTTACCCTGTTCAAATTCCTTTTTTTTCAAACCAAGGTAGAAGCTTTGCCATTCATTTGAAGGAGAAGAAAAAAACACTGTTCCCAAAGGGAAAACATACTGACCCTAGAGAGGGGCACCAACACCGTGAAGGAGTCCCAAACCAGGGGACTTCCAACCAAAACACCACCTACACCCACAAGACAAGAGCCTTATCGAGCAACAACAAAAACACCACCCTACAAACAACAAAGCCTAGAGCTAGTTAACCACAAGGCAAAGTGCAAAAATGAACTTAAGATATAGCGATCATCGCACTAGGGTGCTTACCATAGCGGCAGTCACACGGTGGTTCACCAAAGTGAACCCCACGGCACACCACACAGAAGACTGTGCGAGCACCAAAAATCAACACCTAACAGCAACCACCAGCAAGACAAGCCACAATCAAAGCACATGGGACCACAGGGAGCACAATGAACCAGAGGATAGATGGCAAAAATAGCTTTGGTGAAGAAGCGAGTGGCTCCTCCACTCACACCGCGATGATGAGAATAGGGTCAATGGCGAGTGACACATGCACCTTCCCGCTACAAGCCACACCATGGCATAGAAGTTCTAGTAACACCACCTCAATGCACAAGCCAGTCGCGCCTTGAGCCGCCGAATCACCGCGACACGATATCAAGCAACAACGGCCTATGTTAATCAAAGACCTGGACTGACAACACTAACGGGGTCTCCACCACGATCGGCTTGCTCTAGGACACGATCAAGCAATGAGCCTCCTCAATGGCCCACTTTCTCCTCAGGGCTCCTCAACGGTCTACCTGCTCCTTAAGACAATGGCACACAACAAGCACCCTCAATAATAGTAGATTGATCGACCCTTCTCTTGACGCACAACGCCACATGCTGTGCCGCTACCATGGAGCTCTGCCCGTAACACGCCGCCACTACCACACCGACCACTAAGCCACCCTAACCCCACCCAGGGAAAAGCCCCTACTGCCATCGTTGTCACAGCCAAGGTAGCAGCAATAATGGCGATGAGAAGAGGGAGCAGCAACAGCAGGCAATGCCCTCGAAACACCATCGTCGGCGTCCTTGAGCGGCCCTACATTGCCTCCAGGCCAGAGCATGACCCTGGGACGAACTCCCCAACACACTCAGCCTCAGGACCCACCAGATCTGCACGGCAGTGACCTTGATGCCATCCTCGGAACATCCACAAATTCAATGTGGCCGATCTCCACTGACGCGTCGCCAATGGGCAAAGCCGCTGCAATTGTAACATCCCAAAAATTTAAATCTTAAAAATGAAAGCTTTTGAATTATTTGCGTAAAGTATTTTCTTGAAATTTGGATTGTTACGGTGCTTCTTAAATTTCAAAGAAGGTTTGAAAAATAAATAAACAAAACATATGCAAAATATATATATATATATATATATATATATATATATATATATATATATATATATATATATATATATATATATATATATATATATATATATATATATATATATATATATGCCAAAAGGACTAGCATGGTAAACAAAAGTATAACAGAAAAATGGGTATATATATATGTATACCAAAAATAGACATAAAGAAATATATACATACATGTATATAAAAGGAAGGTACAAATAAATAAAATAAATATATAGGTGCCTATACAAAAATAGAAATGAGTAAAAATATATATATTGTATATATGTATATATATACTTGTATATATACATATGTATACATGTACACTAAACAAACAAAAAAAAGGAGTGCATTCAGCCCGGCCCATTGCTTCTCCTCCCCGCCCCCTCTTCCCTGCGCGCGGGCCCTCCCGCTCTCGCCGGTTCCTCCCTGGCCTAGCCCCGTGCCTCCCCTTCCTTTTCTTTATTTTCTCTCCTTCCTCCTCTTCCTCCCTTCCGTGGCCATGAACTCGCCGCGTCACCCCTTCTTTCCCTTCCCGATTATTTTCTCTGCGCCGAGCGGTCTCTTCCACCCTGCTCCGCCCTAGCCTTGCTCCATCACATCATTCGGCGCGCTCGGCGCAAAAGTCACAGCGCGAGCATTGTGGAGCCGCGCGCCCGGATTCACGGCAGCATATCTGCCTGCCACCGCGCCATCCCCCATGTCCCCCACGCTATAAGAAGCGTCTGGCCACCTGTGAGCACGTAGCCCCCGCGCCGCCCTCCTTTTTCCCCTGCTCCCTCTTCCGCCTCCGCCCGTGCGCAGGCCGCCACCGCCAACCCCATTGCCGTCGCCGACACTCCTTTCCCTCCGGTGCTTTGCCCCTTAATTCCGCCCACCTGGAGCCTCTCCTCGCCGCCCCGGAGCTTCCCCGGTCGTCACCAACACTCCCCGCCGCCTCAGCTCACCGGCGCCAAGAGGCCCTTCACCGTTTTCCCTGCTCGAGCCGCCGGCCCACCTTAGACCCTCCCCGGCCAAGCCGCCTCCGTGGGTGAGTTCCCCTCAACGCCCTATTGCTCATAAACCGGCCAATTTTGCCTTCTTCCATGCCAGCGCCGCCGCCCCATCTTCACCTCCACTGCCGGCCGCCCAACCCGCAGCCCCACCGACCCGCGCCGTCTGAGCCGCGCCGCTTTCTCCACCGACATCTACACCTCCCCGGGAACCTATTTTTGCCGAACTACTCCGCCCCTCCGAACTCCTCTCGCCGGAGCTCTCGCCGCCAACCGTGCGCCCCGCCTGCTCTATTTTGGCCAGCCGGCTGCTTAGCTTGAGTTCCCAGCCCCCGCCGTTTTATCAATACTGCTTCCCCCGTTTACTCACGAAACACCTAAAGCCCCTCTGGCTAGCCGAGCCAAGTGAGTACTTAGATTCCCTAGGTCCCCGGTTCGATCCCTGGCGGCCGCACCCCTTTTTGCACTTTTCTTTAATTTGATTTCCTCAGCCCATTTTAATTAGTAAAATTTGGGGAAAAACTAGGAAATAATCAGTGGAATCTAATAAAATTAATTGAGACATAAGTAAGGTTATTGAGATAGATTAAAAGTTTTATATAAGTAAATAATGTTCTAATTTAAATCTAAGTTTTGGGTTAAGGGTATCAATACAAGTTGACATTGGTTAATTATTCAAAATTTCGCAAAGATATTGGATATTATGTATACCTATAAAAGCGAGACCTTAAAGTAAATATTATCCTTACTGGTAATTAAAAATTTATGCCCTAATACTTAACATGCAGCCATTCATCTCAGTGATAGATTTAATTAAAAGACAAAATCAAACAGCTTCATAAAATTAATGAAGTAATATGCCAAAACCATTTAAAAAAAATACATATTTAAGTTGGAAGGTCATGATTTATAATATAAACTCCATCCTTACTACATCACCAAATAAACAAATCTCAACGCTAGATTTAGTTAATAATGACAGTAAAATAAGAATTGGTATTTGGATTGACAGTCTACATAAAATGACTATGGTAGATACTCAAACTTAGTAAAGATTTCGCTTAATTATAATGTATGCTCTAGCATTCAACATACCATCGTTAGACAAATCTCCATGGTAGCTTTAATTAAGTAGCTATATTAGTATACGAACCCGTACGACAAGCCCTGATAAATTCGACTAAAAAGAACGCTAAGTTTAATAGCAACAAAGGTGTCATTAACTAAATCTTAACAATAGGTTTAGTAAGTAATATGATAAGCATAGTTGCATATAACAAGTTTGGACCCGTGTAAATGGATCCTAAATCAAAATAAATTATGGCTAGTAACAACTAAGTGCACATACAATATCACACCATAAAATGCTATAAACCCCGAACCCTGGTGTTAATCCGGTAAGTTAAAATTTCATACATTGCGTACATAGTCTGTGCCCTGAACAATAGCACTCCACAAAATGATGCTCAGTAAACTCGCACATAAATTCATAGGTCTAACCTAACTTATGGAACTTTCTTAATAAATATAACAATAGTAGAAGAAGTTCGTAATGAAAAGATCAAGTTATCGTATGCTATTACCAACCTTGCCTTAAATCACCAAATCACCCATTAACTCATAATAGAACCCAATTGAGTTTATTCGGATTTATTTGGATCTTTTGAGTTATTTGCTTTTATTTGGATTCAGTCGTCTATCGTGTAATTAGAAATTGGAGTCCCGAAGATTTCATAGATCAAGCGTGGTCAGAGCAGAGTGAAGATAAGGAATAGAAGCTCAAGAGAAAGCATCGTGTGAGCTCAAGACCGCGGTAAACCGTGTCAGGCGAGTCAATACTTTGATCATGTTGAACCTACATTTTCTGCAAACCTACTTTTGTTTAAATTATCAAATTGCATGATGTTATTTCATATGCAAATACATGTTTAATTTAAGATTCTAGTTATATGCCCATTGTTTACCTTGAATATTAGTATATCTCCTTTGGAATAATTGAATGTGTGAACCTTGTCGCCCTAGCAAAATTATAATAGTAACCTTTTGAAAATAAGTCCCTAATTATACACCATGCTTAGTACTGCATAGATAATCAGGGGCGCTGAAATGCCCCAAGCATCATTATCATTTTTAATAATGAGAAACTGGTTTGGACAGTCATGGTGGGAATGACTGGTATATTTTGACATGATTATTTTATGCTCCCCAAAAATCTCAACTTGCTTAAATATCTGAGCGGATGGTTTGGGGGCTGGTATGTGGTGCAGTGGAAGCACAAATTATGGAGTGTGGTAGAACCGCTCAGGTAATCCTAAAGACTGAATCTTGTCATGACCTCCTGTGTAAAACAGTACAACCATAAGTCTGTAAAGTACAACTTAGCTAAGTAAATTTATCGAAACCCCGGACTCATCTCACTAGTAGTGGATAGAAGTGGATACGCAAGGGCAAGAGAATGCCTAAAGGGACACCGAGTGGAGGGTGAAGTTTTCCAGTCGTACTAGCGCTGAGGGGAGTGAAGCCTGAATAACGCTAGTAACCGTGGGGAACATCCCGTGCATAGATGGGACCCATCGCAAGTGGACAGTTTCCCATAAGGTGAGATGACAAAGGGGACCAGATACTTTGAAAAGTCACTGTGATGGTCTGTTCAACCACACGACTAAGGAATCGTGTGGGGCAACGAGTTGATTATCTCTTGTGTGAAAGTGTGCAAACTCTGCAGAGTCAAAACTATTCGAATAGCCGTGCCCACGGTCAAGGGCGATAGAGTCAAAGCCCTGATTTGAATTGTCCTGGGTGTCGTCCCACTGGTAATGTAAGTGGTTATAACGCTGAAATGTTAGCATATGGTGCGGATGCCATGTAATGGTGGATGGAATCTGGATCACTATTATTATTGCATTCCTTTACACGTTATGTTTTTGAGTAAAACTGCTAGGTCTCAAGAAATTTCTATGTATTGTATTTCAAATAATGACACTTCTAATCTTACAAAATAAAATATGGAAGGAATAAACAGGGTCGTGAGTAAAGGAGATGGATGATTGTAGTATACACATAAAGGTATTGGTGGATTCATGTCGATCATGAATAGGAAATGATAGAGTGGATTCTGGGAGAAATAAATTGGTGGAGACTAATCGGATATGTATACAAGATAGATGATTTAAATGATTTTTGGAGAATTAGGTACTGCAAAGGTAATTGTTGGATTATGACACTGATAACTAATATTAATTCTAGAAAGATGTTAACAATATTGGGATCAATAGAATCGACTACTAGATGAGTCAATTGAATTTTTGAAAAATTGGAGGTATGATAACAATTCTTGGAGTATAAATTTGACCAATGATATTCTTGGTGGATGTATACTAGTGATGCGTAGACTTGATCAATGATATACCAGTGAATTAGTTGGAGATAGTTAATGCAAAATAAGGTTGATTATTGGAAGATCAAATTATGGTTGTGGATCAATAACAAAAGGATTGGATTGTTAGGAATTTAGAATGCAAAAGATATTGGTGGATAAAATAAATGATATTAGATAAATGATGTCGCTAATTGTTGGGAGTTTTAGGCAGCAATGGATTGATAGATTATATAAATGATGATACTCGCTGTTTGGGGAATTATGCAGCAATTGATTGGGGGATTGTATAACTGATGATATTCGATGTTTGGAGTCTTAGACAGCAGCCAATAAAGAAAGTGTATTTTCGGTGGATTAAGTCAATTATGGTAATCGTTGTGTGGAGTTTAGGTAGCAACCATAACACTTTGATTAAATAATAATAATGCTACCAAAAGCGATTTTGGCAAATAAAATAACCCGAGCCTCTCCTTTGATAAGCCATGCATACTATTTATTTGCATTCTGTGTATTGTCTCGCTGAACACGGTGGTTAGTGTGCTCACACTCGCTCTCATAACATAGGAATCAGATCACTACGCTTCAGCAATACTTTCGGTTATGATGGAGGAGGAGATGAAGTCATCAAGGGCTAGGTCGTGAACCCCCAGTTGGCTGCCTGTGGGCATGTCCTGAAGGTCCCACCTATGTGCCTTGTTATTCCGCTGCTGCAATTTAATGATTTCGACCTAATCGGCCCATGTGTAAGTCTTCTACTATATTTACGCTTCCGCATGATATGTACTTTGATATTCAGAACTGTAATCTGTGATCACTATCTACTGATCTAGGGAATAGTGCAGTGGAATCACAGAGGAATCCAGATTATAAAATCTGGGTTCCTACAGGGATGGTATCAGAGCATATCGACTGCAAGTCGTGACCTAGTTAGCCTGGCCGTTAGTTCATAACTAGAATTATTTTCTTCAATATCTATTTTCACAAATATAAGTTATACTGATCCTTCTCATCTCTCTTAGATGATTCCCTCTTGTCTATATGCTGCCCTGGCCATTTTACTTCTAGAGCTCTCTTACCCCGAATTCAAAACAATAACACAAAAGTGAGTGCTAATATCAACCAAATTCCCCAAATACTCCTCTCCTCTACCTATTAATTCAAAAGAAAAATTTTGATCCTCTTCTCATATCTTTACTCCAAGAAATAAAAGTTAGGAACGTTGAAGATGGTCAGGGAGATAAAGTGGTCTTAAATGGGCTGAGTGCATGGACCCTGCGCTCTCTTATGTGTGCTCCCCGAGTAGACGATGTATTGTTGCATGATTTCTATTTGGCCCTGTGCACTACCTTCTTGCCCTCAGGCGTTACATTTCGCGGTCACAGGAAAAGCTTGCTTTTAAAATTTTGTGTGGATCAGTATCACTCCAGTCCCCTGGATGTGCTCTTTTAAAATTAGAATGGGTTTAGATTACCTTATCCCCACGATTCTATCCTTACCTCATGGTATTCCCTCTCACCTCTTGCGGAAAACCCCATCGGATCCAAAGAAACGAAATAACAAGTAACCCAAAACCAGGGCAATCAAGAAGAAGCAAAGACTTTTCAACCTCTCAGTATTTAAGGGAAACAACATCACCATGAAGAAGACCACTCGCCAGGAGAGAACCCACAGAGCAAGGTCACCTATTTCTGCGAAGAGCAAGACCCTTGCCCCATGAATGGCTCCTCAAATCTGTTGTTGAACAAGACAGCTAAGAATACAATAGATGAATAATGAAAATTGTCATTTATTTAAGGGGGGTAGCACTATGGGACAGAAATGTCGAAGAACTACTGCGATGTATGTTTGGATTGCAACAATCTGGACGTAGGGCTAACCAGACCAGCACAAGGAGATTCGCAAGATCAGAAGTCTTCTGGTGATGAGGATTACAAGACATACCTTTAGCTAAGATTGTCACACTTGGCAAAGCTAAAGACTAAGAACGAGGTATCTCTCTCCCCTTTTGACTTCTCCAAGTGCTAACCTCTATTGTGCAGATTTTCATCTCTCTGTGGAGCTAAGGAACTATTTGTCGAGCAACACCCGAAACTCATTGCTAGCCAATATAACCCACCTCCATTCTTTCTGCTCTACCGGAATCTCGGGGTCGAGATTATTTTTAAGGGGGGTAGGTTTGTAACATCCCAAAAATTTAAATCTTGACAATGAAAGCTTTTGAATTATTTGCGTAAAGTATTTTCTTGAAATTTGGATTGTTACGGTGCTTCTTAAATTTCAAAGAAGGTTTCAAAAATAAATAAACAAAACATATGCAAATATATATATGCCAAAAGGACTAGCATGGTAAACAAAAGTATAACAGAAAAATGGGTATATATATATGTATACCAAAAAATAGACATAAAGAAATATATGCATACATGTATATAAAAAGAAGGTACAAATAAATAAAATAAATATATAGGTGCCTATACAAAAATAGAAATGAGTAAAAATATATATTGTATATATGTATATATATATATACTTGTATATATACATATATACATGTACATGTCGTTAGTCGGCCGGTGGCTATCAGCGATGACGGCGAGGAAGGCGATGTGATAGGAGGCATGCTCAGCTGGAGACTTGGGGTCGCCTCCTGAGTAGGCCTGGATATCGAGCTGGCTCGGCTCGGCTCGGTCTGGCTCGGTAGGATAACAAGCTGGCTCGAGCTGGCTCGTTATAACTAACTAGCTAAAAAGCTAGCTCGGCTCGACTCGACCACAAGCTCGAGCTAGCTCGTTTGGCTCATGAGCTAGGGCCAAAAAAATGTAAAATGAAGACTACCTTACATTCCAGTGAGTCATACAGCACATATTCATCCATCATACATGCTAGCAGCAAGCAGCATATGCATACACATGCAATAGAGTACAAATTAGGTCCATGTCTCCATCATATATTCATCTATCAACTATCATCCATGCAAATTGCAAAGTACGACATCAGCTAGATTGACTAGACAGGAAGGGTTGCATAGACATAACTACATAAGTTAACATAGCATAATGACACATTGTTCAAGTTCCATCATAAGTTAACATAGCATGTCTCGTTTGGCTCGTGAGCGGCTCGCGAGCTGGCTCGAGTTGGCTCGTTATAGCTAACGAGCTAAAATCTTGGCTCGGCTCGGCTCGGCTCGGCTCGTTATCCTAACGAGCCGAGCGAGCTAACGAGCTTCGAGTTTTTCGTCCAAGCCTACTCCTGAGTCACCAGGCGGCTCAGGAGACACATGGGGGTGTAAAAGGTAGAATTGTTTGTTCAAATTCCATTTTATTTTCAGCTTTTACAACTTCCTTTTTTTTTGGTGACTAGAACACTATTGCATGTTGTGATCTTCAGGCTCCATGCTATGTGGCGCTTCCATGTAGAGGCTCTAAGAGCATCTGTAGTGTATGGGAATAGAGGGTCTTAAGCCACCTTAATGTCAACCTTATACATTATAGGGGTGACCTTAAGCAGGCTATAAGCAAAAAAAGCTTAAGGTTGGTCCTCAAGCTAAAGACCTGGCCACAAGCATTAAAATACAATTTTTCTTTATCTGCCAAGTGGGACCGTCTTAAGGCCCCTTGGGTTATATACACTATGAAGTTAGCATTAAGGTTTAGATGAGACCCACCTTAAGACCTCTTAGGTTATATACACTACAGATGCCCTAAGTAAGAATGGCCTTTTGCGCATTCACCCACGTGCTCAACTATACTATTATTGGCCGAATTGTTTAGTCAAGTAGAAGACAGCGCATGTGGGTTTTGCATTAGGTTTCTTTATTCTTTGACCTTGTGAATTATATATAGGTTAATTAACTAGTTTGTGCTTGCCATAACTTGCTTAAATTCCTCGAGTCTCTGACCCTATGTGCCGACACATTACACTGAACCGATGTACAACATACTACCTTTCTTTTTTCCTTGCCCCACATTCATGTTGACTGTAAATACTCTTACTTTTAACTTTCTACTTTTTTTCTTTCTGTCACTCACATGTTGCTTGACTTCAAAGGTAAAAAATAAAGAAGATAGAAAAGAGAAGAAAAGCCTGCGAAATTAGGAAAGTACAGGTTGGTGAATGTGTTTGATCGATTTCATCACCGGCATGTTGGAGTGAATCATTGTACTCGGATTCGATCGAGTTGAAGTTTATTATGTGCATCGCCTTTGTGCATGTTTGATGGTTAATGGCCATAAATAAGAGGGTACAACAAGGATGGTGCAACCGTGCAAGTCAGACAGAGCAATAGCTCCTATATGGTTGAGCCTGGGATGCAAGATTTTGGTATCATCCTATAAAATCCTCGCATTTCAAACGGAGCTCATACTAATGTATTACTATTATTAGTAGTACGTATTTAATATTTTTGACTACTCCATAAATCATTGCAAGGGCACCATCATTTGTTCTAAGGACTGAGAAAACCTCCCAAGTTTAAGAATTCTTGGCTATTTTGGTCTCCTACCGCACGGCAATGCCGTATTTGGTCTTCTCTTGCACGTATTGCCATCTTTGGCCGCCTCGTGCAGCTAGGGAGCGCGCGAGGGGAGGTGGCGCGGTCGGGGACCACGTGAGGAGAGCTGGCGCGGTCGGGGTACACGCGAGGGAGGTGGCGTAGTCGCGATGCATGCCAGGGGGAGGTGGTAGCGGCGATGTCTCTCCTTCAACAGCGGCGTCCCCTCTCTGCCTCATCTTCAACGGCTTTGTTGTCCGCGTGCTCGTCGTCGTGTGGCTTAGCTGACGTGTCGCCCTGCCTCCTCACGCAGCTCCATACCACGCCAACTCCCCTCATGCAGTACCCGACCGCGCCACCTCCCCTCGCGCACTCCTCGGCCGCTCGAGGGAGCCAAAGTTGGCAATACGCATGGGAGGATGCCTAATATGGCATTTGCCGTGCAGGAGTGGGCCAAAATGGCCAAGAACTCCAAGTTTAAGACCCCATTCCAAGCCGTGTCGGCTTCTGACTTCGCGAAGCTGGATGTGGTATGGAACTGATCGGCATGTGTCGCACCTTCTGGGAAGCCAGTGGCATGCATTCGAAGCCAGCATGTCACGGGGCAAATAGGTAATGCTGGGGAGCACCGACACTTTGCTCCCTCACACATTCTCTTGTGGCAGTTTGGTTCGTCCTCACCTCTGGCTCCCCCCGACGTAGCTCGCCTCATCCCTGTGCCCGCCTTCCCTGTCCCGGTAATAGGCTCATCTGCTGCCTTCATCCCCGCCTCTGGCTCGCCGACTCACTGAGGTTCATGGATTTGTTTCAATTTGGTGATTTCAATTTGCTGGGCTTGTTGTCTATTACCCCCGATTTATGGCTTGTTCATGTATGCTCCGGTCGTTGCTTCCTATTTGTTGCCTCCTAATGCCGACAAAGCCATTTCTTTGTTCAATTTGTTGAGAATGCATCATATTGCTTAGCTTTCTTCTACATGCTTTGTTGTCTTGTCTTCTTGATTTCTTGGCCTGAATAGCTCCTTTGGAACTGTCACAAATGGACAAGGCCATGGCTACCTGGGGCGTGAAGTTCACTCGCATTTGATTAGAGATATGTGTGGAGGAGATCGTTGCACACAAGCGTTCCTTGAAGTGTCTCAACACAAAGGGCTACGACAACCTTTGCCAGAAGTTCACCGAGCACACCGACCACACGTACCTTCGGAAGCAAATGAGGAACAAGTGGGATAGCCTCAAACGCGATTATGCCACATGAAAAACCTTGAAATAGTGCACCACCGGCCTAGGGGTCGATCTGGATACTGGCTCCATCACCGCCAATGACTGGTGGTGGATGCAGGCATCCGCAGTGAATGTACTTTGCGTCCTTCGTTTGTTCTTCATTTTTGTCATTAGTTCAATTCTTCGGTCATGAGTGTGCTTGCCAACTTTTCTGGTTTTTGTAGGTCAAGGCCTCTTTGCTTAAGTTCAAGAAAGCTCCCTCAAAATGAAGGCCTCATGGAAGTTGTGCTCGGGACGGGCACGTGCACGAGCGAGCATGCGTTCGTGCCCTGCACGAACACATTGCCTTCCAAGAATGTGGAAGACATCCTTGGGGCAGCCCTACAAGGTGGCAGCATAGGGCCATCCCAAGGTAAGCCCCCGCAGATGTGCTCGTCTCTTGTCAGTGATAGTAAGAAGGGTAAGATAATTGATCGTGATGCCAAGCTAAAGCGCCTCATTGACCTATATGAGAAGATGCATACCACTACTACTCATGCGTCCAATATGTGTGCGACCTAGAGTGGGAGGAGCTGTGTCGGCTGATGGCTATCATCGAGTAGGTTGGGGCTCGGGAGGACACTAATGAGCACTATTGTGCCAGTCAACTATTCATGAAGAAAGAATGCTGCAACATCTTCGTGGTGATGAAAACGGATAAGAGATGGCTCTGGTGGGTCAGGTGGACATAGGAACACATAAAGAACATCTCTTGAGATATGTTATCCTTGCTCCAATACTCCAAGTTTGTGCTGTCGTTCCATGTTGTGAATTCTTTTTTGTTGTTTCTCGCACTGCTTTTTGGACCTCGCATTTCATTGTTGTGTCATGCATTGTACTATCATGAGCTATTGTTTTGGACTTGAGTTATTTTCTCGTAATTGTGTGGTATCATTTAGTTCTCCGTTCTTGTAAAATTTTTCACTTACTTTGATATTGCTATCATTTGGATATTGCTTCACCACGCATTGAACATAAATGCATTGATCACTTTGTGAAGAGATGAGCATGGCAGGGGCAGCCAGTGGAGACAACGACAACGATAACACCTCCATTGGCTTGTTCATGCTCTTGGAATACCTCGTTGTGTAGGTATCACCAAGAATTCCATTCATGACTAGGATTCAATATGTACAACAACAACTCGCCGACGATCAGCGATACTATGATATGTTTAGGATGCAGAGGATAGTATTCAAAAGGCTACATGATATTCTGGTTGCAAACTATGGCTGCAATCAACCATATATATGTTCTCTAGAGAATCACTTGATTTGTTCCTACGGACCTGTGGCGCATCTCAGTCCAACAGGCAGGCTATCAACTAGTTCGAGCACACGACAAGAACTATCCCCAGAAAGTTCACACGTGTGCTCAAGTGTGTGAATAGATTGGCGGGTGCAAACATTACATCATTTGACCCCACTTTCTACACCATGCACCCTAGGCTGTTACAATGGAGGTTCTATCCTTACTTCTGTAACTGCATCGAGGCAATTGATCAGACCCATATGCAAGTTACGATCTCATTTGCTGAGCATGCTAGGCATTTCAACATGCACGGGTACACCAGTTAGAACATGCTAGCTATATGTGACTTCGATGCCTGATTCACTTTTATGTGCACCAGATCCATATATGACACACATGTACTGCAGGAAACACTTGTGAATTATGGAGACTGGTTCCATATCCCACCTACAGGTACGGCTTTGCATTGCACAATTTGTTATGTCCTTTTTAACGATAAGCACATATGTTGACACCTCCAAGATGGTTTGTGCAGGGAAGTACTACCTCATGAACTCTGGTTATCCAAACAGGGTGGGGGTACCTCACTCCTTATCGGAACCATAGGTACCATATTTCAGAGTTCCAAAATAGCAATCAACCCGATGGGATGAAGAGGTATCCAACTTCCATCATTCCTCCTCCGCAACGTCATCGAGCGGGCATTCGGATTGTATAAGATGAAGTGGCATACCCTCGACAACATCCCTAGCTATAGCGCACAGAAATAGAAGACCATAATTGTTACAATGATGGCGCTACACAACTTCATTCTAGACTACGAATTGCAAGATGTTGGTCAAGCACAAGGCCCTACGAACTAGGTGGCAAATAGTGGGGAGGTTGTGGATATGAACATGGTAAGGACGCAATTGCAATGTTGTTGGTGGCTTGACATACGTCCCGCACTTATTACGCTTTTATATTCATTACAAATGTCCACTTGGCACGTGTAATTTTTGCAAGTTCCTTTGTACGTGAACATAGACACAGCGTCCCTCGATAATTTCGTTACATGCAACCTCCTTAGGTGTCCAATACAACACTTTGAAAATCAGTTTAGCAAAAAACCAAAAGTTGAAATGAACATCTCTAGCTTCAGTCGTAGCTTTTTACCGCCGCTAAAGTACTATTACAAGCAAAAGCCACATCCAAATACCATTACAAGCAAAAGCCATGTCCCATTGACCTAATTCAGCACTTTTCCATCAGAAATGATGGAATATAAAATTTTGTAGATGCAGTTGCAGTGTAGTACACGCACACAATGTGGCATGTGAACGTTCTTGTGGTAGATTGTTCTCATCAGTCATAGCCATGAGTGACCATCATAAGATCTAGTTGACACCATCATACAATATCTACTACTGTACGCATAAACTAACTAGTGCCATTCTAAAAGTACAGCTAGTACGAACCTAGGTTTAGAATTTAGATTTATCACACACTAGTTAATAGCTGATTTAGATTATTTAGGAAACGTGGGAATTCATAAAATTCATGTAGGACTTATATTTTATCTAGTTAAATTTATCCTATCTAAACAAAGACATTGCGTTTGGCTATCAACTCTAGTATGTACTATCGTGCTACACTTTGTTAACCTATCATGCATATAATCTTTTGCACCAAGGCCGATTGTGCTAAGAGAATACGTTGTACCATATCTCACCATGTATTCCTATAGAAAATTTCACAGTAATTTAATAGAAAACAGTATAACTTCCACAGAAACCATATATAACTTCGGCAGGAACCATACGAATTTACCGTGTTCCAGGTGAAAACCAGAAGACATTTGTCTGCCTAGTTTGACCTTGGATTTGACACGTAGACATCAGTGAATCAGTGACCGAGCGAGTAGTAACGAAACCACCACTAAACCCCACACCATCACCGCCACAATTACCCTGGTAATGTAATCCGGAGACAAACGCGGGGGACCCCAAGCATTACTGCCCCCGCCATAAATCCTCCTCCGCCGCGCCCCCTCCCTCCGCTACGCGTCCCCCGCAAAACCACCTTCTTCTCCTCCCGCTCCCATCCCAGAGCTAGCCTCTCCCTCCCTCTGCGCTGTGGCATAGCTGTGCAGCCTGTGCTCCTCTCCCCACTTCATTCCACCCCCTCCAAGAACTCACTCCTCTCATCTCATCCACCAAGAATCGCTGCCAAATCTCGACATTGCGCTGAGCAGTTTGGATTTTGGTTTGGTTTAAGCAAGTTTGATTAGATTTGTTTTGGTGGTGGTATGAGAGTGATGAGATGAGGAAGGTGGTGGTGGTGCTGTTCCTCTGCTGCTTCGCCTTCGCCGGCGGCGGGGCGGCGGCGGCAGGCGAGTGGGGTGAAGGGAGGGGGATGGCGGCGGTGGAGGTGGACCCCGCGTGGCGGTTCCCGAGCCCGCGGCTGCGGGACGCGTACATGGCGCTGCAGACGTGGAGGCAGCGCGCCATCTTCTCCGACCCCAAGAACCTCACCGCCGACTGGGTCGGCCCGCGGGTCTGCAACTACACCGGCGTCTTCTGCGCGACGCTGCCGTCGTCCGGCGAGCTCGCCGTCGCTGGCGTCGACCTCAACCACGGCGACATCGCGGGGTACCTCCCGCCGGAGCTCGGCCTCCTCGCCGACCTCGCGCTGCTCCACCTCAACTCCAACCGCTTCTGCGGCCTCGTGCCCGGCACCCTCCGCCGCCTCCGCCTCCTCCACGAGCTCGACCTCAGCAACAACCGCTTCGTCGGGCCGTTCCCGGCCGTCGTGCTCGACCTCCCGTCCCTCAGGTTCCTCGACCTCCGCTTCAACGACTTCGAGGGCGCCGTCCCGCGGGAGCTCTTCGACCGCCCGCTCGACGCCATCTTCCTCAACCACAACCGCCTCCGCTTCCAGCTCCCCGACAACTTCGGCAACTCGCCGGTCTCCGTCATCGTCCTCGCCAACAACCACTTCGGCGGCTGCCTCCCGGCAAGCCTCGGCAACATGTCCGACACGCTCAACGAGATCATCCTCATCGACAACGGGCTCGACTCGTGCGTCCCGCCGGAGGTCGGGCTGCTCCGGGAGGTCACCGTGTTCGACGTCAGCTTCAACTCCATCGCCGGCCCGCTGCCACCGGAGGTGGCCGGGCTGCGGATGGTGGAGCAGCTCGACGTCGCACACAACCGGCTCTCCGGGACCGTGCCGGAGGCGGTGTGCGACCTCCCGCGGCTCAAGAACTTAACCATTTCCTACAACTTCTTCACCGGCGAGCCGCCGTCATGCGCGCGCGTCGTGCCAGCCGACGGCGACCGCCGAAACTGCCTTCCAAACCGCCCCGCCCAGCGGACGCCGCAGCAGTGCGCCGCTTTCTACTCCCGCCCGCCCGTCGACTGCGCCGCGTTCCAGTGCAAGCCGTTTGTCCCGTCCCCGCCACCACCGCCTCCCGCATACCCCGGCCCATTGCCGCCAGTATACCCCATCCCATACGCGTCGCCGCCGCCACCTCCGCTCTACCGATAATTCTTTACAAGGACAAGCATTGTCACTTTCACTTCCGCCCTCCTCGCCGCCTCCGGGGTGGAAGAGACAGCCAAGCTCACCGTCACAAGTGTACGTGGTCATTGTCATGCTTAGATTAGTAGTGTTCTTGATTGATATCTACCAGCATAAAGAAGAGTAAGGTGCATATATCCTTTTTTTGCATTGGTTGGTGTCAGTTCTTCTCCGCGTTGTCGTCGATTCGATCGGTGTGCATCGTCATCATGGTGATGGTGAAAAAGATTGGAGGTTGGTGATGGGGGGATTTGTAGTTTTGAAGGAGCGAACAATTCGAGCTTGGATCGATGGCTAATTGGGTTGTGAATAAAACCTGCTTGAGAGAGACAGGTTAAGATGAGGCTGAGAGGATTGGTTGGTGTTCCCGGGATGTTGGGGTGTATAGAGTGAAGCTTGATGAGTTCTTCGGTTAAGCTTCAGTTGAGTACTTCATCCCTTTTGTGTCACAGCTACTTACTGTTATTCGATTATTATTATGATATTTAGTTGGGATTCTTGGAGATTTTGGTCTCTTGATTGTTACTCTGTTCTTGTGTTTTTGATGAGATAATGACATCTATACTATTTGTCAGGTTGGCCTTTCTTAACCTCTGTAGCCTCTGCTATCCCAATTACCATGGTCTCATCTGAATTTGAGTTCAGTTCCTTATCGATTGCGTCAAGAATTGTCTGTAATTTCCAAACTCTCAAGGATTGGTGAGCTGGAATCTCTTTCTGGTTTCTCGATCAGAGACAGAAAATAGGCAATTTGATAGTCCAAAACCTGAAAATACTTTTGTTAATGTAATTGGAGGTACGATCCTGATCATGCTTAGAAGCTGCTAATATGATCTTGATCGTGCTAACACGAAGACAGTCATGCTTAGTATCCTGATCGCACGAAAATAATCGTGTATCCCCATCCTGACAACTTCGATTCTAATATGTGCCCTTGGGGTGTTAACCGCCGTGGTTAGAAGCAGTGATCAGTGCAAGCACTCGTATCATTCTTTTCAGTTTATATTTATGGTTTCCTTAAACAAACAAATATGATAGATTCTCTATAGCTGTTTTGAAGTAGTTTATCAGGATAAGTTTTTCCAATTAGTTTATTAATATTTAGTTTATTCACACAAGTGTTTACGCTAGAATCAAAAATTATTGTTCGCAGTTACACATCCTAGCTGAAAAGAACACCAAGATATGACCGTTGTCCAACTTTTTTGGCGGTTAAGCGTGCTTCTTACTTTTGCACCCTTTCTGTTCTGCGATTTACTAGCTCTGGTCGGAACGCTGGATGGAAACATGCCATTATGCAGTGGGGTTTATCTCTGACAAGAATTATTACCTCACCTCTTGATATTGGTAAAGAAACCACTATTTTCGAAAGGTGGATGTCTCTTGCTTAACAAATTTGTGCAGAATTATCGCGTTCAAAATTGCCACTTTCCTTTCGTGGTTTCATATAATAAACTGTGTTAGGGAATGAAGTATTTTTTTTAGTTGGATTAGAAATGGGGGTTAATTCGAGGTCGACCAGTGGACAACAAACTGACAAATTATTGCATCCAATTTTCTGTACATGCTTTAGACCCTCAATTGGAAATAACTTTTGCACAAGGATCTGTCTATTGGCCTCTCGCATGTTTCTTAGCCCAAAAACAATTAAATTGTTGACCGTTAGATCTGTCTAACGATCATGCTTCTTTCCCTTTTCTATACACGATGTCTTCGTCTTCCTCCATCGTCGAGCGTGCCGCCCAGCCTCCCGCTCCCCCTCA
This sequence comes from Dendrocalamus sinicus, assembly GCA_036346575.1. Taxonomy (NCBI): domain Eukaryota; kingdom Viridiplantae; phylum Streptophyta; class Magnoliopsida; order Poales; family Poaceae; genus Dendrocalamus; species Dendrocalamus sinicus. Next base: position 5,582,903 of record CM070654.1, on the reverse strand, counting down.
CCCGTGCCGCCCTCACTGTCGGTGAGGCCTACGTGCCACCCCCCTGCGCTTCCTCCTTCCCCGTAGTCGCCTTCTCCATCTTCGGCTAGATCCGGTGTCGAAGCCCCCGCCCCATCCTTCTTCCGTGTCTCCGGTGGCTAATACCGTCGGATCAGCCAGCACCACCCTCCGCTACCTCATGGACTCCACAACATGTCGCCTTCGCTGCCTACCCCGCCCACTGCCGTGGTCGAGGTGGTGGTGGCGCCACCTCGCCGCCCCGCCACCTCCGCCTCCCACCGCCAGTCTACTGCTGCCCCAGCCTCCCTCTAAGCTCGAGGGGCTTAGGTGAATTCTAACCCTAACAATGAATCTTAGCCCTAATCTCACGGGGCGGCAGCAAGCAGACGATGGCTTTGCCAAAGTGGAGGAAGATACTGGCGGCGAAGATGACGTACGAATCTCTACGAAGATCGAAAGGTCAGAAATTCGACTGATTTTGCCCTAAAAAATATTCAAATGTGGTATAGCACTTCCGCTTGCGCAATTATATATACGGCCTAAAGTGTGCACAATTCCAATCGTCTTGCCATGCACAGTGGCTTCAATAACTGTTCATGTTTCTCTTTTGGTCATACGTAGGGGTGCAAACGGGTCGGGTTAATCCCGACCGATCCGGCACCGAATCCGATTGGTACCGAATCCGGAGAAAAAATATGGGTTAGGATATGGTAACAGCAATATTCGACCGAATCCGATAGTCTTCAAGTTTGATTTCAGGTTAGTGCTACTATTTGACGTTTCATTTTCTTTTGCAATGGTAAAATAAAATCTTCCACATCAGCTATTAAGTAGTAATATCAAGTTCTTGACAATATGTCCTCCTACTCCATTTGCTGTACTGCATGCATTCCTTACAAACGGGTTAATCCCGACCGATCCGGCACCGAATCCGATTGGTACCGAATCCGGAGAAAAAAATATGGGTTAGGATATGCTAACAACAATATCCGTCTGAATCCGATCCGTTTGCACCCCTAGTCGTACGAGTTTACAAACTACAAGTCCTATAGTGATCATCATGAGCGGCCAGTATGCTGTTCTTATATTTCACCGCACTGTGACATATTCACTGCTGCAAGAATCTTTTCAGTTCTAGTAAGATTTTGCTATCATAGGTCCGAAAAAGGATGTTTTCGAGTGGTTAATATCTCATAAAATAGTATAAAACTGTTTAGCCCAAGATACTGCAGTGCCAAACTAAGCCCAATTCCTACTGTAAATGGTATGAACTAGCCTCGTAGGCGCGGCGCCACGCCGCGCCAGCCACCGTGTGTACCGAAGTAAAAGAGGCGATAATTCGTGAGGAGTTTTATAAAAAAAATCGAGGAAAAATGTGTATTTTTGGAAAAGTTAAAGGTGTTTTTGTAAAAAACCGATGATCTGTACGTAAATAAATGGGTCTGTACGTAAATAAACGAGGACCCGTACGTAATTTAGGAAAACACGGGGCGCTATTGTAACATCCCAAAAATTTAAAATTTGAAAATATGAATTTCTTGAATTGTTTTTGCAATGTTCTATTGGAATTTGGATTTCATGGGGTTTTCCTGAATTTGATTGAGGTTTTTAAAAATTGGAGAAATTCATAAAAGACCAAGACCAACATTAATAATACCAAAAAGGTGAATATGTAAATAATGAAAACTCAAGATTATAAATTTGAATCTGAAAAGATGATCCAAGATAAGAAGAGAGAAACTGAATTATTAAAATATAAAATTACATTTCAAAAAGATAGTATAAAGGCAACAAAAATAAATAGAGAAAATATATGCAATTATATATGTATACAAAAGACTAGCATAAAAAAAATATGTATGTATATGTATACCAAAATAGGAATAAAGAAATATAAATATTTCATAAAGTGTGTAAATATAAAATATATATATAAAAAAGAATTGGGGTCAGGGTACAAGGCCCGACCCAACCCCTCTCTCTCCGTTCGTTCCATCGCCGATCGAGCCGGACCGCCCGGCGTGCGTGGCTTCTCCTTCCTCCTCCCTTCTCTTTTCTCGCCGCGCTCGGCTCTCGATCGTTGCTCTCCTCGCCCGCCGTTTCTCCCGGCCGCAGACCAACCCGCTCCTCGCTCTTCGCCAATGCCACATGGGCCTGCTCCCTCCCGCTCGCTTCCTCGACCGGAGGCCCCGCACCGCGCCGTCTTCCCTCTCTCCTTCCTCCCACGGCTCGCTTCTCTCTGCCGTGCGCAGGATTCCCGCCTCGTGGCGACCATGCGCAGCTCGCGCCTCCACCCTCGCGCGCGCCTACCCCGTCGCGGCGCCCCGTCACCTCACCCGGTCACGCCCGTGAGCGCGTGCGTGCTCTGCTGCGCCGCAGCTCTCTTCCTCCACGTGTCCTCCATGCGCAGCCCCCGGCCACGGTTTTCCCCGCGCCGCACACCGTCTCCGCAGCCCCCTGTGGCCATAAGAAGCTTCCCGCGCGCACTCCCTGCCTCTTCTCCCGTTTACGCCCAAGCAAGCCGCCGCCTCCATGTCGTTTGGGTACCGGAGCATCCCCACTAATCCGCCGCATCACGGCGATACCCGTTCCTCTACCCTCCTCACTTAATCGAGCTCCGTGCACCAAATCTCTCCGGTGAGCCCTTTCTTCCCAAAGCCGGCGAAGCCATCGCCGTCGATTGGAGCCACCTCGGACCAATTCCACCGAGCCGGAGCATCCTCGGGACATCGCAAAGTCAACCCCACCATCGGACAAGCCTCTCCCGCCTCCTCTTCACCGCGCGTGCACCCTCCGATCGTCGCCCTCACACGCCGCTAGGCCGCCACAGCCATCCTCAAGCTCCACTGACCCCCGAGGTAGCTTCCTGACCATATCAAGATGCTCCCTAGCAAATGAATCGGATTCTTATGCCCTGTGTCGCCATATCCCCTCCTCCCCTGTTCCGCCGCCGCCTCAAGCCGTCGCCGACCACCCCGCCGGCCAAATGGGCCGGCGAGACCTTGTCCAGAGGTAGGGGCTGGCGCGAGCAACCCATTTCGGGGATGCCCACGCACTGCCGCCGCTCCCTCCGCCGGCGGCGAGCTCGCTGTTCCACGGCCAGAGGAAGACGACACTGTAGCTGGCCGGTTAGGACATCATTAGTGCTAATCATGATTGAGACGCCTAATTAACAGTTAACGGTTAAATTAAGATTAGTTAATGCAAGTCAAACTGACATGTGGGCCCGGCCTTTAATTAAACAGAAGCTGGACCCCACCGCCGATTTCTGTTATTTTCGGATTTATTAGAGCTGAGAATTTCATAAGGGCATAACTTATTCATTCTAACTCCAAATTGGGTGAAACAAATTTCTAAATTCATTTAAATTCAATATCTATCCAATGAAACTTAAATCATGAATTTTAGAGCTCATATGAAGTTTTGGTGAAATTTTGCATAATTAGGAATATTGTATAGAAGCTAATATTATTTAATTAGAAGGTAAATAAGATCAATAGAGATTTTAAATCTAGGATTAATCCTTGAAGCCAATAAATTACATTAGGATGTAAACTAAGGTTACTTAACATTTTAAACATGTGATTGTTTACTATATGAACAACTAATATAGTCTAGATATTTAGATAAGGTCTAGTTATCAAATAAAGGCATTAATAAAATGTGGTTTAGTGTATAGCCCAAGATTAATAACATTCTAATTAAAGATACATCCATAGAAGGTACACAATTTATTAGGATATATATGAGCCCAATACATGTCTAACCATAGATACCTTAATCTTACAAACATATAGATACTTTAAAGTAAATATGTAACCATTAACACAAGTAATTAGGGTTACATAAAATGCTACATACCAAGCTTTGCCAGACAGCTGAATTAGGAATAAGGCTAAGTAGTAACTAAAGCATAGATAAAATAATAATTATACCATTAATTGAAATCTTAATACTAGATTTAGTAAATAATAGTATTGAGCATAGTTGTATATATAACAAGTTAGGATCCATATGAGTGGATCCTAATTCAACTTAAATTTAACCTAGCTATGAAGGAAGATACATAAGATATGATAATGGGATTATTAGAGATTTAAATTCTAAATTAATTACCCTATAAGAATAGATATTGAGCCCTTCCTATTTATCTTAATCTAATTAATAGTGAAAGCCTATATCGAGATTGGTCTAAAACTTAATAAAGATGTCCAAATGTTATAATACCTTCGACTAAAAGGTTTATAGAATAAGTACTGATCTCATCCATCATCGGTTTGCATTCACCATAACCTAAGTCGCAAGGAATATCTACCCACTAGGCTCATACATAGATGCATAGGTCTACCCCGACTCATGGAACTTCCTTGATAAATAACAAAATAATACAAAGAGATTATTAATAGAAAGATCAAGTTATCGTATGCTATTACCAACCTTGCCTCAACTCACCGAATCACCCATTAACTCGTAATAAAACTAAGTTGAGTTTATTCGGATTTATTTGGATCTTTTGAGTTATTTGCTTTATTTGGATTCATCGTTTGTCACGTAATTAGAAATCGGAGTCGTGAAGATTCAATGGATCAAGCGAGATCAAGCTCAAGTGAAGATAGAGACCAAAAGCTCAAGAGAAAGCATTGTGTGAGCTCAAGACAGCGTAAACCGCGCCAAAGTAGTCAATACTTTGATCATGTTGAACCTACATTCTCGCAAATTACTTTGCTTTAAATTATCAAATTGCATGCGGTTATTTATATGCAAATACATGTTAATTTAAGATTCTAGTTATATCCCATTGTGTACTTGGTTAATATTACCCTCCTTTGAAATATTTGAACATGTGAACATTGTCGCCTAGCATAAATTATAATAGTAACCTTTCAAAATAAGTCCGTAATTGTATGCCATGCGTAGTATTGTTTAGGTACTCATGGCGAAAGCGCCAAGCATCACTTTTAATCATGAGAAAAGTTGGTTGGGCGATCATGGTGATAATGACGTGTATGTTGGATATGGTTATTTTGTATTCCCAAAACTCTCAATTTGCTTTAATATCCGAGCGGATGGTTTGGGGGTGGTATGTGGTGCGAAGGAATGCACAAAATTGTGGAGTGTGGTAGAACCGCTCGAGATAATACTAAGGACTGAATCTCGTCATGTCAACCCGTGTAAAAGCAAGACAACCACAAGTATGTAAAATACAACTTGGCCCAAGAGATTTATCGAAATCCGGACTCATCTCACTGGTAGTGGATTGATGGGGTTATGCTATGGCAAGGGGCCGAAGGGACACTGTAGGGTGAAGTTTCTCATCGTACTAGCGCAGAGGGGAGTGGAGCCCGTGACGCTAGTAGTAGTGAGAAACATCCCGCAAGACAGATGGGACCCATCGCAAATGGGAGGTTACCCATAATGTGAGATGGGAGAAAGGACTAGATACTTTGAAAAGTCACTGTGATGGTCTGCTCAACCACATGTCTAAGGAAACGTGTGGGGCAACGAGTTGATTATCTCTTGTGGTGAAAGTGTACAAACTCTGCAGAGTCAAAACTATTCGAATAGCCGTGCCCACGGTCATGGGCGGACATGGGAACTTAACTGGATATAGTTCTGTTTTAAAAACATTGGAAACTGGGAATGGGAAACTTGAAGGGCAAAGGACTGCCCTGGTTTTGAATTGTCCTGGGCGTCGTCCCAGTGGTAAGTTAAGCGGCTATAACGCTGAAGAAATTGCTATTTGGTGCAGATGCCATGTAACGGTGGATGGAATCTGAATCGATATTAATAATGCATTTCCTTGTACATTATGATTTGTTCCAAGATTGCTAAGTCATAGGGCTTTTTAATTAATTGTATTCAAAAGCACTCTGCGTAAAATAAAATAGCCCGAGCCTCTCCTTTGTTAAGCCATGCATACTATTTATTTGCATTCTGTGTATTGGCTCGCGAGCACGGGGTCGGAGTGCTCATGCTCGCTTTTGCGACAAAAATTCAGAATCAGAAATCAAATCACCTCGCCTCAAAGAACATGATTGGACAAGTGGCGAGAAGATGAAGATGTCAAGGGCTAGGTCGCGAACCTCCGTTGGTCGCTGTGGGCATGTCCTGAAGGTCCCACTTGCGTGCTTCGTTCTTCCCGCTGCAATTTCATGATTTCGCCTAATCGGCCTATGAGTAAGTCTACTATTATATTTACGCTTCGCATGATATGAATTTTGATATTCAGAACTGTAATCTGTGAGCACTATCTACTGATCCAGGGAATAGTGCGGTGGAATCACAGAGGAATCCGGATTGTAATATCTGGGCTCCTACAGCTATCCTGCAAAGTGGAGGGGTAAAAAAATTGGCAGGGACCTGTTCGCGAGGAAAAAGGACCTTTACGTAATTTGCAAAAAGTAGAGGGAAATCGGCTCCCCTAGCCGTACGCGAATTCTGCGTGCACGCGCCGGCCGAGGGAGCGTGGGGGCGACGTGGATGCTCTCGGGGGGCAGAGAGTCCCCCGGTAATATGAAGCGGATGATTTGTCGGGTAATAAGGCCATTTCGTACTCCATTATACCAAATTAAGGTTTGAAGGTGGCCATGGGCAGCTTGTGCACAAGTATGAAATGAAGCTTTACTGAGAAACTGCCGTTCTTTTAGGCTTTAGGATTTTTGCTTCTCTGAAAGTCAAAACAAACAGAGTTGTTTCTTAAAACGAATTCTTCAAACATTTTCTTAAGTCTAAAACTATTTGCACTATCCACATCGGCTGCTTTGTCGTTCACTGCTATCTCAAAAAACACATACAAAAACCATAAGCCCCACGTAAAAGTCAGCAACATAGTCTAAAAGAAAGGTGCCAAAATTGATTTCCATAAGCCCACTTGCGCTTTCTCTAGTGGATTACCAATATGGGTGAAAAAAAACTCGTTAGTGAAGGTTGTTGGCTTAATTTAAAATTATTTTAATTACACTTATTAATTGGTTAAATATTAAAAGAGTCGATTTTGGATGAAATTAAAATTTTCTTTGGCTTAGATCATCTCAGCTCATTAGCTCGATTTTAAAAATAATTCTAAACTATTAATAAAATAATATTAAATTAAACTATATTAATTTTTTAAAAAGCTCAATAAAACGAGGATCTCGCTCGGTATCCACGTCTTAGTCACCAACATGTTCGGCAGTACTCTCCTTTCGGCGCCTCGTAATAGTGCCAGGTGGGCCCGGCCAAAGGCGCCCCAGCCCTGTTACGTGCAACGTAGGGCAGTGCAGCTTGCCAGGTACTGAACAACAAGACACTGTTCAAGCCAAGTTAAAACAGACCTCTGCATCAGAAGGTCAACTTACTTTTGCGATCTCCTGCATTCTCCGTTGTTTCCTCTCCTCTGCCATCAAAGTTGTTCTGCTCATCTCTCGGACTCACGTGCAAGCATGGCAGGAATCGCTGCGATTTCTTGGCCATTTTCACCAGCAGGAGCGGTGAGTTCATAACTGTTGCATGTTTGGCATTGTAGTACAATTTTTTTTCAAATTTGGCGACAGATGTCTTCTATCACGCCACCAGAGCTCAAAGACGGCACGACAACGGCAGCCCAGGTGAGTGCAGCAGAAGAGGATGGCGTGTGGGAGTCAGTGGGGCCAGAGGTCTACCAAGCTCCTGTTGCTCGGCAACTCCTGTCGAGCTGCCCTGGCTCGGCAGTTGCTGCTAAGGTACCCTAGATCGGTGGCTCGGCAAGTGCTACCGCAAGCCGGTTGCCTCATTTAGCCTTTTTTGGTAGTAACTAACCGAATACATGTGCTTTGGTACGGATAAAAAATCATCTGTTTTTGTTAGAAAGTTTTTAGGGATGTGCAAGGGGGAGTTGGGTTGAGCAAATGAACCACCACCAACTCCCCTTTTTAAACAATATAGATACATTATAACAAAAAATATAGTAATGGACTATGTCTAGACTGATATAACATTTCGCAATGAATGTACGAACTATATGACGTGTAAGGTTTAGTTAGATGTGTATGTTTATCTCACGGTACAAATGACAATATACATGGACAATCAATCCCAACTACACTATAAGACACTTATGGGCTTAGCCTAACAGAAACGACATTGATTGAAATTGTTGTGACTAGGCTCTAAGGGGAACGGCCCTAGAGCAAAAATGTGAAACCGTTTGGCACTCATAGGACGTGGCGATCATCTGGGCGACGTGGATGTAACTGGTTGTCACAATAGTGCCAAGCGTAATTGCAGCTCAAATTAGCACAGCAACAATACTAGTAGTAGCCGCTACCAAGGTGGATCACACTTGAGGATGTTTTTGAGTGGTTAATATCTCATAAAAATAGAATAAAACCGTTTAGCACAAGATACTGCAGTGCCAAACTAAGCCCAATCCCTACTCTAAATGGTATGAATTTGTTGGGTAATAAGGCTATTTCGTACTCCATTACACCAAATTAGGGTTTGAAGGTGGGCAGCATGTGCACAAGTACGAAATGACTACTGCGCAAAGCTTCACGGAGAATCTCCCATTCTTTTAGGTGTTTGGATTTTGATTTCTTAAAAGTCAAAACAAGTAAGATTGCTTCTTAAATAAAATTTTCAAAAAAATTTAACTCAAAATTATATATACTATCTGTATCGGCTCCACCGTTCGCTGCTATCTTAAAAACAAAAACCGTGAACCGTGATTTTAGGGTGTGTTTGGTTGCTGGGATGGGGTGAGATGAAATGAGATGGTTCCTTTGACCAAACCTATCCATGTGTTTGGTTTGAGGGATGGGGTGGGATGGAATGGTCAAAAGTGGGATGAGCCTGTGCAAATTTAGAGAATATTCTTCTTAGATGCTGGACCATGTGGTTCCACTTTTTTTTGTGGAACCATCTCATCACATTCTCATCCCACTCCATCCTAGCAACCAAACACTATATAAAAGTCAGCAACACAGTCAAAAGAAAGGTGCCAAATTTGATTTCCATAAGCCCACTTGCGCTCTCTAGTGGGTTCCCAGCATGTTAAGGACAGTACTCTCCTTTCGGTGCTTCGCAACAGTACCTGGTGGGCCCGGCCAAAGGCGCCCCAGCACTGTTACTTGCGGCGAGTGCAGCTACTGACCAACGCACTGTTGAAGCAAGTTAAAACAAACCTCTCTCATCGGAAGGTCAACTTACTTTTAAGATCTCCTCCATTCTCCGTTGTTTCTTCCTATAACATTCCAAATTTAAAAATTACCAAAAATATAAAAAAAATTAAAACTTGCTATTTATTTTTGTTGATTATTTGAATTTCCCTGATTTTTCAATTTGGATTTTTCCAAGCAAATTCAAATGGTAATAATAAAAATGAAATCCTTGAGCAAGAGCCAAAATGTTTGGAAATCAAATCAAGCAGTGTGAATTTGAAATTCAAATTGGGAAACAAAAGTTAAAGTCAAATTTGATTAAAAGCAAAAGCAAGGCAATATTAAAATTCACATCCAAAGCATTTGAGCCAAGAAATCAAATTCGAATTCAAAGACAATTTCAAAACTAGGAAAATGGATATGCAAAGCAAAATCATTCTTTTTTTTTTCAATTTCCCTTGCCATTCCACTCTTCCCTCTTTCTTCCTTTCGGTGGTCCCACTTTCCTTCCTCTCCTTATTTCTCTTCTCTCTTCCCTCCCTCGCTCTCTATTTTGGCCCCGGCTGGCGTCAACCCTTGCCGCCTGACAACCGCATGGCCACCTAGCCGCAGTGGCCATGACGCGCACCCGCCTAGCCCAGCAGCGCTACGCAGGCTAAGCCTACACTGCCCGCGTGCTTGCCCAACAGTGCGCCAACCGTACTGCACATACGCCCACATGACCCACGCCGCATGCACCCGGTCCACCGTGGACTAGGTTAAATACTGATAGACCTGGTCCATAGACCTGAACCCACATGTCAATGACTACAAAAACTTTTTTCTTTATAAAAATAAGTCAATGGAAAATTAGAAACCCTTGATGCGTCATAATTCCTATTTTTCTATAGAAAAATAAATCTAGAAAATTTGAAAAATGTTGAATATTGTTTTCTTTCTCTTTATCTTAGAATTAAAACTTCTGAGAGTCCGTTCTTCTTCGTCCTAACTCTATTTGAAATAATTTTTCTTTCCAAATTCATCTAAAATCCTAGTCTACTCATTTTTGCCATCTCTTTGAATTTTTGGATTTTGCATTTGTTTGCTTTGGTTATTTTCATGTGTAGACTACAACGTTCCAAGATAATACTTCTATGTCGATGGTTCACAGCATCAAATCTCTAAGCAAGACAAGTTACTCCTTTAATCATGTTTATCTCAGTAATTCACATTATTTATGTTGTTTTAAATTATTATGCATGCGTACTTTTATTCAAACATAGTTTAAAACCAATTTAAACTTTAGTTAAAACCAAATTCCTTGTGTATGGCCAAAATTGACATTGATCACTCATATGCCTTGTCACCTTATAACAAAAATATAGTTAGTACAATAGTATTGGCTAGAAAATTTGTAGCAAAGCTTAGACATGCCTAGAATGACTTTAGGTTAGGATAACCTTTTAAAAAGAAGAATAATGATTATTTTAAATGTATTCTTGACTTTGAGTCAAGATAGTGTATAAAAGGTTTTTAAAAAATATAAAAAAAACATGGTTTAAACTTGGGCAGTTGGTTAGATGGTGGGTGCTTGCTAGCACAAGCGGGTGCCTGGCACAAGGGGTATGTGGAAAGATTGGCTAAATCAATTAAGGACTGGTCTATGAGCTACTGCTATAAAGCCACAATGTACTACTACAAGTCTTATATGGGACAGACCTGGTTAAGTAATTTGCAAGGTCCCAACCATGATCTCGCTATAGGTTGGACGTAAGCGTAGCGTAGGCCATGGGAAGTCTCACAAGATTTAGTGAATTTTTTATTAGGGTGAAACCTTAGTAGTGGCATGACCAGGTTGATGACGTAGAATTGTAAAGACTTTATCATGATCTCCCCATTACGCACTATCGGAAGTGTGCTTATCTAGTGGCAATATAGGACGATCATGTCTTATGGGTAAACTTGTACCACCTCTGCAGAGTGTATAAGCTATTCTAGATAGCTATGCCCATAGTCATAGACAAGCTGAGTAAAGTTTTTCACGGATTAAACTTTGTTTTCAAAAAACTTGATTAAAACTAGAAAAGATGTGATATTTTGGAAATATTGGTCTGGGTGGGACACCCGTAGATAGGTTAGTAATATGTTGGATCTACAATAACGGTATTATTTTATTAAAATGTTGTTTATTTACTTACTATATCAAAATTTAGCTTTTCTATCTAATTATTGTAATTACTTTAAATTGGATTTATGCACAAATCCACCTATTATGCCTTTCTTCGATATGATACATGCATATATTAATTCTGTTATTTTGGTGTAACTTGTGGAGTACAAATTTTGTGCTCACCTATGCCTAAATTCTGTTGCTTAGAGGAGGACTACCTCAACTATAGTGAGGAGTAAGACGAATAGGTCGCATCTTACTGTCATTTGCCTGTGCGCAGGTTTGTTGGGCTGATCCTATTATTTTATGTTCTGATGTTATTTACTTTTATATTTGGCTTATGGGCCATGATGATGTAAACTTGGCCATCAGGCATGTACACCTTTATATAATAAAGGTTATCATTATGTATGATATGTATCCTTGTTACTATTGTGTGCAGTAGCTTATTCTGAACTAGTGCGATTAATACAGAGGATTCGGAGGTGTTGTTTCTAGGTCCAATAGAAACCCATCTCCTTCTGCCCCAGAGCCCAGATTATGGTCTGTTCACAATTTTAAATGTCCACCTAGTACGACTTGTCTTGTACGATACCCTCCTCGTAGAACACGAACAAATATTTCTTATCTAACATCACGTTCCTATTACCAATGCAGACGAAATCTACTTATTTCAGATGATATTAAATACAACTAAATATAATATAAAATAATCATGCACATGTGCATAGCTGAGGTACCAATTATGTGTATTGTCATATGCTCATAATATTCGTACACATATATAATACAGTGTGTATTTCTTTAGCTATTTACAAAGAATTATCATTATCCCCACTAATACACCATTAACATGGCTAATTACAAAAAATCGTCTGCACGAACTAAATAAATACATCAACTAAACATGGTAACCAAGTGCATTATATACTACCAAACCATCATTATGTTAATGAAATGCTAATGATATATTAAGTGCATTGCTCATGGGCGAATGAAAAATGCATTTTCTTGAGTGTCTTCATCGGATCTACATTAATTTCAACTGCAAAATCTCTTAAATCGTAACAAAATCACCTCAAAAAACTAATTTAAACTCACTTCTCTCTCTTTCTTTCTTCTCCCTCGGCTCTTTCTGTCGCTCAACAGGGAAGAAACTCAATTGTGTGGCTTCAAATGAGAGGACAAAGAGGGACGCGAGTAATTTTATGCGCGTGGGGAGGCGTTGGCGACCAGCAGGACCACGTGAGCGTGGGGTCAGGGCCAAGCCCTGCTGTAGGCCATAAGAATTGCTGCCAAGCGCATTGCGTTTAGCCGGTCGACGACTGAGCCACCTACCAAGCTAGGACGGCTCGGTAGCACCTACCAAGCTAGGGTAGTTCGACAGGCCTGTGGACGTTGCTGGCTCCTGTGTGTTGTCCTTACCAACCGTACACACCTAGGTTGCCGTTGTTGTACTTTCCTATTGAGCTCTGGTGGTACGGTAAGGACAGTATCATCTGTTGTGTCTATGGAGCTTAGAAACAGAACTAAAATTATAAAAAAAGCATTCTATGGCTAAACTTGAAAAATAAATTATACTACAGTACATACAAACAGACTGTGAGTTCAATCTCATTGGATGTGATTTGATTTGACCAGGGTGATCTACTCGCCCGCTGCTAGCTGTTTGGTGAAACATGTACTAATCCAGGACTGACGGTGCAAGGGGGCGCCCGGGGAAGAAATGCCGCGGCCGACACCGTCACTCGGGGAGTAAACGATGATAACATGTCGTGTCGGTGTGTGTGTGACAGACATCGATGTGATGTAATGTACTTTGGTGTGTGCCATCGATCGATCCATCCATCTCAAGCTCACTGCATTTCTTCTTTTCCTTTTTTTTGGCGAAGGGCTAGCTTTGACTTAATTAGGCCGATTCATAAATGTTGTGATTTTTAATTTTTATTTGATTACAACAGATATTGAGAAAGTAAGTGATACTTATATTAAGAATCCACTCTATTCAAAGTGACTTTTACAGTGACTTCTATAAACAACTTATATGAATCACCATGAGAAGCAACTCTATTCAAATGCCAGCTTCTAAAAATCAAAAGCAATAATCTGTTTGAAACAAGGCCTTAGGTTTCTTCTATAGAGGGTTAGCTTTACGTAGCAGTCAGTTGAGCCCTTGATCGAACAGAGCTAGCTGCAAATTAATGGTTACTGCAGTTGCAACCTTCCCTAATTAGGGTCTATTCCTGTTGGTTATGGTTCATGGTTTTTAGTTAAAAATAAATAGTAATGATTGAAAGATGTAGTTTTTATATGGAGGGGCAAGCGGTGGGGAAGTGTTCATATTGGTTGCGACAGATGACTTTTAGCTGCAGATGGTAGTTTTTGGGTGAGTTCTTTTGGACTGTGACTTTGGCTTTTAGCTTATGGTTTTTGAATTCTAGCTGTTTATAGAGGAAAATAGTCACATGTGATTTTGGCCGGTATAGTTGAACTCGGTATAGTGTCTATTGCAATCTACCTGTAGACCCTGCCTTGAAAAACATACTATTTAAAAGCTAGTTACTATAACAACTGAAGTCGAGGCTTAAGCCTAAGCCCAACTGAAAGCAGCCTTTCACTGAAAATAAATAGCAGTGCCTGAAAGATGTGGCTTTTAGAAGGAGGGGATGAGCTGTGGGAAAAGTGAGGGAGAGATGTGTGCGCGAGACGAGAGTGAGAGGGGTGAGATGTGTGATGCGTATGTGACTCCCTACCTTATCCCCAAAGCGACACGGGAGCAAGAGGAGTGGAAAAGCCACTTCGAAAAATCGAGTGAACATATTGATTTTTAGTTTCTCCAAACAAAACCTAGAAACAGAAGGCAATATAAACAAACCTTTAGTTAGGATCCGAGATTCATTGCCTTAGATTTTTATTTTCGTAAGAAATTGTACCATACCTCAAGGTATATATTATATAGTCATGAGTTGAGTTTTACTGTGTTCTGAGCATCATTAGTGCGCTTTAAAAATTGTAACTTTCACTTTTCTGGGCATGTATAATGGTGTAGACAACTATTATCTATAATATTATCTATATCATCTATAGACGGTACTAAAAACAACTTTTACAACGGACTGTTGCATGAGAAATTGCCCAATTCTCTATGCTTCCTCTCTCTCCCCATAGCATCTCGTGTTCTATATGTCAAGGCTTATAGACAACTGACATCACACCATTGTACATACTCCTAGGGAGGGTATATAGCTCTGTTCAATTTGGCTTTTTAGTGGCTTCTAGCTTTTGTTGGTTTTTGATTGAAATTGCATTGCAGTGACTGTTTGCTTTTTGAGTCATTTAATTAAAGAAAAATAAAAAACAAAAAACACCATTATATCTCCATGAACAATACAAAGGAAAGGAAAAAAAGAAAAAGCACTAAAGCCAAAAAAGTCTAAAATTAAAAACCAAACATGTTTATTTTGGCTTCTATTTTTGGAAGTTAGAAGCCAGAAGTTGAAGTCGGAATGAATGAGGCCATAATCACTTCTAAAAAATCATAGTATATGAGACACTATTTATAGCTAATAGAGTATCTCCATGCTACACTGTGCTCTGAATCAATTCATAAATCAAACAAGTACCTACGTAGGGCTGCCAACGAGTTGAGTTCAAGCTATCTCAGTTTGCTAGATTCAAGCTCGATACTGTTAGAGATATAATATTCTAGATTTAATGCTATCATGTGTGGTTATATAATAGGTATGTGATCACATCTATTCCTAGAATATTGTAATTAAGTGTACCCTCTCAGTTTGTTTTAACTTACCATGTAACTCTCCTGTAGGTGTGGTGTCCTTCCTAAACTTCTCTTTCCTGTTTATGAATACAACCTCAAGTTGAGCTCAACCGCAAACCTAGGTTGAGTCTTGGAGCTAGGCTTGAGCTCAGTTTGGCCAAAGCTTGAGTAAACTCAAACTCGGCTCATAAAAGATTGCTAACTGAACTTTAACATAATACCTTATACAAAAGCTCGGCAACTACATTTTAAAATGCTATGTTAGCTCGACCAAACCTTGAGCTTAGCTTAAAAAAGCTTGGCAACCAGACTTTAACATTGGAATATGGAAAGTAAACATGTCAAAAAAAATTGAGAAGGTGTACAAGCCTTAATCATTTAATTTGAACTCGAACATGTTAGGTTCATGAGCTTATATTCAAGCTTGTGCTCAACTCGTTTAGAGCTCGAGTCAAACCCAAATCGAACCTAAAATAAGTTGAGCTCGAGCAGCTTGTTGAGTTTTTTTATTTTACCACCCTCATACAATGAACCAGAACAAGCTGATGAGACCGTATGCAATGAGTTAGTCCGCAATAAAACAGAGGGTACGAAAAGCAAAGTGAAAGTGAAGCATACGATAGGGAGTCACAACATATGTAGTATAGCCTAATTTAGTACAGCAGAGACAAATTGAAGACATCAATAGCACCATGCATCATTGAATACAGAGTTTGAAACCTACAAACCATTGTGGTATGCACTGCATCACAAATCGGAGATATTCAAAGCTTTACAACGAATGTACCATTGTCAAACACACTCGAGCACGTACAACACGAGAACAAATAAGAGTAGTCCATATGAACACATTTGAACAACCAGATAACATCACGATGAGGGCAATAAAACTTGGTTGCTACGGTGTGTTGCTCGAGCTGGCCCTGTTTGGGCAGTTGCCGATGGAGTGGCCGACCATCTTGCAGAGTCTGCATCTCGGCCGCCTAACCCGTTGCCCACAGTAGCTGTTGTCCATGTCGTTATGAATACGGTGGGATTGCCATCTTCCACGGTCAGTCTGCTTCAGTGCGTTGTTTGGCACCCACTTCACTTGCCCTACCCAGAGGTCCCTGTAATGCATGTCCAGTCCATACGAATTGAACTCAGTGCTCCAAGTGTCGTATAGGTACTGGATGTCGTTGTAGTTCAATATGTAATGTGCCAAGGCTTGGTGCCATGCCGCACACACCATGCACACATGGAAACATAGCTTGTGAAGAAGTTGCGGCTTGTTGCAGGTGCAGGAAACTTCATCATCGATCGTGCAAATTTATTTGCGATCCCCTCTGGCCTGACCCATGACAAACTTCTCCCTAAGACAAGTCTCAAACTTCTTCCCGATACCATCCATGGTATGAGAAACGTGTGAACGAGCCTTCTTAATCTTCTTGTCCATGCTTGCCTACATTACTTTCGAGAATGGTTTGCCCTCCTCCAGATGCTTCTTTGCCATCATGGCTCTATTAATGAAGTAGCCGATGGTATGATTCCAGCTCTCCTCCATGACTGCAATGATTGGTAGGGATCTGACATCCTTCAAAACACCGTTGTACACCTTGGACATGTTGATCGTCATGATTCCATACCTTGCACCACCGGTGTCATGGAGCAGAGACCATTTCTCAAAGTCAGGTGCATGTAAGTTAACCCACTACATGAAGTCCCCAACTTTGGCGGACCCTGCCACCACTGCCCCTTGCTCGACGTCGTTTGCATGCCTAACATGCTTGGCAGTCTCCTTGTCGAGCTGTCTTCACATGGCATCGAACTTCTGCCTTTGGTTTTGTATGCATAGCTTCTTGAACACCATCATGAGGTTTTTGCTTTGAAACCTTGTGTGGAAGTTAGTCGCGAGGTGCCTCATGCACCAACGGTTCCTCAAGTCATTCCACTAGAACATGGGCTCCATCGCATTCTGCACTGTGTTCAACGCGGACAACAACCCAACATGGTAGTTCGAGATGACACACACATCTAGCTAGTCTTGAACCATCGCTTGCTTCATATTTGCCAGGAACCACAACTAGTAGACCATGTTCTCATTCCCCACAATTGCGAAGGCCACAGGGAGTAACTGGTCACTGGCGAAGGCTGCAACTACAGTGAGGATGGTGCCCTTGTACTTGCCAGATAGGAAGGTGCTATCTATCGTTAGCATGGGACGGCAGTACTTAAACCCTTCTATTGCCTAATAGAAGGCCCAAAAGACTATCAAGAATGAAGCAATTTGGCCCCTTCGTAGGATACATCCGCTCCGGTTTGTTAATGTATGTGCCGGGATTTGATTCTATAATTTAGTGGAGCAATCTTAGGATTAGGTCATAAGCCTCTTTATATGTGTCGTACATACGATCCATGACCATCTGTTTAGCTCGCTATACCTTGCTATGGCTAACCAGGAAGCCTACCATGCTGACAACATCCACTAATAGAAGCTTCGACAAAACCAAAACATTTGTGATGACCAGGTGGATGATCAGGCCCGCAACATATGAGGATGTCACATTGTGGTGCCTGTCAAGTGGCTCAGCAAGCTCACATGTGTGATCCTTTAGCACCGTTATCCAGACATCCATGTCCACGTCGCTTGACTGCTGCACATGGTCCTTGCCAGGGAAAGATTTGTCCACACACTTCATGATATAGGTGTCAGGGTTGGACTTGTGCACCCGATACATCTGGCTGATGGTAATAGTGTATCTGGCAATAGCTTGCTGGGTAGGACTCTTGTTAGGGAAGCACTGCCCTAATAGCAGAGTATCTTCATTGAAGCCTCACTGTGCCCCTCTAGCTATGGCAGAACTAGAGAGGTCACTACGATGTCGTCCAATCTAGAGGAGACATAAGCAACGTTAGTGGTTACAACACCACCTGATATACCTCCTGTAGCAGATTGTCCATCTTCTTCATCTTTAGAACTATCTGTTTCTACATCCTCCTCCTCACTTTCCACTTCTCCCACCTGCCCGCCAAGGTACTTGTGGCAGTCAATATGGGCTGCCCACCATCTGTCTACACCTTTATTCAGCTCGAAGTTCTCCGCCCACCTCCTCATGTCTCCGTCGCCCACTTCTTCACCTGCATCTACACCAACAGCACCATCTACATCACTACCGAAGACCAACCCAACCACTTCATCACCACCATCTCCACCAGAACCAGCCATGCCAGATGGTTCCATCTGCTCAACAAACTGAACATACACCATCAGTCTCACATATATTATAGTAGTAGGGTTGTGCACAACCTCCGTGTAATTGCCCCATGATGCATCACTTGACACCTTCACAAGTTTCCAAAAGATCCCCCCTGCAACACCCACCATTGAGGCATACAGCGCCTCGATGCATAGCTTCTTCCTTGCAGTGTTGTGATCGAACGTGGAACGGACACACCTCCTAAGCTCCGAGAGGCTCATGTCCTTCCGACCTAGTGTCTGGATCACCATCCAGTCACAATTTGATAGGTCCGCCCCATACGGTCCGTCGTGTATGAGATGATCCCCATAGAACATGAACACATCTTGAATGTCTGACATGACGTACCTAAAACAAGTGCATACAAAACCTACTTAGGACATGATATGCAGCAATCATACTATACAAAAGCTCCTATCATACATCAAGTGAATTTATATTCATGAAATGCATGAGCACCTAATATAAATTTAGAGGTGTGGCTCTAGTTTATAACTACCTATGTTATATGCATATAAAGATTTGGTTAAAATAAATGGCTTCCTAATAACATCTTCGCTCATCTGATCGTATGACTACAGTTTTTCTACAACTCCAAGGCAAAAATAACTCTAGTGCAATTTAACTTTAAATATATTTAAATTAATATAGATAAATATTTTAATGACATTATTTGGATTATTTGATTTACCCAAACCATTATTAACCACGCATGCATGCCTAGGTATCTTTAATTTTCTTTATAGCTAGAGCTAGCAACCATGGAATCATGTCTCAGCTAACCATACACACAAAACACATATACTGACTGGGGTTAATAACTACCTAGGTTCTATGCATATAGAGGTTTGGTTAAAAAAGCTGGCTTCATGATAACATTTGAGCTCATCTAATCGTATGGCTATTGTTTTTCCCTAACTCCAAGGTAAAAAAAAACTCTATTGCTATTTTAATATAAATATAATTTCAAAACACAAATAAATATTTTATTGATAATATTTGGATTGTTTGATTTACCCAAAGCATTTTTAACCATGCATACATGCATAGGTATCTTTAATTTTCTTTACAGCTAGAGCTACCAACCATAGAGTCATGTCTTAGATAACCATACACATGCACCACATATACTAAGTAAGGTTAATAACTGCCTAGGTTATATGCATATAAATGTTTGGTTAAAAAATGGCTTCATTGTAACATTTGCGCTCATTTGTTTTTCTCCAATTGCAAGGTAAAATAACTCTAGTGCAACTCAAATATAAATATATTTTCAGAAATACAAATAAATATTTTACTGACATTATTTGGATTATTTGACTTATCCAAATGATTATTAACCATGCATGTAGGCCTAGGTCTCTTTATTTTTCTTTTGACCTGGAGCTAGCTACCATGGAATCATGTCTCAACTAACCGTATGCACGCACCATATATTGACAAAGGTTAATTAAGTATGTTACACTCCATTATTGAGAAAGGTTCATTAACTTGTTACAGTAACAACGCTTTAAAATTTTACATCCAAGTAACTAAAGTGATCTGAGACTAATAAATGTAACGTCATCTCTTGTGAAGCAATGCAACTCTTGTACAAAGAGTACACAATTCAACTAGATTATTTTGCGCTCATGCATGTAACTACCATGACAAATTACAAACTAACACACTAACAATATAAAGTCTTCTAAGTGATGAACAAGGAAGCTACCATTTAGCTAATTACAACGCTACTTTTCTATACTTAGACGCAACCATTTAGCTAATTACATGCTAATCACAGTGCTAAAACAAAAGCCGCACAAGGATGAAAATTATCTTTTCTTGAAGCTCAGAAGCCGATCTACAATTTTTACAATTGCGAAACCTTCAACTCCAAATCAAAATGACTGAAAAATTTGTGTTGCCACACCCTCCCTGCTCTCCCTCTCTTTGTAACTCAGAGAATTTCTTCCTAAAAGAGATGGAATGGAGACGGGGGAGGCGATTGATGCTATTTTATTGCGTAGCTCACGCACCACAAATAGGGCTAGGGTGTGCTCGGGCAACGTGTGGTGTGCTTGGGCCACAGGCGCGTGCGCGGGGGGGGGGGGGAGGGGGGATGGCTATATGGATGTTGGACGTGATGCGTGGGAGAGCCAGCCAAAAAAAGCAGGCAGGGGCACCTCATGCATTATGGGAGCACGGTCGAAAGCGCAACATGAGCGGGCCCATTGTCAGACACCGGAGTAATGACTCTAGATTCTATGTGTAAATTGCACAAGTCCAAGATCAAGTAGTGCACACAGTGGTAATAGGGATACAAATCAAGCACAATGACAACCTTTATTAAATAAATGAGCACAACCTTAAGCCCAAAGTTTACATCATCAATGCTCATTAGCAAAATAATAAAGGAAATGGCAATGGAAGCAGGTAAATAAAACATTGAAATCCAAAGAGCCTGCCCACAGGCAGATGACACTAAGACACAGCCTTCTTGTCCTGGTCCTAACCGTAGTTGAAGCAGTCCTCCTCTGAGTGGAGATAGCAAGAGTGAGTACAAAGTTGCACTCCACAAGTTACACAGAAAATACAAAAATAATGCAAATCTAACAAAGAAAGGCATATATGGTTATTTGAGCGTAAAGAATAATTTAAAGAAATACAGTAAATAGATATTAAATTGCTGAATTTAGTACATTAAGTAAAAAACTATAATTTA
The DNA here is from genome assembly GCA_036346575.1 of Dendrocalamus sinicus. NCBI lineage: Eukaryota > Viridiplantae > Streptophyta > Magnoliopsida > Poales > Poaceae > Dendrocalamus > Dendrocalamus sinicus. The sequence continues at coordinate 5,561,920 of CM070654.1, read as the reverse complement.
AGCAAATTAATACCGTTAGCGCAGGCATCAACTTGACACCAATCTAACCACGGGTATCCTACTAGACCATCTTTCTCCAAAAAGATTCCATATTTCCAACCAAAACCATTTTATGAAAACCAAAGTCTAATCCGTGAAAAACTTTACTCGACATGCCTATAACTGTGGGCACGACAATCTAGGATAGTTTATACACTCTATAGAGGTGGTACAAATTACCCATAAGATACGATTAACTCATGTTGTCGGCCATTGCACACTTCTGTAGGTGTGCGACTGAGTAATCATAACAAGACCTTTACAAAGCAAAGCAGTCAAGGTGGCCACGCCTTCACCCCAATAAGGAATCCACCAGATCAGGGCCCCCTCTTGTGTTATGTGAGACTTTTCATGGTCTACGCCATGCTCACATTCAGTCTATAGTGAGACTCAGCTTGGGACCCACTAATTAGTTAGGCAAGACTGTTCCATACCAGCCTTGTGGTAGTACGAAAAGGCTTTGTAGCAATAGCTCATAGGCAGGTCCTTAATTGACTTAGGGTCTTCCCATATACCCCTTGTGCCTAGCACTCATGTTGAGTCACCAAGTAACAACGTATGCTAGCAAGTAGCCACCACCTAACTATTTTTCTAAGTCTAAATAAAGTTTTATATTTTATTTTGAAATATTCTATAGACTTTCTTGACTCTCCAAAGTCAAGAATATATTTTAAAAGCTCATCATTTTATATGAAAAAGGTATCCCAAACCTAAAATTATATCTAGGTAGGTCTAAGAATTTGGTATGAAATGTTCTAGCTAATACTGTGTACTAATTACTAGAGTTTTATTTTAAGATGACAAGGTATAGGGATTTCCAATGTGAAAGGTGTCATAACAAATATGCATTAACTAAATTAAAACACGAATTGAAATACAGCGAATAAAATTAAGCATGCAATATAATTTAAAATAAGATAATTTTATTTGCAAATGGGATCAACATGGTAACGGTGTGTAACTCGCCTTGCTTCACTGATTTATGTAAATCGTCATAGATGAATTCTTCGAAAGTGTCGTAGTATACATGTGAAAATAACCTACCAAGTTCAAATAAAATTGAAACAAATTCAAATAAGCTTCAAAAATTTCAAATCATGGTAGATTTAGATAGATCATGATTTTATATGAATTTAGAAATTTTGATGGGTTCAATCGGAGCTAGGATGAAGAGGAATAGGCCCCTGGAAGTTTAAATTCCAAAGAAATTGAATAAAATAAAATTCTGGAATTATTTTTCTAAAGAAAAAGGGAATTATGATGTTAGCAAGGAATTTTCTTTTTTGGCTAAATTAAATTTTTGGGCGAGAGGCTGACGTGTGGGCCCGGTCTTTATGGACTGGGTCCATGGACTGTGGACCATGCGCGCTAACTGGGTGGCTCGTATGCTAACATGGCACAACCGACAAGGGGCAGCATACAGGGTCGAGGGTCGCCGGCGATCCTAGGGGCGGCGATAGGCAGCGAGGGGCACAAACAAGAGCGGGGAGCATGGGGAACAGAATGGCACAAAGAGATTTTATCGGAGTAGAGTAGAGGATTGTCAGCGACGAGGGAAGACGGTGGTACGGCTTGGCCATCGACAACGTCGGAGCTCCGGTGGCAGAGGGGCCCGGTCAAGGGGTGGACCAGAGTCACATCAGTGCAGGGAAACCAGAGATGGAGGCTGTGGAGCGTGAAGGTGACCAGGGTGGCTGGAATTCCTCACCAGAGGAGCTCGCCAGTGCGAAGGCAAGAGAAGATGGCTCTAGGGAGCCTCGGGCATCGGGAGAGGAAATGGAGTGCGGGAGGAGGTGGAGTGAGGAGAGGAGAAGCTCGGGGAGGGGTATTTATAGGTGGGGTAGCACAATGACATGCTACAAGCTCACTAGAGATTTCAGTGAGTGGCGGCTGATGTGGGGTGGATATGGACGGCCGGCGCGGAAAAGGGGAAGGTGGGCGTAGGGTGTGCAGAAAGGGAAAGGGGAGTGAGGCGGGGGCCATGTGGGACGGAAAAGGTGATGGGTAGGGTGACCGGCCAAGGCGGTGGGAAGAGAAAGAAGGGGGCCTGCATATCGGTGAGGAAGGGGAGGGAGGAGAGAGTAGCAAGTGGGGCCGGCCTGTCCGATGGCTACCGCGTGGCGGCCGGGCCAATCTCGACCGTCGTGTGAAGTGGAGAAAGGGGGAGGTGCATGGGGTGGAAGGGATGGCGCCATGTGGTGTGGAAGGGGAGAATTTGGGAAACCACGTGTTAGCCTGGGATAAATTTGGGGCTTTTAAATTCTGATTCAATTTCAGAAATACAAAGGAAATCAAAGAAAAGCCTAAAATTAGCAAAACATTCCAAATAAATCCCAAAAATTCTAGAATTAACAAGGAATGCAATAAAAATTAAAATAACTTTATTTGTACACAATTAGATACATTTTGCCATAGATCTTACTCAAGGCTAAAATAAGAAAGAAGAAAAGAAATTACAGAAATGACCAATTAAAGCCAAATAAATTAAAATAAAATTTTGGAATGTCACAAACCTAACCCCCTTAAGAAAATCTCAACCTCGAGATTTGGATGGGCTAGCAAAAGAGGTGGGGATGGTTGGCCTTCAAGTCGTCCTCTTGTTCCCAGGTGGTTTCATCCATTGAATGGTTGCTCCATTGCACCTTGCAGAAAAGAATGGTCTTTCTTTTGGTCTGACGTTCTGTCATCTCAAGGATCTTGATTAGCTACTCCCTGTAGGTAAGGTTCTCTTGAAGATCAAGAGTCTCGAGTGCCGCCTGCTCTAAAGGTACTCAAAGACACTTCTTTAATTGGGACACATGGAAGAAGTTGTGTACTCCAGACATGATTGGTGGCAACTCCAACTGGTACATGACTTCTGTACGACTCAAGATCTTGAATGGTCCAATGAACCTTAGTGCAAGCTTTCCCTTGGTTTGAAACCTCTTGACTCCTCTAAGTGGGGATACCCTAAGGTAAACAAAGTCACCCACTTCAAAAGTCAGGTCTCGGCAATGATTATTAGCATAACTCTTTTGATGGAACTAGGCTATGTTTAGTCTGTCTTTGATCTTTCTAACTTTTTCTTTAGAGTTTTAGAGCAGATTGGGTCTAGGGTCTTGAAAATCTTCTGGTCAGTCCCACAACAATGGTGTCCTACACTTCCTTCCAAAGAGTGCTTCAAAGGGTGCCATCTGGAGACTAGCTTGATAACTGTTGCCATAGGAGAACTTAGCATAGGACAAGGCACGATCCCAACTGTCTCCAAAATCCAATGCACAATTTCTTAACATATCCTCTAGCACTTGGTTGACTCACTTAAACTGACCATCGGTCTGAGGATGGTAAGCAGTGCTGAAGTTTAGATTACTCCCCAACTCTTCATGAAGCTTCTCCCAAAATTGGGTGGTAAACTGGCTTCCTCGATTTGACACGATCTTCTTGGGAACTCTATGAAGGCATAGAATTCTGGGCATGTATAGCTCTACTAATTATGGGCATGAAATGAGCTACCTTAGTCATGCAGTCTATTACTACCCATACGGAATCGTATCTAGACTGAGTCCTAAGAAGTTCGGAGATGAAGCCCATGCCAATTTCTTCCCACTTCCAATCGGGAATTAGCAAAGGCTGCAAAAGTCTGATGGGTCTTTGATGTTCTTTCTTGATCTTTTGACAAGTGTCACAGGCATCAATGTATTCAGTGATTTCTCTCTTCATGCTGACCCACCGATACCTTTCCCTAAGGTCATGGTACATTTTGGTATGACCTGGGTTGATGTCAGACCCGGATTTTTCAATCCAGAATCTCCTGTGAAACCTGCACTATTCCCTGGATCAGTAGATAGTGCGCACAGGTACATTGTTGTATCATTTCATACATCGCATGGACATTCACAACTCATTCAATATTACATAACAGAGGTTTGAATTATGCCACGTCGGGCAATGAGTTTACATAAGGGCCGACCAGGCCAAATGTTTATATTACAAAAGTATGCCAGCGGAAGCAAAAGTCAAGTAGAGCCAATAATCCACAAGCAGCGACTGGGGTAAAATATGTGCCGTATGATTATTACCTAAGCTAAGGTAATAATTATAGGCACACTATACCTTAGTCTGACTACCTAGGACTCAAAATACGCCAGAGACGCCCTAATTCTCAACGTTGTTCCCTTCCTCTACAGCGGGAGCATCTTCATAAGCGTAGTGATCCGGGACTCCAGAATCTAGTTTGGTAATACGAGCGTGAGCACTCCGACCCCGTGCTCCGCGAGCCAATACACAAAATGCAATTAAGTAGTATGCAGGGCTCATCAAAAGATGGTTGGGGTTATTTTGTTTTGCGTAGAGTGCTTTTGAATACAATTACTTAAAAATCTATATGACCTAGCAATTTTTGCACCAAAGTGTACGTGTGTATCACATGTTATAATACCAGTGATCTAGAGGCCATCCACCATTACATGGCCTCCAGACCATATGCTATACTTTCAGCGTTATAGCCGCTTACATTACCACTGGGACGACACCCAGGACAACACAAATCAGGGCTGTCCTTTGCCCTTCAAGTTTCCATTCCCAGTTTCCAATATTTTATAAACAGAACTATATCTAGTTAAGTTCCCATGTCCGCCCTTGACCGTGGGCACGGCTATTCGAATAGTTTTGACTATGCAGAGTTTGTACACTTTCACCACAAGAGACAATCAACTCGTTGCCCCACACGATTCCTTAGACGTGTGGTTGAGCAGACCATCACAGTGACTTTTCAAAGCATCTAGTCCCTTTTGTCATCTCACCCTTTGGGCCGTTCCCACTTACGGTGGGTCCCATACGTTGCACGGGATGTTCCCCACGGCTACTAGCGTACGGGCTCCACTCCCCTCTGCGCTAGCACGACTGGGAAACTTCACCCTCCACTCGGTGTCCCTTTAGGCCTCCCCTTGCCCTTGCATATCTACTCCTGTCCACTACTGGTGAGATGAGTCCGGGGGTTTCGATAAATTTACTTAGCCAAGTTGTATTTTACAGACTCGTGGTTGTACTGTTTTACATGGGTTGACATGACAAGATTCGGTCCTTAGTGGTATTTGGACGGTTCTACCACATTCCATAATTTGTGCTTCCACTGCACCACATTCCAGCCCCCATTCAATCCGTCCATATATTTAAGCAAGTTGGGGTTTTTGGGAGTATAAAATAACCATGTCATAATATACCAGTCATTCCCACCATGACTGCCCGAATCAATTTCTCTTGATTAAAAGTGATGCTTAGGGCAATTCCTTGCCCCGGGTTCCTAAACAATGCTAAGCATGGCATATAATTAAGGACTTATTTTTGAAAGCTAACCATTATAAGTTTTCCACTAGGCGACAAGGTTCACATGTGCAATATTCCAAAAAGGGGGTGTAATACTATTCAAGGTAAACAATAGGCATATAACTAGAATCTTAAATTATCATGCATTTACATATAAATTAACAGCATGCAATTTGATAATTTAAACAAAAGTAATTTGCAGAAAATGTAGGTTCAACATGATCAAAGTATTGACTCGCCTTGGTCACAGGGGGTGTTTTCTGGGTTGTCTGAAGCTTCTAGCGCTGCTGCCTTTGCCTCCTCCTCTTGAGCCTCGTAGGCTATTTTTAACGCGTGCGAAAATTTGGATAAAAAGGAAAAAGGCAATCAACAAACCAGTAAATATTTACCAAAAGACCCAAATAACTTCAATACCAAATTTCTAGTTTCATTTGTTTTGGTGATTTAGTAATCCCATTTTGAATAGATAAGTTTAATCATACTCATTTTAATATGCTGCATTTGTAATTAGATTTGGATGGTATGATCTAGGTTATTGATAATATCTTATAGCCTATCTTGCTAATGGTTGATTTCTATACCCTTCAATTGGTGGGTCATTATTTCATGTGACATTCTCCCCTAGTCACTCTATTACTAAATCCTCTCTTTTGACTAAAAGCTAGGATAACTACTCATACTACATCCATATTCAAGTGCTACCTTCTAACATATGACATATATCCATACTCAAGAGTCCCTAAATACCCTTAGTTGCAATCTACAAAGATTAATACACAAGGTCTAAATACAAGATCTTTGCTATTTCATGTGCCATTTTAAATTATGTTTAATCATTCACTCAATTCATTTGCTAAAGGTTTAAACAAAGTTATTTATTATTCAAGCTCATATGTGCACACATGAATACTCACGGTCGGCTGGTTTCTCGGATGCACAGTAGACATGGCAAAAAGTAAATACCCAAAAAATTTTCACCCGGCGCGGCGGAGAGGAATCGAACGCGCGCTGCCTGGGTGTATTCTAACGCCGACGCTGCTAGCCAGGAGAACCTCTCAATCGTTGCTTACTTATATATGGCGCTATTACCTCTTAAGGTATGCAGTAGTAGCGGCCGGGCAGAGGAGTTCGGAACCGAGGATGGGCGGCGGTGTGGTCGGCGGCGGGCTGCCGGAGAGTTGAGGGTGTCGGCCGAAATGGAATCCTTGCGTCCTCGTGAAGATGATGGAGTTGGCGGCGATGGTCGGGAGTCACCGGAGTAGGGTCGGCGGCGTGCGGTGGCGGCGGTCCAGGGGGGAGGTCGACGCCGGCGAGCTACAGGGCCGGAGAGGCTCGGCCGAGGGTAGGATCAACTTTGGTGGGGTCCTAGGAAGGTGTGGGAGGAAGCAATTGGACGGTGGTGGTGGGATGCGGCGGCGCGCCCGCTTGCCGGAGTTTGGGAAGAAGGGGGGCGCGGCGGCGATTTAGGAGGCGAAAATGCGATTCCTCTCTACTGGAGGGAGAGGGTAAGGTGGGGAGTCCGTAGAGGTCCTCGGTGGAGCTTATAGACGTGCGAGGAGGGCTGCCCTCGGGAGCTTGTCCCGCGGTTGGGGCGGCACCGGAGACTCGCCGCACAGTCCCATCGGCAGCGGCGGAGCAGTGGAATTGCAGAGCGAGGGCATGATGCTGTGCCACTCAAGAGAGGGAAGGGGACTCGAACCATCCGCCTAGAGGGACGGCTCAGCAGCGCGGGGAGGAAAAAAGAGAGCACTGGCGGCAGCGCGGGGGAAGAAAAAGAGAGCGGCGCAGGGTCTTGGCGCGGCGGACCAATAGGCGGGGGCGACGTCGTCCAGCGTTTCCGAGGCGGGGCGGAGGAAAGGAGGCGCGGAGGAAAGGGAGGACGTGGAAGCAGCTCGTCCGCGCAGCGAAGGAAAAAGAAAGAAGGAGGGAGCCAGCGTTGGGGGGCGCTCGGGCGGGAGCGGCGGCGGCAAGAAACGGGAGAGCGGGAGTTGGGTGGTGACTCGGTCGGGCCTGACTTCCCCCCCCCCCCCAACATATTTTTCTTTTTCTTTTCTTTTTCTTTTTATTTTGCTATCCTCATCACATGTATATGAAAATATACACATACACTTATAGTTTTATATACAGATATTTATGCTCTTTATTTACTGATTTATTTGCCTAATGTGCCTCTTTTTTTTATTTGACCAACATTATGTGTATATGTATATATGTATTCATATGTGGACCCATTTTTATTTACTTGCCACTTTATCTCTCATACCCTTATCTTTGTAGATGACATTTTATGCTTAATTAAAATTTTCTCCTTGTATTTTATAGATCATCTTTTCAGATTCTTAATTTAGATTTTTAAATCTCTACTATTCAAACATATATGTTCCTTTTTGGATCCTTTTAACTCTTAAATCCTTTTGCCAAATTTTAGGAAAACATTCTAACTCCAAATGCAAATGGGAATACATTGCAAAATTAATCCAAAAGCTTTATACATTTCTGATTTAAATTTCAGGATGTTACAGTTGATAGAGTAGGGAGTGTCATGGGCTTCTCGCAGAATCATATCTTTAATTTCTTTATTATTGGGTACACAGATACAATTCTCGTACCAGACAGTTCCATGCTCATCCTCACTGAAACCAGTGGTCCTTCCTCTTCTCATGTTCTTCTTTCTCTCTTGAATGTCTTTGTCCACCTTCTGAGCTTCTTTGATCTGATGGCTGAATCTCCAAAGTCAAAAGAGTACTCTACTCTACTAGATTTAGGCTAAGATAAGAAACTCTCTCCTGAAGTTGTATCTAAACCTCTTCTACCAAAGTGCAGTTTGCATAGGTGTCGGGACAGGATTTTCGAATCCGAACTCTCTATGTATTACTGCACTAGTCACAAATCAAAACTAGTGCATATAGTCAAACAGTGATGTTTACATAACCAACAACACTTTATTATAATATAAGAGAGTACATGCCCTTTGGCCACTTTATTACAACTTAGGTTACAAGACCTCTCAAACTAACAAAACATAGCGGAAGCAAAATAAAACTCTGACGATGACCCACCAATACGCCACAGGCAATTGACTGGGAAAGCGCAACCTAGTACTCTGGGAAACCTTCGTTGAATTCACATGCATAGTAGTTGTAGGCTTCTTCTTGATTTAATAACCCTCTGAGAGTTGTTTTGAGTGTAGCATGTGAGTGCATAAAGTACTCCGCAAGTCTTGGGGGAAAATGCAGTACATGTAAGGTTTAACAAAGAAGGATAATATGGTTCTTTTGCACAAAACAACATTATGTTTCAAATATCATAATAAATTCTCAAAAGCATCAATTTAACAAAGTAATTGCAATAACTGAAACTAAATAAATTTTCTAGTAAGGTTCCAACCACCAACACTAGTAAATAGGCTCTAACCACCAAGGTTCAAAACTACAAGTTCCATCCACCCGCAATGGCTCCATCCACTAGGACACACTCCTGAGAGTTTCATCCACTCCCGAGTTCCCAAAACTTTTACTTTTGAAACCAAAACCAAAAATCTACCATGTGAAAGCGCACATCAGCCACCCTTGACTGTGGGCACGTCTATTCGAATAGTTTTACACTTTGCATAGGTTGTACAACTTTACCCACAAGGGATAAGTTATTTTAATAGCCAACATGCTTCCTTAGGTATGAGACCTAGATAATTTATCACAAAGCCTTTTCCTTACTCTGATCTAGCTAAACACCACCCGTTGAGGTTTCAGCACTGAAGGGTTAAATCCAGCACAGTCAGAAGTACTCTCTTGCGCCATATGAGTACAGTAAATCCTTGTGCCTCACTGTGAGTAAACCAGTAAATCTCTAGCACCCACTTACCACTAATGATATATAAATGAAACTTTTGCAAGTTATTCAACCAGGTTGTACCTATTTGACTTGTGGTTGTATGGTTGTGCTCAGTTTGGACAATCACAAGTGTCGGTCTTTAATTGACTAGGACGGCACATTCACAATACAAGTTCTCGTCCTAAATCTGTACCAACCAGATCTTACCATCTGCCCAAGTCTAAAACCAATTTTCATCATTTTATTTTAAAAATAGCAGCAATGCCTATTGCCACTAAATAACTTGAATAAAAGATTAAAGTAGACAATATCGATTTTTCACCCGAAGGGTTATACTAACCGACTACCTTGTCTAAGCAATTACTACCATTCCAAAATTAACACATATCTTAATAATATCAATACTGAGATAAGGAAAACCTAGGGTGAAAAAGGTACATGGTTGTCGATGTCAAATGAGGGCATAACAATTATCGGTTTAACTATTATCATTAAAACAAAAGTTATCATTTTATGTAACATAGCAACGCATTTAAATTTGAAATAATAAAAGGATTTTGGAAAACATAGATACAACATGATCAAAGGAGACTTATCTTCCTGCACGTTGTCTAGACCTTCCTGCTGCAGATCGGAAAAAACTTCGGTGACGTCGGGTTCTACGCACAAAAATGCGAAACACAAATAAATAAACACAAACAAAATATAAAATATATATATAATATATATATACTGGAAGGATGTTTATAATTTTAAATGAATTTAGAAATTTGAACAGGTGCAAATGGAGTTAAGATGAAGAAATACAGCTTCTGGAAGTGTTTGCCATAGTCGGAGGGGTTGGATCTTCAGAGAGTGGTTAGAAACTACCGAGTGGTCGAAAGGCTATTGTAGCAGTCGAAAGTCAATGGTTAAATATGGTCAAATGGCTCTGCATGGTCTTGGTCACCGAGTGGTCGAAAAAGCTTAAAAGCTGGTCAAAAACGACAATGGTCAGAGACTTAGAGTGACAGCGGTTGAAAGCTTGGAGCGAGAAATGACAGCAGTCACAACAGCAAGCGATCGGAGGGTACTATAGTCGAAAGCAACTATGGCTGAAATGGTCGAAGGGTCTGGAGAGTTCAGAGAGATCGAACGGTTCAGAGTGGTCGAAGGAGTCGAACGGCTCCGGTGGTCGAACAGTTTGAAGTGGTCAAAAGGTATATGTGGTCGAAAGGTTCAGAGAGGTTGGAGCCATTGCAAGTCAAACATTACACAAACTGGTCCAAGAAGACTGGAACTAGTTGAAGACTTCAAAGTGATCGAATCTTGGTGATCGAAACCTAATGGTCGGAATAGTTATGGTGGGCAGATCTGTATGTGGTCGAAACCTATGAGAATTATTGGACTGCCTAGAGTGGTCATAGCCGACGAGGATGTCGTAAACGACCAGGGCGATCGTAACACTGATGGTGGTCGGGAGGCCAAGAGTGGTCAAAGACTTAGAACGTGGTCAAAGGATAGAAAGTGGTCGAAAGATAGAACATAGTCAAAGGCGACTGCGGTCATGAGTGACTATGGTCGAAATCAGCTATGGTCATAAGCGACTGTGGTTGTGAGCAACCATAGTCGAAAGCAGCTATGGTCGTGAGCGACCATGGTCAAAAGATCATAGTGGTCAAAAGGAACGCCAAGAGTGGTTATAACTTACCAGAGTGGTCGAAACCTTATAGTGGTCAAAAACAATAGGGGTCAGAAACAACAGTAGTTGAAGCTACAGTGCTTGAAAGCTATAGTTCTTGGAAGTTAAAGAATGGTCAGAACTCAAGAGTGATCATTTTTTAATAGACAAGGGGGTTCACCAGAGATAGCTGAACAATGGTCGGTGATGGTAGAAGATGGCGGTGGTAGAGTGCTTCGGTGAGGCAAAGGCTCCAACAGTGGTCTTGGACGGTGAAGCTGTCGACAACTGTGCGAGCGGCGACCATGGGTGGCTCACATGGCCGACGGCGCACAGGCAAGTAATGTGGAGAACTAAGGTGAGCACGAGCACGGCTTCGGCATGTGGAGCACATCCTGTGCTCGGCTTGGCCGGAGAGCGACCGAGGAAGGCCGACGAGGTGTGAGGTGGTCGGAATGGCATGGTTTATGCTGGCGAATCTCCACAGTGACTCATTAGGCAAACCAAAGAATGGAATACATAGAAGAGGTGGAGGTGATGGTGTAGTACCAAAGAATTGAAGAACGGTTCACTGGAGGTAACAATTCAACGACGAAAGTTGAAAATGGCCGGCGATGAAAAACATTCAATTCCTGGTGATTGGCTACGAGAACAAATTAAATAAAAATGGTCGATGGGTTACTTGGGTGCTAAGACAGTAGATGACATGAGAAAAAGTTAAAAATCTTCATCGGAATGATGAATGCCCAAATCGACTGTGATGGCTGACATTTGAGAAAATGAGAAATTCATCGTCGTCGGAGCTCCCAAGGTTATAAGATTTTGAGAGAATGAAAAGGGGTAGAAGAGGTATTGGTGTGCCAATTTATATCCTCTCTCATGATTCGAATCACCAGGAATGCGAGAAATTTCAGGCGACAATTTTGGTTTTAGAAAATTGATGAGTAAAATGGCAATGAAAGCACTAATGGAATGTGGTAATGGAAGCATTGACTCTAGCGATGAATGCGTGGTGTTGATGGGCTCGTACTGCTTCAGACAGATTTGAATTCGGAAGCTTGAGTGGAAAGATATGGCAGAAAGAAGGGAGACTACTTTTTGTGTTGGTTTTCTATTCGAACGAACACAAACAGAGGTTGAAGATGGATGAACAGTGTTTGGGTGAACTGTAGCATGAATAGTACCTAAGAGGAGAGAGAAAGAGAGAAAAGAGAGGAAAGGAAAAGAAAAGTATAGGTCAAGAAAAATTAGATTGGACCTAGAAAAATTAGAACGAACATTTTTTAGAGATTTGAATTTGAATTTTAGAATTTGGTATTTGAATTTGGGGATTTAGATTGGAATCGAAATTTTGATATTTTCTTCCAGTGTGGCTTGGGCTTCCTCTACCGTGACATGGTTCACATGTTCCTGACAAACTTCTAGAGCTTCTTGAAGGCTTGCCCAGAGTTCTGTCCTCCTGAGGATCATGTGTTAGCAGTAGCTTGAAGCTTATTGGGGGTAGGACTTGCAAAGTACCCTGTCTCTTTATAGTAGAAACAGATCATTCCATCTAACGGGGTAGGGTTCTTTTGTACTGGCCCACTAGCAGGAAGGGCACAGACCACTTGAGGAGCTGAGCGATTGGCCTGAAAAGGCGGGTAGTGAGTTGCTGGCTTGGAGCTGCCGGATGGTGGCTGAGCACTACGAGGTTTAGGAAAACCTCCTAGATTGACCTTGTGGGTGGCTATCCTCCTCTTGCGCTTTTCCATCTCCATATGTTTGCCCTCCTGATGGATGGCCTTACTAACTAACTGGTGGAAGTTGACATAGTCATTGGAGAGGAGCTGTACCAAAATGTTATCATTGAGGCCCTCCAAGAACCTCTCCTGTTTTGCCTCATTAGTGGTGATATCCTTTGGTGCACAGTGCCAGCTGACTAAACTTCTGGAGGTACTCACTCATAGTTCATCCTCCTTGGCGCAAAGCTTGGAACTCCTTTTTCGGTGTCATAATGCCAGCTAGAATGTGGGCCTTGTGGAAATGTTGCACGAATTTCGCCCAAGAAATGGCCTGAGCATTGGGATGAGAGGCAGTGAAGGTATCCCACCACTCATAAGCAGGTCCATGCAACCGATGGGAGGCAAAAAAATTCACTCCCAATCACTGCACTAAAGAATGTCCAACTTCTTTCTGATGGCTCAGAGCTAATCATCGGCATCCATGGGCTTTGAGCTACTTGTGAAGGTCGGCGATCACATCCGCATGAACTCTGACAACCTTGAGTGAGGAGCCGGAATTGGTGGTGGATGATGAACAGGTGGAGCGGGAATGCTGATAGTCTGGACTAATAGTTAGATAAGGTGATTTGATTGGCCATCATCTGGGTCCAATCAGGTCCGTTGGCAGGAGGTGGCAGAGGAACAAGAGCATTCTAGCCTCCATGAACTCTAGTGTGGTTGCTATTGCCGTTACCATTGCTGTTGCTCCTTGTGTTGACCATCAGCTTGGTGCTTCCGAGGGTTAGAGGGAAATAGAAGGAACTAAGGGGGTTACTAAGTCCATCCCACACTCAAAACACAAGAAAGCAGCCAAATAAAAGCAAGCTTTAACAAGCAAAAGCAACTTTATTAATTATTTTATTATAATAATCCTATGGCTATTGGCTAGGGAATGACAGCTCACAAGTACGCTCTAATTTAGCCTGAGGCCCAAATCTGAAAAGGTATCCTATTGAGCTAGTTTGAACTGGGCTAGGTACTTCTTTTTAATGCCGGTGTGATGCTTCTGGGGTGGCGACTCATTCTCATTCTCCCCCTAAACTAAGGAGCCGTCATCTCCTACGCGGAGCTCTACCAACTCCTCCTCTGCTCGACGGAGCTGGTAGGTGGCATAACTGAGCTCATCTAGATTGGCCTGGTACAGATAGTCCAAGGACTATGTGAGTTGCAGCTACTAAACTAATCTAGGGTCATCCTCGCCTTTGGTGCTCACATAGAAACTCCTAGAACTTGTGGGGTACTGGCTGGGATAGTACCGAAAAACTGTGCCTCGCAATTCCACCTCATAGATGTCTCGTAGCTTGCAGATGGCCTTGCGAGCTGCATCATGGATACTAGCGAGGAGGGTGACTCGGGGCTGTAGAGCGTCAAAGGTGTGGAAGGTAGCTTCGTCTCTGATATTGGCGAAGATCAACACTTCTACTCTTCAGTGCTCTTGGTTGCCATAGGACTAGAGATTGCATTGGTAGTTGGCTAGGAAGCCGGCTTAGACTTCGTGGGTAATCTTGGTAGGGTCTCAGCCATCTAAAATTTTGAAAAGCGAAAGAAGTTAGAAAACAACTTTTAATGAGGAAAAGTAGTTGAGTAGGGGGGAAGAGAGACAAGTTTTACGAGAAAAATATGAAATTACATTTTATAAAATAAGCCCTTAGGAGAACCAGTTCTATTCTATCTATAGTCACGTCTTAGAGTCATCGCAGCTCTAATACCATCTCTTTGACCCCGGAGCAATGACTCTAGATCTTCTGTGTAAATCGCACTGGTCTAGGATTAACTAGTGCACACAGCGGTAACAGGAATACATATCGAGCACAATGACAAACTTTATTAAATAAATGAGTGCAGCCTTAAGGCCAAAGTTTACATCATCAATGCTTGCTGGCAGAATAATAAAGAAAATGACAGCGAAAGCAGGTAAATAAAATAGTGAAGCCTAAAGAGCCTGCTCACAAGCAGATGACAGTAAGACACGGCCTACTTATCCTAGTCCTTACTGTAGTAGAAGCAGTCCTCCTACGAGTAGAGATAGCAAGGTGAGTACAAAGTTATACTTCATAAATTACACGGAAAATGCAGTAATAATGCAAGGCTAATAAAAGAAGGCACTTATGGTTATTTGAGCATAAAATAGAATTTAAAGAAATACAGTAAATAGATAGAAAATTGCTGAATATAGTACAATAAGTAAAAAAATTATAATTTAAGCAAATTAATACCATTAGCGCAAGCAGCGACCTGACACCAACCTAACCATGGATATCCCACCCAATCCCACCCAGACCATCTTTCTCTAAAAAGATTCCACATTTCCATCCAAAAACCATTTTGTGAAAACCAAAGTCTAATATGTAAAAAAACTTAGCATACCCATGATCGTGAGCATGGATATACAAGATAGTTTATACACTCTGCAGACGTGGTATAACTTTACCCACAAGGTCTGATTTACTCATGTTGTCGGCCACTACACACTTCCATAGACGTGCAACTGAGTAATCATAACAATGTCTTTACAAAGCAAAGCTGTCAACTTGGCCATGACTCCACTAAGATTTCACCCTAATAAAAATCCACTAGATCAGGGTTCTTCTTGTACTATGTGAGGCTTCTTTAGGCTAAAATAGAAAAGAAGAAAAGAAATTACAGAAATTAAATCCAAATTAATTAAATTAATATTTTAGGATGTCACACCATGCACGTTGTGTGGTCAGGGGCGCAGCGCAGAATCACATAGGGGGCACAAGGCCGAGCGGGGCGCGTGGCTGAGTGGCCGAACGGGCGCTGCGCTTCCTACGGACAAGGGGCACGGAAAGCGCCGGAGGCCCACGATCGTTCGCCGAGGCAGCCCTGGGGGAGCCAGTTCCCATGCTACCATCGCGTGGATAGTGCCAGGCTAGGTCCTCAGCTTCGGTGGCGCGAAATGTGGGCGGGCCGCGCCCGGTGTTGCCTTCCGGCGCTCGCGGACTCCCTATGGTCGCCACCAAATTTTCACGCATCCAAACCGCAGGAAGGCCACGTGTCATGTGTGAGTCCACTCGTGCTTGGGAGGAGACCAAATGCGCAATAAAAAAAAGGGCCACAGGGCTATGTTTGAAAAAAAATACCTAAAGGGGCCAAAACAGCCGAATTTTTTCTATTTTAGCTTTTTTTTGAAAAATATTCACATTTAGACCCCTGGTAGTTTTAATTCCGTTTTGGACCCGAGCTCGGCGCCGTGGTTCACGGCGCCGAGGTAACTGCGTCTCGGCGCCGTGGACCACGGCGCCGAGGTGCAGAGCAGCGCCGTAGAGCGGCGGCGTGGCGCCGGCGTGGCGGTAGCTCGGCGCGTGAGTCGTGGCGCCGAGCTCGGCGGCGTGACTCGTGGCGCCGAGCTCGGCGCCGTGGCCGTGGCGCCGAGCGCCTACCACGTGGCGCCACGGTGTGGGTTTGCACCGATCAGCCTTTTTCGCAAAATGAA
This sequence comes from Dendrocalamus sinicus, assembly GCA_036346575.1. Taxonomy (NCBI): domain Eukaryota; kingdom Viridiplantae; phylum Streptophyta; class Magnoliopsida; order Poales; family Poaceae; genus Dendrocalamus; species Dendrocalamus sinicus. The sequence goes on along the minus strand of CM070654.1, from coordinate 5,545,869 downwards.
TTAAGTTGTATTTTTATTTGGATTATTTAATGATAGTAATATTATGTAATATAGTTAGTTATTTATTTATACTGAGCAAAAATACGATGTATATTTTGAAAATTCGTTATGTATTGCAGATGATACATGTAGGAAAATTCGTGTAGATTTTTAAAAATATTATGGTACGTTGGTAATGGTTTTGAAAAATAAAATTTGCAGCCGTGATTGAACGAGTTTTGTGTGAAGTTAGCAGGCCGTTAGATGTCTGCGGGCAAGGCAGAGGAGGCGACATGTGGCATACAAGCAACTCTCATCTTCCTTTTGTTCAGTTGTTACTACACACGAGTTATGTGTGATTGTCGAGCGAGTTATGTGTGAAGTAACGATTAGTGTATTTCGATTTTTGTACAATCTTGACCGTGAAAAATATGTTGAAGCGGCAATAACATTTTTCGATCATGTTATGTTGTTTTATTGGTAGAATTTTTTGAATTATTTTTATGACAAGCTGTGATAGGAACAATTGGATGAAAGGAGGAAGTGATAATAAGACACGTGGGAATCATTGCATGCGAAAAGCCGAGATAATAAGCTTATGAAGTTGGGACGAACATGGCGCGTACAATTTTATTACATGCTAGCATGATTTCGACTAATCGACCCAAGCGCTCGTCGACCTCTCGTGTGGACCGGGTCTATTACATCTTGTCACGGGTGTAGCGTGGTTGTTTCCCCTTTCGTCGCGCCCGAAGATGGCTCATTGCATCCTTCTTCTGTCACTCTTGGTCTTGAGAGCGCCCACGAGCTTGAAGCTCTTCCTCCGGCGCTTGATGGCTGCTTCACGCAGACTTAACTGCTCCCGCCTCCTTTGCAGCTCATCCTCCTTGCCCTTCAGACGGATTTGGTCCACCCTCACGCGGCGCTCTTGCTCAAGCCGCATCTGTCGCTCCACCTCGCGAGCCTGATCCATCTTGACATAGTATTGTAGTTTGTTTTCCACCTCCACTGCACGGTTATTTGGCCATGCCGCGGCACCGATCCACCCATTCGATGAGCGTGCAAGCCTATGTGTGGCGTGGTAGATGTCATGGATCAAGTTGAAAAAAGATAATGAGAAACAAATGATTTAGTTGTGGTCGTTACCACGAAGTCGGCATCCAGGTCTGGGCACTTGAAGAACCTACGGCCGTATTTGGCTCGTTGTACTCGATCCGTCCAGACTCCCAACATCGTCCTAAAGCCGCAATGGCACTTCGGGCGCTCATGCCACTCCGGCACTCCAAATGGGTCGGACTTCCAGGAAGACATTGTTGTGTGGTAGTATTGTGATGTCTTGAGGAGGAGATGTGGTATGGAAGACATATGAGGCCTTCATATAGGCGGGTTATCGGTGCAAATGGGCATAGTCCATGGAGAGGATCTTTCGCTTTTCTGGATTCGGTGTAGCAATAAATGGCCCTATGTAGGCTTTTCAGAGACTATAGTCTCGTAATAAATTCATAGTTCGTAGCCTTTTCAAAGACCTATACCCCTATATGTGTGCAGGCCTACAGGCCTACTCTCGTAAAGGCTAAAGACCTACGCCCCTATATGTGTACATGCCTACTCCTGTAAAGGCTAAAGACCTACGCCCCTATATGTGTATAGACCTACTCCTGTAAAGGCTAAAGACCTATGGCCCTATATGTGTACAGGCCTACAGGCCTACTCCTGTAAAGGCTAAAGACCTCGCCCTATATGTGTACAGGCTAAAGGGCTACTCAGTCCTTTGCATAAAGTGACATATGCTGCCCGTTTTGACATGTCACCGAGCAAAAGCCTCTTTTTGGTGGTCTTTGCATTAAGCTGTCCCGTTTTGCTATAAGTAGCACGGTTGGGGTCCCATGACATTGTGAATCGAAGAAAGGAGTACCCTCTCTTTCGTGGTGAAACATACCATGTCTGAAGCCGAGGGGCCAGTGGGATTTGGGTCACCGAAGGATGACATTCCCTTAGAAACGAGGATATGTTCGGTCAGCGATGCCGATTGATACCAAGCGGCGTGCTCAACCACCGTGGCGAAATGCGACACAATGAGTGCGCGGTTGTCGGATCTTGGATTCCCGAGCGATGGCGGCGGCGTTTCTTCCGATGCTCGCGCTCCGGGTACAAATTAGTAATGTTTCATTTTTATTGCTTATGGACCCTCAAAGTTTACCGTACTTTTTTTGTGCGGATGGCCAAATCGACTTCTCCGCTGGATCGACCCTCCTCATGAGCGGTATGTTGATCGTTATGTGGATACATTATGGGCTCGAATATGGGACTTGGAGTACCGAATGGAGAATCTCACCGAGGAGAACAACGACCTCCGCGAGCAGATGCAACGCGAGGGGCAACGAGGAGGTCGTGAATATAGGAAGCTCTTATGATCCCACATGTTGCTGCGCGAACCCGAGCTGCATATGTGCATGCCACTACCATGACGGCCACCACGCCCGAGGCGGCCCCTCGACAATTCTCCATGTGGGTGCCACGAGGCTCGTTTGGCATTTAGGTAACGAGGGTTATGGCATTCAGCAATTCTCCATGTTGATGTGTTGATCTTTGTGGCGATCACGATCGTTGTGTTGAATTAAATTGTTAGGTGTACTACTTGTGATTATCGTTATCCTCAAGTTGTAGTCTTTGGAGGTTACGCTTTCGTGTGTGTTGGGAATGTTTTATGGTATCTTGTCGTCAAGCTATTTTGGTAATGTTTTATATACGGTTGTGTTTAATTTTAGTTGTTTTGTTCGTTGGTGTGTTGGTTGGTTGGTTGTATGCAGTCGTAATAAAAAAACTTATAGCAACCCTTTTATACTGCAAACCATCTGTGAACATCAAACCATCAAACACTTGAAAAACCTCACAACAATTACAAAAGCACTTGAAAAACCTCACAAAAATTACAAAAGCACAATGAATATAACATAAACACATATATACAACAACTAGCTCATTACAAACACATCTCGGTCCAACCACTTACCAAGTGCCTCCTAGCTCATTACAAAATATATACAACGACTGTTAAGCCCAACCACAAGCCTACACATAAGTATCACTGCCTCCTAGCCTTACCCTTACCCTTACCAAGGGCGTCGGTGCCTGGAGTGTAACGGCTAGGCTCGCGGCGCGTCTGCGTCGTCACGGGTGTGTAGGTGAGTCGAAGGCGTCTACGAGTGAGACGGGCCTATCTCATCGTAAGTCTGCTCCACCTCGTCGTCGTCCTCGTCCTCGCCGCCAGGGACGGAAAGTGTCGCTCCTTGTGGGGCGAGCTCGTCCGTGTCACGACCCTCGCCGCGTCGGGTGCGCAAGTCGTGTCGAAGGCACGTCTCACGTCCTCGCCGCGCTGTGCTGCAACCACAACGACCACCGCACAGCGTAGCCGACTGCGAGCCTCGGCATCCAACATTTTGTTAACCAACAAGACACGAAGATATTAGGTACTAATTTTGTGAGTGGCTTTGTCGAATCTTACCTCTAGGAAGGTACGCATCGACGTCGTCGCCATCGCATGGACATACGCTCTATGTCTGTGTGACGGATCGCTCAGTTTTGCCACGCAAACAAGCAAAAGAATGGATAATTTGCTGCATGTAGGGGTATTTAGTTCTATTGGAAAATAAGCAATGAGATTGAACATTACCACGGTCCGGGTGGTGCTATCTCCACTGCGTCCCCACTCGAGTCGACTGGTCGTAGGGCGTGTCGTCGTCGGAGGAGGACGCAATGTCGGCGTAGTCATCTTGAGTCCATTGGCCCTTAAGCTTAGACCGCGTCGCACGCTGGTACCAAACTTGGTACCGCCGGAACTGCTCATTGCTGTGCGGCTCGTTGTTGTCGTCCACGTGGTCACGGAGTGTCCCCACTCCTCAGCGTGCGTGATGGTCTGCCGCTCGAAGTCGTGACCTTCTTACATCCGCGACGATCAAATCGCATGGCGTAAACCAAAAGTTAACATTAGTAGAAACACCGTGCAATTGGAATCCAAGGTTAGAATTGAAATTGCATGGCACTTACTTGTGCAAGGCCACAGACGTGGAGACCGACGCGACTGGCCACATCTGCCTCATACCAAACTGGCGTGCAACTCGATGTGGCGGTGATACTCAACGACATAGAAGCAGATAAGGGCACCTCATCACGTAGATGGCCTCGTCTATCTTTGCCTGATCGCTGAACTGAATGTCCACCACCTCTTCCTCGGCATACGGCTCCACTTAACACGCATAGCAACAATTTACTTGTAAGGTACCGGAATAACAAATGAAAATCACGAAATAACCTGCATAGCAACAATTTACTTACACGGAGGCCGTGGCGCATCTAGCTCGTTTTGTACTCTCGCACGCCGCGCCGTCTTGGCGTCGGGGCCGAGACTGGTCCCAAAGATATGCAAGCGTCGGACGTCGGCGAAGTGGAACCTCCGGGAACCATGGGCGGCGAGCAAAACCGTGGGACGACCAAGCGGTAGACGACACCACATCCACGGTGGAGGAGGTACATGCAACCACCTAATGTCGAGGTCGCGAACTCGACGACACGCTCGCAGAGGTGGCGTAAGGAACGCCAACACCGGAAGCCCAGTGTATGCGCCACCGTGTCCCGATCAGTGAGGCGGTGGATGTACATCCACGACCTTGCGTCTCCGTTCCATCGGGAAGAGAACGCAGCCAAACAAGTGCGAGATCCATGCCCGCAATTATATGTAAAATGATGTCGATCAAACTATGTCAAGTTTACAAAAAGCTCGATAAGGCAGCGAGTTGGCTCGATATCCACCCCTACTGCAGTGGTAGGCAATCATCTGCTCGTCCGCACCCATGGACACTGCTGAAAAATCTGCCGGAGCGGTGATAGGAACACGAAGTGCGATGGCTCGCCTCGGGAGGAAGCTCTCTCGAAAAGGCCTCTACTCGGGCTCTCCAACTGCGAGCACGCACGGCCCGATAACCGGACGGCCGTGAATGGCGACACCAAGTATCTTCGAGTGTCTGGAGCGTAATAGTCATCTCCCGAAGGGAGGTGGAAGCTGTGAGTCTCGGCCTCCACCTACATGATACAAAAAGAGGTCACATGTCAAAAATTTGAGGCGCACATAGCCGATAAACAATGAACATGCAAGTTGCAATGGTTTAGGAGAATACTGTCAACCGATGCGGTGATGGCCGAGGGTTCAAGGTGGGCAACCCACGGCGAACACAGTAAGAGATGGCGTCTAGGCCAGCCCTCTCCGGGAAGGGAGTGTACCGCTCGTCGTCTTGCATGTCGAGGAACCCGTCATGGGTTCGAGGACGAAGGATGGGCAGCTCTGTATAGAATACACCAATTTTTTAGTTAATGCATCAATATAAACTCAAATTGTACAGAAGTGATGAAGGAAGTACCCTCCTCCGCGGTGAGCCGTCCTCAGTGGCTCTCCTCGTAGTACTGAGTCTAGCGGTGGAATTGCGCCATCCTACAAAAAATTTGAATTTGTCAGTCCAACATACAAGTAAACAAAATATTGAACATGCATACAATATGGAAAGAATAAGAAATTAAACAAGAAACATAGCAAATTACATATGAAAAAACAACTAGGCGAACTATGAAACATAACGAATAATAAGCACTACTTTTTGACTAAGTGGCCAATGGCATGTGCGTGAATTGTGGCCAAGTCTACCACATCTGCTACATTGGTTCTGCTCGGGGTTAGTAAGAAAGGGGGTTGCTCTCCCTCGCCTCGTTCTTCTAGGAAGCTGATCCATAACCATCTTGTGTCTCGTCCTTTTCCTGGTTCCACGTTTGTTCCAACGGCTACCTGGATCCGCAATGTATTTGGGCCCGGTGTATGGTGGCCACTCTCCCTCATCCCGGTAAGGCTCGAAACGGGGAGACCACGTAAGCACAAGGTTGTCAACACTGAACTCCCGAGGTATCTTGCTCTCGTAGTCAAAGTTGCGATGCCTCGCTGCTGCCACATAATGAGAACATGGAAAGTGGTATTGCCTCGGTTTACCACATGTGCATGAGAAATCAATAAGGACAACCTTATGCCTCCTCGTCGGCCGGAGCTCTCCATCGGTCGTTGTACCACCCCTTTCTACAACCTCGTAAGTGCCCATGGCGCTGTCAAAACAATGTACCTCATGTGCCTCAGCCCTAGCCTTTGCCTTTTCAAGGTGGCGCTTCGGTTTTGGCGCCCATCTCACTTGTTTACTTTGTAGCGCCATTGCATGTGCATGTCTTTCGTTGAACCAGGCAACAAGCTTGTAAAAGGTGAAGGATACGATAGCATTGACGGGCATACCACGTATACCCCTAAGCAAACTATTGAAGGATTCGGCCATGTTGCTTGTCTGAAACTCGTACCTCCAGCCACCGTCGTCATGAGCCCTTGTCCATTTGTCGACATCTCTCATCAATCCCGTCAACCACTGTCTACCTTCTGCGTTTGTTGCGTGTATTAAGTCGCTCCAACTTCTCTGGAAGAACTTCACTGAAGCATTCGGCGACCTCCTCAAGCGATTGCAAAGTTATCCTTCGTACCATCCTTACGGAGTAGATTCTCGCAAGATGCCGAGTGCACCAACGGTGGTGCAAAGCTGCATACCCGGTATCTGCTCTGTGACGGAAAGTATGCCACGGTGCCTATCGAAATGACACCAACCTCCATACGGGGCTGACCACGTGCCTCCGAACGAGCCGCAAGAACCATCCCGGTGTCTTTGTTCTCCTCTCAACCAAAGCAAGCGCCAAAGAAACCAACGCGTTGTGCTGCGTCACAGAAATGCCTATCAGTGTGCCCTGGTACTTGCCAGAAGAAAGCGTGCCATCAATAGCGAAGACGGACGGCAATGCCGAAGGCCTCGATGGGTGAGCAAAGCACCGAGCGCACGGAAGAATATCGCATCCCATCTTGAGTCCATTCGTTTGGTTTGGGACGTACTCATAATGCATGCTGGATTAACGCTTTCATTGCATTGAAGAGTCGCAAGCGCAAGTAACCATCTTCCAGTCCCCATATATCATCTTCCGGATCGTTGCTTTGCCCTCCATGCTTTTCCATACCTTATCTCGTATCCAAATTTCTCCTTAACAATCCCAGCAAGTGTCTTCACCTTCATATTGGGTTTTCCCTTTACTATGTGACACGGTGACTTGGCAATAATGGTAGAGGTCAGCTGCCGATGCTTCATTTGAGCTCTGCCGGCACAAGTGTGTGGGCCAACGATTCTTGTGATCTTGAACTTTCCGTGTCCTTCGTTTGCTAGCACAAACCCTCCATTCACATGTTTCCTTCTACTTTGGCCCGAGTACCTCGCTCCACATAAGAATGTCTCACCTTGAATGGCCTTTTACGGATCTTTGAATACTCCTGCGACCACCTTTTCAATGCAGACAAGTCCTCAAACACCATGCCCTTCTCAATTGTCATGCTTGACCCGGCCTCAGGAGCATCTAGCAACTCGTCATCCCTTCCTTCTGCATATGCCTCATGACAATGCCTAAGATCGCTGAATTCATGAACTAATGGATCCCGGCCAGGGCAATAACGCCTGATCAGCTCAATATCACTTTCGGTCAGCTCTCCAAAAGGGCGGTCATCATCAGAATCAACGGCCCTTGCGATCTCGTAAGGGTCCAGATCATCCACAATTTGAACATCCACAATTTGATCATCCACACTGTTGGAGTCCCTGCAGGCTTCTTCAACATTGCCACATGGAGCAACGGGAGGAACAACCACATTATCAGGAATGTTTCCTGCATCATAAGCACAACAACGATGTGATTGAGACAAAATAAAGGAATGACGGGGAAAGGCTAAAGTGTTGCTCGACACTTACTGGGATGATTCTGGGTCAATCCCATCTCTGAGGGCGCCACGACATCATCGATCCGACATTCAACTTGGCGGTTGAGAAATCGAACCTCGTTAGGCGGATAGAGCATCGGGCACCTCTGGCACTTCTTCCACATCCACCGCAAGATCCGGTAACGGAGGGTCAAAGGGTGCCTGATCACCTAGTTCTGGTGAATAACCGTGAGGGGTGGGATCAATGGACACCTTCCGCACAACAACGTCCAAACATTTTAACTCATTCCTCATAACCAATTTGACATAATTGTCCCACTCATCCTCTGAACCAATTAAGATCAACCACTTTGAGAATTGTGTCTTTCGAACCAAGTGAAGTAACCCCTCAACTGTGATGCTCTCATCGTTTGCATGACAATGTAGCTTCTCCGAGCCCTAGCAACCAACTCACTAAACGACGGCGATCACCGAATATCGAGGCACCCTTTGCATTTCAACAAATCGAACATTTCCATAATCATCACTTGTCACACTGCCTCCATGATATAGGGTGACTAGGTTGTCCATCTATTTCATCTGAAAACCAAACTTAATACCTTTAATCGAAATTGGATACTAGATAGTAACTAATAAGCACCTAGTCACTAACTAAATGCTACCTAACTTCAAGCCAACAAGTTAATGTCAACATTGTAAAAGAAAATTACCAACAAGCTAACTTCAACATGATAAAAATTCAATTAGTATGATGGTATAGTATCGACATTGCATCCAGAGCAAGTAGGAATTATATTGTTTCCTTCAAAATTCCTGCATTCCAAACATGCCAGGTTTTCTATTGCGGTATCGCCTTAGGATATTATTACCATACTCACAGTCTCCCACCCTCGTCCTACAGGCCCATCCTACAGGCCATAGCATCGTTTCCTCTGTCCCATTTCAACGACCAATCACACTATCTAACCATGAACACATAGCACACACAAGCAAGGGCATCAAGCAAAACCTAATGCAAGCCCATCATAATCCAAATCAAGGCTGCAAAGATCACATTTCCCACAATTGTAAACCTCCTCATCATCAACACATATTATACACAATGCTACTCCTACGTAAGAAGTAAGCATCTACTTCATATATCAACACATATCATACACATATCATACACATATCATACCCGCCGGCGCGGCGAGGAGGCGGGCGGCGGGGACGCGAGCGACCAGGGGCGCACCAGCGGGCGGCGCGGCGAGGCCGGGCGGCCGGCGCGGCGAGGCGGCGGCGGGGCGAGGCGGGGGCGGGGAGGGGGAGGCGGCGCGAGGCCGGGCGCAGGCGGGCGGGACGCCGCGGCACCTGGCGGCGAGGGCGGCGGCCGGAGGCGGCCGAGGCGGCCGGGCCGGAGGCGGGCGGCGGGACGCGCGGCGGGGAGGCGGCGGTGAGGGGCCGGGCGGGGAGGCGCGAGGCCGGGAGGCGGTGGCGGCCGGGAGGCGGCGGGAGGCGGGGCGAGGGGCGCGAAATGAGCAGGCATGCCCTCGGGTCGGGTAAGTGCCCGAGCTCGGCGCCAAGATCCATGGCGCCGAGCTCGGCGCCACGACTTCTGGCGCCGAGTCCCGCCACGTCGGCGCCACGTTGGCCGCCACGGTGGTGCGGGCCTGGCACCTCGGCGCCGTGGATCACGGCGCCGAGACGTCTTACCTCGGCGCCATGAGTCACGGCGCCGAGCTCCGGGTCCAAAAACGGAATTAAAACTACTAGGGGTCTAAATGTGAATATTTTTCAAAAAAAGGGCTAAAATAGAAAAAATTCGGCCAAAACAGTACAAAAATTATCAGATTTTTGCCTACACGTTGGTGCCCACGTGTAGGGGTGGAAAACGGTAACGGATAATTCGTTTTATCTGATATTCGTATATGAGAAAACGCGAATGTGGTAAACAAAATCCGTATTCGAAAATGTTCATATTCATATTCGAGGATATTCGTATCCGTATTTGAGAATATTCGTATTCGCATTTGTATTCGAGAATATCCGTATCCGTATTCGTATTCGAGACTATTCGATTCGTATTCGATCCGTTTCTAGAACCCATGAAAAATCCGTACGAATTTTGTGATTCAAAATTTGAATTTAGGCGGTTTAAAACCGGTAACCGGTCAAAAACCGGTGAAAAATCGGCAAAACCGCTAGGAATCCGTTTTATCCGATATTCATATCAGAGAAAATCCGTATTTGAAAATATCTGTATTCGTATTTGAGAATATTCGTATCCGTATTTAAGAATATTTGAATTCGTATTTATTTTAAAAATATAGATTCGTATTTATATTTGAGATTATACGATCGTATCCGATCTGTTTGCACCCCTACCCACGTGTGCCGCTGGCAACTTAAAAAGTTTAGGTGTTTCTCGAAGCGTCAGCGGCAACCTCGTTAACATAGGTTTTTCTTTTGAAATGTACTAGTTCTTTTCTTTCACATGGTGAAAAGGCAAGGCAGGCCACAGCAAGATGTTTCCGGCTCATAGCTTTTATCAAATAAATAAAATAAATAAATAGGATAGTTTATAAACTGTTATTTAAAGTGGTTTATCGGAACAGTTTTTTTGAAGCAACTTATCAATATTTAATTCATTCACACAAGTATTCATGCTAATACTAAAAATCATAAGACATAAATCATAACTGGAAAAATCAACTCTATTTATTATAATTATATAAAACGGTAGAAAATTGAAACCACTACATTCGGGCTAGAAAATTACAATGTTAATTTGAGAAAAAAAAAAGAAAGATCTGCACATCGACTATGGTGGACATAGATTACAATGATACAAATTTAAGGATCGTACGGGGCTATTCCCTAGGGGTAATGCCGTTCCATCCTCACTCTCTATTTAGCTATTTGGGGTGACGTTCTTCCCATGCTCATCCCCACTGTGGATTTGGCAAGGAACGGGCTCCAATAACAACTTAAATTTGAATAAAATTAAGGTAATTTCATAAATTCATCATATGATTATGTAAAACACGAGATGAGAGAATAATACTAAATGAGTATATATTATAGATTATACAAAACTATTTTTGGCTAGAGAGAAGATACCAATTTTCTTGACATTTAGATGTATTGGTATACGTGCATATGAGTCAGGGGCGGACCACAGGGTATGTCGGGTGGGCCACGGCATACCCTGGGGCCGAGCCGTCAATGGCATCAGGGCCTCGCGGCGCCGGCGGCGGGACGATCGGAGCAGGAGCAGCGCCACCAGCACCCTAGTTAGCACGCCCATGTCGATGTACTCCGTCATCGGCGCGGGGACGACCACGCCACCTCTGCCAATGCGGTGGGGGAGGGGGCCACCCCTGAAAGCGGGGCCGCCGCGCTAGTGTCCGTGTCGCCGCTACCGCCGCCGCAGATGGTGGTGGTGGCGCCGGACGCGACGCGGAACCACCGGGAGGAAGAGATCAGGATGACTCTCAGGGCGCTGGTCGCGGGCGGGGACATACTCCGCGGCCGCGACTCCCTCGTCGTGCTCGGTGTGCACGCCATCACCAATCCGAGTGAGGGCAACGCTCCCCTTTTAGGCCGTTCTTTCCCATCGCATTGCCATCTCTTAGCCCTTTTAGTCGACTTAATTCCCATGTTACAACTCGAAGAATATCTTGAGATGCTTCCAATTCAATTAAACTACCCAAAATGCTGTCTAGTTGCTTGTTACATTATCGTGCGTACTAGAATTTAAGTGTCACAGTGGAAGTGATGCTGCATTCTCTCTAAAAAAAACAGTGGAAGTGATGCTTAATTTCCCTCATGCATATGTTAACTTTACATTGAGAAAACCGCTACACTGCAGCTAGGTAGTAGTTCACTTTGCATTCATGTCAGACAGATGCTTGCATAAATGTGCCTAATTCTATTATATTGGCCGCTGGTTCAGAGAGATTGTTCGTTGTCCTCACTTTGGAAGTCATAGGTTCTTGACTTCACAAATGATGAAATGACAACATGGCAATGAAGGGAACAAAGAAAAAACTGAACAAGAGAACAGAATAAAAAAACTAAGTGCCTTTTGTCCAACAAACTATTGAAGTCAAAGTTTCATTTGGAAACATATAATTTGATATGGCACAATTAGAACCTTCCTACCTCGTTTTTAGGCTCCTATCCAAGTGGCATTCGGCAAACTGATGATATGTCCAGCATTTGTGTGATCTGACATTGAATTTCAATGATAATATTTCTATCATGTACTGTATCCAAATTTATATTTAGCTGAGCTTCCATTATATATAAAATTTTGCCGGGACGAGCTCGCGACACCTAGGTGATCAGGTCAGGGCGAAAGCTAAGTTCTACCAAAACAAGCTCTGCCATGATGTGGAGGAGCTCCGCAAAGCCGGGGTAACAATACCTACATCTATTTCATACAGAAATAAGTTTTTTTTAAGAAACAAACCATATTCATTTTCACCCCTAATCCTCATTCACTTTTTTTGACAGGATCATAAGTGCTTCGTTAGTTAGATTAGCAACATTCTTGAAAATTGTAGTTAGATTCTGATGCTCAGGTTTTTTTTATTTCAGATTATTGTAACCCTGAAAGTATCTCCTGGATCACCAGCAAAGTTTGTCATTGTCCATGAAGTTAATTCCAGCAAAGCTGCTTGGGTTGTACTTGATAGGTACGTGGGTCATTTCTTGTTTAATCGTTGTTAACAAACTAACCCTGATGGAAGTTTTGATGCCTGTGTTGGTTTAGTACTTGATGTAGTATTGATTTTATAATGAAAATTTTAGGCACTTCAGGAGAGATTTCAAGCACTGAGAAAAGCACATTGCCGGCAAAGTTGCAGTATTTGAGGATAACTTATCAGTGCGGGTCTTGAAGCCGATTCAGTATGGTGTTTAAACTATTTATATTGTAATTTGTGCAAGTTTTCAACTTAATCTTTGAATTTAAGACTTATCATATTATTTAGTGCATATATACCGAATTACGGTGTAAATTTTACAATTATTTACCGAATTGGCAAATAGTTTTACTAAATTGCATATGAAAATTTTGGTGCAGTATACCCTTTGGTAAAATCTTGGGTACCCCACTGATATGAGTGTCTAGCGGGCTATAGGAAAATGCACGGTCCATATCAATGCAAGTTTCAAGAACAAATTCAATTCTGTATGTGAGATACGAAAAGGACAAATATGTCATGTGCAGTGTCAATTACTGTTTAGCACTGTTGCATATTATTAGTATTTGTCTTTTTATCTCACAAACTAGAAGGAGTTTGTTCTTAAAATTTGTATGGATGCCCTTACTTATAGCAAACAAAATTTTGAGAACCTTTGAAAACTTGTATATATCATTTTAGTGGAATTTGCATCATGTTTACAAAAGTTCTTATTAAAGTGTTATCTGAATTTGGATCCGCGTCCAAACTAATCTAGAAAGCAAAAATTATGGAAATCTAAAGTGATCTAGATAGACAATTCAATCTACGAGTGTCATGCTTCGGCGATTACCTTTTGATCGATCGGAGCAATTCGTGTTGATAACGTGTTAACAAACCATTACCAACGAGTCTAGTCTGAGCGATTATCTCCTAAACAGAAGAAGGATCAAATACAGAATAATGCAAGAACAAATAGTAGATTGAATACAGAGAGATAGAGGAACTCCTTTTTTCTATTACTTTCTCCTCCAAATGTACACTTACAATCATCGGGAATCATCGGGACTCCCTATTTATAGACTAAAGGGTTAGATGCCTACCATGGACCGAGGCCTGCAGGCCCAGGCCTAAGTTTCCCAACTATGATAATGACTTAGAGTTTTGTTCTGGAGAATTTGAAACTTTATGTATATCAGAGGGTATTGTGAGACATTACACTATCCCTTGTACTTCTCAAGAAAATAGTGTGGCCGAACATAAGAACATAACATCATGAAGAAGGTATGTTGTATGTTGTCAAACTTTGGCTTATCTATGACCTTTTTGGTTGAAGCTACTTTCACTGTTTGTTATTTGATCAATCAGTCATCCAACCTAGCAATTGATAAGAAGACTCCAATTGAGATATATTTTGTTCTCTAGCCGGTAATTTAAATTTGAGAATATTTGGATATCCTGCTTATGTTCATGTTAACGATGGTAAATTAGAGTATATAGCCATTAAGTGCATTTTCCTTGGATATAAAACTAGTGTGAAATGATATATGTTGTGGAATCTTGGAACTAGAAAAGTGGTTATTATCAGAAGTGTCACCTTTGATAAATGTACTATATTGCATGATAAACCATTCATTGATGTTCTTGTTGAGAAGCCGCAGAAGTCAAATGTGCAAGTAGAGCACATTATTGATTCAAGATCTACACTAGAACTTGAAAAGAAAAACATATGAGAAGCTCCTGTTGTTGTGCAGCCGCCTCACCATTCCACTGCAGCTAACAAACCTAAGAGTAATATGCAACCTCCTAGGAAATTGACCGTAGAAGTCAATGTTGTGGCTAATAGTTTGAATGTGATAGAAGAAACTAAAGTATTGTAGAACTTTTGACTTATTCAGATGTTATCTTTACTAGCGATCCAAAAAGATGGATGATTGCCATGCATGGTAAGATACAATCTCTTGAGAAGAATGGCACTTGAAAACTGGTCAAATTACCAATTGGAAAGAAGGATATTTGCTGTAAATAGATCTTCAAGAAGAAAAAAATATTTCACCAACCGAAGAGGTTAGGTATAAAGTAAGTCTCGTTGCTAAAAGATATATCTAAATTCCATGTATTGATTTCGCATGTCTTTTTTCCGTTGTGAAGCATATTTCTGTTTTGCTTGAACAATCAATTTTCACGAATTTTTTGTACGGATAATCCATTTTTTATTCGAAAATACATAAATATACCCGTGAGAAATTTCTTTACAAAAATAGGCTTCAGTCGCCCCCCATTTGGCGACTGCCACCTTTCGCCCAACCGGACGGCGACATTTAGGGAATATGGGAACCGTTGAGCGAATCAATGGTATCGCTTGAGCGTTGGGTGACTCAATGTAGTCGCTGTACGGTTGGGCGACTGTAATTCCAGTCGCCCAACGGTAGAGGCTATGTGGGGTACTTTATTCCGCGCGATCGGCGCCACCCCACTCCCACTCATTCTGCGTACAGAGAAGAAACGAGAGAAGAAAAGGAGAGAAATAAGAGAGGGAGGAGGGGAAGAACAGGAGGGGAGAAGAGAAGGAGAGGAGGGCAGGGTTGGAGGAGGAGGTGAGGGAGAAACAGAAAAACAGAAATATGCTTCACAACCGCAATATTGCCAGCAATCGATGAGCCTAACCGAAGTGGTGTAAGAAGGAGGAGCTCACGAAACATCAAGTGCTTCTCGCAGTGGATCGAGGGGGAACCATTGGAGAAGTGATCGCTGTTGCACTACACGGATGGCGCAAGGTACGGAATAATGACAACTAACCTTGCCGAGGTCTACAATTGGGTTCTCAGGGGTCTCCGTTCTCAGCCCCTTGTCGCCATCGTGGAAGGTGTTCTTCACAGCACAATCCGCTACTTCAGGGAGAGGCACGCGAGTGCCGCACTTCATGCGGCCAATCTCGGAGCCCTGTATTCGTCAAAAATTACTGCGTACATAGAGAAGAAGGCACAGAAGGGTCAATTGCACACAGTGCATGTCATGGGCAACAGGGAGCATCGTTTCGAGGTGATACTCCATCACAGAGCCGGATTTGGGACATCTTGTTCACTTATTACTCACGAGGTATGCCTTGGAGATCATGCAAACGAACCTAGATGCACATGCAACAAGCTTAAGTTGTTACACAAGCCATGCTCTCATGTCCTCGCTGCATGCGGGACCGTGCGCATGGATCCTTCCAACTTCATGTCCGAGTACTTTTTCAAGGAGAGAATACTGCAAGCTTGGTGTGGGGAACTCCGGGGGTTCAGGGTGGTGGGAAACTTCGCCACTTTGGACATTTCAGCGAGGACCTGAGTTCCGGATATTAACATGATGAAGGGTGGGAAGGGTCGGCGACGGAGTCGACGTATTAGAAATGACATGGACGAATCACAAGCTGGAACATCGGTGCGTTGTGGCGATGCGGTCGAGAGGGCACACGACTAGACGTTGCAATGCATGTCCTGATCAGTAGTTGCAATGCATGCTAAATTTTATGTACCATTTGTAAAACTTGTTCGTACGAATGTATGGACTATTTGAACTTTGTTCGTATGGATGTATGGACTATTACTATGCTTATGGACTATGGTTGGGCTTACAAGTCGTGCTTCATGTGATATATGCTGTGTATATGGATTGAGATGGGTTTGTAATGAGCTACTTGTTGTATATATGTGTATATGTTATATTCATGTAATATTTGTGTTTAGAGTGGCTCCAAAAACAGGGAAAACTTTGCCGAAATTTTTTGACGTCCATGATAGAAGTAGTTGATATGCCGACACGTTTGCAATGACCGTAGCTTGTTGTTTCAGAAATTATGATTACTGGCCTCTGAGAAAGCAATGTTGTAGCACTTATTTCGTGGAACGTACCGTTTCCTGCAAACGACTGAAAAGGCTACGTTGTACCAAATACATTGAATGGTCCAAGCTCTGAATTTATTACGAGACTACATGCTCTAAAAAGCCTTCATAGGGACATTTATTGCTACACTGGAATCCTGAAAAAGCGAAAAGATTCCCATGTCGTCCTCTCCATGGACTATGCCCACTGCACCAGATAACCTGCCTACATAAAGGCCTCCTATATCTTCCATACCACATCTCCTCCTCAAGCCATCACAATACTACTACACAACAATGTCTTCCTGGAGGTCTGACCCATTTGGAGTGCCGAGTGGCATGAGCGCCGAAGTGCCATTGCGGCTTTAGGGCGATGTTGTGCGCCCGACGGATCGAGTACAACGAGCCAACTACGGCCGTAGGTTCTTCAAGTGTCCGCACTGGATGGCGACTTCATGGTAACGACGACAACTAAATCCTTTGTTTCTCGTTATCGTTTTCAACTTGATCCATGACATCTACCACGTCACACATAGCCTTGCAAGTTCATCGAATGGGTGGATCGGTGTCGCCGGCATGGCCACGAACCGGCCAATGGAGGTGGAAAACAAAGGACAATACTTTGTCAAGATGACTCGAGCTCGCGAGGTGGAGCAGCGGATGCGGCTTGAGCAAGAGCGCCGCGTGAGGGTGGACCAAATCCGTCTGAAGGGCAAGGAGGATGAGCTGCAAAGGAGGCGGGAGCAGTTAAGTTTGCGTGAAGCAGCCATCAAGCGTCAGGAGGAAGAGTTTCAAGCTCGTGTGGCAGCTCTCAAGACCAAGAGTGACAGGAAGAAGGATGCAGCGGAGCCATCTTCAGGGCGCGAGAAAAAGGGGAAACAACCACGCTACACCCAGTAGACAAAATGTAATAGACCCAGTAAGTTATATTCCCTAAGGCATGTTAGGACTAGTGGTGGAGTTCTGAACATTAGAAGTACAGAGTTCCACACATGCCACTGGTCACGGCACCAGCTCGGCGCCGTGGATCAAACGTGAAAATATCACTTACCAATGTATATATCAAACGTTCTACAGTCAATTGTTCTTAAAAAAATTTCCAAAATTTTTAATGCACCTACAACATACAATAAACATAAACTTTTATTACAACTATACCAAATTTTTTTCCAGTTTAAAACTACAAAATTGACAAAACTCTACAAAATCACGGGGACTGAGTATAGTCGCCCATCCATTAGGCGACTGTGCTTTTAGTCGCCCATCCATTGGGCGACTGCATGACAGTCGCCCAATGGGAAAGCGACTGATTGTAGTCGCTCGAACGTAGAGCGACAGAAATTGTGTCACCTCCCGGTTGGGCGAAAGGTGGCAGCCGCCGAATGGGGGGGCGACTGAAGCCTATTTTTGTAAAAAAATTTTCCGCGGGTATATTTATGTATTTTCGAATAAAAAATAGATTATCCGTACAAAAATTTCCAATTTTCACTTGATATCTTCTTGATATAAACATATGCACTGTAGTGCCTAAGGCAAGTTTATTCAAAACACACAGAATTACGGAAGGATTAATGGTAACAATATCTTGGAACGTAGGAATCCTAGGGGAAGTAATGTGTAATCCTCGCAGGATCTTGGGTGAAATTCCCACGTTCGAAGCAAGGCTTAATTTTCATCCGGTTGCCTTGCACGTTATTGGACTATCCACCGGCAGCAGTTGACCCCTGCAAAAAGGTAAATTATACTATTAGTTGGCTGTCTACATGATGTCGAGTTAGAGGGAGTAAATATCAGTGTTAAACCAGTGTAGCATCACAGTAGAATGTTGGGTGACGTTCCACGTGGGTCAGGGCCACCTAGTAAATCCGAAGGGAGCAGAGCACAACAGGAGAGAGCTACCTAGCCCTCGACATGTTTCGCCGACAAATGTGGGGAGCCTTTCCTGACAGGCCGAAGAGGGCGACTTGCTGCTGCTACATGACTGCATCGATCTCACCGACGGCGACCAATCCGGCCGTCGGCGTCAGGTCCGCGGAAATGTTCGTAGCGACAGGCGTCGGTGCCGCTAGCACGTTAGTGGGCTTATTTGCTAGAATATAGGCCGGAAATTAGAGACCATATACTCGGCCCAAAAGATGGAACCGTATGAGTAATTCTTGGCCTTTTTTTGCCTTTTTGTTTAGGCGTTTGGTGGCTCCCTGCTGTATCATTGCCCTGCCACCCGAAAGAACGGATGAATCTGGTTGATAGACCAACACATAGAGCCCAACCTTGGTTTGGGTAGGAAGGGCCCAATAATTCTTTGAATTTTTTGTACGGATAATCTATTTTTTATTCGAAATTACATAAATATACCCGCGGGAAATTTTTTTACAAAAATAGGCTCCAGTCACCTAATGGTTGGGCGACTGAAGCCTTTCGCCCAACCAAACCGCGACAGCTGGAAAGTCTACCAACCGTTTGGCGATTAATTGCAGTCGCCCTACCATTGGGCGACTTCCCTGAAGTCGCCGAACCGTTGGGCGACTGAGATTCAATCGCCAAACGGTTCGGCGACTGCAGGTGGGATATAAAGCCGCGCTCGGCGACTGCAGGTGGGATATAAAGCCGCGCTCGGCGACTCGCCGAGCGCGCTGCACTGTTTGCATTCCTCCGTTCGGCCAGCGCAGAGAAGAGGGGAAAGGAGAGGGAGGGAGAGGAGAAGAGGAGGGGGAGAGAAAGAGAGGGAGAGGAGGAGAAAAGGAGAGGGAGTGCGCGATTTTCAGGAAATTTTGTTGTATTATATTGTTTATTAGTGTAGAAAATTAGTTTAGAAAATGTAGTTTAGAAATATAGTTTAGAAAATGTAGTGTAGAAAATTAGTTTAGAAAATGTAGTGTAGAAAATTAGTTTAGAAAATGTAGTGTAGAAAATTAGTTTAGAAAATGTAGTGTTGAAATTTAGATGTAGAAAATTTAATGTTGCAATTATTGTACAAATTTAGATGTAGAAAATTTAGTGTTGAAATTTAGATGTAGAAAATTTAATGTTGAAATTATTGTACAAATTTAGATGAAATTATTGTACAAATTTAGATGTAGAAAATGTAATGTAGAAATTATTGTACAAATTTTGCAGGTATGACTCGTGCTGGACGTGACTCGGAGTGGCGGTTCGCACTGTTGGACGAGCACGTGGACCGCTCTCATCGCACTTCTGTCTAGTCCCACCACCGGGAGCACGGACGAGCCGCCTCGGTGGGAGTGGTCCGACACGCACACTCGCGTGGCACGGGACTCGACCCTCGTTGGACCGCCAGTTTGCATTACTCCAGCGTTTAGTGCGGCCGTAAGTTCGTTCCGTGCTGACCTTCACTTTGTTTGCAGAGCTACGGGATGCCGGGCTACTCTCTTGCCGGATGGTGCAGCGACGGACGAGGATAGAGCGCCGGCGAGGCGAGGCGGGCGGGAGCGATCACGACGCTTCCGCTCGACCGTTCCTCATCGACGGCTTTGGTGGACGGCGGCCCGAGACGCACACTTTCCACCTCCCATTCGGGAGATGACGCCGACCTTGCGGGATGTGTCCTGCTCCTTGGGCTTCCGATCGCGGGACGCCGCCTTCCTACCGAGGCCCGACCGATCGGGCGCACGACCGCTCGCGATTCGTGGTGTCGTTCCACCGGCCGGTGACCACCACGTGTTCGAGAGGCGCAGACCCATGGGCGACACCGAGGTGGCTCGAGGCGATGCAGATCGCACGTGGTATATAAAATCGATCGTGTCTTCGAAGCTCTTATTTGTGGTATTACGTACTAATAACAACTTTTTTGCATTCAGATGGAGCGCATGGTTCCGCAGGCAGACGATCACCAGGTCTCGCGGCACTTGGAGGCGTACGTGCTGTGGCTGTTTGGTTGGGTGCTTTTCACCACCAGCCACGGCAACTCGGTGGATGCGCGCCTTATCGCTTATGCGAGGGCGATCGCTGACGGCGAGCCCCACCAGGTCAGCTGGGGATCGGCCGTACTTGCCGCGACGTACCGCGCGCTGTGCGATGCGTGCACAAGGATCAAGGCGAACTCGATCCTCACGGGCTGTCCCCTGCTACTGCAGTTGTGGTCGTTCGAGCGCTTAAGTGTCGGACGACCTGTGCTAGACGACATGGGTCCGTACGGGCCCGAGATGTATCCAGGGGGAGATGTCGACCGGCCGACGATGGGTTCTATCTGGTGCCGTCGTCGAGTAAGTAATATCACAGTCAACTATTTCTTTCTTATTGACGATTGTCATTCTAAACAACTTATCTTTCTTGCAGATACAGTTCGCGCACGTGCAGGTAACGCGGGCGTACCGGGTCTTTGTGGAGCAGCTCAACCACATCACAGCCGACGACGTGCGCTGGGAGCCGTACGCTGATACGGCAGTGCAGGCCCGTGCTCTTGGCGGTCTGTCCTCACTTTGCTGGCGTGACCGGGCTTTCTGGCTCACCCGCCGGAAGCTTGTGTACCTCATCTACGTGGAGGACTACGCACCCCAGCGGGTGACGCGGCAGTCCGGGCTACGACAGCACGGAGTACGCGGGGTACCTTCACTGGTACCAGCCGCAGACCCGTACCAGGCTCGTATATGTGGTAGACCCGCCTGCCACACACATCGCCGCTCCGATGGACACGTACCCCGCGCACTTCGCGCGCAACGCTCACCTCGCGGTACGTTACATGTCATTTCAAAGATTCCCAAATGGTAATGTCGTTTCGATAATCGAACATTTCATGTCTTTGTGTCTAGGTCGGCGTCGGTTACGCCTATGTGCCGACTCAAAGCCACGATCGAGAGGCTCACCAGTGGTGCGCAGCTGACCCATGAGGAGGGCGTTAGCTTTGCACGTCGGATGCACGAGGGGTGTAGACGTATCGTTAGCCTACTGTCCTGCACGAGGCTACCGGCGGTCTCCACGCCCACCGCTCCAACTGCTCGTCCACGGTGCCACCCGACCGGCGTGGCACTACTACTCGTGCACCGACGTGGACACGTCCTCCACCGCCTCACCGGAGCGGCCGGGGTTCAGCATGGGCGGGCCTCCTACACCGGTTCACTTCACGCCTCACGCAGGGGTGTACGCCTCCTCCATGGCGCCGGCTACGGGTACGCGGAGGGTCTTATATCGTGTTTATCCGAAGACGACATGCAACGAACTAACGATATTAATATTGCAGGTACTTACCAGCAACACGGCGTCTCCCCAGGCCAGGACGATGTAGACTAGTTTTTCGCGGAGTGGCGGGCGGTTCTCCGACGCAAAGACGGAGGTTCTCTGGCGATGCCCTCCCGGTGCACGGAGAGCACACGCCGAGGTGCGGTGACTCCACCCGGCGCAGGGCGGGATAGACACCCTCCTGCTCGTTTTACTTTTTCGGAGCCCCGTAACCCGTTGCACCGGAGGAGGGCCAAGCGAGGCCGTATGGGAGGACGCGGGCGCGGTGACGGGGCACACCAGGGTGACGAGTGAGGCGTGCTGCAGATGCTATATATGTTATGCATGTAATGAAAAAATATGCGGCACGTTACTCTCAGTTATATTATGAAGTTTATTTAAATTTACATAGTCTATCATCTCTCTCCGCACATAAACTATCTCACTTAACAGTGTATGTATCGATCGTTCTCTACTCAATCTTTCATAAAAAAAATTAAAAAACTTTTTACACACCTACAATATACAATGAACATAAACTTTTATTACAACTTCACCGTATTTTTTACCGGTTCAACGTTACAAAATTCACAAAATCTAAAACAATCACGGGGGCTACATGCAGTCGCCTAACGGGATGGCGACTACACTTAAGTCGCCTAACGGGACGGCGACTACACTTAAGTCGCTGAACGGAAGAGCGACTTAATACGATCGCTCTCTTGCAATGAGATATATTGTATCGCTGTGCGGTTAAGGAAGGCTCCGATCGCCCAACCATTAGGCGATCGGAGGCTATTTTTGTAAAAAAATTTCCCGCGGGTATATTTATGTAATTTCGAATAAAAAATGGATTATCCGTACAAAAAATTCTAATTCTTTTAACACAAATTTAGAGGGGTACGACATGATTCAACATTCAAAATAACTAATCATCAAAAAAAAAGTTCAGGTTGTTAACTGATACGGCTATTATGTATCGACTCTATTCCTCTTACTATGTTCCTAAAAACATCGAGATCGAAATGGCTTCATCGTGTTCGGTATTGGCAGTTTGAAGTCCAGATTGAGACCAAGCGGCAACCCTGGCACTGTCAGTCGCCGCCTTCCTCCTGGGTTAGCTACCGCGCCGCGGCCTCGCCAGTCGCTCGACGTGTGCGAACCTTCGCTGGCTTACCGTGCGTCGTCTACTGCCTCCATGCCGCTATCCACAGTCATAGCCGCGCATGCCCTCGCCGCACCCCCATCACGCCGAGCGCCGCCTCCAAATCGTTGTACAAAGCTTGGCCACTTGACTAATTATTGGTAGCCTTTCGAGTCAGCGGCGGAACCAGATCTTAGCCTATCTAAGCTGTAATCTAAGAACTGAGATTCAAAACTCATGTAGATTTCTCTAGCCCAACTATACTAGCAAAAAGTCTATCTAAATTTCGTCCTAGCCAACCCATGGCTTGAACCGACACTGGTTCCACCCTCTTTTGAGTTATTGGGCCTTGGCCTAGAATTCTTTCCTTTACAAATCGTTTGAAGACACGAACTTTGTACATTTGTACCCGTTTAGAGCATAGAAATTTCACAGACATTTTATAGAAAATAGATCAATTTCCAAAAAATTAAAAAATTCCGTGCGTTTCAAACGAAGCCTTGACCAGTCGTGGTGGCCCACCGTCCACTGGCTATGGTCCATGCATGGGTAGCTAGCACGTCAGCACAGGAGCTTTGTTGCCGCTGGGCGCTGGCTCTGCTGACTTGCTTAATTTCGTTCTGCTCCTGCAGTGCACGCCAGCTGACTCTGCTCATGCATGCATGCATGCATGCTTGTCCACAGTTCGCTCTGAGCAGCAATGTTGGCCTGGCCAGCGATCGAGAAGGGAATTGATTGTCAGCTGCTGGTATCTCACTCCGTCAAAAAAATATATAATATTATTTTAGATTTCGAAACAGTTCTCAAAATATTTTAACAACTATTTTTTATATACTAGTTTATAAAATTCAATAAAATTATAAAAAAATTCTAGATAAATCGATAAATATGATTTTATATATCTAACCAATAACCAAAGTTTAAAAAATTTAACTTCACGTCTCCCGAAACTACGTCTTCCGGACGGAACATGCTAGCTTGTTAGAGCATCTCCAAGAGATGCTCTTTCTCACCCCTATCTTCAAATATTGGGTATGAAAGCTAAAAACAAGCCTCCAACAGATACTCAAAAACACGCCCAATAATTTTGGTACTCCAAAATTGAGGTGGATCACCATCAAATATACAGTGCCTATATGGTAATTTTAGGGATCCAAGTTTAGAGGAGCTGCTGAAGGAGGGGAAAGATTTAGAGGATAATTTTTTTAGGAAGACTTCCAATATAAGATTTTAGAGGACAAAATATTGAGCCTCTCTTAGAGATGCTCTTACTAGCTAGGTACAGCGCTATACATGGTGCACATGCAAGGTGCCCCTCCATGGACCTGGACAGTGTGTACTACTCAGTGTTGTATACTCTGTACCTGGCACGATGCCCTGCCCATGGACAGAGTGAGCGTGCTGCCTAGCTGGAAGCGACGATGTCTAGGCCCTAGATGGGAAAGGGGTCATGTTTAAGCTTCGTTTAGGAATTTCGTGCCCTGTCCATGGAGGCATGGACAGAGTGAGCGTGCTGCCTAGCTGGAAGCGACGATGTCTAGGCCCTAGATGGGAAAGGGGTCATGTTTAAGCTTCGTTTAGGAATTTCGTGCGAATTCTTAAAAAACAAACTCTTTGGTTCCTCACAAAATTTGTGTGAATTCCCATGTTCCAAGTATGCCCTATTTGGGCGATTGGCTAAATGATGCAGGCCTAGAAAAGTTGGTGGTCTCTGTTACAACCAGTTACAAACTGAAAAAGCAAAAATTCCCAATGTACAGATGTCTGTCCAAACAGACACCTTTTCATACCACCTTTCATCATGTATAAATAATTGTACAGATTACAGAATCAGTAAATGGAATCAATAGCTTTCTCTCAATACTTGTGAATCTCTCTTGCAATACGTTATCAGCACACAACGAATACACAAGTGCAAACAGAGGCAAAACAAAAACAAAAGGTAATGACTATTCCTGGTTGTTCTTGCTTTGGAGGCGACGGCTTGGCGTGGCCGGCACGGCAAAGCCCGACGGCAGCGGCGCCCGCGGCCGCAAGCATCCGAGACGGCGCGTCCTTCTGGTGCGGCCTAGAGCGGCGGTCCGGCGCGCCGACACCGCGCGGCGGCGCGCGCGGCTGCGGTGCAAAGACGCGGCCGGTGGCGCGGCCGGCGCAAGCGCGCCCACATGGTCGGGCGGCAAGAAGGCCGCGAGCAGCGCGGCGCCCACATGGCGCGCAGCCCGGCCGACGCAGCGGCGGCGGCGCGCGCAGTCGCGGCCGGCGAGGCGGCAGCGTAGCCTAGCGCGACACGCGCGCGGCGCACGGCCGACGAGGCGCGGTGTGGCGCGTGGCAACCGGTGTTAGCGCACGGCGCCGCGCGCGCGCGCGGCGGCGGCTCCGAGCGGCAGCGCCCAGCGCGGCGGTGTCCGCGTTCGGTGGCACCGACGGCGGCGAAGGTGCAAGGCGCGCGGCAAGGCACGGGTGGAGCGGCGTCGCGTGTGGCGCCGCGGCGCCGAGCGAGGCGCCATGGGCCGGCGGCGGTAGAAGCGGCGCCCCATGGGCAGGCCGGCGGCTTGGGCTAGGGTTTGGGGGAAGCCCTAATTTCCCCCCTCCCCTCATATATATAGTTGCCCCTAAAATGGGCTTTTAGCCCAATAGCCCCCACCATCCCAAATGGGCCCAAAGGCCAAATGGGCTTCAGCCCAGGTTGCTGAAAATTTGCATTTCACCCCCTAGAATTCATGAAAATGCAGAATTTTTATTTTAAATAAATTTGTATTGTAGTATTTGCAGTATAATCCTTATACTTGTTTATAATTGTACCCGTTAATCTGTACTTTTATAAATTAGTATTTCAGTCCCTACAGGATCTGAAAATTATGTAATTGTTCAAATAAATGTGCATGCACATTTCTAAAACTTTTACATATTTAGGTTTATTTTATTGCAATTTATTTACAATATGCATTGCGACCATATTTAAATTTGCTATCTTTCGCAAATTTAAAATTTAAAATTCCCATTTAGAGAGTACCATTGTACTTAATAATTTGGAATGTTTTGCAAAATATTATACCTACCATAAATAACATAAAATTACAATTTATGGCACTTTGCTACATTTATTTGTACGCTATGCCATACAATAAATTTGTGTTCACCACCAATATTGTGATTTATACGGTATTATAAATATAACCACATGTTATATTTACTTTGGGTATATATTCATTCAGATTACAATACTCATATTGTTTTCCACATATTTTGCATTTTATTACAACATTACCATACACATTAATTTACGTCATGAAAATTAATCATTTATGGTGTACTTTTTATGTAGGTTTTAAATGGCTACCAAAGATTTTGAGCCTCTCGCTCTAGATGGTGCCAATTACCCTACATGGGCTATGGACCTCAAAATCAACCTAACCACACGTGGGTTGCAACGGGTGATATTCGATCCTCCAGCTGATCAAATTCCTCCGGATATTGTGAAATATTCCATTTTGAACATAATACAGAATCACATACATCCGGATTTGAAGGCTGAATATCTGTATGAGGAGAATCCACTTACATTATGGTTAGCCCTCAAAAATAGATATGAACAGCAGAAAGCTGTTATCTTACCTGAGGCTAATCATGAATGGGCACATCTTAGATTCCAAGATTTCAAATCTGTTGGAGATTATAACCATGCCCTTCATACAATTTGCTCCAAATTGCGTTTTTGTGAAAATGAACCAACGGATGCGGACAAAATAGAGAAGACTCTCTCGACTATGCTCCCATCTGACAGGGTCCTACAGCAGCAATGGCGTGCGGCAAATTATCAAACTTATTTTGATCTTTTGCATACTATGCTTCAGGCAGAAAAACATGCTGAACTTCTTTTAAAGAACAATCAGCAACGTCCCATTGGGGCTGCTCCACTTCCTGAAGTTCATGCTAATCAAAATAACAACAAGTTCAGTGGTTCAAAAGACCACTCAAAGAACTTTAAAGGCAAAAACAAACGCAACAAGAAGCAAAAACCAAGTGGATTCAAGAAAGGTAAAGGCAATTCTGGTAAGCGAGTTGACAAAACTAAAATTTGCCAAAAATGTGGTTGCTACAACCATCCTACCAAGAAATGCCGCACCCCGAAGCATCTTGTGAACCTCTACCTCCAGTCTTTGGCTCATGGCAAGAATGCTCAAGAGAAGAGATTTGAAGCACACTTCAATCTCACATCCAACAATGATGAAGCCGGATGCTCTCAACAGTTCCTTCAAGAACTCAAAGACACATGTGCTTCTACAAAGAAGGATGATCTCATGTGCACCGAGGACACACTTAAAGAATTTCATTCTCAAGACATGTTTGGAGATCTCAGTTAGACTCCTCGTTCCATAGCTAATAAGTACTATAGTGTTGTAATATAAATAATGTTGTCATCTATATTGTAAGCTTGTACGCTACAATCATATATCGAACATATTCGGTATTGCAAAATAAAGTTTGTATATATTCTATATATGCTACTATAAGAATTTCATTAAATTCTTCTTTTGTGTATATAGATTTTTGGAGTCAATCCAATGGATGAGGAATTATACCTTGTGGATAGTGGTACCACAAACTCAATACTTAGGGACACAAAATATTTCCTAACTCTTACTAGGAGGAAAGAAAATGTTTTAACCATCGCTGGACATGATGCAACGATAGTAGGCTCTGGTCGCGCCTCTATCACTCTCCCTATAGGTACACAATTGGAAATTGGGGATGCACTCTTGTATCCCGATTCAACACGTACCCTACTCAGTTATAGAGATATCCGTAAGAATGGTTTCCATGTTGAAAACCCGAAATGACAACAAAGAGGAATATCTCCTCTTAACCAAACACAACGGATATGGCAAACAAGTACTAGAAAAAATTCCATCTTTAAACTCCGGATTGTACTATACATACATCAAACCCGTTCAACATATTGCGTACAAAGTAATTTTTCAAAACACTAACACATTCCAAACATGGCATGATCGCCTTGGCCACCCAGGCATTGGAATGATGAGAAAAATTATTAGCAATTCAATTGGTCATACATACCATAAAAAAAAATTCGGAATCCTCAGATTTTGTGTATACTTCATGTGCCACCGGAAAATTGATTTTAAGACCCTCTTATCTTAAAATCAGAGCTGAACTACTTAAATTCCTTGAACGCATTCAAGACGATATATGTGGTCCTATAAAACCATTGTGTGAACCGTTCAGATACTTTATGGTTCTCATTGACGCATCTACTAGATGGTCACATGTGTCTTTTATCCACACGAAACCATGCATTTGCTAAGTTAATTGGTCAAATTATCCAATTACGAGCACATTATCCTGAATATCGAATTCAATCAATTCGAATGGACAATACTGCTGAATTTTCATCACATGCTTTCAATGATAATTGTATGGCTCTTGGGATACAAGTTCAACATTCTGTTTCATATGTCCATACACAAAATGGTTTAGCAGAATCTCTTATCAAGAGAATCAAGCTCATTGCAAGATCATTACTACAGAATTGCAACTTACCAACATCATGTTGGGGTCATGCAGTTTTACACGCTGCTGATTTAATCCAATTGCATCCAACTGCATATCATAGCACTTCCCCGCTACAATTAGTACGTGGAAATCCACCAGATATTTCCCATCTGCGAAAGTTCGGTTGCGCTACATACGTACCGATCTCACCACCGCAGCGTACCTCAATGGGATCGCACAGGAAACTTGGGATCTATGTTGGGTATAAATCTCCGTCAATTATAAAATACCTCAAGCCCCTAACAGGGGACCTGTTTACGGCCCGGTACGCTGATTGCATATTCAATGAGGAACATTTCCCAGCATTAGGGGGAGACAACAAGTACCAAATTGAATGCCAAAAAATTAATTGGAATGTACAAGGCATTCCAGCCTCAGACCCACGTACCAGAGAGACTGAACTTCAAGTTCAGAAAACCATTCAGTTGCAAAACATTGCAAATAATCTGCCAGATGCATTTACTGATTATAAGGGTGTCACAAAATCCTATAATCCTGCCAGAAATGTACTGAAAGAGTGGAGGTACCGCAAAATACCACTCAACTCCCGATTCAAAATAAGAGGGGAGAAATGCGGTACAAATGGCGGATCTGACCTCTAACAAGCGACAAAGGAAATAAAAGAATGTAAATGCAGATCAACCTCATGTTGATAGACACCAAAGGATCCTTGAACCCAGATCAACAGTGCACTCAAATACTGATCATGGGACATCGGAATACCCCGACTCAAATGTTTTGGGAAATAACATTGAGTCACCAGGGGTCCAAGAAATTTTCACAAACTATACTGATTCTGGAGAATCATACGATCGTAAGACTACAATTATCGACATTTATTTCTCCACAACAATTGCAAATAACCTTCAAAATGATCCAGATCCCAAGACCATGGCAGAGTGCAAACAACGCTCGGACTGGAATCAATGGAAGGATGCAATTCAAGTGGAGTTAGCCTCGCTCAAGAAAAGAAATGTATTCATCAATGTGATACATACACCTTCCAAAGTATTCCCTGTCGGTTTCAAATGGGTTTTCGTCTGCAAACGGAATGAAAACAATGAGGTGGTGAGATACAAAGCAAGGCTTGTAGCACAAGGGTTCACGCAGAGACCCGGCATTGATTACAATGAAATTTATTCTCCAGTAATGAGTGGAATAACATTCCGATACTTAATCTCATTGGCAGTTAAAAATCATCTATCTTTTCAGTTGATGTATGTAGTGACTGCATATCTTTATGGGTCACTTGATTCGGAAATATATATGAAAGTTCCCAATGGAATTTCAATTCCGAATCCAAACGCAAATCGCAATATGTATTGTGTAAAATTGAACAAGTCTTTATACGGCTTGAAACAGTTGGATAGAATGTGGTACAACCGACTAAGTGAGTTCCTAACCAAAAAGGGATACTCCAACAATGATGATTGCCCATGCGTATTCAT
This sequence comes from Dendrocalamus sinicus, assembly GCA_036346575.1. Lineage (NCBI taxonomy): Eukaryota > Viridiplantae > Streptophyta > Magnoliopsida > Poales > Poaceae > Dendrocalamus > Dendrocalamus sinicus. Next base: position 5,516,182 of record CM070654.1, on the reverse strand, counting down.
CAAAAGATCCTCAACAGGATTTTGTATTATATCTGTGTATGTTGATGATCTTAATATCATTGGCAACACACAGGATATAGATGAAGCACATAATCATCTTGTGACGGAATTTGAAATGAAGGATTTGGGTAAAACCAAATTTTGCTTAGGTATACAACTTGAGCACCTTCATTCAGGCATCCTAGTGCATCAATCAGCCTATGTCCAGAAAATATTGGAGAAATTCAATATGGATAAAGCATATCCATCGAAAACCCCCATGGTTGTTCGATCTCTCGACAGGGACAAAGATCTATTTAGATCCCGAGATGACAATGAAGAGTTATTGGGACCCGAGGTTCCATATCTCAGTGCCATCGGAGCGCTTATGTACCTTGCAAATTGCACCCGCCCGGATATTGCATTTGCGGTAAATCTACTTGCTAGATATAGCGCTGCTCCAACCAAAAGATATTGGGTAGGAGTGAAGAATATCCTTAGATATCTTCAAGGCACTAAACATCTCGGTCTATTTTTCTAGAAGAATAAAAATGTGGATTTAATAGGATATACATATGCTGGCTATTTATCAGATCTCCATAATGCCAGATCTCAAACAGACTTTGTATTTTTACACGGTGGAACAACCATCTCTTGGAAGTCTTCGAAACAGACTCTAGTGGCTACATCCACTAATCATTCTGAAATAATTTTATTATATAAAGCATCACGTGAATGTGTATGGCTTCGCAGAATGTGGTATCGGTGCTATTACATCACCTACCATTATCTACGAAGATAATGATGCTTGCGTTGTTCAAATGCAAACGGGTTACATAAAGAGCAATATCACAAAACATATTGCACCTAAACTATTTTACCCACATGAATTGCAAGAGAGTGGGGAAATAAATATTCTGCAAACTAAGTCTTGTGATAATCTTGCAGACTTATTCACCAAGTCATTACCAACCTCCACATTCCAAAAATGTGTTCATGGAATTGGTATGCGAAGACTACGTGATTTGCAGATTTCAGGGGGAGAAATCTCCTAAAGACTTAACCCGTTCAAATACAGATATTGTACTCTTTTTCCATTTATGAGTTTTCCCTCTAAAGGTTTCTCATCAAGGTTTTTAATGAGGCAATATGACAACGTAATCATAAATATATCTCTCTTTTCCCCACAGGGGTTTTTAGGAGATATAATCAAATATATGCCATATCATTTTTCTCTTAAAATTTTCCCATTGGGTTTTAAAGGAGTTTTTCATGGCATATCTACTCTATCGGTTCTCCTCATATTTTTCCCTACAGGGTTTTGAAGGAGTTATTTCAAGATGATGAATCAAGATGATCATGTGAAGATACATTGGTGAAGGGGGAGTGTTACAACCAGTTACAAACTGAAAAAGCAAAAATGCCCAATGTACAGATGTCTGTCCAAACAGACACCTTTTCATACCACCTTTCATCATGTATAAATAATTGTACAGATTACAGAATCAGTAAATGGAATCAATAGCTTTCTCTCAATACTTGTGAATCTCTCTTGCAATAGTCTCATCATGATGGACCTCACATCCTACGGTGGAACCATTGGAAAAGGATTCTTGCACATGTGCAGGAGCAAGGGACAACAAGTTGAGAGCTTGAGGCCTCATTTGGGCTTTTTTTGTGGTTTATGGCTGAAAAGCACTGTAGCTGGCTGAAAAACACTGTAGCTGACAGTGGCTTATTTAGCATAATTAAATTTAAAAAAATTAAAAAATATGTTAGCCCATTATATATAATACAAACAAATACAGAAAAAAGAACCGGCAAAAAAGCTCAATAAAAAGCCAAAAGTTCAGAAAAAGACGAAATTTATGAATAGTGAAAAATAAGCCGGAAGCTAAAAGCTGAAGCCAAAACGATCACAACCTTGGAATCCAAAATCCGGCAATAGGAAAATGAATATGTCCATATAACACCTTAAACTTGGTTTAAAAGTATGTCTAGCATCTCGAACTATAAAACCATACATTTGACCTCTAAAGCTTTACAATCCGATTCAAATAACATCCTGATCCGGTTTCGTATGGTAGTATTGCCCGTGTGGTGCAATGAGTAGCCGGTTTTGCCACGTAGGATGGCACACTGGTTAAGTTGGGTCAGTGACATATAGGGCCCACAAAGGCTTTTCCCCCACCGAGCTCCTAGCCATGCTTCTATGGCCACCGCTCAATGTAGTTCCTTCTCTCTCTGTTTTGATATAGGAGAGAATGCTCTGTGAACCCCACTTATCATTCACCTAAACTTAACCAATGCGTTATCCTAAGTGCACGTTATCCTAAGTGATAAAACCACCCACTCATTGTGCCATGTGGGAATACCACCATCTAAAACTAAGTGCGGGTGTTATTTGAACTAGATTGCAAAGATTGAGGAGTCTAATGTCTAATTTTATATAGTTCGGGATGCTGGACAAACTTTCGAGCAAAATTTTGGATATTATATAGACTTTTTCCATAGAAACACACACACACACATACGAATTGGAGTGCATGTCTAGTCAAATTCTTAGGAATTTTGGAACACACGAATTGTCTAATTGAGTTTTTGGATGTTCCATAGGTATTTTGGGGAGAGCAAGAACTTTCCATGGGTCCAACCTCTTGTTACATTTCCCTAATAATTTATTTAGATTGAGCAATTCTTTAAGAACTACTTCTTTCGTTCTTTTTTACTTGACGTTTTTTACTTTTTCGATCTCCGAGAGGCGATGTTGACCACTATTTTTGATAACTTTACATTAATATATACTAATAAAATTATAATATTATGAAAGTGTTTTTAACAATATATCTAATGACATAACTTTCGTATAACCAATCTAAATAATTTTAAGTCTATTAGCGATCAAACTTTAAAATGTTTGACGGTATAATTCTAGAAAAACAAGTAAAAAAGAATGAAGAGAGTATAATTGTTCAATTCTTCGTTTGCATTGCGGGTTAGCCGCTTGGTGGTGGAAACAAGGGTACTAGCTCGCATTCACTTTCATTCGATCAGTGAGGTTATGGACCTTCGCAAATCCCTAGCGTATATAGTCGGTGTGTCCAGTGTGTGCAACCTCCCTTGTACGTTTAAAAAAAGGGGATAGACTATTGCACAGGCGACTGAAATTTTTTTATCTTTCAGTCACCTAAAGTTGCACTTTGAATCACCTAAAGTTGCACATGTTTTTTTTGGAGGGGGGCTGCAATTTTAGTTGATTGAGAGTGCAATTTCAGGTCACCTGAAGTTGCACTCTGAATCACCTAAAGTTGCACCTATTTTTTTTGGAGGGGGGCTGCAATTTTAGTTCATTGAGAGTGCAATTTCAGGTGACTGAAACATAAAAAAATTTCAGTCGCCTGTGCAATAGCAAAACTGTAAAAAAAAAACACTTGTTGCCCAATTTCATTTCATGTCTAGGTTAAACAGTCTACAACAAGTTTGTCACACCACAAACCATGTCGTTGCTCCTTGTACGATGGCTCAAATGCCTGCTACAACCAATAAATGGTTGTGTCAAAATTGTTATCTATAGTATGAAAGTCGCCAAAGAAGACCTGACTGAGCTAACAATGAGTTCTAACCAAACTCAGCAGTTTTTTTTTAAAAAATAACCAAGGAGGGGTATCAAGCATGATTGTTTGTTTACTTAAAACAGGGGGTGTTTAGTTTACCAATAGATTATGACTTTTTTTTACTGTAGCTACCTTATTTTTCACTGTAGCTGAGGTAACTTATTTGGCATAATTAAATTTAAAAAAATAAAAATGGAAAAACATGTTAGCCTATCATGGACAATACAAAGGAATACGGGAAAAAAGACAAAAAAGCCAAAAAAACCAGAAAAAGATGAAATTAAGGAATAGTAAATTAAAAGCAGAAGCCAGAAGTTATCGCTGAAATGAGCGGGGTCAAAATCTTTCGATCATACTAAAGTTTTGATCACCATGTTGCCAATTTCTTGGCTTCATGTAGGGTCGGGTATGATAAGTTAAAGAGGGTGAATGACTTCTTAAAATCTTCTCGCTGGTATTAGCAATACAATGTAGAAGAAAACATAAACCAATAAGCTACACTAAAGCTAAAAGCCAAAGAACACAAAAGCATATGAGACAAATAGTCTCACCGGTCTAACAGTCGGTTAGGGGTGGTTGAACTGCTCGGCCGATCTGACCGCTCGCCGAATAGAGACAAAAATTAGTACGGTAAACGATCAAGAAAATAGTTAACTCTTAAATCACTAATCCAAACAGGATGAAACTTAATACAAATCCTCCTTAGGATGCCAGGAACATATTCCAATTATGAATCATGAAGATCAATGCTAAAATCCCAACCTTTATCCAAAACAAGGAATATTACATCAAAACCGAACAAAAGAGAGAAATCTCGATCTGCTCTTGCTCTGAGCCTTGATGGTCTAGATGGCCTTAAATGGGTTCTCACATGTTATAGCAAACTAGACCATAGGATGAAATCAAGCAAAAACGCTCTCAAGATCAAAACCCCCAAATCACCTATCTCTTAAGCAAAACTGGACAATCACAAAAACTTTTCAAAGAAAGTGTATAGATGGATGGGATTTGATATTCAAGATATATCTCTACCTTTTATACACTCTTAGCACCAAGAAAGATCAAGAAGAGATAAAACCCAAATAAGAAAACCAAGCAAACAAAAAATACAAGGAGAAATCCATAGCACAATTCATTTGGATGAAATTTGGATGTTTATTTCACTTTGAGGGATATTTTACAGTTGCTCCCTAATGAAAAACAGAGTTCTAAACCTAGAGCACACACACACACGCAAGATTTCAACATAAGAAAACCCTAACATCTCTCCAACCACAGAAGAAAGCTCTTTTCTCAATACACACAAGGGCTTACATAATGGAGCCTCCTCATCTCCCATCAAATCTTAGCAAATAGTACACACTTATTGCGTACAGCCATTTACATATGGGAAACTCGTAATCCACATACAAACAGATTTTACACTTACATGCTTTCCAAACTGTAACTTTCACATGACTTCAATAGCTTGATAAGACACTCCATCATCCAAAAGGTGACCTAAACTGTAACGCCCCCGTTTCCAGGGGCGCGTACGGACACGGCATTCCGTAACTATCCAAGCATGAACAGTTATGGAGTGTCGCGCAAGAGTATACCATCGCATGCTTACAACAAAAGTCCAGCATATACTTGACATAAGGATTAACATCCAGGGTTTTTACAGCGGGGCGTGCAAGCCCAAAGCATATTTACATTACAAAAAGTCTTCCAGAATCCGCCTGAGCGCGGCCGAGACCTACAGCCAAGGGTCCTCGTCGAAGAAAAGGTCCTCCGGGACTTCTTCAACGGGGAGGCCTTCTCCTTCGTCTTGATCCTCTAAAGATTAGATTTAGCAAGCCGTGAGCCAACCAACCGGCTCAGCAAATCCCAAAGGGATCTTAACTTACTACATGCACGGAACTTCAAGGAAGGGAATATATTTGGTTTATTATCTTTCAGTGGATGCAGTTTTATTTACAATCATTTTAATAAGACGGACTCAAAACTTACTTCTTAAGATCTCAGGGTTTTCCACAAGAGTTCATTAACCAACCTAAACAAGTTAAACGTTTACAAAACTACTTAAGCTTTGCTGCTGGAATCACCCAAGTGACACAGCTCCAATAACCGGGAGCACGGCGTATTCGAATACCATTTATTTGACTCTGCAGAGTTTGCTCAGCTTTACCCACACGATCCCTTAACTCCCGCTAAAGAGTTAAGAAAGCCAGGTCGTTTCACTGCTCAGCTCTTTATATAGGCTCTACCCGGTAGAATTCACTCGGGTCTGGCTCGCTCACACACACACACACAAAGAAAAGAAAACGGTGCCGCTTCGAGTGAACTCTACCGTTGTTAGGCACCCAATCACGGCTTGCCTAACCTCACTGCTAAACCTCCTCCACCGCCACACCTGCAGAGTTTCAATCGAGTTGAGCAGCTACTAGACAAGTGTTGACAAGTCAACTCCTGTGGTTTGAGCGGGTTCTATGACATTTGCTCAGCATAAGGGTTTTAGTCCTTAATTTCACATGGTCCGCAACCTCACCAGGCCCGCGACCCAACCTAGGGTAAGCGGTGGGCGAAAACCGTCTAGCGGCGCACCTCAACCCCACTTACCCTACTCCAATCCTAGGGTAAGAGATGGGCGAAAACCGTCTCACGGCGCACCACAATCCCCTTACCCTACCTCGTGCCCGCAATCACTCTCCGCTCTAGGGCACGGTGTCCCATTCCACCCTACCCTAGAGTCGGGTTTGCAAATTCTATTGGCCTGCAGCCACAGCCTTATCAGTACAAGACTTTGCATGATGATAATAGTCTACAGTTATCTAGAATAACAGATAATTAATTCTAGGGTTTCAAGGGCGTGGCTACAAATTAAACATAGCATTTAACGGTGGTAGGATTAACTACATAACAAGTCATTCTAAACATTTTATTTTATTTCAAACTAACATTTCACAATTAACATAATGCAAATAGCGTATTAACATAAATAAACATCATGGGTTGCAATATGATCAAAGGATTTGGGACTTGCCGTCAATCCGAATGATTTCCGCTAGCTCGAACGAAGAACCTCCTGGCTCCTGGGTCGGCAACTGAACTTCCGAAGACTCCGACACTAGCGCAAACATACAAAACAGAATTAAATCCAGCTTGAGACTAATCAAGCGAGGGAAAATAAACTATTTAAAAAGGAGTAAATTGCATAAACACCCCAAATGGATTTTTAGGAATTTATTTGGGGAGAATCTGTGGGAATGGAGTTCACCAGAGGGTCTGGAATATTATTTGGAGCAAAGTGGTGAAATTTGGGAATTTTTGGAATTTTCTGTGATTTTCTAGGATTTATTTGGATTTTCTGGAATATTGGAAATTGGAAAATCCGGGGAAAATCAAATACACAGCATCGGGCCGGTCCGGTCGCTCTGATGCGGCCCGGCCGGGGTTTGAACAGCGCGCGGCGGAGCGAGCGGGCGAGGAGGCCGCGGCCGCTGCAGCGCCGCGAAGCGGCGGATGGCGACACAGCGTCCCCGCAGTGCGGCCGGATCGCGGCGGCGGTGCACGCGCGGCGATCCGACGGACGAGGGGTGATGTCTTTACGGGATCGGACGGCTGGGACTTAAGGGAGACGGCGAACCGGTACGGAGGATCCAACGGGCGAAGTTAAACGGCAACGGGCGGATCCGAAGGCAGAGGAGGGGCCACGCCATCGTCTTCTACCTCCAGCCGCGCGCGCGCAGCCGAGGGACGGAGACGGCGGTGCCCTCGCTCTCCGGCCACGGTGAAGGGTCCCGACGGCAAAGGAGGGTACCACCGGTAGGTGCGAGTGAGGAGTCCATTTTGGGGTTACGGAGGTGAGGGTCCAACGGGATGGCGGGGAGAGAAGGGGTGATTCGGTCCGTCCGCGGTGGAGGGGTCACCGACGCGAGAGAGGTCAATCGGGGCGGCTACACCATCCGGGAGTTGGAGGCTTACATTGGAGGTGGCGGTGGGAGCCGGGAGGCGCGAGGTGAGCTGGCCACGGGAGGTGCGGCGGCGGGAGGAGCCGGCGGCGGCGTTCCACGGCGATGCACTGCCAAGGGGACCCACCAACAGGATTAGTACACGGAGGGGATGCTCTGGGCAAATGCCATTGAAGAAAGAGGGAGAGGAGAGGGAGATTGGCTTCGGGGTGCCGCCGGCTCACAGGGCGGCAAAGGGGAAGCTCCGGGCGGCGAGACTTCAATCGGCCGCTCGGGGAGCTTCTCTGGAGGTTGGGGAGGCGAGTGGAAGTGGTGGAGTGGCTCGGGAAACAAAGGAGGAGCGAGGAGCCGGAGGGGGAATTTTATACCCCGAGCGGAGGGAGGAGCTCCTTCGGGGAGAAGGCAACGGGAGGGCACGGGAGTCAATAGGAATGACGGGAGTTGGGAGCGTCTCCCGCGCAGACGGGCGGTGGCCGGGCTGGCGGCGGCCGTAATGGCGAGGTGACGATGACGGGCGGGGTGGCGCTGCGGCATGGGAGGAGCGCGCGTCGCGCGGGAAGTGACGGGCGGGGCTGCCGAGTGGGGTCGGCGCGAGAGGATGGCGCCGCGTGGCGCGCGAGATGCCTGCGGTGGTCGGGATAGCGCGGCGAGAAGCGAGCGAGCGGCGGCGGCGGGCGTCGCGCGCGAGAGAGAGCGGCGCTGCGGCGGGACCAGCGCAGAGGAGTGGCGGCGCGTGGCGCGGAGCGCCACGGTTTTGGACCGGGTGGTCGGACGGCGCGCGGCGAGGCGAACCGGCGGCGCTGTCGCGCGAAGGAGGCGAGCGCGGCGCGCAGCGCTCCGCGCGCGTGCGCGATGCGCGGCGGAATCGGGTGGCGCCGCGCGAGAGAAGAGCGGAGACGCGGGAGGAGAGGAGACGGAAAAGAGAAGACGCCAACGCGAGGGAGAAAGCGCCAGCCGAAAGGAAAAAGCGGCGGGAAAACTTTCCCAAAAGGAAAGTTTTCAAAAATCACTCAAAAACCGGCAAAAAAATCACAAATTTTTTTGGATTTTGAAATTTTGGGGCTTTTCAACCTACCCTCCTTAAAAGAATCTCGACCCCGAGATTAACTTGGTCCAGGGAGTAAGTTGGGGAAATCTCGCTGCAAGTCTGATTCTCGTTCCCAAGTGGACTCATCCGCTGTGTGATTCTTCCACTGCACTCTGCAAAATCTGATATTCTTGTTTCTGAGCTGCCTCTCTGATGTTTCAAGTATTTGTAGTGGTTCTTCAGCATACGTGCAGTCATCCTGTAATTCAATATCTGACAATGGCACCTCATCTGTTGGTTGACGTAGACACTTTGAAGTCGAGATCGTGGAACACATTGTGCATTCTTGACAAGTTGGGTGGGAGCTGCACTTGATAAGCTACTTCCCAACTCTTCCGATAATCTGAAACGGTCCCACATATCTTGGTGCTAATTTGCCTTTAACTTGAAATCTCTTAATTATTTTGAATGGAGTGACTTTGATGTAGACGAAATCTCCAACTTCAAAACTCAAATCCTTCTGCGGTTATCCGCATAGCTCTTACATCGGTCTTGTGCCATTTTGAGTCCTGTCTCGACAATTCTAACATGTTCTTCGTGTCTTGAACAATCGAGGACCAATAAGTTGTCGCTCTCTGCTTTTGTCCAATTCGAGAGGGTTCGCATTTTACGCCATAAAGTGCTTCAAGCGGGGCCATTTGGATACTAGCTTGGTAACTATTGTTATATGAGAATTGAGCGAATGGTAAGCAAGTATTCCAGGCTGCACCATACACAATAGCACAAGCTCTCAACATATCTTCCAAGATCTGATTCGTTCTTTCTATCTGTCCATCCGTCTGGGGGTGATAGTCTGAACTGAAATTCAAATCAGTGCCCATTGCTTCATGTAATTTCTCCCAGAACTTAGATGTAAATTGTGCTCCTCTATCCGACACAATTTTCTTTGGAACTCCATGTAGAGTCACAATTCTGGTCAAGTATAACTCAGCAAGTTTATCTTTCCCATACGTTTGCTTGATCGGGAGGAAGTGAGCCACTTTGGTCAATCTATCGACAATGACCCAAATAGCATCATATCCTCACGAGTCTTGGGAAGTCGATAATAAAATCCATGCCGATCTTGTCCCATTTCCATTCGGGTATTGGCGAGAGGTTGCAACAATCCCGATGGTTTCGGTGGTCTATCTTGATCTGTTGTGGACATTACATTTAGCTACATACTCGCCACTTCCTTCTTCATCCGGTTCCACCAATACTTCTTCTTGAGATCTTGGTACATCTTAGTACCTCTGGGTGAATTGAGAATTGGGACGAATGGGCTTGAGCAGTATTAATTCCCTTAACTCTTTCTTGTCGGGTATGCAATAGCGACCACGGAAGGTAAGGATTCCATGCTCGTCTATCGTATACTCGAGGAGTCTCTTTCTTCAATATCCTTTTCAGTTTTGAATCTCTTCATCTTCATCTTGTCTTGCTTTAATCGATCATCAATAATGGTTGAATTTCTAATGTTGTTTCTTCACCTGCTCGTGATCACCAAGTTGATCGTATTATGTCCCTTTGCAATTCGCGGATACTACGATTTGCTAGTTTTGCTTGGACGAGCCTTGCGGCTAAGGCGTCAAGCAACTACATTGGCCTTGCCGGGTGATACCGAAGATCAACATCATAATCCTTTATCGCCCACCATCTGCGCTGTCTCATGTTTAATTACGGCTGTGTAAATAGGTACTTTAGGCTCTTGTGATCGTAAAATATCTCACATCGATTCCCCAGCGGGTAGTGCCGCCAATTTTTTAGTGCATGCACTACAGCTGCTAGTTCTAAATCGTGTGTGGGATAATTCTCCTCATGCGGCCTCAATTGTCTTGAGGCATAAGCGACAACCTTTCCGTCTTGCATGAGTACACATCCCAAACCTTGCTTTGAAGCATCACAATAAACCTGGAATTCCTTTTCTGGATTAGGCAAAATCAGGACGGGCGTGGTTGTCAATTTGGTCTTTAACATCTGAAAACCTTCTTCACATGCATCGGTCCATGTGAATGGCATCCTTCTTCAATAGCTGAGTGAGTGGTCGAGAAATTTTCGAGAAGCCTTCAATGAATCGGCGATAATAGCCCGCCAATCCAAGGAAACTCCTTACTTCAGTCACGGTCTTGGGTTGTTTCCATTCCATAACTGCAGATATCTTTTCTGGGTCGACCTTTACTCCATCTTCAGATATAATGTGACCCAAGAAAGCCACTTCTTTTAGCCAAAAACTGCACTTGTCAAACTTTGCATATAGCTGATGTTCCCTCAGTCTTGACAATACCATGTGCAAATGTTGTCTGTGCTCTTCTTCACTCTTGGAATATATCAGGATATCATCAATGAAGACAATCACGAATCGATCCAATTGGTCCATGTGCACCAGGTTCATAAGATTCATGAAATATGCTGGCGCATTGGTTAGACCAAATGGCACGACCGTGAATTCAAATAATCCATATCTGGTGATGAAAGCCGTCTTCTCTCGATCTTGCTCTCGGATTTTAAGCTGATGATAACCCGAGCGCAGATCGATCTTGGAAAACACTTTGGCACCCTTGAGTTGATCAAACAGGTCATCAATTCTGGGGAGAGGATACTTGTTTTTGATGGTGACAGCATTCAAGCCTCGGTAATCAACACACATCCTTAATTCTCCATTCTTCTTTTTCACAAATAAGTGGGCTGACCACGGTGAAGTACTTGGTCGAATGAATTCCTTCTCTTGGAGTTCATCTAGCTGCTTCTTCAATTCTTTCAGCTCACTAGCTGACATTCTATACTGATGTTTGGCAATTGGCTTGGTACCAGGTACCAATTCAATAGCAAGTTCCACTTGTCTGTCAGGAGGTCTTCCTGGTAATTCTTCCGGAAAGACATTTGGATACTCTTGTACCACTAGTACTTGATTAGGTGTGGCTGCTATCATGTTGATCATACGCTTCTTGGCATCTTTTAATACTTCTCGATCTGTCTCTACTATCACTTTCTGACCTTCAGGATTGACCAATGACACTGTCTTGATCTCACAGTCTACCTTGCCTTTGTTCTTGGCCAACCAATTCATGCCCAAAATGGCATCTAATCCTGTCATATCCAGTTGCAACAAATCTGCTCTAAAATCTACCCCTTGGATTTTTATACTGAGTCCCGCACACCCATTGTGGGACTCCATTCTAACCCCAGGGGTCTCAACCACATATGGTCTCGGTAAAGTAACAGAAGGCAATTGATTTCTCGAAGCAAAGCTCTTCGAAACAAATGAATGTGTTGCACCAGGATCAAACAAAATCAATGCAGGTATGGAGTTGATTGGAAACATACCAGCAATGATGTCGCTAGCCCCTGCGGCGTCCTCTGCCGACACGTGGTTCACCCTTGCATAGAAGGTGGATCAGTACAGCCTCGCCTCGGCTGCTTGGCGTGAAATTGGTGTCTGCTGGTGGAGGCTGAGGTCAGTGCTTTGATCTGTAGATATCCTCCCTTGGGAGTGCTAGGGCTTGACTGCGTCTTGTTTTCTTGCGGTTGCTGATTTTGGACTTGCAGTCTTGCCGCATCAGATGGCAAGTTCCTTCTAGGACATTGGTCTCTATAGTGTCCAACTTCTCCGCAGTGAAAACAAGCATTGGATCTCTTTGGGCAGCTACTAGCAAGATGATTCCCACCACAGGTGGGACACTTGAGCGCTAGTGGCAAAGGAGAATTATACTGTTGTGATTGGCTAGACTGAGTCCTCGGTAACCTCACAAACTGGAGGGAGGATTGGGATCGATATGAGGGCGATCCCGATGTCCTGATTCGTTGAGCATTTTGTGAAGAGGATTGGGATTTGTGTACTGCCTTACGCTTCCTATAGTCCTCCATTTCTCCTCTAGCTTCTTCTGAGTTGATTAAGCTGTTCACCATGTCATGTAAATCCTGGAACTTCAGAGCTGAAATATGAAATTTCAGAGAGCTGCTGTAATCGATACTGAATCTATTCATCTTCTTGTCTTATTGTCAACATCTTAGGGCAAACTGGACAAATGGTTGAACTGATGTAAGTACTCCATAACGGTGCGTCCTCCTTGCTTAAGCGCAAGAAATTCCCGACGCTTAGCCTCCATGACGCTATCTGGTATGTGTGCCTTGCGGAAGGCCTTTGAAAAGTCCTCCCAACTAATTTCTCTGTTCTGTAGGGTGCGTTGGTAGTTGATCCACCACGTAGCCGCTGCAGCACCTGGCCCGGTGGGATGCGTACAGCACCTTCTCTTGGTCATCGCATCGTGCTGTTTGAAGCTTTCTCTCCACGTCCACAAGCCAATCCTCAGCTACCGTAGGGTCAGCGGAGGTGGAGAAGACCGGTGGACGTGTTTTCAGAAAATCTGCCCATCGGGTGGAAATTTGAGAACCATCCCGAGGAGCATTACTCCCACTAGGAACACTGGAGGATCGGGTTGCCATCTGTTCGAGAAGCTGAGCTTGTTGATCTAACACTTTCAAGATATTCTGCTCTCCTTGATATCGATTCTTTTCTAAAATTTCAATAACCTTGGCAAGTGTGTTGCAGTGGTGGCGGTGCACCACGCCGGTTCGGTCTGACCAATGCGCCTGCTGCTCCATCATTTATTGGGAACTTGAGGTTAGATTTTGCAGCGGCTTTGACAATTAAGAGCAGGTAAGTAAGACTTCGAATTTACAAGGTAAGTATAGGGCGAAACAAAGATACGAATAAGAACGAAAGGGGACAGGAGAAAGCTTTGAATACACAGAGGGAAATACTGATAATTTAAACAAGCAACATAAAGGATTAATTAACATAAGTTCCACAATAAAGCAAGCGGCACGCAGACCACTTAGGGTTCGAGTTTTTACTTGCATTACAATCCAAAAGTACCACTATTACAAAAGGTCGGGCTACGCTAGCGGTCAGCGTCTACTCCTCGTCGTCCCTCGTCTTTGGGAGGGCAGCGGGCCTGCCGGCGGAGCCGGCACGGTACTCTACCGTGGTCATCAGCCGGCGCCTGCGCCTAGACTGCACCGTGGAGCACGAGGACTGGACGCTCGGCTCCTCAACGTGGTCCAAGGCCTCGATCTCCTCGAAGCGGCGGAGAGAGGCTCTGAGCTGCCGAACCTGCTCGCGAGTCCTCCAGTATCGCCGCCGAAGCCTCTGGACTCCTCGGCTGTCTTTGTCGTAGCGAGCGACTGCTTGTGCCCAAGGGCGGCGATGCCGCGGCGGATCGTCATCCTCACCGAACCGAGGCACCTTGCCGAGCCCTCGCGCGGCCGCTGCGCACGAGTCAAAGGAGTGTAGGAGAGCTCGAGGCTGTAGTAGTCGCGCAAGTAGAACGCAGCCTTCTGGGCCGCATCCTGAACTGCGTCGTCTCTGTCCATCCTTCTGGCGATGAACTTGCGCTCCTGGTCAGGGCGGACAGGCAGGGGCGTAAGGACCACCCATGCCTTCCACTCGTAGAGCTGCTCTCCACGGGTGCGGCTCACTGCATGGAACACTGGGCTGCAGTGCTCCCTCGAACCAAGGTACCTCCTCATCTCCCAAAGCTTGTATGGCCATCCATCCATACGGTCAGGGCGGGAGAGAACGTAGTGCACCATCTGCCGGAAACGAAATTTTGAAGTTAGACAAGCGAGACAATAACTTTTGCAAATGTAAATCTTAAGCAGAAATAAATTTAAGACAGATAAGGTAGCAACAAGAGAGGAAAAAGACAGCAATAAACCTTATATTTTTCGTAAACCGTTTTTATGGCTTAAATTAAGTTTTGCGATAAAATCGCTTCCTAGTTTGCCTTAGGTCTCAACCTACGGTCAAGTGCCTGCTCTGATACCACTTCTTGTAACGCCCCCGTTTCCAGGGGCACGTACGGACACGGCATTCCGTAACTATCCAAGCATGAACAGTTATGGAGTGTCGCGCAAGAGTATACCATCGCATGCTTACAACAAAAGTCCAGCATATACTTGACATAAGGATTAACATCCGGGGTTTTACAGCGGGCGTGCAAGCCCAAAGCATATTTACATTACAAAAGTCTTCCGAGAATCCGCTCGAGCGGCCGAGACCTCTGACCAAGGGTCCTCGTCGAAGAAAAGGTCCTCCGGGACTTCTTCAACGGGGAGGCCTTCTCCTTCGTCTTGATCCTCTAAAGATTAGATTTAGCAAGCCGTGAGCCAACCAACCGGCTCAGCAAATCCCAAAGGGATCTTAACTTACTACATGCACGGAACTTCAAGGAAGGGAATATATTTGGTTTATTATCTTTCAGTGGATGCAGTTTTATTTACAATCATTTTAATAAGACGGACTCAAAACTTACTTCTTAAGATCTCAGGGTTTTCCACAAGAGTTCATTAACCAACCTAAACAAGTTAAACATTTACAAAACTACTTAAGCTTTTTCTTTGGAATCACCCAAGTGACACGGCTCAATAGCCGGAGCACGGCGTATTCGAATACCATTTATTTGACTCTGCGAGTTTGCTCGGCTTTACCCACACGATCCCTTAACTCCGCTAAAGAGTTAAGAAAGCCAGTCGTTTCACCGCTCAACTCTTTATATAGGCTCTACCAGGTAGAATTCACTCAGTGCAGCTCGCTCACACACACACACACAAAGAAAAGCGGTGCCGCTTGAGTGAACTCTACCGTTGTTAGGCACCCAATCACGGCTTGCCTAACCTCACTGCTAAACCTCCTCCACCGCCACACCTGTAGAGTTTCAATCGAGTTGAGCAGCTACTAGACAAGTGTTGACAAGTCAACTCCTGTGGTTTGAGCGGGTTCTATGACATTTACTCAGCATAAGGGTTTTAGTCCTTAATTTCACATGGTCCGCAACCTCACCAGGCCCGCGACCCAACCTAGGGTAAGCGGTGGGCGAAAACCGTCTAGCGGCGCACCTCAACCCCACTTACCCTACTCCAATCCTAGGGTAAGAGATGGGCGAAAACCGTCTCACGGCGCACCACAATCCCCTTACCCTACCTCGTGCCCGCAATCACTCTCCGCTCTAGGGCACGGTGTCCCATTCCACCCTACCCTAGAGTCGGGTTTGCAAATTCTATTGGCCCGCAGCCACAGCCTTATCAGTACAAGACTTTGCATGATGATAATAGTCTACAGTTATCTAGAATAACAGATAATTAATTCTAGGGTTTCAAGGGCGTGGCTACAAATTAAACATAGCATTTAACGGTGGTAGGATTAACTACATAACAAGTCATTCTAAACATTTTATTTTATTTCAAACTAACATTTCACAATTAACATAATGCAAATAGCGTATTAACATAAATAAACATCATGGGTTGCAATATGATCAAAGGATTTGGGACTTGCCAGTCAATCCGAATGATTTCCGCTAGCTCGAGCGAAGAACCTCTGGCTCTGGGTGGCAACTGAACTTCCGAAGACTCCGACACTAGCGCAAACATACAAAACAGAATTAAATCCAGCTTGAGACTAATCAAGCGAGGGAAAATAAACTATTTAAAAGGAGTAAATTATAAACACCCCAAATGGATTTTTAGGAATTTATTTGGGAGAATCTGTGGAATGGAGTTCACAGAGGGTCTGGAATATTATTTGGAGTAAAGTGGTGAAATTTGGGAATTTTTGGAATTTTCTGTGATTTTCTAGGATTTATTTGGATTTTCTGGAATATTGGAAATTGGAAAATCCGGGGAAAATCAAATACACAGCATCGGGCCGGTCCGGTCGCTACAGTGCGGCCCGGCCCAGGGGTTTGAACGCGCGCGAGGAGCGAGCGGGCGGAGGCCGCGGCCAGTGCGCAGCGCCCGCGAGCGGCGGATGGGCGACACGCGTCCCCGCGGTGCGGCCCGGATGCGGCGGTGAAGCGGTACGCGCGGGCGATCCGACGGACGAGGGGTGATGTCTTTACGGGATCGGACGGCTGGGACTTAAGGGAGACGGCGAACCGGTACGGAGGATCAACGGCGAGTTAAGCGGCAGCAGGCGGATCCGGCGGAGAGGAGGGCCACGCCATCGTCTTCTACCTCCAGCCGCGCGCGCGCAGCCGAGGGACGGAGACGGCGGTGCCCTCGCTCTCCGGCCACGGTGAAGGGTCCCGACGGCAAAGGAGGGTACCACCGGGTAGGTCTGAGTGAGGGGAGTCCATTTTGGGGTTCTGGAGGGTGAGGGGTCCAACGGGGATGGCAGGAGAGAGAAGGGGGTGATTCGGTCCGTCCGCGGTGGAGGGGGTCACCGACGGCGAGAGAGGTCAATCGGGGGCGGCTACACCATCTGGGGAGTTGGAGGCTTACATTGGAGGTGGCGGTGGGAGCTGGGAGGCGGCGAGGTGAGCTGGCCACGGGAGGTGCGGCGGCCGGGAGGAGCCGACGGCGGCGTTCCACGGCGAGTGCACAGCCAGGGACCCACCAACAGGATTAGTACGAGAGGATGCTGCAGGCAAATGCCATTGAAGAAAGAGGAGATTGGCCGGGTGCCGCCGGCTCACAGGGCGGCAAAGGGGAAGCTCCGGGCGGCGAGACTTCAATCGGCCGCTCGGGGAGCTTCTCTGGAGGTTGGGGAGGCGAGTGGAAGTGGTGGAGTGGCTCGGGAAACAAAGGAGGAGCGAGGCCGGAGGAATTTTATACCCGAGCGGAGGAGGAGCTCCTTCGGGAGAAGGCAACGGGAGGGCACGGAGTCACAGAGAATGAGCGGGAGTTGGGGCGTCTCCTCCGCGCGACAGGCGGTGGCCGAGGCTGGCGGCCGTAATGGCGAGTGACGAGACGGGCGGGGTGGCGCTGCGGCATGGGAGGGAGCGTCGCGCGGGAAGTGACGGCGAGGCTGCAGTGTGGGGGGCGCGCGAGAGGATGGCGCCGCGTGGCGCGAGATGCTTGCGGTGGTCGGGATAGCGCAGCGAGGCAGAGCGAGGAGCGGCGGCGCGGGCGTCGCGCGAGGAGAGAAGCGCGCGCGGCGGGACCAGCGCAGAGGAGTGGCGGCGCGTGGCGCGGGCGCCACGGTTTTGGACCGAGGTGGTCGGGGCGCGCGCGGCGAGGCGCGGCGGCGGCGGCGCGCGCGCGAGGAGGCGCGGCGCGCGCGGCGCGCGCGCGCGCGCGATGCGCGAAGGCGGAATCGGGCGGCGCCAACGCGAGAAGAGCGGGAGACGCCGGGAGGAGAGGAGGCGGAAAAGAGAAGACGCCAACGCGAGGGAGAAAGCGCCAGGCCGAAAAGGGAAAGCGGCGGCGGGGAAAACTTTCCCAAAAAGGAAAGTTTTCAAAAATCACTCAAAAACCGGCAAAAAAATCACAAATTTTTTTGGATTTTGAAATTTTGGGGCTTTTCATAAACTACCTTTGGCCACTGCCGTGGTTTTGCAAATCATCTCTCCACCCAGTATCGAATAATTTACTCAATTACAATCCATCGGCCTTCACGATGCTTCTCCTCAAAACAACCACCACAATGAAGTATGTGATACTTAATGATTTGTCACTAAGATCGCACGCCTCCTCCGAGGACTATCATCACTTGAAACACTCAACTCTAATGACACAACACATACATGTATTTGCCTCATCACGATCCTTATCTTTCTTCCATACTTCTCTGCTTAAGATGATGCTCCATTGGACTTAGGCGGCTCTTTATAGCCTCAAGGCACCTCCCCTAGTCTCAGTCTTATCATTGACCACAACAATCACAAAAAGCCTTGCACATCAAAGAACAAATAATCGTCCCAAACACAAGTGACATACACTTGACTCTCGTCAACAAAACCAACACAAACATGCACTGCTTGACACCCACATCAAGATTCCCATAAGCATGGACTCCTGTCATAACTAACACTTGCATGGACTCATGCCATGATGAACACAACCGAAACTCAACTCAAGTCGCTCAATTTCCAAAATTCTGGTTTGACCACCAACCAACGACCGATTAGACCGCTACAAACTAATTTAAAGTCCTCTCGACAATAGGGACTAGTCTAACTATAGCAACCATACCACTCAGACCGCCCGACAATCTCCAGTCGAATCGCCATTACATGACTAGTCGTATTGCTCTGCAAAACTTCGCGCAACACAATGAGTACATCTCTGGAATAAACATACCGCTGACTAGAAATTAGTCACACCACATTTTTGGTTGAACTGTTTTCATGGCTAGTCACACGGGACATCAGTCAGACCACCGTTACACGACCGATCAGACTGTACACGCACAGCGATCAGACCATCAATGCTGACCGGTTAGGCCATTGTCCACTTGACAAGAAAAACCAGAGAGCAAATGACATAAAGTTAAACTCAAACTTTAACCACGAAGTACAAACAAAATCAAATACTTTCACACAAAATGAGGTAACCTCCACATGGACCTTTCTAAACAAGGATGGCTTCTAGCTTTGGCTTCCAGAAATCAAAAGCCGTTTGGAACGCATTGACTTATTAATGCGACTTTTGTTTTCTTTTTTCCTTTTTTCTTTTCCGCCTTTTCCCTTTTTTGTATTATCCGTGGAGATATAACGGTGTTTTTTATTTTTATTTTGTTTTTTCTTTAATTGTATAATCAGAAAAGCTAACAGCTGATACACTGCCATTTCAAAAAACAAAAAAACAAAAGCCACAGCTAAAAGACAAAAACGATAACACTTTGGAACATGGCTATGGTCTCACACTTTGAGAACCTATCTCAAACAACTTCTAACTTTTAGTTTTTAGAAGTCGGTTTTGAATAAAGTGACTTTTTAAGGTGATTTTTATAAGCCGTTTGTATTAATGAAGTCACTACAGGAGTCATTTTAAATAGTATAACTTCTTAATATAAGTATCTTTTACACTCTCAGTCCCTCATCATGTAATCCATCTAAAACCAAAAGAGACCGCCAAAAGACAAAAAAAAAAAGCATGGCATGAATCTGATGGCACGACATTCTAGCGGCAAAGTTCATTGGATAAATCGATTCTTGAGAGAAGGGATAAGGTCCAGCAGAAAAGCAAAGCAAAAAAGCACAAGCACAGCAGCACAGAACCATATCGTTTATCGCACGAACCGTGTCGAGTCGCCTCGCTCGCTCACTCCTGTTCCTCGCATAAAAAACAGCGCAGCGCAGCGCAGGTAGAAGCTTGGCTGAGCTCCGTGAGCTAGAGCGGATGCCAATGGAGCGGCAACATGAGCGCGCCACGGCCAAGAAGAAGCAGCACTTCCTGATCGTCACGTACCCGGCGCAGGGGCACATCACCCCGGCGCGCCACCTCGCGCGTCGCCTCCTGCGAGCGGCAGCCGGCGCCGGCGGGGCGCACGTTACGATATGCACCCCGGTATCGGCCTTCCGGAAGATGTTCCCGGACGCCGCCGCGGCGGACGGTTACGGCGATGAGAGGGAGGATGGCGAGGTTGCGTATGTTGCTTACTCGGACGGATACGACGGCGGGTTCGACCGGGCCGTGGACGACCACACGCGCTACATGGCGCAGGTCAGGCTGGAGGGCGCGCGCACGCTATCTGGGGTGCTCCGCCGCCTCCGCGACGGCGGCCGCCCCGTCACGTGCGCCGTGTACACGCTGCTCCTGCCGTGGGTGGCCGACGTCGCGCGGGAGCACGGCGTGGCGGCCACCGCCGTGTTCTGGATCCAGCCGGCCACCGCGCTCGCCGCGTACTACCACTACTTCCGTGGGAGCCGAGAGGCCGTCGTGGCAGCCGTGGCGTTCGGAGACCCGAGCGCCGAGGTTCGCCTCCCCGGCCTCCCTCCGCTCCGCGTCCGCGACCTGCCGTCCTTCCTCGCCATCACCTCCGACGACGATCCCTTCGCGTGCGCGCTCCCGGAGTTCCGCGAGCTCATCGACGCGATCGAACGCGGCGGTGGCGACTCCGCGAAGCCTCCGACTTACGTCCTCGCCAACACGTTCGACGCCATGGAGCCCGACGCGCTCGCGTCGCTGAGGCCTCACATCGAAGTCTTCACCGTCGGGCCCGTGCTCTCCTTCCTGCACGATGCCGACGACGCCAAGAGCACCCCATCTCCCAAAGACCTGTTCGACCACGACGGCGCGCTCTACCTCGACTGGCTCGGCACGAAGCCGGCCAAGTCGGTGGTGTACATCTCCTTCGGGAGCACCTCGGTGATGAGCAAGAAGCAGGTCGCAGAGATAGCAGACGCCATGACGCAGGCCAATAAACCGCTCCTGTGGGTGCTAAGGAAAGACAACTGCAAGGACCAAGAAGACGACGAGGCGTCGGCGATCAAGAAACTCCTTGCGACGGCGGCCATGGACGACAAGGGCATGGTGGTGGAGTGGTGCGACCAGGCGCGCGTGCTGTCGCACCCGTCCGTGGGGTGCTTCGTGACGCACTGCGGGTGGAACTCGACTTTGGAGAGCGTGGCCTGCGGCGTGCCCACGGTGGCGGCGCCGCAGTACTCGGACCAGGGCACGAACGCGTGGCTGGTGGAGCGGACGATGGGGGTCGGCGTCCGGGCCGCGGTACGCGCGGAGGACGGCATCCTGGAGGCGGCGGAGCTGGGAAGGTGCGTGGAGGTCGCCATGTCGGAGGCGGTGACGGCGCGCGCGGCTGCGTGGAAGGAGGAGGCGAGGACGGCCGTGGCCGACGGCGGGGGCTCCGACCGGAGCCTGAGGGAGTTTGTGAGGCAGATTGCCGGTGGTAACTGAGTTGTTACTGTTGCATTTCGTTCCGGCTTGCCAAGCGGAAATTCAATATTACATGTCAACAACGTGGTTGCAGCTTGTTCTCTGTTTTGATTCAGCTTAATCAGTTCATTCAAGATTTTGAGCAGTTTTATGCTGCCAACGAGTTCACTTAAAAACGTAGGGCTTGTTTGGTTGATGATGAACTTTATCACAATTAACATTAGCCAGGTGTGGTTTGCCACACTTTTTGTGGCAACAAAATTCAGTGCTACAAGTATGGCTAGGTAAAAAATAAGTCTATGACATGTGGATTGTGGGGCTAAACAACTATGACAAGCCACAATTGTGGCAACAAACCAAATACCCACTTAAGAAGCTTTGGCATGCCTAAGGTCAGGTGTGGTAATCTTAGACAACAAATCAAATAGATCCTTAAGCTTAATCTGTTGAGAAAAGATAGTCATTATGTTTATGCTTCAACACTCCGTCATGCATAAGCATGTGTGAGTTGATCAGAACCTGAAATGTTGGTACAAAGGATGCAACAGAGACTATTTTCGAAATGGATGCAACTGAGACGATAAAAATGAGTTTCTTGCAAGATGGATGCTCGAAATTCCCTCTTTATCATATTCACAGCCCATCGGCAAGAATCAGTCGTCTGTGATGTGCCATCCATGGCATAGTACCGATATCTTTGCATGCTCTAGATCAGTGGCGGACCCAGGAATAAAACACAGCTAGGGCGGAGTCAGAAGCATGAAGCAAACAGTATTACCCAAAAGCAAAACAATCCATGTTCAAACAACATTGTAATCGCACTAATAAGAGTATATGATACAAAATAAAAACAACAATTACAATTCGCATGTAAACATATATAGATAACGATAGGACATTGAAAAATACCCCACTAATGAAGCTTAATCCATAGTTGTAAATGAGCCATAGAAGAAGTAACATGTCAGTTATAAAAGATAGATCATTGTTTCAGAAAAAGGTAAAATAAATCATTGCTTCAAGAAAGGTAAAAATAAGTACCCTCAGATCAAGAACCAATTTTCAGCAAGATCCAACTCATTTACTAGTTTAGATATTCTAGGTAAATTTTGACAAGCTATCAAAACAATGTAGTATCCTATCTATCTTTATTACCTTGTTATATAAACACTGAAAAGTAATCATGGTCAAGCTATCAAAACAATATAGATATGCTGATTTGAGAAACAAACTCCTGGCATAATCTACATAAACCTCTATTTATTTTAATATATTTATTCTTTATACTGTAGGGACCTCCCCGACGGTTTCATGGTCAAAAAAACTCCTGGCATAATCTATTTTAACCCACCCATTGATAGCTCAGAATCAAAAGATTGAAAGGTAGAAATGTTGACTTGAGAAACTGATTTATCTGGATAGTAAACTCCCGTTGTGTATTCTAGTAGCAATAATACATCAACAGGTGAATAACAGATAATCTAGTATACAAAAACACAGTTTTTAGAACCAATCCAAATATTCAATTTGCAGTTTCATCAGTAAAGTACACTTCTAGTGTTTTTCAAGTCAAGTTTGTAAATAGAAGTACAATATATAAAATTGTAAAAGACTAAAAGTAATTACCAATCCTCAAAGGCTCAAACACTTCTCAGCTTCTTAGTCTCCGCTATCGGTCGCCCAGTCGCCGCCTCAAATTATCCGCCGACGCCCGACCGCAAACCGCTCTCTCATCTCTTGCAAACCCCGACCTCTTCGGTTCTTCTCTGCCTTCGTTGGAGGGGGTACTGTAGCTGACTCCGCAAGGGTCTCGCGACTTCGGGAAAAGTGCGAACCCTAGATCTCAAATCGGGGTTTCGCTCGGTTTTTCTTCCACAAATCTTCACCAATTTTCCTTCCCCATCTATCTCTCCAGTCGGCTGTGCCTCATTCCTCCTCAGAGGGCGAGGCGCGGTGGTTCCCCGTGGGGTTGGAGCTGGAGCTTTAGGAGGCGGGAGGAAGATGAGCAAGCGAGTGGCGGCGGGAGGACCTCGACGGGCTACTCCGGGCTGAAGGCCGCAGAGCGAGAGAAGAAGGGGTGCGAGGCGCTGGAGCTTGGAGACGGCGGGCGAGGAATGTCCCACAGGCGGTGGGAGGCTGTTCTCGCCAAGGCCGAGTGGTACGCAGAGGGCATGGCGCAAGCGGTGGGCAGGATTTGGTGTCCCGAAGGATCGATTGCAAGGATTTGGGCAACAACCTCTTCGTCTTCTCCTTCCTGCGATCGGGAGGTAGCGTAGGGCAATTCTAGAGGGCCATGGGAATTTGGGGAGACTGCTGGTGGTGGTGGATTTTGATGTTTCAAAAGGTGAGGATTTGGAGTTCATCCATATCCCGGTGTGGATCGCGTGTTTGATTTGCATTGCTGGGTTGATGAACGCTGAAATGGGCGCGAATTGGTAATCTGATGGGTAAGATTTTGGATGTAGACAAAGATGAAAATGATCTTGCGGTGGGGAATTCCTTAGAATCAAGGTTCTGATCGACATCAGAAAACCGCTGGATCGGGGGATTACAATGGAGAAGGGGGACGGTGAGGGGGACTGCTGGTGTAGCTTCAAGTATGAATTCCTACCAAATTTTTGCTATTCGTGTGGCCTCTTAGGTCATGTGGAAAAGGACTGTGATGATGGTTCTTGGCGGCAGGAGGAGAACCAATTTGGGGACTGGTTGCGTGTATACCCTTCCAGAAAGAAGGAGGGTAGAGGGAGATGGTCGGAAGGGGGAAGTTCGGGAGGGAGTCAACAGAACCGTAAGGAATCGAGTTGGGGGAAAAAGCGAGGGACTAAGATGGATGCTAGTAGTGATGGCTCCAGGAAAATCACGGGTGAAAATGAGGGGGAACTGAAGGACGATGGCGAAAGCCCACTCAAAATCATGGCAAATGTGGAGAGGGGTGGTATGCAAAGGAGGTTGGAATTCGAAGATCAAGCGCTAGTGGAGAAGAAAGCGGGAAGGGATTCAATGCCAGTCTCGGGTGGCAGTACCAAAACTATTTCAACGAATGAAGTAGAGGAAATCCCTGTCGGGGTGGAGGAACAGCCGGTCCTGGTGTGCACTCTGAGAACTGATCCAGTGAAGCTAAAGGGGGGGGAGGACCCGATAACTAGCCGGGCATTTGTGGGGGAGAAAGGTGAAGACAAGTCGGTATGGAGGTGGAGGAGCCGAGGATACAAAGGGGAAGGGGAGTGGTAGGCGATGAAAGAACATTAGAAGCAAATAAGGTGGCGTTGCGGGAGAGTGCGGGAGGGTAGTTGGGGAGTTTGGATGGTGCATCGAGTGTGCTAAAGGCGACTTTCAAGCGGCGCCCCCGATCTGTTTCAGGGAAGGGGAGGCCCGACGTTGCTATGGGAGACGAGCACAAGAAGAGACCAGCACAGGAGGCTTGTGAGGAGGGTGTGGATAGGAAGAAAAAGCTATGCTTGGGGGCTAGTGTAAGTAAAGGGGAGGAGGAGCAGCACAACAATGTGGAGGCGGGATTGCCCGAGCAATCCCGCCAGTCCCAATGAGGATAATAGCTTGGAACTGCCGGGGATTGGGGAGTGGCCCGGCAGTTCGCGGTCTTCTGGATGTCCAGAAGAAGGAGGCCCCGGATGTGCTATTTCTGTCAGAAACAAAACATAATAGCACATGGATGGAGATTTTTCGGTGGAAGTTAAATATGCCGAATATGTGTGTCAAGGACAGTGTGGGTGCAAGCGGAGGCTTGGCGTTGTTCTGGAGAAAAGGAGTCGACCTAACGGTGGAGAGCATGTCTAGGTACCACATAGAGGCAACTGTGAAGGAAGAGGACGGTTTTCAATGGCGGTTCACCGGCATCTATGGTGAATCTAGGAGTGAGGGGAAGGACAAAACATGGAAGTTAATGAGACTTTTGAAAAATAGAAGCAATCTCCCATGGCTGTGCAGTGGGGACTTCAATGAAATCATGTTCAATTGTGAAAAGGAGGGCGGCCCCCCGAGATCGGAGAGGTGCATGGATAGCTTCCGTGAAGCTCTTGTGGATTGCGACTTACACGATCTTGGGTTTGTTGGGGATGTCTTTACTTGGAGAAACCTTCACCACAGAGCGGAGAGTTTTGTGAAGGAAAGACTAGACAGGGCGGTGGCGAATAGCTCTTGGAGAGTCAAATTTCCCCTAGTTCGAGTTGTGAATGGTGATCCAAGACATTCTGACCATAGGCCTGTCATCGTGGACACGGGAGGGAGGGAGAAGAGGAGCTGGAATAAACCAATGGAAATCATGAAAAAATTTGAAGCAAGATGGATGGAGGAAGAAGAGTGTGTGGATAGGGTAGGAGAAGCTTGGCGTAATGCTCTTGAGGTGGGGGATGCAAGCCTGATGGAAATTCAAAAACATTTACTGATTGAGCTTTGGGAGTGGGACCGGAGTGTCCCGGGAGAGCTGGAGAAGCGGATTAAAATAGCCAAGACTGATCTTGAGCGATGTCGAAGGGAGAGGATCAGCCAGGACCAAGTTAATAAGGAGCACGGGCTGCGATACAAATTGGAGAGGTTGTTGGATCAACAACATGTCTATTGGAAACAACGTACCCATTCCTCTTGGCTGATACAGGGGGACCGCAATACAAAGTTCTTTCATGCCCAACTTCGGAACGAAGGCGCAAAAATCATGTGGGGAAGTTGGTGGATGATGGCGGCGCTGTGGTGGCGGGGAAGGACCTAAAAATGTTTATCGCTAACCAGTATCAACATCTTTTTATGTCAATTGCAGGAGATCATGTGGAGGAGGTGATCGAGCATGTGCAAAGGCGGGTCTCTCATACCATGAATGAGGGCCTGCTTGTGCCTTTCTCGGAAGCGGAGGTGTGGAAGGCCTTGCAAAGTATGGGGGACCTGAAAGCTCCTGGTGCTGATGGAATCCCAGCAATTTTCTATAAGAAGTTCTGGTCGTTGGTAGGTGATAAAGTGAAGACGGAGGTCCTGGGAGTACTGAATGGGGGTACAATGCCAACAGGCTGGAACGATACAGTGATTGTGTTGATACCCAAGACCAGCAAACCGGAGAAAGAAGGATCTAAGACCCATAAGCCTTTGCAACGTGGCGTACAAGCTCATCTCAAAAGTACTTGCAAATCGGCTAAAAGGTATCCTACCGGAGATCATCTCACCTTCACAAAGTGCTTTCATTCCCAACCGCCTGATCACGGACAATGTACTATTGGCCTACGAGTTCACTCACTATTTACACCAGCGCAAGAGTGGAAGAAGGGAGTTGCAGCTATAAAACTTGATATGAGCAAGGCATATGACCGGGTGGAATGGGGCTTCCGAGACGAGTTATGCGAAGTTGGGATTCCATGAAAGATGGGTAGAGCGCATCATGCTCTGTGTCACCACGGTGTCTTACCGAATCAAAGTAAATGACCGACACGAGCAGTGATTCCTCGGAGGGGCTCCGACAAGGTGATCCTCCGAGTCCCTACCTTTCATTCTTTGTCTTTGAGGCGTTGTCGGCCATGCTTGTAAAGGCGAGGAGGAGGGGAAGATTGAGGGGATCGAGTGCAGTAGGAGGCGCCACGAATAAACCACTGCTTTTTCTTGATGATTCCCTCATCTTGATGCGTGTACGAAGGAGGATGCTAGAGAATTACAAAGGATCCTAGATGTGTATGAGAGAGCATCAGTCGGGTGATACATAGAGATAAGTCTTACATTACATTCAGTCCTAACACAAGCCAAGAAGACAAACACCAAATCCGGACCGAACTCCGCATCTCACAGGAAGCAAAAAATGAGAAGTATCTTGGGCTCCCTGTGTCTATCGGCAAATCTCGCAAAGCAGCCTTTGGGTACATCAAAAGGAAGGTTTGGGGGCGGATACAGGGGTGGCAAGAAAAGCTCTTATCAAAGGCGGGTAAGGAGGTCCTAATTAAGGCGGTGGCCCAAGCAATCCCAACATATGCCATGTCGTGCTTTGATCTGACAAGAGGTCTTTGTGATGAGCTAAACTCTGTGATAGGAAGGTGGTGGTGGAACCAGAATGACAAAGAAAATAAAATTCACTGGCTGAGTTGGGACAAGCTGACCTTACCAAAGAAAGAGGGGGGGCTGGGGTTCCGTGATCTACACCTCTTCAACCTAGCCATGCTTGCTCGGCAGGCGTGGAGAATCCTAACAAATCCGGAATCCCTGTGCAGTCGAGTTCTAAAGGCCAAATACTTCCCAAACTGTAACATTTTGCAATGCAATGCAAGAGAGGGCATATCTTATACTTGGAGAAGTATTTTGCAGGGAGCCCAACTGCTCAAAGAGGGAGTGATTTGGCGGGTAGGTAATGGTAACTCGCTTCAGATCTGGTCTGACCCTTGGATCCCTGCTGGAATGACCCGCAGAACAGCGACCCCCAGAGGAGCATCTGTTTTGACACGAGTGTCCGAACTCATGAACCCGGCCACTGGCTCTTGGGATGAAGCGTTGGTGAATGATATATTCTGGGAGTCAGATGCAAAAACCATCATTGCTCTCCCAACGGATGCTGATAGTGATGACTGGCCAGCTTGGCAGTTTGATCCAAAAGGGGTTTTCTCGGTCAAATCAGCTTATAAGGTGGCAGTGAGGACGAGGGAAAATGAAAAAGCAAGAGATGCTTCTGGATCTGGGCTGAATAAGGAAGATGACGTTAGTTTTGACTGGAAGAGGATTTGGCGGCTTGAAGCGCCAAATAAAGTCAGGATGTTTGTTTGGCGGTTTGCACACAACAGTCTGCCAGTCGGGAGGAACATAGCACGGAGGGGGTTTAAACGTGAAACTTTATGCCCGATGTGCAATAGAGCTGATGAGGATGGTGGCCACCTGTTTCTGAAGTGCAAAGGAGCAAAAGAATGCTGGCGTTTGATGAATTTGGAGCAGGTGCGTTCCAGGCTTGTTAGCTGTAGAACGGCAAAGGAAACAGTGAGTGCGATCTGGAGCCTTGAAGCAGGAACTCAGATGCGGGTCTGGGTGTTGCTCTGGCGTTGGTGGTCAGCTAGAAATAAAGTGAATGCTGGAGAAAGAAGAGCCTCGGGCCCAGAAATTGTTTCACTAGTCGGCTATTATGTCAATGACTTTGACAAACTCAAAAAAACAAAGGGCCAAAAGGGAGCAAAGAGTATTTTGAAATGGGAACCCCCACCTGATGACATGTACAAGATCAATGTGGATGCATCTTTCAGGGCTAGCACACAAGCAGGTGGATGGGGTTTTGTTGCTCGTAATAATGAGGGGGAGTTTCTGGAGGGGGGTTGTGGGAAGTTGGAGAGAGTTGCGAGTCCTTTGCAGGCTGAAGCCATGGCAGCGCTGAGGGGCCTTCGTCGAGCTGCAGAATTGGGAATGGGCCGAATAATTCTTGAGACAGATGCAACAAGTCTGCAGAAAGGACTGATTTCAACAGAGATGGACAGGAGTGCCGACGGGTGTTTGTTTCGCCAGATCAGAAAGTTTATCAATGAGGAATTTGTGCAGTGTGTGGTCCGGGCTTGTCCGAGATCATGTAACAAAGTGGCTGATTGCCTAGCTTCGTATGGGGCGAGCGCTGTCTGCTCGGGTTCAACGGTGTTTATGAACCAAGTCCCCGAATTTGTCTCTACCCTGGTCTCTGGCGATTCGCCTAGAGCCTTTGGTTAATGGAAAACAAGGTTTTCCTTCTCAAAAAAAAAAACCGCTCTCTCATTCCTCAAACTCAAATCCGCCACGCCCCACTGCTCCTCGCCTAGTCGCCTCCTCAAAAATCCGCCGGCCGCTCCCGAGTCCCGACCGCTCTCCTCAAACTCCGGCGCTCCGCTCTCCCTCTCCTCAAATCCGCCGGGCGCCGGCCACTCCCGACCGCTCTCCTCGCCTCCTCAAACTCCGGCGCTCCGCTCTCCCTCTCCTCAAATCCGTCGGGCGCCGACCGCTCTCCTCGCCGCTCCCGACCCCTCCCCTAGCCGCCTGGGCACCGCGCCGTGCCGTCCTCCGACTCCTCCGCCTGGGCACCGCGCCGTGCCGTCCTCCGCCTCTACCGCCCGGGAGGCCGGATCTAGGTTAGCGCCGCCACCGGTCTCTTTTCTTGACTAGTTGACTTGGTGGACTGTCCACCGGGGGTTACACCGGGGGCGGGGCAGCGCCGGGAGGGGGGTCCGGCCGGCGAGGGGAGCTCGGGCGGCCGTCCGGGCTCGCCCGAAGGGCAGGTCCGCCCCTGCTCCAGATCGACGCGCCATCGCAAGAAGCAGTGAAGACCAGAAATAGTCGAAGATACCGATAAGTGCTATGCAAGTGTGCAACTGGTAGTTGGGAGAGCAACGCAGGCAAGGATAAGGGCATCGAAAGCTGAAGCTGAAACCGCCCATGACATGACGCGATACTTACCAGAGCCGGATGCATCCCGGTCACTGTCTAGGGAGGGAACGAGGAGGAAGGAGATCGATTGATGGAGATGCGCACACACCCACGCGCGACGTACGGCACGCTATCTGATACATCTGCCCCCTGCATCTTCGTGAAGAGAGAACCCGCGGCTTACGCGTGTGTGTTTGCCAGCAGCTGATCTTTTCGACGCCGGCCGGTACGGCAAAATCTGCTTCATGCCACAGCATCCTCTGCTTAATTTGCTGCTCAAATGGTGTCCTCTGCTCGACTCGACTCTGCTCTGCTCTTCAGACGGCGCCGGGTGTTCACCCTGTTGATTTCGACAGTTGGATCAACGCTCGATGCATTCTCCAAATTGCTACCTGCCCTGCCCACATGTGCATGGTATCGATCTGTGGATCACAGGGGTTGAGGGTTGGGAATTTGGGGAAGAACAAGGAGAGGAGAAGGTAGAAATGATGAACTTCATTCACACGTACGTATAATTCAGTTACATGATAGCTCCCGTTCAAAAAGACCATTCTCTCATCTCTGTTTTAAAAAGCTACCTAGATTGCGGACAGACCACAGTTCCTTTATGTCAATTCTTCTTCTTGCTATTCTCGTACCCAATCCGACGTTTGCACCGATTGTAGAGCACATGTCTGCCTAATAATTCAAGCTTAAACGGCTTGTGCCCATGAAGGTACAGTGGCTAAAATGCCAACTGGATGCTTAATAGAGGTATAACAAGTAATGTATTCGACCATCGTTAGGTGGCTTTGTCGACATTTCTCCTCGGCAGCGCCTGCCATTACTTGTTCAGTTGCAATGTGCATTAGATCATGCAGCATATATTTCCCACCTCCATGGCAATCACTGTAAGTTCATCTACGCTGTTGCAGCACACGACAATATTTAAGACCTTACCGAGAGAAAATGTATTTATGCAGACTCTCAATCTCAAATTTTCTGAATTCGGTGAAACTCCAATATCTCAAAATTAACAACTAATGTATAAAAAAAATTCCAAAATGGCATAGATACATAGTATTACTTAAGTTATTGAACAAAAACCACCCCTGTCACCTATCAATGCTTACATATTTCTGCTATGCTTTTCGAGCCATGGGCATACTATTCCCATTCCCATCATACAAGGAATGTGACTAGCTGTATGTCATTTCATTACCATGAGCTGCTAGTAGTAGTGTCGTGTTAACATCAGTGGCAGACCCAGGGTTTTACCAAAGGGTATGCCGTATCAAAATTTTCATATACAATTCGGTAAAACCATTTGCCAATTCGGTAAATAATTATAAAATTTGCACCATAATTTGGTATATAGGCACTAAATAATATAATAAGTCTTAAATTCAGGGGAGCATGGTGATAGACTGATAATAACATATAGGTAAGGAATACTCAAAAGTTAACGAATAAAGTTAATTACCAGTGACAGGAATGAACTTTTGGCATGTTTTCACAATGAAGTTATTGGACAGATCAGATTCATCATGTTCATCAGCAAATAGCTGTCATAATGTTAAACACATTTGTAAGTATTGCTTAGATTGAATGCGCTTGAAATTACTAAAAAGAAGCTTTGTATAGCATATCAAAGTGCCATTCCAATCAACAACAAAAAAGACATTGGATGCGTGACAACTTACTAACTGATGGAAGGACTAGGTTGAATTGTAACAATATAGCTGGAACAAAAAAGACCCAAAAAAGAAGCAAGCAATTGCCCATTGTGCCATTAGCTGCTAACTGATGGAAGGAATAGGCTGAATAAGTTTGTAATAATATAGTGCAAGCATGTTGATTGGTTAAATAAATTGTCAAAGACAGGGATCAGACTGCACTTTTGCCAAAGGGAAATTTCACAGGAAACAAACAAGTATATCTTTTTTAAGTGCCAGCAAGAACCTATCATTCTCATAAAAGGAAGTTTCCGATAGACTCATATATGTTCATTTTGAACATGGCAAAATAAATACGTTTACCAAAGGGAAATAAAATAAAAGCATGACCCATCTTTTACCTTGAAAGGAAACAATTTTACCTTGTAAGAAGAGAATAGCAGGATCAAAGCCAATAATAAGTTCACTGCTTCAAACCTCTACAGGAAATGAGAAATTTACATGAATTAGTACAATATGATAAAACGAAGAAAATAACCAATGGTAACATGAGAGAACAATCAACCTGAATGGTAGCTACTCCTAGGACAATCATCACCGCACGAAAGATAACTGCTCCGGCAATACCATAAGAAAGAACCCAATTCTTAGATTCTTATTCTTTGAAAGCAGCATCGAGTAAAAACCAATATGCAGTGATGCATGCTTCTCAAATGGGCTGATACATGGTCCTGAAAATTTTAATGCAAAGAGAATCACACTTCCAACAATTTTGTAAAACAGTCTCAATGTTAAAAGATTAGCCGAGATGCATAGCACACACCCAGCGAAATATTCCGACGCCTTCCCAAATCCGTCCCTCAAGGCGATGCTAATGCCGAAGAACACCGCAGCGAGGTATAATATGTTGAACTTAAGTAGAAACAAACAGAACTGGCTTCGAGAAAATAACAGAGGCAAACAAGAAGGTGAATGTAGATTTGCTGCTAGATTTAGGAATAGAGATTCGTACGTACCAGCGCTTGGCGTTGAATTGCTGTTGCTCACTGCTCATTCTCCACTCGCACGACTCCATCCCCATTCCCCCTCAGATCCGCCGCTCCTCCTCCCACAGCGCCCTCCGCTCCCCCTCGCTGCCTCGCTATTTCCCCCGCCTCCCTCCCGGCGGCCCCCCTCCCCGCTCGCTGCCCCTGTTCTTCGCGCATGCCCCTTGCACCCCATCGGTTGGGCTCCACGGTATGCCGTGGCCCATCCGGCATACCCTGTGAGTCCGCCCCTGGTTAACATGACTAGAGGTGGCAATGGGTACCCGAAACCCGAGTACCCGATGGGTTTTACCCGATAAGGAGGTGGACATAGAAAGATATCTTCACCCACGGGTATACTGATGGGCAAAAATCTCTACCCATCGGGTAGAGCGGGTGCGGGTACAGCTGTATATTACCTGTACCCGCATACTCGTGGGTAAAATATACCCGCATACCTTATGTGCTTCATGGTGGCGAATTTACACATTACTAAGAGAATTTTGTACCACATTAATCATTTTGCATCAACATTAAGGAAAAGAACTCAACAAATAAGTAGCCGATACTCTGGAATAAGCTAAATAGAAATAGGAAAATTTTAGTTCCAAATTGCACAAGATGATACTTCAGCAAACTAATCGGGTATGGGTTATCCGTCGGGTATAAATACCCGCGCGGGTGCGGGTACGGGTAAATTTCTATACCCGTGTGCGGGTACGGGTATCGTAGCAGGTAGATTACTCTATCCCTAGGCCTTAGAATCCAATGTCCTTGATATTTTAACTTCCACTTTTGAAAATTGCACTTAGACTATCTTCCACCATTATGTAGTCATAGTATTACTGCTGTCTAAAACTCCAAACAGCGAGTTCGATTTATTTGATCCATCGATCATACCATTTTGCATTGTGTCATCCACCATTTAATTAATCCAGCCATGGTTATCTAATTCTTGTATAAATCTTTACTTCCAACATAAATTTGTGAATTGAATCTCGTATTTCACTATGTATGTATAATCCCAATCTCGGATTCATTATTTGTCAACTTGTCAACTCTACAATCTATTGGAAATCCAATACCTTTACTCTAGACCCACCAATCAAATAATTCTTATTGCATCTCCCAAAAAAAATTTCAATCGGGATTACCATATTCTTATATGAATCTGAATGTCCATCATATCTTTATAAATCCAATCTCAGGTTTGTCAATTGCCAATTTAATCAGCTTTCCAATCCAATGAAGATCTAGTTTTCTTTATTTAGATCCACCGATGACTTTCGTATCATGACATCCTAATAATCCAGTATGGTGTCCTTGATTCAAATCCATAGTTTGCTTCTCCAATGATCAACCTAATTCTCTACTATCTATCTACTCTTCAATCCTGAATTCTAATGATTATCCAACAATATCACTTTTAAATCCACCCGTATCATTTGTATCAGGACTTCCTAATAATCCAAGGTTGTATTCAAAATCATAATTGCTCCTATAGCAACCAACCTAAATCTTCACTGACAACCTCCAAATTAATTCATTATTATAAACATCTTCCAAGAATTATATTATTTATCAATGTGGTACTCCCGCAATTGTTTTCATACTTCCTATTTCTCCAAAATAACTTAATTCATCAATCTAGTCAATCTAATCCTTTAAGCTCCACCACTTTTCCAGAATTCACACTATCGTTTCCTTCCGATGATCGACTTGCAACCCACCAATATTTTTGTGTGTTCACTACATACATATATCTTCTTTACTTACGATGTTTTTACTCTTCTCTATATTTTATTTTGTAAGAAAAGGAGTATTTTTCTAACCATGGGTAATAAAACCAAACAGGGAAATTAGGTTTTTACCAACATAGCTCTTTCCGGGGTAACACCTCAAAGTTAACCCTTAGGCTTTATTTTGAAAAACAAGGTCCTTTTTGGGAAAAAGTTTTCAAGAAATAACTTTGTATCAGACTATTTGAGAACTCAAAGTGAATTTTTTTTGAAATAAGTTTTGGTAAGTAGTTTGAACTTATGAAAATTTCCTCAGAAGATCAGGTTTGTTGAAATGAGTTTGAAAATGAATTTTGTAAACAATTTGAGAATCGATCCTCCAAGGGTAAAATGAGTATCAAATTTAAGCATTGTGATTTTGACGTCAAGTAGGTCTTAAAGAGAGCTTACAAGAGGAGTACTAAATTTTTATCATTTTGAATTCGGGGTAAGAGAGCCTCGGATGTAAAAATGGCTAGTGCAGCATATAGATGAGAGGGAATCGTCTAAGAGAGATGAGATTGAGCAATACTACTTATAATCTACTCATTGCCCCCACATGATTCCTTAGCCATGTGGTTGAGTTGACTATCACAGGATTGTTACAATGCATAGGCCTACTGTGGTTACGCCCGTTAAGGTCTATCTTCCGTAGGATGCGTACATCCCTCGGGATGGGTCCCTTGTGAGCCATCATGGGCAAAGGCGGGGATGAGACCATCCATCCCTTTGCTCGTGGTCATACCTTCACGTAACCACCTTAGAGCCACACAAATTAGTAAACCCTGCCTACACTTTGCCAGCTTGTGGTTGTACTGTCGTACGCTGGGAGATCATCACAAGATTCAGTCCGTAGGGTTACCTGGGCGGTTTTACCACTAACCACTTTGTGCTTCCACTACACCACTCACACACACCCTCGAACCATCCACCCAGATATTTAAGCAAGTAGGATTTTTGGGAGCATAAAATATCCATAACCAAATATACCAGTCATTTCCACCATGACTGCCCAAACCAATTTCTCATGATTCAAAGTGATGCTTTTGGGCATTTTAGTGCCTCCAATTATCTAAGCATTACTAAGCATGGCGTATAGTTATGGACTTATTTCGAAAACTAACCATTATAATTTTGCTAGGGTGACATGGCTCAGATATTCAAATATTTCAAAGGAGGTATAATACTAGCAAGTCGAATACTGGGTAACAGCATGCAATTTGATAATTTAAACAAAAGTAGATTTGCAGAAAATGTAGGTTCAACATGATCAAAGTATTGATTCGCCTGGCGTGGTTTACCTCGGTCTTGAGCTCACACAATGCTTTTTCTTGAGCTTTTGGGTCTCTACCTTCACTTCGAGCTTGATCCACTGAATCTTCACAACTCCCAATTTATAATTACATGACAAACGACTGAATCCAAATAAAAGCAAATAACTCAAAAGATCCAAATAAACAATTTGGTTTATTATGAGTTAATGGGTGATTTGGGTGATTTGATGAAAGGTCGATGGGGTGTGGAGTGTTAACGGAGTCAATTGGGGTTGGAGCAAAGTGACTAAATGGTCAAGGAAGATTTACCGAGACGAGTGCTAAGGAAAGTTCATGATACTGGAATATTTACAGGAATATTCTGCTTCGGATTTGAGGATGGCCATGCATAGCTGACTTTAGGATATCATGGACCAATCTTTTTATTCCATAACATCTTTTATCATTTTTATATTTATTTAGGAAGTTCCATGAGCCAGTTTAGACCTATGTGCTGATATATAATATTAGCTTGCTATTCCTTGAATGGCACGAGCTGGCACATCGTACGAGCATTAACCCGGACCTAAGGTTCATACATTGTCTTTAATATAACTTGCATTCAGAGCTAATGGTTAGTTGATATGTTGACAATTTTCAGCATTATGTTCCCGAGTGTTATATTTACTATAGTCTTTTATACAAGCCACGTACTTATAGTTTAAATAACACCTCAGATTATTTAAGGGTTGTTAGTGAAAGTATTTTTATGACTTCTCAAGGATATAGGTACAACAGTCATACTTTAGATGGTTAATTGTGTATCACTTAATTATATACCGCTTTTGGTTGCGCAAATAGTTTATGCACTATATTCTAGAGTCATTTTTATGTGAAATGCTAATCTAACACCAACTGTCATTATTAATGAAATCTAGCGTTTGAGATTTATTTATCGGTGATGTACTAATGGTGGGGTTTATAAATCATGACTTTCTAATTTAAATAGATATTTCATTTTAAATGGCTTTGGCATATCATTTAATTTTATGAAGCTGCTTGAGTTATCATTTAATTGAATATATCCTTAAGATTTATTTTATGGCTGCAGACCAAATGTTAGGGTATAAATTATAATTACGGTTACTCTCTTAAGTTAATGTCTCGCTTTTGTAGGTAACACACTATTCAAGTTTTTTTCCTTCATCGTAACCCTGAATGTATTTTTAATCGGGACCTTTATTAAATTTGGTCATGTAGCCAAGCCCACCTTTTATGAATGCCGTTAATTAAAATCTAGACTTTAGTTAAATGTTCCAAACTACATTAGTTACTCATATAGGTCA
Organism: Dendrocalamus sinicus; assembly: GCA_036346575.1. Lineage (NCBI taxonomy): Eukaryota > Viridiplantae > Streptophyta > Magnoliopsida > Poales > Poaceae > Dendrocalamus > Dendrocalamus sinicus. The sequence goes on along the minus strand of CM070654.1, from coordinate 5,479,549 downwards.
TTTAATCTAATATGAAAGCTTAAATAATTTTATTTTATATCCCAACCAAAATTATTAGCCTCTCTACTTTATTTCCTTAACTATATCTTGGATGTATTATTATTATTATTATTGTTACTATTATTATTATCATTTTTCTTAATGTGTATCCTTATTAAATTTGGGCCTTAAGTAGAACCATATTTTACTAATGCCTCTAATTGATAATTAAGCCTCAAATAAATAGTTAAGCTATATTAGTGGCTTATATAATAAATAATCAACATTAAACCTTAAGTACCCTGATTAAATTTATTAGTTTATATGGATTATTGTCTAGCTTTCTCTGATTCTTCTTCATTCGAATGTATTAGCAATATCGAAATAAAAACAAAAACTAAACGTGCAGAGCAGAGGACTCGAACTCAGGACCAAACAGAGATCTGTGCGCTACCACACACTCGGCTGACCATCCAGGCGATTGCACTTTCATGATATGGATGGGAGAGCAATTTAGAAGAGCTAGCGCAGTGCTGAGGCTTCAAAACAGAGCATGCTGGCGCAGGGCAGGCGGCAGCGTCGTCGGCGATGGGCGGTGGCCGGGGAAAGGGGGTGACTCGTGAAATGGGTTGCGCAGGGGACGGGAGAACTAGGGGTGATGGCTATTCAGTCGGAGCGGCGGCGATGTGGGCGGGCGGTGGTTCAAGGCGACCGGCGGTGAGGTGAGAAGGGGGATGGCGGTGCCGGAATGGGGAAAGGAGAACCGGAGGTGAGCACGAGCTACAAGGGGTTAAGGAAGGGCTTACGGTGCAGGTGGTCGGGCCGGGGAGAGTACATGGTGGGCTGGCGGCGTGAACCGGCGGCGGTGCGAGGAGGACCATGGCGCCGGCAACCGAGGGTGAGAGGGAAGCTCTGGTGGCGGCGCGGTCGAGCTAGCGGGACCACGGTGGAGCTCCCGGGCGGCGTAATCGGCCGGCGATGGCTCCAATTGGCCGCTTCCTCTTCGGCTTGCGTGGAAGGGGATGGGGTCGCCGGCGGAGCTAGGGGCGCCGCGACTCCAATCCCTTCAGGTGGGGGTGAGAGGGGAATGTGGCGAGGCGGAGGGTGCGTTCTCTTGCTTTTATAGGCGGCGGGGCTGGCGGTTGACCGGAATTCGCGCAAGGTGGGGGCGCGGAGAGGGCGACAGGACGGCGGGGTTGGGCGCAAGGGCAGAGGGAGCCGGCGGGATTCGCACTAAGGCGGCAGGGCATGGGCGGGGAAACGGTGTGGGGCTCGGCGCAGGGAAGAGGAGGACAGCTTGGCATGTGCTGGCCGTGCCGCACGGCTTTGCCAAAGCAGAGCAGAGGAGCAGGGGGTCCGGGCGCTCGGGGGGACAAGGAGGAGGAAGATGCGGGCGGGGACGTGGGCCCGCGTGGCAGGGGAAGAAGGCGGAAGTGGGAGGTGGAGTTGGGCCGGGCCGTTTTGGCCGGCCTGGCTTCATCTCTCCTCTTCATTTTTTTTATTTTCTTTTTATGTACCCAGTTGTCTATTGCATTATTTGTGTGTGCACATATAAATGTATATATGTATAGGTTCTTCTGGTTGTCCTTTATTTTCATAGTTCCACTTCCTATTTTTCTAGACTCCCTCTTGCGTGTATACCACTTGTAAATAGGTATATATGTATATTTACACAGGTTTGCATTTTATTCATTTGCTTCTATTGTTATTTATACTATTATTTCCAAAAATGAAATTTTATGCTCTAATTCAAGTTTCTCCCTTTATTTTATGGATCATCTTTTCAGATTCGTATTTCAAATTCCTGTTCTCTATTATCTGCACGTTTCCTTTTATAACAATACTAATGTTTGTTTCTATTTGAGCTTCTTAAATTTTTGGAACCTCAACCAAATTCCACTAAAAATACCATAAAAATCCAAACTCAAATAGAATATATTGCAAAACCATTCAAGAAATTCATATTTTAAATTTCAGATTTTTTAGGATGTTACAAGTACGGAGTCGGAACTTGTTGGTTTTGTGGTCAGTAGCGATACTTGTTATTCTTGAGTGTTTTGAGCGATGGTAATTCTTGAGTACTTGTTGTTTTCAAGTACTCGTTGAGCTAGCGGTCATATTGAGTGATCTAAGGCTGAGATTTGGATAGTGATAGATTTGGTAGTCGTAATAAGTTGTCTAAAGTTGATTTCTAGAAAGCGATGAGATTTGTGATTGTGGATGACCTGGTTGTTGTTGTTAGTTGGTTGAGGTTGTGGTTATTCATGTGTGTCCTGATGATGATCAAGTTGATAAGGACTTGTGCCAGGATAACGTTTCTTTGGTCTTTGCATATGTAGGTGGGTGTGGTGATGATCATGGTCGATCGGTGACATGGAGGACCGGGACTAGGATGAGGAGATCTGAGGTCTAAACAGTTGAGGATGTCACATGAGGTGATCGGGCTAGCGCTGGAGCACGTGGAGATTGAGAGACCATGTGGAGGTGCCCCCATGTTTGTGATGAGTTATTGACACTTGGTTTGGAAAGTTTGAGTTTGATTTGAGCGTTTCCTGCTAAGTCGTAGCTTCTGGTCATGGTCGTAGGCTCGTTCGACCACTTTGGTCGTGGTCGGAAGCTTGCCGGACAGGATACGACCACGTTGGTCGTGGTCGAAAGCCTGGTACGACCACATTGGCTGTGGTCTGTGGTCACGAGTCGCCATCACTGTGGTTGGAAGTCGGCGCTCGGGTGTACGACCACGTTGTGCATTCGGCTCTCTACGACCACGTTGTCGCGAACTTCGCTTCACGAGAATGGCGGATTTCGACCTCGCTATGGGCAAGCGTGGTCGAGGTCGGATGTGGTCGTATGGGGTATAGACACGGGCGATAGAGTCGCAGCTTGTGTATGTGGTCGTAGCAAGCTAGCAATGGTCGTAGCTTGTATCTTGTTGGTCGTAGCAGTCTAGTGTGCGGTCGGACGGGCTCGTGCGCGGTCGAAAGCACTCGTAAGTGGTCGGAAGGGCTTCGACCACGTTGATATCTAGTGTCACGAGTCCGAGCGGGGTTCGACCACGATGGAACCTCTGGTTTTGGTCGTAGCCTTTTTGAATCGGTCGTAACGACTTGGGATGAGGTCGTAGGGCCTTGAGCATTGCTTGGCTTGTAAGTCGTAGCAAGCTTTAAGGTGGTCGTATGGACTATGGAAACAGTCGTATGTCGTGTGCATTCATTGTTCTCTTTTCTCATTGGTCGTAGAGTGCGACTTTGTAAGAGTATGATTTAAGTTTTGATTTTTGGCTCAAGTGGTTGGATACTATTGTGAGCGGTGCTATGTAATGGTTTGCTTGTCTGATGATGTTTTGCAGGACCTTGAGACTAGTCGTGGCGAGGCATGGAGGGCCGAGACTAGGCACGGGCCATGCTGAGGTCAAGAGCGGCCAGGAGGTGCTGAAGACGACGAGGTCTGCGAGGTGGTTGCAAGACTTGAGAGGCAAGGCAGAGGAAGCTTCCAGGAAGGCAGCCGGATGGCATTTTGGAGAAATGCGGAAAGCTGTAAAGGAAGTTGTATCTCTGTGAAAGCACTGGAGTGACTCTCGCTAATGGGTAAAGAGGAAAGCAAACCCGGTAGGGGAGGCTATAAAAGGAGGGGTGTCTCCTGCATGTAGCTCCAAGGATTGGGGGGGTCTTTTGCTTTTCTCTTTACGATTGAGAGTAGGTGAGAGCGGGAGAGACAGAGGTGTCTTTGTTGTCTCCTTCGTAGCTCGTGTTGTGTTCCTCCCAAGAATCATGTAGTTCTTGGTGTTCTTGAGGATGAGAAGGAGGGGATGAGCTGAGTCTACTTGTAATCATTCCTCATGTCCTAACGTCCATGCGTATCGGGACTCCTCTGTAGTACTCTCGAGAAATAAATTCTCCGAAGTTCTTTGAGCTATGTGTATCTTATTTCAGTTCCTTTTTCATGCAGTCTCACGATCTTTCTGTTTCAATCTTGATTTGGTTTTGAGCTGCTTTTGCTTTGGGTTTGTGTTGGCTTGCTTTGAATGGGAATCATCCTTAAGGCCATCTTGGCGATTCTTCCCAAAAGCCCGTTCTTATTTCAACCGCGCAGTATTTTCTGTTTGATTTCTTTTGTCGGCTCGGGCAAGTGTTCGACCACGTGGTGTTCGACCATCAGTTGGCCTACGACCACGTGTGTTCGACCAGAGAAGTCAGTTCTCTCGACCGATTTGTTGTGTGGGTACTTGGGGAGTTTTTGAAGGCTCCATTCACCCCCTCTGTCGCCATTTCGGTCCTACAATTGGTATCAGAGCCGGTTAGCTCTTTTCAATAGATCTTAACCGGTCTCAAGAGCCATGGCGACGGACAAGTACTCGACCAAGCCGCCCGTTTTCGATGGCATCGATTACCCCTTCTGGAAGAGCCGAATGGAGACATACATCCAGGCTCAGGGGTACGCTATCTGGCGCAAGGTCAAGGTCCGGTTTGTTGTTCCTGCCGATGAGAACATCAATGCTGGGAATATGCATGATGTTGAGGCAAACGCTAAGGCAAGGAACATCATTATCCAGGGCCTGAGTCGTAGCGAGTTCGATCGCATCTCCCACTTGTCGTCCGCCTACGATATCTGGGTGACCCTCGGCGCATACCATGAGGCACCACCAGATCAAGGCGGTTCGACAGACGATTCAGCGAGAATACAACAAATTCGAGATGCTTGCTGGTGAGTCCCTCAATGAGTGCTTCGCGCGTTTCCATAAGATCTTGAGCAACCTCCGAGCGGTCGGTCTCACATACCCCGACTCGGACAACGCTCGTCAGATGCTTGCGACACTTGATCTGCGTGTTTGGGAGATGAAAGTGACCACCATCAAGGACACGACAGACCTCTCGACCTTGACTCTTGACGCGCTGTACTCGCGCCTCAAGACTCACGAGATTGACGTTGTCTCTCGTAGGTCGAAGTCACAGTCGATGGCTTTGGTCACTGATCCCACGTTGGCTTCACGGTTCCTCTTCTTACGGTTCTCTTTGCGGTTTCTCCCTTGCTGCTCTCGTGACATAAGCGATGATCGTTAGAGCGACTTGCGGATGATCACCGCCCTCCTTGCCGAAGATTCTCCCATGCTTACAAGGAGGAGGGACGAGAAAGAGAGGAGGACCGTGATTTGCTTCGAGTGTGGTGGCCCCAACCACATTCGGGCAACCGCCCAAGCCGGAGAAAGGCAAGAACGACTACGGCGGTTGGGCAAGATCGACTACACCGACAAGAACCGCAACAAGAAGCCTCCGGCTCGGGCGCGGAAAGAAGAAGTTCCGCAACCGGGAAGGCCAAGAAGCTCTTCCACGCGTCCTCATCGCCTTCGGCGACCTCGACCTCGGCGAGGTGGAGGATGGAGCGACGACGACGGGGACGGGTGACCAAGAGCCCAAGGATGGCGGCGGCGACTTCTCGGCATGTGCTTCATGGCCTCGAGGCGAACTCAGCGACCGCGAGCTGTACTCCGACTCGGATGAGGTACTCCCTTCTTATGACCAGCTAAATGATGCTTTTCTTAAGCTAGGTGGATTTCATGCTAGAGCTAGGTCTAGGTGTACCGAGTTAGAGAAGGAAGTAGATAGACTGTCACGGGAGATTACTTCACTTACATCTGCTCCCTCCCGTGACGACTGTGATACATGTTGTGCCTTGCTTGATGACATGGAGAAATTAAGGACCTCTCATGATAGTGTGTCCTCCGAGCTTGATATTGTTAAGGTGGAGAATGTTAGTCTGCTTGCTGAGTTAGAGTTGAGTAGGATGGCTGTTACCCTACTTACTACTGATGAGACTACTTCTCCCACCTCATGTGAGGATAAGGACATTCTTTGCTAGAGGACCTTATGCCATGCTCCTTGATCTGCCCGAGTCTTGTGAAAATTGCAATAACTTGAAGATGAACCTAAAGCAGGCAGATCACAAGATCTTGAGTTGAGTGCTTCTTTACTTGAGCCTATTGATTCATGTTTGAATTGTCCAAAGTTAAGCTGCTGAACTTGAATCTGTCTCAAAACAGTTTCAAGAAATGATTGACAACAACAAGAAAATAGCTCAGTATGCGACTAAGGATCCTGTTAGCTCACCATGCATTAGTTGTGATAAACTAAAACTTGAACTCGTTGCTTTAAATGACAAATGTGTGAAGCTAACTAAGGACTTACTAGAGAAGCCACAATCTGGTTGTGATGTGATTGATGGTGTGGGGGAGAAGCCCCAGGGTAAGGATGAGACGTTTAGAGACGCGAACCAACCTGCTAGTAGTAGGACTGTCCCCTCAGAGTCGGCTGTGCGTGCACAAGCCATTCTTTCCTCTACTGTTGGTTCTTCTTCTGCTCTCTTACCTCCTGCTGTTCCCTCTTCTCCCTGCTCTTCTTGCACCTCTCTCTTTCGGGAGTGTCAGTATCTTATGAACACTCTCGAGAGATTTGTAGGAGGCAAGAAGAAGCTTAATCTTATTCTAGACCAATCCAAGATTTGTAAGTTCAATCAAGGTCTAGGATATGATTTCTATGAGGATATGAGGAAGCATCCTCCTGCTATTCTCAGACCCATAGTGGGAGGTGTGATCGAGGTCGAGCCCAGATCTGATGAGGTCAAATTCAAATCAGCGGGCTTTGTCCAAGGGATCTCGGCAGCAAGGAAGGTTCACTGCTACTGCCGGCCTCTCGAAGCCGAAGTCCTCGCGTGCTACTTCCACCTCTTCGAAGGTGAGGTACCACTGCACCTTCTGTCAGAAGGATGGGCACTCGATCGAGAGATGCTTCAGGCGCACCAAGATCGCGCGTAGAGACCGTGTTGAGTCTCTTAGGGGTATTCAGGGTCAGCCCCAGATCCTGAGTGCACCTAAGACCAACATGAGTCTAGGCTTGCTCTGTTCACGGAGTTTAGGCAGCATAGAGGACTTGGTTTTTCGAGTTTTCGCTTTCGTCCTCATGCTGCCTCTGGTCGTGACTTCCGCCGTCCTGAGGGTAGATCTCGTTTTTCCCATCGAGATAGCTACCCGCGGCGTGATCAGCATGTTGCCGGTGTTCCGACTCGCTCCCCCGTAGCAGTCGGACCCCGCAACAGCTTCAGGTCTGCTCACAGACCTTCTACTTCTTTGAGTCACAGAGAGCGTAAGGTAGATAGAGGTCAGTCGTGCTTGACGACTTCATCTGCTCGACGTGTTGTTCAGTATTGGGTGCCAAAATCTCTTTTGATTTACCCCAGTACTGAGACTTTACTCTCTGTTTGACTTAGGTTCGCCGGGCAGGGAAGGGAAAGGTTTGGCTTGTAGACTCCGGTTGTTCTCGTCATATGACCGGAGACTCCCGTTGGTTTTCTTCCCTTGCCCGTGCTCCAGGTGATGAGACGATCACTTTCGGAGATGCTTCATCTGGGCGCGTCATCGCCAAAGGTACAGTGCGCATTAATGACTCTTTCATTTTGAAAGATGTAGCCTTGGTTAGTAAGCTGCAGTACAACTTGCTTTCCGTTTCTCAGCTTACCGATGACGGTTTCGAGGTGAGCTTCAAGAAAAACAATTGTAAAATTCTTGATTCTTGGGTAGTCCGGTTTATGGATTTCGTTATGGGAGGATCTTTCGTGCTGATTTTTCTGAGTCTTCTGGTGATCCTCTCAGGTGTTTAGTTGCTTCTGAGTCCCGCGACCTCTCTTTCTGGCATAGGAGACTTGGTCATATTGGATTTGACCATTTGACCCGAGTTAGCGGCCACGATCTCATTCGTGGTGCGCCTAAACTCAAGATGGTCAAAGATCTTGTTTGCTCTCCATGCCAAGACGGCAAGATGGTTGCCGCTTCTCACCCTCCGGTCACGATTACTATGACCGATGCCGGACATTTGCTCCACATGGACACGTTGGACCGGCTCGAGTGCGATCGGCAGGGGAAGTGGTATGTTCTTGTTGTGGTCGATGACTTCGAGGTATTCTTGGGTGTTTTTCTTAGCCTCGAAGGATGAGACGTTTCGCATTTCCGAGGTCTTTTCGGTAAGCTTTCGTTGAGCTCCGGGTGCCTTACGAGCGATCCGCGATGACAATGGCACGGAGTTCAAGAATTCCTACCGAGTTTCGTGGTGAGGCAGTGTAGAGCACCGTTCTCTTCTCCGCACGTCCACAACAAAATGGCGTTGTGGAGAGGAAGAACCGTACCTTGGTCGAGATGGCCGGACGATGCTTGATGAGTACTCTACACCGCTGAAGTTTTGGGTGAGGCTATAGCTACCGCGTGCCATGTCTCAAACCGAGTATTTCTTAGGGCACACTTGCACCGCACTTCTTATAAGTTGAGATATGGGCGAAAGCCTAGCGTCTCTCATTTTCGTGTGTTTGGTTGCAAGTGCTTTGTTTTGAAGTCCGGAACCTAGACAAGTTCGAGTCACGTTCTTGTGATGGAATCTTTCTAGATTACTCGCCTTCTTCGCGGGCTTATAGGGTGCAGGCTGCGAGTCTAGTAAAATGGTAGAGACTCGTGAGGTGACCTTTGACGAGGCGGTCCGGGACTAGGCCCGATATCTCGAGTTCTTTAGAGCGATCCGAGACCATCTTTGTGGATAATGAGGATGATGGAGACGACGGTTGTCTACTCCGATCCTATCCTCATCCACCCCTTGAGGTGCCGTCTTCCACCGCACCTCGAGGTGATCACCATGCCTTCGCTCTTACGAGCTGGTGGCTCTGTTCCTACCTCATCAGCTCGCGAGGTAGAGGCCACTTCTTCATCTCATTCTGGACCTCCTAGACATATCCAGAAAGCTCATCCTTCAGAGCAGATCATTGGAGACCTTTTCGAGCGTGTTACCCGCTCAAAATCTGGCTTATCTCAATTCTGTCTCCATTCTGCTTTCATTGCCTCCCTTGAGCCCAAAGATGTCTCTCATGCTTTATCTGATGAGTCTTGGGTCAATGCCATGCATGAGGAGCTAGAAAACTTCGAGAGGAACAAGGTTTGGTCGCTTGTCGAGCCCCGCGAGTCACAATATTATTGGGACTAAGTGGGTGTTCAAGAACAAGCGAGCGAGGATGGAGTGGTTATTGAAACAAGGCTAGACTGGTTGCTCGGGGTTCTCCCGGGTTGAAGGTCTAGATTTGAGGAGACCTTTGCCCCTGTAGCTAGAGTTGAAGTCATTAGAATCCTGCTTGCCTTTGCAGCTTCTAAGGGTTTCAAGCTTTACAGATGGACGTCAAGAGTGCCTTTCTCAATGGCCTTATTGAGGAAGAAGTCTACGTCAAACTGACCTCTGGTTTGAAAACCCCAAATACCCAAACCATGTCTTCAAGCTTTCCAAAGCGTTGTATGGACTTAAGCAGGCCCCCAGGGCTTGGTATGAGAGGCTTAAGTCCTACTTGTTGAGTCATGGGTTTGAAATGGGTAAAGTTGATAAGACCTTGTTCATCCGCCGGCTTGGCGCTGACCTTCTGCTCGTCGGATCTATGTCGATGACATTATCTTTGGCGGCTCTTCCCATACTCTGGTTTCCCAGTTCTCGGATGTCATGAGCACCGAGTTTGAAATGAGTATGATGGGTGAGTTGACCTTCTTCCTTGGCTTCCAAATTAAGCAGACTCGGGAGGGTACATTTCTTCATCAAGGAAAGTACACTCGTGACCTCTGAAGCGCTTCGATATGAGTGATGGAAAGCCGGTGTCAACTCCCATGGCTTCGGCGACCTATCTTGACCCGGATGAGGATGGCGAGCGATTGATCGAAAGAGTTGAAGTATGATCGGCTCCCTTCTTTACCTCACCGCCTCGAGACCGGACATACACTTCTCCGTGTGTTTGTGTGCTCGTTTTGAGCTTCTCCTCGCGTATCTCACCGTCGAGCGGTGAAGCGCATCTTCGGTACCTTGAGCTACCATTGACTATGGTATCGGTACTCTTCCTCATCTGTCTTTCCACGAGAGCCTTTTCGGATGCAGACTTTGCTGGTTGTAGGATAGATAGGAAGAGCACTTCCGCACTGCCGGTTCATTGGCACTTCTCGTTTCTGGTCTTGAGGAAGCGATCGGTGTTACGATCCACCGCAGAGGCGAGTGCGTGGCTGCGGCCACCGCTGCGATCAGTACTTGGATGGTTTCGACCTGCGGGACTTTGGGTTAGCTATCGGCGATGTTCCACTCTTTTGTGATAACACTTCGGCGATTAACATTGCTAAGAACCCAGTGCAGCACTCCCGGACCAAGCACATTGATATCCGTTATCACTTCCTTAGAGACATGTAGAGAAGGGCGATATAGTGCTCCAGTTTGTGGAGAGTGACCACCAGTTGGCTGATATCTTCACCAAGCCATTGGATAGTTCAAGGTTTTCTGCTCTGCGGGGAGAGCTTGGGGTGGTTTGTCCTTATGGACTGTAGTGAGGGGAGCTTTGGACGTTACTGCTTTATTATTTTGATTATGCTTCTATCTCATTTCTGTCTCCTTGCATTTGGGTGCATTGGGTTTAGTCCTTCTAGCATAGGTTAGAGTGCTTCTCTTGCCTAGTTGCTTAGACTTTCTACTCTTATCTTGTGCTTCCAGGATGCTTCTTACTCGCTGCTTCTTATCTCACTAGATTGAGCTCACTCACTTCTTATAGGTTCTAACGAGGGTTGGGCCACCCTCGGGTAGGCAGTGCGTGATTGCTCTCTAGTGTGTGTTTTTCCGGTCATTTGTTAGTCCCGAGTCATATGGGGTAGATGAGAGTTAGTCCGAACCACAGTTGTCTCTATATCTTATCTATGCTTTAAGGACTGCCTGTTTTGGTTTTATTTGCCAGCTTCTCGACTTAATGCTTTGGTTCAAGGGGAGTTCATTTGGGAGCTTCTGGAGCTTAATTTTGACTTAACTCAACTTGAACTAAAAGTTGCATCTCTTGTTGAGGGGGGCTGGTCTTTCGCGCATTCTCGGCATTCTAGTATTATAATCAATCTGCATTGAGCCTTGATTATTATCTGTTATGACATGCTTCATGCTTTACACCTTGCCATGACTTGTGCTTAGCTTGCTAAATTTATCATGACTTCATATGTGTAGACTAGCGTTTGCCATGATAAGTTAAGTAAAATTGATCAACTTAAATTAAACTTGTCATGCTAGCATTTGAGTTTAGTCTTTCTTGAGCTATCCTTTTATGATTCATGCCATGTCAAATAGGTTTGAGTAGAGCGTTGAATCTATATTGAGCCTTAGTTTGAGCTGTTTTAGTCTCCGATGATACATGAGCTAGTACAATGTGTTAAAAGCAAAAGATCTCTTTTGTGCGAAAAACTGATTTCACCAATTCTTTCTCATGAGACAGCTTGCCTTTGCACTAGGCATGAACTCAGGGGGAGTTTTGGATGACCTAGACTATCTTCTTAAGCTTATTGCTTGGAGTAGTCGCATAAGGCTTGAGATCTAGCACATAAACAAAAAATTGGGTTGAAAACAACCATATGCTTTCAAAAGACAATGTTTAATGTGCTCAATTTGCTTAATCTACAATCAGAACCAAGTACTTTAACCAATGTTTCAATCTTGAGCTTATAGCACTCTATTTGGACTCAATATTAGCTTCTTTATTCCGCTTAGCTTATTGACATGGCCTGCATCATCCTTGGATATCTCTAGTTAGACTTTGCTCATTGATGACTTGACTTGCTCACTAAATGCATTACATTTCAGATTGTCATCTATGTGCTCTAGCTGGGTTATATATATGTTGTCATGATCTAGATAGCGTTTTATTGAGTTATGGCTTGGTGTATTACATTATGGTCATTATGGATAATTCTCATGGCTCTAAATGCTTAAATAAACAAACTTCAGCCATATTCATCCATTGACATGTCATATTCTCTCTATTGCATCTTGATGTGTTTATTGCCAAAAGGGGGAGAATAGAGAAGAAAAAGTCTGTTGGCAACAGTTTTAGAGCCTTGGAGTTCATTTTGCTCTTTCAGTTGTTGCTCTAGTGTTCCTTCTGTCGACATGGTCATTAGCTTCATTTCTTTCTTAGGACCATGTTGGTTTCTTCAAACTCAAACTCTTCTTAAAAAACTTTTTCTAAGTTTGTCAATATACTCATCAAGGGGGAGATTGAGAGACCATGTGGAGGTGCCCCCATGTTTGTGATGAGTTATTGACACTTGGTTTGGAAAGTTTGAGTTTGATTTGAGCGTTTCTGCTAAGTCGTAGCTTCGGTCATGGTCGAGGCTCGTTCGACCACTTTGGTCGTGGTCGGAAGCTTGCCGGACAGATACGACCACGTTGGTCGTGGTCGAAAGTTCGGCACGCGACCACATTGGCGTGGTGCGTGGTCACGAGTCGCGATCACCGTGGTTGGAAGTCGGCGCTCGGGTGTGCGACCACGTTGTGCATTCGGCTCTCGACCACGTTGTCGCAGACTTCGCTTCACGAGAAAAAGCGGATTTCGACCTCGCTATGGGCAAACGTGGTCGAGGTCGGATGTGGTCGTATGGGGTATAGACCGGGCGATAGAGTCGCAGCTTGTGTATGTGGTCGTAGCAAGCTAGCAATGGTCGTAGCTTGTATCTTGTTGGTCGTGCGGTCTAGTGTGCGGTCGGACGGGCTCGCGCGTGGTCGAAAGCACTCGTAAGTGGTCGGAAGGGCTTCGACCACGTTGATATCTAGTGTCACGAGTGCGAGCGGGTTCGACCATGATGGAACCTCTGGTTTTGGTCGTAGCCTTTTGAATCGGTCGTAACGACTTGGGATGAGGTCGTAGGGCCTTGAGCATTGCTTGGCTTGTAAGTCGTAGCAAGCTTTAAGGTGGTCGTATGGACTATGGAAACAGTCGTATGTCGTGTGCATTCATTGTTCTCTTTTCTCGACTGGTCGTAGGTACGACTTTGTAAGAGTATGATTTAAGTTTTGATTTTTGGCTCAAGTGGTTGGATACTATTGTGAGCGGTGCTATGTAATGGTTTGCTTGTCTGATGATGTTTTGCAGGACCTTGAGACTAGTCGTGGCGAGGCATGGAGGGCCGAGACTAGGCACGGGCCATGCTGAGGTCAAGAGCGGCCAGGAGGTGCTGAAGACGACGAGGTCTGCGAGGTGGTTGCAAGACTTGAGAGGCAAGGCAGAGGAAGCTTCCAGGAAGGCAGCCGGATGGCATTTTGGAGAAATGCGGAAAGCTGTAAAGGAAGTTGTATCTCTGTGAAAGCACTGGAGTGACTCTCGCTAATGGGTAAAGAGGAAAGCAAACCCGGTAGGGGAGGCTATAAAAGGAGGGGTGTCTCCTGCATGTAGCTCCAAGGATTGGGGGGGTCTTTTGCTTTTCTCTTTTACAGTTGAGAGTAGGTGAGAGCAGGAGAGACAGAGGTGTGCTGTTGTCTCCTTCGTAGCTCTGTGTTGTGTTCCTCCCAAGAATCATGTAGTTCTTGGTGTTCTTGAGGATGAGAAGGAGGGGATGAGCTGAGTCTACTTGTAATCATTCCTCATGTCCTAACGTCCATGCGTATCGGGACTCCTCTGTAGTACTCTCGAAATAAATTCTTGAAGTTCTTTGAGCTATGTGTATCTTATTTGATTCCTTTTTCATGCGGTCTCCGATCTTTCTGTTTCAATCTTGATTTGGTTTTGAGTGCTTTTGCTTTGGGTGTGTTGGCTTGCTTTGAACGGGAATCATCCTTAAGGCCATCTTGGCGATTCTTCCGAAGCACCGTTCTTATTTCAACCGCGCAGTATTTTCTGTTTGATTTCTTTTGTCGGCTCGGGCAAGTGTTCGACCACGTGGTGTTCGACCATCAGTTGGCCTACGACCACGTGTGTTCGACCAGAGAAGTCAGTTCTCTCGACCGATTTGTTGTGTGGGTACTTGGGGAGTTTTTGAAGGCTCCATTCACCCCCCCTCTGTCGCCATTTCGGTCCTACAGAGATCAAAGGTGGTGATGCGTGGAGAAGCTACGGGCGATGAGGTTTGGAGGCTTTGACATGGAAGTTTATAAGGTGTGATGAAGATATGGGAGTTGCGATCCTAGAGGCTTTATCACGTATTGAGTTAGGAGTTATGGATGGAGTTCATAACTGAGAAGATTGAGAATTTGAATAAAACCCGTGTTTGGAAGGGTTTTAGGTCCCTTGATTTTGAAGAAGAGATAAGATTTCGTGTTCATGTTTAAGTCGAACACGGTTTAGGACTCTATCATATAAAAGCAGGTAGAGGCTGAGGGTCTTAGCTGTGTTTTTTCTGGAGGTATTTTGTGCTAGGTTTTTAAGGGTGCTTGTAAGGGTACTTTGTAAATCCACGAAAATCCATTAATAAAGAACATCTTGAATCAATCTGGTTCATGATTTCTGGTGATTGCTATTGCAGTGGAAGCGTTCGAGTACGTGCAAAGGTGATCAAGAGGCTCTACTTCTGGATTGACGTTTTTTAGTACGTTCAATCTGGCGAGTGGCTTAGCGTTGAGTAGTCGATCGAGCTATCGAAACCTTCATCGACTACTTGAAGATTTCAAAAAGCGAAGGCAATCATTCACACCCTCTGATTTCACCAAACGATCTTACAAGTGGTATCAGAGCCAAGTTGCAATGGCGTCAGATCGGGTTCAGGTTTTAGGTAAGCCACTATTTTTCGATGGATCAGACTATCTCTATTAGAAAATATGCATGGAGGTGTTTCTACAAGTGCAAGGTAATGCTACTTGGCAAAAGTTGAAAATTTGTATGAAGTGCCTTCTGTCGTTAACATTGAAAATATTGTTGATGTAGAAGCAAATGCTAAGGCTAGAAATTTTCTATTGAACGGTTTAAGTAGAAACGAGTTTGTTAGAATTGATCATCTTAAATCTACAAATAAAATTTGGACTACTCTAGCTGATTATCATGAAGAATCTAAGTCAGTTAAAGGTGTTCATCAGAATCAATTCAAATAGGAGTATTCTAAATTTTGAGATGAAGCCTGGAGAATCAGTAGATACTCTTTTCGATCACTTCAATAAGATTATTAGTGATTTCAATCTGTTGGTGTCACATATACTGATTCTGACAATGCTCGACAAATTTTGAATTCTCTGGATATGTCTGTTTGGAATGTTTTAGTCACTACCATCAATCACCGTAGGATAAAGCTCTAGGAGTTCAGCCATCCCTGGCAACTCTACGGAGTATAAAAAATGCACGGTGGCATTGCGCCTCGACGTACTCTATAGAGTATAAAGCGCCGGGAACTTAGTCACCCTGGGTAATTCTACGGAGTATAAATGGTCGCACGGAGTCCATGACATATGCGCTAACTCAATGGATATAAAAAAATCACACAGTGGCCTCACGCTCCGGTGTACTCTACGGAGTATAAAGCGCTGGGAGTTCAGCCGTCCTGGGCAACTCTATGGAATATAAAAAAATCACACGAAAGCCTCGCACCACTCCATACTCTACAGAGTATAAAGCACCGGGAGTTCAGCCGTCCCGGGCAACTCTACAGAGTATAAAAAATCGCACGGTGGCCTCGCGCCCTAGTGTACACTGTGGAGTATAAAGCACTGGGAACTTAGCCACCCCAGGCAACTCTACGAAGTATAAACGACTGTGCGGAGTCCATGGCCTTTGCTCAAACTCTACGGAGTACAGATGGTAGCATGGGATAGCTTGTGTGGCCACACGTGCATCGCCTATCCCACCAGGGAGTCCCTGCCATAGACCGTAACCCCAGTGAGTCTCGCACATTTCACGTTTCACGTGCCTCACCAGGGAGTTCACCGTGCTACTTCGTCCGACCACCTCATGGTCATAAACATTCCGTCCGACCTCCTCAGGGTAGAGACTTCGTCCGACTGCCTCGCAATTGTAGACGCGTCATCCGACCGCCCCGCGATCGTAGACGCCTCGTCCGATAGCCTCGCAGTTGAGACTTCGTCCAACTGCCTCATGGTCGTAGACGCCTCGTCCGACCGCCTTATGGTCAAGACTTCGTCCGACCACCTCGTGGTTGTAGATGCTTTGTCTAGCCGTCTCACGGTCGTAGATCTTCTTTCGAGCGCCTCGCAGTCATAGACACTTCATCTATGATTCACAAACTTTGGATCCTTGGGCTTTTCATCTATGATTTCTTTCATATGGCAATAAATGTAGAATCCATATACGTTGCCCTGTAGCTATTGTTGGCACTGCAAAAATATAATTTCATACATAGATTTATTCAGTTTGAGAGCTATCATTGTGTAGTAGCGGGTACCTTAAATTGGGTCACATGTCGTAGTGTGGCGCTCCCTTCCATGTGTCTCCCTCTACAAACATATGCCTCGAACGACCTACGTGATTCGAAAAAGTTAGTCTCAACCATTGTAAATGAAGGGTACATAGCATTATCTATGGATGAAATAAGTTTACCTGTCAATTAATTATTGCACAATTGTGAAGTTGTGCTCCATCTTGTTTAGCGAATCAAGGTATATTATCTTGTTCCACTTTGGTACAATGACAATTAGAACCCAGTGCCACCTACACATGTATGCTACCATAGTCTTTAAAACTAAGTTCATGTTACATATGAAGTACGAATCAATGAGTATAGCAATGAGTGAAGCACTTACTTCTGGTTGTAGGGTACAAGTATGTACTCCTTATCATTGTGAGCATGTAGTCTATCATAGCCTAGCTGTTTATTCCAAAATTATCAGTAAAAAAGTTATTTTAAAATAAAAACAAGCCTCTTAGCCTTTCCTCTCCCCTCAAGCCCTATAAAAGCGCTCTCTTGGCGCCCCCTCTCCTCATTCCACCCCACCTCACTTCCCAATTCATCTCCTGTGCCCTAAAGAGCTCCCTCGCATTCATTCTTCGCTCCGAGATCCGGCAAGGTCTATGACGAGAAATCGGCAGTGATTCGGCCACCACCAAATCTCACTGACACCTCGACACCCTTCACCATGTTGCCGTGAGCGTCTTCCACTCTCCTTCGAGCTTGGGCACCACTAGAGCACCCCATTCGCCGGAAGCCAAGCACCACCACTGCCTACGCACGCCACCACTGCCTCCACTCGCCTCCGACCACTATGTAAGGTAGAATCGCGATCTTAGCATCTCCCTCTCTCTCGTGCACCACTCGTTGGTCGTCGTTGTGTGCCTGATCGCCTGCGAGCCATCGAGCTGTGCGCCACCACCGTTGGCCACCATGTCAACACACCGGTAGGCGTGGCCACCACATGGCATCGCGTACACGCCATCTCATTGCTGAGTGCCACACCACGTTCCTCAATGCCACCTCAATAGCTCCTTCAGTTCGTGGACTCGGTCTATGGACCTGCCCATGTGTCATTCTCAGAGATGAGATTTCAATTAGGGCTGACGTTAGCCTTGCGTCATTAATTCTAGTTCCTTTAGAAATTTATTTTTCCCAAAAACCAAAATTCAATTGCTGACATCATAAGCATCTTTTTCAATATAAAAATAATTTAGAAAATCCCAATTTATCTATTTGTTTAGGATTTAAACTTTCAGAAGCCCATTCTCTTTATACTAGCTCCGATTGAACCCGTTCAAATTTATAAATTCATCTAAAATCAATATCTATCCAAATATCCTTGTTTTCAAAGTTTTGGAGTTCATTTGAATTTTTATTTGAGTTTGATGGGTTATTTTCACATGTAAACTACGACGATTTTGAGGAATTCTTTGACGACAATTCTCACCAATTCGAGAGCAGGGCAAGTTATACACCTTAATCATGTTGGTCCTAGTTTGCAAATAAAATTATATTATTTTAAATTATTCTATATGCATATTTTTACTCAACGTATTTCAATTCGGTTTTCAATTTAGTTATTGCCTACTCGTTAATACCTCATTTGATATTGATTTCCAGATACCTTGTCACCCTAGAATAAAACTTTGGTTAGTACACTACTGTTAGCTGGAACATTTTTGTAGAACTGCTTAGACATGCGTAGAAGTAATTTTAGATTTGGGATAACCTTGTCATATAAAATAACAAATTTTAAAATATACTCTTGACTTTAGTGAGTCAAGAAAGTCTCTAAAATATTTCAAAATAAAATATAAAACCTGATTTAGACTTACGCAATGGTATGGTGGTGGGTGCTTGTTGGTTCTTATTGATGTTCGGTGACACAGTGTTGATACCTGGCACAAGGGGTATGTGGGTAGCGCGTATGTCAAATTAAGGACCGGCCTGTGAGCTACTGTTATAAAGCCCTATCGTACTATCATAAGACTGGTAAGGGATAGTTCTAGCTGGCTAATTTGTAGGTCCCAACCTAAGTCTCGCTAAAGGTTAAATGTGAGTATGGTGTGGGTCGTGAGAAGTCTCACATGGCAAAAGAGAGAGCCTTAACTTGTGAATTCATGTTGTGGTGAAACCTTAGTAGAAGTGTAGTCAGGTTGACAGCTTTGCATTGTAAAGGCCTTATTATGATTTTCTTAGTCGCATGCCTACGGAAGCATGTAGTGGCCGACCTTGTGAGATAATCATATCTTATGGGTAAAGTCGTGCCACCTTTGCAGAGTGTATAAACTATCCTGGATAGCCGTGCCCACGGTCATGGGCAAGCTAAGTAATGTTTTCACGGATTAGACTTTGTTTTTCAAAATGGTTTATAAAATGCTTATAGATGGATGGAATCCATATGAGATCTTTTGGTAAAGATGGTCCGAGTGAGATACCCGTAATTAGGTTGGTGCTAGGTCGGTGCCTACGCCAGTGGTATTATTTTGTTTAAATTACTATTTATATTTATTGTATTAAATTCAGCAAATTTCAATATATTTACTATATTTCTTTAAATGCTATTTTACGCTCAATTAACCCTATATGTCTTCACTTGTCAACCTTGTATTAATATTGCATTTTCTCGTGTAACTTGCAGAGTACATTTGATGTTCTCACCCTTAATTCTGTTGCTCAGAGGAGCACTACTTCGAATTCGGTGAGAATCAGGATGAATAGACCGCGTCTTACTATCGTTTGCCTGTGGGCAGGCTTGTTGGGTTTCTTCTGCTTCGGTTTTATTTTTTGCTGTTTATATTTAAATTTGGCCTATGGGCTATGGATGTAAACTTTGGCCATAAGGTTGTACCCTTTTAATTTATAAAGTTGGTCATTGTGCTTGATATGTATCTCTGTTGCCACTGTGTGAACTGGCTAATCCTGGACTAGTGCAATTTACACAACGAATTCTAGAGTTGTTATTCTGGGATTCGACACAATCCATTTGTTACGTAATCCTAGACGTAGGATGCATTTTCGTTGATGCTTTACTCGGAGGCCAAGTGTGGGTCGAGGAAACCCACCAATTCTTGGGATTGTCTGGCTTGTAGCATCATATGTCTATACATAAGCAAGGATTTATGGCATTTATGACTTCACGATGATGCTCATATGGTGTTGTGCCCTCGTCTTGTTGGTCTCTTCAATGTACCATGCATGCAATTTCGCGCAACCCGTTCCAAGGCTAGGTACGAGCGTGTCCGGGACCAACGACATTCCTAGTGACAATGTCCAGGGCTTTTAAGGTGCCATGATGTTCTTTGATTTAGTGCTCTTTACAGGAGAGGACTGCGCACGCTATTGATCTATGTACGGTTTGGTCTTCATGGGAGATGATGTGGCGGCCTGCCAACGCGAATCAGTGCACATGGTACATGGTCACGTGGAGAGGGTGGCTGCCCACACTGGGTAGATGCCGGCATGCATGGAAGGGTTCAGGGCGATGTCCCTCTTGGGCCACTAGACAAATGTGTGAACGGCATCCCTTAGTGTCATGATCTCGTCATTTGGGGGTTCTCCAATGGGACAGCCCTAAAAATGTCATGTACCTTGTCCACTGAATTTCACAAAGCCAGTCCCTAGCTGGACACCGTGCACTAGCGTCCCTAATAGGCATGGATATGCTATCCCCTACCCAGCCTCAACAGAAATGGAGTCAACAAGTCTGACTCTGGTTGCACAGTGTAGGCTGCTACATAACGATACACAATTAGCTAAGGTGTCCAACAGGTCTATCTATATAGCATTATAGAGATGTACATTACCTAAATGTCATTGATAAGAAAGTGGATGTCGCTATGTTCAGAAAGTGACGTGGACGTGCAACTACTCCGAGGTTGAGAGAGACTGGCTCCCACAACAACAGGGATGGCTTGCGACTAGTTGAGGACTTGATTCAGTTGTTCTCTCAATGATGTTATCTCTCCTCGAAGTTCTGCAGCTATCTCTCCTTGATGTTTTGCACGAATATCCTGTTTCAACTGTTCCTTGCACTCATCCTTGGATCTCGTTCTACTCCTACATGCCTTAGTATCGTCTAGGAATCCTTGCCTCCAAGGTACATAAACCCCAAGGCCTCAAGTGTGACCTAGGTGCTCCTTGTTTCCTCGGGCTGTGGATAGTATATCCCTCTCCCTGACTGCTTCAAAGGAGCCTTGGAAAGATTCGATAATCAATGTTTGTTGTAAGAGGGAATCATGTTATTTTATACCTTACAAAGTTTTGGAATTATTAACAACTAGGTAGTTTAACATATCTTACTAGGCATTGGGACACTTCCTCGTCTGTGGGGTTTTTTATTGTACTCTTTCTCATCCACGACATTCTCAACTCCGACAATCCTTCTTTTTCTATGAAGAACTACGTTGTGCTTCTTATTTTTCGGGGGAATTGGACCCAATGGCACCGAAATAGAGGGATCTTGAAAAGTACATAGTCGAGCTCCCAAATCTCCTCTACAAGCTCATAGTAGGATTTTGGGCCAACGATACTGAACTGCTTATGAATTGCATCTATGTATATACCTAAGCTCTAGACTATGCTTTTTCTATTCTGATCTGTCATATAAAATATGTATCCATTTATGTCATATTCTTACCATGTCATAATTATAAATTTTGGCCCTTTTGCCAACCATGGCAGCATATCACTTGATGACCTCTTACTGAATCGCACTTTCAACCATTTGTTGAATCGATGGTTGTGCTGTCTCGTGATCCAAACCTCCAACTGGCATAGATTCTCCTGGCATAGTATGTCCTTGTGCTCGTTAATATATAGAGACATCATGTGTTGCAAGACCATGAAATGGGCTTGAGCATATGTATCCAGATTGGAAGTTATTGCTTTCGATGGTCCTGATACCCTCTAACCTCCCCTTATGGCGAGATAAAGGTACACCTATCAGTTCGACCTGAGCCAAGTAATCAACGTAGAACTCAATGACCTCTTTGGTTACATAACCTTCAATGATGCTGCCCTCCAGCCAAGATCGATTCTGTATATAGGACTTAAGAATTCTCATGTACCACTTGAACAAGTACATATAACATAGAAATATAGGGTTGTATATCTTTATCTCTTTCACACGGTGGACAATGAGATGAACCATGATATTGAAAAATGATGGAGAGAAATACATCTCAAGATGATATAGAGTCATCACTACCTCGGCCGGCAGAGCATCTAGTCCATCAGGATTGATGACCTTTTGAGTAATTATGTTAAAAAAATAACATAGCCTCATGATTGTCACTCGAATCTTGTTTGGTAAAATACCTCTAATTGAAACAAGAAGGAAATATGTATTAGCACATGACAGTCATGAGACTTCATGCCAATTAATTTTAAATCTTCCATGAAAACAAGTTTCTTCATACTAGTGGACTAACCGGATGAAGCTTTCACACCATGCAAGTATTGACACAGTTCAGTTGTCTTAGCCTTAGACATAGTATAGCAAGCTGGAGGAAGCTACATCCGGCCTTTATCGGTACTAATTTGGTCCTGATTTTTATAGCGACCAAGTTACGCTGTGCGTTGACACCATCTTTTATTTTGTTATGAATGTTTAGTAGAGACCAATCAAATTATTACATACATTTTTCTCTACATACATGATGTCAATGCAATTATGAACTTCTAAGTGCACCGTATAAGGCAAGTCTCAAAATATTGATCTCTTCTTTCACATGTTCATTTGACGGGTTCTCAACTTATGTCCCTTTCCAAGCACAACATCGATATCCTTAATCATATTGTAGGCCTCTTTCCCGCTAAAAGGACTTGTAGCTGATTATCCTCTTTTTTTCATCAAATTGTTTCTTCATCTTGTGGTATGAGTGATACATTAGAAGAAACTTACAGTGACGCATGTACACAGTTTTGCGTGTTATTCAACTACACACTCTTAGTATAATCTAAACAATGCAAACAGGTTGACTCTTTTGTACTCAACCCTGATAGGTTACTAAGGGTAGGAAAATCATTGATAGTGTAGAATAATATGGCACATAGAGTGAAGTTCTTTCGTTTGTCCGCTTCCCATACATGTACCCCTTTGTTTCACAGTGTTACAAGATCTTCCAATTATGGTTCTAGATACACATCAATATCATTCCCAGGTTGCTTTTGCCTTTAGATAAGTACTGGCATCAAAATATACTTTCTCATCATACATAGCCAAGGAGGAAGGTTGTACATGCATACATTTATGGTCAGGTGCTATGTCGGCTGCTCATATTACCGAAAGGATTCATTCCATCTGTACTCAACCCAAACCTTATATTTCTTAGTTCTGCACCAAAATCTACAAACATCCTATTGATGTTCCTCCACTAGGCAGAATCAATAGGATGTCTTATCTTTATTACGCTCCTTTGAGTGTCAATGTAGCAATATTGTATCCTTTCAGTTCACAAATAAACGATTCAAACGGGGAATTACAGGCAGATACCACAACACTTTAGCAGGAGGTCCTTGATTTACCTCGATGACCTCGCTATCATCGGAGTCATTCTTATGCTTGTATTAGGATGATTTGCAATCGGATAAACATGTAAGTTTGCATACTCTTTATGGTAGAGGATACAATTGTTTGGATATACATGTATTCTTTCTACTTCTATTCCCAATGGACAAATAAACTTCTTGGCTTGTTAGGTGGTTCTCGACAACAAGTTTCCCTCCAGAAGGATGCTCGTTAGGAAACCTAACAACGCCACGAAACTTTTATCGAATTAACCATTGTTTTTCTTCAATTTCAGCTGTTCAAGAACGGATGATAACCTTGTGTATTGTGGCATGCAGCCCATGAACAAATGTTTCTCTGAGTCCTCCATCAAGCCCTCAAATTTACCAAACTCTCTTTCACTATAGTTTCCTTCTACATCATGTAGTATCTGATCTAGATTGCCATCGTACGACCTATCCTCATCGAAAGCACAATCCATATCCGATATATCGTTGTCTTCATCTATGATATTATAACTACCTTCCAGTATTATCTTCTCTTCACCGTGACTGGTCCAACATGTATACTCATTTTTGAAACCCCTCCAAATCAAGTGAGTTTCGATCTGAGTTGGTAAATATTTTTAGATTATCACAATCAATGCATGGACCGTACATATATTTCAACCCTTTCAATATATCCTGCTTGGCCACTCTTCTAAAAGCATACACGCTGTCAATGTACTCTTCACTCACACGGTTCTCAACGTACATCCAGTCTCAGTCCATGTCAGACCCAGATTTTGCAATCCAGCATCCTCTGTGATTTTACTGCACTATTCCCTGGATCAGTAGATAGTGCTCACAGTTACAGTAATGAATATCAAAATACATATCATGCGGAAGCGTAATTAAAATAATAGATTTACTCATGGGCCGATTAGGCCGAAATCAATAAATTACAGCAGCGGAATGAAGCACACAGGTGGGACCTTCAGGACTTGCCCACAGGTAGCCAACTGGAGGTTCGCGACCTAGCCCTTGACATCTTCATCTTCTTTACCACCAATTGTGTTGCTGAAGTGTAGAGATCTGGTTCTTGATTTTGGATTTGTTGTGAAAGCGAGTGTGAGCACAAACTACCGTGCTCCGCGAGCCAATACACAGGATGCAATTAAATAATATGCATGGCTTATCAAGGGAAGGCTCGGGTTATTTTATTTGCCATAAATTGCTTTTGAAATATGATACATAGAAATTTCTTGTGACCTAGCAGTTTGAACCAAAACATAAGTTGTGAAAAAATGCAATAGTAATAGTGATTCAGATTCCATCCACCGTTACATGGCCTCTGCACCATATGCTTAATCCTTCAGCGTCATAATCGCTTAACTTATCATTGGGGCGACACCCAGGGCAACACAAATAAAGGTCTTTCTCTGCCCTCCACTTTATCATTTCCACCCACAAAGTTTTTGAAATATAACTATATCTAGTTAAGTTCCCATGTCTGCCCTTAACTGTGGGCACGGCTATTCGAATAGTTTTTGACTCTGCAGAGTTTGCACACTTTACCCACAAGAGATAAATTCACTCATTGCCCCACATGATTCCTTAGCCATGTGGTTGAGTAGACTATCACAGGACCTTTACAATGCATTTTTCCTAGCAGGGTTACGTCCGCTAAGGTTTTCACTTCCTTCGGGGTACGACCACCCTTCCAGAAGCCCCCTCTTGCGCCGTCACGTCGGAGGATGTGGCCACCCTCTACCCGCCCGTGGTCACACCGGCGCAACCCTTACTAAGTCAATGCAAATTAGTTAGCCCTGCCTACACTTTGCCAGCTTGTGGTTGTACTTGTTGTACACTGGGTGGTCATCACAAGATTCGGTCCTTAGGGCTATCTGGGCGGTTCTACCACTATTCCCTTTGTGCTTCCACTGCACCACACATTCACACCCTCGAACCATCCGCCCAGATAATTAAGCAACTTGAGGTTTTTGGGAGCATAAAATATCCATAACCAAATATACCAGTCATTTCCACCATGACTGCCCAAACCAATTTCTCATGATTCAAAGTGATGCTTTGGGGCATTTTTTTTGTGCCCGATTATCTAAGCAGTACTAAGCATGGCGTATAGTTATGGACTTATTTTCGAAAAGTTACCATTATAATTTTGCTAGGGTGACAAGGCTCAGATATTCAAATGTTTCAAAGGAGGTATAATACTAGCAAGTCGAATAATGGGTATGTAACTAGAATCTTCAAACAAACATATATTTCCATATGAAATAACAGCATGCAATTTGATAATTTAAACAAAAGTAGATTTGCAGAAAACGTAGGTTCAACATGATCAAAGTATTGACTCGCCTGGCGCGGTTTACCGCGGTCTTGAGCTCACACAATGATTTCTCTTGAGCTTCTGGTCTCTATCTTCACTTCGAGCTTTAATCTCGCTGGGTCCACTGAATCTTCACGACTTTCAATTTCTAATTACGCAACAAACGACTGAATCCAAGCGAAAGCAAATAACTCAAGAGATCCAATAAATCCGAATAAACTCAATTTTTGTTTTATCATTAGTGAATAGATGATTTGGGTGATTTGAGTCAAGGCCGGTGGCAGAAAACGATGACTCGATCTTTTATTAACAGTTTCTTTTATTATTTTTATATTTATCAAGGAAGTTCCATGAGTTAGGATGGACCTATGAGTAGGTATTATTTTGTCGAGCGTTACTTTTCAGGGTATTTTGGCGTATCGAATTAACTTTAGAGTCTAGGTGTATAGCACTTTATGGGGTGACATTTTATGTAGTCTTAGTTTTCCCTAAGCCTATTTCAGCCTTGAATTAGGATTCAGTTGTATGGGCCATATCTTGTTATTTCATGCTCCTCATTATTATTATTATTATTATTATTTTAATTCTAGTATTAAGATTTAATTAATGATACCATTATTATTTTATCTATGCTTTAGTTACTATTATGCTTAACCTTATTTCTAGTTTTAGTTTAAAATTAGCAACCTCAGCAATGCTTGATATATATCATTTTATGTGACCCTAATTACTCGTGTTAATGGTTACCTATTTACTTTAGAGTATCCATAGGTAGGTGAGATTATTTTGGTGCTTGATGACATAGGCTATTACATTTTAATATCTGTATATTATTATAACCTTTTAATTCGAGTGCTCTTTGATATTACTGATACGGTTATTTTGATCCCTTTGTAACTCGAGCCTGCTATACATGATAATATTATGTTACCATTATCAATTAAGGCTGCCATTTAAGATTTCATGGTTGGTAGCATTCTAATGATAGGGTTACATGTATGTATTTTAAATAGGGTCTACGTCGAACGCAGGGATCGTACTGCTATATTTACTAGTGGGCTGCATGAATGCTATCTGCATTTCTCTAACCTCTTATTTACATATACGCGTAGATGCTTATATATATACATTTACTTAGAAAGTCTCTACATTTTAATTGGTATTAGCTTTACTTAAAAACTTATTTATCTAGCAAGGTTATATTCCTACATTTGATAATTAGTATGACCCACCACTAGAGTTCATTTAATGGCAACATTTTAAATATTAGGCATAAATCTTAATCCTAATCTTGAATGCATTTTTAATTAGGATTTTTATTAATTTTGGACTATACATTAAAGCACCTTCTATTAATGCCTTTAATGGATAATTAGACCTCAATTAAATATTTAATCTACATTAGCTTCTCATGCAATAAATAACCAGATAGTAATTGTTAAGCAACCTTATTTTACACCCTAACTAAATTTATTATATTTCCTAGATTATTCCTCAATTTTTCCATAATTTTTACTAATTGGAATGAGGTACAAAACTTGAAATGAAATAAAATGGAGAAGGGGGTGGTCGGTGGGATCAAACCCGGGACCTGGTGTTTTTAACGCTCGGCTCGGCTCGCCAGTTGGCCTGTCGGTGTTTTGCGATGCAGTAGGGGAGACATTCTTAAAAAGCTAGCGGTTGACTGGGGATTTTTAACAGAACTCGCTGGCCGAAGACAGGGGAGCAACCGGAGCAGGGCAAACGGCGGCGACGCCGGCGAGCGGTGGACGGAGGGAAGAGTGGGGCCGGCAAAATGGGTTGCTAGGGGAGGGGAGTGTAAACCAAGGAGGGGCGGCGGTGTGAGCCGGGGAAGAAGCGGGCGGCTCATTTAGGCGGCCGGCGGTGAGATGAGGATGGGGCGCCGGCGGCCGAAAGGAGGGAAGGATAAATTGACCGGCGCAGGAACAGTAGGGGGTCTTGGGGACTCTTACCATGCGGTCGTCGTGGCCGAAAGGAGGCCGAGGCAGGCCGGCACCGAGAGCTTGTGGCGGCGCGGGCAGGTGTATGCCGCCGGCGGGCTGGGGTGGGCCAAGGCTCCAAGCGGCGGTGGGGTTGGCGTCGCCGCACTCCGAGGATGCTCTGGCCAGGGGTAATTGGTCTGAGATGGGCGCAATCGGTGGATTCCTCGGTTCACCGGAGTTAGAGAAGAGAGAGTGGCCGGCGGGCTGCAAGGCTCTAGGGGTCAATTCCCTGCAGTGGGAGTGAGAAGGGGACATGGAAATATGGATGAATGTGCGAGCTCCCCTTTATACGCGACGAGCTGACCGGGCAACGTGGAGAGCAAGAGTGGCACCGCCGGGATGCGCGCGGTGATGGCGATCTGGCGGCGTCGGGCGTCGCGGCGCGAGGAGCAGTGCGGAGTGATGCCCGAACAGTGGAGCGGCGACGTGCGGTGATGGGAGTAGACGGGATCGAGCGTGCGTCCGGCGGGCGTGGGCGAGCACAGGTGACGCGACCGAGCGACGGCAGCAGTTGGTGCAGGGTATGGTGGGGAAGTGGCGACGTGCGCGCCCGCAGACAAGGACGGTGGGCAGGTTTGGCTGACGCGAGGAAGGACGGAGGAGCAGGCCGGGCGATGCGACGGCTGGCGCGAGGAGCGATGGCGGCGACGGAGACAGAGAAGAAAAAGAGGGGAAATGAGTGGAGGAGGAAGGAGGTAGAGGCCGGCCCCAGCGGCAGTGAGGGGAGAAGAAAGGGGCAGGCCGGGCCCGGCTGCAGAGCGAGGACGGGAGGAAAAAGAGAGAGAAAGAGAGGGAAGAGATTTTTAAATTTAGATTTTTATCTTACATTAATATTTATTGATTTTGTTATAATTGCACATATCAATTTTTGAATATTCGACTTTGAATCTTTATTTTGTTTTGAATTGTACATAAATATATTTTTTTAACCTTGGGTTTTGTGTTCAAAACCTTCCCCTTGCATTTTAGCTCTAATGCCACAACTAGGTCTGGAATTTAGTTGTATAAAATGTTATGTACGTATCTTCGAGTTGCACTTTTAATTCAACTCTTTCTCTTTAATTAATCCATGTTTTGATTCAATAGATAATTTTAAATTGAGCTCTCTGAGGTTTAAAACCCATTTAAATTATTTTGTATTATTATCATTATTTTTATTTTTTGTCATGATTGCTATTTTGTGTTTGAAAATTATTTCTAGTCATTATTTGCTCAGCACAAAACTCAGAAAACCCAATTACAATTTTGAACAAAATTCAAATGCTAGTAAAATGCAATAAAATTTTTAGAAACTCCACATTTTTGAAAACTGGAAATTTTAGGATGTTACAGTCCATCTACACTACACATGTAACACATTAGTATCAAATTAGATTAATGCTCCTATAGCTAGCTAGTCTAATATTTACACATAATTTTTATTCACCTTAAATTGTCCATCTAAGTAACTAGCTACACACCTGCAAATCTGCGGTATGCTTTCACCAAACTCTCCAAAGCTAGCCGCCTCCTCCAAAGCAGCGCAATGCAAAGCAGACAAATATGTCGGAACTAGCCTGGCAAGGTATTTAATAATGCGCCGTATCACAGTTCCAACAACGAGCTGTCTATGATAATTATTTATCAAAGACGGTTTATATTAGGAACAGTTTATGAATTATCATTGACAGTTCTTAACAAGAATCGTTTGTGATAATGGGGGACTTAACAGACAGTTCTTTATAAGAACTAATGAGGATAGAATAATCCTCAAATTATTATGTCATTATAATCCTTGAATATACCCCTTATCAATAAGAGGTAAATATGGCAGGATGGTCGTAAGCTCTTCTATGACCATATAGTCATAAGCTCTTCTACGACCACATAGTCATAAGACCTACTGCGACTATTCCCTTGGTCGTAAGTCCTTCTACGACCACGTAGTCGTAAGTCTTACTATGACTACCCCCTTGGTCGTAAGTCCTTCTACAACTAAATAGTCGTAAGTCCTACTGCGACTACTCCTCTGGTCGTAAGTCCTTCTAGGACCACGTAGTTGTAAGTCTTACTGTGACCACTCTTTGGTCGTGGAAATTCCTATGACAAGTCTATCTCCAACCAATCTGTCTATGACGATGAACTACATTGTCGGTTCATCCGACAAGGTGGTTAGAACGTGCGTTTATCTACTAACCACACACGATCTCCTCTGACAACAATTGCTACACGGTGAACGGCCTTTTATGTCTCTTTGACAGTAACTTCCGTCAGACGGTTATCATCCAAAGCGTTGAGGCGTCTTCTGGCGCGGGACAACGGCCGTCGCTTCACTGGCTATATAAAGATTAACTTCAAAAAGAGAAGGGGGAGCGAGCCATTCGCATGATGATTTGTTGTAATTCTTTTTCTGGTGATTAGCAATTACACATGACGTATGGTTATTATTCTCTCAGGAGAAGACCCGAACCTAGATAAAGATTCCCGTGTGTCTTTAATCTGCATGTGCATACTGGTCTATTGAGAGAATCTTCAAATCTAAATAAATCATACGTAAGATTGATATTAAAATATCGACAAGAACCATCTATAATAATTCACAGACGGTTCTTAATAAGAACCCTATGTGATAATTATGTATCACAGACGGTTCTATCCATCGCTACTAACATGGACGGTCATGCATGTAAAATCATCTATGATAATTGCAATACTGATGAATTTAAGGAACTGTCTATGATAAATTGTCCAATATGGTCTTCTCTATAGTAGTGTCAATTGTTCCAAACTCAAACTAGCTGAAATAAACTGGCATGGTACCTATGTTTGAAACACACGTAACAAAATTATAGACGCATACGCAAGGAGTCACTCAAACCCATGGTCCATAAGCCCCATACTTTAATTTCCAGCAGATAAACGAACGTTTGTAAGGTCATTAAGTGCCTAGGTGATCACCACCTTCACACTCACTATGCAGGAAAGAAAAACACATTCTCCCCCTCTGGGAACCATTGTTCACAATTTCAGCAAAATTCTACCGAAATTTAGGAATTTTCGTTCCTTTCGCTACCCTTGAATTAATTTGAATTCTGTCAAAATATTTCATTTTAATTTGTTTAAATTTTAAAGTATAAATGCCTAGTGAATATAAATGCCTATAGCAAGCAAATCAAAGCAACTAGCCTAGCGGAGCCCATCTCACAGTTGCGACACGACCAGGGATCAACTCTGGTTACCAATTTAATTTTTTCTTAATTTTCTTTGCTTACTCGTGGATCCCACACATTTCTTGTGCCAAAAAAAATATTTATGCCAAGGGAGACAGAACCCAAGACCTCTCAGAGAGGGCCTTAGGCTACCAGTTTTTTTTTCCTAATTTTCTTCGTTGATATGTGGGTCCTACATATATATTTCCTGTACCAAAAAAATATTTGCACAAGGGAGCTAGATGGAACCCAAGACCTCTTGTAGAGGGCCTTAGCTTCTTACCATTACTAGTCCATCCTTATTATGCAAACGGAGTTTTACATGTTTTTTATCCTAACTTTCATGTTTAAATTTCAAATTTAATTTGAGTCGTTTGAACAAAATTTGTATGAAATAACCAAAATAGATTTCGGTTTCTTTCGCTACCCACGGAAAAATTCCAAAACAAAATAGTTTTCCCTGCTAGGAACATCAAGCTGTCTAGCGCCGTCTTTGAACTCCATCTCCACTGTCGGAATTTCCTCATCCTTGTTGTCCCACCATATGTAATTCCAAACTTAATGAAAGTCCTTGCTTAAATTTGGTGAACTCCAATATCTCTACATAATGAACTTAGGGCCTATTTGGTTCATGACCAGAAGTTGCCTAGCCACAAGTTAGACGTGCCACAGTTTTTAGGTAGCTGTTTGGTTCACTGACGTAACTGTGACATGCCACACTTTCTTAGCACCCGGCCCCACACGTCATAGACTCAGTTTCTTGCCAAACTTTGCCACAAGTGTGGCTTCGATTTTGTAAGCCACACTTTCTGTAGCAGTCATATATTATCTAAGCTTAGGTATGGCAAGATTAGGCACCAACTAAACTGGCCCTTAAATTGAAAAAATCATTATGAAAAGACATAGATGTATACTGGTGGTTAGGTTATTAAACAAAGACAGGTACAAAGTATAATTTCAAATAGAGCATTAATTGCCTCCTGTCATCCTGTCAATTCCATTTCCTGCATACAAGAAGTGTGAGTGGCTGTCATTTCAGTACTGTGAGTTGGTAAGATGTACGCCCATTAGCTAAAAAATTGAAGACGTTTATTGATTAAAAAAGTTCATGCAAATCGGCCAGAAATTAATCTCTCTAAAATTAAACCATTCAAAAATTGACTAAGTCTTGCCACTTTCAACTTTTTTCTAGTGAAAACTGAATTACTTACATTTTATTTGGTTTGAAGCATCAACAAGAAACATTCCATTTGGCCTACATATAGAACTACCAAGAATATATGGGCTGGCCATTTCTGATCTGTTCGCACTAACGCAAACACTGGCAGCAAATGATCATTTGGTCAGGCCTAATTTCTCTGATTAACTAGCTAGCTAGTACACACACGTTGAAACATTCGTCGATCGATCAGGTGATGAATGATTAGTATGTAAACTAATCTAATCAGCATAGAATCTTTATGTCAGAGTAAATAACGGCACGACAAAGACATCCGCTTACAATAATCCGTTGTTTCCGGACAAGTAGCATTTAACCATGATATGATATCGTAGAATGCGACAATGGCATAGTTTCAAAGAAGTTGCACTTAGATTTTAGCCGCCCAATTAATCAGAGATGCCTCTTGAATTGATAATTCCTGCCTTTTTTCTTATCTCATCGAGTTTGACTAGCCATTATTTTAAATTCTGTCAGATGTATGAAATGCCCTGCTAAACACGAGAGAAATCCAAACTTGTAATCTGAGCGGTTTAATCTCGCAGGGGATACATATAATCGTCTGTTAGACCTCGAACACCGGCGTTGCAAGCTTTCCTTGGAAAGAAGCCAATGTTTGCAGCATCGGCGTTTGTATTAGTTTTTGTTATGGCTTTTGATTGAAAATGAATAGTAAAGACTGAAACAAGTAGTTTTTAGAATGAGAGGTGAGTGGTGAAAAAGTAAGAAAGATGTATACGTGTGACGGAGCGAGAGAAGTGGGGGTGCATAATGCACCCATGACTCCCTGACTTATCTCTAGAGCGAAACAGCAACGAGAAAAGTGAAGAAATCGTTTCAAAAAGCCAAATGTTCATCTTGACTTTTCTAAGCATAAGCCAATACGAATATGGCCTAAATCTCTAGAGACGCTGGCAACATTAGCGTCGGAGCCATCAGACAGTTAGGACAGTGGGTTTACATCCTCCTATTTTAAGATCAACTAGCAAGGTGACCAGTACATTTACGTGTGTACCATTCTTAAAGCATATTTAAATAATTTATTAATACATATGTGAGTTTGCTTCTTAAAAAATAGATCATTCCGGAACTCCAATTGTGATATTTTAATATTATATATTATAAAAGAGAAAATATTATGTTTCCGAATACTTGCTACATGTGAACAAAAGTTTCTTCCCTAAATACTTACATAGTAAAACAGTAAACATAGCATAACAATATTTTCTATTTATACTACATTATCTCTTTTCTGTCATTGTTGCAACGCTTGTCTATACTATACACTCATAAGTCATAATGCACATCACATAACTTAAATTGGTATAATTGAGTGAACAACCATCGATTTATCACCCTTTTAATCCCTTCATCTAGGGAGGTCTACCAAATAAAGGGTCAACATGTTTTCTTTTTTATGAGAATTTTAGCATATTCTTCTTTTTCTTAGCGACTCTAAACCACCTGTCATAGACTATTAATATATAATAGATTTGATTCCTTTATATATATATATATATATATATATATATATATATATATATATATATATATATATATATATATATATATATATATATATATATATATATATATATATATATCAAATTTCATACCTTTTTCTCAAATTAGCATACTTCTAAAATTTTATAAATAAAACAAAAATTTAAATTTTTTTACATAGTTTGGAATTAAAAAACAACCACTAATTTCCTCTGATTTTCATTCTAAATTTACTGATTTTTTGACTATACATCTTAGAGACTTTCTTTTTCAGATTTAGATTGAAATTCTCACATAAATCCATCTGCAAATTTTTAATTTCAGATCTATTCTATTGTTTATTATACTTGATGTGGACTCTTGCTCATAATCTTTTTTTTTGTTTTTCTACATGAATTTAAGTTTTATGTTAGAATTTGTATTCAAACCCAACTACTAATTTTCACCTAATTTTTATTTCAAATTTCAGCTATGTAGTGGTTTTAATTTGGCATTCTATGGAAATCAAATTGCTAATTTATTTTTATATTTCATTCCAATTTTTTGCTGTTTATATTTAGTTCAAATTTCAGTTTTAGGTTATAATTCATATACAAATCCAACTTTTATTTTCCATCTAATTTTTATTCCAAATTTTAGATGTGAGGATTTTAATTTGGTGTTTGTATGAAAATCACATCGATAATTTCCTTTCATTTTTATTCCAAATTTTTGTTATTTTTATTTAATTTTGATATCAGTTTTAGGGTAGAATTTGCATACAAATCTAACTACTAATTTTAATCAAATTTTTATTCTGAATTTCAGCTATATATGGGTTTTAATTTGGAGTTAGTATAATTGGCTGATTTTTTATTTTTATTCAGTATTTCTATTGTTTTTTATTGCACTTGGCATAGACTCTTCCTTTCAATCTAAACTGTTATAACTCGAGTCCGCTAAATGGATGGTTAGATGTTTTCTTCAAATAATAACATCAAACGACTGTTGTAGTTCAACTTAGGGTTCACTAGGTTAATGATCAGATGTTTTACTTTTTGTAAGAATTTCTAACATATTTCTTTTTTTCCTTAATAATTTTAGTTTTCTATTAGAATTTGTATAGGAATACAACTGCTAATTTTTATCTAATTTTATTCCTAATTTCAGCTATGTAGGAGTTTTAATTTGGACTTCTACAAAATCAAATTGCTAGTTTTCTTTTATTTTTCACTCCAAATATCTACTTTTCATTGTTATTTTTATTTTGTTTAAAATTTTAGTTTTAGCTTAGAATTCTTATACAGAATTGAACTTGTAATTTTCATCTATTTTTATTCTGAATTTCAGATGTGAAAGATTTTAATTTGTACTTTGTATGAAAATCACATTGGTAATTTCAGATGTGAAGGATTTTAATTTGTACTTTGTATGAAAATCACATTGGTAATTTCCTTTTATTTTTCATTTCAAATTTCTATTATTTTTTATTTAATTTTGATCTCAGTTTCACGGTAAAATTCGTATACAAATCCAACTAATCTTTTGTCTATTTTTATTCGGAATTTCTATTATTTTTATTGTACTTACTATGGACTCTACTTGCGTGGAATCTTTCTTTCAATGTAAACCGTTATAACTCATATCTGCTAGATGAGCGATTAGATTTTTTTTAAATAATAACACCAAATGACCGCTACAGTTCAACTTAGGGTCTACCAGATTAAGAGGAGATGTTCTACCTTTTTGTGAGAATTTCTAGTATATTTCTTTTTTTCTAAATAGCTCTAAAAGATCTGTCACGCGGTTTTAACATACAATAGATTTCTAGACTATTTCTCTTTGTTTCTAAACAGCTCTTAATGGCCTATCATAACCTTCTAATATATAATATATTTGTACAAAACAACACGATATCCCGTAACCTAATACTCCCTTAAATCAACTCGTTGCAAACTGCGACAAAATCGGACCATCCGGAGCCCTAACCCTCGAGTCCATGCGAATCTACATTGTCACCATCACAATTCACAAGGCATTGTACGCACGCAAAACGCCAAGTGATACCTTTTTCGCTCCTTGTCACCGTCGCTGCAGACACACAGACACCACGTAAGCACTTGTTGAGACTTGCAAAACTCTCCTCGTATGCTTGTAGGCTCATGCAGCGGTACACATCTTCTCAATATAGAATTCTCATCAGCGTATCATCATTGCCATATTGCTCTCTCTCTCTCTCTCTCTCTCTCTCTCTCTCTCTCTCTCTCTCTCTCTGCGCTCGATCTTATCTAGGTGGTTGTGTTCTCGCTATAAAGTGAGGTGAAAAGTAGCCATGAGTACCGATCTCATCGGTACGTACAAGAGATCAAGCAATACATACAGTAGTAGCAGCTTTCCTTTCCGTTCTTGGAACGATGAACGCGAGGGTCTACGGCGCTGGTGACGACGGCCGGGAGACGCTGGTGCTGGCGCACGGCTACGGCGGCAGCCGGTTCGTCTGGGACGACGTCGTCCCGGAGCTGGCGGGGAAGTTCCGGGTCGTCGTCTTCGACTGGAGCTTCTCCGGCACGGCGGAGGGCGCCGGCGATGACGAAGAAGGGTACTCGGAGCGGCGCTGCTCGTACTACGACTTCGCCGACGAGCTGGTGGCGCTGATGGACGAGCTGGCACTGAGGGGGGTGGTGTTCGTGGGCCACTCCATGGCCGGCATGATCGGCTGCATCGCGTCGGTTGCACGGCCGGACCTGTTCAGCCGCCTCGTGCTGGTCGGAGCCTCACCTAGGTCTGGATCATCACACAGTCGTTATTATCTGCTTCTCTTTATATATACACCCTCTTATTGTTGTATAACATGCGATATAAGCATATTTTTTAATTTAATTCCAGCAATAATAAAAAAATATACAAGCATGACACAAACGACATAAAAATAAATTAATCAACATATAATCATATGAATCTTGTAAGTCATTGCAAAATAAACATATGCCCAAAATAAAAGTCATATAACAGTTCATGACTAGCATAACCTCCTGTACACAAGTACATAAAAATGCTAACCTCAACAAAAACTTAACATATATGACTAGATTCGGCATATGATCAACAAGTTGAATGTTATTAATTGCTCTCAGAAGGCTAGTTGCACAAGACTTAATCTTGGCAATCTTCGCCATGACAAAATCTAATCTTGATTATATATGACAGTTATAAATTAAATCTTGAGTTGAAATTAAATCTTGCTACTGCCAAAGATAAACAGATCAATTAATCAGCTTACTGGACAGTGTAGAAAAACTGCTCTAAAATTAATCTTTCATTCCTTCACAGAGAACATTATTGATTTAACAGAATAACAGCCTTCGGCACAGACCAGAAAAGAACAGTACTCACCACTGTCCGAATATAAAGCAGAGAACAACTACAAATGGACAGCAAGTATTGAAAGGAAAATAGCAGATTTAACTGTAAGCTCAAAATTAATCTACCATCACATCCATATGTAATTTCAGTATTATGCCATTTCATCACAAAGCAATCAGCCCATAACACTATTCTTTACAAAGTTCCCGCTAATGAGACTCACTGATATATAGAGTATATCACGAAATTGCAAACAAACAATAGCCAGAATACTCACAGCAGAAGTGATACTCAAAATCATCGTGAAGAAATCAAATGAGGCAAGGCACGCACGCAGCGCTGTCCCTGAAAACCTAGCACCCATCTATGCTGCCGCATAAGAGGAGCGTGGTTGATGGAGATACAATGCCCACTCCAACCTTGGGTAGCCGACGCCGAAGACAAAGGTTAGGGTTGACGCCGCACAAGACTAACGAGAGCTCCGGCCAAGAACGCTCGTGAACACCAAGAAAAGGTCACAAATCTCCCACAAATCACAGCACAAGTCCAAGCCAAATCAACCTCTAGAGGTTAACCCAAACCTTTCCTCTCGGCCAAATCGAAGAAGAGGCTCAAGAAAACTGTACGGGGAACCCTAGAATGGCGATTTGCGCTCCACAGCCGACGGTGACAGGAGAAAACCCTGCTGGCGGCTCTCAAGACTCAAGATCAAAGAACCACTGAGAGAGATTTGAGATCGGATAGGGGAGGACTTACTACTGCTTCCGGCCAACATAGAGAGGAGAGGAGCCATTTAAAGGGGAGCGGGGCGGAGGCCGGTGGGCTGCAACCACGGCTGGCGCCGGTAGTGCCTCCTTCGCTGCCTCCGCCGCCGCTCGACTTGGTCGCCCCGAAAGACGTGGCCGAAGCCGCTCCACCCGCATGCGAAGACGCGAAGACGAAGCGCACGCGCATGCAAATAGTCACAGGAGGAGACTGCATCTCCTCCCCTTATCACCTCAGCTGGCCCACTGACAGGTGGGCCCCACCTCTCTCTCTCCCCTTTTTCTATTGGGAAATTACCAGAATACCCTTGCAAAAACCAACACTTATAAGAATCCAAAAAATATGCACTTGTTATAAAGTGCACAAATATGAGCATTATATATAGGGATTAGTTAAGAGCGTCTCCAATAGAGGTCACATCAGCCGTCTCTTACAAGCTATACATCACCTAAAATCCTAGTTGAGAGAGAGAGGATACGAAGAGAAAATATATCTTTCATGCCGGAGTCAACTTAGGCACATAAATCAAGGTAAATGGTGAGGTAGTATGAGGGTGATAAAAAATAGAAAATAGTTTTATATACAAATTATTAGAGATGATGTTTCTAGTGTTATATCTAGGTAAGTTAGAGTGTTTAGAGACAACCTTAAGTAATGAACTACTGTAGATGCCCTAAGTGCATGCATTAGGACCTGTTTAATTACACTAAAAGATTCAGGTAGAATTGTTTGGTTGAACAAACTACTTGAATTTCCAACATAACCACACAGCTAGACACTACAATGCATATTATCATATTGAAACATAATGTTATACCTGTTATGCAACTATAATGCTTATAATGGGAATACAGTTGTATTCATTGTACAATTTTAACATCTTTCATATCTATGTCTAATTAATTTCAACTATTATAATATGGATTAATCGAAAATCAATGGCCGTAGATTTTTTTCTCCAATTAACATGGGGATTCCTAGCCATTAGTGACTTCTTTTCTGTCTTTGTAATAGGGATAATCGACTAAATGCCACTGCAATCGTTTTAGCTTTGAGACATACCACTGCAATTGTGTTCCTTTGAAAAATACCACTTCAATTGTAAAATACTCCTAGAAATGCCATTATGATCAACACTAGCCGATTTTTATTGATATAAAATGGGTTTTTATAGATTATAATGGTATTTATACGAATATGAGACGATTGGAGCGGTATTTATCTACACAAAATACAAAATCTTATTGATATAAAATGGGTTTTTATTGATTATAATGGTATTTATAAAAGTATGAGATGATTAGAACGGCATTTATCTACACTAAAATACAAAATCAAAATATGGAAGATGTATTAATGTAAAATCAGCTTGTATGGATCATAATGGCATTAATGAAAGCCCATTTTATATGAATACACCTCATATATCGATATGTATTTCATCCATACAAAAATAATCAAAATATAAAAGGTGTATTCATGTAAAATCGGCTAGTATTGATCGTAATAACGTTTCTAGGAGTTATTCACTATTATAGTGGTATTTTTCAAAGAACACGATTGCAGTGCCATTTCTCAAAGTTGAGATGATTACAATAGCATTTAGTCAATTATATAATAGATATATTTGTATTACAAAGATGAACCTACACTACTACAAAAAGGGCCATCACAAACGGTTCAAAACCGTCATCACATACAGTTTTTGAACCGCCTGAATTTATGTATATGTGATAACAGGTGGCTGTCACAGACTGCTCTCAAACTATTTTTGATAAGATACAACACAGATGTTTTAGTTAAAAACCGTCTGTGATAGCCTGTTCTAGTTAAAAACTGTCTGTGATAGTTTATTATTACAAACGATTTTAGTTATAAGAACAATCTGTGATTGTGTTCTAGCGTCTTCATAAATAGGCCTCCTTTAGTTCATCAATATTCTCTAATTACCCTACAAAATAGCTCAATCAGAGAACGCAGATGAACCAAAGCAGACATATTTATGAAAACAAGATCATCGTGTAATAAACTTTGTCGCCATGTCTTCATCCTACAATAAAACATATATTTCATCAAGGGCCGAAACACTAGCCATCCATCAATCATCACAAGAACTAAGGCATCAACAATTAATTTTCACATGCACAAGCATCAAGATTTACATGGCCGAAGCCCTAGCCATCCAAAAATTCCGGATGGAGGATATATCATCGGCGATGAAGGAGAGGTGGCGGTAGCATCACCATTATGTCACGATGGTGGCACTGCACAAGACACTCTTACGATACTTGGGATAAGAGTGTCTTGTGCAGTGA
The DNA here is from genome assembly GCA_036346575.1 of Dendrocalamus sinicus. Classification (NCBI taxonomy): domain Eukaryota; kingdom Viridiplantae; phylum Streptophyta; class Magnoliopsida; order Poales; family Poaceae; genus Dendrocalamus; species Dendrocalamus sinicus. The sequence goes on along the minus strand of CM070654.1, from coordinate 5,440,207 downwards.
ACCGTGGCATCGCAACTAAAGGCGGAGGAGCTTATGTCGGCATTGTCGAGGGGACAGGGTGCTTTGGTATGGGGGAGGAAGCAGGGAATAAGGAGTGGGTGAATCAGGAGCAGCAGAAAATATTGGTTCCTAGAGTGCAATTGGGGGAAAGGGAGAGGGGGAGTAGTAAGGGGTGAGAGATGGGAGGAAACATGTGCTTGCCGTTCGATGCGGAGAGAATGGATGGGTGAGATCGAGATCCTGGGAGAGATACCACGGATCAGTGATGTGGCATTATCACCTAACTGTTTGTGATAATATCATAGACGGTTCAAAACAAAAACTGTCTGTGATAAGTACATACACTCACAGACGATTCGAAATAAAAAGTCTCTGTGATAACTAGTTTATCACAGATGATTCTTTCCATCGCGGTGAACTTAGACGATCTATCTTGTAAAACCGTCTGTGGTAAATTTATCACTGAAGATTTGTGTTGAATCGTCTATGATGAGGCGTTCAGAATGACTCTTTTTGTAGTAGTACGCTATAAGATCATTCGACTTAGCAACTGAGGTGTCACGAAATCAAAATGTAAAATCTACATACGGCATGTGTAGTTTTTCTTTCTATAAATAAAGGAACATATCACGTAGTTGGTAGGAGTCAAACGATTACCTTCTGCCAAATAACAATATATAGGTCCGTATGTACCTACTGCTGACTAGCGCCGTTATATCGTCTAACAATCACGTAGAAGATTAAGAGACTTATCCTATCTAGTCGTCTAACCATGCATGGGCATCTTGCACGTTCTCAGGTACATCAACGACGACGACGGTTATGAGGGCGGCTTCGACCGCGGCGAGGTAGACGCCATGCTCGCCGCCATCGAGGCCGACTTCGCGGCGTGGGCGCCGCTCTTCGCCGAGGCCGTCGTCGGGCCGGACCACCCCGCTGCCGTCGACAAGTTCGCCAAGCAACTGGGCCGGATGCGCCCGGGCGCCGCGCTCCGCGTCATGCGAGCCGTGCTCACCTGCGACGTCCGGAGCGTGCTCCCGGGCGTCGCGACGCCGTGCACCATCGTGCACTGCGCCCGGGACGCCGTGGTGCCGCTCGCCGTCGCGCGGTACATGCAGCGCGCGATGGCCGGGTGCGCCCGCGGCGGCGCCGCGAGGGTGGTCATGGAGTCCCCCGGCCACTTCCCGCAGCTCACCGCGCCCAAGGAGTTCGTCCGGGTCTTGGAGGCCATCCTGCTCGACCACTGAGCTGCTCCTACTACTACTGGCCATGGATTTCCATGGAGATGTTAATTACTTTATGCTGCTTTGTTATTTGCGTGCATGCTTGTAATAATCACACGAATCGTACGTCATCAGTCGCTAGCTGTATGTGCTTCCGATGTTTGTGTCAGAGGTGAAATCTGAACCGTAAAGAATGCACTTAATATTAGGGTTGTAAACTTGTAATACAAATGCCCAAGAAATATTTGTTGGGGAATCGCCGGAGGATCAACATGCCCAAACACCAATGTGCTTCTGTAGTTCTCTACGACTACAATTAAAAAAGAGGATAGACTGAGTGCTCTGTTGTCGGACGGAGAACAGAGAAGACCCGAGACGGCGAGGAGAAGAAACAGAGTAGTATGAGGTGGAGAGAGTTTGGGGCAATTTTTCTTCCTTTTCTTCTCTTTGTTTACTTATTTGATATTACATATGGTATATATAGACACGTGCCTCAACTACTACGCCGACTGCCCACTCCGCTTAGCTGCTTGACAACGCCGCTCAGTTGCCTGCCTACAACTGCTACAGTGATCGCCGCCTGCTCATGCCGCTTAGCTCAGCCGCTGCCGACTGCTACAGTGAGTTAGTGGCAAGCCACCTACCCACGCTGGGCAATTCACTGACCAAAGTATGGCCTGCGTCATCCACGACCACCCGTGTTGACGCCTGCTACAGTGATTGCCGTACGACTACGACCACTGCTTCATCCTCGGCTTGTCTCTGTCCACGGCACTGAAGCTTCAACCACGCACACACAGACTGTGCTACGACCACGACGCCTATGGCCATGTTGCTTACGATCATGGTGCCTACGACCATGGCACCTATAATCACGGCTTGCCTTCGAACGCTTCTCCAATCAGCGCTTGTCTTTGACCACGGCACTACAGCTACAAATACCACATTGGTCGTTACGACCACGCACAATATGGTCATGACGACTATGCACAACCTGGTCATAACCGACCACGCACACCGTGATTGCAATCGACCACACACACCTCCTGGTTGTAACGACCACACCACTAGTCGCTTCCGACCACACACGAACTAAGGTCACTCCGACCACTCACACCGGTCGTAACGACTATACACAACGTGGTCGTAACTGACCATACACACTAGTCGTAACGACCACACACAACGTGGTCATAACCAACCACGCACATCACAACATGGTCGTAACCGACCACGCACAATAACTCGAAGCTTCGACCACGGTGCATCATCTCAATGCTTCGACCTCGACTTCTGGGACTTCTTCGACCACACCTGAGCACCGACCGTGGACTGCTGGCTAGACCTTTAACCGTGGCTTCGATCACGGCATCGACCAGGCCTTTGACCACACCTTCTCGCGTGTTGCTTCAACCGTGGCACTGAGGACCATGCACAAATCATCAAGATTAATTTCAACATTCTCCCCCTTAATCTTGATGGTTTGACTCACTGATACAGATCACCCACATCCTCGACCACATCTTCTTGTCATATGTTGCGGCCTCCCCTCCTTTTTCTTTCCTCCTACTCCCTCCGCCTGCACCCTCGCATGGGCCTACCGTCGCCAAAGCTGTACCCCTGGCCTTCGGCCCAGCCTGGTGCCCCTTCTCTCTTCTCCATTCCCCTGCTCTAGTCCCAGCGGCGCCCGGCCTGCCCATCGAGCCAGCCCAGCCCTGCACATCGCATTGCATCGAGCCAGCTCCGCCCCGGTTTTCCCAGTCACATCTAGGCCAACATGTGGTATCATCGCCTAGATCCTCCCCTAGCCCTATCACTGCGTTCAATGTCGCCCGCCTGGTGTTAGCGTCACGCCGCGCCGCCTGCCTCGCACCACATCCTCCACGCTTGCATTCACTTCAACTGCGCCTATAACCGGCCTAGCTCCTCTATGCCCATCTGCATGCACCCTCGCACCGCCTACCGCCGCAAGAGCTGCATGGCATGCCAATGCCTGATCGACATTACTCCTCCACTCGTCGCGTGCATCGTCAATACGCCCAGTTGCCACCTACCCTTCCCAGCTATAAGAAGGCCCAAGCTTGTCCTCTCTTCTCCCGCCTTGCCCTTCTTCCTCCTCCCTCAGGCCGAACACGCCCGAGCCACCTTCGTGTCGACTGCCAACCACCACTCCGTCTCGGCCACCTCAGTGAATGCCTTCAAAATCTGCTCACGTCACAGTGCACCCCACACCCCTAGTAGCTCACTCACTTGGCCAATTGGAAGCCCGTGCCCTAGGCTCACCACACGGCCGTTCTTCTCCACCGTCGTTCCCTCCTCGGTGCTCCTCGGTTCAATTCCCTTCTGTGGGAGCATCCCCTCAGTGCCCTGAGGCTTCTGCACCAGCCGACTGATGCACTCCACCGCCCAAGCTCCCCCTCCGTCGTGACTTGACCACGCCGGCGCCCATGCACGTCACCAGGTCCCCTTGGCTCCCCTCTGACCATACAATCTACCCCGATGAGCTCCTCATGGCTTGCTCATACTCATGCTCCCCTATCTCTCCCCTCTTCCTTCCGGCCACCGCCGCCATTGACGGCCTCCCTGCAACCGTCGCTCCCTACTGTCGGCTCACCTTGGCACCTACTGGCCAAAGCCACCACCCCAGGGGCCTTCTCACCTCAGAGGCAACCCGTTTTTCACACCCGCTGCCCCTCCGGCCGTTGGACGCACCAGCGAGCCCGCCTCATCAAGGCACCATGCCCTCCCCTGTTTTCGGCCAGCCGAACTCAGTGCCTCCCCCTCCTCTATTTCTTTCTTTTTCCTAGCCCTTCCTCTTTCTTTATATGGCAAGTGGGCCCAACTAGATAAATGTCCAACTTCTACATGCATGTCTCAACATCTTCTTGCATTTGACCAAATGGTTTAAGAATTATACAAGAGAACAAGGTGATAAAATATGATTTGCACATAATAATGGAAATAAGAATCTAACTATGAAGGTTCATGCAAACTAAAAAGAATTAACCCTGATTAATTTCCTGTCAACCCAGAAAAAGGCAATAAAGATAATTATTGTAATAATTTAAATAATTGTATCATTAATTTTCACACTTCAAATAATGAGAATTTAATCTACCTTGCTTAATGAGATTATCTCTCAAAAACAATTTGCAAGCTGCATGTAATATCATGTGTGGTTTGCTCATATCTAAAATCATGAGAAATCATTTTTGAATATTGCTTAAAAATAATGATTGGTAAATTCTCTAATATTTACCTGTAAAATGCTAAGAATAATTTTAATAGTTTCTTGGTTTGTGATAAATAATTCTTAAACATGAATAAAGAGCCATTAATCTTTATCTCACATCTAAATCTCCAAACTAATAACCCTAAGAATAAATTGTGGCCATCCAATCCTTATATTAGGATTTAAATCGCCTATAATGAATGAGAATAATTATTAATGCAAGAAACAACTTTATCAAGAAGAATCATGTTAATTCATAACTTATCCTCCCTGTGTATCGCAACCATTAATCGTTATTAACAACCCCATTAAATCAACCAGCTCACATTATAAACATCAAATGTGAAACCTATATCCTAAGTCACCAAATTCTATAACTCGACATATAGTACTCAATATTTCAAATAATCTTTTCCATCTGTCCTTAGGTCTTGCCTGACTCATGGAATTTTCTTGATAAATATAAATCAATAAAAAGAAAGTTATCAAGTAGAAGATCGAGCCTTGGCTCTTCTCCGATCGGCTATATCTGGCCATCTTTTTTTCAAAGTGGATAATTCATGTGAATATTCCTTTACCTTTGATTCCTCTTTATTTTAATTTTTTCCTTACGGTAAAACTGCTTAGTCACCTCCTTTCTTTGCTCAATTCATCTACCGCTGCGTTTACTGAACACTAGATCAAATCTTCTCTCTATTCTCGAATCATAACAATAACTTATAGACTCCGTCTTAAAAAGACGCACCGTTTGAAAGCTGGTAACTGCAACAGCAAAAGTCAAAAGCCACAGATAGCAAACCCAAAAGAATCTAGTGTCTACCTAGCATTCCTCACTTCAAAAGCGTTAGATAGAACACGCATAATATATACCTGTTAAGAACATAATAATTTCACATAAAATAGTTTAATTCTAGTATGAATCGGAAAGAATTCGCGATCGATAGGAGACCTGAATGGGAAACCCTGATTCTCTAGTGCCTTCTGCCTTGTAGCACCGCCGCCGCCGCCCAGGCCTTCATAGAAAGCAAGGCTGCTTGTGACGGAACAATTCATGTCGTCACGCACGATTAAGAAACTCACATCTAAAACTAGTCCAGAGGATTATTTGCACCGGCCTAAAAGTTTAAGAAGCAAGATTCTAGTTTTACAGATCTGTTTATATTGATTTTTACCGATGACTTTTAGTTTTAGTTTATAAATAATAACAGCTTGTAAAGAATTATACAGAGAGAGAAATTTACGTGTGATTTTGACTGTTATAAATAAAGTCAGTATAATGTGTACTACAATCAACTAGTACATCTCGTCCTGAAAAGACACCTTATTTAAAAGTTAGGTACTGTAGAAAATTTATTTACCATAGAAAAGTATTTTTAGAAGTCAATATACGCAGGACAGTTAAAGATATTTACATAAACACACCATCAAAGATCAACAATTAATAAACTTTTTTTTTGAAAAAAAAATCTGTATCCATCGTTCCAGATGTCAGTCAAAATTAGCCAACTTGAGTTATGAGTATAAATGAAACTCGTTTTTTCTACAAAAAAATTAATACAAGTAATAGTTAAATTTCAATGTACTTGCATTATAGTTAGAAATACGAATCATTTTCTCGAGCCGTATGAGGAGAATACCTCCGATACCTTCAAAAGAAAAATAAATCTGTATCTAACATTCCAGAGTTTCCATTAACTGGTATTTTCCTGGCACAGAATCATCATGGCTTGACTGTCTAGCAGTCAAGTGGCGCTGGCGCGTGCCTGTTCCACTAAACCAAAAGAGTGCTAGTTTAGTGACCGTTATCTGTAACAGTGTCTCCTAGTCCTACTTCACTAGGCTACAGATCCGAATTCTACACTATAAAAACAGGGATTAGATCCGCTCCATTTGAAACAGAGGGTTTTCTTAGAATTACGTCTGTTTGTAGCGCATAAATTTCACGTAAATTCCTCCATCACAAGCGGAGCCTAAACGAGGAATTGCCGTGTTCCTATAAATTCACGCGGCGATCGCAATGCTCATGAACGTCTGCTGAATAGTTAAAGTGGTTCTCATTTCCGCTTGTAAGTGTCGGCTTATAGTTTGTTTTGCGCTATAGTTATGATAGCTTTTTAACATAATTAAATATATAAAAATAAGTATATTATCATGGACAATATAAAGAAATAAGAAGAAAAAAATAAAAGCTAAAAAACAAAATTAAGAAACTAGAAGCCAAAAATAGAAGCTCTAATAAGCGAGTCCCCAAGTCCTATACGGGCAAAATCAATAGAACAACTAAAGAATAGAACAATTTGCAAACCACGGCAAGCAACCGCACGAAACAAACAAGGTACAAAATATTCCACTTTCCATGTTGTCAAGAGGGTTCCTGTGATGAACAATTCAGAGCTCATTACATCATGTTCCAGAATCCAGTGACAAGAAGAGCCCTTAAGAGAATTCCCAAATGCGCACCAGAAGGCGCCTCCTCCAAGAGATAAATACAACAGCTCAAAGGGTTTATTGCGAGTCCAAAACGAACAAGGGGATATCAGAAGTTTCAACATCCAAAATTTGCACAGTAATTCACCGCACAGGCTGCTGGTTGTAGTGGTTCTTCTCTTTCTTCTTCGCTGCCGTGAGCCTTGCGCTCCTTGCTGCGGCCTCAGATGCGGCGATCTTTGCTGCTGCGTCCATCTCTCTGCTCGACTTCTTTTTCTTCATCGAGGCTACCTTCTTTATGTGCTCCTTGACATCCACTGAAGCTGTGTCTTCACCAGGTTCTGCACCAGCCGCCTCGTCCACCCCACCGTTCTGTTCCTGTGTTTCTGTCGCCTCCTTTGAAGACTTGTCTTTCTTAGATTTCTTCTTCTTTGAGCTCTTGCTCTCTGAAGGGGTAGGAGAGTCATCCTTTTTCTCTCCATCAGCAGCTTGATCTGCACCTTTCGTGCCTGCAAAATATGTATAACACGATGCAAGATCTTTTGAAATCACAATGTTCAGCCCTCAGAAAATAAGACAAAATTTGATCAAATACACTAACTACCAATGCACACACCGATTGAGTTCCGTTCAATTTTCACGGAATGTTCCTTCCAGAATAATTTAGTGGAGAAAGAAAAAAACATTTTAGAACTTACCGTCTGTTTCATCTTGTGCAGCATTGCTTGAGTTGCCAGAAATTCCCAACTCAGCCAAAACAGCATCAAGCTCTGCCAGTTCCTTTTTCTTTAACTCCTTCTTGGAGAGTTGTCTTTCAGTATCTTTAGGTGGTGCAGGTGGAGCTACAGTCTTCTTCGCTGCTAGTTCAGCAGGGGCATCATCTTCTCCTTCAAGTTCATGTTCATCCTCAGCATCATCATCATCACTCTCAGTTTCCTGCATTGTGTGGGAATAGGGGTGAAAACAGATCGGATTCAGAGCGGATAGTGGTCAAACCATATTCGCATCTATATTTTTTTCACGGATTTAAATACGAATTGGACAAATGTCAGAGATGAATATGGACCGGACAAAAGTCGCATACGGATTACACTCAAAATTGGATCAAATTCAACTATTTTTCAGATTCTAATAATTATTCGCAGCCTCTCCTATTTAAAACATAGCACCGAATTGTTTTAAGACCCTACAGATGCCCCAATCGCATCAGTTGCAACTTGCAAGGAAAAATTGACTGGAACTAACCAAATCTATAACATTCAGCAGTTACAACAGTGAATGAATAATGTATATCTGTGTAACATGAATATCCATCAACCTAACTGATCTTAGTAAGCAGCTTTAATTCAGAAGTGCATGAAACAGTTCTAGGAAAGATGTTCAAACAATGTGAGATTTTATAAAGGGACAAACTTCTCACACCTCCAGACTCCAGTAGTTAATTCCCTCCATGTGAAAGCTCTGACAAAATGCGTGCGGCCCGTGGCGAGCCGCCCGTTTGGCCAGGTCTATGTGACCCACGCTGCAGCGGACAGCACGCCCAGGCAGCATCTCTCCCCCTCTTCTTCCCCACATCGCGAGAACGTAGAGAGAAGAACAAGCGCACGATTTTCCCTAGATCTGTCCCTCCATCTCTCCCTGCCCCCTGCTGCCGAGCTGCTCTCCTTCCGCTGGCATCCGGATCCAGCTCCCCTCCTCCGGCAACACCTGTGAGCTCTGGCGCGTCCTTGGTCTCCGGATCCACGAATAGGGTATGGGACCTGTGAGGCCTGTATTCCCTTCTTTTCTGCAACTCATGCGTCGGATATGTTTGCTGATCTCCATCTATTATCTGTTGGGCAAAGTTGTTTTTGTTTGTCCCCTTAATTGAGTCCCTCAAGTCTCAAGAAGCTGAGCTAAGGTCTGTTCTTGATTTGAAGAGTTCTACCGTGAGCAACTAGTTTGGGATTCCTAGTTGGATTTTTCCATTTCAGTCTTCAATTTCTCTTCTTGGTTTGAGTTGCTAGTAGTTATTTTCTTAGTATTTATGGAGTCCTTTTTAGATGCAGTATGGTTGATTGTTCTGCACTTCTAGTCTTCTTTAGGAAGTGAACACCAGATTCAGATTGGAAGCCCATCCTAGGGTGATTCAAATAAATTTTGAAGTGGTTTCAAACAAATTTTGAAGTGCTGATGTGCCAGGGTGGGCCAGCTGGGTAGAGTCTGGATCTTATTCGGATATCCGACTCTGAATCCACTTCACGCCATACCGGATTTGCATCCGACATCTGCGACTGCGCTAGGTTAACATCCGTATTCGGATCCAATTTTCTATTCAGATATTTAGTGTCCGGATTCAATAGCCAGATTATCCGACCAAATCCGGCTCCATTTTCACCCCCCTATGTGGGAGGCATCTAGAGAGTTAACAGTACAGAATATAGAGGCACCAAGCATGTCGTATTATACTTAGAATGAACTTGTTATGAATAGCACTTGTATTCATCACAAGGCCAATGGGTCAGCATATATACACGTACAGGTATAACATATATGCAGATAATCACTTATACAACAGGAAAAATACACAGGTATAATACATATCTAACACCCCCCCTCAAACTTATGGTGGATCAACAACATAAAGTTTGGAGAGATAGAAGCTGTGCTGGGCTCTGGTCTATACCTTTATGAAGAAGTCTGCCAACTAAACCTCTGAAAGCACATATGAAGAGTAACTACTTGGTCCTGCACCTGTGTTTGCATGTATGAAGCATCAACACCAATATATTTTCTAAGCTCATACTTTACCGGATCTTTAAAATACTAATAGCATCTGTACTGTCAGACAAAAGAGGAGTCGGTGCAGAAACAGAAACACCAAAATTCTCAAGTAACCACAGTAGCCAAGTAATCTCCACAGTCAACAAAGCCATAGCTCGCAATTCAGCCTCAACACTCGAACGAGAAACTACTGTTTGCTTCTTAGTCTTCCAAGCAATGAGAGAACCACAAGAAAAACATAATAAGCAGAGAGAAACCGGCGATCAAAGGGATCACTAGCGCAAGTGACATCAGAATATGCCTGGAGCTGTAAAGAGCTAGAACGAGGGAAAAAGAGACGAGAGATAGCTCCACAAAGGTATTGCATAACACGAAGAAGATGGCTATAGTGAAGCTGAGTGAAAGCAAACACAAACTGACTCAAGGTATGCACATGGTACGAAATATCATGACGAGTGTCACTAAGATAAATAAGACTCCCAAAAAGATGACAATAGCAAGTAGGATCAGTAAGAGGTTCACCATAAGTGGGAAGAAGATGAATATTAAGCTCCATGGGAGTCTCAGATGTGAAGATGAATATTAAGCTCTATGGAAGTTTCAGATGTGCGCTGATCAATAAGAGAGACACGATCAAGAAGATCTTCGATATACTTCTCTTCAGACAGATATAAGCTCTCAAGAGTAGAAATAACCTTAATTCCAAGAAAATAGCGAAAAGGACCCATATTAGACATGAGAAACTGCTCATAAAGATGCTCCTTGACAAAAGTGATGAACTAAGAATCATCTCTAGTAATGATCATATCATCAACATATAAAAGAAGAAGCGTCCAACCACGAGGCGAAGTGTGAATAAAAAGAGCATGATCATGAGCACAAACAGAGAAACCAGCTGCAGCGACAACAGAAGAGAAACAATCAAACTAGGCATGAGGAGCTTACTTGAGGTCATAGAGAGATCGGCGAAAGCAACAAACCATACCCTCAGGAACAGAATACCCAGGGGCGGCTGCATATAGACCTCACGCATCACGCAACTCGCCATTGAGGAAGACATTCTTGACATCCAACTGAGAGAGACCACCGTCAAACAAATGCCATAGCAAGGAGAGTGCGAACTATGGTCATGTGAGCGACAGAATCAAAGGTCTCATCGAAGTCAAGACCACGCTCCTGCTGAAAACCACACACTACAAGACAAGCCTTGTAACGCTCAAGAGAACCATTAGAGCGGGTCTTAACCTTATAGACCTACTTGCACATGATAGGAGTAACATGAGCTGGAAGAGGAACAAGATCCCATGTACCATTACGTTTAATGGCAACGATCACCTCTGCCATCGCATGCTGCCACTCCTGATGAACAGCGGCATCACGATAAGAAGTCGGTTCGGTAAGAGCAGCGACAACAAAGCCAAAACGCTTAGGAGGCCGAATAGACTGGCGATCACGAAGAGCATATCGAGGAGAGGCCGAAGAGAATGAACCATCATAAGGAGATGGCACATCAGAAGAATCCTCAACTCGTGGACGACTAGTAGAGATTATAAGAACAAGGCCAGGAGTAATCTCTGGAGAGGGTGTCGGCGGTGAAGGTGCCGACTGGGAAGGACGCACCGGAGAGACTAAAGGCTGTGGTGGAATGGTGACTATGGGGGTGGAAGGAAAAGTTAGAAAAGAAAGTGGCTCGACAAGAGATGCTGAAGTAGAGGAAGAAGGACGAGGATAAAAAGGACAAGACTCATCAAAAATAACATCCTGAGAAATCTGCATCCATCGACCAACAGTATCCCAACAATGATATCCCTTCTACTCAGCACTATAGCCCAAAAAAAGCACTTCTCGGACTGAGCAGTCAGCTTGGTGCGCTCACGGGGTGCAAGAAGAACATAGTACACACACCCAAAGAGGCGAAGACTGGAATAATCAGAAGTCTTACCACAGAGATGCTCAAGTGGGATACCACCCTGAAGAGCAACAGAAAGTTGAATATTGATAAGAAAAGTGGCAGTAGAAACAACATCAACCCAGAAGTGTGGTGGAATAGCAAAAGCATGAGAGCACGAGCTGTCTAAAGAAGATGACAATACTTTCGTTCAACTATCCCATTCTGGGCATAAGCACCAGGACAAAAAAACTGAGAGTACCCTGCTCAGCAAGAAAACCACGAAGAACTCCTGACAAGTACACCCCAGCGGAACCAGCGCGAAAAACACGAATAGGAGTCAAACTGAGTAAGGACCATGGTAGCAAAAGTCTTGTGGATGGATAAAACCTCACTACGAGATGACATAAAGTATATCCATGTATGCCGAGAAAAATAATTAATAAAAATTATATAATATCGATGACTTTTCGAAATGAAAGGAGTTGGCCCCCATACATCAGAATGAACAAGATCAAAAGGACGCTGAGACACTAACTCACTGAAAGAATAGAGGAGTTGAACCTGTTTGCCAAGCCTACAACCCTGATAATTTAGAGAAGCATCACTGGACACAGACCCTAAAAGGCTACGATAAAGTACGGAAGACATACGTGATCCACAAAGATGTCCTAAACGATGATGCCACTGAGCAAAAGACGCGGTGGAGAATACAACAGATGCGAACAAGACTAACAAGGGTAGCGAAAGGAAGATGAAGCCAGTCAAGTTCCCAGAGTCGTAAGTCACAGCGGCGAGGGCCAGCACCAACCAATCCCCGTGTGACGACCCTAACACAACAAGAATCAGAATCTAAAATAACATGACAACCATGATCAGCGAGCTGACCGGCAGATATGAGCTGCATGGTTAGTTTTGGAACATTAGAAACAGCAAGACCATGAAAGGATGAATTTGAAAGAGTGCCTCGCCTTGCGACAGAAAGAGAGGTACTATCTGCTGTTTGAGCAGTGATAGGAGTAGCTAAAGGACTGATGTATTGCATTGAGCCTCTTGGGCGGTATATATAGAGGTACAAGACTTGGGGGGCAAGATGGTACAAGGGATTGTAATCCCAATTGGACTCTATCCTACCAAATATGTATTGTACTCTAACATCCCCATGATCTACAACGGGAGCGCGCAAAGCGGTGAGGCGGAGAAGAAGCCGAAGAGCTAACATCCCCATCATAACCTGCCGTCGATGCGCGCATATGTCGTTGGGCGAGCAGAACCGACAAGTAGCTCAAGCAAGCGGTAGCCCTTTGTGCCGATGTCGAGGTAGCCGAGCGCTAGGCGAAGTAGTCATGGTCGAGATGCCGTCCGAGATGGCCGTGGTCGGCGTAGTCGTGGTCGTTACCGATGTCGAGACGATCGCTCATGAAGCGCGGCGCAAAGAGCGCCATGATGATGCGAGAGATGCGTCGGAGGCGCGTCGTGGAAGAAGCGTCCGAGGTCGACGCATCGGCCGTCGAGGATGTAGGCGGCAGCGATGCAATCGAAGCGAGCGAGGCGGAGCGGAGGTCGATGCGAAGTCGATGCGATCAAGCGCTAGAGCCGAGGTGCGCGCGAGTTTGCGAACGCAACGCGTCGGGGACGAACACGCGCCGGTGTTGCGATGCCGGACGTACAAGGAGAGGCCCCAACCAGCGTGGTTGTCTTTGGGCGAAGAAAAGCGATGCGGGAGCGGGCGCTCCAACCCGGCGGCGATCGGCGGCGCTCGCGCTGGCGCGGCGCCCCGACGCAAGGTGCGGCGGCGGCGGTAGCGCTTCGATATCGGCGATGAAGGCCCGTCGGTATGGCGAAGACCATGTGCGCGATAGATGGCGCACAAGAGGTTGCGCGCAGCCACGATCGTCGATGCACAAGGGACGGCGATGTAGATGCAACGGCGAGGACACACGTCGCGGCGGCGGCGCTGCGGCGAGGAGGCGACATACACGGCGGCCACGTTGCTCGGAGAAGAGGCGCGTAGTACTCGGCGGCGAACGCCACGAGGCCGGGTGGATCGCGCTGTCGGTGATCGAGGCGAGACGCGCGAGGCGGGGCGGCGATGGAAGAAGTCGGTGGATGCGTCCCGATCGTGGTGGCGATGACGAACCGCGATGAAGACGTCGCGGACGGGATGGCGAGACACGGCGTGCGGCGTCCTCGACATCGCGTGCGGCACGCGCGCGATACCGAAGAGGTAGAGGCGGTGTAGTCGACGCCGATGTCGGAGTAGATACGTCGCGAGGTCGGCGGCGGTGGCGACTCAACCCCGATCGATGATCGGAAAAGAAAAGATACAACGGCAGCAGTGGGATTCTCCATGTGCAACTCGCGGTACACCTAGCGTGATCCTCCTTTTTTGGTGCTTATCTCGGATCCAATCGAGACTTCATCTAAACGCGCACGGCACAAAGGCAGCGTTGGTGGCGGCGGCGTCGTCGGCACGGCTAGGTGGAGGACGGCAGCAGCGGCGGCACCAGCCAGCGGCGGCGAGGCGGGCTCGGTGGGTAGCTACGATCGGCGGCGGCGCGAGGCGGCAAGCCTAGCGGCGGCCGAGACGAGCTGCGAGGCGGCGCGCGCCGTGAGCGGGCGGATCCAGTCGGAGGGGGCGCGAGGAGGCGCGCGCCCGGCGGCGGCCGGAAGAGGCGGCGCGCCGGAGGCGGCGACGCAGTCGGGGGCGGCGGTCGCCGGCGGCAACCGGAGGCGGCGGCGGCGAGCAACGAGGAGGCGGCGGCGGGCTCCAGCGCGGCGGCGTTCTGCGCTGAGGCGTCCGGCGGAGGGTCGGCGGCGTCTGGGAACAGATCCGTCCGGATCCGGAAGCTCCGGCGATCAGCGGCGGTGGCGTCGGGAGATCGGCCGGAAGAAGCGGCGGCGGCGACCGAGGGAGACGGTGTGCGGTGGCGTCGCGGAGGTCGCCCGGGGGAGGCGGCGGCACGAGAGACGCGACGGTGCACGGCGAACTGCGACGAGGAGGCTCGATCTGCTGCTTGATGACGACGACGATGGCGGCCGGATCAATAGGATCCGCCGTCTAAACGGTGGCGCTGCCCCCGGCGGAGATAGATCTCCCGAGGCGCGCAGGCTGGCAGCGGCGGCTAGGGTTAGGATCTAAACCTAGGCATCTGATACCATGCAGGAAGATAGAGTTGGGTGGAATTGGATGTATTGCATTGAGCCTCTTGGGCGGTATATATAGAGGTACAAGACTTGGGGGGCAAGATGGTACAAGAGATTGTAATTCTAATTGGACTCTATCCTACCAAATATGTATTGTACTCTAACATCCCCCCGCAGTCACAACGGGAGCGTCGCAAACGGTGAGACTGGAGAAGAAGCCGAAGAGCTAACAGTGAGACTGATGGAATCAGATGTCATATGAAAGGAAGCACCAGAATTAAGAATCCAAGGTGATATACATGAGGAAGCAGAAGTAGAAGGTGGTCTCTCAACGAAGACTGAGCAACAAAACCAACAGAACCGAACGGTGCAGAAGCAACCATGTGACGCAACAATATGCGAAACTCCTGAGTGTCAGAGGCACCAGGACTCCGCTGAGAGGAGGAACCTCTAGTGCCCCTCGAAGGACGGCCACCTCGACGAAAATTCTTCTTCCTGTAGCAGAACTGCTCCACATGTCCATCCTTGTTGCAATAGATGCAGTGGAGTCCCCTACGTTACCTGTGCGGAAGCCAAGCAAACCACATCACCAGTAAGATGCAACTCCATGCTAGCAACTAGAATAGCAGAAGCACGAGCATCCTCATCGTTCCATGTCTTGTCGGCAGCAACTGGGTATGAAAAGTCTCCATGGCATCTTCAAAAGTCTCAGATGCCTTTGCACGAGCGTTTTTGAAAGCATCCTTCGAGAGCACAGGCTCAGCAGGGGGAGTAGGGCAAGGCGGACAAGACAACTCGCCAGTAAGAAACTCACAAAGGCGCTGACCACGCATGTGGAGGCACATGTGCTGAAACCAGTCTTGATAATTGAGACCATCGAAGATCACGGGGCAGGAAGGAACAGAAATGGTGCCTGTGCCTGATAAGGACATTTTTGGCTTCTTTTTTTCTTTTTTTTTGTCAGCGGTCAACAAAAACCATTCGGTCGGTCAAGGCAGCCAAACCAAACTGAAGAAAACCACGAGTGACACCAAGATAAAGGCAGTGACCTCAACGGCGACCACAAATGCAAGGCAGCGGTGGTCTCCTACGGAGACGCTGGCGACCTCAACGGCGACAGATCGCTTCACCTGATCGGCAGCAGCAATCTCGGCAAAAGTGTCAGCACCGACTATCAGATCCAAAGGGACTTCGGCGGCCAGGGCAACAGCCAGAGGATCCGATCAAGCCGATCGAAGGTGGAAGATGACAGCGGTGGAAGATGTTGAGTGGCAGAAGACCTCACGAGATCCGACAGCGACGACAACCTCACAGGCGTGTTCACAATGGGAGGCGACGTCGGGCGGGCAACAGTCGACGATGCGAGTCGACAGCGAGTGCGAAGAACCCCTAGACGTGGCGGCAGCTGGAGAGAGGAACCAACGGCGGCTCGATAAACCTAGGTTTGGCTCTGATACTATATTATAAATAGCGTTTGTATTTATCATGAGGCCAATGAGCCAGTATATATATACACATGCAAGAATAGCATATATGTAGATAGCCCCATATACAACAGAGAAAAATATACATGTGCAATACATATCTAACAGAACTGACATTTCTTTAGAGTAATTGCTTTGTTTGATACCACTCAACTTTACTTAGAATCTACGACATCTAAAGCTAACATGAAAAAAAAATAGTGAAATGTAAATAAAACAAGGTCGATCAAAGTAGGACTTCTGCAGGCATCTGGCTCATAAATCCACAATAACATGCTGCCAAATTCGCGTTTCCACAAAGGTATGGCCTACTATAGTGTCTTCTTATGATGCTCTAAAAACCCTCTACCTACATAACATCTTGTACAAGAAAAAATAATCCAATAGTGCTACAACATCTAAAGCTAACACGAAAAAATATGGTGAAATGGTAATAAAACAAGGTTGATCAAAGTAGGACTTCTGCAGGCATCTGACTCATAAATCCACAATAACATGCTGCCAAATTCGCATTTCCACAAAGGTGTGGCCTACTATAGTGTCTTCTTACGACGCTCTAAAAAGTTTCTAACATCTACATAACATCTTGTACAAGAAAAAACAATCCAATAGTGCAGAACTCAACAGAATTCAGAATTGAAACTCAAATGCAGATGCAGGATGCAATTCACAACAGCAAAAGTCAACATTGTGCACATATTGTCCAACGCTGTAGATGATTGGTGTTATTACCTCATAACAACATATGTGCAGTCTTTTCCTAGCTCCGTTTTCTTTTGGTTAATGACAATCAGGACACTAGCTGATTTCTGGAGCGACTAAAATGGCAAAAAGAAGGCCAAATCGGGGAAAATGGAGCTAGAATCAAAAAATGAATATGTCCGATGCTTCTTGTCATTTTGTCAATCAACAAATTCCAGTACCCAAAAAGTACATATGCATATTAAAGTACATTTCACGCATATATCAAAAACATGCAGCTGCCAGCAATGCCAGCATCCCAATCCATCTGTAACTTCAACCTGGCTGCCCAAGGACACCGACATCGATAGTGTTCCATATGGGGCACTAGTAGAACCCGATTCTCTAAACATAGTCAAGACTTTTCTACTTAATGATTCGCATTATTGCCTTGCCTATTATTTTTCTACCTAATTATTCACATTATTGTTTCGCCTAGTTCCACACAAGTACATATTAACTTACGTCGCATGCTACGGCTTATAACCAAATAAATTGCTACAAAGAAACAAGGTCAGTGCACATACCATCCGCACCACCAATAAATCAACTAATTAGAGCTATAGCATATCCTTGCACATCAAACACCAGTTAAAACAAATTCCCATATTTGCCTATCGCATAAGCTGCAAATTCAAGCATTTACAGGGTATGTATGATGATCACAAAACATTCCAGTAACGGGTAAAAGGGTTAATCACAAAACCATGCAACAATCAATATGCCGTAGTGTTCACTTGCTTTGCTAACTGCGATGCACTACGTGAAGCTGAGAACCGTATTCATGATGCCACCCAGACACCATACTAAGATTGGCTCCTGCAGGTGCAGGGCAGTTCCTGTCCTAAAGTCTCCAGACCACATGTCTGATGTCCACACAACATCATGCCATGCATACAACAACAGGCACACATATAGGCATAAAAAGGGAGCCTTGCCATGTCGAACTGCCATTGGATTATTCAAAGACAACACATCCATGAGCAGGCATAGAAGGGGATGCAAGGGGGCGGCGAGAGAAGAGATGTGGACCTGCTCCAGGGCAGCGTGCTCCTTGTTGTGGCCGGCGGCGGAGGCGCCGTCCTCCTGGGCACCCCAGACGGGGCGCGGCGGCGCGGTGGTGGCGAAGTAGTCGTCGTCGTCCTCGTCCTCGACGTCGGCCCAGGACTTGGCGGTGAGCGGCGCGGGCGCCCAGAACACCTCCGGCCTCTGGTTCTTGCCCGCCGCCGCCTGCTTCTTCGCCCCCGCCCCCGCCGCCGGCTTCTTCTTCTTCTTGAGGGTCTCGAGGGCCGCGAAGACGTTGCCGCTGCCGATCCTCACCTCCTCCGCGCCGGCACCCCTCCTGCTTCCTCTCCCCGCCATCTCTCCCTCTGCTTTCCCCCTCTCCCTCTCCCGCAACAGCAATGGAAAAGAGGGGGAAAATCCGGTCTTGCCGCAAGAACCACCTCACGCCGTTCTTGGGACTCCCCGATCTGCGCCAAGAACGCGAGATAGAGGCGCCCGCGGCTCGAATTGGAGAGGACGGGAGCAAGCGAGAAGCCAAGGATCAACCGCGAGGGCTAGGCAAGGGTTCGGCGGGATTGCTCGAGGCGGGCAGGATCGGATCGGATGGGATTCGCGGGAGTTGCTTCGTAGGAAGGAGAAGTGGGCTGCGCCTGCGCGAGTAGCCAGCAGAGGTGGCCAATGCCCCGGGCCTTGACGTGCCAGCCAGGCAGCCAGTGAACTGTCGCTATTGGTCTAGGCATGGTAAGACGGTATAACCTGGTGGATGGTGTCGTGCCTAGGTTGAGAGGGCACGGTGAGTCGTTATGGCACGGTTTGATCATTTTTTAGCCGTTGAGTATAAAAAATCTAAAAAATAGTAAGTCATCCGGCCTTCATTCTTCACATCTCAAACCTCACTCTTATCTTTCTGTTTAGCTGTGAAAAATCCAGTTATGATTGCGCAAATTTGGCAAAATTAGTGAGAAATTCGTGCGAAATTCAGCAAATTTGAAAAACCTTTAGAGAGCTACAGAAGAGGTAATAGACTAATAATGCTGCCTTATTTTAATTTGTTTGCTATTATTTGTTGATTCAATAACAAGTTAATTGTACTTTACTATATAAATTTACAGTTGATTCTGTAGAGAACTGCGATTTCCAACTCTTTGAATTCGGCCTCATGGCGGAGCATATGCAATCTTTTCAAGAGGCACATCCATCCGTGGAAGGTGGACATCCACAACAAATTGTACAGCTAGAAAAAGCGCTGCTGGATCCATCTTCTACTGGCTCAACGAGTGCATCCACACCCCAAAGCACGGGTGCAAAAAGAACACGAGCTACTATATCGAGAGTCTGGAATGATTTCGACAAAAAGTTCAAAACCAACGATGATAGGAATTCGGTAAGGTATACTATTTGTAAAATTTGTGGTAATGAATTATCTACAAAATCTTCACGTGGTACAGGTCACCTACAAGGCACGTTGCAAGGTGCAAAAGAAGGCAATGAATAAAAATGCGCCAAACGCGGCTACAGTATAACTTGATGGCTCGGTACGTACTTAGGAGTACAATCCGAATGTTGGTCGGGAATTCTTTTGTAGATTAATTGCTTCTCAAGATTTACCTTTAAATTTTGATGAGTCTAATGTTTTTCAAAAAAATATTAGGACTATTTATAACCCTAGATTTAATGTTGTATCTAGACAAACTACAACTAGAGATTTAATTAAATAATATAACAACTGTCGTGAAAATTGAAAGAAATGTTTCATACTTCTACATTCATTATTGCGTTGACATCAGACATATGGAGTGGTAGGCTAGGGAGGCTTATATTAGTATTGTTGCTCATTATGTTAATGATGACTGGATAATGGAAAAAAAGGATTATAGGATTTAAATTAATTGATGTTGTACATATTGTTGAAAATATTGCAGAATGTATTATTAAAGTTATAGAAGATTTTGGCCTCACGGATAAGATTTTTTCTATAACTTTAGATAATGCAGCTATAAACACTAAAGCATGAAAATTTTTACTCCTTTATTCAATACTTATACACAATCTTTCTTACTGCATTAATGTTGTACTTGCCATATTATTAATTTTATTGTTAAATCTGGTTTAAAAAGATTAAATGCTTGATTCTTTTATAGATGCAATTTTATATATTAATCATTCTAACCAATGAATTGCCACATACAAGAGTTTTTGCATAGAAATGAATGTTCATCCTAGAAAATTTGGCGTAAACATGCCTGTTAGATGGTACTCTACTTATCTTATTGATGTGGCACCAAGTAGCACTACAACTTTGGTTAGTGCTTGCAGTTCCGTGCATAATGTTCAAGAAGCTTTGAATATCAATTCTGAGATTTCTAATGTGCACAAGAGACATATTTGGAAATCTAATGAAGTCTATTTTCTAACGAATCAAACGGCACTTGATTGGAGCTTCCTACACAAAGTTATGGCAATTTCATTGGATGCTGCACGAGCTGTCCGGAGAGACGCGCAAGACTTGCCAAACATAAAGAGTTCGAGTATTGCAATGCAAGTAAGAATAAAATCCGACCACACCATGGCTTTCTAAAGGTTGAGAAGGACTCCTTTTCAGGTTCCAAACGGATTTGGAAGCCCCTTGAACAAAAAAACAAAACATATAAAGGTTTGAAACCGATTCGGACTCGGATTGGGAAAGCTGGCAAGACCGATACTAAAACGTCCATAACTTTCACAAACGGAGTCCGATTTGGGTGTTCTTGGACTCGTTGGAAAGCTATTTTGAAGACTCACATAATAGATGAGGTGCCATCCACGGAATCCTCATGGTCAAGTCGCAAATTGAGAGAGAAACCAGAGGTAGCAGTTTAGGTATTTCCTTTTTAGTTCGTATTGGAGTTTGTTTCGACCTTAGGCCAAGTAGTGCATGAGTTGTAATCAAGGCCATGCATTGTGCACCAATATAAGGCCAGGGCCTTAGCCCCATTATAACTTAGGTTATGATTTGAGAAACAGAAACCAGAAAATCACCATGGTTTAGTGGCCATTGTTGGCGTGTTCTTGAGATTTCCATCGAGGAATTGCTCTTGGTGTGTTGAATCCAATTGTGGTGTTGGATTCTACTCGCTGAAACTTCGGTTTCTCTACCCTTCGTCCACGTGCTGCGGTGTGCGTGGGAGAAGGCTCATCTTGGAGAGGGCATCCAACAAGGCGTATCGTGAAAGATCAGGGCCAAAGCAACGGGGTTCAGCTAGCTTGCTAGGTGGATCCGCATCACTTATACTTAAACATATATTACCATATAAGAGCACCTTATCTATCTTTCTTTACACCCAAGTTCATCAATCTCGTAGCTCCTCCCGTAGAACCCAAGTTACAGACCCCGAACATACTGAGGCCGATTGGGTTGTTGGTGAAAAAAATATATTTTTAGAAACTTTTTATAAAGCTATACTTTGTCTTTCTTAAATTACTACCCTACCTCTCCTGTAATTGGTCATAACATTTTTAAAATTGCTACTCACCTAAAGGATTTTGAAAATGATCTTATATTACGAGATGCTGTAGTTGCCATGAAAACTATGTTTTTAAAATATTAGAGGAAAATTCCTATTTTATATGCATTCGCCTTTATTTTAGATCATAGGTCCAAGCTCTAAGGATTTACGAATGTATTACAACTTTTAAGTGATGCTACTGGTTTAGATTATTATACATAATATAGAGTATTTAAGGATAAATTATATAAGGTAGGTATATGAGAAATACGAAAATAAGTTTGGATTCATGCATTTGGAAAAAGACCCGTTAAGCCCTAAATGTGCCCGTGCCGGCATGGCATGGTCGTGGGTCGTGCCTGGGCTCAGACCTCGGCTCGTGGGCCAGCACGACATGGCCCGTTTATTTGCTCTGCCTAAACGGGTTCGTGTCGCGTCGACCCAGCATGAGCCAGTGGACAGCACTGGTAGCTAGTAATTTTACCTACAGAGGAAAGAGGTGGACTGGTACTCTTCTATCTACACCTCTCGTGGTTGCGCCTCGCAATCACGAAATCGTGTGCACCCAAGCGTCTGTCTCTTGGACACAAAGGCCGTTCCTGTTCGTTGCAACCGATGACTTTTAGTTAAAAATAAATAGCAGTAATTAAAAAATTATTTTTAGAAGAAGGATATAAGTGGTATAAAAAGTAAGAAAAAATGTGCACTTAAGGGAGTGAGAAGAATGGGTAGTGACATATTCATGACTCCTGACTTATCTCGAGAGATATGAGTAAGAGGAGTCGATAAACTACTATGATAAATTAAATGTTCATATCGATTTTTAGTTTCTCTAAGCAGAAATCTGAAACAGAAACCAATACTGTTCTTTATGAACATCGAAAGAGCCAAACACGGCACTATTGTTGCAGATTCGCAGCGGCAGTAAACACTACAGGCAAAGACAATGTTGCATTGTAGCAGTCGATCTAAACCGTTGGATTGGGATCTACAAAATGCACCAGTTGCCCATTGAAGGTTAACAGGTCTACTCTGATTAGTAGAGTTATTGGTAAAGGATTCATTGCTTTCAGCTTATGTCTTCTTTCAAATAAATAGACAGATTGTATTTTTAAAATAGATTATTGATTTATCGTTATTTAGTTTGTTAACACAAAAACGTACATAAGTATTAAAGACCATCGTCTACAGCTGTAGACCATAAGTGGCATCTAAAAAGAATCCACTCAAAAGGTAGAAGAGTTTTCTCATCAAGAGTGCACACAAAATATGACACGTCCATGCACTCGGTTAAGGCCAGCTTTTACATTTTCTTTTTTTCGTGCAGATAAGATGATAGACGACATTCCACCATCCAGGCATCCACCACCTCAAGCAACAGCAACGACCTCAGGCACGTCGCAGTTGACGACGATGCATCGAGATCCAGAATTATCTACACACGCATGGCTCATAGATTCTTCTGGATATCGCGAGTTGAAACCTTCACCGACCAGGACTCGCAAGATTTTCGTCACCACAGGTTCCATCCCCATTGAAATTGACATGCACTGTCCACTGTTAGAACATCACTGCTGAGAAGTTGTTACAGCTCCACAGGAGAGCTTAAGATCTACTATATGCAGCAAAAGAACTACAAAAAAAAAAGGGTTGCGAGTCGTCTGCACAAAAATGGACAAAAGGCTACCCTGTGGTGAAAAATAGTGTAGTAATAGCAAAAATATGTACCTAGAAACAAAGGAATCATGCGACGAAGAACACGAATATAATGAGGAAAACCATGAGAACAGCTAATATCTTCTTCATCAGCCACCTGTTTGATGATGTGCTGTTGAGCCGCTTTTTTTTCTCGAAAACGCTAGAGGCGTTTCATTCAATTAAGAAGAAAGGAATAGTGCAAACAAAAGAAAGCCCAAGAGAGGGCGAAATAGGGGGGAGAGGTGGTAATTACAAGTTGCCAACGAGAGACGACTGAGGAACGGAACTAGCCAAAAGGAGACCTAACTTGTTGGCTCCCGCATTTGCCCAAACAAAACATTCTTACTTGATCGAGCAAATGAGGGCGGCGAGCTGGAGGGGCTTGCTGTTGAGCCAGATGCTATTACGCTCTTTCCAAATCATCCAAGGGACAAGCAAGAACAGATTGTCGAAACATTTTCTAAGTGTCTTTGGAACTGATCGATGAGATGCGACCCAACGATCACTGAGGCAATCTCTTGAGGAGTTGAAGAAAGCTGGGGGAAGAAAGTGAAGCCACTGAAACAGGCTAAACCAAATCGTGTTAGCACAGACGCAGTGCAGCAACAAGTGGTCGACCGATTCTGGCTCCTGGTCACAGAACAAACAGAATTCTGGCGCCTCGATGCTATGTCTACGCAGTCGAGAGAACATCCAACATCTATGGTGGCGGGCAGTCCAGAGGAAGAACTTTGCTTTCGGAGGCGCCCAACTCTTCCACAGCTGATTTGCGTAGGGAAAACCAATTGCGCCAGTGAAGAGCGCCAGGTAGGAAGATCGGGCTGAGTAAAGTCCATTGGCTGTCCGACGCTAGGAGACATGATCAGCTTGGTCCGGCTGCAGGTGAATGCCAACTAGCATCTCTGCAAGCCGAAAAATATCCAGGATGGCTGGAATGCCGAAAGGGGGACTCAGGTCATTGATTCAAACATGGTTTGGCAGAGACTCGGAGACCAAACTCTTAAAGCGATAAGAGGCCCGGACCTTCTCCCAAAGAGATGGAAAGAGCGATCTGACACTACCCACCCAACCATGCATCCGTCTAGAAACGTATGGTTACTCCATTACCCAGTTGAATCCGCACCAAAGCACTAAAGAAATCCCAAATATCATTGTCAAGGGGGTCCTGAAGACCATGCCACATTCTGCTCGGCTGAGTGCGTGATAACCACTCCCAGCGCAGACGTAATGCCATCCCTGTTAATCTGATGTTCGGAACTCCTAGGCCTCCAAACTGATACGGCCGGCAAACCATGTCCCAGTTCACTAGGCATTTCCGCGCCGCCAAAACAAGCCCTCCTACCCATAAGAAGTTCTTGAGCCTCTTATCTATTGCTTTGATGGCCCAAACTAGGAGAGCGGTTGATAGCAGCAGAAAAGAGACCACTAAAGAGAGAATGGATTTAACTAGAACCAAGTGGCCAGCTTTGGAAAGAAGGTTAGCCTTCCAAGAAGCTAGGTGAGACGAAAGCTTGTCCAGAAGGGGGTCGAGGTCTTGTTTTCTTAGCCGCCTGAGGGAAAGTGGTAAGCCTAGATATTTGATCAAGAGTTCAGCCAAAGAGCAGCCAAGAGCAATCGATGCTTCTTGAGTATTCAACGGAATCAACGGGCTATAGTAAACTGGGGCAACAACCAATTTCCGCAGTTTACTCGCAGTCTAGACATGTCACTGAAAAGGTTGAGAAACTGTAGCAGCACTACGAATTCTGAAACTAGTGGGGTGAGGAAAAACAGCGCATCATCGGTGTAAAAGGAGCAGAGGGAAACAAGCTGGAACTAGGGGTGAGGGCGCCCTGGTGGACCTTCCAATCTAGCAGGTTGTGAAGCACATCCATGGCCAGAACAAACAATAGGTGGAAAGGGGTCCCCTTGTTGGAAATAATCATGACTTGAATTAGTTTTGAGTCTAGCATATAGGATAGATGTGTTGAGTCACGTTATTTGTTAACGTGCTTGCGTTAGTTGTGGCCGGACATGTGATGAGTTTACGTTGTGGCCGGAGTGATTAGTTCGCATTAGGGAACAACAGCATGCAGAGGCGTGGTCGCGTAGCAGCGAGGACCGCTTCTTCGGGATGCTACGCGTGGTGGCGCATAGGTCTCGGCGTCTCGCAGTACTTGAGTTCGTGGCTCATGGAGACGTGTGCTCGGGCATGCGCGAGAACCGGCCAGCAGCAGGTTGTCGCTCGGCGCGTTGGGCTTTAAAGCCGGTTTGTACTCAGTTGCATCTGGAGGGTGTGTGAGTTGGAATACAAAAGAAAGGTGTGCGTTCGTCGCCACCGAGAGCGTTTGTCGCCGCAAAGCTCGTGAGTTCTCCTGTGTCCACCAGCTAGCTAGCTTCTCTCGTGAGTTTCAGCTGGAGGGGAGTGCGAGAGCTCGTGTTGCTGCGCGAGCTGATCCTGGGCGGATCCAACATTTGGTATCAGAGCCGGTTGAGGCGGCACAGCAACACGTCATCGACACTGTGAAGATGAGCACCAGCGACAAGGTTGCTCAGGACGTCAGGATGGAGCGCGTGATCGGCGGCGTGATGGAGCTCCCGATGCTGACGAAGACGAACTACCATGAGTGGGCGCTCGTGATGCAAGTCAACACGGAGGGCATGGAGCTGCGGGATCTTGTGGAGGCGAGCAAGGCCGCGCGCCCAGGATCGGCGGGCGTTGGCCGTCATCTTGCGCGCGGTGCCACCGGAGTGAAGGCCGCCTCGCCGTGAAGAAGACCGCCAAGGAGGCTTGGGAGGCGGTCAAGTCGAGGCGAATGAGGACTCGCGCGTGCAGGAGGTCAAGGCGCAGCACCTCCTCAGCGATTCGAGAACGCGACGTTCAAGGGCGGTGAGGCGATCGGCGACCGCCGTGCGGATCGGCTCCTCGCCACGGGCTGTGCGAGCTTGGGGAGAAGATGGAGGAGGAGCGCGTCGTGAAGAAAATGCTGCGGGTTGTGCGCGAGGTACAATCGATCGCGTGTTCCATCGAGATGTTCGCGATTTGAAGACGATGTCGCTCGAGGAGCTCATCGGGAGGCTGCGCGTGGCGGAGGAGCGCGTGGCGGCGTTGAGAGGCTGCGGGCGGCGTCCAGCGCCCTCGCTCACGGAGGAGCAATGGGAGGCACGTCGGCGTCGGTAGCGGCAAGGATCGGCGGCGGCGGCGACAATGGCGATGGCGTAGTGGTGGCGCGGCAGCGATGACGAAGCAGCAGCGTCTACTCCGAGAATGGCGAGCGCAAGTCGAAGGGCAAGAAAGGTAAGTGCTACAATTGCGGAGTTTGTGGGCACTTTGCTAGCGAGTGCCGCAAACCGAAGAAGGAAGAGGCGCTCCTCGCGACGGTGGATGACGAGCCGACTCTCCTATGAAGCGACGTTGCAAGTCAAGATTAGGGAGGCAATGTTGGAAATAATCATGACTTGAATTAGCTTTGAGTCTAGCATATAGGATAGATGTGTTGAGTCACGTTATTTGTTAACGTGCTTGCGTTAGTTGTGACCGGACATGTGATGAGTTTACGTTGTGGCCGGAGTGATTAGTTCGCATTAGGGAACACCAGCATGCAGAGGCGTGGTCGCGTAGCAGCGAGGACCGCTTCTTCAGCGAGGACTGCTTCTTCGAGATGCTACGCGTGGTGGCGCATAGGTCTCGTGCGTCTCGCGGTACTCGAGTTCGTGGCTCGTGGAGACGTGCGCTCGGGCATGCGCGAGAACCGGCCAGCAGCAGGTTGTCACTCGGCGCGTTGGGCTTTAAAGCCGGTTTGTACTCAGTTGCATCTGGAGGGTGTGTGAGTTGGAATACAAAAGAAAGGTGTGCGTTCGTCGCCGCCGAGAGCGTTTGTCACCGCAAAGCTCGTGAGTTCTCCTGTGTCCACCAGCTAGCTAGCTTCTCTCGTGAGTTTCAGTGGGAGGAGCGCGAGCTCGTGTTGCTGCGCGAGCTGATCCTGGGCGGATCCAACACCCCTTGCCGCAGGCCATGACAATGCCAAAGCTTAATTCCAGGAACCCCATTGAGGAGAATACGACTTGATGCTGTTGGGAGGAGGATGGAAATCCAATCGCACCATCTGTTGTCAAAACCACGGTGTTGTAAAACTTTGAGCAAGAAAGTCCATGCCAGACTGTCGAAAGTCTTTGTTATATCAAGCTTGAGAACAACTTTGCGCTCCCTTGATGCCCGGAGGGCATGGACTGTGTCATGGACAAAGCAAAAATTGTCGTGCATTGCTCGACCTTTGATGAAGGCACTTTGACTCACAAATAATTAATTTGAAACAGAATTTTTATAGAAAATCAAAATATCCTTTTATTTAATAATATTTTTAGGTTTTTACTTAAATTATTTTTCAAATCCAGCCTTTTTAAAAACAGAAAATCAGGGCAATTCAAATTTAAAACACAGGAAACCAAAACACTTATTTTTATTTTAAATTATTTTTACTGTTATTATTTTTTTATAAAAACCTGTGGTGTTACAAGGACCCTTAGGACACAACCTCAAGCAGCCAACTGGGGTTCATGACCTAGTTCTTGGTCTTATTGTCTTCCATTCTTGTTAACTCCCATAGATGATCACAGGACATGTATATCTCCTTTTGACTTACTGAATCATAGTAATTGAGCAACAGTGAATACAAAGGTACTCAGCAAGATACCACACAAAATGTAGTAATAATAAATGAAAGGCTAAACATGGTAAGGCTTAAGGTTCTTTTATTTACAAAAATACCACCATTTTGAGATACAGATATAGGAAATCCCTGAGGCTTAGCAATTTTAACTGAAAGCAATTTTCTAAAGTGCATGAAAGATTGCAATATTAATATTAATAAAAGTTCCATCAATTGTTACATGGCCTCCTGCATTTAATGCTAGTTTCTCAGCATTATGTCCGCCCATTATTATCACAAGGTCCGACCACCCAGGGCAACTCAACCAGTTTTTATCCCATCCACGAGGTTTATTTTATAAATATAACTAACTCTAGTAGGTTCACATGCCCGCCCATGACTATAGGCACAACTGTTCGATAGTTTTTACTCTACAAAGGTCACACACTTTATCCATAAGAGATCGTCAACTTGTTATATTCCACATACATCCTTAGACATGCAGATCAAGAATGTCATCACAAGACATTTACAATACATCTTCCCAGTGAGGCCACACCCACTAAGGTTTCAACCGCTATGGGGTACAACCACCCCTCCAGAAGCTCCCTCTTATGCAGTCACATCAAAGGCCCTTCCCTTTGCACATGTTCACACCGATGGTGCAACCCATACTGGGTCGATGCAAAGTAGTTAGCCAAGTCGTACCCATTATAAACTTGTGGTTGCACTGTTTTACATCAGAAAGAGGGTACCAAATGAAGTCCTTAGGGTTATTGGGTGGTTCTATGCTACTGCCAAGTCGTCATTGGATCAGCAAAAATATTGTGGCTGTTGTTTACTCTTTTGTGCATGTGTGTATTTCAGTTAGGTTAATTTTTTTTATCCAATAGAAGTGATAATTTAAATAAAGAAAATGCCCATTAATTAATGTTTTCACCCCGCACGCAAAAAACACCCAACACATTAAGTAATAATTATTTTTTAATGCAAAAAATGTAACAACTCAGTTTGCGTGCAAATTCAATTAGCTATGCATAAGCAATGGCATGCGCGTAATTACTGTGACTAATAAGTAATAAATAATAGTAACAATGCTTTGTCTTCTAGGTCACCTAAGGGCATAGACCAACTACACAAGGCAAAGTACCACCTTTGTATACTAACAAGCTACCATTTTTTAGTTACATGCCAATCACGTTGCTAAAAAATGGTGCATGTCGATGAAAATTACCTCTTTCGGATGCTAAAAAGCCGATTTGTAACTTTTTCAACTGAGCAAACTTGAAATTACAATTCAAAACCACTGAAAAATCATGTGGTTTTACAGCCTTCCTTCCTCCCTTCTCTGCTGCCTCTCTCGGTCTCTCGTTCCTAGCTCAAGGAGAATGAAATGGCACTGGCATGAAAGCGATCCCTGGACCAATTTATAGCGGAGCCAACGAGCCCGAGAGAGGGGGAGCTGACACATGGGAGGCCGGACGCGCGTGAGCATGAGGAGGCTTATCGTGCTCCCCGGCCACGGGAGGGAGCCAAAAATGGTATTACACGCGACGCGAAGGAGGGCCAAATCCAGCATTTCGGTGGCACATGTGACAAAAAAGCCAAAAATTTTCACTTTGGTAGGCGTGCAGGCTGACCTTTTAAACTCTGGCCATGGATATCTCTTTACGAACATTGTGGTTGAACATATGAAAGACATAGGTGTGTAGATCTGTAATGCCCCCATTTCTGGGAGCGTACGGTTTACCCTCGCAGCTGCCCAGGATTGTTCAGCTGCGAGTACTGTAGCAGAATGTGCACCATTGCCAATGCATGCTTAAGTATAAAAATCAGACTTTATTACAAATGTAAGGTTTATCAACCAGTTTTACATAAAGGGGCGTACAACCCAAAGATACATTACCAAAAGAACTTCCACAGCGGGCACGAGTGTAGAATAAGCCCTAACACTCGGCATCGTCTACATCGTAGAGCTCGACGTCGTCTTCCGAGACTTCTTCCTCCTCTTGACAAGCACTTTCTGTTAATGATTTTAGCAAGCCTGAGTACTCCAACCCCGTACTCAACAAGTCACATGGGTAAATCCTGATTTACTATTTGCAAAGTTATTCAAGGATGGGAGTATATTGGGTTTATTATATTGGGTGGATGCAGTTTTATTTGCAAACAACTAAAACTTAAAACATTTGCTCCTTAAGATCAGGGGGTTTTCATTAACAAATTCAGTTCATCACTTATCACATTAAATCATCTAAAACCCTACTTATACCTCATTGTTGGAATCACCCAATTAACACAGCTTCATTAACCGAAAGCACGGCGTATTCGAATACCATTTATCTCACTCTGCAGAGCTGCTCATCTTTACCCCCAAG
Organism: Dendrocalamus sinicus; assembly: GCA_036346575.1. NCBI lineage: Eukaryota > Viridiplantae > Streptophyta > Magnoliopsida > Poales > Poaceae > Dendrocalamus > Dendrocalamus sinicus. Next base: position 5,410,108 of record CM070654.1, on the reverse strand, counting down.
GTTTCTCAACTCCCGCGACAGAGTTAAGAACACAAGGTTGTTCACTACTCATTTCTTCATGAAGACTCTACCGATAGACCTCCAAACGGACCGGGGTCCGCTATCACTGACCGGACACTTTATCTGCCGACACGGCGGATATTGTTCCGTCTGAGAGGAATCTACCGTTGTCGGTATGCTTTTACCGTTTTCATACCGACTTTCGCACGGTTAGATCTCAACTCAAACCCGGATATCGCCACGCAGCGGACTACCCGTCTGGAAGGATCTAACGTTGTTCAATATGGTTTTACCGTTTCCATATCAATGGTTGTACTCGTTAGAGATTCAATCGATTTGAGCGACTACTAAACCAGGTTTGACAAGTCAACGCTTGTGGTTGGCGACATCGTGTCTTTTACTTGGCACAAGGTTCTTGTCCTAATATTTTTCGAGTGCAACCTCCACTCTAGGATAAGGCGGTGGCGAAAACCACCGCACGGTCCCCACATGGGCAAAACCGCCGCACGGTTTCCCACAACACCCTTACCCTACATTTCCCCTAAGGTAAAAGTCGTGGGCGTAGATCACCACGTGATTTCCCAGCACACCCTTTACCTTAGTACCGTTTTCAAATCCTCTCGCCCTGACCAACACCTTAGAAGTGCATAATAAAGCATCAGGCCTAGGTGCGGTGTCCCATACCACCCTACCCTCTCCGGGTTTTTCAATTCTACCGGCCAACGGCCAGAGTCACTTAGTAGTGTATCATACTGAATGAAATGATCTTGTATACATTTATATCATATGTTAATTCTTACTAAGGTTGTCAAGGTGAATATGGCCATCAAGATAAACAGGGCTAATTATCAGTGGTAGGATTATCTAGATAGCATGCCATTCTAAATCTTTGTTTTAAGCAATTATCAGTTCGCAATTATCAATAATGAAAATATATTAAATAAATAATGTAATTTAATGGGATTCAATATGATCAAAAACATGTGACTTGCCTTGCGAACTTATAATTTCGACAATTCCGTATTCTTCAACTTCTTGGCCTTGATCTTGATCCGAAGTTTCGTATTCTTGAATCAGCTGCTCTTCGACGTCACGTGCTAGCGCAAAGTAAAGAAAACCAATTTAATTCCACACTCGACGAAAAATGAGCTGGGAATAATAAAATAACAACATTTAAAAGGGTAAAGAAACTCTGGAAACTCCAATTAATGGGGATTTTAGGCTTATAGGAGGGCTGTATGGGGAAATGGGCTTTGGATTTGGGTTGGCGGGCTCGAAACGAATCCGGGGAGTATAAATATGCAATTTTGGACTTTGGGTCGGTTACTGTTCATTGGGCCGGTCGGGTACTATTCCTCGGGCGCGGGCTATCTGATTGGCGCGACCCACTCGGCTTTGGCTTTCGGTCGGCGCGCCAGTGCGCGCGCGGGCGCGTGATCGGACTCGGGCGCGGCGCGGTCGAGCGCGGACGCGGCGGCGCGGTGCGGCTCGGCCGGCTCGGGACGCGATCGTCTTCAAGCTCCAGCTTCGCCGCGCAGAGGAGAGCAGGGAGGCGAGCGACAAACGACGGCGGAGCTCCGGTGAGTTGCGACGGCAGCGGCGGGTATGGTTGGATTCCTTGAAGCCTAGGGACTCCATTTTGGGTGGTTAGGAGGCCGGCGGAGGCGGCAGTCGCCGGCGGCGAGGTCATCTTCTCCGCGGCCGTTTTCGAAGTTGCCAGTGATTGAGGAGGTCCTTAGACAATCGAGCTGGCTTTTGAGCATCCTTGAGGTTAGGGCGAGGTCATGGGAGCGGTGGTTCGGGCTGGGATGGCCGTGCGGTCGCCACGGTGAGTGTTTATGAGGTGGGGCGCTCACGGCGCCGGGAAGATGGGTGGCTAGGGAGCTAAGGCGGCGGGGGGGAGGTTCCTAGGGGCTTAGGGCTGCTACCAACAAGAGGAATTGAAAAGAAATTGGCCGGAGGTCGGACATTGCGCTAGGGCTCCGCTTTGGGGAATTTCTCCGATTACCGGCAATAGGGGAGGAAAAGCGGCCAGGGGTTGCTTGGTGAGCTGCGGGGGAGTGTAGGATTTGCGGTGAGGGGCTCGGCGTGCTTAAAGAGGCCCCGAGAGGCGGTCGGCACCGAGGAGGGTGAACAGCGGCAGGGCAGGGGCACGGCGAGGGCAAGCGCAGCTGGCTGGGCAGCCATTAAGGCTTGGCAGGGGCGGGTAGGCGACGTGGGAGGTGGCAGCAAGCTGGCGGTGCGGGCTGGTGCAAGAAGGAGCCAGAAGAAGGTGCGGTGGCGAAAAATCGAAGCGGCGGCAGATTTTTCAGGCGGGTGAACAGTGAGGCGGCGGCAAAGTGGAGAGGAGGGTTTTCTTGCTTTAAGATTCATGCTAAAAAGGAAGGATTGGATGGAGATTAGGCTCAAGTTCAATAATTTGCAAAAGCTTTTGAAAATTCAACTCAATCTCAAACTTTTGAAAATTGGGGATGTTTCACACTACCCCCCTTAAAAAGAATCTCGTCCTCGAGATTCGAGGAAGAGGTTTAGGAAACTTTCACTGCATATCCAAGCATTTCCTTTGCGCGGGCTGCTAAAATATACCTTGAATGGTACTGGTAGCTCCTATTGCTTCCTTGGTCATGACATGACTTATTGTTCCTTGAGTTAGTCTGGATCTGTTCTTTCTTCTTAGTAGATCTCTTTTTGCTTTAGTGGTTGGCGGTGCGGTTGGTTGAGTCTGGATTTTGACTTGGCTTTTTGCCACTTCAGAAGGCAATCTTTGCTTCGGACATTGTTCTCTAAAATGACCCAATTGTCCACAGTGATGACATATGACTGTTTTGTGTGGGCAATTTCGCTGGTAGTGATTTCCTCCACAACTATAGCACCGTATTGCTGTGGCCTGAGAGGTATTATATTGTGATCTTGGTACGGCAACATACTGAGACCTTGATGTAGCGGCTGCTTGCTGATTTTGCGGTTGTCTGGTCCGAGGCGACAATACCATTCTCCTTCTGGTTGTTTTTGCTGATAGTGCCTCTCGTTCTTTCTTTCTTTTTCGGATATCTCTTAATTTATTTCTTGTTTTTTCGGACATAATTAATTTATTCACCATACTAGATAAATCTTCAAAATCCAGCGCTGATATATGATGCTTTAGGGATAATTGTAATCCTTCCCTGAACCGTTCCATCTTCTTTGCTTCGTTCTTGACATCGTCTGGGGCATATCGAGCAAGATGGTTGAATTGGTGGAGATATTCCATCACTGTTCGTCTTCCTTGCTTGAGGGCGAGAAATTCTCGTCGCTTTGCTTCTACAACTCCAGCGAGAACATGGGTTTGGTGAAACGATTCTTTAAATTCTCCCCATGGTATTTCTTGGCTTCCACGCATGGCTTGATAGTTCATCCACCATGTAGCAGCTGGTCCTTGCAATTGATGTGAGGCATACAAAGTTTTCTCTTTATCCGTACACTGCACTGTATTTAATCTTCTTTCAACGTCTCTGATCCAATCATCAGCTTCTATTGGGTCTGGAGAAGACAAGAAAATTGGGGGTTTTGTCTTTCGAAAGTCTGACCACTTGGATGTGATTTGTGTTCCTCCATGGTGGGTAGCAAATTCTGATGTACTTTTTGTCATTGCTATCTGCTTCAAAATTTGTGCTTGTTGTTCCATCATCTTCATTTGATTGAGCTCAGCGTGGAGTCGATTTTGTTCCATCTTTGCTAGGATGTCAACCAAATTGATATGTTGATTATGAGTCTGCTGCATTTCTGTGGCACTACTTTGATTAGCTTCTTCTGCTTGTGGGCTATCTTGGCTATGAGGTTCATCTCCTGCCATCTTAACCGCTTGGGTTTTTGAGGTGGTTCTGCAGCGATTTTTTTTTTCATAATATCAGATAGACGAGCAAGGGTTTGGAATTTAGGATGAGAGTAGACCGAACAAGACGAGCTAAGACGAATTGAGGTAGACAGAATTTTGAAAAAGGTAGGATATTAGATATCTCATGCAAACAAATTATGAGGTATTAAACAACATAATTTCCATTCGTCCTTACAAGCTGAATGTATACCATACATACGAGGTATATATTACAACTCGTTTTACACACAAAAGAAACTTCTACCAAATGGTCACTTCTATTTTAACGTGATCTACACAACTATCCAACGGATACTTTGAATCTCAGAGGAGGACAGACATAAATCCTTTTTCGAACATAAATTTGAATCAAATAAAATTCTAGGATAGATGAGATAGCATTTAGGGGTGAGAAGACAGCAGTAATACTTATTTTTTATGTAAACTCTTTTGATATTTTTGAATTAAAATCTTATAAACATTCCTAGTATCACTTAGGGTTTATCTTACAGTCAAGCACACTAGCTCTGATACCATTCTCCAACGCCCCCATTTCTGGGAGCGTACGGTTTACCCTCACAGCTGCCCAGGATTGTTCAGCTGCGAGTACTGTAGCAGAATGTGCACCATTGCCAATGCATGCTTAAGTATAAAAATCAGACTTTATTACAAATGTAAGGTTTATCAACCAGTTTTACATAAAGGGGCGTACAACCCAAAGATACATTACCAAAAGAACTTCCACAGGCAGGCCTGAGTGTAGAATAAGCCCTAACACTCGGCGTCGTCTACATCGTAGAGCTCGACGTCGTCTTCCGAGACTTCTTCCTCCTCTTGACAAGCACTTTCTGTTAATGATTTTAGCAAGCCTGAGTACTCCAACCCCGTACTCAACAAGTCACATGGGTAAATCCTGATTTACTATTTGCAAAGTTATTCAAGGATGGGAGTATATTGGGTTTATTATATTGGGTGGATGCAGTTTTATTTGCAAACAACTAAAACTTAAAACATTTGCTCCTTAAGATCATGGGGTTTTCATTAACAAATTCAGTTCATCACTTATCACATTAAATCATCTCAAACCCTACTTATGCCTCATTGTTGGAATCACCCAATTAACACAGCTTCATTAACCGGAAGCACGGCGTATTCGAATACCATTTATCTCACTCTGCAGAGCTGCTCATCTTTACCCCAAGGTTTCTCAACTCCGCGTGAGTTAAGAACACAAGGTTGTTCACTACTCATTTCTTCATGAAGACTCTACCCGATAGACCTCCAAACAGACCCGGGGGTCCGCTATCACAGCCAGACACTTTATCTGCCGACACGGCCAGATATTGTTCCCGTCCTGAGAGGAATCTACCGTTGTCCGGTATGCTTTTACCGTTTTCATACCGACTTTTCGCACGTTAGATCTCAACTCAAACCGGATATCGCCACGCAGCGGACTACCCGTCTGGAAGGATCTAACGTTGTTCAATATGGTTTTACCGTTTCCATATCAATCGGTTGTACTCCGTTAGAGATTCAATCGATTTGAGCAACTACTAAACCAGTTTGACAAGTCAACGCTTGTGGTTGGCGACATCGTGTCTTTACTTGGCACAAGGTTCTTGTCCTAATATTTTTTCGAGGTCCGCAACCTCCACTCTAGGATAAGGCGGTGGCGAAACCGCCACACGGTCCCCACAGTGGGCGAAAACCGCCGCACGGTTTCCCACAACACCCTTACCCTACATTTCCCCTAAGGTAAAAGTCGTGGGCGTAGATCACCACGTGATTTCCCACAGCACACCCTTTACCTTAGTACCAGTTTTCAAATCCCTCCGCCCACACCAACACCTTAGAAGTGCATAATAAACATCAGGCCTAGGAGTGCGGTGTCCCATACCACCCTACCCTCTCCGGGTTTTTCAATTCTACCGGCCAACGGCCAGAGTCACTTAGTAGTGTATCATACTGAATGAAATGATCTTGTATACATTTATATCATATGTTAATTCTTACTAAGGTTGTCAAGGTGAATATGGCCATCAAGATAAACAGGGCTAATTATCAGTGGTAGGATTATCTAGATAGCATGCCATTCTAAATCTTTGTTTTAAGCAATTATCAGTTCGCAATTATCAATAATGAAAATATATTAAATAAATAATGTAATTTAATGGGATTCAATATGATCAAAAACATGTGACTTGCCTTGCGAACTTATAATTTCGACAATTCCGTATTCTTCAACTTCTTGGCCTTGATCTTGATCCGAAGTTTCGTATTCTTGAATCAGCTGCTCTTCGACGTCACGTGCTAGCGCAAAGTAAAGAAAACCAATTTAATTCCACACTGACGAAAAATGAGCTGGGAATAATAAAATAACAACATTTAAAAGGGTAAAGAAACTCGAAACTCCAATTAATGGGGATTTTAGGCTTATAGGAGGGTCAGATGGGGAAATGGGCTTTGGATTTGGGTTGGCGGGCTCAAACGAATCCGGGAGTATAAATATGCAATTTTGGACTTTGGGTGATTCGTTCATTGGGCGGTCGGTACTATTCCTCGGCGCGGGCTATCTGATTCGCGCGACCCACTCGGTGCAGCTCGGTCGGCGCTGGTGCGGCGGGCGCGGCGGCTTGATCGGACTTCGAGCGCGCGGCGCGGTCGGCGCGACGCGCGGCGGCGCGATGCGGCTCAGCCAGCTCGGACGCGGTCGTCTTCAAGCTCCAGCTCGCCCGCGCGCAGAGGAGCAGGGGAGGCGAGCGACAAACGACGGCGGAGCTCCGGTGAGTTGCGACGGCAGCGGCGGGTATGGTTGGATTCCTTGAAGCCTAGGGACTCCATTTTGGGTGGTTAGGAGGCCGGCGGAGGCGGCAGTCGCCGGCGGCGAGGTCATCTTCTCCGCGGCCGTTTTCGAAGTTGCCAGTGATTGAGGAGGTCCTTAGACAATCGAGCTGGCTTTTGAGCATCCTTGAGGTTAGGGCGAGGTCATGGGAGCGGTGGTTCGGGCTGGGATGGCCCGTGCGAAGCTGGCCACGGTGAGTGTTTGCGGAGGTGGGGCGGCTCACGGCGCCAGGGAAGATGGGTGGCTAGGGAGCTAAGGCGGCGGGCGGGGGAGGTTCCTAGGGGCTTAGGGCTGCTACCAACAAGAGGAATTGAAAAGAAATTGGCCGGAGGTCGGACATTGCGCTAGGGCTCCGCTTTGGGGAATTTCTCCGATTACCGGCAATAGGGGAGGAAAAGCGGCCAGGGGTTGCTTGGTGAGCTGCGGGGGAGTGTAGGATTTGCGGTGAGGGGCTCGGCGTGCTTAAAGAGGCCCCGAGAGGCGGTCGGCACCGAGGAGGGTGAACAGCGGCAGGGCAGGGGCACGGCGAGGGCAAGCGCAGCTGGCTGGGCAGCCATTAAGGCTTGGCAGGGGCGGGTAGGCGACGTGGGAGGTGGCAGCAAGCTGGCGGTGCGGGCTGGTGCAAGAAGGAGCCAGAAGAAGGTGCGGTGGCGAAAAATCGAAGCGGCAGATTTTTGAGGCGAAGAAGCAGATGAGGCGGCAAAGTGGAGAGGAGGGTTTTCTTGCTTTAAGATTCGTGCTAAAAAGGAAGGATTGGATGGAGATTAGGCTCAAGTTCAATAATTTGCAAAAGCTTTTGAAAATTCAACTCAATCTCAAACTTTTGAAAATTGGGGATGTTTCAAGATCTGTCTCAAAAACATATTTTTTATAACATGTAATTTTACTATGTTTTATAAAAACATTGTAATAAAAATTACTGGTCAAAGTTACCGTTTAGACACCGTATCCATATCCAAAACAACACTCTTTGGTAATTAGAGAGAGTAATTAATATAACTCCATCTTTTTTCTTACGAAAGGTTTATATGTTCTCATTTTTTATGTATCCATCTTAATTTCCATTCCTATGATGAACTAGTTTCCATGACATGGTTTTTTTATGTATCCATCTTAATTTCCTTTCCTATGATGAACTAGTTTCCATGACATGATTTTAATTCTCTTCTATTTCTATATAGGGTGATCCATCATATACTTTTCAACAAATATATAAGATGAACAGGTAGATCGCATCCGCCTAGACAAGGAAACTACTTCACGAAGGGCTTCAATACTCTCCCTAAAGTGAAAAGCATAGCTATTAAGGAATATTAACGACCTGATTTGTGACAACCAACTACTCCTCCGGAGTAATGGTACCACTAGTGCCAAACCTCCAAACATGCATACTGCTTTGCAATTTGTTTTCTGGGAGAGCAAGGAAGCAGCTGTTGCAAAGTTTTCAGTGGTGGCTAGCCGAGTCAGAACACAACCAAACCTTGAAGGGCAGGCTGCTAGCTTATTTTTCACTATTAATAAATTTTGTCTTTTTTTGAACTTTTAATTTTTTTTGAGCTTTGTTTACCTGTTCTTTTTTTTCTTGGTATTTGTTTGCGTTGTCCGTGTTGAGCTAGCATATTTTTCTATTTTTATTTTTTTTAGATTTAATTACACCAAATAAACCATCTTCAGTTACGGTAAAATTTCAGCTACTACAGTGTAATTTCAGTTGTAAACCATAGTTTTTTAGTCCAACTAAGTGGGACCTAAGGCAGGACATAGGCTTCCAACTAATTGAACGGTAGCTTGCTGGCTAGGATCCTATTCTTGTAATCCTACAGATGTGAGTACATATTTCTGAGATCATCCAAGCATCACGAATGCAATTTGGATTTGGTAGCAGGAAGCGCCGAAGGGGCAGTACCGTGATGCAAGGACCCATTTGTCCCTTGTGGAAGTTTCCATGGATGCTGTTCCTGGTTGCTTTCTCCGATTGGCCCTGTTCTTTTCGATAATGGCTGATGGCTGCTATTGATGGCTTTTGATCCTAGTATAAGTAATTATACGAACGAACCAAATGCTGATAAGTCGATAAACCACTTTAAAAAAGCTGTTCTGATAAGTCGTATCGAAACGGCAGTAGAAAAACTGTCTCATTTATTTGTTCAAAAAAAAATCATAAATCATAAGTCATAAGATGAAAAGAACTAAGCCTCCTAGTCGCGGAGATAAGTCCCACAAGTCGCCAACGTGTGATTGGGAGCAAATTTGGCAGGACACCTTGAGTCCCTCACGTTTGGTAGCTGACATGGAAACATCACTGCAAGCTGGCATTTTTCTCATAGATGTATCATATATGTATATATCTTATGTATGCACATACTTATCTGATTTATATGCCTATATGCATTATGATTTATACCTAATAAATAATTCAACAAATATGTGGATATGTGGCGGAGTGAGGTGTGGTTTGGTATGTGGCTGCCTTATCCTTCGCATTATTTAGAAGAGCTTTAATTAAAATGGTGGCAAGTATTTCTTCAGTCATGCTATTTCAAAAAAAAATTTGTTTCAGCCATGCAAGGCAAAGAGACAAGAGGGGTTGGCGTAAGGATTGTCAATGCTAAGTCCCAATTCTACAATAGTAAGGTTGCAAAAAGAGCAGTCATAACTACTTAGGTACAAAGCCAGAGTACCAGCTGGACCCTGTCTCAACTAATCCATCAAGATTTTACAGTCCATGGATATGACTTGTCCAAAGATAAAAGGGCATGCTTGCATGCAGATATATATACTATGTAAACCATCACTCAGTTTTGTTGTACCGAAAATTAAGTGCTGAATCAGCTGCCAACAAGTTGCTAGCAAGTTCATGAGGTAAGCTAGCTTCAAGCAGCCATTCACCAAGGACTGGACATTGAAGAACAACAACAAATGATCCCATGTGGGTTCGAACCATGCATGCAGATGGAACTTCTTAATGATATGGCCAAGAACCACATAATCTTAATTGTGTGAGATATATATGTGCATATCCGGACTGGAATCTCCATGTCAACTTGGATGCTTTGAATATCGATGTTCTGTTAGAATCTTTTCAATGCCAGGGTATCAAAAACTTTTTTTTTGTCTTTTTGATGCATGATTATAATCAGGATGGAACAACATGAACTGGCGGCTTTGAATTAGGTTATTACAGGTATGATACATAAATTAAAGTACATTCGTGTTGTACAAACAGAACAGTGATATAAGCAATAGCCAATGCCTTGGATAAACAACTCTACTATCATATATACTAGATGCAAAAGCTCGGAGCCACGTTGTGCTAGCTACTACGTGGACCGAAGAAAAAAGTCACTGCAACGCAAGGGCCAATATACGAACCGAAAGCAAGGGACTGTACGTATTTATGGGAAAAGAAAGGGTTTTGTGACAAAAGTAAGGACCTATATGTAAAAAATAAGAACCAATTTGTAATTATGAAAAAGTGGAGGACTCTTTTGAAGTCGTGGTTGAAGCGCTGTGGTCGAAGCCATAGTTGAAGCGCCATGGTCAAAGCCGTGATCAAAGCGCCGTGGTCAAAGCATTGTATTTGGAAACGGGGGAGAGAGCGAAGGTGGTGGCGAGACTGAGGAAGCGACGCATCCACAGAGAAACCCTAGCCTTAGAGGTTCGCTTCAGTGCTCGTAATGTGCCGCGCCAAGGTGGCGGCGGCTTTGGTGGAGAAAGGAATCTTGGAGAACGAGTGGGAGAGTGGTCGGCAGGGGCTTGGGAAAAAAGGGGGAAGGCAAGACCGACGGGGAAGAGGGGTGGTGGCGGCGGTGCCTTGAGCAGGGTGAGGGCAGTGGCGCCTGGGTGGGAATGAGCAGGAGAGGAGGGCGCCACGAGCGAGGACCGACAGTGAGCGTGTCGGGGGTGGGGGTAAGGTTCGATGGCGTAGGGAGGCAGAGAAGAAGAGAGGGGCAGAGAGGAGGAAAGGCATTGTGGAACTCAAGGCTGTGGTCAAAGCACCGTGGTCGAAGGGTCATGGTTGATGCTGTGGTCAAAGCTACGTGGCACCGTGATCGAGGCACCATGGTCAGAGCTGTGGCCAAGGCACTGTGGTCGAAAGTAGGAGAAATGGAATCACGGATGGAGAGGAACCTATGACTAAACAAATAGACCGAGGTCATGGTCGAGGTGCCATGGTCGAAAGCAGGAGAAAATGGAATCGTGGACGGAGAGGAACCCACGACCAAACAAACACACTGAGAACATAAATGAAGAACCCTACCAAAAAAGCAAGAACCCAACCAAGAAAGTAAGCGTGTGTTTGGTTCAGAGTCATGGTGGGATGGGACAGATCCAACCCATTTTTTAGGGATAGAACCGACCCTGTTTCGTGTTTGGTTGCAAGGGATAGGACGGTCCCTGTTTTCTGTTTGGTTTAGGGACAAAAGGTTTGGGATGACAAATCTGACATGCGGGGTCTACCTGTCAGCCTCTTTTCTGGTATTGCAACAGCTTGTGGGGCCCACTCGTCCCACCTCATCCCTCACCATCCTCTCATTTCTGGGGGACAGGAGCATCCCCAATTTGAGAGTATATTCGCAGAATATTCCCTAGAGGGATATCCCCCATCCCACTTGACTCTAAACCAAACAGCTCTGGAACGAGGACCGCCCCATCCCATCCCCCACAGTCCCATGAACCAAACACATACTAAGAACCCAAGTTGTAAAGAGGGGAATCTTTCTCCAAAATAATAGTGCAAGAACTAAAAGCAGGTTAAATCGAATCGAGGATAGAGAGGAACCGACGACCGAACAAACGGGTTGAGAGTACAAATCGAGAACCCAACTAAAAATGCAAGAACCCAAGCAAGCAGCCAGCGTGGAAGGTGGGGAGGAGGGAGCGACGGTGGCAACTACGACAAGGGAGGAAGCAAGCACAACTTATGAGAGATGGGAGATCGTGGTTGAGGCGCCGTGGGCGGCACCATGGTCGAAAGTAGGAGAAATAGAATCACGGACGGAAAGGAACCCACAACTGAACAAACAGACTAAGGCCATGGTGGAGGCGTCGTGGTCGAGGCACCGTGGTCAAAAGCAGGAGAAATAGAATCATGGACGGAGAGGAACCCACAACTGAACAAACAGACTGAGAACACTAATGAAGAACCAAACCAAGAAAGCAAGAACCCAAGTCATAAAGAGGAGAATCTTTTGCTAAAAGAATAGCGCAAGAACCAAAAGTAGATTAAATTGAATCGAGGATGGAGAGGAACCAATGGTCGAACAAACGGGCTGAGAACACAAATCAACCAAAAAAGCAAGAAGCTAAGAACCCAATTATGCGACCAACATGGAAGGTAGGGAGGAGGGAGCAGTGGTGGCAACTACGATAGGGGAGTAAGCGAGCGCGACACATGAGAGGACAGGAGGGAGAGAAGGAGACGTATGGCGATGGGGTCCAACGCGACCAAAGAGGAGGAGGGCACCGCGAGCGAATGGGAGAAAGGGATGGCGAGTGTAACGCGGGCAAAGGGGTGGACGGGGTGGCCAGCATGGAAGGTGGGGAGGAGGGAGCGGTGGCGGCAACTATGGCAAGGGAGGAAGCGACGGTGAGGGCGGGGAGCCGAGGAAGAGGTGGGAGAGGAAGGTGCCATGAGCAAGGACTAGCGGCAAGCATGTTGGGGGGTGGGGGTTGAGGTCCGATGGCCCAAGGAAGCAGAGAAGAAGAGAGGGGCAGAGGGGAGGAGGAAAGGCATTGTGGAACTCAAAGCCGTGATCGAAGCCATGGTCGAAGCACCGTAGTCAAAGCCATGGCCGAAGCACCATGGTTGAGGCTTGGTCAAAGGACTATGGTCGAGGCCGTGGTCGAAGTGCCATGGTCGAGGCGCCGCGGCATCGTGGTTGAGGCACCATGGTCGGAGCCGTGGCCGAGACGCTGTGGTCAAAAGTAGGAGAAATGGAATTATGGACAGAGAGGAACCCACGACCGAAAAATGGACCGAGGCCATGGTCGAGGCGCACTGGTCGAAAGCAAGAGAAAATAGAATCACGGACAGAGAGGAACCCATGTCCAAACAAACGGACAGAGAACATAAATGAAAAACCCAACAAAGAAAGCAAGAACCCAAGTCGTAAAGAGGGGATTCTTTCACCGAAAGAACATTGCAAGAACCGAAAGCAAGTTAAATCAAATCAAGGATGGAGAGGAACCAACGGCTAAACAAATGGGCTAAGAACACAAATCAAGAACCCAACCAAAAAAAAGTAAGAACCCAAGAACCCAAGCAAACGAGCAGTGTGAAAGGTAGGGAGGAGGGAGCGGCGGTGGCAACTATGACAGGGAAGGAAGCGGGTGTGACCCGTGACAGGACTGGAGGGAGAAGAGGCATACGGTGATGGGGTCAGTGTAGCCAAAGAGGAGGAGGGTGGCGTGAGCAAAGGGGAGGAAGGCGCAGCTGGTGTGACATGGGTGAAGGGGAGGACAAGGCAGCCAACATGGAAGGTGGGGAGGAGGGAGCAGTGGCGGCTGCTACGGTTCGAGAGGAAGTAAGGGTGAGGCCGGGGAGCCGGGGAGGAGGTAGGGGATGGCAGGCGAGGGCAGCAAAGTGAAGGACACGGGCGTAGCTGCGGAAAAGCTAGTTGCGGTGCGCCACGATGAAAACGACACGAAGATTCACGAGAACACACGTGCCATGACGAAAGTGAAGCGAAGATCAGCGAAAACACAAGGAGCTGACCCAAAGTTCTTGCATCATGTGGTCCGCCCGATCAGATGGCCGACGCAGGCATGAGGTAAAGAAGGTTTTTTTAGGAAAAGTAAGGACCTATGTGTAAAATATAAAAATAAAGATCTTTTTATAATTACAAAAAAGTAGAGGCCTTTTTTGTAAAGAAATCCCCATGTTTAATATTAGGAGTATTTCATCCCCACATATTGCTGCTTATATTGTGCTGTGTTCAAAGCCTTCTTGCATGGTTGCTTCCACCTAAACTAGCTCATGTGACCTCAGAAGAAAGGTCATACATATAAACGTGCAGGACACTAATCATTTACTAGCTCTATTATGTCAAACTACTTCAAACAATTGTACATGTTTCACAGAGGAAAAAGGACAATGGTCTTGTCAGATCCTGAATTTGCAATGTAAAATCCTCTATGATTTCACCATACCATTTCCTAGATTATTAGATAGTGCACACAGTCAAATACATATCGTGGAAAAATAGAACTAATACAATAGTAAACTTACACATGGGTCGATTAGGTCAAAACCTTTAAAGAACAGTAGTGGAAATGACAACATCACGCATATGGGACCCTCAGGATATGTCCATAGGCATTCGACTAGGGCTCATAACCTAATTATTGGCCTCTTCATCTTTCAGTCTTGGTAGCGCCTTTAGACGACCGTAGGATTTTTCTTTCTCTTTCTTATTGAATGATAGTAATTAAGCAATAGTGAGTATGTCAAAAAGCCACCTCACATAATATAATTATAATAGATGCAAGGTTGACAAAGGGAGGCTTGAAGTTCTTTGATTCGTGGAAAGCCACAAATAAAATACAATAAGACTTAGCATTTTAAATAAACCATGTTGCAATAATAATCATAGTGAATGTTTTATCCACCTCTTACAGAGTATGGTTCCATCCACCATATGCTAATTTTATTTCTAGGGTTTTATCCACCCATTATATTCATTGGATTATGTCCACCCAGGGGAAATCAAAGTTAGAGTTCTAACCACCCCTTCTATTTTTTATCTCAACCACAAAGATTCTTTTGCAAAATTGATACTAACTAGAGTAAATTCTTATGACCTCCCTTGACTGTGGGCATGATTGTTCAAATAGTTTTCACTTTGAAGAGGTCGCACACTCTACTCACAAGAGATGTGCAACTTATTCTGCCACCGCACTACCTTTGGTATGAGGCTTAGATGGTCACCACAAGGTCTTTACGATGCATATTCCCAATGTGAATACACCCGCTAAGGTTTCCACCATCGTGGGGTTTTGACCACCCTCTCTAGAGACCCCGTCTTGCGCCGCATGGAGACTTCCATCTCGCACTCATCCTGTATTCCACCAGATAGCGCATCCAGTGTGGGTCGATGCAAATTAATTGGCTAGGTCATACCCAATATAGACTTGTGATTACACTATATTACCTTAGGATGTCATCACAATATTCAATCCTTAAGGTTAACTAAGCAATTCTATCACAAACTACACTTTCATGCTCCAACTACACCAGCCCCATTTACTATCCACCTAGATATGAAGCAAGTTTGGGGTTTTAGATTCAAAAAATATGTTTTCCATTTCAACATACTAGCCATTTCCCTCCAATGACTGCCCAAAACTAAATTTTCATATTTTAAAATGATATTAGGGCAATATAATGCCCAGATGTATCTAAGCAAGGCTAAGCATAGCATCTACATACAGACTTAACAGCTAGTATTTATACCATTAATTATAGACTAACAAGGGATTATGTTCAAACTCAAAGAATGGAATTTACTAGCACAATTATTAATAAGACGGTAACTACTAGCTAGCAATAATATAATTTGCTTAATAAAATAAGAATGCAATTTAGTAATTTAACATAATATACTTTGCATTCAAAAGGCAAGTGCAATATGATCAAAGTAATGACTCTCTCAATTTACTGCGGGTCTCATTCTTGCTCAAAGTCTTGATCTTTGTCTTTATCTAGATCAGATCTCACTCATACTGTCGCTTTTTCGAGACTATAAATTCTAATTACATAATAAACAATCAAAATTCAAATAAATCCAAAGGCAACCAAATAAACTCAAAAGAATTCAAATTAACTCAAATAAAAATCAAGGTTCAGGTATTTGGTATTAGGGTGTGGAGTTTGATTTTGGATGAATTTAGGATGAAAAATTGGTTTAATTGAAATCCAGGCAATGGAAATCCAGTTGCTGAAAGATTCACCGAAGGAGGGAATATGGATAAAGAAGGGGAAAGGTGGAATATTATCAAGAATACACTTCCCGGGAATTCTTAGTTTGATAAGTTGGAAAGATAGATAGAGTCGTTTGCCCTTTGACTTATCCTTGATTTAATTCTAAACTTTGTTATATTTTACCAACGACTTACCTAGGGGGCCTAGGCAAAAATTATAATTTAACCCCTGGCAACTTCTATTTAATAATTCACTTTAAACATCAGCTTGTGTGGGACCTATTGGTCATGAGTT
The DNA here is from genome assembly GCA_036346575.1 of Dendrocalamus sinicus. Lineage (NCBI taxonomy): Eukaryota > Viridiplantae > Streptophyta > Magnoliopsida > Poales > Poaceae > Dendrocalamus > Dendrocalamus sinicus. The sequence continues at coordinate 5,394,196 of CM070654.1, read as the reverse complement.
TATTATAGTGTATAAGACATGAGTTTATTATAGTGTATTAGACTTAGTCTTTCAGTTATTATTCATAAATAATGGTCTTGGGTATATTACTAGATGAAATTTTTTGTAAGACAATTATTTACAGTTTAGTAGAGTTGTATGTTAACATGACTGCCTTTTTAAAGTTGTGCTTTGAATTAAATAGTGTGGGTTCACTCATTATATTAATCCTCATTTGACACTCATTGACATTCTAATTAAATGGACTAGCTATGATACCTATTTTATTATATTTCTATAGGATTATTTATGGTCTAGGGCTCAGTAACACTTTAGATATTCTACATATACACAACTATATTATATAATCTTTAGTTAAATTTGTACTCTACATTAAGTGACCATGACATACTAGTTAACTTCATTACCATTTATATGAGATTTTGTTTTAATAGGATCTTCAATTGATTTTTGAGTTTCTCAAACAAATATTGATGACATCATAATTAACCTCTATTTTTATCTAACTATTTTTTAGGAAAATCATCAATTAAAGTGGATACTTCAAATCAAATACTATTAGCATATTAATGAATGTATTCACCTTAATTAGCTATTAATTACCCTATTTAATATTAATTAGAATTTATTTGAGTTTAATTAAGTTTGTATTTTGAGATGAAGCACTTAATGGCATGTTTGTTATTTACCTTACTTAGCTATTAATTTAGTAAGGACCCAAAGGTATTTTGGCATGTGCAATAAGGATTATATTTTGACATGGAACCTATTTAAAGTTTTCACTTCTAGTTAAATAATAATTATCTTTGAATAACTTATAACTATATTTCAAGGTAATTCGCAATTTTTTTGTGTTTCTAGTTTAAACATTAGGGACATACTATGCAGATTAATTACCTTAATTTAAATTAATTTCCAATTTAAATAGGTCTCTCGTGATATTTGAAATAACTATATTTTACATAATCTTTAATTACATTTTTATACTTTAATTTAAATGATAATTTAATTAATTACCTTAATCTCTAATCGAATTGGGCCCACATGTCTATTGGTGTTAATTACAACTAACCTTCTAATTAATCACTAATTAATCTCCTTGATAACATACATATAGAGAACAAATCAAAGAGATCCTTCTCTATTTCGAAATAGAGCAGAGGAGGGAGCTTTGGTCGGCTCAACATTGAACGTTGGCAGTGGAGGGAGGGCAATGAGGTCCTGGGATTGGCAAAAATGGAATGAGCAGGGGTTGGTGACCCCATTGGCAACAACAACATCAGCAAAGGTGCACCAAGGTAGTTTCACGGCAGCACGAGGCTGCTAGAGTTGTGGGAGGAGAAGGGGAAGCTGTGGCCAGGATGGAGAGAGGCAAGACAAAGGGGAGCATGAGCATCAGGAGGAAACAGACCAAGGTAATCAGTGGAGGTGGTAGGGCTATAGGGCAACCTGGCCACAATGACGCACGACAGTGAGGGTGGCACACTGGTGGCGGTGACATGGGGAGATTGATAGCTCAATTAGGTAGTGGGAAGGATAAAGGGATGCATGAGGATGCTCTAGGAGAGAGGAATCGATGAGAGGCTCAATAGGGCAAGAAAGGCGATGGTGAAAGCAGTTTTTGGCTAGAACAGAGCAAGACGATGGTGGCGCGAGCTCCTGTTAAGGAAGATTCAAATTGGATGAGGGAAAAACACAATTGGAGGTGTGGAACACATCGTGACAAGAGCAAATTTGGGGTAAGTGCACTAAATTGGCCGAAACAACAATGAAAGCAGCGGTCGGAGCAAAGGAAACCACATACGTGAGCTCGAGCTTGATTTTCTTGGCACAGGGAGGAAGATGAGAGATGTAGAGGGAATGGGGAGATGGAGGAGAGCAGAGGAGCAAGAGCGAGTCGAATGGCTCTTACAAGCGATAGAGTGGCACGCGGCACATGAAGCAAGGCGGAAGGAGCAATGCGGATTGCACGGTGAGCGTGCGCGGGTGCGTGGCATGACGGTGCATGCAATGAGGTGATAAGATTCGGAGTAAGCTCGCAAGGTGCACGACGTGAATGGCATGTGCGGGTTGCGCGATGGGCGCGTGGGAGTGCATTGGCGTGAGTGGCGCAAACGACAAGGTGGCAGGATTCAAGGCAAAAGCGAGCACGGGTATGCATGCATGGGTCGTGTGGCAAGTGCATGCAGCTCGGGTGTTGCACGGGCGCACCGCTGGGCACGAGGTGGCTCGAGCGGCTTAGCCGAGTGTGCACTCTGGGAGCAGAGAGAGGAAGAGGAGGGCTGGTGGCTGACTAGGCTGGGAGGGAAAGAGAGAAGTGAATGGGCTAGTCCAACTATGTTTCTAATTTTTTATTTATATTTTCTCTTTGATTTGAATATGAATTTTGGTTTTGGAATTCGAATTCAATTAAAATTTTGAATTTTTGGCCTACAAAACAATCTCCAATTTTCCAATAGCTCAAACTCAATTTTGTTTAAATTCTTGGGTCAATTATTCAAATGCAAATTTTAATATTCTTTTGCTTTTGCTTTTTCTTTTTAGGTTTTAAATTCAATCAAAGCTCGGCTGTTTAGTTCAACTTTCCGTTTGATTTGTTGTCCAATTACACGGCTATTAGTCCTAAGTTTTATTTTTATCTTTGTTTACTTATTTGGTTAATCACAAAATATAATCAAAATTCACAAATAAAAATCCAGAAAAATCAAGTAACGCCAAAGCGCATTAAAAAGTACAGGTCTAAAGGAGTTGCTAATCTGCTCCTATAGAATAGGTCTCTATCTGCTCCGTTTTGCATTTTCAATTGTTTAAGTAAGTATGATTTTTTTTATAGGAAATCGGTTTGACTCCTGTGCACCCGAAGGGCCAAAAGTCAGGAAAAAAAATCAAGAAAATTACTTCGGTTCTACTATCTGTAAGCTGCTTCTTTTAAAAGTATCGCAAATTTCTTCAAGGTGAGAACAATTGGCTAGTACTGCTATCTTTTAAGGCTCACAACCCGCAGGTTCATGAGTTCAAATCTTAAAAAATCATGGTGAAAAATCCACACCAACAATCCACCTAACTTATAGTTGGTGAAAATCGAATTTTGCTAATCAGTCACAGATACAAGGTTCCACACTATAGACAATGGTATGGTGGGCCAATTAATTATAGTTTCTTCTCATTAACCATTATCTTTGTTCTTACAAAAGCAAGGTGTTGGGGAGTGGCCCCAACTTGCCCAGTCGGCCCACTAAGCCAAAAGACCTATTAAGGTCCTATTTATTTAGGTTTTTTCTTTGACTGAAAAGGAAAAAAAAACAAAGCTTAAACAAACGGGGGCTTTTTTTAACTAGGCTTTTAGAAAAATCAAAAGTTTGCCATAACTAAAAGCCATAAGCCAATCTATGGAAGCTTTTTTGGTATTTGCAGAATGAAAATAATAGTTTGCCACTGAACTTCATCAAAATTACCCACAAAATGCCATTGATATAAATACACGGCCGTTCATTGTTTCGCTCAGGACTTGACCCTCCTGATTCCCCTTCAACCGAATCGCCTCGAAGGCGATTAGGTTTCCCCACGACCCCACCGGCCGTCCCGCGACCCCGTTGGCCTCCTGCGACCCCGCCGACACGGCAGTCCTCCTTTCCTGAACTGACTTGTTTGAGTTCAAGCTGCGCACCTTTCAATTTGACATTATGAGTCGCTGGTTTGGTTTTAAGGTCCTAAAAATGATAAATATGGAATAATTGAGTATCGTGTGAATGGTATAATGTTCCAACCGAAATGTACTTTTCTTCATTGGTATAAACATGTACGATGGATGTTCAGTAGTTTAGTAAACCCTGAGCTGTGTTTGACTGAATTCCAACGATAAATTTTACAGCAATAAACTTATTTAGTCCAAACTGATGCCCATGGAATGTGAACAAAAAGAATGCTTTTAGATTTGGTTAAAAAAAAAGGAGGTTGGTGTTGTGGACCAGCTAACAAAGGGAGCAGCATCTTGTTTTGCATGTTTTCCGAACAATTTTATGTGTACTCTTGCGCTGATGAACATTGCTGTTATGAACTGCCAGTGAATTTCAGAAGTTTCAGGTAGGCGAAGCAAGTGGTGCACAAGTGGATCAATTGTGGGAGGAAGTAGCACTACCGTTTTATTTTTGTAGCTGGTAGAAATTGTATTTGTAATTGCAGTTGCAAGGTTGTATTTGAACACGCACCTGGAACATGCCTAGCACCAGTTTGTATTTGAAGCAGTGGAAGTCCTCAAAGTGCACCTGAAACACACCGAGCATTTTGAATGGTTTGTAACCGAAGTCTAAAGCGTTCCAAGGTAGAGGGATCCATAGTTTCAGAGGCTGTACCAGCTCCTTTGATACATATGGGCTATCATCTGTACTTAGCGCTTCCGCACATAGGTCGATTTATTGTATTGAATGGATATATAATATGGTTGTGGTTGACTTGAATATATGTGCACAATATTTTAAATGGATAGCTGGAAATGTTTTTTTTCTTCGTGGTGGATGCATGAACAGTGTACTTGTGAAAATGTACCAACTTGTTTAATACGTCTCATCTAGTTACCTTCGTCAAACAATGAGTAATCAGAATCAATAGCTACAAGATGGCAAAGATCACACTTGTTGCCAATCAACATAACAGAGATGTTTCAGACTTTCTGATAATAAGCTATATCATCCAACCCATCAAAAAGTCAGGATATCCAATAGCCTAACTTGGCTTAAAAATTAACTATTTTTAAGCTCTTTAAACCAAAAAATTAGCTTTAAGCTATAAGCCAAAAAGCCTAAACAAAAAGAGCCTAAGTATGTAACCGTGTAGCAAACCCAAAAGAGTTATGATAGAGAAAAAGACAAATTTGCGCTCACTATTATAGATCTTATAATCAGAATATTTATATAAACAACCTCTTCATAATTATAAATATGTCATTTACGGTGAATATATATTTTTAGAGAATATGTATTTTCTGCATCCACTCTCTATTGTGAGTTTTAGGGTCCAGACAGTTTTTTATGACCTTCTCGTAGCCCCAATTATTCACCGTCTGATCTATGACTATAACATAAGGCTTTCAGAGATGCTACAGTAGTTGTTTAAAAGGACACCCATTGGAGCATGCATGTGTGCCTCAGGCCGACTTGTCATATACACATAGTTCTAGCGAACATTATTTTTCTGGAACACAAACTAAACATGTACAGATGCGTGCAACAGAAAATTCCTTCTAGAAACGGTACCTCCAAGCACATGTACACGAGTAAGTTGGCACATCAACTTCAGGCAACAACACGTTACCAGCTAGCATGTAGCATGGCCGAGTTGTACTACTACCGTGTCCCAAATTAGGCCCCGCTCGGTTGGGCTGAAAAACTATAATTTATAGCTGAAATTACACTGTAGTGACTGAAATTTCACTATAGCTGGAGGTGGTTTATTTGGTGTAATTAAATCTAAAAGAATTTAAAATAGAAAAAATATGCTAGCTCAACACGGACAACGCAAACGAATGCGGGAAAAAAGAACCGGCAAAAAAACTCAAAAAAGCTAAAAGTTTAAAAAAGACGAAATTTATAAATAGTGAAAAATAAACCAAAAACTAGAAGCTGAAGCCGGAATGAGCGGGACCTTAGCGCAGTATGAATGCAGTGAATTGCATATGTCTTGGCTTCCTATGCAACACATACCCGAAGAGATCAGCATCAGATCACACTATGCTACTACTAGTGGAAGTCCTCGAGGTGGTTCGTGAAGTTAATATGCATGTGTGCGTTGCGTGGCAAGCAAGAACGCAACTGAACAAAAGCGACACTAAGCTGAAATAGTTCGGTATGTGTAGAGCTGCAAAAAAAGCTCAAGATTTGTGAGCTACTTAGATTCGGTTCATCTTAGACTTGACTCGAGTTCGGTTCGAATTATAAACGAGCCAAGCTCAAGCTTGAGCTGAAGCTCGCAAGCTTATCGAGCTCGAAAAGCTCGAGTAGGCTCGTTCATTATTGCTAAGCATGACTCTTTAAAGTGTATACACATGTATTTCAATTTTTTTATCAATTGTATTGTCCAAATCACACCGGGCTTATAAATAAGACAATGGTTTAAGCCTAAGAACAAGATAGACTGTAGTTGGCTAAGCTTATGGTAGATAAAAAGCTAAAGACTCGTGAATTGCTCGTGTTTTGCTTGTCTCAAGTTCGACTCGAGATCGGCTCGAAAGATAAATGAGCCAAGCTTGAGCCTAACTCTAGGCTCGGGTGATTCTGAGGCTCGGTTCGAGTTCGATTCGATTCTCTAACAAACTCAAGCTTGAGGCAGTGAGCTCGCTCGAGCTCGGCTCATTTACAGCCCTAGTCATGTGCACCACTGAATTCGTGAGAAGCTCCAAGAACTAGGGTTACGTACACTAGTGACGTGGCTTCACTCGGTTAGACTGAAAAGCTGCCGCTTATAGCTGAACTTACACTGTAGCGGTTGAAATTTTACTGTAACTGAAGGTGGATTATTTAGCTTAATTAAATTTAAAAAATTTTAAAAATAGAAAAAATATGTTAGCTCATTACGGACAACACGAACGAATACAGGAAAAAAGAACCAGCAAAAAAGCTAAAAAAGCCAAAAGTTCAGAAAAAGATGAAATTTATAAATAGTAAAAAATAAGCCATAAATCAGAAGCTGAAGCTGAAATGAGCGGAGATGATACAGTACGCTTGATAAGGTTGGCTTCTTTTTTACTCATGGAAAAAAAAGATGCATATACACATAGGTATTTGTGTAAGGGTCAAGGGTACGCATGGGACATGCCCCAGATTGTCCGGTATCTATCGACTTACATGTTTTGTCCATGTACAGCGAAAGCGAATACACACCAAACGCATATATATCATGTGCAGCAAATAAATGACCGTTCGATCAACCAAATTTCTTGCCGAAGTTGATAAAAAATTTCGAGTAAAATAAGATGCAACTAGTCAATGTTTCAGTCAACTTCTTTTTGAGGTACAAGACGAACACACACACATACATACAAGCGTGTGCATCCGCTACACACGCTGGAAACTTTTGTGGAGTCATAGAACCTTACAAAGCATGAATACGTGTTTTTTCACTGAACTTATGCATGTGTATACTCTATTCGTAATTATTCGGTGAGACGTTAGAATTTCGATGATCGAGCCCTAATAGACAGAAAGTATGACGACTCCCTTACCATTTAGCTACACTCGGTCCTCTTAGTTAGCTTCTTTTTGGTCCTTATCTCCTTGTGCTTCCATCTTCAACCTTGATGACCTGATTTAGTAACATGGTCGGATGCACGTTGAAGGGTGGGAGGGCACAGACCCGTGCCGATTTTAGTTTTTGTTGCTTAAACTCTTAAGTTTACACAATATGTGTCTCCATATACTAAGAACTAGTACCTCCCACATGTCAAGAACTATATTTATCTTAAAGAAAGAAGGCGTAAACATGTTGACAAACAGGAGGACAAAAGAAACATGTTAATATGCATAGAGCATGAGGCCCCCGTATAATTTTGTTTTAGATCCGTCACTGTTTAGTAAGGTATACCACACGCACTTGCTGGGGCAAAGGTGAGGATCATCCCACAAACTACATGTCAAACATATCTATTATGGTACTCACCGGATTTAGGCCCTGGGTTTGGGCTTCCGACTTTCAAAAGTTAGAAGCCGGACTGAACACGTCGGCTTTTTAATTTTGACTTTTTTTTTGGTTTTTTAGCTTTTTTTCCTTTACATTATCTGTGGAGATATAACAGTGTTTTTTGTAATTTTGCTTAATTTTTCTTTAATTCAATAATTTAGAAAAAAATAACAGTTGCTGTAATACAATTTTAGCTAAAAAGCCAACAACCGCAAAGCTAGAATCTGTGGTCGGTTAGAGTGGGACCTTAACCCATGGTCTGTCGTTTGGTAAATGGAGGAAATTTACCCGACCGCTGGGCTTATGAACAAGAAACAGACGGTAACAGCTGATTGCCTGATACTCCACAAACCAATTCCCAGTGCGGCTGGGAACAATTACAGGTAGTAGGCACTACACATTACGGACATGTTCTTTTTAGCTTTAAGCTGCTTTTTAGATTTTCTACAGTGACTAGTTTTTAAACAAAGTATTTTTTAAGATAAAGTCTACTAGTTAATTGTAGTGCATACTGTACCAACTTCATTTATATCGGTAAAAATCACACGTGAGTTTCTGTTACTCTGTAATCTCTCGCACGAACAGTACAAAAGTCACAAGCCACAGCTAATACTCACAAATTTCAACCAAAAAGAACATGCCATGACGATCAAACAAGTTTTATTTCATTTTTTCTTCATTTTTTTGTAGAAAAACTAATAGCAACTGCAGTGTAATTTCACCCTAAACTAAAAGTTTAAGCCGTAAGCCAGTTGAAGTGGGGTCGATCAACCCACTGAAAAGAAACCACTGGGCCTATTTGGAACGCATGAATCGAGAAACACATGAATTGAAAAAACATAGGAATCAGATGTCATGCCATGTTAAATTCTACAAGAATTAGAAATACAGTAATGTGTAACAAATGTTGTTTGGTTGGACACAGAAAAAACATAGGAATTTTGGTGATCGACATGGTTGTCATAGACTCGAAGGAAATGTCCAAGATGCCTGTTTTTCTCTAAAATTTCCAAAAAAGTACATCATTCCATAGAAATTTCAAAAATAATTCTTGGGGCCTTTCCTTTGAACCAAACACCGCACGTAGAATTTTTCTATAGGGCCTGTTCTTTTTCAGCTTTTGACTTTTCTACAGTAACTAGTTTTTAAACGGAGTGTCTTTTCAAAATGAGGTCTACTAGTTAATTGTAGTACATACTGTACCAATTTCATTTATATCGGCAAAAGCCGCACGTGAATTTCAATTATTCTGTAATCTCTCACACGAACAGCCAAAAACCACAAACCACAGCTAAAAAAGAATAGGCCCATAGAAATACATTCCTCCAAAATTCCTTCGTTTCTCTTCGGAGCGAAGAGACCCTAATCATATTAAGGGCCTGTTTGGGACTGCTCTGCTCCAGATTTTCCAGCTCTACTCTCAAGTTGTCTAGCCAAACAGGTCCAACTCCAAGAACTCCGCTCCAGAAAAAAGGTGGAGTTAGGGGCCAACTCCACGTTTTTTGTGGAGCTCCTCATAGGGTACTCCAGAATCTATAGTTTTGTACTTCCTCATGGAGTTAGGGGAAAATTACCCACCAATACCACTCGTTACACAGCATACCCAGCGTACCGGTTCGTTAACCCTTCTTTTTTTTCATCCGGCACGGCATCTCCCTCCTCCCGCATGGTCGTTCGCAAAAACAAAAGCGTCGCCACTACAAATCCGGCAACAAAGGGAGCTTCGCCGGCGAGGAGATAGCCGGAATCGACGGATCCGGTGATCCTCCATCAGCTGAGAAGCTCGACTTTGCCCAAGCCGCCGGTCTTGGCCTCCCCAGGACGAGGCACCTGCCGCGTCTGTCGCCGCCGGCCACTGGCGGACTACGCGGGCAAGTTGCCACTCTCAGAATCGGCGGGAGACGGCAAGCGGCTGCTGGCGAGACAAACTACTTGTTCTACCTCAATGGCTCAGCCATGGATCTGGAGATCGTTGGGTGGCACACTTTATTGTTTGACGACGACGCGACGGCGGAGGTCGTCAACTCCGCGGTATATCGGTGTTCGTGAGTCATAATCGCTGCGTTTCGTGTAATCCTATCTGTGAAATCCCCTAGGCATAACGTGAAGACGAGACGTTCTGCTCTTTTCTCTCTTTTTCAAGAAAAAAAAGAGTCAGACATTGTATACGTATGTGTTTTTTGTTTTTTGTTTTGACTAAATTAATTACAATCATAATATTTTTTTATCATATTCCAATTGGTAACAAAAACATTCACTCACATATGCTTATATACATAAAAAAATACATAAAACATAATCTAAGGGCATATTAGACCTTTCATAGGAAAACGTCTTATTCATGGAGCTGAAGTCAGGCTGCATGCCAAACAGGTCTACCTGCTCCACCAACTCCAGAGTGAAGCTGCTCCATGGTGGAGTTGGTGGAGCAGAGCTGAAAAATCTGGAGCGGAGCAGTCCTAAACAGGCCCTAAACCAACCACAAACTCCGAAAACAAGACGATGGATGGATGCAAAAAACATCATGAACTCTCAACTTGACATTCCTGTGCTACCAGCTAATATACGCCATTTTCTTTTCAAGTTTTAAAAGTTCAACTTTGAAATAGAATAATTTTTTAAAATAATATTTATAAATTAATTATAATAGATACTATAATAACTTTATTTATATAATCAATCACATGTAAACTCACTCTCATTACTTATCGGTCAAAAAAGAAAACGCCTCGTCACGGGAACGGATGCATTAACTTTTAGCGTCAATCGTGCGCGCCCTCCTGCTGCTGCCGCTGTCGAGCTCCGCGCCTGCTACTCTGTCTTCTTTCTCTAACCCCGAACACCCTATATAAACCCCCCACTTCAATTGAATTCACTCCAGCGACGCACACCGACCAGCGACAGCTCATCATCACATCCAAAACCGAAGGCCAATTGACGTCCGCCGACGGAAAGGAGGCCGTCCTCCTCCCGTGTCCGGCTCTTCCTCTCGGCCACGCCATTCTGTTCTGTTTGGCGTGATGACGGCGGCGGCGGAGGGCAAGTCGGTGGAGCGGCTCACGCAGCGCCTGGTGGCGCCGGCGGGGCCGACGCCGGGCGGGTCGCTCCGCCTGTCGTGGCTCGACCGGTACCCCACCCAGATGGCGCTCATCGAGTCGCTCCACGTCTTTAAGGACGACCCGGGCCCTCGTCGACTACTACCCGCTCGCGGGCCGCCTGGCCGTGTCCGACGCCGGCGAGCTACAGGTGGACTGCAGCAGCGCCGGCGTCTGGTTCATCGAGGCTGCCGTCCGGTGCCGGCTGGAGGACGTCGACTACCTCGAGTACCCGCTCGCCATCCCCAAGGACGAGCTGCTCCCCCACCCGCGCCCCAGGCCCAGCAACGAAGACGAGAGCAGCCTCATCCTGCTCGTCCAGGTACCTACGGCCGCGGATTCGAGTCGCATTGCGCCGAGTCGGCGCTGGATTAGGGTTGTTTGAGCTCACTCGGCCGGGCATGGTGGACGCAGGTCACAACGTTCGGGTGCGGCGGCTTCGTGGTGGGGTTCCGGTTCAGCCACGCGGTGGCGGACGGGCCGGGGGCGGCCCAGTTCATGGGCGCGGTGGGCGAGTTGGCGCGCGGGGCGGACCGCATCTCGCTGGCGCCCGCATGGGGCCGCGACGCCATCCCGGACCCGGCCGGCGCGTTGGTCGGCAGCCTCCCGGAGCCCGCCAGCGCGGCGCGCCTGGAGTACCTCGCCATCGACATCTCGGTGGAGTACATCAACCACTTCAAGGGCCAGCTCGCGGCGGCGACCGGCGGCACCCGGTGCTCGGCGTTCGAGGTGCTCATCGCCAAGGTGTGGCAGAGCCGGACCCGCGCCGCGGGCTTCGACCCAGGCTCCCCCGTCCACCTCTGCTTCGCCATGAACGCGCGGCCGCTCCTCCACGCCCGCCTCCCCCGCGGCGGCGCGGGTTTCTACGGCAACTGCTACTACATCATGCGCGTCTCCTCCACGGCCGGGAAGGTGGCCTCCTCCTCCATCACCGACGTCGTCAAGATGATCAAGGAGGGCAAGAAGCGGCTCTCCTCCGAGTTCGCGCGGTGGGCGGCGGGGGAGATGGCCGGCGCCGACCCGTACCAGATCACCTCCGACTACCGGACGCTGCTCGTATCCGACTGGACCCGCCTGGGCTTCGCCGAGGTGGACTACGGGTGGGGCCCACCCGCCCACGTCGTCCCACTGACAAACCTGGACTACATTGCCACGTGCATCCTAGTCAAGCCCTGGGCCCATAAGCCAGGGGCGCGCCTCATCACGCAGTGCGTCACGCCCGACCGTGTCGCCGCTTTCCACGACGCCATGATGAACATAAACTGAGTTTTTGAGACAAATGACTGTTTTTCATACGGTATTAGCGCCCTCGAAATGTGACCCCCCACCTCGGACTGACATGTAACGATGCCGCACGATCATCATGTGGTACTTCGTCTCGGGCTGACATGTGACAGGCTAATATCGTATGATGACCGTACAATATCATCACATGCTAAGTTGGCATTAGTGGGATTGATTTGGATTCCTTTCGCTGTTCTTGGTGATGTTGGGCGGAGTGTATACTACTACTACACTACTTGTTCTTTCTCTTTTCCCCCCTTTTTATGGGGTTTTTGTCTATTTATTTTGATTTTGACCTATGATTTATGACTGTAACTTATGATTTTTGAGTTATTCGTGAGAGAGAATACGGAGTAATAGAAACTCACGTGCGGTTTTGGTCAATAGAAATAAAATTGGTACAGTGTATACTATAATCAACTTGTAAAGCTTATCTTAAAAGAATATTTTGTTTGAAATCTAATTACTATAGAAAAATTAAAATATAGCTTTTAAAAACTGAAAAGAGAAACCCTTTTATTGAAGCATCAAAGCCGGACTTGGTGGGAAGCCACAAACTAGTCTCTCCCTCAATTAGTGTACTGTATTATACTCAATTTTTTTAAATATCTTTTTCGAATATAAGCCGGCAAGGGTAGTACAGGCCTTTCTTTAATTGTATCTAAATGCTCAAGTGGTGTTTGTCCATGCAAAAGAATAGTTGATAGTATAATACTAATTCTAGTGCTAATGTAAAGTTACTTGTGTACACTGTGCACTGCAACTAAGAGGTCTTGGGTAGGGGTGGAAAACGGTAGCGGATAATTCGTTTTATCCGATATTCGTATCCGAGAAAACATAAATGTGGTAAGCAAAAATCCGTATTCGAAAATATTCGTATTCGTATTCGAGAATATTCGTATCCGTATTTGAGAGTATTCGTATTCGCATTCGTATTCGAGAATATTCGTATCCGTATTCGTATTCGAGACTATTCGATTCGTATTCGATCCGTTTCTAGAACATATGAAAAATTCGTACAAATTTTGTGATTCAAAATTTGAATTTAGATGGTTTAAAACCGGTAACTAGTCAAAAACCGGTGAAAAATCGGTAAAACCGCTAGGAATCCGTTTTATCCGATATTCGTATCCGAGAAAATCCGTATTCGAAAATATCCGTATTCGTATTCGAGAATATTCGTATCCGTATTTGAGAATATTCGAATTCGTATTCGTATTCGTTTGAAAAATATGGATTCGTATTCGTATTTGAGACTATTCGACCGCATCCGATCCGTTTCCACCCCTAGTCTTGGGTAAATGAGTGTATAGTACTGTACTACTAGATATGTAGGGTGAAAGGTACGCTGAACAAACAGTGCCAAAAGAAGCGGAAAAAAAGACAGTTTGTGTATTTGTACACTTCTCTTTTTTTTTCTTGCGACGAAAAGGTGGAGAATTTTATGTTGGATATTGATCTAGGCCAAACGGCCAGGAGAGGGAGACGTGGGGTGACACCCACGTCCTTGCGCCCTGATCGGGGGAGCTTACCATATTGGTTACGGTCTCCCGTTGCAACAGCGTATATAAAGGATGGGTACCGGCCTCTCCCATACGATGACGTTCCCGTGAGAGCCACAAACCCCAAACAAAACCCTAAAGATCCGATCTATTACGCGCTGCTAGCAACGGGAAGGCCGTCTCCGCCGCCTCTGCAGGACTCCGACGGCGACACCCGTACACCGGCGACACTGCAGTCTTCACCGACTCTACCTCACGCCTGCATCACGCAGGCACGGGTCTTCGCTCATGGCGTTCATCGGCGACCGTAAGTCTCCCGATCCCCCCAAACCCTAGGTGTTCTAGTGCTGGACTAGTGGATAATGTGATGTGCATGATGATAAGGAACTTACATTTGGTATCAGAGCCTCACTAGTCTTCCTAGAACCCTAGTGCATGTCTTGTTTCGGATAGGGTTGATGTTGGCTCGGGTAGCATGGGAGAAGGAGGGGAATCAAATGTTTTATGCAAGCCCTAAAGTTTTTCCCCAAAATCTGATGAAGCCCGAACCCAAATCATGTTGAACCCTAAGAATCCCTCATCCCCAAATCAAGAAAAAAAAAGGAGAAGGGGATTGGGACTTATGTTTTTGCCTCCACTCGCCGTGGGCTTGCCGACGGTCGCCGACCGCTCGCCATGGTTGTGCGCCGCCGCTTCTTGTGGAAGCCGCCGGCGCCGCCGCTTGGGTCGCCATGCGCACGCTGCACCGACGCCGCCTCGGCCAGCGCACGGAGGCGCCGCTTGCGCCACGCTGCGCTCACCGGCTGCGGCCGCCGCCTCTCGCCTCGCTCGGGCGCATCCGCCGCGCGCGCCGCTGCCGCATCACCCCTCCCGCCGCCGCTCCGTTTTTTGCGCAAGGAGGCAAGCGCAAATAGGGGCTAGGGTTAGGGTTTTTTGGGGGGGTGCGGTTTTGTTCTGGCGAAAATCCCTCTAGGCCGTCCGATGAGAATCAACGGGCATGATGAATGCCTGCGGGGGCACTGATGGGCCGGCGGGGTTTTGCGGCTGGGCCGGAGGGATGTTTTGGCCTGGGTGGGCGAAGGATTGATGGGCCAGTGGAGCCGCAAGGATGGCTCACGGGCCGAAAAAATGGTCCCAGCAGCGCATGATTTTATGTATTTCAGCATATATTTCATGCATATATTTAGGTATATATATACATGAAATTGATTTATGGTATATCCTTCAGGTTGTTGGGTTTTATTTTTCAGTGTTTATTTCATTTGTTTTATGATATACCTAATGTTTAATTAATGATTATTTGATGTCTCTTATGAAAATGTCACTGAATAATGTATTTAAGCTGCTGAAAATATTATGCTCTTTTCCACTGCGTAATGTTCTGCCCCTAATTGAATAGAACCAACGGGAAATTCAATTGGAGGGCTGTATTTAGTTTTACATGCTATTACTCTTTGACCAACGTTAATTGTAATTGCATGTTATCAATTATGTTTATTATTATGTCTAATTTCCCATGCTATTACTCTTTGACCAACGTTAATTGCAATTGCATGTGATAAATTATGTTAAATTTTTCGTTTCTGCCCAACGGTGATGCGAAAAATTCTTATGAGCATGTTGTTAATCATACCAACGTAAGATTAACTTTCATGCAAATTAATTATGCGCTTTCCTAATGTAAATTTTAAATTTTTTCAGCTGCTTCTGTTTCCGCTCAAGTTAATGCAATTGAGCCACTTAATGGTAGTAACTTTCAGAAATAGAAGTTTACGCTTATGACGACTTTCCAGCTCTTGGATCTGGACTATGCGTTTAGGTTCGATGAGCATGTCGCTCCTACTGAAGGGGAGGACAATTTTGACGACAAAATGAAGGATTACAAAACTAATGCTGAGAAGTGGGAGCGGTCTAACCGCGTTTCACTTGCTGTGATGAAGAATTCCATCAGTGAGGCCATAAGGGGAGCAATCCCTGAAAAGGAAAGGGTAAAGGACTATTTGTCCTCCATCGAGGATCACTTTAAGGGGTCCTCTAAAGTTTATGCTACCACACTGATGCACAGGCTCGTGAACACTAAGTACAATGGTACTGGAAATGTCCGTGAGCACATTATGACCATAATCAATATTGCTGCCAGACTTAAGACAATGGACATGGCAATTTCTGATGGTTTTGTTGTCCATTACATTATGATGTCTCTTCCTAAGCAATTTGAAGCTTTCAAGGTGAACTACAACACCATTAAGGACAAGTGGACAATGAGCGAGTTGATCGCTAATGTTTCTCAGGAGGAAGAGAGGCTCAAGGCTGAGGGGACTACTGATTTTGAGAATCAAGTCAGCTCCTCAAATAAAGCTGGTCCCTCTAGAAATAGAGGTGGCTATAAAGGAAAGGGAAAGAAGGAGCAAGCCTACTCCCCTTATCAGAAGCCACAGCATCCACAGCACCCTAAGGCGCTTAAAAACGCTTTAGGTCCTGGGAGCTCAAATAGACAGAAGAAAAGTGATGAATGCTATTTTTGTCAGTCGAAGGACCACTTCAAAGATGATTGTCCTGGATGGCTGAAATGGCTCGCCAAGAAAGGTACTTATGAAATCACTTTTGTTGATGAAGCATTTTATGCTGATTTTCCTACAAATTCTTGGTGGATTGATTCTGGTGCCACTGTGCACGTTACGAATTCCTTGTAGGGATTCCATATGTTGAGAAGTCTCAGAGAGGAAAGAAGCCTAAGAGTGGCTAATGGGATGGAAGCCGAAATTCAAGCTATTGGATCAGTTTCTTTAGTTTTGAATAATGGCTTTGTAATGAAACTCAATGATGTTCTTTATGTTCCCTCGATGAGAAGAAACTTGATTTCCATTTCATTATTAGATAATGATGGATATTCTTGTAATTTTGGACACGGAATGTGTTTGATCTATTTTAATAATGATAATGTTGGTCGTGCCATCCAACACGACAAGCTTTATATGTTATCCCTGCAAGATTCTCCTATATCTATGAATGTATGTGATGTGAATAAAAAGCGCAAGTGAATTGATGAGACTTCGTCGAAATTGTGGCACTATCGTTTGGGCCACATTTCGAGGGAGAGAATTGAACGTCTCATTAAAGATGAAATTCTCCACCCTTTAGATTTTAATGATTCGGATGATCATTGCCTTGATTGTATCAAAGGCAAGTATGTAAAACAAATAAAGAAAGGTGCTACTCGAAGCACAGGGATTTTGGAATTAATTCATACTGACATATGTGGTCCTTTCCCTGTGACATCAGTGGATGGTTATGATTCTTTTATTACGTTCACTGATGATTACTCATGTTATGGCTATATCTATCCCATTAAAGAGAGATCGGAGGCACTTGATAAATTTAAGATATTTAAGGCTGAAGTTGAAAATCAGCACAGTCTAAAGATTAAAGTAGTGCACTCGGATCGTGGGGGAGAGTATTATGGGTGACATGCAACTTATGGGCAGATTCCTGGTCCTTTTGCCAGGTTTCTACAAGAAAATGGTATAGTTGCCCAGTACTCAATGCCTGGTGATCCCCAGCAAAATGGAGTAGCGGAAAAAAGAAACCGCACACTTATGGATATGGTTCGAAGTATGTTGAGTTACTCCACTTTGCCTGTAAAGTTATGGATGGAAGCATTAAAGACTGCTGCACATATACTCAATCGGGTTCCCAGTAAATCAGTGCCGAAAACACCTTATGAATTATGGACTGGGAGAAAACCAAGTTTGAACTACCTCCATGTGTGGGGTTGTGCAGCTGAAGCTAAAGTATTTAATCCACAAATTGGGAAATTAGATCCCAAGACTGTAAGTTGCCATTTTATTGGCTACCCTGATAGGTCTAAAGGGTACCGATTCTATTGTCCAGATCGTACCACAAAATTTGTAGAAACAAGACACGCTGTATTCTTATAAAATGATGGCATCCGTGGTGATTTGGAGCCTAGGAAAATTGATCTTGAGGAGAAGCGGAATTATGTTGCTTCACCGCTAATCCGACAGACTGATTTTCCCATGCCCCAAATGGTTATGCCCACAGTTGATCCTGTAGTTGCAACTCCTGTTGCATCTCCAGTTAATTCTGTGGTTACTCCTTCTGTTGAGGGCTCTGAAAATACAAGTGCAGTACCTAATGATGAGCCTTCACAGCCCTCTGTGACAATTAATGAACAACCTGATGAGCCTACTAATGAATCTGTCAGGAGATCAGAACGAGTGAGGAGATCTGCTATCCCAAGTAATTATGAGGTTTACTTAAATGAGGATGATCTTGGGAAGGCAGATGATCCTAGCTCTTATAAGGAAGCTATGAAGAATAAGGATTCATCTAAATGGCTAGATGCCATGAAAGATGAGATTGAGTCTATGGGCGCTAATGGCGTATGGGACTTAGTGGAAATTCCTAATGAACCCAAAACAGTAGGCTGCAAATGGGTCTACAAAACAAAACGTGACTCCAAAGGGAACATCGAAAGGTTTGAGGCGAGACTTGTAGCGAAAGGGTTTACACAGAGAGAAGGCATTGATTATAATGAAACCTTTTCGCCTGTCTCAACCAAAGATTCATTTAGAATCATAATGGCACTCACAGCACATTTCGATTTAGAGTTGCACCAAATGGACGTTAAGACTGCATTCCTAAATGGAGACTTGTATGAGGACGTTTACATGACACAACCGGAAGGTTTTGTTGTGGAAGGTGAGGAACATTTGGGATGTAAGCTAAGGAAATCCATATATGGCCTGAAGCAAGCTTCTAGGCAATGGTACCTTAAGTTTGATGAAGTCATAAGGAAATTTGGATTTAAGGAGAATGATGTTGATAATTGTACATATGTTAAGTTCAGGGGGAGTAATTACACCTTCTTAATTCTTTATGTGGACGATATATTATTGGCCAGCAGTAGTGTGGACATGCTGCGGGAAACTAAAAGATTTCTCTCGTCCAATTTTGACATGAAAGATCTCGGTGAAGCATCTTATGTTCTTGGTATTGAAATTCACCGAGATAGGTCCAAAGGAACATTAGGTTTATCACAAAAGGCATACATTGACAGAGTACTAAAGAGATACAATATGCATAAATGCTCTGCCTCGCCTGCTCCTATTGTTAAGGGCGATAAGTTTGGGAAATTTCAATGCCCAAAGAATGACTTTGAATCTGATCAGATGAAGGCTATACCTTACGCTTCTGCTGTCGGAAGTATTATGTATGCTCAAGTATGTACGCGCCCTGATTTAGCTTTTGTTACCGGGATGCTTGGCAGATATCAATCAAATCCAGGACCGGACCACTGGAAAGCCGTTAAGAAAGTCCTGCGCTATATGCAAGGCACTAAAGGTCACATGCTCACATATAGAAAATGCGATAACCTTGAGGTTGTCGGTTATTCTGATGCTGATTTTGCGGGGTGTAAAGACACTAAGAAGTCCACATCAGGTTATATTTTCACCCTCGCAGGAGCAGCAATATCATGGAAAAGTGTAAAGCAAACACTTACTGCATCGTCGACAATGCAGGCTGAATTTGTGGCATGTTATGAGGCTACCGGGCAGGCTGTATGGCTTAAGAACTTTATCCCGGGATTGAGAGTGGTAGACAGCATTTCTAGACCACTCATTTTGTACTGCGATAATCAACCCGCAGTTTTCTATTCGAGTAACAACAAGTCAAGTGCAGCTGCCAAGCACATTGACATAAAGTATCATGTTGTGAAAGATAGAGTCCAGGATCAAACAATTAAGGTTGAGCATATTGGACCTAAATTTATGCTCGCGGATCCGCTCACAAAAGGCTTACCACCCAATATTTTTCGTGATCATGTTGCCGGCATGGGTTTATTGGAGAGCCTGTGATCCTGGAATAAGAGGACCATATAAAGTAACCAACTCCCATAAAGTATTATGTTATCCGATCGATATAGAATGGAGTACTATAAATGCGATGTCCAGCGGTATTTAATTGATTGTGACGCATTACTTTGGTGTGAACTTTTATTGAGAGAGGGCTTATGACGTTAGCCTTACGATCAAGGGGAGAATGTTGGATATTGATCTAGGCCAAACGGCCAGGAGAGGGAGACGTGGGGTGACACCCACGTCCTCGCGCCCTGATCGGGGGAGCTTACCATATTGGTTACGGTCCCCCGTTGCAACAGCGTATATAAAGGATGGGTACCGGCCTCTCCCGTACGATGACGTTCCCGTGAGAGCTACAAACCCCAAACAAAACCCTAAAGATCCGATCTATTACGCGCTGCTAGCAACGGGAAGGCCGTCTCCACCGCCTCTGCAGGACTCCGCCGGCGACACCCCGTACACCGGCGACACTGCGGTCTTCACCGACTCTACCTCACGCCTGCATCACGCAGGCACGGGTCTTCGCTCATGGCGTTCATCGGCGACCATAAGTCTCCCGATCCCCCCAAACCCTAGGTGTTCTAGTGCTGGACTAGTGGATAATGTGATGTGCATGATGATAAGGAACTTACACTTTATTGATTTAGAAGAAGTAGCGTAGTTTTTACAAAGAGCATCAACAATCAAATTAGGCGGGAGGCAGGGGCGAATCAGCCCAAGCCTTGGACTGGCCAACTGTTTTGGGCTAACTCTTAGATTAATTTTATTTTTTTAATTTTTCATGAATTTTGTATAGGTTTTAATTGTCAGGGTTTAAGCTACAGTTCAGATATCCCAAAGCCTAGTTCCGCCACTGGCCACAGGAGGGCTAGGTTAACCATACACCGACCCGTCCTCGTAGCGAAGCAAGCTAGCTCATGTGCTATATTTTGTTCTCTCCCCACAGCGGCAAACACCACATCAGAAAGTAATGAGCCAAGGTGTTTGATCTCCTGGATGATATGTCCCGCTAAAGAAGGATCTATCTCTGGCGACACAATTTTGATGAAGACGAATCAGCAGTCCGTCTCAATGATCAGCAGTTGATGGGCCCAATCAATCGCCAGACGAATAGCTTCCATGCAGGCGAGGGCTTCAGCTTCTTCTGCGCTCTGCAGTGGAACAGCACACGCCAAGAAGACTAATAAGCGGGCTTTTGGCGGTTTCTTTCGGCAATCATTATTTATTAGACTAATAAATCGTAGTATAAAAGAACAGGCTCAAAATGTCCTCTCCATTCTCACCTCTGGCCAGTGGCCACCACCCCAAGCTTGCGCTGCCTGTGTGTTCAATGGAGCTGCCATCCAGCCAACGGCTTCTTCCAACTGACAGCCATATCATTGGCAGACTTCTCCTTTCTTCCACTCCTGACTCTCGGCAAACTCAGGTTCGCTTTCTTTCCTTTGATATCAGAACTCAGATCACCTTGTCGGATTGTGAATGGATGAACTTCAACAGGCCGCGACCGAGCCTTCAAAAGCAGGAAAAGGCACGAACAAACCTCCAGGCTCCAGCGAATAGGAATCAACTAGCAAGGAGAGCCACTCCGGGCCGGAGTTTATCAGATCAGACTCATCCCGGTGGCAACCGAACTAACATCATGGCCTGACGGAGGGCAAGCGCGTGCGGGCACTGAATAACCATAGGAAATAGCCTCCCTCAAACACATATTTTTACAGTAGACTAACGCATACAAACATAGTGAATGGCTTGTCGGAGATAGAAATAAGAGACGATGCTAATAACCAAACTGAACACAAAAACATAGGTACAAGATTATGGTGCTAACTGCTTGCGCCTTTTCTGTGTTTTCTTTCTGTTATTCTCTGACTCAAAATGCTAAACAAATTACCACAACAACAACAAAGTCTTTTGTTCCAAACAAGTTGAAGCACACTAGGAATGAAACCTTCTCAAGATTAAAGAGATATAAGCCTTGAAATAAAACCTACAATACTAAAACCCTAAACTGTACAACCTGCTATCTCAGCTAAGAGTCTAAAACACTGCTTCTAACTTTACATATTACTTAAATAGATACAAACTGGCCGCACATGCAGCCCACTCACCTAGTACAGCCACACAACTCGGACTCTGACTATTTGTGATCCGGTTTTACTAACCTCACCTTCCAACGACTCCTACGCACGCCGCGCATTGACGTACAACTAGTTCATTTCACAACTTCTCCTGCGCACGCCCCACTACGACTACGATCATGACTGCTAAGATTATGACCATGGTCGCTACAACTGCAACAGTAATCATACGACCATGACAGCTACGACTCTTACGACTACTACAGTACTCCTCCGAGTATAACATCTACAATACGCACGACTACGCCCGCTATGACTATTTGGACCACGACTATTACGATTGACTCTTCGACCATGGTCACTTTGACCATAGCCACTTCGACCATGGCTTCGACTGCAGCTTCGACCATACCACCATGACTTCTACACAAACTCGTACATACGAGTACTCGACACACACTCCTATAATACACACATTCAACAAGATTAACCCAACAATCACCCCTTAAGCTTGTTGCATCTTCTTCACATCAATGCCGGTTCATCATCAGCATCCACCATGATGAGATGTGCCTCCGCTTTCTCCTTCTTGCTAGGTTTATGGTATTCTGAAGCAAAACGTCCATAATCATTACAATTAAAATATATTACTTTTGCCTTATCACCTCTTCGGTGTCGACGACCACTGCCGCCACCAGAACCACCTGAGGAGCCTTCACTTCATGCTTCGATGATCGAGCCTCCCACTCTGTGTGTGTCAGGAGCAATTGCATTTTGTCTTCATCGTCGTTGATGTAGTGACGCTCTCCCTCTTTCTGAGTCTTCAAGCACTCGATTAGCTCTTTGATCGACATATTTTTTATGTCACCAAATGCTTAATCGTGGTAACGACGAGAGAGAATTTCTTAGACACGACACGAAGAAACTTCTGCATGACGTAGGCCTCTTCCATCTTTTTGCCTAGATCTCGTATCTTGCTAACGATTGTCGTTAACCTCATCGTGAAGTCATCGATTTGTTCGGTGTCCCTCATTCGTAAGTTTTCAAACTCGTTTTTGAGGTTTGGTACACGCACCTCCTTGACGCGATCGGCACCGAGATGCATCGTCTTCAGGGTGTTCTAGGCCTCCTTTGCAATCTCCTTCTCCACTAGAGCAGCAGCATATCTTCCAGCACTGCGAGGAAGATTGCCTTGAGCGCCATTTGATCTTGTCACTCGTTCACCTCCTCATCCAGATTGCATTCCACACGCCCTGAGCGCGCATAAACACCTTCATCTTAACAGTCCAAGTAGTGTAGTTGCTCCTCAGGAGCTTGGGATACGGAAGGGAGATGCTGCCCGTACGCGCCGACACCTTCGGCATGCTCCCATCGCCGATCTTTAGAACACCCCTATTGTCGGTGACGTTTGTCGGTGAGCTCGGATGTGACATGGATTAAGGTGTAAATGAATACAAGCTTTGATCCCCAAATGCAAGGATTAGCCTAGGAGAGAACTCAGACTCTGATGCCAAATGTAGGAAATAGCCTCTCTCAAACACACGATTTCATGGTGGACTGACGCACATAAACACAGTAAATAGCTCGCCGGAGATAGGAACGAGAAAACAGAGCTAATAATCAAGCTAAACACAAAACTGAGGCACTAGATTATGGTGCTAACCGCTCACAACTTTTTTGTGTTTTCTTCTGTTATTCTCTGGCTCAAAATGCTTAACAAATTACATGACTTACATAGATACAAACCAGCTGCACATGCAGCCCACTCACCCACTACAACCACATGACTCGAACTCTAACTACCTGTGATCCGGTTTTACCGGCCTCACCTTCGTACGACTCCTACACACGCTGCGCACTGACATACGACTAGGTTATTCCACAACTTCTCTTGCGCATGCCCCACTACGACTACGACCATGACCGCTATGACTATAACCACGGTCGCTACCACTGCTACAGTGATCATACGATCATGACCTACGATTGCTACAGTGATCATACAATCATGACATTTATGCTGCTACAGTGATCATACGACTATGACAGCTACGACTTTTACGACTGCTACAGTACTCCTCCGAGTATGACGTCTACAGTACTCCTCCGAGTATGATGTCTACAGTACTCCTCTGAGTATGATGTCTACAATATGTACGATTACAATCGCTACGACTACTTTGACCACGGCTGCTACGATCAGTGGCGGAGCTAGAGTAAAACGGAGGGGGGTGCACCACTTCACCATATGTATATAGGCATATAGAATTTTCAAACAAAATAATACTAAATAATAACATTTGTAGATAGCTTTTTATACTAATACTTCATTGATAGAACGATAGTATATGACAACTTAGCATTAATGATTAAAAGTGCTTACCAAAATTAAAAAAAGAAGTGAAACGGAACATCATGATCATAAAAGATAGTTGAGATTTGCCAAATCCTGAAATACATCATCAAAGATAGTAACCAAAGATAGTAATGATTGATCCCTTCAATAGCCTACAACAAAAAAATAAGCATCTTAGTTTTCAATTAAAAAGTACATAATAACTATGTAAAAAAATACATTACCTTCTAATATTTGCGTGTGGTCATATTCATAAAGCGATGAACAATAGACTTGTTAGTAACTTTTCTCATCTCTTCTTTCTCCACATAGCAAATAAGGCAATTACTCATATACTCATCACCAATCCGATTGCGCAAATGTGTTTTCACAATCTTCATCGCTGAAAAACATCTCTCAACTGTGGCGGTGGCAACAGGCAATACTAGAACTAATTTCAAAAGTCGGTAAACCAAAGGATAGCAAATATGCTTTCTTGTCTCTACCATTTTCTGAGAAAGCTCACCAATTGTATCTATGTTGGAGAATCTATCATCTTCCCGCACATCAGCAATGTAAAGAGACAAGTGGTGGCTAAGATCTCTCAATTCTCCAGAATTAAAATCACTAGGATAAAGTTTTGCCAGCTTCATCAAATTCTCCACATTAAAATCACGAAAAGATTCTCTAGGATTAAATGCAGTAGAGCAAATGAGCAATTCCGATGTAGTCTCATTGAAGCGATTGTCTAGCTCTTGAAGTAGCCAATCAATTATGTCATTGAAACAATCTACTTCATAGTGATGCTTGTTTGTAATTCCTGTCTTTTGTCTTGGCCTCTTGGGATTAATGTACTCATCTTCCATTTCTAACTTGATAATATCATATTTATCACAAAAACCATACACATCACCAAGTAAACTTTCCCATCCATGGCTTCTAAACTCATTCAAATGGCACCTTGTTGATTTTACACATTTCATTGCATTCACAATATCTTGATCCTTTCTTTGCAATGCTAAAGATAAGGTGTTCGTGGTTATTAGCACGGTCAACATGAGTTGCAAATAGAAGACAAAATCAAAAGACTGAAAGTATACGAGAAGACCTGTTGCTTGATCTCTATTTGCTCTATCTCTGTCATCATTTTCCACAAATTCTAGAACTTTCACTACAGTTGGAAACATGTCAACCAAACTTTTGAGAGTTTTATAATGGGAACTCCAACGAGTATCTCCTGGCCTTTGAAGACATTGTTCTTGATTTAACCCGTTCAGTTTGAAGTAACCCACAACCTAATGCCTTACTCACATGTTCATGATTAATATCCTAATCATGTCCCTTCTTTTAGCTGATCCACCAACCACATTCAACAAGGAAGAAATCATACCAAAAAATTACTAATTCCTTTATGTTTTCTCACGCATGACCACAACGACTAATTGAAGTTGGTGGGCAAAACAATGAACATAATAAGCTGAACTACTTTCTCTCATGATCAATGATTGCAAGCCATTAAACTCACCTCGCATATTGCTAGCGCCATCATATCCTTGACCTCTTACTTGCTTCAAGCTTAGTTTCAAATCTGCAAATAGAGAATCAATAGAAGACTTGAGATAGGAGGAAGTTGTCTCCTTCACATGAACAAGACCAACAAATCTCTCTTTAACAATTCCACATTTATCAACATATCTCAACACTACTGCCATTTGCTCTTTGCAAGACACATCTCTTGACTCATCAACTAGCAAACAAAACACATCATGTCCAAGTTCTTCCATAATAGAATGTAATATTTCTTTTGCAAAACATTCTACAATGTCCTTCTGAATATCTGGAGACACCATGAGAGAATTATTTGCTGCATCATTACCAACCACCTTGCCTAAAGCAGGATCATGTTGTGCTAAAAAATCACGAAACTCCAGAAAGTTGCCTTTGTTGTATGAATCTTTCGACTCATCATGGCCCCGGAAAGGCAATCCTTGCTTCAACAGTTGTCTAGCAACATCAATTGATCCATTTAATCGAGTAAAATAAGCATTCTTTGCAGCTTCACTTTGTATTTGAATAGCAACATCAATATGTTGAGCTCTTTGCAACAAAGCATCACAATTTTTCATGGCTTGATTATGTAAGCTACCAATTCCACCAACATGCTCTTTTAGCCTACTTTTTCTATGCCAACCATTCCAACCATCAACAACAAATGCTTTATACCCATCCTCCTTCTTACTACGGTCTCTAAATAAGAAACAACAAAGACAATATGCTCTATCTTTTGCTTTGCTATATTCAAGCCAACTTCCAAACTCATCAAACCATTCTGCATTGAACTTTCTATCTTTACCTGATATCTTTGTAATTGGAAAATTAAATGTGCGAGGTTGGCAAGGTCCATTTTGCAAGTACTTTCTTCTAATCCTATCCCTTTGATTAGGATGGTAAGAATCAATCTCTTTTATTAGGCCTGGATCATATTCAATCTTCTCTTCCCAATTAGCATCATCAACACCCGGGCATGAATTCCCTACCGCCGTGTTGTTGGCATCATCCGGTGTTTTTCTTTTAAGATACTTTTCCATAACCTACAATTTTTAGTTTTGTTACATATAGCTGAAGTTAAAAAATAAAAAGACAAAACATATTTACTTCAATGCTCCAAAATTTCAATTAACTAAGACAAAAAACATGTATGTATATTTACATACCTTGAAAGTTGAATCCTTCTTCTGAGTTCTGCCACTGTGCGAGTGTGCGACGGCAGACGGGTGACGGCAGACCGGCGAGTCGGCGAGATGGCGACGGCAGACCGCAGACCACAAATGGCGACGGCGGCGGCGGCGACCGGCGCAGTGCACCGGCGAGCCACGCAGACGGCGGGACGCTGGACGCAGCGATGGCCACCGATCGGAAGTTCGGAACGGGCGTCGGGCGAACGCCGAACGGCTCACGCGGAAGTCGGATCGTTGCCGTCACGCGCCTCACGCCGTCACGCGGAAGTCGGATCGATCAACGCAGCACCGCCAGCGCCCAGCGTCACGCCGTCACGCCTCACGCCTCACGCGGAAGTCGGATCGTCGCGGTGTCGCCTGCTGAGGGTGGGACTTGGGAGAATGCCGAATGGGCTGAATTTTGTTGGGCTAGGGGTACACCATATTGGGCCAAGGGGGGTGCACAAAGGGTGAATATTTACTGATAATAACTAAAAATTTTTTTGGACCCAGGTTCCTGGGAACCCCCCCGGGCCCATTGGGCTCCGCCCCTGGCTACGATTGACTCTTCGACCATAGCCACTTCTATCACGGTCACTTTGACAACATCCACTTCGACCACGGCTTCAACTGCAGTTTCGATCACACCGCCACAACTCCTACACAGACTCATACACATGAGTACTCAACACATACTTCTATAATACACATATGCAACAAGATTAACCCAACAATAATTGTGTGCAAAACATCCTCCACCCCTGTGCACCACTTAGATCACACGCCAGTTCTGTTGTCAACTTTCTTCTTAGCTTATTAGTTTTTGTCACAAGCCCATTCTACATCAGCCGCCAAATGAAGATTTTGGGTCTGTTCATATAGGTTTTTAGTTTTGGTTTATGAATAATACCAGCTTATAGAGGGAGACACTCATGTATGATTTTGGCTGCATATAAATGAAGTCGATGCAATGTGTACTATAATTGAGTAGTAAATCTCGTTTTAAAAAGACACTCTGTTTAAAAGTTAGATACTGTAGAAAAGCTATTACTGTAAAAAATAGCTTTTCAAAATCAATATGAACAGAACCAAAACCTTCGGAGGAACTTGAGCTTTCCTCACCTTTTTCCAGCAGCTAGCTCACCCGAAGGCATAGAGATACTACTAGCCTTCTCACCTCCGCAGTCCAGTTGCAGAGCTAACTCGGAGGCGCTACAAACAGAGAATAAACCCGACTTTTTGTATTGCTAGGCCGAGAAATCCTCTATTGTCACGTCCTGGGCTCGTTCATATCGGCTTTTAGGTTGAGTTTATGAATAGTAACAGTTTGTAGAGAGTTTGCAGAGAGAGATTTACGAGTGATTTTGGCCGATATAAATGAAGTCGTTGCAGTGTGTATTATAATCGATTAGTAGATCTCATCTTAAAAAGATACTCTATTTTAAAGTTAGATACTATAGAAAGCTATTTATTGTACAAAAGCAATTGTTAAAAGCTAATATGAACAGAGAATCTCCTCCATGTCTGCAGGTAGGAAACACCTACACAGCTTTGTTTCATCCCCGTTCCCGACCTCTCGGGTCGAAAAGCTGGCTGGTCACATTTTCAGACGGCAATCCTCCGCATTCCAACTACAGTTACAAACCAAGAGCGTGGAATCCAACTGTATCGCCACATCTTGATTTTGCTGCCATCAGCCACCCTCCAAATCTGGCCTTCCTTCAGCAGCTCGAGCCCAAATTCAATAGCCATCCATGCTGGCGATGCGTTCCCAGAGAACACCGTGTCGCCTTTTGGACTTGTGCACATAGGCTATCAGGAAATTGCACGAGAAGCCAAGCCTGTCGAGCTAGCAATGCTTGATTATACATGTTAAACACTTGTTACAAAAACTGCCCAATGTATAGTTATATCAAAATGGACAGATGCCTTTCCATAAAGGCACCTTTTGTACCATCCATTCATCAACTATATATTGTTGTTGTACAGATTCAGAAAGTAATAGAAAGAAGCAATCTTTTCTGTCCACCACTTGTCTCAAACTCTTGCAATACATTATCAACACATATTCACAAGTGACAACCAGAGAAAGAAAAGGTTTTAAATGGCTACCAAAGATTTTGAGCCTCTCGCTCTCGATGGTACCAACTACCCTACATGGGCTATAGACCTCAAAATCAACCTAAGCACACGTGGGTTGCAAAGGGTGATATTTGATCCTCTAGATGATCAAATTCCTCCGGATATTGTGAAATATTCCGTTTTGAACATAATACAGAATCACATACATCCGGATTTAAAGGCTGAATATCTGTATGAGGAGAATCTACTTACATTATGGTTAGCCCTAAAAAATAGATATGAACAGCAGCGAGCTGTCATCTTACCTGAGACTAATCATGAATGGGTACATCTTAGACTCCAAGATTTCAAATCTGTTGGAGAATATAACCATGTCCTCCATACTATTTGCTCCAAATTGCGGTTTTGTGACAAGGAACCAACGGATGCAGACAAAATAGAGAAGACACTCTCGACTATGCTCCCATCTGACAGGGTCCTACAGCAGCAATAGCGTGCTGCAAATTACCAAACTTATTTTGATCTTATGCATACTATGCTTCAGGCAGAAAAGTATGCTGAACTTCTTTTAAAGAATGATCAGCAATGTCCCATTGGGGCTGCTCCACTTCCTGAAGTTCATGCTAATCAAAATAACAACAAGTTCAGTGGTTCGCACAATCACTCAAAGAACTTTAAAGGTAAACACAAACGCAACAAGAAGCAAAAACCAAGTGAATTCAAGAAAGGTAAAGGCAATTCTGGTAAGAGAGTTGACAAAACTGAAATTTGTCAAAAATGTGGTTGCTACAACCATCCTACCAAGAAATGCCGCACCCCGAAGTATCTTGTGAACCTCTACCTCCAATCTTTGGCTCAAGGCAAGAATGCTCAAGAGAAGAGATTTGAAGCACACTTCAATCTCACATCCAACAATGATGCAATGGATGTTCTCAAAAGTTCCTTCAAGAACTTAAAGACACATGTGCTTCTACACAGAAGGATGA
Organism: Dendrocalamus sinicus; assembly: GCA_036346575.1. NCBI lineage: Eukaryota > Viridiplantae > Streptophyta > Magnoliopsida > Poales > Poaceae > Dendrocalamus > Dendrocalamus sinicus. The sequence continues at coordinate 5,364,564 of CM070654.1, read as the reverse complement.
TCTCATGTGCACCGATTACACACTTGAAGAATTTCATTCTCAAGATATGTTTGGAGATCTCAGTTAGACTCCTCGTTCCATAGCTAATAAGTACTAAAGTGTTGTAATATAAATAATGTTGTCATCTATATTGTAAGCTTTTATGCTACAATAATACATCGAACATATTCGGTATTGTAAAATAAAGTTTGTATGTATTCTATATATGCTCCTATAAGAATTTCATTAAATTCTTCTTTTGTGTATATAGATTTTTGGAGTCGATCCAATGGAGGAGGAATTATGCCTTGTAGATAGTGATACCACAAACTCTATACTTAGGGACACAAAATATTTTCTAACTCTTACTCGGAAGAAAGGAAATGTTTTAACCATCGCTAGACGCGATGCAACAATAGTAGGCTCTGGTCGCGCCTCTATCACTCTCCCTATGGGTACACAATTGCAAATTGAGGATGCACTTTTGTATTCCGATTCAACACGTACCCTACTTAGTTATAGAGATATCCGTCAGAATGGTTTCCATGTTGAAACCCAAAATGACAGTAAAGAGGAATATCTCCTCTTAACCAAACACAACGGATATGGCAAACAAGTACTAGAAAAAATTCCATCTTTAAACTCGGATTGTACTATACATACATCAAACCCGTTCAACATATTGCGTACAAAGTAATTTTCCAAAACACTAACACATTCCAAACATGGCATAATCGCCTTGGCCACCCAGGCATTGGAATGATGAGGAAAATTATTCGCAATTCAATTGGTCATACATACCTCAAAACAAAATTTCCGGAATCTTCAGATTTTGTGTGCACTTCATGTGCCACCGGAAAATTGATTTTAAGACCCTCTTATCTTAAAATCAGAGCTGAACCACTTAAATTCCTTGAACGCATTCAAGGAGATATATGTGGTCCTATACAACCATTGTGTGGACCGTTCAGATATTTCATGGTTCTTATTGACGCATCTACTAGATGGTCACATATGTGTCTTTTATCCACACGAAACCATGCATTTGCTAAGTTAATTGGTCAAATTATCCAATTAAGAGCACATTATCCTGAATATCGAATTCAATCAATTCGAATGGACAATGCTGCTGAATTTTCATCTTATGCCTTCAATGACTATTGTATGGCTCTTGGGATACAAGTTCAACATTCTGTTCCATATGTCTATACACAAAATGGTTTAGCAAAATCTCTTTTCAAGAGAATCAAGCTCATTGCAAGACCATTACTACAGAATTGCAACTTACCAACATCATGTTGGGGTCATGCAGTCTTACACGCTGCTGACTTAATCCAATTGCGTCGCTTATCATAACACTTCCCCACTACAATTAGTACGTGGAAATCCACCAGATAGTTTCCATCTGCGAAAGTTCGGTTGCGCTGCATACGTACCGATCTCACCACCGCAGCGTACCTCAATGGGACCGCACAGGAAACTTGGGATCTATGTTGGGTATAAATCTCCGTCAATTATAAAATACCTCGAGCCCCTCACGGGGACACATTTACTGATCGATGCGCTGATTGCATATTCAATGAGGAACATTTCCCGGCATTAGGGGAAGACAACAAGTACCAAACTAAATGCCAGGAAATTAATTGGAATGTACAAGGCATTCCTGCCTCAGACCCACGTACCAGAGAGACTGAACTTCAAGTTCAAAAAATCATTCATTTGCAAAATATTGCAAATAATCTGCCAGATGCATTTACTGATTATAAGGGTGTCACAAAATCCTATAATCCTACCAGAAATGTACCTGAAAGAGTGGAGGTACCACAAAATACCACTCAACTCCCAATTCAAAATAAGAGGGGGAGAAGTACGGTACAAATGGCGGATACAGCTTCTAAAAAGCGACAAAGGAAACAAAAGAATATAAATGCAGATCAATCTCAAGTTGATAGACACCAAAGGATCCTTGAACCCAGATCAACAGTGCACTCAAATACTGATCCTGGGATATCGGAATACCCCGACTCAAATGTTTTGGGAAAGAACATTGAGTCATCAGGGGTCCAAGAAATTTCCACTAATTATACTGATTCTGGAGAATCATATGATCGTAAAACTATACTTGTCGACATTTATTTCTGCACAACAATTGCAAATAACCTTCAAAATGATCCAGATCCCAAGACCATGGCAGAGTGCAAACAGCGCTCGGACTGGAATCAATGGAAGGATGCAATTCAAGCGGAGTTAGCCTCGCTCAAGAAAAGAAATGTATTCAACAATGTGATACATACACCTCCCAAAGTATTCCCGTCGGTTTCAAATGGGTTTCGTCATAAGCGGAATGAAAACAATGAGGTGGTGAGATACAAAGTAAGACTTGTAGCACAAGGGTTCACACAGAGACCCGGCATTGATTACAATGAAATTTATTCTCTAGTAATGAGTGGAATAACATTCCGATACTTAATCTCATTGGTAGTTAAAAATCATCTATCTTTTCAGTTGATGGATGTAATGCGCATATCTTTATGGGTCACTTGATTCGGAAATATACATGAAAGTTCCCGATGGAATTTCAATTCCGAACCCGAACGCAAATCGCAATATGTATTGTGTAAAATTGAACAAGTCTTTATACGGCTTGAAACAACCGGGTAGAATGTGGTACAACCGACTAAGTGAGTTCCTAACCAAAAAGGGATACTCCAACAATGATGATTGCCCATGCGTATTCATCAAAAGATCCTCAACAGGATTTTGTATTATATCTGTGTATGTTGATGATCTTAATATCATTGGTAACACACAAGATATAGATGAAGCACGTAATCATCTTATGACGGAATTTGAAATGAATGATTTGGGTAAAACTAAATTTTGCTTAGGTATACAACTTGAGCACCTTCATGCAGGCATTCTAGTGCATCAAACAGCCTATGTCCAGAAAATATTGGAGAAATTCAATATGGACAAAGCATATCCATCGAAAATCCACATAGTTGTTCAATCTCTAGACAGGGACAAAGATCCATTTAGACCCCGAGATGACAATGAAGAGTTATTGGGACCCGAGGTTCCATATCTCAGTGCCATCGGAGCGCTTATATACCATGCAAATTGCACCCGGTCGGATATTGCATTTGCGGTAAATCTACTTGCTAGATATAGCACTGCTCCAACCAAAAGACATTGGGTAGGAGTGAAGCATATCCTTAGATATCTTCAAGACACTAAAGATCTCAGTCTATTCTTTCAGAAGAATAAAAATATGGATTTAATAGGATATACAGATGCTGGCTATTTATCAGATCCCCATAATGCTAGATCTCAAACAGGCTTTGTATTTTTACGATTGGAACGACCATCTCTTGGAAGTCTTCGAAACAGACTCTAGTGGCTACATCCACTAATCATTCTGAAATAATTTCATTATATGAAGCATCACGTGAATGTGTATGGCTTCGCAGAATGATTAACCACATACAACAATCATGTGGTATAGGTGCTATTGCATCACCTACCATTATCTACGAAGATAATATTGCTTGCGTTGTTCAAATGCAAACGGGTTACATAAAGAGCAATATCACAAAATATATTGCACCTAAACTATTTTACCCACATGAATTGCAAGAGAGTGGAGAAATAAATATTCTGCAAACTAAGTCTTGTGATAATCTCGCAGACTTATTCACCAAGTCATTATCGACCTCCACATTCCAAAAATATGTTCATGGAATTGGTATGCGAAGACTACATGATTTGCATATGTCAGGGGGAGAAATCTCCTAAGACTTAACCCGTTTAAATATAAATATTGTACTCTTTTTCCTTTATGAGTTTTCTCTCTAAGGTTTCTCGTCAAGGTTTTTAATGAGGCAATATGACAACGTAATCATAAATATATCTCTATTTTCCCACAGGGGTTTTTAAAGAGATATAATCAAATATATGCCATATCATTTTCTCCTTAAATTTTCCCACCGGGTTTTAAAGGAGTTTTTCATGGCATATCTACCCTATCAGTTCTCCTCATATTTTTCCCTACAGGGTTTTGGAGGAGTTATTCCAAGATGATGAATCAAGGTGATCATGTGAATACACATTGGTCAAGGGGGAGTGTTAAACACCAGTTACAAAAACTGCCCAATGTACAGTTATATCAAAAATGGACAGATGCCTTTTCATAAAGGCACCTTTTGTACCACCCATTCATCAACTATATATTGTTGTTGTACAGATTCAGAAAATAATAGAAAGAAGTAATCTTTTCTGTCCACCACTTGTCTCAAACTCTTGCAATAATACAGTCTCATAGTATCTCTGAAGCCCAGACCACCACGCATCTTCGATCTGGTCATCTTCTCCCACGCCACCCAATGCGTTTTCCGAATGCCCATCTCCGCTCCCCACCAGAATTGCCGGATCAGTTCATTAATATCATCACAAGTAGAAGCCGACAACTCGAAAACTCTCATGGTGTATGTGGGAATAGCCTGTGCCACTGATTTTATCAACACTTCCTTTCCTCCTGCCGGCAAGAATCTCTCTCGCCAAGCCATAGTTCGTTTGCCATCTCCTTTCCACCTGCCCTGCGGAGCCGGCACACCCAAGTACTTCTCTTCAAAAGCTTCATGCTGAGCACCCAATAAATTCATGATGCTGGCTCCGGCTTCTTGAGGGCAGAATTGGAAGGATTGATAAGCTGCCCTGTCCCCTGTTCTAAACTCTCTAGAATCAGCCTCACTGGCAGTGCCAGGGGCGGACCCAGCGGTGAGTCAGGTGGGGCGCTAGCCCCCCTACCGCTGGTCGGTTGTGTGTACCTTTTTTATTCCCCACAGCTCCACACTAGCCATATGAATAACCTTTTCAAACTTAAAAAACCTTTGCATGATGAAGAAAATTATATTTGTAGTGGTGATTACAAGCTACAACGATATCTTGGCTCTAGGTGTGGAGCCTCTCTCTCCATCTCGTGTCTACAAGTCTATTGTATGCCGACAACTCGGCATTCAGCAAACTGGTCAGTAAGTCTTATTAGCCCCCCTCCCCCCAAATTTTGATCTTGGGTTTGTCACTGGGCGGTGCTTCATTGATATTTGCTGTGAAGAACAAATAATTACATTGTGTTTTAGGGAATTTTTAAACACTGCAGCGATGTCGACTCCTCCCCGGGTTTTCTTTTCTCTTTCACGTTTCTAAGGAATCTATTCTTATTATGCATCCCCAATTATTGGCACCACAGAATATCCTAATTTGCTCTCTAATTTCACTAAAATATAAATAGTACTGCATAATTGGCATGCAACATTGGTACCCAAATAGATGTTGCTTGGTTGGGTTAGTTTCGGTTGCAAATAGAGTGCTTGTTATTTTCGTTTTTCTGGTAGCATTTATTTCACAAACATCTTTGTCGATTGCTTGTGGTGTTAGAAAGATTGATATACCACTAGTAGAAAAAGAAGAAATATTATTTCCTTGGTTTATGCTAGTAGAGCTAAAACGACGCCTAAATGAGCACGGATGGAGTAAATTTTTTTTCTTTTTTCCGCAAGAAATTGGTTCTTTTCACGCCAGTTGAGCCGAATTAGGCATCATTCGTCTGTGATGGCAGCCACGCTAGCTAGGCTAGATGTCCAGCATTTTGTCGTTACTGTCATCTAGCTGGCACGTAGGGGCAGATCTAAGCCTGCTTTCTGGAAACGAAGTACTTTTTAGAGGAATTGTAATGTTTCCTTTTCACCAAATTGAAGTGACATTTCGACGAGTTTCCTACGTTCTAAACATTATGCACTTTTGGATTGAAGCTTTTGACTTCTACTTTCTCATTTTTTAATTACGTCTTTTTTTTTAATTTTTTTAGTTTTTGAGTTTTTTATCTTTTCTTTTTTCCTGTATTTCTTTGTATTGCCTGTGGGGAGAGAATCTATTTTTTCTATTTTTAAAATTTTTAAATTTAATTACCCCGAAAAAGTTTTCCAGCACCTACGTGAAAAAGCCTCAACCAGTACCAAAAAACCCAAAAAGCAATAAGCTTAGGAAATAGAGAAATCAAGTATGCTACACTTTGCTACTGTTGCTGGTTTTCCATGACAAAAATATGTAACGGGGAATTGAGACAAGCCCCCTCGCATCGTCCACGCACACACGCACATAAGTATCGAGTGCCATACACCATACCATTTCCTCTTTTTTGGAAATTAAAAACTTTTCATCCTTTTTTGCCCACGAGAATAGACTATTTTGCCCATATATTGTGTTGTGTTGCGAGATTTGTGAGGAGGAACACTTTACTTCTCATTGTCCACTCTTGCATGGCCCAAAACCAGCAGCTACGTTCAATGGCCTTGCCGGAGATGGTCTTGAGTTTTTCCAAATTCCTTACATTTCAGCGGCAAAGGCTCCTAAGAAGGCTTCAGTGACGGCATTGATCAAGATTGTGGAGGGCTCGGTTTCGGCTGAGTTGGTCAGGAAGGAGCTTGCTAGGGCCATTCCTGTTAAGTGGGATTGGGTGGTGCGGGAGCATGGTACTAATGCTTATATTGTGCCTTTCCCTTGTCAGGTGGAACTTCAGCGAATGATTAGTATGCGGCGTCTCCGAACTGATAATAATGAGGGTGTTATGTTTTTTGAGGAATGGAACAATGAGATCATACCTAAACAGAAACTGCAACAGGTTTGGGTGCAGGTCTATGGTGTTCCTTATGAAATCAGGTCATTTCTCCCTCTTTGGGCAGTGGGTTCCATCCTTGGTGCTACCATGAAAGTGGACATGAGATCAATGAGAAAAACAGGGGTGGTCCGGTTATTGGTGGCGGTTCTTGATGTTGATTGTATACCGGATGATGCTGATATAGTGGTTGATGAAAACTTATATGGAATATTTTTCAAAGTTGACCAAGTAGTCACTGGCAACAACGGGGAACCAGATGAATTTGATGAGGATGATGATCTTGACCAGGGGGATAAGGATAAGAATAAACAGACTGACCAAGAGATGGAAGAGGTGCAACATAATACATTTGGTTCGGTCCTCAAATTTTCCAACCTTACCAACTAATCGGAAAAAGGGGTAAGTCTTGACCAAGCTCCATAGATCTTTGATTCATCCGAGCAACGACTAGTGGGAATGTTCGATTAGGCGGTTGATGGGCAAGAGGACATTGGCTTTACTATTTGAGAACACACCGCTTTGGAAGGCGGCTTAGTAAATTTAAGCACTCCCGGTGGGTGATGCATGTTGATAATGAGTTGGCCCCGATATTATCACTTCATGTCACATACAAAATCATACTTGAGGTGGTTCTTTGTTGAAAGTGGAAGCGCAATTGGTTCGGTTCAAAGTCCATCCTGCACCGGATGCCGAGAAATCTCTTCTTCCATCGAGGCGCCACACTTATACTCGGTGCTAATAGTCGATGAATGGAGAAAATTCAGATATTGGCTACAAAAGCGATCTTTGTCAGATCAAATGATCAACATTCAATTGTTCTTTGTGCGATTGGGCACGCAAGGTCTTGCTGAGTGCCATGTTGTCCCGGAATTAGTGGTTCAGCATGACGCTCAATAGTATACACAATTCTCTTCGGTAAGTCCAAATTACAATGACTTACCACGTCACTTGCTACAATTTTTGTCTAAGAAGAACGGCATCAAAGCCAATATTTCTAATGTGGCCATGGCAAATGCTCTCCAACTCTTGGTCTCGGTTAATGGAATGGATGAAATTCAGTCAATAGAATCTAAGGGGAGAAAGGCTAGCAAGAGGACAGCAGCTATGGGGGATCTCAACATTTTGGAGAAGGCTAAGAATTTCGTGGCCAAAAAGAATTCTCTGGATCAAGGTACTTGCATATCCTTCCCCTCTTTTACTGATTCTTCTGTTGTTTCTAGAATTCATAACCTAGGTGTTTCCCTTGGTCAAGATAATAGCACCATTTTATCTTCATTACCAAACTAAAAATATAGAGATAGATAGGTTAAAGATGTCGGCTAAAGATAATCCTAGTTGCAGCAATTCTCCCTCTCCTATAATTAATCTGGATGAGGGTGAACATGACTTATTTGATGCACACCTCAAGCACATTTGTGGGGATTCGGATGAGTGTGTGCAAGAGGACAATCTGGACCTTATTTGCTGTGAGTTTTTAGCCACACATCGCGGAAAAAGTCATCGATTCCCACCAAACCATTAACACCATCTAAACTCGGTCTTAAATGAAAGGAGTCTTCGGAATAGCAGAGGTCTTGGTGACTTGGCTAAACATGGGTATTTAGAAGATATGGTTAAAGAGGAGCATATTGATTTTATTGCTCGATGGAGACGGGTCGGGATCATTTCTCCGTCGATCCTTAAAAACTTTGTGGTGGCAAAGAATTTATTTGGCATTGCATGGCACCACATGGTCGCTCTGGGGGCATTCTCCTTGGGGTGGACCTAATGGTATTTGACATTGGATCTATTGATGAAGGTGATTTTATGTTAAATTCACACTTCGTAATAAACAAGATGACTTTAAATGGGCTCTGTTTGCATGATATGGCCTGCACAACAAAGCAGACATAAAGAAAACTTCTTAGCTGAGATGGCTCGCATTTGTAGTAAAGAGTCATTACCCTATTTGATTGGAGGTGATTTCAACATTATGCGCTGCCCCGAAGATAAAAACAAAGATAACTTCGACACAACCAATCCCTAGATCTCAGGGAGATAGAGATGTTGGGTCGCCACTATACTTGGGCGAGTAGTGGCGATGACCCAACATATGAAAAACTAGATAGGGTTTTGGTTAGTACAGACTGGGAAGAGAAATTTCCTCTTACCACAGTACTTGCCAAAGATAGAAGTAACTCAGACCATACACCTTTGTTAGTGAACACAGGAGCCTCTTCGAATAATAGACATCAACCTCTGTTTAAATTTGAACAAGGATGGTTGTTGAGAGAGGGTTTCTATGATATGGTGGCTGAGGTTTGGCAATTAGAAAACAAAGGTATTTCAGCCATTCAGAAATGGCAAAATAAAATAAGATCCCTCAGGCAATTCTTAAGAGGGTGGGCCAAAAATATAGCTGGCCACAACAAAAAAGAAAAGAAACAGCTCATCTCGATGATAGATGAGCTAGATAAAAAGGCGGAAAATACTGTGCTTTCAGACCAGGAAATAAATTTGAAATGCTACCTCAATGAACGATTAGTTCATTTGCTGAGGGAAGAAGAACTGAAATGGTATGCACGAGCTAAAACAAAAGACCTCCTGGAAGGTGATAATAACACACAATATTTTCATTTGGTGGCTAATGGAAAATACCGTAAGCAACGAATTTTCAAACTAGAACAAGATGATGGAGTTATAGTGGGTGATGCTCAATTAAAAGCATATATCACAAATTACTACAAAGGGCTTTTGGACCACGAGAGGATAATAATTTCAGTATGGTGGAAAACCAAATTCATGATATAACCTGAGTCACGAAGAAGAAAATAATATACTTGTCTCCCGTTTACGGAGAAGGAGATAAAAGAGGCAGTGTTCCAAATGGAACATAATAAATCGCCAGGACACGATGGGTTTCCAGCAGAGTTTTTTCAAGTTTTTTGGGATATTATAAAAAGTGACCTTTTGGCCCTCTTCAATGACTTCTATGAAGAGCGCCTTCCCTTGCATAGCCTAAATTTTGGAGTAATAACACTCCTCCCAAAATTAAAGGAGGCAACAAAGATACAGCAATATAGGCCCATTTGTTTGCTCAGTGTGAGCTTTAAGATTTTTACCAAAGTAGCCACAAATAGACTCATGGGAGTGGCTAGTAATGTGGTACGACCGTCACAAACAGCTTTTATGCCAGGGCGAAACATCATGGAAGGGGTGGTCATTTTACATGAAACCATCCATGAATTACACAGCAAAAAGCTGGATGGGGTGATTCTTAAGATAGACTTTGAAAAGGCCTATGATAAGGTAAAATGGTCTTTTCTCCAGCAAACCCTCCGTATGAAGGGTTTTAGCCATACTTGGTGCAGGTGGATTGAAAAGTACGTATCGGGAGGAAGTGTAGGCATCAAGATAAATGATGATGTAGGACATTACTTTCAAACAAAAAAAGGACTTAGGCAAGGTGATCCTTTGTCACCTATTCTTTTCAATATAGTAGCTGACATGCTCTCGATTTTAATTAAGCGGGCAAAGGATGATGGCCAAATTAAAGGAATCATTCCTCACCTTGTGGATGATGGATTGTCTATATTGCAATATGCATATGATACAATCCTTTTTATGGACCATGATTTTGAGCAGGCTAAGAATATGAAATTACTGCTCTGTGTTTTTGAACAATTATCAGGTCTAAAAATTAATTTCCATAAAAGTGAGATTTTTTGTTTTGGACAGGCCAAACAGTTCGAACAAGATTATACTAATCTGTTTGGCTGTAATTTAGGTTTGTTCCCTTTTAGGTACTTAGGAATCCCGATGCACCACCGAAAACTTCGAAATTTGGAGTGGGGTGTTATAGAAGAAAGATTTAAAAAGAAACTAAGTTCTTGGAAGGCTAAGCATTTATCCTATGGGTGTAGACTGGTGTTGTTGAATTCAGTTCTCAGTGGCCTTCCTATGTTTTTGATGTCGTTCTTTGAAATCCCAAAGGGTGTTCTTAAAAGACTAAATTTTTACGGTCAAGATTTTTGGCAAGGCAATAACGATAAACAAAAGTATCGCCTCGCTAAATGGAACATCCTTTGTCGTCCAAAAGATCAAGGTGGGTTGGGTATACCTGATCTTTGGATCAAGAATAAATGTCTTCTTAGTAAATGGCTTTTCAAATTGTTGAACGAAGACGGAACTTGGCAAAATTTGCTGAGAAATAAATATTTGAGCTCGAAATGCCTTACTCAGGTTAAATCTAAACCTGGGGATTCGCATTTTTGGAAAGGTTTGTTAAGGATCAGGGAGGATTTCTTGGGATGTGGGTCTTTCAAAATAAAAGATGGCTCGCAAACTAGATTCTGGGAAGACACTTGGGTAGGATCTTCACCCCTAAAAGATCAATTTCCCAGTCTTTACAACATAGCAAACAACCCTCATGTAACTGTGGAGACGGTTATGTATCAAGTGCCTATTAATGTCTCTTTTCGCAGAGCTTTAACAGGGGATAAATTGACGGCTTGGCTAAACCTAGTAGCTAAAATAGTTCATGTTCAAATTTCAAATGATAGGGATGTTTTTAACTGGGATTTACATAATCATGGTCAATTCTCGGTACGGTCTATGTATGCGTACTTGATGAACCAGGGTATCCCCTTCATTCATAGATTCATTTGGAAATTGAAGCTCCCTCTCAAGATAAAAATCTTCCTTTGGTACCTCCAAAGAGGTGTTATCTTAACAAAGGACAATTTAGCTAAGAGGAGATGGGTGGCGGTCAAAAATGCAGCTTCGTGATCATAATGAAACCATAAATCACCTTTTTTATTCTTTGTCATGCTAAAATTATTTGGAATATTGTTCAAATTGCTCTTTGGGTTAACCCACCTAGATCTATTTCTCATATGCTTGGAGGTGGCTCACGGGCATTGGGAGGAGGATAAGAAACAAATTTTTGTGAAATTGCTGCTATTATTTATGCAATTTGGTGTACTCAGTAATGACATTGTCTTTGCGCAAAAACAAAATATTTCTTTTATGCAGGCTATATTCAGAGGAGCATATTGGTTGCGATTCAAGTATTTGCTGCAGTGTGAAGATAAAAGGGAGATGTTTAGATTGGCAAGCAAAGCGTTGGAGGTTATAGCTTTACATGTGTTTGCCAATAATGGGTGGCAAAGTAATAATAGACTTTGCATATGATTTATTCTAGTTCAGGACTCTCTTATTCTTTATCTTTGTCAGCAAATAAACAATAATGCTGTAAGCAGCAACGTTGTAAGTCTCGGCTGTGTGCGGTTGCAGAGGCCGGAATTATTTTCCATTATCTAAAATGTTATGTTTTCATGATTTCAAAGAATACCACTTAAGCTGTCCATGTGTGACCAATTTTCGAGACTACGCTAGTTTCATTGGCCTGTTGTTCACATGTAGCCATGTTGGTTTGGTCGATGCTAGCCGGCCTCACTTTTAAGTCCATGGAGACCATGCCGAGGGATGGAACTAAAGGTATGGCAGAGTTTTGCCAGCAGTAACTCACCAAACCAATGTTTTGTCTTTGTAAACAAAAAATATGCCATTCTCAATGCATGAATTAGCCGCTCTCCTGGGTTTTTGGTAAAATAAAATAAAATATGTCGTTCCTTGTCACAAAATATAATTTTGTGTACAGATCTGGACTTAGGTTGCATTACAATGCTCTGTCCACAAAAAGCTAATAGAGCTGGCATCGGTCTAACGTGGAGGGACTCGATCACACCGCAACAGAAAGACTGGTTCGATTGTATGGCTTGAGAGATATTTTCTACAATCATGAAAACATGGCATACATGAGCAAAATAATCCTTTTCTATAGCCAAAAAAGGTGAAAATCCTTTAATTTGCAATAAAATTAAGAAAATGCTATATGCTGAATCTAAACTTCTTTGAAAGAAGTGATATACGGTGGAAGTCATTCTTGAAAGTGGCATTCCAGACATATTAAAAATAAAAAAAATCAAGGAGGTGTGTCTATACTTTTCTCAAAGTGATTTGCACAACTCTTAAAGTAGAAGTGTAGAACTGAACGATGAATAGTGATTACTTACCCTATCATGTTTTTTAAAATTAATATTATTCATATATTAGAATGAAAAGTATAAAACCACTACTTAAAAAATCATCACATCAGTGGCTACTAGCTGATGGCGCAAAGCCAACGACCCAAGTACCAGAATGACGCTTCGCATTGCCAATGTTAAACGTGTAACACGATTCCGATGTGACGACTTGTTGATTCTCTAGTTAGTGTCGTGTTGTTGATACCAATAGTTTTGGAGTCTTCCTTTGGTGCCTTGCTGGCACGGAAGCCAACCCGAGTGTCGGCTAGAGAACAGGTTAACCGCACCAATCAGTTGGTGCCCATTGACGTGGCAGGACATTAATTAATTAAGTCGCGCGAGCGTATCAAGTGAGTACAGGAATTATTAAGATTTTAGCATTGTAAATTTACGATGTCGACTTTCTCATCGATACCAAGTGAGAACGTTTATTAAAAACTGAACGTTGAAGATATATTATGATCTCGACCATTTGATTGAGTTGCTGAGGGCTAAAGACGTGTTGTTTAAGTATACGGGGCTGTTTGTAATAAATGAATTTCGCAGAAAACTGTTCGCTTTCTGCACAAAAATATCTAAATGGAGGCGTATATTCTGGAATCTAGGATAGAGTAGCGGGAGCATGGTAAAAAGGGTCTCTTATTTTCAGAATCTAAAAGATGTTTTTAATTTTTTATAGTAATTAGTTTTTGAGCAAAGTGTTTTTTCAACGCAGAATTTATAAATTAGTTATAATACGTACGGTAGCGACTTTATTTATATTAACCAAAATTGCATACAAGATTCTATTACTCTATACTTTCTCTTACAAATATTCTAAAAATTATAAACTGCAACTAAAAAATATAAGCCGATGTAAAAAAGAATAGCTTACCAGCTATATGTCATGTTGTCTCTATCACATTAGGATTCCTGTGCCAATCATCTAAACTCGGCGGGATGTTAACGGTGGTGATCGGTTCGGCTGAAAAGCTCGTGGCTTATGGTGAAAAATCAGTATGTTGGCTAAAAGATCAGAATGACAGAGACTTATTTAGTATAATTAAATTTAAAAAAATTTAAAAATAAAAAAATATGTTAGCCCATTACGTATAATACAAACAAATACGGGAAAAAAAGAACCGGTAAAAAAGCTCAGCAAAAAGCCAAAAGTTCAGAAAAAGACGAAACTTATGAATAGTAAAAAATAAGCCTGAAGTCAGAAGCCGAAATCAAGTTGATCAGGACGATGTTTCAGTGAAGTACTTCCTCCGTTTGCGGACGCTGCTAACTTCAACTGATTGAGCTTTGATCGATAATAATTTTTAAAATATCTAATTATGCACCATAAAAGTGGTATTTTTTTAATATTTGTGATCAAAAGTATTCTACTAATAATCCACATTTAGAGCTATTTACTCTTGTTTTGCTTGAAAAGTAACGGTCATCAATCAAAAGTCAACAGTGTCAAGTTAACACAAACGGAGAGGGTAAGATAATAGTGATACTTTGATCACCATAGGAACTCTGATTAATAATGTCTTTTTGTACGTGGGACTCCAAGATTAATCAATTGGAGCTTCACTCTAGTCTTCTTTGCTGGAATTAATGTGGCAATTCGGAGTCATCCTTTAGAAAACATTGGCAGTCCCATCGGTCGGTCAACGCTAGCACGGAAGATTAGTTCCACGAAAGGAACCGTTTGCTAACCACAAGTCTTTACATACCATAATCTACATTTTTTTCGGAGGAATATATAAAAAATGTAGTTCTTCGAGATGATGAGCATGGATTGTTGCAATGCCACCATAATACTGTTACGATCAAGAAATTTATTAGTCACGGCCCCCAGCCAATAAGTTAAACTGTAGTCACCCATCCGTGACCTAATTGGAACTTGGAAGTTCGCCAATCAATTTGTTAGCTTGATAATTGCGATGCCCCGTGTCATTACCCTGAGGGTAATCACACTTAAGCAACAAATTATTATTTATCGGCCCAGTAGAACACTGTTTCAACGAATAATAAGCATTTACCAGATTCGCGTAGAAGAACAATAATATAGACTAACTGAATGCCCGTGCGTTGCTACGGATTTTTAAATTTTATCTTACTACATGTTTTAAAACTCACGGGTGGTAAAAATATTTAGAATATGCATACAAACATGTTCTAAAAATTTTTAAATCCGTTGTAGTTGCAGGAGGTGGAGGTGGGGAGGCGGCAGTTGCAGGAGGTGGAGGTGGGGAGGTGGCGACGGGCAAATGGGGAGAGGAGGTGGCGGGCAAATGCGTTGGAGAGGCGGTGACGAGGCGATGCGATGCTACTGGGAGAAGTTGGGGGACTACGACCAGACGCTGCCGTACGGGGAAGGAATTGGCGGCGGCGTTGAGGAGGAGGCGCGGCACGAGGGTTCGGGGAGAGGAGGCGGAGGATGCGAGGGAAGTGAAGAGGAGGAGCGTGGCCCATGCATCAGCCCGACCTTTTCTACAAGGAGTGGAAGAACTACCTACATGCGAATCTGAACGGCTGATCTTTGATCGGACGGCTGAGAAGAGAGGAGGGAGAACGGACCGATGACCACCAACTCACATTTTTATAATAGTAAAGATATTGTCTCTTTATTACAACATTTGCCACATATGACTATAGTCTTTAATACAAGTATATGAACAGAAAAGGTATATGACATATACCCTAACGCTTGGTCGACTCGGTGGGACGCTTACTCGTCCCATCCACCGTATAGGGTGTCCACCTCAACGTGGTCCTCGTAACCATCGCCCTCATCCCCTACAGCCTCGTCGGTGCCTACAATCCATTCATCCCACTCAGGGTAATCCCCAGTCGGACTAGAGTCTAACAAAGAAAAATAATAATGAGTGAGTACTAATGTACTCAGCAAGCATTAATATCAAAATGCACCGATGACTCTTTTTATTCGTTATCACATTTTCTACTCACTTGCTTCTGGAAAATAATTTATCAAATTTAGTGGCAAGTTTTACTTTATGAAAAACACTACTTTTCACTCATGAGAAGAAAGATTCCTAGTGAGCATCCGTAGCCTCCAGTCCAGAAGACAGGTATGAATTCATGATTTTATTGTGCACTACGTATGCTTATGCCACCATACTCATAACTACTCTGAGCCCTCATGAAACTAGGTATCCTGTATTTCCTTAGATGCGGTGCCAAGTTCAGAGTATAGAACATTTTTCAAGTTACGTTATTTACATCTCCACCCATCTATTCTCCACGGGTGTCTCGGGAAGCTCACCCAGCATTCACTAACTTCAAATAGCGTTGGTTAGGGTCGGCTGTCCCATCATCCAACACTCCACCTGCGCTAATATATGTGCCTAGAAATCACTCACATCCGAACTTGCACTACCGGTTCTAAGCTCCTCCATCACCACTCACTCTTATAGTACTTACCCTTTATGGAGAGGATAATAACGTAATAACATCACCACTCACTCTTATAGTACTTACCCTTTATGGAGAGGATAATAACGTAATAGGGTAGCATATTTCTGCCCGTTAAAAAGGGAAAATGGTTGCACTTAATTATGACCCCCTTTCTGAGTGAGAGTTTTGTTGGTCTTTATATTCTTGGCATATGTAAAAGGGTCCCACCTACCCTCTCTTTCCTATCCTGTCACCCTTTTACAATCTTATTACTTACTTTTGTAGCTCAGCTATTCCTCTCAACTGGACTGCTCTATTTTCATATCTCATTTCTTTTCATCTCTTTTGTTCGATTTGGCTTTGAAATAAAGTTTTAATGCAAGTATATAATAAATGGTACAGAATGTAGTTTGTACATTTAATATAACTATATTTGTGATCAAAGGACAAATTTGCATTTGTAGTAGTAAGCGTTGGCATCAACCGCGCCTTGGTCTGCTATCTCGAACTGAGCCGACTCACCTTCTACATTTAACAAGCAAACACGTGATTATAGAAAATATTTATTTAGGACATTTATAGATTTTTGGAAAGTTATTCCCCCATTTTGGTGGATTTAGCTTGCTCCATCTATCGCCTATTTTTGGGTTTGCTGAGAGGTTAGCTTTCCTTGGGTTTTTCCCTTCTCTTCCCTCTAGCGTACTATTCCTAAGGCTTATTTTGCTCACTCGTCGGCCCACTTATTGAGCTTGGCCTGATCACGCCTAGCCTAAGGCACTCATGCACTCAACCCATACACTTGGCTTGGCCCATGCACAACCTAGCCTCACTCACGCACAACCCATGCCACATGCATGGCCTGGCCTCACACACAGCACTCACATGCGGCCCACGCCACACATGGCCCACATGCACAGCACAAAGTGCCGCACTCACTTGACTTACACATGCACTCGGTACTCAACACCGCACACACTCGGCTCACACACGCACTCTATGCCGATGTCGCCGTTTTGCCTCTCCTTTTCCTCCCTCATCTCTCTGTCTTGGCTGCTGCTGTTTTCCTCTTCACTTCCTCCCTCATGGTTTGGCACCTTTCCGGTGCCTTCTTTCACTAGATCTATGGCTACCGCCTCTTTCCCTCGTTGAATCTATGGGTCCCACGGGTCCTATTCATCGGATCGAGGGTTTTCGGGGCTTCTCCTCACCGGATACATGGGCTCCTCGCCAAGTCTATGGATTCCTCGCTGGATATATGGGTTCCTTGCTAGATCTAGGCTCTACCGGTCCCTTGGGCTCCCTCGTCCCCATGGCTCCCTCAACTCCTTGGCTCCTTCACCCTCAAGGAGGCCACCGCCGGTCGGGGTGGTTCTAAAGTGGGCTCGGTTCATGGCCGAAGGCCATGGTCGCAGTGGTTCCCCTCTGCTCGGCTTCCTCTCAAGGACAGTTCACCATTTTCTTCCCCCATTTTACTTTTATTAATTAGATAACTTATAGATTCACTCAGTTCTTTATGGTTCCTAATGATGCTATTTGGTGCGTTCCTTGATTTAGACTTACATATGATTCATCTTCGTAACTATATGGTTTATCTTAGCTCAATTTGTGGTTTACAGTGTTGCTGAAATTTATATTTAATATTTTGTTGAATGTTTATTCTTGAAGTCTAGTTGTTGGTAATGCTTGATTACTAGTTAAAATTGATGGTGATAGTAGTTGTCGATGATATCTTGGGCTTTTGTTAAGTTGGGGTGTTACAGTTGGTATCAAAGTGGGCATTACATCCGTGATAAATAAATTAATAACTTACGCGTTTAATCAACTAAAATTTGATATAGGATTGGTAATATAATGAAATTAATATACGTAACAATTACATGACTTAGGAAAAATTTAATGCTGAAATTTGACTTAGGATAACTAATTTAAAATAGAAATTTGACATAGTTGTACACAATAGGATGGGATTGGGTCATGCATTACATTTACACTTTCGCTAGCTTATTTAATTGTTAATGAATATTGAATTGTTGCTGAATTGATTATGTAATGATGAATATTGTTGTTCTTGAGCTGACTTGTTAGTTGTTCTTTCTAGTATCAATAATGGCAAGGGGTAAAGGCCGTGGACGTGGTGGAGGTCGTGGACGTGATAGAGGCCACGGCCATGGTCGTGGGTGTGGTCCAGTGGTGTCTCCACCCCTAGCTGAGGAGGTAGCTGGAGAAGCAAGTAAGGAGGTTGCTTCGACTGCTCTACCAACCGTTGGTTCTCAGCGGTGTCGACCGCCCTATTGGAGACCTTTAGAGGAAGGTCCATGCTCATTGTCAGTAGGTGCAGGTAGCTTCTTCTGCTGCAGGCACGCCTGTTCCTGACCCTGGTGCCACACTAGCTCCATCTGAGGCTATGATGAGCCTTTGTGAGTGGATGTTACTCTATTTGGACACTTTCAATGGAGCGGGTACACCTTCCAGGCAGCAGGTTGGCTTCGTTACATGGAGAGGTAGTTCGGAGCTCTGGAGATGACCTCTTAGCAGAATGCATGCTTTGTGGCCTTCCAGCTGAAGAGTTGGGCGGACATCTGGTAGGAGGGGGTTCTGTCAGCTAGGACCCATGCTCAGGGACAGATCACTTGAGATGACTTTGTCGAGTAGTTTAGGGTGAAGTTCTACCCAAAGTCCTTCCTAGAAAGGTGGAGCACTTCGACCATCGTCTAGGGAAAGATGACCATAGTGGAGTATGAGGTTGGATTCAATAACCTGATCTGCTTCATGCCAGCTGTGGCTGGTGATGACCATGAGAAGGCCAATAGGTAGGAGACTTAACCTGGAGTATCGCCATGTCTTGGGAGCGACTAGTCCATGCGACTTCAACTCCGTAATCAATCAAACCAAGGGTATGGAGTTCAAGAGAGAGCTCACTAGGGAGAGGCATGCTTCCAGTGTTTCCGTTTCTTCTGGTGGTGGCCAGAAGAGGAGCTTTGGTGGTGGGAGCAGGTCTTCTCAGTGACCCATTCCCAAGAGGTTCTAGAAATGCCAGCGTCCTCCATCGTTGATATGACCTTTTCAATAGAGGTTGTCTTCTTCTTCAGCACCACATCCTTCTTTAGTGTCACAGGCGGTGCACCTTGTTCCAAGCTAGGACATGATTTGTTTCAAGTGTGGTGGTGGTCAAAGCGTTGCTGAGTACTCATGGCTCATGCCACATGGATTGGGTTTGTCAGCAAAATCCCTCTGGCCTCATCAAGTGGGAACTAGCTCTTGTGGCGTCTTTGGCCGCGTCTTCTCAGGGTTCAGTTCAGATGCTGGCGGCCACTCTAGTGCCACAGTATCCTCTAGCTTGGGCTCCTCATGCAGTGTTTCCTTTGGCACCTCCCGCTGGGTTCTATTGGAACCCTGCACCATCTACACCACCCCAAATCGTTGTACCTCCAATAGCCCTTGCACTTCCACCGTCGAGTGTCGGGGCTTTCACTGCCCCGGCGACATTTGGAGTCTATGCCATGCCTACAGCTAAGAGGCCGTCTTGACGTGGTGACGAGTACTTTACTTATGGATTCTCATGAGGCCTTTGTTCTTTTTTATTCTGGAGCTACCAACTTGTTTGTGTCACTAGAGTTTACTAGGAGAGCAAACTTGGGTATGTAGTAGATTTATCAGTCAATTCTAATTAGTTCTCCATGGGGTCTCATCTCTAGTTCCACCGTTTATCCAGGTCGTTCTGTCATCATTGATGATAAGGATTTCACTACCAATCTTATGGTGATCTAGCTAGCATTGTTTGGTGTTATCCTGAACATGGTCTAGTTGTTCAATTATCATGCCAAAACCTGTTGTTTCTGGAAGACTGCGACTTTGTAGGCTTGTCCAGATAAGAGTTGGTCTATCAGGGTAATGCACTATCAAATTCTCTCTTTGTGTTGGCCAGTCTATTTTCTGGCCAATGTGCATCGAGGATTGGGTTTCTTTGATCTCTTGCCACAAAGCGAAGTTCTTTCATACATATCAAGGGGATCCTAGTGGTGTGTGAGTATCCTGATGTGCTCCCTACAGAGCTTTCGGGAATGCTTCTAGAGCGGAATGTGGAATTCTAGATTGATCTTGTTCCTGGTAATCGGCCTATTTCGTTGTCTCCATATCATTTGGCTCAATCCTTTTCAAAATGAGTTGAAGAAGCAGTTGGATGATTTGCTATCCAAAGAGATGATCCGGCATAGCATTTCACCATGGGAGCGCCTGTCCACTTCATAGAGAAGAAGGATGGGAGTTTGCGCATGTGTGTTGATTGTCATACTCTCAATTAGGTGACTATTAAGAATAAATATCTTTTGCCTCGTATTGAGGATTTATTTGATCAATTGAAGGGAGCCAAGGTGTTTTCTAAGATTGACCTTTAGTCTGGGTACAATCAAATCTGTGTGTGGGAGTAGGATATTAAAAAGATAGCTTTCTCCACTAGGTATGGGCACTATGAGTATAAAATTACGTCTTTTGGACTAAATAATACCCCTGCTATTTTTATGGAGACAATAAACAGTGTGATGCATTAATACCTTGATGTTCTTGTGGTTGTGTTCATTGACAATATTCTGATTTATTCCAAGTCTGAGGAAGTGCATGAGCAGGATTTGAGGCTTGTGCTTAAAATATTGAGGAAGAATCAGTTTTATGCCAAGCTAAAGAAATGCAAGTTCTAAATTTCAAAAGTGGGTTTTCTAGGTTATGTATCAATCAAGAAGGCATTTATGTGGATCCTAGCAAGATCTCTTTCACGGTGGACTGGAAGAGCCCATCCAATGTTAAGGAAGTGAGGAGTTTTTTTGAGCTTAGTAGGATACTATCAGCTTTTTGTGGAGGTTTTTTTTGTAATTGCCAAACTGGTGTCCCAGCTAATGCAGAAAGGTATGAAATTCTAGTGGACAAATGATTGTGAGTGCAACTTCTATACTTTGAAGGAGAAGTAAGTGACCACTCCTGTTCTCACCCTCCTTGAGCCAGGGAAGCACTTCACAATATATTCTGATGCTTCTCGAGTTGAGCTTGGTTGTGTGCTCATGCAAGATGGTGAAGCGATCACTTATGTGTCGATGCAATTGAAGAAATATGAGCAGAATTATCCAGCCCATGATTTAGAACCTGCCATAGTGGTCTTTGCTCTAAAGATTTGACACCATTATCTTTATGATGAGACTTTTGATATTTTCATTGATTACAAGAGCCTTAAGTACATCTTCACCTATAAAGGTTTCAGCCTAAGGCAGAGAAGATGACTGAAATTGATCAAAAATTATGATCTCACTATCCAGTATCATCCAGGCAAGGCAAATATAGTGGCGTATGCTCTTAGTCACAAGATGACACCCCTTACTCTGAGTTGTCTTGTTGCTGATTTTGAGCGTATAGATATCTCCTCTTACTTTGTGGGCTCCATACAGGCTGATACTGACTTGCTTCTTGAGTTTGCTATTCCAGAGTGGGTACGGGAGGCACAACAGTATGATCCGATGCTCCAGCAAGTAAGAAAACATCTAGATAAGGGCAAGGAAGGGGATTTCAGCATTGACGAGTTTGATGCGTTGCGGTTTAAAGGCACCTTCGTGTGCCACAGAAGGATCAGGTCAAAGCTGATATTCTAAAGGAAGCTCATCGTACTCTATGCACTGTGCACCCTAACAAGACCAAGATGTATCAAGATTTGAAGAAGAGTTTCTGGTGGAAAACAATGAGGGTTGATATTGTTTAGTATGTGGCTTCCTATGGTGTTTGCCAACAAGTCAAGGCAGAGCATAAGCATTCAGCAGGATTGTTGCAACTTTTGGAGGTTCTAGTGTGGCCATGAGATGATATCTTTGTGAATTTTGTGGTTGGTTTACCTCGCATGTTGCAAGGTAAGGATGCTATTTGGTTTGTGTGGATAGGTTCAGCAAGACTGGTCACTTTGTTCTCATCTGCTCTCTAAGTTTTGGGAGAGTTGCAGAGTGCTTTGGGTACACAGCTTTGTCCTAGCACCGCATTTCATCCTCAAACAGATGGTCAGTCTGAGCACACTATCCAGACACTAGAGGACAGTTGGGAGGTTCACTTGGCAATGGCAAAGTTTGCCTACAACAACAGTTATTATGTCTGTATTCCAGCTGCACAGTTCGAGGTCTAGTATGGATGAAGGTGTAGGTCACCGTTGTGTTGGGATGCCGTTGGTGAGAGGGCAATTCTGGGTCCCGACCGCGTTTAGCAGACTGTTGACAGAATGGCAGAGATTAGGCAAAATCTGCTTGCTACTCAGAGACGACAAAAGAGTTATGCTGATGTGAGAAGTGGGAGTTGGAGTTTGCTATGGGGGATCAGGTGCTCTTGAGAGTGTCTCCCACTAAAGACATTGTGCACTTTAGTACTAACGAGAAGTTTAGCCTAAGGTACATTGGACCATTCCTAAATGTGGCATGAATTAGAAAGTTGGCTTATCACTTAGACCTTCCTGAGTGCATGCAAGGTGTGCATAATATATTCTATGTCTCCATGTTGAGGAATATCTAAGAGATTCAGAGCATGAGATACCGCTAGAGCCATTGATCATTGAGTAAGACCTTACCTTCGAGTCCTAGCTAGTGCGGATTATGGAGGAGTCAGAGAGAGTTCTGAGGCACAAGACATCGATCGAGCGAGAAGCAACTTAAGAACTGGAGTCTCATATACGTGAGAAGTATCCAGAATTGTTCGCTCTAGGTATGCGTGTCATTTAATTTCCAGTTCAATGGTATTTCCTTGGTTAGGGTCATGAGTCATAGAATTTGGGGTTGAATTCTGTTAAGGGGGTAGAATTTAATATTCTAAAAATATTCCTCTTGAGGACCTATGTGTAAATAGAGGAAAAGGGATGCGTGAAAAGAGGATATGTGGAATTTTAGAGGAGGTATTGGTTTCTTGGAATGAGTCATGTAGGGAGTTAGAATTAGATTAGGATCCTGACCCGTGATAAATACGTAACGTGAAGCGGAAAAAACCCTAGCCGCATTTTTTTTCTTCCCATGTATCAACCACCAACCGAATCCAGTTGTTGTATACCACACCAAATTTTCCTCGCGCAACATTGCCAACGAACACACATGCACTAGAGATCTACACCACACGTCTCCAGTGGCTGCCGAAGCCTGTGCCCAAGAGCACGCCAGCGCATCTTCGCCTTTTCCCACTTGCCTGCCCATGCGTGTGAGTAGGGGTGTGAAACGGTAACAGATAATCCATTTTATCTGATATTCATATCCGAGAAAGCACGAATGTGGTAAGCGAAATCCGTATTAAAAAATGTTTGTATTCGTATTCGAGAATATTCATATTCGAGACTATTTGATTCGTATTCGATCTGTTTTTGGAACCTGGGAAAAACCCAGATGAATTTTGTGATTCAAAATTTGAATTTAGGTGGTTTGAAACCGGTAACCATTCTAGTAACCGGTCAAAAACTAGCAAAACTGCTAGGAATTTGTTCTACCAAGCTTTGTAACAGAAGTTGTTCGAGGATATTCATATTTGACCGAATTAAGTACATATTCGATTTGAATTTGTATCTGTTACAACATTCAATTCATATTCATATTTGAAAATATTTGAATTCATATTCATATTTGTTTTAAAAATATGGATTCGTATTTGTATTTAAGACTATTCGATTGTATCAGATCTATTTCCATCCCTATGTGTGAGGCTGCCAACCAGGGCTAGTGACGTGACTAGTTGGTGCAGTCGTGACTTTGCATGCAACCAGTTATCATGACATGTGCGTGCTATGGCTGTTGATGCATGATGTGATGTACTGTGCTGCATGTGATGCGATAGACTAGGGAAGGTAAATCAAGGCAGAGGAGAGAGAAGTAATGGGAAGAATTCGACAGAAAGGGATCACAATTTTGGTGTTCTTTATTGGGGTAACGATCTAGATTTTTCTATCTGGTTTGCTCATTTTTAGCAAAGATTAGAGTTAGAATTATAGAGAGGTTTAGCTAGTTTTTGTTAGGGGTTCAATTAGTATATTAGTTTGTTTACAATAGTTTTGAATTATTATTTCGAATACCGTATGGGCTAAATCTGAGGATGTCATCTATTGGATAACTATAGATAATTTCAATAGTTTTTTGTAGAATTTTCATTCATGTTAATCGGATGAGTAGATTTTGAGATATAAATTTTGTAATTCTGCTATCTGGTAAATTTGTCATGTTTTAACAACACATATTAATTTGTAGATTAAAAATAGGATATTGAATAATTTGGGGATTTGGTCTACATAAAAAGTGTACATAATTTCTTAAGGATTCTAGACAATCTAAGAACATTATTTTTAGATGAGTAGAATAGAAGTTATAAATTTTGGGAGACTGCTATCTTGAACTGGGTTGCTGCAGGATGCAATCGTGGGAAAACATTAATTTGACTAATTTAGTGGTGAAATTGGATTTTGGGCATAACTAGGAAGTGTTAGATAATTTCCTGTAGTTTTTGAAAATATGATAGTTCAATATATTTATATGTGTAGATTAAAAGATGTAAAATTATTAATCTATTGTCCAGAAGTTAACAGATTCATCTTCTGGGTTAAAAACAGGAGTTTAGATGATTTAATCTAGACATTTGATCAACTAGGAAGTTGTAGGAAATATTGTATTGATTCTAGAACTGGTATGATTTGCTATAAGACGATGTGGGAGTTGAAAGTTATGATATTTTTAATACCGGGATAGCAGGAGTGACTGTCTGGTGAAGGAGGAAATTGTGGATTTGGGAAGCGTGTAGAAGCGTTGTCCATTAAGTGTTGTTTTGTATTATTGCGGCTTATATTGAGATTAAGTAATTGTTGTAGTAGGAATAGCATTAGGTGTGTTGTTAACATCTAATCAAACTGGCCGTCGCAACTAGAAAGGCAAGTGTTTAGTGGAATGATAGATGATGATTAATAATTGTTCACTATGATTGAGTTATTCATGTCATGTAATACTTTTGATTATTCTTTTATTTAGTATAATATAATTTAATGATAAATATGATATGTGGTAAAATGATGAAAGAATTTATTCATGACATGACATATGCATTAGAGCAAGTATAACAATGGTCTTATAGCCAAGCTAGTCAGCATTTTTGCTGATGTGGAGGAGAGAAGAGAGGAGAGAGAGGAGAGCTTGGCTCTTATGCAAGCAACAAGCTGCACACGGGAGTCTATGCAGTGGTAGGTCCAGATAATAAATGTATGTGAGGAGGAGTAGGAAAGAGAATGTGAGACATGGTACCACATAATAATAAAAAAATCTTTTGTAGACAAATAGAAGACAGATTATTGTATAACTTGGCTCTTATAACTTGACTTATAGCCAAACACTTGGCTCTATTATTGGACTTGCTCTTATGAGTTAGAGCGGTGAGAAAATCAAATAGATATGAGTAAAGATATTTGACTAATTCGGCGTGCTCTTGAGTAAAACCTACAGAGGTAGGCACCACCACGGGAGTAGAGGAAAAGTCTTACTTTAGTAGGCACCTCTGTGAGATAGAGGTAGAGGATGACATCGATGGGTGTGCCCTCCGCTATGCTAGTATAAGCTACAGAAGGAGACATATGTATTATATTGTATTCGTCAAAAAAAAGATATGGGATGTTAAGACGTGTGGATGAGAATTGATGTGAATGAGATATGAAAATTGAGTTAATGATAAATAGATATAAATTATTAAAATGATATGGATTCATTTATTATTCTGTTTTATACTTGTTGAGTCGTGGACTCACCCTTACTTATTTACTGTTTTTAGGTGAATGTTAAAGGCGACATGCATGGGTGAAAGTAAGACATGAATTATTACACTTTGTAGCTCTTCACTCCACCTAGCAATTCATCACTTATTGTCATGAATAATTTAGTGATTTTCATAGCATTAATTAGATAACTTATAGATTTTCTCAGTTCTTTATGGCTCCTAATGATGCTATTTGATGTGTTTTTTGGTTCAGACTTGCATATGCTTCATCTTGGTAACTATATGGTTTATCTTAGCTCAATTTATGGTTTACAGTGTTGTTGAAATTTATATTTAATATTTTGTTGAATGTTTATTTTTGAAGTCAGTTGTTGGTAATGTTTGATTACTGGTTAAAATTGGTGATGATAGTAGTTATAGGTGGTTACAGATTTATATCTTTGACGATCCTCCCAGACATTCACCAATTCTGGACAATCCAACTCCATGATCACTTGACTAAAACCTCTTTGAAGAGCAAAATTCACGCCATCACGGAACGCTAGTGCATTGATAATCAATAGGTTTGAAACCCCCCTAATATAACTTGCTCCAAGTGCCAAGGAAACCATTGTATTGCCGAGCAACTCCTATATTAGTTGCCAAATCAATTGCACCATCAGTGTTTAACTTGATCAAACCCTCCGGTAGCCTCGTCTAAGGACATTTAGCGATTGTAGCCGTCGGGTTTTCACTTTTTTTTAGTAGCTCCAGTGCAGCTGAAGTCTCGCATACGAACTCAATTGATCTTGCTGTGTCATAGCCATTTTCTTCATGTGTCCATTTATTTTGGGACGACCATATAGACATCATTATCATCACAATCTTTGCTTTGTCCGATTCTTGGCATAAATCGGTGCAAAGAATGTTTGTTGCCTATGTACCTATATGTACCTTAGGAAGCTTAATATTCATAATATTCTTTGCGGTAATCCAGAACATCTGTGCATGCGAGCAATGGACTAGAGCATACATCAAATCCTCATCTATTGCTTTACAAACCTCACACAAGTTTCATTCTTTGACATGAAGGTACTTGAGAGTAGCAACATCTGGTAGAATGCCTCATATAGTGCATGCCACCCAAAGACATGAACCTTTGGTACCACTTGTAGCTTCTGGAGTCGTCTCCACACCTCCTCAGTACTCGTTGAAAATGATGATGCTGTCCCTTCCACTACTAGAGCTTGCTGCCCTTTCTGAGTCACTAGAGAATGGTATGCTGACTTAACTAAGTAGATGCCAGACTTCTCAAGATTCCAAGCGAAAAAATCTTCTCTGGCATCGTCCCGAAGCGGAATGTTCAGGATCAATGTAGCATCAGGAGCTAGGAACACTTCACGGATTAGTTGAACATTCCATGATCGTGTCTCTTGATCAACAAGCTCATTAACCTTTACAATAGAGCAATCTTGCAATTTTCCTGAGGGTTTCATTGATATGGAACTCGGGATCCAATTATCTAACCATATTGGGATCGAACTCCCGGAGCCAACTTGCTTGATAAGACCTCTTTCCAAAGCTGTCTTTCCTGCTACAATAGCATGCCAGGTAGCTGATGCAGTGCACGGGATCGATGCACCCATAAACTCCTTCTCTGGGAAATATCTACCTTTCAAAACTCTTGTGCATAGGGAAGTGGGATTGGAGATTAAGAGCAAGTCCAATAATAGAGTCAAGTGTTTGGCTATAAGTCAAGTTATAAGAGCCAAGTTATACAATAATTTGTCTTCTATTTGTCTACAAAAGGTTTTTTATTATTATGTGGTACCATGTCTCACATTCTCTTTCCTATTCCTCCTCACATACATTTATTATCTGAGCCCACCACTGCATAGGCTCTCGTGCCCAGCTTGTTGCTTGCATGAGAGCCAAGCTCTCATCTCTCTCCTCTCTTCTCTCCTCCACATCAGCAAAAATGCTGACTAGCTTGGCTATAAGACCATTATTGGACTTGCTCTTAGGAGAAAATTGCTATAATGGGACTCCAAACAACGTGTTTCGCTATAATGGGACTTCTAACGTTGACATCGCTAAAATGACACCCGAAACATTGACTTCTCGTAATACATGACATTTGGCTCTTTTAATTCCAATGTTCGGGTATTTCGAAACATTAGCCAAATGTCATCTATTACGAGAAGCCAATGTTTCGGGTGTCATTTTAGCGATGTCAACGTTAGAAGTCCTATTATAGCGAAACACGTTGTTTGGAGTCCCATTATAGCAATTTTCTCTGCTCGTAGGCGCCAGCCTCGTTTCCCCAACAGAGCCATATTAAACAACTGTAGATCACGAAAACCCATCCCTCCCCTGCATTTAGGAGTAGCCAATCTATCCCAAGAAATCCAATGGATTCTTTTCCACCACTGCTTGTTAGGATTAGTAGCAACTTTTAAAAGAAAAAGTTTGAACTCTTTCTAAATATATCTCATATTAATAGCAGGTTTTAGCAGAGATATATGTCAATCATAAATTCAGACATATCTTTTTACTTACTTTGCATTTATGTGAGTTATCTCAAGAATGACTCAGATTTAGTATAGTTCATTCTAATTTCTATGTTACAGCACTCTATGAGAGTTCCATTGGATGCTCATAGCAAAATAGCTATGGCCTCGAGTTATGGTGTAGTTGGGATATAGCTGCAAAGCCAGTAGTTGTTTGAGAGAGTTACTAGGCTGTATGATTTGTGTTTGTTGATTTGTGATCCAAATTCTATACATTAGGCCAGCTTCTGGACGGAGCGTAGCGGAGGCCTGTCGCCGGAGGCTTAGGGCCGGCTTAGGGCCGCGGTATGGATTCTAGTCGAATTAGGGTTTCCCTGTTATATATATTCCCTGTAAGCTGCCGTTTGGGATATGAGATTAGAGTTGTAAATCCCCGGCATTGTAACCTCACCCCGATATAGTGAAGATTGTTCTTGGTGGCGCCGTGGTTTTTCCTCTCGCATTGGGAGGGTTTTCCACGTTAAAATCTCGTGTCTCTCTGCGATTGATCTTGTTTACTTCGTCGTTCCTCCGCCGTCGCGTGTAACAAGTGGTATCAGAGCCTAGGTCTTTCAGATCGGGCATCGCGATGGCGTCGGTGAAGTTTGATCTACCGCTACTCGACTACAAGACGAGATTCTCGCTGTGGCAAGTGAAGATGAGGGCGATACTCGCCCAATCACAGGATCTGGATGAGGCTCTAGAGTGCTTCGGGAAGAAGGAGAAGGATCAATGGACTCCTGAGGAGAAACGTAAAGATCGTAAGGCTCTTTCGCTCATTCAACTTCACCTTTCTAATGATATTTTGCAAGAAGTGCTGCAGGTGAAAACTGCTGCAGAACTTTGGGTGAAACTGGAATCGATCTGCATGTCAAAAGATCTCACCAGTAAGATGCACATGAAGATGAAGTTGTTCTCGCACAAGTTGCAGGAGGGAGGATCGGTGTTGAACCACATATCGGTCTTTAAGGAGATCGTGGCCGATCTGTTATCCATGGAGGTAAAATTTGATGATGAGGATTTAGGTCTTCTGTTACTATGCTCACTGCCTAGTTCACATTCAAATTTCCGTGACACCATATTGTTAAGCCGTGATGAACTAACCCTAGCGGAGGTTTATGAGGCGCTCGAAGAAGGAGAAGATGAAAGGTATGGTGCAGGGTGAGTCGTCGTCCTTTAAGGGCGGCGTTGCAGTCCGTGGCGATCCGAGCGAAGTCCTATGATAACAACAATCGCGACAAGAGCCAGCATGGTAGAGGACGTTCAAAGTCCAAGGATAAGAAGTTCTGCAAGTACTGCAAGAAAACGAACCACTTCATCGAGGATTGCTATAAGTTAAAGAATAAGGAGAAGAGGAATGCTGCACACCAACAGAAAAATAAATCTGAAGGTAATGCCTCTGTTGTCTCCGGTGCTGATAGTAATGATTCTGGAGATTGCCTTGTCGTTTTTGCTGGTTGTGTTGCTGGTCATGATGGATGGTTACTCGATTCTGCATGTTCGTTTCATATCTGCATTAACAGAGAATGGTTTAGTTCTTATAAGCCTGTGCAGAGTGGAGATGTCGTTCGCATGGGAGATGACAACCCATGTGAGATCGTGGGCATTGGATCTGTTGGATCGGGACACATGATGGCATGGTTCGCACTGGACAATGTGCAACATATACCAAGGATGGCAAGAAATCTCATCTCCCTCAGCACACTCGATGATGAAGGGTACAAGTACTCCGCTTCAGGTGGAGTTTTAAAGGTATCAAGAGGTTCTCTCATTTACATGATTGGTGATATGAATTCTGCCAAGTTATATGTGCTTAGAGGAAGTGCATTGCGTGTTTCGCCACTACTGCTCATCGTCTCGATAATAATACTAACCTCGGCATAAGCGTCTTGGACACATGAGTGAACTTGGTATGGCGAAGCGATGAAGAGGAACTGCTGGATGGCTGCACTCGAGTAAGATGAACTTCGTGAGCACTTGCATTTTTGGTAAGCACAAGAGAGTAAAGTTCAATGCCTCGGTACATCGCTCCAAAGGTATACTTGAGTATGTACATGCTGATTTGTGGGGGCCTTCTCGTAAGACCTCGTATGGTGGTGCAAATTATATGCTTACTATCATTGATGATTACTCTAGAAGAGTGTGGCCTTATTTTTCGAAAGGTAAAGATGATACATTTCTTTGCTTTTAGAGATTGGAAAGTAATGATAGAAAGGCAAACTGAGAAGAAGGTAAAGCTACTTCGTACTGATAATGGTGGTGAATTTTGCTCGCATGAGTTTAATTATTATTGCAGAAAGGAAGGCATTGTGAGGCATCATACCATCCCATACACTCGCAGTGAGAATGGTGTGGCTGAGCGCATGAACAGAACCATCATATCAAAGGCTCGTTGCATGCTGTCCAACGCAAAGATGAGCAAGCGTTTTTGGGCAGAGGCCGCCAACACCGCATGCTATTTGATTAACAGGTCGCCTTCTATTCCACTCAACAAGAAAACTCCCATTGAGGTATGGTCTGGTACACCTGCTGATTATTCACAGCTGAAAGTTTTTGGTTGCACTGCTTATGCTCATGTTGATAATGGAAAATTGGAGCCTAGAGCTATTAAGTGTCTGTTTCTTGGTTATGGTTCTGGAGTAAAAGGATATAAGCTATGGAATCCTGATACAAGAAAGACTTTCATGAGCAGAAGTGTTGTTTTTAATGAATCGTGATGTTTAATGACGGTTTACCCATAGATATTGTACCGCATGATCGATGATGAGCGTGAGAATATGAGCGTGCGAGGTGGAGCACGTGGATGATCATGGAGATGAATTTATTGATGATACTATTGATACTGTTCAGCACTTATCTCCTATTTTGCAGCAAGACGATCAGCCTATTGCACTTCGCAGAGAAAAGAGAAGTTGTGCTCCTCGATCCCGATTAATTGAAGAGTGTAATTTGATTCATTATGCTCTTAGTTGTGCTGAGCAGTGGAGAACACTCATGAGCCGATTACGTGCTGAAGCCATTGTTTCGGAGATCATGAGAAGTGGATCTCAGCTATGCAAGAAGAGATGCAGATCCACGGAGAAAAATGGCACATGGGACGTGGTGCGCTTGCCTAAAAATAAGAAGACCGTGCGTTGCAAATGGATCTTCAAGAGGAAGGAGGGCCTATCTCCTAGTGAGCCTCCAAGATTTAAGGCAAGGTTAGTAGCTAAAGGTTTCAGTCAGATTCCGGGTGTTGATTACAATGATGTGTTCTCCCCAGTTGTGAAGCATAGCTCAATTCGTACATTCTTTAGTATTGTTGCTATGCGTGATCTTGAGCTTGAGCAGCTAGATGTGAAGACAACATTTTTGCATGGAGATCTTGAGGAGGAGATATACATGGACCAGCCAGAAGGGTTCATAGTGCCTGGTAAGGAGGATCATGTTTGCAAATTGAAGAAGTCCTTATATGGTTTGAAACAGTCTCCTCGTCAGTGGTATAAGAAGTTTGATTCATTTATGTTATCAAATAACTTTAAAAGATCTAATTATGATAGCTGTGTCTACATTAAATTTGTTGATGGATCACCTATATACTTGCTGTTATATGTTGATGATATGCTGATTGCTACCAAGAGCAAGAAAGAAATCACTACATTGAAGTCTCAGTTGAGCAGTGCATTTGAGATGAAGGATCTTGGTGCTGCTAAGAAAATTCTAGGTATGGAAATTACTAGAGACCGTGCTTCTGGTTTATTGTTTCTTAGTCAGCAAAATTATATTCAGAAAGTGCTTCATCGTTTCAACATGCATGATTCAAAGCTCGTGAGTACTCCCATTGCACCTCACTTTAAATTGTCGACTTCACAATGTCCTAGCACCGATGAGGAGGTTGAGTACATGTCCGAGTTCCGTATGCTAGTCTTTGTAGGGTCTTTGATGTATGCTATGGTTTGCTCTCGCCCGATTTATCTTATGCTATGAGTTTGGTCGGTAGATATATGGCTAATCTTGGTAAAGAGCATTGGAAAACCGTTCGATGGATTTTCAGTACATGCAAGGCACATCGAATGCTTGTTTGAAGTTTGGCAGGACTGAAAAAGAACTCGTTGGCTATGTTGATTCTGATTATGCTGGTGATTTGGATAAGCGTAGGTCGCTCACAGGTTATGTATTTACCATTGGAGGTTGTGCTGTAAGCTGGAAGGCACATTTGCAGGATGTTGTTGCGCTGTCTACCACTGAAGCAGAATATATGGCTATGTGTGAAGCAAGTAAAGAGTCGGTTTGGCTGAAAGGTTTGTTTGCTAAGCTTGCTGGAGTTGATTCTTGCATTAATCTGTTTTGTGACAGTCAGAGTGCAATTTATCTCACTAAAGATCAGATGTTTCATGAGAGGACAAAGCACATTGAGATTAAATATAATTATGTCAGAGATATTGTTGCAAAGGGTAAGCTAAAGGTATGCAAGATTAGCACTCATGAAAATCCTGGCGATATGTTGACAAAGCCAGTTCCTGTTGCTAAGTTTGAGCTTTGCTCAAGCTTAGTTGGTATTACAGCTTAGCCCAAGAGGCTGTGTGGCGCCGAAAGTATTTCTTTCTTTGTTGTGTTCAGGGTGAAGGATTGATTTATGCTACAGAAGGAATTTGTCTCAAGGTGGAGTATGTTGATTTGTGATCCAAATTCTATACATTAGGCGGCTTACGGGCGGAGCGTAGTGAGAGCCCGTCGCCGAGGCTTAGGGCGGATTTACAATGTTCGCCCCGCGGTATGGATTCTAGTCGAATTAGGGTTTCCTGTTATATATATTCCACTGTAAGCCGCCGTTTGGGATATGAGATTAGAGTTGTAAATCCCGGCATTGTAAC
Organism: Dendrocalamus sinicus; assembly: GCA_036346575.1. NCBI lineage: Eukaryota > Viridiplantae > Streptophyta > Magnoliopsida > Poales > Poaceae > Dendrocalamus > Dendrocalamus sinicus. The sequence goes on along the minus strand of CM070654.1, from coordinate 5,331,326 downwards.
CTCACCCTGATATAGTGAAGATTGTTGCTGGCTGGCGCCCGTGGTTTTTTCCCTCTCGCATTGGGAGGGTTTTCCACGTTAAAATCTCGTGTCTCTCTGCGATTGATCTTGTTTACTTCGTCGTTCCTCCGCCGTCGCGTGTAACAGTGTTAGCCTTATATTTTCTAGTGACGACTTCAGATACAAGGGTGTTATATTTTTCTACTATTAAGATCCGTTACATTGTTACTGATCTAGTACTAATTCTGTCATTTCAAGTATGAGGTAACATAATGTTGCTGCTTGATGACTTTTTTTTTTTGCATTTTTTGAGCTGTATCTTGTCCCTAAATTAGTTAATGATCATCTTAAGGTGATCAAAGAAATCCTACGAGTGATAGGTGTTCAGATGTTTGAGCTAGACATGGTGATATTCCTGTACTCAAATCATGTTACTGTCATACTTATCTTACTAGGTTCAGCTGAGGGATCCCCAATGTCAGAAATAGTTTTGCTGTATGACACAACTATTGTCCCAGTGGAAATTTATATCCAGTGTTCTGTTTCGCTACATAGGAAATTATTTTACGTTAGTAGCAACTCGAAGTAGTACGGGGTGACATTTCCAATTAGGGGGCCCATCATCTAGCAGCAGGAAAACAGAGATCAAATAAAACAGCACAGTCCACAGATAGACAGATGCTGTTGGATGGCAATCCAAGGGACAAAAAAGTGACTGGTTTTTAAGAAAAAAATCAGGCAACTGATGAATAGACAACCCAAAAAAGAAAGTGCACAACACTTTTCACTGTGAGACTGAGCTGAGACGCTCTCTCGAAACTGTCAAGGGACTAATTAACTCAAATTTCCCTTGCAAATCCAGTCTTCTAAACACTCCCACGCTCTGTTAAGGCACATGGGAAAATCTTATCAAACTTTACGCTGTCCTACAGCATTCTGCACACGTCAGACATGACAACTCAGCCAAGAGAACGACTTGTCCCTGGACCAGAAAGAGGTGTACTACTAGTACTATCTAAAATTGTTTAGAAATAATGACAATAAGCTCCGATACAACCCACGTAATCAATCAATAGAGAAGTAACAAAAAACAATTAAGAGAGAACAACAGAGAATCGAAGTCTTTATTAATCATCAAATCTATCTCTCCTTGTACATAGACTTATCTATTTATAGTCAAAACCCTCGAGGATAGTTTTGGTATTTACCCACAATGCAACTTACTAGGTTTCATAACACTCCTCTTGGGCGAATACCACGACATGCACATGCTTCATTAAAAACTCCTCCCAAAAACCTAGTGAAAAAAAAGATAGAGAAAAGAGTACATTACATCCATTTCTTGTGTTGCACTTATTGTCTCATTAAAAACCTTTGTGTGATAAAACTCAGAAAAACTCATAAAGAGAAAAGAAGTACATCATTAGATCTCCAGGATTATATAAGTCTTAGTCTTAAATAAGGACTATAGTTCAGAGATATAGTCCCTTGAACCTTGTAACTCACTAAGTCGTCTCATTCCTATACCTCGTATGCACTTCTGGAAGTCAGAGGTTGGGAGAGTTTTTGTAAATAGATTTCTCATATTATCACAAGACCTAACTTTCAATATTTTTATCTCTTCGTTCTTTTGGAGTTCGTGATGATAAAAAAAATTAGGAGCAACATGCTTTGAGATATTACTTTTAACGTAGCTCATTTGCAACTGTGCCACACAAGCTGAATTATCTTCATAGATAATAATGGGGTTATCAACGGTGTTTATACCACATGACTTCTTGATGTGGCTAATCATTCGCCTGAGCCAAACATATTCTTGTGAGGCTTCATACCACAATATGCATATACCTCATTAAAAACTCTTTCCAAAAATCCAGTGGAAAAAAGGAATAGAGAAAAAAGTACATAGCATACATTAAATTGTATTGTATTTGTTGCCTCATTAAAAACCTTGAAGTAAGAAACCCAACGGAAAAACCTTACTAAGGGAAAAAGAGTATAACACTTATCTTCAGGATTTATAAACTGTCTTCAGAATTTATTATGATCTTCAAGATCTTTATCATGTCCATCGGTTGGACTTATACCGAGACCTTCAAGGTAATGATCATCGAGTCAATACCTTCAAGGTTAGACTAAAGTCGAGATTTTCTGAATCTCGTGTATAACTATAAAGGTTCAGCATATGCTCCCCTTGAAGACCACTTCCGGTGAAATCTTATTATTTCAATGCCTTTAATACATTTTAAGAAATGAATATAAACTAGTATATTATGAGTATATCTACTGGATTACCACAATGTATAGTCTTCTAGATATTTGTCTCACTATTCATCTAGATAAAGAGACGATAAAACAATTTGGGAGCAATATACTTAACTTCCAAAATACCACTTATCCATATGTGTAATACAAGCAAAATTTATCCTAATCAGGATGTGGGGGGTAATCAATTGCAATGTCATATTTCTTCTAGATATGACTTATCAAAACCTTTGGGGGTTTTAACATTTAGTAATCATCTCTGAGTAGTACTATACAACCAAAAGTATGTTCTGCAGAACTAAAAGTATGGTCATACCACCATAGAGTCAATATAACTAGTCTTAATTTAATTTAGCGGAATAATAAATTTGCCATTAACACCAATATATATATGATACCTTCTTGGTAATAAAGGATATTGCCACTCCCTTATTTGTGCACTTCATATGTGCTTATGTGGCACACTTCTGGTTTTTAGTTTTCTCATTCCATTCCCTCGGGTCTTGGATGGATCCTTATCCACTTCTAGGGATCACATAATCGTTGGTATATTTTCGATCAACTAGTGAGTTAATTCCTCTTCAAGGAGATGTTCTCTCTTCTATGAGATATTTTCTCTTCTAGGAGACACTCTTTCTTCGAGTAAGAGTTTATCAGGTATGTGTTTCATATACATAGATACATGTTGCAATTTACTTTTATGTTGAAACACTGAGTCCTTCAAGGATCAAGCTTTGAGTCCCATCAGAGATCTCATCAAGAATTTTCAGATCTGATAACTGCATATCTTATTCATGTCATCTATCAGAGTTATTGTATAACGGAACATTATTTCATTCATAACTGGAGAATATCGATCTCTACATGGATCTTTGAACCATTGCTTTCACCACCTCATTATTTCATAATAACTCATCAAGCTAAACTAACAAGTTCCAAGACTTTCATCTACGATTATGGTTTGGCCTCAATTGCTTCCTTTCATTTTTTTACCCGATATGAACACTTCAAGTGCTTAGCCATGGGCTTTGGTTCCGGATTTATGTTCTCACATGAGAAACTTTAGTAATTTTAGAGGTAAATTGGTTATCGATAACTTTTCTCCAAATATCCTTATAATTGAGTGTCTTTTAGTATTGACCAAATCCTCATCATTTTTCCAAACGAATGCTTAATGGTCATTCTGTGTTCCCCAGTATTGTAATATGTGCACGTCTAATTACTGGGGTTTTCATCTTCATGATGAGCCTCTTTATGAGGTCTTTCACCTTAAAGGTGAGTTCTCTTCTAGAGTATTCAATGAGTGTTTAATCATTATTTTGACTAGTGTCACTTGACCTTAGATCCACAGGCATCCCTGTAGACTTTAGATCACTGACCAATAAGTCAACTTCGTGAAGATAGATATACTATTCAACCTGGGGTATTCCAACTTAGCGACACATTTACTTCAAATAAATACTATATAACTCCTTCATGCAACGCAAAAATAAATCTAGCAATCTCCTCACTTCTAGCGTACAAGAGTATCAACTCAATTTAAATTTAACTTGATTAGTGCATGAATCTTATACTAAAGATCTTTCTCCAAGAAAGTATCGTGGCATTCAAAGATTTTGAGCATTTCTCTTCCCCTAATGCCGAGATTTGATCTTACTTAATAGCATACTACGAAATTCCCTTAGTATGGACACATGATAGATGGACTTTTAGATTCAATTTGATCCCAGCTACTGGTGGTGGCCCAAATGGTGTATGCTACGGTGGTGATATTATGTGGAAAATGATTGATTCTTCTAATGCGCACTAATCCTTCATTGGGAGTTTTTTCTTTTAATGCAGGGAGTTAGATATTTATTAACTACTAGTAAATTATCCCAATCATCTGGTGGGTTATTAATCTGCGACAGTAGAAATATTCTAGCTTTTATATATTACCCAATATTATGATCTAATTACTCATACTCTGATTTAAAATTTGGATCACTCAAACTTCAAGTTTTATGTTAATGCAACATGTTTTGACCTGATCAAGTGTATTATGTTTTGATAGCATAATATACATCTATAGAATGCTATCAAGAGCATAAATATTATACTACCACATAAAATATGACCATCGATTAATCTACATAGAATATAATATATTCTACTAGAATATAATTCTAGTTTAACCTTCTAGATGGAACTATTATTCGCTAGGAATATATGTGATTGATTGGGAGGTAATTTATATGCCTGTTATAATTTATGATGCCAAATAAGTATGACAGATTTAGATCATTCAAGATCATTAAAATCCAATAGGTCATCTAGTATTTTGAGAGTTGTATTTTCTTCAGGCAAATGACTATAGCTTCCTGTGGCATTCCAGTTGCAAACTGCATTTGCCAATATGCATGTGTAATATCAGATGTGTATGGTATACTTCAATGTGTACCAATCTGGCATATTGTGCAGTAGCTTCATGCTATTGTGTAATTCCCATGTGGTCGCATGCCAGTGACTAATATATTACTAGGGACAAATCAATTACCCTTCAAAGGTTGCAATGATTTTCATTTGCCAATAGTATGGAAAGTAGTTTCAATTATCTCTCAAATAAACTAGATTATTTATAGCTTTAAGCTTATTTGCTTTTGGATTCAACCTAAGATATGCTACTATGCTTGTCATTACTCTTATGCCTCAAGGGTTTCAATATTCCTCATATGCCCAAATTCCTCTCCCTTTTCACACCAACCATAAAATTCTGAGTGAGAGCACCTACTTCTAGCATTTGCTTTGAATTAATCGAGAGTTTTAGCAATAAATTGCTATTATACTATTTCAAGAGTAAAATTTTATTGGCGTGAAATCAACATATACTTTGTATTATGAAAGATGGGGTTATATATAGGCTTCAAGTCTTTGGGTGTAAGTGATCCTTTTGATATTTAACATTTGACTAGATTTCTTGTGTCTTCAAGAAGAACTAGTGAACCGAGGGATATCATTCCTTTCAAATGTCAAGCATCATATTTACGAATTTTATTCCATGCATGATTAATTATTTTACTGTAGGTAAGATATACTACTGGCAATGTGTTCTATTAAACAACTGTTCAGCAAGGGTACGGATTTAACAGAACAACTTAGACCAAATATATTTATGGTATATGAAAAAATAATTATCTAATGCACAATTTCAGCCTAAAGCAAAAAAATAAGAGGTATTCTCATGAGCAAGATCAAGATCGACAGGAGTTGTATCTATACTATTAATGCTACTCATGTAGGAAAATGACATCCAAATAAAGATAAGGGATAACCAGGAGAATGCTACTAGTCTCCATATTGCTCACCGTGGGCATATTCTTACTTATGAATGTACCTGTTTATTAGTAACATACGGGTAACCTAAATTTAGTCCAAAGACAGTATGGTGCAAGGCAGAGTAATACTCGCGTGCAGACTTCTAGTCCTAGAAACAGAAGTAGATCCTGGCAAAGTGTCTACAGGAACACCAGTAACTTTTGACAGGTTTGGCCATCCTTTCAGAGAAGGCCCAACGGATCAGTCTAAATTATATAGCCATTCTTCATAGTAGAGTAAAGGCAAAATGATACAGCTACGTCAATGTCAAGCTTGACAGTGGCATGACTATATGACAATGAAATAAGTCTAGGTGATATAATTGTAGCCATTTGGGGTAAGCAAATATCCACATAGTGATGCCCAAAGTCCTATAATATTCATGCAATTTTCTACATGATTGCTACTGGTAAATAAATGCATGAAATGAGTGCAAATAGTAAAGATTTACTTTTATCTATTCAGTGGATAATTTATCATTTCCCACATTTTTTCCTAGCAATCTTTAGGATTTTCTGATAATTTTTAAGGCATTTAAGCAATTTTCAGAATTACTACCCCATTAAATGAATCCCCAAACACACAAGGTCAGAAAATAAACCATAAAAAATATGATTCTTTAAGATATACTAAGTCTAAGGTTTCACAAAATTTACAGAAGCTCATATAATCTAAAAGCAATTTTCGGAAATACTTGAAACTCTAGGACGGTCGGCAGCTATATTGAAGAACGTCAGGGTCAAAACTTTGGGATATTACCACATTGTTAGCACGCATTTTAATTTACATAAACTTCGGGTGCCAAGTTGAAAAACAGCATGCCAAATATTTCCCCCCTTTTTTTCTTTCTTTCACACCACCCCTGGGCCGCCCGTGGGCCTTCCTCATTTGGCCTGTGCCTCCCGGCTGGCTCCATGGGCGAACTAGGGTTTCCCCGTAGTGGCGGCGGCTCGGGCGCATCTCCCACGAGCGTGTAGAGAGCCGGTGGCTGCTCCTCGGGTGCGGTGGTGTGGGTGCGTGCTGACGGTGCGTCTTCAAGCGCGGCGGCGGTGGGTGCTCCTGGGGTGGAGGGGCGGCAGGCGGCTTCGGGCATGAGGCGTGGAGGCATCGGCCACTCCCAGCGGGCGAAGCCGAGCGGAGGCGCTTGGCTTCGGGCGCGAGATGCGTAGGCGGCGGTGCTCCCTGCGGGCGAAGCCAAGTAGTCGGTAGCGACTTCGGAGCAACCACGATGGGGAGGCGCAGGTGCGGCGACCGCTCCTAGTGGGCGAGGCCGAGCGGTCGACGGCAGCTTCATACAAATCGAACTTTTTTTGTAAAAAAAAAGCCCAGCCCGGTCCAGCCCACCTAAAATAACATCGGGTCGGGCCGGGCCGGCGGCTCAGTCGGACAGGTCTTGCTCGTGCCAGCACAGGAGCATGGAGATGCACCTCCGGAGGATGTAGAGCCTCGTCCTCTGCTGCTTCAGCACGGCGTAGCACCGGCGCCGGAGGCCGCCGCCGGCCACGGGCCTCCTCCGCCTGGAGGGCTGCGACGTCTGCGTCCCGTGGCTAACGCCGTCGGCGGCGGGCGGGGTCGACGAGAGGTGGCGGTACGCCGAGCAAACGGAGGCCGAGGCAGAGGTTGCCAGCTCCATGAGCGATGGCCGTGGCAACAATTGTCGCAGCAGCAGGAGAGAAGAAGCTGCAGAGGATGACGAGCCAATTGGATGTTGCAGGTAGCGTGGAGGCGCGGTGCGGCGGACCTGGAAAGGATGCCGGTGTTTTTATAGCCCGGCCCGTTCCATGGCCCGGGCCCACATGACTGTGACGGCTCGTTGTTGAAAACCTACATTGGTAGCGTGGAATGACCATTCTAACCCTCGGTATTGTTTCTCTAATGATCCATCCAATATTATTAGTTAATCGATTGAGAATATTGCACAGATTTATTTCCACAATGGAAAATTTTAACAATATCTTGTCACCACGTTAAAACCAAAGTTATTTTTTAATTTGCAAATATTGTCGTTTTGGAAATTGTAACATGTAGTATTAGCTCGTCGTGGTGTTCATTACTATGAATGAATTACTAGTAACATAGTAGTATATCTTCTCTTTCTTGTGATCACTTAATTTATGGATGCTTTGGTCATTTGGAAATTATGATTTGATTTGATTAGTGCAATTATTGGGAGAAATTTTGTCCGTATGCTGCACTAATATATAGTACAGATGATTAGTGCGGTACCCAATGGTGACGTTCAGCTATCTCAAGTACGTGGGTTGATTAGAAAAACGGGCTCCTGACTCGGTTCTGATGCAGGGCGATATGTGGTTTAAGATAATTAAATAAAGTTCGGTTACATCACCAGTTGATTTGGACATGATGCAGATTAAAAATAGAGGAAAAAAGTTAGGACACATAGCCACTTAATTCCACAATCATAGGTAGGGGTGGAAAATGGTAACGGATAATTCGTTTTATCCGATATTCGTATCCGAGAAAAATCCGAATATGGTAAGCAAAATCCGTATTCAAAAATATTCGTATTCGTATTCGAGAATATTCGTATCCGTATTTGAGAGTATTCGTATTCGCATTCGTATTCGAGAATATTCGTATCCGTATCCGTATTCGAGACTATTCTATTCGTATTTGATCCGTTTCTAGAGCCCATGAAAAATCCGTACAAATTTTGTGATTTAAAACTTGAATTTAGGCGGTTTAAAGCGTAACAGGTCAAAACCGATGAAAAATCGGCAAAACCGTTAGGAATCCGTTTTATCCGATATTCGTATCCGAGAAAATCCGTATTCGAAAATATCCGTATTCGTATTCGAGAATATTCATATCCGTATTTGAAAATATTCGAATTCGTATTCGTATTCGTTTTAAAAATATGGATTCGTATTCGTATTTGAGACTATTCGACCGTATCCGATCCGTTTCCACCCCTAATCATAGGTGACATGCATGAACTTGACAGCAAGCAAAAATCAAGCAAGGGAGAGGGATCAGTTTCATGTGTGGCAGGCACTCAGCCGATAATATAATTTAGATGGTCGAGTCAGACCTTAGCCTATTTAAGCTTGATATATTTTTATAGGATCGATGATGGCAACCAGAGGGGGGTTAATTGTAGTGTACAGCGAAAACTTTTTTTTTCAAATTTTCTGCATTTTTAATTGTTTAATCTACAAAAACTCAAAATAACAAAAACAAAAAATTTTGATTTTACTGTAGTGTACTGTAGAAAAAATCTGATCGATAACAAAACACGTTTTTTATTCAATCTAGCAATCGATTTTTAATCAAAACTGATTCATGTATGTAAGTAAGAAAAATATCTATACATAAATCAATGAACAAAACACGTTTTTTATTCAATCTAGCAATCGATTTTTAATCAAAACTGATTCATGTATGTAAGTAAGAAAAATATCTATACATAAATCAATGAACAAAACATGTTTTTTATTCAATCTAGCAATCGATTTTTAATCAAAACTGATTCATGTATGTAAGTAAGAAAAATATCTATACATAAATCAATGCATGGAGAATTCATAGGAATCAGAAAATCAAGAAAAAGGATAATATATGCGAATTAAAGAACTTACGAACTTTTATTAAAAAAATGAGTATACTGTTCATCCTGTTGATTCTTCGCTCACGGCCGCCGCATCCTGCTCAAAACGCCTTTTTTTTCTTTGTTTCCTCTCAAAACAGGCCGCCGCCGCTCTCTCCTATTATCAGCACTAATTAGGGGTGGAAAACGGTAGCGGATAATTCGTTTTATCCGATATTCGTATCCGAGAAAACACAAATGTGGTAAGCAAAAATCCGTATTCGAAAATATTCGTATTCGTATTCGAGAATATTCGTATCCGTATTTGAGAGTATTCGTATTCGCATTCGTATTCGAGAATATTCGTATCCGTATTCGTATTCGAGACTATTCGATTCGTATTCGATCCGTTTCTAGAACATATGAAAAATTCGTACAAATTTTGTGATTCAAAATTTGAATTTAGATGGTTTAAAACCGGTAACTAGTCAAAAACCGGTGAAAAATCGGTAAAACCGCTAGGAATCCGTTTTATCCGATATTCGTATCCGAGAAAATCCGTATTCGAAAATATCCGTATTCGTATTCGAGAATATTCGTATCCGTATTTGAGAATATTCGAATTCGTATTCGTATTCGTTTGAAAAATATGGATTCGTATTCGTATTTGAGACTATTCGACCGCATCCGATCCGTTTCCACCCCTAGCACTAATCACCGTATCTTGCTCAGAAAACTTGCATAGCTTGAAGAGAGTTGCTAGCACATCATTTCTCCTTAAAAAAAACGCAATAACACTTTCCAGCTGCCACACTTGTTGTATCCTTTCTTCTCTTTTTCTTCCTTTTGTTTTGGTTTTGGTCCGGCGGATTGCACTTTCATTTCATTGATAAGCACAGAAGCAATGCTAGCCAACAGAGGAACATATAGTGCCTGCCATGAACTGTATTGTCTGCGATGCTTGGCAGCAGACAAGAGGAACAACAATGATTAGAGTTCTCCTGTTTACTTTTGGCGGCGGAGGGACAAAAATATATTAAATAAATGAATCTTATATAGTTTAAATTCTCTTAAAATTCTTATATAGTATAGAAAAAACCCGCCCTTCCAACATTGGTCTGAGGGGGATCGGCTTCGGCTTCTGCGTGAGGAAGCCAAAACCCGATTTGAACATAGCGGCTTCTAAAAATAGTTTTTTTGAGCCACTTCCAAAAACAGCTTCTTCAAGCCACTTCCAAAAACCGTAAGCTCGCATCTGCCACCTCCCCTGCGTCCACATCTCCCAAAGTCATTTAGCAAATTATGTTCCAATAGTTATTTCTTTCAGCCGTTATTATTTCATTCCAGTCAGAAACCCAAATCTCTAGCCAGTTTCGTTTTGACTTTTAGCCGGCTTTGGCTTATAAAGACTACAGTAACTAGCTTTTAAAGGGTGTGTTTTTTTAGGTAACAGGAAAATTGTAGTAAAAAGTATATTGAATTCAACTGTATCGGCTAAAATCGCATATAACTATTTTCTTTTGTATACTATCTCTCACGAACAGATAAAATTCAAAAATCTAAACTATAAATCATAAAACACAGTCCAAAAAAATTCACCCATAAGCTCCTGCGGCACCTTATGAGGTTGCCCCTGACTAAAAAGGACAGGCTCAGCCTATCGGAGCCAAAAAGGCCCAACGATCGAAGCCCAAGCTCTTCCTCGTTCCATTAATAGCCAGAGATACGATAGTTCCATTAATAGCCAGAGATACAATATATAATGTTGTAGTATTTGGATTTCTGGAACAGATGCATTGAACTGTACAGCTCTTGAGGTTATGTGAGCTTGGATGCTTCCCACTTGTGTCTACCATCCAAAGATTTCCATCTTTGTGACAAGTAACATGGCACATTTGGTGAATAGTGTCTCTTCAGGTAGACAGATGTTCTGTTCTTGCCTGCAAGTGCAAAGGCATATCTCTGATCTGCTTGCAGATTATTGCCGCTTGCTTTGGGCCTATGTATCACTCACCTGATCAAACAACTGTCGTCCAATGATTCATGCATCCATCCAGCCATTCAACATGGAGAAGATCACAGCTTTCATTGCATGATTGCATCTCTACACAACTATGGAGATTTGCTTGCCTAATTCCTTCTGATACGCCATCTCATCTCAATTATTTGTTCGATCACCGTTAGTTATTCCAGTCCATCGTGCTTAATAGATTCTTGAGCCATGGCCACGTTTTCATCGTGCCAAAGAAGCGTGAGCTTGTTCGTTCTTGTTTTGTTTAAATCATGAGCATGTGCTTAGCTAAACTTACAAAAACTGGCCTCCCTTCACCAAAAAAAAGTGAGGAAAACATTTGCATTTTATGTATGAATTCGACCGCAACAGAGAGCGAGCTCCAAAGAGACCGGATGTATTTAGGATAACAAGCACTAGCATTCCATCTGCATGCGACTAGGTGACTATGTGAGTGAAGCCAAGAACACTAACAATGATGCTGATCAGACTAAGCGCAAATCCTTTAGAGTTCAGACGATAACAGTGAGAAATACTGCGAGGTGAACAATGGTCAGAAACAGAATCAGACCAATCGTCCCTAGTAGTGCAAGACGTCCACTGCCACCCGTTGGAGCCCCCTTCGCCGCTGGATCAGACCGCGGCGGCGAGGAACTCGCGGCCGCCGGTGACAAGCCGTTCTCAGAGATCTTCGCCTCTGGCGAGCCCGGGTCCAGCTTCAGAGTGCCTTCAGCACATTGCAGCCAATGAAATTTGAAACACATTGTCATAGCAGATTAGCAGCTAAGTACTACATATATGCATGTGTTGATGTGCATGACTGTTAGGCCATAAGGTGGTCGTGCAATAAGTGATAATGAATAATTGATATTTAGATTTCATTGGAATTTACATTTGTGAAAGTTTCGGTCGGCCACGGACGGTAGTTCGATCGGCTCTGCAATGGATGATCCAATCAACAGGTCCAAATGGCAGGCGTCGATTATGGCGGATCGACCACGACATTTCGACCATGGCAGAATGACCATAGGTGAATGACCACGGCGGAACGACCTCGGTCCAAAGTATTTAGAGGAGTTGAAGACCGCAGAGTTGGAGAGCAGTCGGAGAGGTCGAAGACCCCGGAGTCAGACTTCGGATCAACCGGTCATAGCTATAGTAAACTGGTCGATGGTCGTAAGTTAAGAGGAACTGATCATATGCTATAATGCAACCGATCATAGCTACAGTGAATCGGTCGTATGCTACGGGGAATCAGCCATACTGAACAGTGAACCGATCATATGACATAATGAACAAGATACAATGGACTATGGTCGGTAGTTAGCATGCTTCAACTAGGATGGTTGGGGTCATGAGCTTTAGTGGACAGGACGGAAGTGACAGTAACCGATCGGTAGCCATTGCTACAATACCTGGTCGGTACTTGGTGGTCGATAGAACAGTGACTGGTTGATGGTCGGTAATTGTAGACTGGGAGCGCTACGATGCTTGTGACTTGTGAGTATTCTGATTGGTGGTAATTCCCGAGTACTCATAGTTTTCGAGTGTTCATTGAGATAGCGTTCTGACCAACCTTTGCTTGGCGGTCATATTAGTCATTCTAAGTGGTCTAAGGTTGAGTTCTAAAAAGCGTGGTCGTGGATGACTTGGTTCGTGTTGATGGATGTTAAAGAGTGTGGTTTGCATGTGTGTACTAATGTCGATCAAGTTAGGAAGAACTTGTGCCGGGAAAAAAGTTCTTTGGTCTTTGCATATGTAGGTTGGTGTGGAGACGGTCATGGTTGATGATGAGGAGGATAGAAACTAGGATGGAGAAATCTGAGGTCCAAGCAGTCAAGGATGTCATGAGGTAGTCGAGCTTACGCTAGAGCACGTGGAGATCAAATGTGGATAATGCGTGAAAAAGCTATAGGAGGTATGGTCCTAAGGCTTCATCACGTAATGAGATTGAAGAAGTTATAGAAGGAGTCTGTAATTGGAAGGCTTAGAGATATTGAAAAACTTGTGTTTGGAAGGGTTTCAGATCTCTTGATTTTCGGAACGGATAGAGTTTGATTTAGAGATATTGAAAAACCTGTGTTTGGAAGGGTTTCGGGTCTCTTAATTTTTTAAAGAGATAGGATTTCATGTTTGTGTTTGACGAGGACACATTTGGAGCGTTAACCTATAAAAGCAGGAAGAAACTAAGGGTTAAGCAATGCTTATAGAATGTTTTAGGCAAAAAGGTTGGAGAAGAGGCTTTAGTTTTTAGATAGGGCTTTTAGGTTGCTTGTAAGGGCACTTTGTAAATCCACGAAAATCCAGCAATAAAGATCATTTGAATTAGACTAGTTTGTGGTTTGCTTGAATAGTGCTGGTAGATTGAAGTTTATGACCACATGCAAACTGGTTGTAGATCCTACAGGTTGAAGCGGTCGAGCGATCAAACGCTGAGTGGTCGAAACCATCTCAAAGTATACGACGACCAAGTAATTGAGTATTGAGCGGTCGAAAGATTCACCAACCGCCAGGAGACTTCAAAAAGTGGTGACAATCATTCACCCCCTCTAATTACAATATTTGATCATACAATGATGATCGAGCATGGCTTACGAGGGCACTCGGAGTAGTTAGTGTCGCTGCGGCACGGCCTCGGCATGGCGAGAGCCAGTGTGGAGTTATAGGGAAGCCCAGGGAGGCATTGGTGTTCCTCAGAATGAGCAGGCATAGGCGCATGCACTTGGGCTCCTGCGACCTCACCTTCTCGGCACCGGCGCAACACTCCGGCAAGGGCCTCGCGGCGACGCCACTCACATATGTAGTGCACGTCACCAGGCCTTGCATCTCATCCGCGTAGTCCTTGTTGTCTTGCTCCGTCGCGACCGCCATGGCGGAGGCATTCTGGGCTAGCACCAGCAGGGACAGCAATAGCAATAGTAGTTTCAGAGAATGCTTACCCATCTTCTCTTTCTGCATGTTACTGCAAGCACTGTCAACTCCTGTATATTAGTAGTAACATGTAGTATTAAGTTTGGGTGCGCAAAGCATTGATGGTTGCTGCCTTCGATTCTGTTACTGTAGGGTCATATGGTGCAATCAGAGGGGGGGTGAATGATTGTCTCTGATTCTCGGTACGTGAAATCAAATATCAAACCACAAGAATAAAAGTATAACTTACAAATGTGGAATTTGATCACAAGACGCTCGACCATGTGCATGGGCTCGATGGAGGTTCTGACCGCTCGGCGTTTGATCACTCCTCGACCACTCGACTGCTTCGACAGCTCTAGCGCTCTGGCCACTAGAACACTTCGATCACTCACTTCGACCACTCGCTTCGACCACCTTTGCACGTAGTCAAAATCTCCCTCCGCTCGAAAGCTTTAGCAGCTTGAACGAGAACAGGCTGAAGATAACATCGGGCTCGTTTCTCACAAGATTAAGACGTGTTAGCACACCACCACCGAAGACACAAAAAAATAATTCTCAGAAAACATATCACCGACGCCAACTAACTTTTCTTGGAATAGATCAGATCTATTATTTCTATATCATGTATATGGCTACAAAGCGCCTCACGACACCTCTTAAAACCCTAGCATAAAAAGCCTTCTCAAAGCCACGGCTAAACACTTAGCCTCTCCCCTGATTTTATGTGCTAGAGCCCGAAACTGTGTCCGTCTCAAACACAGTCATTTCAAACCTTGTCCTTAACAATCTAGACACACAATGCTATCTCTTTCGAAAATCAAGGGACCTGAAACCTTTCCAAACACGGGTTTTAATCAATCTCTCAATCTTCCTAGTTATGGACTCCATCCACAATTCCTAACTCAACATGTGATGAACTATCCAGGATAGCACATCTTGTATCATCATCATGCCTCAGCAACTCCCATATCGAAGCCTCCAAGACTGCACCTTCCATAGCTTCTCCACGCATCATCACCACTCGTGTCGAAGCCTCCTGGACCGCGCCACCCATAGCTTCTCCACGAATCACCATCTTTGATCTCCACGTGTTCCAGTGTGAGCCCGACTACCTCGCGTAATATCCTCAACTGTCTGGACCTCATATTTCCCTATCCTAGTCCTGGTTCTCCTTGTCACTGACCATGATCGTCTCCACGTGCACATACAAAGACCAAAGAAACGTCTTCCACCAGCACAAGTTCTTCACAACTTGACCATCATCAGTACACATACTCAAACCATTCCTTTAACCATCCATCAGCATCACACAGGTCATCCACGATCACACATCCCATCACTATCCAGAAATCTGCTTCAGACAACTCATTACGACCACCAGTTCTATCGTTATCCAAAACTCAGCCTTAGACCACTCAATATGACTTCTAGCTCATCGGATACTCGAAAACAACAAGTACTCAAGAATTACCATCGCTCAAAACACTCGAGAATAGCAAGTACCACTACCGACTACAGAACCATCGAGTACCGACTACAAGTACCGATCGCTTTCCAACTATCGAGTACCAAGTCCTTCCGACTACCAAGTACTACAACCATCTACCCACCGAGTACTTCGATCTTTCGAGTACTAAATCCTTCGAGTACTATTCACCGATCACCAATCATTATGCACTAGACAGTCATACCGCTGGCCTAACACGCGTACTCGAAGATAGCAAGGAAAGAAGTACTCGAACCGACAATAAAGTTTATGAGTACCAACCATGAAGCCTACCACAACCGATCATAAAAGCCTAAGACTACCGATCGTGAGATCAATGAGAGCAGATCGAAAAGCCTAAGCTGTCTGCAAAGTCTACCACTACCGATCATAAAGTCTTAGACCACCAACCAGTAAAGTATTCGAGTATCGATCAGGAAAGTCTAAGACTACTGACCAGAAAATCTATGACTATCGAGTACTAACAAGTAACGTGCACGACTATTGAGTACCGACAAGTAAAGTGTACGACTATCAAGTATCGACTAGTAATGTCTATGACTATCGAGTATCGACCAGTAAAGTCTTTGACTATCTATTGGTTACTATAGCTACGACCATAGACAACGCATTGTAGCTACGACCATCAAAACGTACTGTCGGGACCCGGATTTTTGAACCCGGACCCTCTGTGTATTACAGCACTAGTCCCAGATCAAAGTTAGTGCACACAGTTAAATAGAAATGATTACATAACCAACGACGCTTTATTACAATAATAGAGAGTACTGACCGAAAGGTCTCATTATTACATCTGACGTTTCAAGACCTCACACTCACAAAACACAGCGGAAGCAGAAATAAATTCAACGGAGACCCATCAATACGCCACAGGCAATTGACCGGGGAAGCGCGACCTAAAACTCCTGGAATCCTTCGTTGAATCCACCCGTGAAGTAGTCGTAGTCTCCCTCTTGAGCTTTGTATTCCTCTGATTATTATTGAGTGCAGCATGTGAGTACATAAAGTACTCCGCAAGTCTTGGGAAAATGCAATAGATGCAAGGCTTGACAAAGGAAGGATATATGGTTCTTTTTGCACAAAGCCATATTTAATTTCAATTACTACTAATTATTTTCAAATGCATCAGTTTAATAAAGTAAATATTTTAACAGAACTATCGTTAACTTTATAGTCAAGGTTCCATCTACCAACACTAGCTAACCAATTACAATTGATCAAGTTTAAAACTGCGGGTTCCATCCACCCTCTCTGGCTCCAACTGCCAGAATACCCTTCCAAGAGTTCCCTCCACTCTCGGAATACCAAAACTTTGATTTTAAAACCAAAACCAAAAATCTACCATGTGAATGCATTCCTTGCCTGCCCTTGACCGTGGGCATGGCTATTCGAATAGTTTGACACTCTGCAGAGGTTGTACAACTTTACCCCTAAGAGACAAATTATCTTAACAGTCACCATGCTTCCTTTGGCATGAGACACAGATAAAATATCACAAAGCCTTTACCTCACTCTAGACTAGCTAGACACCACCCGCTGAGGTTTCACCGCAGAAGGGTTAAATCTGCCCAATCCGAAGCCCCCTCTTGCGCCATATGAGCACAGTAAATCCCTGTCCCTGGCACCCACTTTCCACTGGTGGCACCTAAACTAGACTATCATGAGTTAATCAGCTAGGTCGTGCCCATATAGACTTAGGGTTGTACGGTAGTGCTTAGTCTGGACAAACACAAGCGTCGGTTCTTAGTTGACTAGGGTGGAATATACACTTTACAAGTTCTCGTGCTTGCCGCACCAACCCAAACCAACCATCCACCCTAATCTAAACCAATTTCCACATTTTTATTTTATTTTAAAAGATCAGTGGCAACTCCAATCACCACTAGAATTATAAACACAAGGTTATTACAACAAATCATAATTTTCCATTGACAAGATTTCAAAGGTATTAAATAGTGTGACTAAGCATTATACTACCATTCTACTATTCACAAATAATTATAATACTCTCATTATTGAGACAAAGGAAATTCTAGGGTTACAAAGGTACATGGCATTCAACTTCAATTGAGGGCATAACAAAGTTGGATCAACTAATACCTTAAGATTTGAACTAATATTTTATGTAAATAGCAATGCACATAATTTAAAATAATTAAAACATTTCAAAATCATAGGTTCAAGATGATCAAAGAAGACTTACCTTCTTGCACGCTATTGGGGTCTTCTTGCTGCGGAGTGGAGATATCGTCGACAACGGTGGAATCTACGCGTGAAAAGACGAAGCAAACAAAACAAATAAATACAAATCAAATCACAAAAATAATATATATATATATATATATATATATATATATATGCTGGAAGGAAGTTTATGATTTCATAGAATTTAGGAGAAAGATTCAGCGGATTTAGGGTTCACACGAGGGAGAACGAATATCTGGAAGATCGGTTGGGAAAAGACATTACTGAGACAATATTTGGACCAAGAAAAATAGAATGGATTTTATGGAGATTTTGCAAGATTTGAATTTAAATTTTGAAAGTACACAGAAAATTTGGAATGGACCTGAGGCTTTGAAATTAAACTAGGTATTGGAATTTGAAATTTAAATTTAAAATATCAAATAAATTTCAAATATTTGAAAGGATGGAAGCAATGGATAGTTTGGAATTTTTGATAAATTTAGAAATTTGAATGGGCTCAAACAGAGTTAAAATGAAGGAGAACGGGCTCCGGGAAGTTAAATTCAGAAAAAAGGAAAAAGAGGAATTTCTGGAATTATTTTTCTAAAGGAAATTGGAATTATTGCTTCAGCACTGAATTTCCTTTTTCGGCTGATTTATTTTTGAACTGAAAATTGGGTTTATTGCGCCATGCTGGCGTCAGCATGGGGTAAATCCCTCAGACAAGTGGGCCTCGGTCCATGGACCGAGTCCACGATCTACGGGGATGTGCTGAGGTGGCGGGGTGGAGGGCGCGGCTTGCGTGGCGCCGACGGCACGCGGACGAGGCGAGTGGCGTCCACGAGTTGCCACTTGGGGCCAGCGGCGTGGCGTGGCGTGGCCGCTCGGGCTCCACGGCTCGCCGTCGGCGGCTCGGCCGCGGGCGGCGCGGTGCGAGAGAGGCGCATAGGGGTCTCGGGAGGCGAGGCGGGTCTCGGGAGAGGCGCGGGCTCACCGAGGTGGCCGGAGGCGGCGGCGGCGCGTGAAGCGGCGGTGCGGTTCGGGGTTTAGGCGGCGGCGCTCCGGCGGCGAGAGCGGCCGAGGCGGAGGTGGTCGAAGTCGCGGTGGAGCCGGCGGCGTCGGCCGGCGAGAGGGGCTCGAGCCGCGGCAATTGCTGCCGTCGAGCTCACCGGCGCTTCGGGAGGAGGAGCACGGTGGCGGCGCTGCGATGCTCGGAGAGGAGGAGAGGGCGGAGCGGTGTGGGGCGGGCGATGGGGTTTAAATAGGGCGGAGGGGAGCGAGGGCGCGAGTATTTCTTGCCGGAGATGGCGGGATCGTGGCGGCGATTGCGGGGAAATAGGGGGGAAAGCGGCGCGGGGACGGCGGGATTCGGGCGGGGGGATGGCGGGGCTGGCACGACCGCTCGGGGAAGGAGAGAGAGGAAGGAAGGGAGGAGATTCGGCGGGCCGGGTGGCGGCGCAAATGGCGGCGGTGAAGGCGCGACTGAGCGGGAGGAGGAAGAAGGGGCGTGGGGAAGGAGAAGGGCGCTGACACGTGGGGCCGGGTGGTCAGAGAGAGAGGGAGGGAGCGGGGGCCGACGGTGGGATGGGCCGGGCGAGTGGGGTGCGGCCGATTTGAGCCGGCCACCTGTCGGCATGGGAGGAGGGGGTGGCGGATCCGGGCGGCGATGTGGGCAGCATCTGGCCGTCCACGTGGCGGCCGGAGGGAGGGGAGGGATTTTGGATTTTTAATTTTATTTTCCTGATTTTCAGAAAACCCGAGAAATTACAATAAAGCTTAGAAAAATATGAAATAAATTCCAAAAATTCCAGAAAAATTCACAGAAGTTCCTGGATAAGTTTTGGACTTAAACAAAATATTTCCAACTCAAGTTGGTATTTTAATTTTCATACTTGAAAAACTTTTTATTTTAAAAATAGGTTTTAAACTCCAGATAAGCTCAGAACTTCAAATAAAAGCCAAATAACTCCAAATAATTAATTTGAATTAGGATTTTTATAGAAAATCAAAATATTATTTTATTTAATAATATTTGTAGGTTTTACTTAAAATACTTTTCAAATCCAGTTTTTTTTAAAACAGAAATTCAGGGCAAATACAAATAAAACTCAAATACTTTAAAATAATTAATTTGAATTTAATTTTTTCAGAAAGCAAAATTTTGGGATGTTATACGTACCATAGCTACGAGCCTACGACCAGTTTGCTGGTCGAGATCGAAGCTTACCGATTACTTGGCATGGTCGTTCTACCGTGGTCAAAATGGTCGTAGTCGAAGGCTACCATAGTTGAAGTCGGATGTGGTCATAGTCGGACATGGTTGAAGTCGAATGTGGTCTAAGTCTGTAGTGCTCGACTTACCGTTGTCGAAGCTTGACATGGTTGAAATTTGTAGTGCTCGACTTACCATTATTGAAATGCTGTGGTCAAAATCTGACGTGATCGAAGTCTGCAAATCGGACAAAGTCGTTCGGACCACCCAGCACAGTTGTTCGGACCAATGATACAAGGCCGTTCGGACCATCGGCTGCCAAACATGGTCGAAGCTAGCTATGGTCGACATGCATTGAGCAACTTCCGTGGTTGATTTGCCTTGAGCAACTGTCGTGGTTGTAATGTTGCCCTAAAAATTCCAACAACGCGAGCACATCAACCAAAACTTTTATAAACACAAATTCCAATGAAACCCAAATGTTAATTATTTATCATCACTAAATACTCGACCACCACATGGTCTAATAGTTACCATCTCCCTCCCCAAGAAATATTAAAATGCATAGGGCATAACATAAATAGCAGTAGTAATAAAAATGTCATAGCAACACAGCTTTGGGGTTAGCATACTGTTCTGCCTCCCACGGCATGATATGAGGAATTTTTAACTGATTTGGCACTGTTGGTCATGGTATTTACAAAAGTAGCAGTATACGCATCATATTTGTAGATGGCAGGCAGCCTGCCACCTGGAGAGGAGACAACAGGCAGCTGTCACCGGTGAGGAGACGACAGGTGATTAAGCTGGCTGTTTAGCCAGCTTAATTACCTACCCTAATTTTTTTATTTAGTGTTTATTTGAATTTTTAATTATATCAAATGAGCTCAACAAAATTACAAAATTTTATGTACAATCTTCCGACACAACATACTTGATAGTGTGATTTTTGGGTACTTTTATCCATTGTGAATGTTGCTCAAAAATTTATACAATTTTGATATTTGTATGAGTTTTTATATATAGCAAATGACCTCCAAAAATTACGAAGTTTTATGTAAAGCCTCCTAACATAGTCATAGTTATTTTGTAATTGTTTGGGAATTTTATGTGGTCCAAATTTACCACGTTTATTTGGGTTAATTTAATCATGAATTTAACGATGATCATGCTTCTTTTCAAGTCGCTGACCTCTGTACTTCACATGTGTCGGCTCGATTGTGTTATATTTTCTTTCCTATTGTGTCCTTCACACAATTGTCACTCTGCTCCCTTGTCCGCACTAATATCGTTGTTTCCATGTCGTCCCCCTTGTCCGCTCTCTCGTTTGCACATTTGTCAATGTTACCATGTCGTCCCCCCTCACCCGATGTACTGCTCATGACAATGGGTCCTCTATCTACGGGGTGAGCGTACTGGGTTCACTTTTCGCTTGGCCATAAATACGAACCTCTTGTAGTTCATCATTGTTCATCTCAGTCGCTCATCGTAGAAGCTCATTCTCACGATTGTCACTCAAAATTAGGAATGCGTAGCTAATTATTTTGAGAAGCCAGTGCATAGCTCATTAAGGACGCGGCAGTGCTGATTGCTTCTCCTGAAACGCATGTAATTTTTTATGGCATGCTTTTGACATTATTCCTGTAGTCCTAATCATAATTAATATTATTTAGTTAGTCATAATTAATATAATTTGTATTATGAAGTAAGTTTTACTATCATTATTAATCTTCGCACTAATATTTCATCTGTTCTATGTATGGAAGGTATGGCTTTACCAGAGCTTGTCGAACAGTTTGTACGATGAGAAACACCATTGCCACTCATGGATGACAAGTGACGCGGCTAGCCCTTCACCCTTCAAGCGCCGGGGGGATCTGTGGGCAGTGGACGAGTGCTACGTCCCAACCCTGCGAGCCACAAGCTTTTTGCCCTTTGCGAGGCTGATCTCCACCGGACATGAGTTCACCATCGACGGTGGCCTGCTCGCGCACTGGTGGACAGGTGGAGGCCTGAGATGCATACATTCCACTTTCGGTGGGGTGAGATGACGGTCACTCTGCAGGATGTCGTGTTCTTGATCGGTCTCCCTCTTGGGGGTGACGCATTTATTCCAGCTCCCGCACCAGCCGATTAGAAGGAGAGGCTGGCGAACTGGTTCAACCAGCCTATCCCGAAGAGTGCACGTGGCGTCCCTCACACTTGGCTGAACAATTTCAGTATGTACCCATAGGACGCACCACTGGAGGTCGTCAGGAGGCACCTTGTCGCATTCCTTATTCAGCTCTTTGGTTGGAGCATGTTTCCAAGCACACACGACAATATTTGTAACACTGAGTTCATCAGCCTCGCCTAGTCTTTGGTTGGCGCAGAGTTTGGGGTGATGCCTCGATATAGCTGGAGATCAGCAATCTTGTGTGCCACGTATCGGGAGTTATGTGACGCTTGCTAGCGCGCCACTGCTCGCACCCTCAATATGGCTATCTGCTACGTGCTCGTGTAGCTGTGGAGTTAGGAGCACTTCCCTATCGGACGTCTGACATCATGATGCCAGTGCACCTGTTCAGCAAGTTCGCCGATCTGACAGATAGGCCCATTATGGGCATCCGGTGGATTGCTGCCCATCTGCGCTGGGCGAAGGGCAAACCATCGAGGTGGTACTCACTGTGGCATAATGAGTTCGAGTCATTCCACGACAATGATGTCATATGAGGTCCATGGACTGTAAATTTTGTGAATCGTGTATCGCCGCACGAGCTGTCCCTGCAATGCCTAGAGGATGCGAGCTATGGGCGACGACACACCATCTAGTGTTCTCGTACATGATGGAAGTTTATGCGACGTAGCGTGATAACGATTCGATTTGCGGTAGTGCCCCTCGGATGGCGAGTTCCTCGCAAGCCGTGCCGGTGAGTCAAACTCCATCCAACTAATGTGTTCACTTTATATGTATTGCTATATAACGTCCATGATTCTGGAAATGCAGACAATCAAGGGCTGGTCGACATGATACGGACTGGTGGGCACTGCAGCAACAGTGGACGACGGCATAGATAGATAGGGCGCACCTCGATGTCGTCATAGAGGAGCGTCCATACGGTGTCTAGACGTACGATGAGTACTTGGAGTGGTATATACCCTAGTTACGCAGCAGACTCACCATTCCTCCACTAGATAGCCCCGAGCAGATCACACACGAGGAATGTCTGTAGCACTTGATCGATCCCCACAGCGCATCGCGGCGACATGACAGCGTAAGACAATTATAATTTCTTATCATTTCATTTAATAAATTCATACTGGTCGTTACTGAAATTGTTTCGTATGTCACTTCAGATGAAGCGGACGCAGCGCATCGCAAGGGCATCCGAGGCCACCATCACCAGCCCGGAGACACCACCGGCCCTGCAGAATACTTTGAAGTACATCCAAAAGTAAGCCAAAAAAATAGTGCATAACATAAGCTATGGCCGTTCCACGGATCACACTGTGCACATAAGCCACCCAATGGGGACACCATGTTCACTTGCCAGGTCATCGTGACCTAGTGAGTCCAGCCGGCCATCGCAATCTACCGAGTCTACTTGGCGTTGTAGCACTAGCCGCCGATCATCCGTGCACCATATTAAGGAGGAGGTAACTTACATACAAACCTACATTTTGTTTTCCTATTAGGCATTGTGTTCCACTAATATCATGGCATTCTCCCGCTGTAGGTCCGTCGTCGAGATGCATCACTTTTAACGTCCACACCACATGCACAGACTACTGCTACCTGTTCTTCATCTTCGCTACACATTCGAGAGGTATGAGATTCACATTGTACATTCGAAATATTTATTGTGACTAATATCATTTCATCTTGCAGCCTCCAATTCAACATGGGGGTGACGACGAGTCCACCGATGATGATACGGGTCTCCCAGATGCTTCGAGAGAGCACTACACGATGCTAGAGTTTGCAACGTACGTAGGGCAGAGCTCAGCGTTTATAGCATACCCAGAGTTTGGACACTTCGATGGGCAGAGCTCCTCCAGCTTCACTGCCACGTCATACGGTCAAGGCAAGAGCTCCTTCGCACCACGAGGGAGATTTCTAGAATCCTTCATTCACGACACTATTGCGGGTGGCTCGCAGTTCGGCATGTCTCAGCTGGAGGACATCGAACCTTACTGGACTCAGCCTACTGGACCATCGCCTGCCACTGAGCAAACAGAACGGTCTCCATACCTCCTCCGACCTAAGACGCAACCTCTTGACCGACTGGCGTACCCCACGGGACATGCTCGTGCTCAACGGAAGACAATGCCATGTATGAGGAGACATATGTGGCGAGGAGATAACAGTGGCTCAGAAGGATGAGCCATATTGCATCCAGTGTGATGCATTTTTTACTACTACATTTACTTTTACTTGTACAAGTATTCCTAATGTATAAAATTCTAAAAAAATCGTAAATTATTCGTAAATTCATGATTAAATTAACCCGAATAAACGTGACAAATTCTGACCACATCAAATTCCCCAAAAATTACATAATAACTATGACTGTATTGGGAGGTTTCACATAAAATTTCGTAATTTTTGGAGCCCCTTTGCTATATGTAAAAACTCATACAAATATTAAAATTGTATGAATTTTTAGCAACATTCATAATAGATAAAATTACCCAAACGTTTCACTGTCAAGTACACTGGATATATAAATTTTTATAATTTTTTGCACTTATTTGATATATTTAAAAATTCAAACAAGTACTAAACGAAAAAAATTAGGGTAGATAATTAAACCGGCGCGCACGCCACCTCGTCGACGGTGCCGCCCACCCACCGGACGGCAAAAGTGACATTTTTACAAATACAATACGTATCCTACTACTATAAATATCGTGGCTAACAGTACCAAATCCACTAAAAAGTCTGATACGAGGACTGGTTTCAAGAACAGTGGTCTCTGATCAGCATTCAATATTCAGAAAGGAATCCGTTTCAAAAAAATCAGAAAGGAAAAAAGAAAAGCAATGGTCACTATCCTTTTCTGGCCAGCCTTTTGTGCTGATACCGTCCGGTTACCACCGGTAGCCAGCAAAGGCCACCGGTTCAACCGTTCAAGTCCGGCACCGGGCTTAGACCACCTGAAAGATATAATATGCTGTTTACTGATAACTTTGGAGGGAATAAACCTGCTGGAAGCAACATATATTGACAATGAGAAGACATACTGTCAGTCAGAAAAGAACTTGTAGGATCATATATGGGCTCGTACATCTTGTGATCTATTTAAATCTATAATTTACAAATTGCTCTTGGAAGCCACATCAAAGGAGTGTTCCGCTGTCATTGAAGAAGGTAGAGTTATAGTTGCGATTCAATGTCGTTTCCTACCCTGTTGTCATTGTGGCGACGCCCAAAGCCGATGGCTGAAGCACTTGTCGAACCACTGTCTATCTCTGCTTTGCAAAGGGGGCACAGTGCGTTTATCCTGAGCCATTTATCTACGCATTCCTTGTGGAAGAAGTGCGTGCAAGGAAGCTCTCGGAGATCATCATTGTCCACGTACCTAGCCAAGCAGATGCAGCAAACCTGCAGATCAAAAGATACACCTCGGTTTTAAAATAAGAGCAACAGGAAATAGAGTTGTGAAGAAAATAGGAGTGTAGGAGAAAAACTCACAGCATCTTCAGCAGAAATAATTCGCTCCTTGTCTGTTCCAGCAGCCAGGACTCCAACACCAACTTCATTTCCCTCACCATTACGAACCTTCTTCGATTTGAACTTGTATGTGCCCAAGGCATTGATTGCTTCTGCAGTTGCACCTCTGTTTTGGTTCAAATCTTCACGAAAGTCCAATATGGAGATTATACAGGGTAGGCAGCAACATATCAATGCACAGAAAATGAAAGGCATAGCATAGCCGATGCAGCTGAATGTGAGGAAGGCTATAGACAACCTGAAAAAATGATTACATGATGAAACATCTAAAAAGAGTTGCAAAGATACTGCATCATGGCAAGCTAGCAGCACACCTGTACAGGTTGGGTGCATCATGGGCAGAAGAGCGTCCACCAAATATCCACACATTCCCCACAACAAACCAAACAGCGAAGAAACAGTCCAGGGCCATTTTGAAGTGATCTGCGAAAGCTTGGACCCTACAACATATGGTCAGAGTACAATTCAGTGGAATAAAAAATATAAGAACTTGAGACTAGAATCTACAAAAAGTTAGCCAAAGAAGTATTGAGAATACTTCTAACTCTAGCACTACAAATATTACACTGGCTTCTAGTATTGAGAATACTTCTAACTTCTAACACTGGCTTTACTTTGATAGCATACTGCAATAAAATGTTACCCGAATAATGAAATATTACATAGATTTCTGTGATCAAATTTTGCTACAGATTCTCTCATTTAGTAATAGTCAACCATGGTATAAACATAAGTTGCTCATGTGCAGTCCTAATAGAACAAAATTGTGATAAATATAGGATAATGAATTTGTCAACATGCCTTGCAGATAGACATTGGATGTGTGCAGACTGCAGACATATAAATTTCAAAAGAACAGACTTGATCATGTCATAGACATTGGATGTGTCATGACGGCAGAGATAAATTTCAAAAGCATAGACTTGATCATGAAACTGAAGACTAGAATCTATTACCTTGGATTTGTGGTGACCACGTTGATTCTTGAGGCTCCATTTGTGCCAGTTACATTACCAGTTTCAGACACAGGAGGGGCTGAACTTGCTGTATGAGAATTGGTTTCCGGGATGTTGTTTGGAGGGAAGTTCTGACTTGCGGGTTCTTGCCCAGTGGTCGGGCGGTTGCGATGGAGATAGCGCCAGTAAAGATGAGGAAGAGTAGCAATACAACCTACTGTATAACCAATGATCCACCCAAACAATGGAGCATGTGGATGTTCATTCCTTGATACTGACAGAACAGAAATAGCTGCTATAATCTGGCTAACATTTACAACAAGCTCAATTGAGATCCAGCAACCAGAATTCAAAGGACTTTGCTGACGACGACCACGATTATCATCTCTTCTTGCTATAGGAGCATTTTGAGAGTTAGATGCAGTAGTTGTTTCAGAAGAACTTTCTGAGATTCGAGGCAATTGATCCATGCCATCATTATTATCTCGACGAGATGTTGATGAAGAGGCAACATCATCCCCTGGGGTTTCGATTGCAAGCTCACGATGGCCAGTATTTTCCATGTGGTCCATCAGTAAAGGGTGATTATCTGTTTGACTACCTGTTTCTGATTCAACAGGAGAAACAGCCATCAACCAGAAGGTTGCATAGGAAACTAGCTGGTTGCGCTTCCCAGAAATGCAGCTGCTTTGATTTAAGATAAAGGACAATCTCTATAGCAAAATCCACTAAATTGAAGACAAGGTACTTAGATTCCCCCCTCCCTACAGCAGCAGCTCACTTTTCACTCCACCTGAAAGAACACTAGATACCGATTAGCTATTTAACCAGGGAATCCATTATCTTCTTGAAGGTAGTAAGACAGAGAAAACATATAGCTAGGTAAAATACAAGTGTGATGGTTAATTCAATTGATCTGCAATCGAGAGGTCAATCTGCAATTTTATTTTTACTGCCTTAGGCAATGTTGTATACAGCCACCATATGACAAGCATTAGGAAAAAGGAATACTTCATTCATTTTAGCAGTTTGACATATGATACATAGTTGTCAGTTAGAAGGGAATGAATCAGCAGTCTAGCACAAAAGAACAAACCATGCTTCTCAGGAAGATGTTCGGAGGCTTAGATCCTATCCTACAAGCATCTGACTTGGTGATTCACCCTAGTGGAATAATGGATTCATTTGCTAGTGGACATGGCGACATGCAAGTTCACGTATAGATGTGAGTCTAGCATCACTGTTAGTAGTTAGTACCACATACATGCATATGCATGAGCTGCTCAAAAAACTAGAAGGGATTCTGAACAATTTCTTGTCACACGTCATCACCAGTTGCCAATACGTACATATACACTTCCACTGCGGTATCGATTTCATGCTCGAATCTGGCAATGAATAGAGGCCGAGTTTGAACAAACCGCAGAATCAACCGATAGAGATGAGTCCATCCTCGGCATGCGCATTCTCTAGACCTCATTCAGAACAGATGAAGAACACAGTTAAGCCTAGAATCTTGAGTTCATCTTGGGGGAAGAATTTATATACCAAAACAACAGTCCTGGAAACTAACCAAACACCACATATGATTCTTGGAAGTTTGAAGTTCTAACATAACAAAGTAAACTGCTCTATTCTTCTTCCATGCAGTCCTAGAAACTAATTAAACACTGACCTGACTCTTTAACCTTCTAATGAAACGAACTTAAAACATTTATAATCTTCTTTCATACAGTCCTAGAAGCTAACCAAACACCAACCATGCCTGCCAAAAGACCTATTCAAACCCCCTTCAAAGAACATAACAAGGTAAAAACGATCAATATGTCACAAGAGATATGAAATGGGCCAGCTGCACTACAACACGGTAATTACCAATTTCATCTCCATTAATTAGTTCCATAAAACACTAGAGAATAGAGACTAACAAAACACCAGGCTCACCAGAGTAGAGACTAACAAAACACCAGGTTCACCAGCTAGAAAAAGATCAACCCAAGAGGATGTAACAAAACAAGGAAAGCAAGAAGCGCCACATACCTCAAGAAAATCTATGTTCCAAGAACCGGCTCACCGACGAAGGCTGGAAGCAGCTCCAATCGCCTGAAAGATTCAAGAATCCGTGAAAAAAAAACAAGAACAGGACGGAACTAATAAGCTATGTAGCCATACCAAACACATACCTAGACCACTTAAAGTCGAATCAATGCCTGGCTCGCAAGCATTCACCAGGATTTGCACTAGAAAAATCCAAAGAAAAACCACTGGACGAGCTCGCGAGGCAAGATTGGGCCGGAGGGAAGGAACAGGTACCAAACCCTTCGATCAAAGCAAACGCCGCCTTAAATAAACGAAAACAAAAGTGGAAGCATCGAGCTAGCATATGGGATGGGGAATTCTCGATTTATTTCTCCTCCCTTCTCTAAGTCGAGTGGCGACGTATATACTTAGAAATTATCTTTTTTTTTCTCGTTTTTCCTCTTTATTTTTAAGGAATCTTTTAGACTTTTAGTACTCCTTTTGAGGTGGGGGAAGAGGGGAGGTGTAGCGATCTTGACCGTTCGTACGATGCGCGTCTCCGATCGGACGGCGGTGCGGGTCTCGCGCGGCCGCTTGGTCGGGATTGGGCGAAGAGACACGTGGCGGGCTGTGAGTGGTCGGGAGTGCTCGGCGCAAGAGAACGGGATTGCGGGACAGCAGACCCGTGGATTAGTTGGTTTGGTGACTTCGTCAGCGCGCATAAGAGCAAGTATTATAAGGGGCTGTAAGCTGGCTATATGCTGAGTGGAGGAGAGAGGGGAGGAGAGAGAGAGAGAGGTGGGGTGTAAACTACAGTAGTGAAGACATGAAGCAAAGAAACTTTGTGAGAGGAAGGGGTGGGTCATCTGACAATTTGTTTATAACTCTTATATGAGTAAAGGTGAAAAGTGGTGTAAGTCTTTCATACAGTGAATTTGAAGGTGTATTAGCCTTGCTCTTGTAATGCAGGTTTAGGAAGGCCATTTTGTTATCCCATTTTTTTTTCTCTTTCCCAGAAACTTTGCAATATACGAGGACCTTGGTGCAGGCAAAATTAGCTAAAGGACATTGCAAATTTGTGGTGTTTCTTGAGGACACTGTTAATTCGTGTCTTTAGTAGAGCATACTATAATTTGATGGTTAGTTACTGAAACACATTCTGACCAATATAATATTATTTTTAGGTTAAAAGAGGAGAGACAACATTAGTGAAAAATCTACTTTACTCTTTGCCTAAATTTCCTAGCCACGTTACTGCTAGTGTAAAGCCCGCCAAGAGTAGAGGTAGAGGAAGAAGTACGTCGTGTTACTGCTTGTACAGAGCCATGCCACGGCATGCCAATCCACATGCATCCATTCTAGCAGAAGCAGAGGTTAAAATGGACTTTGCGCTGACCTCGCTCCTCTTTAGCCTAGAAATGATATTTATATTAATCGATGTGTATTTCAGCAAATTATCGTTAAAGTATAGTGTCTTCTAGTAAAGACACAAAATGACAGTGTCTTAAAACAAACACCATAAATTTGTAGTGTCTTGTAGTATAAGACATAGAAACGTGACCTTTTCTTGTTCTTCAGTGGGAATAGTTTACTGGAGCATATATTTGGAAGTCATCAGGTTGGAAGGCAGGAATTTCTTTGAATCCCCACATAAGAAGTGTCCAGCTGTTTTCTATAAAATTCCTAATGGATTCTTTATTTTTGTACGGGAAATTCCTAATAGATTCTTGTAAATCACCTGCGTTCCAAACAACACTCAAATTTTAGTGAAACTGAAGTGTTAGGAGAAAAGAGGATTCACAAAACTACGAGAGTATTTTGGAGGAAAATACAAATTCATTTACATGGATTGATTTCTAGTCTCTATTTTTTTTCCCCTGGGACGGAAAAAAACACAAAGCACATGGGATCAAATCCCAATAAATCAACAATACGATGCTACACTACATGGGCTAGCGAACAGTTGCAATGTTTTACATGTAATATGTACATCACGCATGGCGATAACACAACGCCTAATTGCCAATTGCACATGTGCATGGTCAGTACGATAGCCAAGGACCAATAACGAGGACTGGTTCGTCAATTATTTTGAGAGACCATGTGGTCTTAATCCCTTGTTGGTGATGAGTAATTGACACGTGGTTTGGATAAACTGAGTTTGGGTTGAGTGGTTCGAGTCAAAACGTTGCGTGGTGCAATCGTTTCAGTCGGACTTGGTCGATCGCGGTCGGACGTGTTTAGGTCGTTTATTTTTCGTTTCGATCGGGTTGGGCTTTATCATGCTAATTTTGATTACATGTATCGGCGGTGCTATTTGATGTGTTTCTTGTGCGTGTGGTGCGGGACATCGAGTGGAGTCGTGGCGAGACACGAAGGACCGGACTAAGCGCGGTGGCGAGTCGAGCGGTCGGGATGTGTCGAAGACAGCGTGACTCGAGTGGAGTCGTGGCGAGCACGATGGACCGGACTAAGCGCGTGTGGCGAGGTCGAGCGGTCGAGGTGTGAGAAGGCGGCGGCTGCGTGGCTTGCGAGGCAAGGGATGAGAAGCTTCTGGAAGGTGCGCGAGGCGTTTGGTAAAAGCATAAGCGGCACAAAAGGAAGCAGGTTTGGATAAAGCGCCGAGTTGTTGAAGGCCTAATGGGTAAAGTATGGTGCAAACCTATTAGTGGAGGCTATAAATAGATAGGGAGATGTGTGCTGAAATTTTGAGAGAGTGGGTATAATAGTTAAGGTTTCATTTGGTTCTCTCCATGAAAAATTGAGAAAGAGAGAAAGAGAGAAGGTGAGAGTTTCTCTATGCTCTCCAGGCGTATGGGGATGTAGTGCTTGTTCCGTGAGATGAGCTGAGAATACTATGTAATCATACCTCTTTATGCTTCAATGTATGCTTGAGTTGTATCAGTCTTGGTTGTGTTTTATGGCTGCATCTTGATCCTTTGGTCACTCTCTGTTAGTGTTTTTTTGGGCCCTGTTCGGCATTTAATGCTCTTCTTTTCAGTTCGGACAAGGTTTTTCTTTGCTTATTTTTGTGTCCGAACAAAATGCAAGCACTCCAATCATTTTGGTCTCCTTGGGCTGCATGTTGTTTTCTGTAGGTTTCTAGTACTGTCGAATGGACTACAGAACTGCATCCATCTTTCTCTGGCAACAAGGAGCCATGGATTCCTCTTTTCATTTGGAAGCAGTCATTAAAGCTAGCCATTAATACTTCTGTTAATTGTTGGCCAGACTTCAATTGATGCTTGCGGCTTGCTGTTGTTTTCTCCTAGTCTCTTCTCTCCAGTTCTTGCCCTGTTCGGCCATGCAAAAAATTTCTTTTCGGCTGGCAGTAGATAGTGAAGTTTTATTGTTCTTCGATTTGCAAGTAGTACTAGCTTTTATTTTTTACTCTGGTTTGCTGCAACCGGACTGTAGTCTTCTGTGCATGATCTCTTTTCAGTCCCGGGCAGCAAAGAAGCCTTTCTTTTGGTTTACTTTAGAAGCTTTCATCTACTGCTAGCAGTCTAGTCTTTATTCTCTTTTCGGTTTGGGCTCCATTCACTGCTGTGATTATTTGCTTTTAAGCCTTACGGCCAGCCAACAACTTCCTCTTGCTAGTTCTCTAAGTGCCTCTTTCTTTTATTTCTTTTTGCTGTTTTCATCTATTTTGCATGCAGATCAAACGGCATTATTTTGAGCTGAAATTTTTATTGATTAATCTCTGATTTATGCTGAATTTTTTTAGTATCTCATGCGTTCCAGTTTTCAGCAGAATTAATTTTCTGTGAGTTACTTCATTCTGCGTCTTTTTGAAATACCAGTGTACGTATTCTCAGGGCCGATTTTTTAAAGCGAACGACATTCACCCCCCTCTGTCGCCATTTCGGTCCTACATATTTTAGCTAAAATGACTTGTGCAAGGTCTTGCCCGATTCGATTCGATATTTCCATATCTTGTCAACTATTTTGTTGGTAGTGTTTACTAATCCCACCGCATCACCGAAACCTCGATACATTTAGTCGCATGCACCTTTGGGAGTGCTCCCACCACAGAGTTCATACATATCACTGCAATTTGCGTGTCAGTGTCCGAATTAGTCTGCGCAGACCCTCCATATTAGAGCTCCTTTGTTGTGTAGTTTAGTTAACCACACCTTCTATTCCTACAGTCTTCTATGCTATAGGTTTGTACAACCTTCAAACTCCACTTGCTCCCTGATGGTCGTAGAGATGTGTCGTAGGGATGGCCCCCACCTAAACCCGGCAGGCCTGGCAGGAGATTATAAGGCCCAGAATAGGCCATGTGTAATGACATAAGCGCCTTGAAGGATAACCGGATGTAAGGGTATAACTGTAAAAGCACTCCTCATGTGCATATATATATGAGTGCAAGCCATGGGGAGGACCCAGGCCATTACACTCATCTTCATCAATCTCCACTACCATCTCTCTCTCTGTTTGGTATGTAGCCACAACAGTTGGCGTCGTCAGTGGGGAGGACAAGGACAAGCTGAAGACCAGAAGAAGAAGGATGGCAGAAAAAGCTTCCTCGTGCGCGCGAAGGAAAGAAGGCGGCGGGCGGGCGCGTATGAGTACTGGGGCCGGCATCGGCGTGGCGGGACGCGGTGGCGATGCAGGCGCGGTGGCCGAAGACGTCGACGTTCGTGCGGCGACGACCAACCTCGTCACCGGCACCGCGACGACCAACCTCGTCACCGGCACCGCGACGACCAACCCCGTCACCGGCACCGCGATGACCAACCCCGCCACTAAAGATGGCAATGGGTACCCGAAACCCGATACCCAGTGGGTTTTTACTCTATTAGGTCATGGGACTGAGTCAATTTCTTAACCCATGGGTCTCTTAATGGGCAAAAAGCCCAACCCATCGGGTCTGCGGGTTAGATGCGTTCTATAGTACCCAAACCCGTAAACCCATGGGTAATATAAACCCGATCCATAGGAGTTATAAACTCAAGCTCCCAGCCTCCCAGGCAACCCAGCCCATAGCCCATTAGCCATTTAGCCCAAAGCCCCCAAATCCAATGCGGCAATGCCCCATTACCCATACGGCTAACCCTAGCTAGCACTCGATCACGATCACTACTCACTCCTCCCGGTCCCCACCCCGATTCAACGGCGCGCGCGCGCGCGCAGATCTGGCGCTCGCGCTCGGTCTCGGCTCCAACGAAGATGGTGGTGAACTTCTTCCTCCCTCCATTAACCATTGTTGCAGCTCAGACATCGACCCCACGGGCGACCGTGGGTACCGTTAACCGGTGGGCATCGGTGCGGGCAAAAATCGCACCGTCCGGGCATGGGTTTTAGCGCACGTCCAACTTTCATGGGCGCGGGTTTGGGATAGCAAAACCAGCGGGTTTGTGCCGTTGCCATCTCTACCCGCCGGCGTTGCGAGACGGACCGCGATCGAAACGCCGGCGCGGTGCGGCGACAACCGACCCGCCGGCGCAGCGACGGCCGACCTCGCCGCCCCCCATCGCAACCCTGCCGCGGCGCGGACGGCGGTCGAGGTAGCCACGACGGGCGGCCGGCGGCTCGGGACCGCGCGCGATCGTCCCGCGCCGATCCGCCGCCGGAGGTACCGGCGACCCGCCCGCGCCGGCGATGGAAAGAGCCTGCTAGCGGCTCTCAACGCGTTCAGCGGGAGCTGGGGACCTTCGCGGGCCGTCGAGAGATATCTCAGAGGCTCGGAGTCGCGGCGCGCCCGGCAATTGCGTCGAGCCAGCGAGAGAGGCGGGCGATCGCGAAAGCCCCACGTCTAGCCGCGTGCGCTGCGGCACGTGGATCGAGTCCCGCTTTGGCGGGGCTGCAGCAGCGGCATGGCGAAGACTTCAAGTTTCCTAGCGCCATCGACTCGTACAAAGCGACCACGGACCCCGGGAGTTCGTGCGGCGTATCTGGCTGCGATCGGCGCGGCGGAGCGACACCACGAAGGCAAAGGACTCCCCTCGCGCTACAAGGAGTGGCGCTCTCTTGGTTTTACCATAGGCGGGCTCCATCTGGCGTGGGAGCGACTCGCGTCGCCTTCACAACAACTTCCAGAAACTACGTCGGCCGGGTCGACGCGGACCAACTCTTTGCCGTGAAACAAAAACCTCGGGAAGCTCGAGACTACTTCAAGCGCCGCCAAGATTCGATGTCAAGTGAAAGGCGTCAACGAGACCACCATCGTCAATGCAGCCATACGGGGCCTTCGTCCGGGCGATGGCGAGTACAATCTTGAAAGCCAATCAAGGCGGTGGCGAAGCTCTTCGACAAGATGGAAGAATATGCGGGCGGAGGAAGATGCGCGGCGAAGGCAAGGTGGCGACTCAGACACCAACGGCGGAGCCTCGGCAAAGCGAGGATCCGCCGCGGCGGTTCTTGAAGGAAAGCGTGGCGAGTCGTCGAGGGCGCGTCGACCGCGAGGACAACTCGCATAAAGTCGTCCGACCAGCCCAGCGCGGCGGCAAAGGTCGGCGAAACGATGCGTCCTCAACATCGGCGGGTCGGCGGTGCTCCAGTGGCCGAGGCGGCCGGCGCGTGGCGAAGCGCGGCGTGGCGAGCGCGGCGACAAGGGTCGTGGAGATTACGACGACCGGCATCGAGGGCGGTGGTGCATAGTCCACGGCGCGGCAATCACGATACCGCGCTGCACCTCCATCGCGGCGCTCGCGGCAGCGTCGCTAGGATAGGAACCGGAGGCGCGCGCTGCGGTGGCCACGTCAATTCCGTCACGAGGCCCCATGCGATGCAGCGCAAGGGATGCGGTCGAGCGCAAGGGATGCAACCCCGGAAGGCGTCTTACGGATCCAAGCTCACGTCTGGCGGCCTCGGGAGGGCCTCTCCGCCGTTGCGGCCCCGGGCGCCACCTACCGCGAGGTCGTGCGTCATATCCGGAGGCTCCGCACAGGAATTCGCCTCGGCACGGCAGCAGAAGGCCTACGCGCGAAGACTACACCACGTGGTGGCATACCTAGCGCAAGCACCGCCGGAGTGGGCGCGGCACGAAGTCACATTCACACCCGGTGACGCCCAAGGTGTGGACTTCCCTCATCAGGACCGCCTGGTCATCCGGGTCACCATCGCGGGATGCGACGTGGGGCGCGCCCTGGTGGACGGTGGTAGTTCCGCGAACGTATTGTTTGCGGCGGCCTTCGACCGGATGGGGATCCTCGAAGCGCTGGGGCCTCGGGAATCCCATTGCGGGGCTTGGGGACAGCCCTGCGGTATTGGGCCATCGGCCTTCAAGTTTCCTTCGGCCGAGATGACAATGTGCGGACCGAAGATGCCACCTTCGGCGTGGTCGACCTTCCGTATCCCTACAATGCCATCTTGGGCGCCCCATCCTCAACTCCTTGGCGCGATACCACATCACGGCTATTTATGCATGAAGATCCGGGTCCCGGGCCATCATCACCGTCGAGGTGACCAAGATATGGCCGGCGCATCGAGCCAGTACTGTGTGCGCGTCGCGGCCAGGGCGCTCCTAGGCCGAGTCACAACGCGGAGGTCACGAGGCCATTCGGGCGCCTTGGCGGATCTTGCGGAGGTCTAGTGACGAGGCCGGCCTCACCAAGGGCAAGCGGTTAGTACACCCACCCTTGTAATTGCTTTGCGCGCAAGCGGGGATGTAATGAAGATCACCGTTTGCCGCTAATCTTTCTTCATCATGCAAGTTTGGGCGGAGGCGCGCGAGTTTCGCCGGTAGCGCGCGCGCTCCCGCCGTATAAAGCAAAGCGCGCGTTCGCGTGTGCACTCGCCGTAGCAGTGAGTGCGGGCTGAGATACTCATCGAAGTCGCGCGTTCGGCGTGTGCACTCGCCGTAGCCAAAGGTGGCGGGCACGAGTATAAACAAAGACGCGCGTTCGGCGTGTGCACTCGCCGTAGCAGTGCGGGTGAGTATAAATTGAAGTCGCGCGTTCGGCGTGTGCACTCGCCGTAGCCAAAGGTAGCGGGCACGAGTATAAACAAAGACGCGCGTTCGCGTGTGCACTCGCCGTAGCAGTGCGGGTGAGTATCATCGAAGTCGCGCGTTCGGCGTGTGCACTCGCCGTAGCCAAAGGTGGCGGGCACGAGTATAAACAAAGCGCGCGTTCGCGTGTGCACTCGCCGTAGCAGTGCGGATCGAGTATAAATCGAAGTCGCGCGTTCGCGTGTGCACTCGCCGTAGCCAAAGGTGGCGGGCACGAGTATAAACCAAGGCGCGCCGGGGGCGCCTCGCGCGCGCGATCACGGACTTTAAATAAGGCGTGGCGTCGAGCCTAGCTCGCACGCACGATCTCGGACTATAAAGAATACGTGGCGTCGAGCCTAGCTCCACACGCGCAGTCTACGGACTTTAAATAAGGCGTGGCGTCGAGCCTAGCTCGCACGCACGATCTCGGACTATAAAGAAGATGTAGCGTCGAGCCTAGCTCCGCGCGCACGATCCACGAGCTTTAAATAAGGCGTGGCGTCGAGCCTAGCTCGCGCGCGCGAGTCTCGGACTATAAAGAAGGCGTGGCGTCGAGCCTGGCTCGCGCGCACCGATCCACGGACTTTAAATAAGGCGTGGCGTCGAGCCTAGCTCCGCGCGCGAGTCTCGGACTATAAAGAAGGCGTGGCGTCGAGCCCAGCTCCGCGCGCACTAGTCCACGGACTCTAAATAAGGCGTTGCGTCGAGGTCGGCCTCCGCGCGCGCAAGTCTCGGACTATAAAGGAAGCGCGGCGTCGAGGTCCGCCTCCGCACGCGCAAGTCTCCGGACTATAAAAGAAGTCGTAGCGTCGAGCCTAGCTCCGCACGCGCGAGTCTCCGGACTATAAAGAAGATGTAGCGTCGAGCCTAGCTCCGCACGCACTAGTCCACGGACTCTAAATAAGACGTTGCGTCGAGGTCGGCCTCCGCACGCGCAAGTCTCCGGACTATAAAGGAAGCCGCAGCGTCGAGGTCCACCTCCGCACGCGCAAGTCTCCGGACTATAAAAGAAGTCGTAGCGTCGAGGTCCGCCTCCGCACGCGCGAGTCTCCGGACTATAAAGCGAGGCAAACCGCGGAGGTCTGCCTCCGCATACGTCAGTCTGCGGACTGTCCGTTCTAAGGAACTCTGGTGCAGCCACTTTGCGAACGGCGGTATCCACACACAGCGCATATCCTAAAATGCCAGGCAGTCTGCACATCGGAAAAATCACATGTACAAAGGTCCGGCGCCAGGCCACTCTCTGCTGCTACCCGCGGGCTCGTCCTTAACACGCGCTAAAGCTGGGGCTTCGCTCGAAGAAGGCCGGCTCGCCCAAAAGTCAGCGACTCTTCGACCCTTCGCCAGCGTCGAAGGCGCCGTCGGGTTGAAAGGTCGGCCGCCCGAAGAGAAGCTGCCCGGGATATAGGTGAAAGTCAGAATGCATGCAGAAAGTGTGCACTTTATTTAGACAAGGGGCAGTACAACGCAAGCCTACACCTAGGTGCCGCGGCATCAGACCTGCGGGTTCCCGGCGCCTTCGGAGGGCCCAGCGCCGCCATCGTCGCGTCGAGGACCCGTCCAGAAAGTGGCGAGGCTCCCGTCCGTGGCGACCGGAGCTCGATCCGTCTGCTTCAGCCCGGCGTGACCCGGATCCGGTCGCGAAGGGCCCAAGAGGCGCGGCGAAGGAGCGGGCGGCGCCGGACATTACTCCGCCCGCCGGTATCTCGGCCGCGGTGTCGGTGGAGCTCGGCGCGACGCCGCGATCGTTAGCGAGGCGGCGATGGCGGCACCGCCCCGCTGCCGCTGATTGCGGCTTGATCCATCTGCCATGCGGCGAAAGTTCCATGGTGGCGGGAGCGCGGGGCACCTCGGTTTACATTGCGTCGGTAAGGGCAGCGCGGCCGTGCGCCCGCGAGCGCCACCGGCATCACGGCGGCTATGGCGGCTCCACCTCGGCATCGCTGGTCGCCGCGGTTCGCCTCGGTGACCGGCGGGCGGTGAGCTTCCCCCCGGCGCTCGCGGCAAACCCGCCGTCCGGCGCTCGTCGAAGATACCTCGCGCCGACATCTGCGCGCCAAACCGATCGGCATACCTCGCCGAGTCGACTCGCGTCCGCGTGCCCTCGGAAACACTAGCGGCGGTGCCCGCCGCGCCCCTCTTCCGAGGCGAGGCCTTCCTCTTCTTCTTCTCCTTCGCTGCACCGTCGTCCGGGCGACGCGGTCCCGCACGGCAAGCCCGAGCCTCGCACACGCGGTTGACCGCCCAGACCGCCTCGGCAGCGGCGCCGCCGCCTGCTGCTATGCTCCAGCCGATTATGCGGCCCGGGGAACACGCGCGGCTTGCTCGCCTCCTCTAAGGGAATCTCGAAACAAAGGAAGACCATCG
The DNA here is from genome assembly GCA_036346575.1 of Dendrocalamus sinicus. Classification (NCBI taxonomy): domain Eukaryota; kingdom Viridiplantae; phylum Streptophyta; class Magnoliopsida; order Poales; family Poaceae; genus Dendrocalamus; species Dendrocalamus sinicus. The sequence goes on along the minus strand of CM070654.1, from coordinate 5,292,336 downwards.
ACGCCACAACACATTCTGCGTTGGCAAAGGGCGGACACGGCGAGGCTTACGAAGATCGCCGGCGCGGCGGCAAGCGAGGCGAGGCAAGACATTGTCGTCTCGGCGCCTCTCGGCGAGACACGATCGCGAGCAGCGGTGCCACGCCGTACATCACGAACTCTTGGCGAGGTCGCGCATGTTGAAGCGGCGGCCAAGCCCACGAGCCGTCGGACCCTTTGCTTGTCCTCATCGTCGGCGTTCGGCGGGCGAGGGCTTGAACGCGATGGGTCGGCTTGTGCACTCAAGGCGCTCCGCTCTCCACGCGGTGGTAGAACCACGCTTCATCGATAAGACTCCACTTCCGCGAGTTGAGTTCGCGGGGAAGAGCTTCTTGCACGATGGGCGAAGGATAAAGGTGACTGCGAAGCTTGACACCGTCCGTTCTTCGGTCCTTGGGCTGGTGTTGTCCCTCGTGCGGTAGGCAAGCGGCGGCGGCTGGGCCAACACGCCCGGCGCAAGGCCCGGCTATACACCGCGGCCGGGCCACGGCGTTAAGTCGATTGCGCCGCTCGGCCGAAGGTCGCGGCCGTCGCCGCCAACGGCCGTCGGCCGGGATGCGGGCCCGCGTCAAAAAGCGGCGAACACGACCGCCTCGATCTCTCGGGATGCGGTTCCGTCTCGTCGGCGGCGGCGATCGTACATCTGGCGCCGGACAACTTCCCAGCGCGAAGCCCTCGATCGTCTTCGATCCACGGCGAGGGCCCGGCTCACCGAGAACGTGCCTCCCTCCTCCACCGCGGCCGCTCCTTGTCGGCCGCGCCGGTCGCGCTCTTCGAGCACGTATTTCACCTTTATCGCACGGGTCGCCGTGACGTCGAGCCACCAACCGTCGCGCGCTTGCCGCTGAGGCCATCGCTTTCCACGGAAGGTTGCGGCGGTGGCGTGTCGCGAAAAGTGTCGGCGGGCGGGCGGGCAAGAGGGCGTAAAGGTGCGGGGCGCTATTACGGGGCTATTTCAAGCCGCCTCGCTGTCGCCGCTATCAAGCGTCGCAGCGATCGCGTGCGGATGCAACCACAGCGGTGCAAAGGTCGCCGCGCGATCCCCGTGGCGAAGCGAAGGGTCGCGACGGTCGCATCGAGTGCGACGCGGCCGTATAAGCGCCGTTCAGCGCGATACCCGTACCCAACGCAGAAGGCCACCACCACAGCGCCAAGGGCGTCACAGCAGCTCCGACACGCGCCATCCGCGGCGCCCGTGTCCCCCTTGCCTAGGGAAGAGGCGGCGGCTGCAAACACGCAACCGTCCACATCCCACCGCCCACGATCATAGGCGCGCGTGCCCTGTCAGCGCGTTGGGTTGCAATCGGAAACCTAACCTGGCGGTCGGGCGGCGTGATTCCAGGAGTCTTTATAGCGTAGGACCACATCACAAGGCCCCAAGTCACCGCCCACGTGGCGGGGTTCGCGGGGCGCAGGCACCAGCTTCACTGCCACCCGTTTGAAGGGTAGGGGACGGAGCGCGCGCGTCTGCGCCGACTAGGCGCCCGGCCAGCGCCACCCGTTCGAAGGTAGGGGCGGAGCGCGCGCGTCTACTTCCACTAGGCGCCGGCCGCGCCACCCGTTCGAAGGTAGGGGCGGCGCGCGCGTCTACCGACTAGGCGCCCGGCCGCGCCACCCGTTCGAAGGTAGGGGCGGAGCGCGCGCGTCTACCTCGACTGGCGCGGTCGCGCCACCCGTTCGAAGGGTAGGGGCGGGCGCGCGCGTCTACTTCCACTTGGCGCGCGGCCGGCGCCACCCGTTCGAAGGGTAGGGGCGGGCGCGGCGTCACGTCAACTTGGGCGCCGCTTAGCGCCACCGTTCGAAGGTAGGGGCGGGCGCGCGCGTCTGCGCCGACTGGCGCCGGCTTTGCGCCACCCGTTCGAAGGTAGGGGCGGGCGCGCGTCTCGCCGACTGGCGCGGCCGGCGCCACTGTTGAAGGGTAGGGGCGGAGCGCGCGTCACGTCAACAGGCGCCGGCCAGCGCCACCGTTCGAAGGGTAGGGGCGGGCGCGCGTCTACCTCGACTAGGCGCCGGCCAGCGCCACCGTTCGAAGGGTAGGGGCGGGCGCGGCGTCTCGTCAACAGGCGCGGCCAGCGCCACCCGTTCGAAGGTAGGGGCGGGCGCGCGTCTACTTCCACGGGCGGCGGCCGCGCCACCCGTTCGAAGGGTAGGGGCGGGCGCGCGCGTCGTCAACAGGCGCCGGCAGCGCCACCGTTCGAGGGTAGGGGCGGGCGCGCGCGTCTACCGACTAGGCGCCGGCTTTGCGCCACCCGTTCGAAGGTAGGGGCGGGCGCGCGTCTCGCCGACTAGGCGCCGGCCGGCGCCACTGTTGAAGGGTAGGGGGCGGCGCGCGCGCGTCGTCAACAGGCGCCGGCCAGCGCCACCCGTTCGAAGGTAGGGGCGGGCGCGCGTCTACCTCGACTAGGCGCCCGGCCGGCGCCACCCGTTCGAAGGGTAGGAAGCGGAGCGCGCGTCTACCTCGACTTGGCGCCCGGCCAGCGCCACCCGTTCGAAGGGTAGGGGCGGAGCGCGCGTCTACCTCAACTAGGCGCTAGCCGCGCTGCCGTTCGAAGGGTAGGGGCGGGCGCGCGCGTCTACCGACCGGCGCCCGGCCAGAGCGGAGAACAACACATGCGACCACCATAACTCGAGCAGGCAAAGGTCAATGTTGCGGCAGAGCGGACATGATCTCGTGGCGGATATGAATCGCCACACGGCATATGCTCGTTCGCACGGCGAGCTTACGGATGACTCCATATCGTCTCACGAGCAAGTCGCCTTGCCATTTCCGCATCAAGCGAAGCATTCCACAAGCGGGCGTATTTGGTTCACCGCGCTCGCAGCATTGGCGGCCGATCGCGCGGTCATCAAACATAGGTGCGCAAAACTTTTCCTGCATAGGAGAAATTAACCATGAACAGGCACGGGATGTACAGCAAGGGATGTCTAGGCAGCGGCCCCTGGCGCTAGCATATTTATACTCAGCCTCGCTAGGCGAAGAGTCGCCAGCGTGGAGGCATGCCAACCGACGGAAGCACAAGCGCAAGGCGTCGGCGGTGCAGCTACCAAAGCGCGTAAAGCAACCGTCCGCACCCACCGCGTGCTCTCGGAAAGCCGTCGCGCGCCCACTTACGAAGGCACAGCGCACGATCGGCGGCTGCCCCTTGGCAAGCCAACCGTCGATAAAAGCACCCAACCAGCGGCAAGGTCGCAGCGATTGCGAGCAGCGCGCCTCGAAGTCGGATGCCGGAGTCGCCGTCACATTGGCGATCCACGGCGCCTCAAGGCCGCGCTGCGCGCCGAGCACGCTTCACCACATGGGCGGCGGAAGAGCACGCATGCGCCGGCGCCGCGCGGCCGGGTCAAATGCGGGCAGGCTCACGAGCGCGGGACGAGAGGGCCAAAGGGCTCGGCAACATGGCCGGCCTTGTGAAGCCCTTTACCATGAGAGGCTCCTGTCGTAGGGATGGCCCCCACCTAAACCGGCAGGCCTGGCAGGAGATTATAAGGCCCAGAATAGGCCATGTGTAATGACATAACTGCCCTGAAGGATAACCGGATGTAAGGGTATAAGCTGTAAAGCACTCCTCATGTGCATATATATATGAGTGCAAGCCATGGGGAGGACCCAGGCCATTACACTCATCTTCATCACTCTCCACTACCATCTCTCTCTCTCTGTTTGGTCTGTAGCCACAACAAGATGATACTGATATAACAACCTTGTCGTTCTCCTTAATTTTTTTTAATCCAAACTAGTCAGTTGTGAGATAAGTTTGTTGAAGACATTGAGATGGTTAATAAGCCGTGTACCTTCCTCCATGCGCAACCTGTATAGTTGGCACTTCAACACCCACCAAGTTGTCAGTGACTTTGCCATATATAATTCTTCTAAGTTCTTCCATAATTTATTTGGCGAATTCTCCTTAATCACCGAGTATTGTACCTCATCAGAGAGACATAGACGATTGTACTAACAACCTTCCGCTCCATCACATTCCAGTTTTTATCGGACGTCTTTTCTAGTTTGTCCCCCTCAAGAGTATCAACTAGCTCTTGCTGAATAAGGATATCCCTTCACCATGTATTGTCACATGATGAAATTTTCTCCGCCGTCAAATTTCTCTACTTGATTTCACATCGTCGACATCGATCTTGATTTTATGCCATCTGACGCTTTACCGACCTCACAAATCAGACTAACCTAGCTTTTGCTCTTATACCACTTGTTACACTCTGATACCCCCTTCTTATGTGCAATAGCCCCTGAATCACATTAGAGTTTATGAGATATGACACGAGCATGCACGGTATCAAGAATGAAGAGATGGATCTCGTAAAGAATCAAAATAACGACGTCGAAGTAACTACGATGAGAGAAAAAATTTGACGAAACCGACCATAAATTCTTTAAGCACAATCTCAAAAGAGTACAAAAGATTATCACTCACTCATAACCCTCTTGGATCTTTTAAAATATCATATTTCTTGCCCTATATAAAATCTAGTGCTAACGAATTATCTAACCTCTAATTCTCTTATGCACCTCCACCTTCAAATGAGAAGTTGCTTGTTTGCTTCTCAGTGGTCACCCAACATGGTTTATATAATCCCTCCTAACTTTTCTCCAATCTTAGAGTAGGAATTCTAATCTAAATAGGAGTAAGAGTCCTAATCCTAATAAGACTTATCTAAAACTCTTTATAATACATCTTTTCAAATCCTAAAAGATTGATATAACTTGCCCTAACTCAACATTATTATTCCTTAATAAAAACCGACCTTGACTCCATGAGTATGACCCCAGCTCGTATGATACGGTACATGCACATCATCTTCATTTTGCATTAGCATTCAGGATCAGCTAATCAAGTTCGAACATGAAGCATTGAGCTCAGTATAACAATGGTGTTACTCCAAAAATAATATAACAATGGTGTGCCAATGTAGATAACATTTGGATATTATCAGGAGATTGAGATCATCCAATATGTTCCAATTATCCAGTGTCTCCAAATGCATGCAAACAACATATGAAACCAACAACCATCACCGAATGTGCAATGTCAGCGATACCAAGTATCCTCGTTAACAAGTTTTGAGATACCTAGTGTTAACAAAGTTTGAGACGATGGAGATCTCGAGAAGGTTTATGGAGAAGCTGAAATAGTAAATGGGTGTACTGATATCATGACCTGGTTGAAGAAACCGTAATATGACAGGTCCAAATTTATCTCCATCTTGGACCTCCCAAGTAGTGTTATTAAGTCGTCGACTAATCGGCGACTAATCCACGACTAGTCGTCCAGTTAGTATATATATGACAGATGATTAGGGAGACCGACTCGACTGGAGCGACTAGTCGAGCGGCCGGACGACTAGCTAGCGACTTGTCACGACTAGCAGGCCATGTCCAGCCGCACGACTAGGAGCTGGCCACCTGGATCAGTAACTTTGAGACCCACAAGAGTGACTCGGCCCGACCAAGACTTAATACCAGTGATTCAATAACCCTAGATCCTTATTGCACGCCACACGCGCTATTTTGGTTGTAGTATTAGTATAATAATCCCAACTTACTTCTTTATTATGACTGTGACAATTGTAAAACTGACTCTGGGGACTAGTCGAATAGTCGCCTAAGTCATCCCCTTGGTGACTCAACTCAACTTTACGACTTAATAACCTTGCTCCCAACCTGATAACCTTAGCGCATGAATCACGGGGAAGCCTTTCCGCATCGCCATCGCCCTTCTTCTCAGTTATGTCACCGTACAAGTCCTTCAACTTTGCTAGGTTGCTTGAGACGGCAGTGGTCTTGTCTTTTGCTTGAACCCCCGAACGGACTAGATCGTTGCTCATTCCTGCTCTGGCTCCTGCTTCTGCTTCGACTCCGGCTTCTGCTCCTATGGAGAGAGCTGGAACGTCTATATCTGCTACTGTCACGCTCCCTTTGGTCATCTCGTCTTTCATCCGAATGCCTGGATCTGTAATAGTCACGATCCCTGCTATCATGGTGGTGACGATGATAGAGGCGTTCTTTTGAACTACGGTTTATTAGTCTAATAATAAATAATAATTATTGAAAAAAATTAAAACTAAAAGTCGACTGAAAAGCTAAAAAGAATATGACCGATGTCTCTTACGTCCCTATCACGGTCCCGATCATGGCTTGAACGGTCTCGGTCCCGGTCAGGACCCTTGCGGCTTCCACTACGACGAGATGGCGAGGATATCTTCGATGATCATCATGGGTGACTGTTCACTGAACTGGGGATGAATCCCTTGTTGAAGCACGATGTGGAGCATGCTGTCCGAAGGAAATTGATAGAGAAGCTTTCACAGGAGGAGACCGACGGGCAGTATCTTCTGATTCGTGACGACTAGACATTACTACAGAAAATTGTATTACAGATGGTTCAGAAACATCATCACAGACGGTTTTGTGAGCCGTCTGAATTTATGGGTCAGTAATGATACGAGGTTATCACAGATGGCTTGTGAACCGTCTATGGTGCAAATATCACAGACAGTTTTTAGTTAAAAATATATATGTGATTATCAACTAGCACAGACGGTTTTAGTTAAAAAAACATATGTGATTATCAACTAGCACAGACGATTTTTAGTTAAAAACCATCTGTGCTATTCTCTTCTACCCCTAAATCTATTTCTGTTTATTGGCTAACCTCAGAAAATGCTAGCCATGCCCTCTGAAATAAGCAGATCAACATGTACATGTATACATCCAATTCACATCTCAATTCATTTCACAAACATAAAACATCCATTTCGCAAATCAATTAATTGAAATGAAATAAAATATCCATTAACAAATACACAATTACAATCAATGTCAATCTTATCCCAAACAAAAAATCATTGTACGTTGTGGAACTCTCCATCTGCTTTTATGAATCTAGCCATCAAAAAGTACGCGCACTCTCCTCAAATTTGTGCAAGGTCCAGCTGTTGCAATGCAGTTGTAGAGATGGGCGCAGCCTGTCGATAGGAATATCAATGTACGTACATATATAACTGATAAGTATGAAATAATTGTGGGAAGATTGACAAACCTTTGGATTGGTGATCTTCGAGGAATCGAGTAGTAGTTTCGTATGGTGGCAAACGTAGAATCCACACATGTTGCCCGGCTGCTGCTGGTGGCACTGCAAAAAATAGAATGCGTTAATTCAAGAGGCATTACTACCAAGTGTTGTATAGGATTAATTAATGAGTACTAGCGAATACCCGAATGTGTTTCGATGATCTAGCTGCAGTCACCATGTATCTATATATATACACAGAAAAGCAACAAATTATATATGATATATATCGGTATTACATGAACGCAGACTGTGATTGTACACACTTACAGCGTCCAGCATCGAACGAGTGAGGCGTGAGAGCGTTGAGCGTGAAAAGATCAAATAAATCCTCAAAGGTCACCGTGAAGACACAATCATGAACTTCGTGTTGTAAATGATCCGGCCTAAATTTGGCAATGATACCTGAGCACCGTTCTCCCTGTGGCTTATTGGTCTGTTCCATATACCAAGCGTGTAATCTCTGGCAACTAAATCCTAAGGTTAGGAGGCGCTTTTCCAGGACGATCATCGGCTCGCCTATCACGAATTTGTGGGCCAATGGCAGGTACAGGATATCATCATCGGTCTTCTTTGATTTGCCCTTGCTGCCTTGGCTGTAGGTCGACTTCATAGTAGTCGACTGTAAAGGTAGCATCGGTGCAAGTTGCTTCATCGATAATAGCACCCGTGGAGATGGCACCGGTGCAGGTAGCGGTGGTGGAGATATGCCTTGTAGAGATGGCACCAGTGCATGTAACTCTGGTTCAGACTGCCCTTGAGGACCTGCCACCGGTGAAGAAGCCTCCAGACAGATGTCGCTGCCCTAGAGTCACGATCTCGTCGTTGGGGGGCTTCGGTAATGGGACGACCTCGAAATTGGCATGCACACCATCCACATGAACTTTTCCGAAGCCTAGTGCTAAAGGTGTACAGTGCACCATGGCCCCGTGAGCAGACGGATATGCCTGTCCCCAAGCAGCGCACAAGGGAGCGGAGGCATATCTCACTTGGAGCTTACACTTCGTAGGTTCCTACATAACGATACAAAATTAGCTACTCCAATAGGCCTATCAACGGATCGAGCATTCCAGAGATAATAATTATTACCAGGATGTCGTCCACAGGAAATCTAGCCTCGCTTTCTGTCGTAAGATTGGATGCACAACTGGTCCGACGGTTGGGGGGACTGACTAGCACAGGAGTGGCGGCGGTACTGAGCACATCTATGCGGACACCGCTGTTCTGGTTAGTGCTCTTTACATCCTGAGCCTATGTATAGAATGTGTACCCATTTATGTCATATCCTTGCCACGTCACAACTGTAAAATGTTGGTCATTTTGCCAACCATATCAACATCTCACTTGGCGAGCTCCTAGAGATTTGCTCCTTCAACCATTGGTTGAACCGACTGTTATATTGCCTCATGATCCAAACATCTGGCCGCTCCGGATTCTGTTGCCAAAGCACATCCTTGTGCTGGTCGACATAAGACGCTACTTCAGTCATGTGTTGCAAGACCGTGAAATGGGCTTGAGCATATGCGTGTATATCTGGAGTGATTGCTTTCCTTCTGATAGTTCCGATACCCTTGAGCCTCCCCTCATGACGAGATTGAGGCACACCTATCGGTGGAATCTGAGCCATATAAGCGACACAAAACTTAATGACCTCTTCGCTTGCGTAACCTTCGACAATGCTGCCCTCCGGCCGAGATTGATTCCATACATAGGACTTGAGAATTCACATGAACCTCACAAATAAGTACATGCTACGTAGGAATACGAGCTTGCATATTTTTATCTCTCACACAACGTGAACAATGAGATGGACCATGATATCGAAAAACGAAGGAGAAAAATACATCTCAAGATGACATAGAGTCATCACCACCTCGTCCTGCAGAGCATCTAGTCCTTCGGGATCGATGGCCTTCTGAGCAATTGTGTTAAAGAAATAACATAGCCTCATGATTGTCTCTCGGATTTTGATCGGCAAAATATTTCTAATTGCAATAGGGAGCATCTGTGTCATCAACACACGACAATCATGAGACTTCATGCCATTTAACTTCAAATCTTGCATCGAAACAAGTTTTTTCATGTTACCGAAGTAACCAGATGAAACTTTGACACCATGCAAGAACTAGCACAGTTCTATTTCTCGGCCTTGAACAGAGTGTAGCACGCAGGAGGAAGGTACGTTCGTCCATTATCTATTTTTGTCGGTTCTAACTCAGCCTGATGTTCATATCAGCCAAGTCAAGCCATGCGTTGACGCCGTCCTTTATTTTATCATGAATGTTCAGTAAGAGACCAATCAAACTGCCACATACAATCTTTTCTACGTGCATGACGTCGATGCAGTGTCGAACATCTAGGTACTTCCAACAAGGTAAGTCCCAAAATATTGTTATCTTCTTCCAGATGTTCTTCTCATGAGCCCTCAATTTACGTCCCTTTCCGAGGACAACATCTAAATCCTTAACCATATTATAAACCTCTTTTCCGCTTAAATGCCTTGGAGCTGAACCGTCCTCCTTCTCTGTCAAATTGTTTCTTCATCTTGCGGTATGGGTGAGCCCTTCGAAGGAACCGACGGTGACGCATGTACACGGTTTTGCGTGAGTGTTTCAGCCACACACTCTCGTTACCATCTAAATAGTGAGTACAATCTTGGCACCTTTTACACTCTGGATCGACAGGTTAGCAATGGCAGGATAATCATTTATGGTGCAGAACAATAAGGAGCGCAAAGTGAAGTTCTCTCATTTGTATGCATCCCATACCTGTACTCCTTCGTTCTACAACACTTTTAGATCTTCTACCAACGGTGTTAGGTACACATCAATATCATTCCCAGGTTGCTTTGGCCCTTAGATAAGTATCAACAACAAAAATATACTTTCACTTCATACACAACCAAGGAGGAAGGTTATAGATGCAGAGAGTCACGGGCAAGTGCTATGTCGGTTGCTCATGCTACTGAAAGGATTCATTCCATTTGTACTCAGTCCAAACCTTATATTCCTTAGTTCTACACCGAAGTCTGCAAACTCTTATCGATGTTTCTCCACTGGGCGGAATCAACAAGATGCTTGGTGATTTTGTGATCAATGGCAAGACCGAAGCTAGGGAAGGTGTCCTAAGGCCATGGCGTGTCGAGTAAGTCCGGGTGAAGCGTCATTTCGAGCGGAGAAGCACGGAAGAAAGAAAAGAATCATGATGAGGCAAATATTTGCGTTTCAAGTGATGACGATCCTCGGAGCAAACGTATAATCTTGGCAACAAGTAATTAGACATCATGGATTGAGTTGTTGGTGTGGTATGCCATAGAACTCAAGCATTTCAAATGGTGACAGCTTTTGAGGAGGTATACGATCTTAGCGATGATTCATTGGGCATCACATCATGGAGGTTGTTTTAAGGAGAAGCATCATGAAGTCCGATGGGTGGCAATTGTGAAAATTATCCAATACCAGTTGAAGTGGCGGTTTGCAAAATTGCGGCGTTGGCCTAAGTGGCTTAAGTCACGTCTTGAAGGATGGAGCGTCTTATCAGGCTATTGAAGCCATGTAAAGTCGCACTTTGAAAAGCGTGCAAATATGTATGAGTGAAAAACCTATTTGTGTGTGGCTTACCGGGTTTTCCTATTTGTAAATTGTTGTATCCACTAATAGTTGCTGGTGTTAGTGTTTGGTGTGAGAAAAAAGCCTCCACTATATAAACCCTTATGTCAGTTAAGAGAGGAGACAATGCTAAGGCTTTGAGAGAGATTAGGGTTTCCTTGTTGTGGAGCTTTGTGTGTGCGCTCTACGATTAGAGTTTTATCCTTCTGAGGGAGTGGCTATAAAACATGGTTATTAAGGCGGTGCAGCGAGGCATGGCGACTCACCACCTTCACACAACAATATCGCTTATGGTGCGTGGTGTGGCGACGCCATACACACAAGTAGCCGCAATAATATCGGACTTCAAGAGGACCCAAACAGAAGAAATACAAAAAGAGAAGAACTTTATTGCAATTTTAGAAAATAAGAGGGCTAAATTGCAAAATATCAAAACCCTCACATAACCGGCCGCTGCCTTGAGCTCGGCATTCCTTGCGGTTTCGGCGCTTCGCCCACACTGCCTCTCTCCCTCTCTACTTCCCCCATCTCCTCCACCTCTGACGCCAGCGAGGCCGAGCCAGCTCGCCGACGGCCGCTCCTTCTTCCCACCGCCACTCTCCACCGCCCCCAAGCGGTAGCCGCGGAGGAGACGGTGGAGAAGACTCGTCGCTCGACGAAGTAGAAGGCGGCGCCACGGAGGAGACCGAAGCTGGCAGAGCCGTGGAGGAGACCCGATCTGGCGGAGGCAGTGGATCCGGCGGCGGCGACAGCGGATTCGACTGCGGCGACGGTGGATTCGGCTGCGGCGGCAGTGGATCCAACTATGGTGACGGTGGATCCAGCTGCGGCGACTGCGGAGGCAGTGGATCTGGCTGCAGCAACGGCGGATTCGGCTGCGGCAACGACGGATACGACGCACCTCCATGCCGTCCGGACGGCATGGAGCCTCCGGTCCACCACCAAGGATCCGCCTCCGGTCCTTGTGTTTTCTCGTGTGTGCAGTGCTGTTCTGTGCAATACCTCGACGAGCGGTCATACCATAGGGACCTGAGCGGTATGACAACCCTTCCCGGCCAGAGTAGTGAAGCAAGCGGTTAGACTAGCCATCGCAATCTAATCGGTGACCCAACCGTGGTCGTACCAGTAGCGCGGTTAGACCGCTAACCCGAGCAGCCAAACCGGCCCTGTGCGGTACAATCGCATCTTGACTGGCAGTAGTACCGCAGTGACAGTGGAGTCTCAGCTTACTTGTGTTGTTTGGTTCTTGGTTTTGGTGAGCTTATGGGTTTATATTTCTGCTGCATAGAGTTGCAAATATCAGGGAAAATATTTTGAAGAAGTCATTCACCCTCCTCTGATTTGCTATATCGATCCTACAATATGCTACGAAGGGTAGAGCAGAAAGTCAATAAACAAAATCCATGGAATACAAGTTAAACTATGTGGAGTCCATATAATTTTGTCAGATAGATGAGCTATTTAGCAAATGGATAAAGAGCTGATTCAGTCAAATATGTTTTCTGATGCAAGAATTCTCCCCTGAATCTAACGGTCGCATGACAAACATGGGTGTGTATGCATGCAGTGGCGGAGCTAGGATTTGGTTATGCCTCGGGCTCAATGATGGAATGATCTAAGCTATTTAAACTGGACCATACAAATATTACCCAGACTGGACAGAATTTACCCAGACTGTACACTAGATATTTTTTTACACCCTGGGCTGAAGCCTACCCTGCCCGGGGTGTGGCTCCGCCCCTATATGCACGTGATCTTATACTTGGAAAGGTCCTTAACTTTTTTTTGTGCTTTCAAAATAAATTAGGCATTGTTTTTTCTGACGGTCTAACCAATTGTCATGTTAATGTTTCATGCAAATGAATGACCCTATGCCAGGATTATTCTGTCCTTATAATTGAAGAAAATTCCTGCCTTTCTTTATGACTTGTCTGCTTAAGCTAGCATCCCTTGATTCTCATATGAACTTGATTTTTTGTACTTGAGATTCCTTGCCCATGTTATGATGACTTCAGATGAGTTTATTTTATTTTTTTTGTTATAATGCTTGCGAACATTTTTAATCCTATATTCCTATTTTTATTTCATGTATGTTCAGGAACTATGCCAACGAATTGGACAACTTTCTTGGTCAGGCAAGTCATGGTCCCATAACATAGCTTGTTTATAGTTTATAGTCTCCTTTCCTGTTATTTCTGACTCCTAATATGCAATAAGTAAATCCTTTGTGTAAGCTTTAAGGTTTGTTTCTTGCTGATTTTTAATTCCACGTCATCACAATTGAATTGAATCCTTTGACTTACGTGTCACCTAATTTTGATGAGTGATCTCCACTTTATGCTCTTTAACAGCAAGCCTTATATTGACCAGCATGCTGTTTGTTTTTTCATGGTGCAGTACTACTTTGATAGTCTTCTTCCAAGAGTTCCTCTTCCAGTAGTTCGTCAGGTAAAAGCCAATCTCGAGAAGATGAAGTTGCCCACTAAGCTTTCTGTGGGGTGACTGGAGACTCTCACTACTATAGAAATACTATTAGTAGATGCCAAATCACAGACGGTTTGACAAAACCGTCTGTGACATACACTATTACAGACGGTTTTAATTTGGAGACCGTCTGCCATATTGGTGTCGGAAAAAACGAATATCACAGACGATTCTTACCGATGAACCGTCTGTGATACTGGAATATCACAGACAGTTTTTATTAAAAAAAACCGTTTGTGATAACCTGAGAATTATCACAGATGGTTTTTAATAAAAAAAACCGTCTATGATAATCTGGCTATATGTTTATTGAGTCGCTCAGAACCGCATCTGTCAGATCTAGCCGGTGCTGCACTTAGAGGAGGCAAGGCTTTCAGGCCAGTTAATTTGGTTGGAGGAGGCAGGAGAGTTTTGAAGATTCATACGTTCCTGGTTGCCTTAGATATGGTTAGTAATGAAATTTTTTTTTCTTTGCATTACAATTTAGATCTAAGTTTTGGTGAGTATTATTGAAGATGGTTTGCATCTACTTGACCATACATGATCAGTTCCCGTCATGTGGGAGGCCAAATTTGTCAAAATTGTTAGTTATAAGTGGTTAAATCGATCATTTGGGAAATAGCATTGTGTTTATAATATGAATTAAGCTAGCAAAGCCTCAATGCATGTGGTATATATGTAGTAATAATTAATTAATTTAATTTTTAATACTAAGTTGTTATATATATGCATAATGTAGGACCGAAGCTGGATGTATGCCGCGAACCGTGTGAGTGAAGAGTACATTAATGGCGTGTTTGCTTTTACAAGAGCTGCCGAGGAGGATATATTGAATACCGGGGTAGAATATATGTATTGTCCATGCACTGACTGTGAGAATTTAAAGATGTTTAATAACCGAGAGCAGATTGAAGCGTACTTGATTCGGAGGGGTTTCAAAAAGGGTTATACGTGTTGGATCAGTTATGGCGAAGTCAATGATATGCCGCCGAATGACATGGCCGGTGAAGTGAATGATATGTCGCCGGATGATGTCGATTGTTGTTCGGATTCAGATAGGTTGCACGATGACAATCTGGATCAGATGCTTCGCGATGTAGAAGAGAACTATGATGAGAGAGAGTATGTTAAATTCCGGGGCTTGATGGAGGACTCGGAGAAACCTTTGTTCACGTGCTGCAGGTCAAAGTACACGAGGTTGTTGGCCATGCTTGAACTGTTGAAATTGAAAGCAAACAGCGGTTGGTCTGACAAGAGTTTCACGGTGCTGCTAGGTCTTTTAGCGGACATGCTTCCGAGGGAAATGAGTTGCCTAAAACCACGTATAAAGCCAAGAAGGTTCTTTGTCCATTGGGAATAGAAGTAGAAAGAATACATACATGTCCGAACGACTGTATCCTCTACCGTAAAGAGTATGCAAGCATGCATGTATGTCCGGTGTGCAACGCATCCCGATACAACCATAACAATCAATCAGATGACGGCGAGGGAACAGAGGTGAAGAAATAATCTCCTGCTAAGGTGGTATGGTATTTTTCTATAATTCCCCGTTTGAAACGGTTTTTTACAAATCCAAAGGAGACAAAACTGTTGCGTTGGCACTCGGAGGAGCGCAGGATGGATGGAATGCTAAGAAGAACAAGCAATCAATCTGAGCACAAATGACATGCACTTGACTCTCATTAGCAAAACAACGCATGCATGGACTCACGCCATGACTCACACTTGCATGGACTCTGCCATGACAACACAACTGAAATCAACTCAACCACCTTAGCACAAGCCGGTATGACTACCAATCAACAGCCGGTCATACTGCCAACAACCAACTTAAACACCCTCTCAGTAACAGGGGACCAGTTTGACTATGGCACCCTTGTCGGTCTGACCGCCTAACACATGGAGGTCGTACCGCTTCTCACAACTTGACGAAGACCTCTCTGGAAAATAGCTACCGCTAACTATAAATCAGTACTATTGCACATGGCCTGTCAGACCGCGGCTTCATGCTAGTTTGACCGCTGCTTGGACTGCCAACCCTAGGCCGATCAGACTGCTCCTAGCCACTATGACTGCAGCCTTAATGCCGATCATACCACAACAACAGAAAGCAATGGGGAACAATTGCAAACACTCAAAATCAAACTCAACCATTGATAACAAGGCACAAACAAAATCAAATACTCATCATAAACAAAGAGTAGCATCCACGTGGCCTCACACATATCATTTGCGACCAAGCTACAAGCAAGTCATATTGCTCCTCTAATGGCTTTTCTTTTCTTACATAAAGTTCCACAGTGACGAAAGTACAAAAAAATGGCAAATGGCAGAGGTTGTTATGGGCTTAAATTGTTTTAGGGGTTGTTATGGGCTTAAATTGTTTTAGGGTACAAAAGACAAGAAAGAAACAATCAGACAGACAGATGAAAAACAGCAATACCTCATCAAGTAGGGCTCATACCACGTCCATAGGATCTTTGGATCTGCAACATATCGAAGATGCAAGAATCCTATCTGCATAACAAATTAACAACACCAACTGGTCATTTACCATAAAAAAAAATCAGATTCTTTTAACAGGATAAATAAAGACAAACAAAAAAAATGCTCACAACTCCAATGCACAGACTGGTACACTATGAACTGCTTGCAAACTTTGTCATCCACATGTCCTAGGACCAAAATCGAGACACAAGGCCATCCAAGGAAGCAAGTCATAGGACTGTTAGTGCGTATAACCAAAATATCAACAAGAATACTATGTATTAGTGAATTGAAAGAGATGAAAGAGTTGATTGCCCTGGATAGCACCAATGTGCTACTGCAAAACTCGCTAACATTGGGTTCTAATATAACTTCATAAACAAACAAATGCATTCATTAATTTGATAATTTCGCATTTAACGAATAGACAGAACACCATGAAGCGTGACATTTCTTCAAAAGTAGCTCAGGGCAAAGAAACCTACAGCTCTAATGTGTGGTGAGTCCGGATGCTTCAACAAACCGTGCATCTGTTTGACAGTAAGCCTCATTGTGAAGAACTTGTAGAGGGGACAGAAAGCAGTGGAGGGGCCTCTGCAATTGCTAGTGATCCATGGCTCCACATGATCAACTTGATTGTAAAATTGAGCGCGTCATGGGGAGATACGTGATGAGGGATTCTCATCGGGTGTGGATGGTGAATACGGGAGAGCACTGAGGCGGCCCGGCGGCAATGACTCAAGGCAGCGAGGACAGCTCGTCGGCAACGGCGACCTGGGGCGAAGGAAGCTTGAATCAGAAATTGGGGGTGAAAGAAGGTATAAGGGTTTTCTAGGAGATGATAGGAATTGGAATGGATCTCATCAAACAGTATGGATGAAAAGGGGCTACGAATTATCTATATTATCTGGTTACTGTATTCGATATGATATGAATATGGTATAAATTTTCCCATCCGATTAACAATTTTTATCCTATTCGTATTCGAATTCGTATAAAAAAATATTGATGCGAATATGGTATGGACTTTTACCATCTAAAATATTATTTTATCCGGACTATCCGTATTCGTATTCGACAAAGCAATATGCATATTTTATTACAATACAACTAATTAGTTAGACAAATTTTTTAATTGAACGTGAATTCGTGTTTCTTTAGGTGAAATAAATGAATTAGAATGATTAAGCGTGATTCTACAAGAATAAAATGTTATTAATGTCTCCATACTACATGAGTTATGAGGATATCCGGATCCGACCGAATTGAGTAGATATTCGATTCGAATTCATATTCGTTACAATATTCGATTTGTATTCGTATTCGAGAATATTCATATTCATATTTGTATTCCTTTACAAAATACGAATATGAATGTGGTAATGGCACTATTCAATTCGTATTTGATCCATTTTCACCCCTACCGAAGAGGGATGCACAAAAGCGGTGAGTTTTGGCCAGAGAAGAAGAAGATGACAGTGTCGGTGCTCCCTATGGAGGAATCGTGTAATTGACTGAGGGGGAAACAAAGAGAAGTGCTTGGAACACGATGTGACGCTGATGATTTAAAGGGAACTCACTGAATTCGATGGGAACAGCGAGGTTGGTTGCTACGGTGCTGGGCGACACGGCACCGGAGAGGAGGAGGAAGGTGGTGTTCCCAATAACTCTATACGAGGGAGAGGAAAAGTTGAGGAGGAAAAGGGAACAGAGGTGAACACAAAGGACATGGTGTCCATGGTCGAAGCTCATGCGAGCTTGTAGATGGGCTTGGCGAAGGCAGCGGTGGCCCTACACATGTGGCATGTTGTATCTGGCAATGGCATCATTAAGAGAGAAAAGGAAGGTGAGAGAGGTGTAAGGAGAGGAGAGTGTGTGTGTGTGTGTGTGTGTGTGTGTGTGTGTGTGTGTGTGTGTGTGTGTGTGTGTGTGTGAGTGATAGGGCCATGTTGGTATTACAGAGGGTTGGGAACAACGTCATCTAATAGAGCTAGATCTGGCCAAACGCATTGAGCTAATCGAGCTGATCCGAGACACAATACTATTGGCCTGACTAGGCATGGTATAGCATAGCATGAATAGTAAATGGGTTATGCTGGCTTGGTCTGATCGGCTGACACCTCGACATGGTGGGCCATCCGGCACGACACACAGTACCGTGTTGAGGCACAGCCCTGCCCGGTAGTGTGCGCCATTTACCCCAAACTCTTTCAAGAGGCTAAGTTTGTTTAGAAGAGTGCAGTAACTTCTGTATAGTAAAATTGCTTATAGATAGCAGTAAAATTACTTACAAATGACAATAAAATTACTTATAACTAACAGTAAAATTATTTATGGCTCGTTGGGCTAAACGTGGTCGGGCCGACTCGGCATAGCCCAACCCCTCTTCGTGTCATGCCTAGATCGAAGGACAGACACGTGGACTTTCACAGTAAAACACGATAATTTATTTGGATCAGCTGCGTCATACCTAATTGGACTGTGCCCTACCCAAGCCCGTATCATGCCCTGTCCGGGTGCCCACTTATGTATGTCTGAATAGAGTTGATGGTAGTGGCATGGACGGAACGTTTTTGTAAGATAAATGGCAAATAAGCGAACGAAGATTTTGTATTGGTATTTTAGGGATATGGAAACTTTGCATGGCACATAAAAAAAAAAAGATCCAGATGCAGCTTAACTGCATCAGCAAATCGGAATATCAGGCAACAACATCCCCTCCCTTCAATGAAAAACACACTTTTAACTTGGGAGTGATCACGTGTCAGCATGACCCACCAAATTGCACAGGAGAGCAGATCTATATTTATCATGTCTCGTCAAATGCATCGACCTTTATTCAGAGTATCAAAACAAGTTGCACATCATCATGCATGTCGCACAAGTTGATCGAAAAACAAGCCAATCGTTTATACAGGACGGCAGAACAGAAACATAGTTCTTTGAAGGCATGGGCGTCGCGATTTATTATGGGAGCAGTTGGTTCCGGAAAGCGAAAGCCATTGGAGGGATCCCACTTAATTTCTCGGAGAAAATAGTACAGAGAAACAAATCACATGTCTAATTAAGATGTTGTGCCGTCGACACTGAGTTTGGCTTTTAGCTAGTTCTTGCCCATTGCGGCTCTGTCCTCTTGCCTCAACCTCTCACCTTCACGGCAGAGATAGTCCTGGAATTTCTCCTGCCAACATGCAAGAAAGGATGGTTACACACCCGATCAAGTGCAACAACTCACAAGTTTTGTACAGCAGTTAGCATGCAAACTAAACAAATAAAGGTTTGAAAGGAGACGCTCAAATAAGTACGTTGACATGCACAAAATGCGTGAATTGTCTAATCATCAGAAAGATGAACCTGATAAGTAAACATTGCAATGTTTCATCCATTAACTGAATGGTATACCATAGATAGACTCACTTGAAGCAGTGTCTCAAAATAAAATTTTCGTTACTTAAGAAGAAACGTGCATATCTAAGTCTACACTCGGCTTGATTCAACTAGGCATACCAAGAAAAGGTGACTGCATCAGCATTGGCAAGTCAGTTGCCAAGGGGAACTGGACATGCTATTAACATATCAAAGTCAAAGGCTTAGGATATAAACAAGATTAAGAATGCAATATGTAGCTTCAAAGTAAGGAACAAGTGGAGCTAGTATCTACCTGTTCTCAAATATTGGATGATATAACAAATCAATAGGTCCACCACTTAATTTTATTTTTTAAAAAGGAAACTTCAACAGTATTACATAGATAATTTTCTGCCGAACCATTAATTAAACCCTCATAACTACAGAATTATCAATATCAAAAGTAAGGGCTGGAAACGATATAATTTATATGGACAGCAACACACACACAAAAAAAAACATGAGTATGACACAAAACCATAGCAAAATAGAAATAACCAAGATATATGTGCCATCTTACCTGGCAACCTCTACAATGTAGAGTATTGAGATGCCTATTCAAACATGCGACACATAAGCCTCAATATTTCAATCAAAATAGACAACCACTAAACTCCAAAAAATATATTTATTAACGTTGGGATTATTACACAAGGGCAAAGAGATCCATTCTGCTGGAAAGGGTGATTGTTATGACCGGCAGGGTGTATCAACGCCGGCCCAGGCCCAGTGGCTAGTCCGCACGGCAATCAGGGGGCTGGATGCCCAGGGAAGGAGAGTCCTTTACAAATTAGATATGGTTTATTTCCTTAACTATCAAATCGTATTTGAGTTGGTTTGCTAAGACAGGGGATATATATATAGCCCTAAACAATATTGAATAAAGGAAGCAAGACAATTACCTTGCCTGGCTTCAAGGGTTATTCCCTATTGCTTCTCGCCTTCCCCTGCTCTCGCGCGTCGCCGGTCATCACGGTGCCCCTGCGCCATCGCGGAGACTGGCCCGAGTTCCGGCCTCCTGCCCGTACGCACTACGCAGCCGAGGAAGGATCCTTGATCCTATCAATCTGGTATCAGAGATGCCGGGTGACGACGACAAGGAAAAGCAGCAGCCGGCGCCACCGCCGACTGCCACCGACGCCATCGCAAAGGCCACGCCGACATCGCCCAAAGGTGGCCAACTTCTCCACCCGCTGGCGTCCACGGAGAATCGCAGCGTCCTTCTCGGCGGCGCCGTGCCCGTGGCTTCTCCGTCGAGATGCCCGCTTACGGCATGATGCCGTTTTCAACTGCCGCCGCTGCGCCCACTACCTCCACCATGCCCCTGTACGCCGCGCCATCCTCCATCGCACCATCCGCGCCTCTCCCCATCCACAAGATAAATTTCCCCCGATCGCCTTCCCCGCTGCCTTCCATGGTGGCGCCGTCAGGGCCGCCGGTCCCTCACTTCGCTACCCCGGCACCATCTACAACAGGCGCGCTTTCCGGGGTCGGCGTGCCTCGTTTCAGCAAGCTCGAATTCTCCTCCTATGACGGCAAGGAAGATCCCCTGAACTAGCTCAATCATTGCGAGCAGTTTTTCCGTGGACAGCGCACGATCGACGCGGATCGAGTCTGGCTCGCGTCATACCACCTTAGGGGTGCTGCCCAAACTTGGTACTACGCCATGGAACAGGATGAAGGTATGCCATCTTGGGAGCGGTTCAAGTACTTGTGCCATCAGCGGTTCGGGCCGGCCATCAGCAGCAATCGCCTCGCCGAACTTGCTCGTCTACCTTTTCACGCAGACCGCCCAGACTACCAGAGCGCTTCAACGCCACCGGTGTGCCATCGCCGCATCTCCTACCCGCTCAAAAGGCGGAACTCTTCGTGGGGGGTCTTCCGGAGCACATCCGCATCGACGTCGAACTCCGGGAGCCTCCGGACCTTCAGACGGCCATGCATCTGGCACGAGCCTACGAGCGCCGCGCTGCGCGCAACCATGTCGGCACCGGCGCAACGGATCGCTCGTCCTTCCCGCGGCGCCGATGGCGCCGCGCGCTCGCGCGCGCGCGCCTGCGCAAGCGCTGTCACATCGTAAGCGCGCCGCACTGCGCCGCTCGCCTACCACACCACGGCCTTTCCGCCGCTTGACGCCGACCGAGATGACCGAGCGACGTCGTCAAGGGCTGTGCTACAACTGTGACGAGCCGTACGTACGAGGTCACCAGTGCCAGCGACCGTTTTACCTCGAGGTCACCGACTATCTCAACGACGAGATGGTGGCCGACGAGGGCGCCGAGGTGGTCCCGGAGGAGGCGCTGCTAGACGAACCAGTCGTCTCCCTCCACGCCATCGCCGGCATCCGCACCAAGGAGACATTCCACCTCCACGCCTACATTCACGGTCACCGGCTCCTCGCCCTCCTGGACAGCGGCTCCACCCACACCTTCATCAACGCCGACGTGATGCACCGCATTGGCCTCGTGACATCCGACAGCTCCATACGGGTCACGGTGGCCAACGGTGACCGCGTCGCATGCCAGGGCCGGGCGCACAACGTGGCCATGCGCATCGGCCAGGAGGAATTTTCCATCGACTGCCTCGGCATCGAATTGGGTGGTTTTGACCTCGTTCTCGGCGTGGACTACCTTCGGACACTGGGCCCCATCCTATGGGACTTGACGACCTGATGGCCTTCCGGGGTGACCACCGCGTCCTGCGGAAGGCGTGGGCTCGCCTCGCGACGGCGCATACCGATACTTCACGCCGTCGAAGGCTCGCCACAACAGCCACTGCTCAACCGTCTACTCCAGCAGTATGCGGCGCTCTTCGACGTGCCCAGCGGGCTTCCGCCGGTGCGCCCCTACGACCACCGTATCCACTTGCTGCCGACACGCGCGGTGGCCGTCCGTCCCTACCGCTACCTCGGCTCGGAAGACGAGGTGGAGCGTCAATGCGCGCCGTCATCTTTGGAGCAAGGCATCATACGCCAAGCACGTCTCGTTTTGGCGCCGTCGTCTTTGGTCGAAGGCCGACGGTTCATGGCGTTCGATCGACTACGAGGCCACGAGCGACAAGACGCCCAAGGACAAATTCCGATCCGGTGGTCGACGAGCTTCGGGCGAACTCCACGGCGCCAAGTTCTTCACTAAGCTGGATTTGCGGTCGGCTATCATCAGTCGAATCGTCCGAGGACATCGAGAAGACGGCGTTCCGAACCCATCATGGGCACTTCGAGTTCCTCGTCATGCCTTTCGGCCTCTCCAACGCGCCAGCGACATTTCAGGCACTCATGAACGATGTCCTCCGACCCTTCCTCCGCAGGTTCGTGCTCGTCTTCTTCGACGATATTCGATTCTGACTCGTCGCCCCGTCCGAGCACTGCAAAGACGTCGCCTCGTCTTCGACGCCCTGCGTGCCCACGGCCTCTACCTGAAGAGGTCGAAGTGTTCCTTCGGGGCGTCGTCGGTCGCCTACCTCGGCCATGTCATCTCCGCCGACGGTGTCGCCATGGACAACGACAAGGTGGTCGCCGTCTCGGCCTGGCCGGAGCCCCGTTCCCCCCGGGGCGTGCGCGGTTTCCTAGGGTTGGCTGGCTACTACCGGAAGTTCATCCGGGACTTCGGGACCATCGCAGCGCCACTAACAAGCCTCTCGCGCAAGAAGTTTCGCATGGACGCCGGAGGCGCGAGGCTTCGTGGCACTCTGCCGCTCTCTCGTCGGTCGTCATCGCAAATGCCGGATTTCGACAGAGAATTCGTCGTCGACTGCGACGCCTCGGGCACGGGGTTCGGCGCCGTTCTACACCAGGGGGCGGGACCCCTAGCCTTCTTCAGTCGGCCGTTCGCCGCCCGCCACCACAAGCTGGCGGCCTACGAACGCAAGCTCATTGGCCTTGTCCGGTATGCGCGCATCGGGCGGCGTACCTGCAGGCGTCGCTTTCGTCCGCACAAACCACTACGACTGAAGTTCTTGCTGGATCAACGACTCTCCACCGTTCCCCAGCATCAGTGGATCAGCAAGCTGTTCGGATTCGACTTCGCGGTCGAGTACCGCCCCGGGCGCCTCAACGCGGCGGCCGACGCACTCTCGCGCCGCGACACTGACACCACCGCCGACTCAGCCGCAGTGCACGCCCTATCCGGGCCCTCGTTTCACCTTCTCGACGAGATCCACGCCGCCACAGAGGCCGACGACGAGGCGGGCCGACTACACCAACAGCTGCTGGACGGCTCTCTCGGTCCCCCATGGCGCGCCAATAACGGCTTCCTAATCCACGGCAAGCGTATTTTCGTCCCGTCGCACAACGACTTGCGCCAGCAGGTGATTGCGCTGGCTCATACAGCCGGCCACGAGGGAATCCAGAAGACACTCCAGCGCCTGCGCAC
This sequence comes from Dendrocalamus sinicus, assembly GCA_036346575.1. Lineage (NCBI taxonomy): Eukaryota > Viridiplantae > Streptophyta > Magnoliopsida > Poales > Poaceae > Dendrocalamus > Dendrocalamus sinicus. Next base: position 5,268,856 of record CM070654.1, on the reverse strand, counting down.
GGACTTCTATATACCGGGCGATCGGGTGCTCGTCCAGGATCACGTTCGCACATGCATCACCTGCCAACGCAACAAAACACCGACCCTACAGCCGGCAGGCCTCTTGCAGCCGCTAGACGTGCCGTCCCAGGTGTGGGCAGACATCTCGATGGACTTCATCGAGGGTCTTCCCAAGGTCCACGGGAAGTCCGTCATTCTTACCGTCGTCGACCGCTTCTCCAAGTACGCGCACTTCATCGCCCTCAGTCACCCATACTCGGCAACGTCGGTCGCACGCGCCTTCTTCGAGGGCATCGTTCGACTACACGGCTTCCCCACCTCGATTGTCAGCGACCGTGATCCGGTTTTCACCAGTCACATGTGGCGCGACCTCTTCAAGATGGCCGGTGTCAAGCTCCGCATGAGCACGGCATTCCACCCTCAGACTGACGGCCAGTCCGAAGTCGTCAACAAGGTGATCGCCATGTACCTCCGTTGTGCCACCGGGGACCGCCCGCGTGCCTGGATTGACTGGCTTCCATGGGCGGAGTACTGCTACAACACATCGTTCCATACGGCACTCCACGCCACGCCATTCCAAGTCGTCTATGGACGGCCACCACAGCCGCTGCTCCCGCACACCGCAAGAACTGCGCAGACGGAGGCGGTGGATACCCTCTTACAGGACCGCGACACCTTCCTGACCGAGGTTCGCGAGCACCTCCTCCAGGCCCAGCAGTATGCCAAGCGCCACTACGACGACCACAACCGGGAGTTGGTGTTCGCGGTGGGAGATTGGGTATGGCTCCGTCTCCTTCACCGTCCGACGCACTCACTGGATCACCGTTCCAGGGGCAAGCTCGGTCCACGCTACGCAGGTCCGTTTCAAGTGCTGGAACGCATTGGGCTGGTGGCCTATCGTCTTGGTTGCCGAGGCGCCGGCCCACGACGCGTCTTCCACGTGGGATCGCTCAAACCATTCCGCGGAGAACCCCCGGCCGCCTCCACCCTTGCCGCCGGTGCAGGACGGCCGACTGTTGGCCATCCCGGAGCGCGTGCTGCGTGCCCAACTGCGCCGAGGCACCTGGCACATCCTCGTCAAGTGGCAAGGGTTGTCTACCGAGGATGCAACGTGGGAGTTGTTGCAGGACTTCAAGGACCTCTACCCCGACGTTCAGCTCGAGGACGAGCTGTTTGCGGAGGCGGGGAGAGATGTTATGACCGGCAGGGTGTATCAACGCCGGCCCAGGCCCAGTGGCTAGTCCGCACGGCAATCAGGGGGCTGGATGCCCAGGGAAGGAGAGTCCTTTACAAATTAGATACGGTTTATTTCCTTAACTATCAAATCGTATTTGAGTTGGTTTGCTAAGTCAGGGGATATATATATAGCCCTAAACAATATTGAATAAAGGAAGCAAGACAATTACCTTGCCTGGCTTCAAGGGTTATTCCCTATTGCTTCTCGCCTTCCCCTGCTCTCGCGCGTCGCCGGTCATCACGGTGCCCCTGCGCCATCGCGGAGACTGGCCCGAGTTCCGGCCTCCTGCCCGTACGCACTACGCAGCCGAGGAAGGATCCTTGATCCTATCAGTGATATACCAGAAATTTCGCAGTCTCAAACATCCAAAATAGAGGGGAATCTAATCTGCCAAAGTACCAATAGCAACTTTGTCATGATAAGGCATATTTAGGCTGGTCACCTCTGTTAATATGGGCAATCTTCCATTCCTTACCCACTCAGCCACTCCATAAATATTCAAATATATTTTTTTTTCTCGAACAACGCAGGAGAGCTGCGTGTCATTTCATTAAGGCAGGAAAAAAAAACACAAGTACAAAGAGTTAGGCAAAAAGCCGAACCCGAACACGAACGCACACCCACAACCAAACAACCCCCAGAGGACAAAAGACTCGCCACAAAAAAGAAAAGGCCTGACCAAGGACCACCCGAAAAACTAGAGAGCTAAGAAGTGGTGACCTGAGAGAGGAGGGTCTCGAGCTTGGAAGCACCACCAAGACCACATGGTGCTCTCAACGACCATCTTGTTTGCGGGAGAGCTCAAGGTTTGGCTGCAATCCTTCAAACACACATGAGTTTCGATGCTTCCAAATCTCCCAAACCACAAGAATGATAAGGAGTTTAGCCCTTTCCGTGTCTCCTTCGGCACCCTCTCGATCACGCCCCTCCACCTAGAGAAACTTGTTGTCCCTAACACGGTGCTCTGACCAGATTTAGCCATTGTAAATAGAAAAACCAAACTCGCCGAGAGAGTCAAAGCCCTGATCGTTGCTCGGGCACTCCAAAATAGGAATTGGGTGCGTGATATCATAGGGGCCCTAACGATTCTGTGCATGGTGGAGTACTGTTGGTTTGGGACTTGGTGGATGACCTAATTCTACAACCAGTGTCCCTAATCAGCATCGTTGGAAGCTAACCCAATCCGGGTCTCTGAGAAATCACTTACGCGCATTCTTCGTTGGAACCTTCAAGTTCATCCCTTGGAGGAGGATCGGAAGAGTTGGGCCCTTTGCGCTGCAAATTCTTCTTGTGGTTGGCTTTCAACAATGAGATGTTGGATGTTGACCGCTAGCTGCGGGGATTGCCGCATCCGACTGCCTGCCCGTTCTGTGACCAAGCTGAGGAAACAATCCAAATATTCAAATATATATGCATCCTGTTTGCCTGGTAACTTATGTGCTGAAGACCAATGCCATCAAATGCATTAAGGAAATCACTAGAAGGCTTAAGAAGTTCCGGCCATCATCTGCACATTTCGTGGTTACAAACCAAGTAATATATCAATACACTTGTTACAATTACCACTTATATTGACCACTTTCCTAACAAAGATTTCCCAGCAATTCCTACCCAAGAAATCATGACCCCTCAAAGAAGCGGTTTCAAGAAATTGGCCAACAATCTCCTCATGTTTTGTCTCAGAGAGATTATCAACCAAAACTTGGCACATGCTTGCGGTGCACACTTCTAGCTCATCTCTTCAAACATAGTAACCACTTGATCTGCCTTCCCCATTTGCAGAATCCCTTGACCAAGAAATCATAAGTAATAACAATTGGCTCATATCCTTACACATGCCATCCCACACCACCCAGTCTCCCAAAACTCTCTGTTTACGCACAGCCCCAAAATAATTGCGTTGTGTGTCACCAAGCTTAGCATGAACCCCTTCCAAAGATCATCAAACAACTTCTGTGTCTGCTGACCCATCCCTTTTTGCACAATGAAAGTATCATTGTGCTTGAGACCACATTGTTCGGTACCATGTAATGCATTATAATGTCTATTCTAACATGCAATTCATGGTTTTTACACTCCATGCAAATAGGTGACTACTCGACTCAAAAACATGTTCACTAACTCAGGCGTTATTACAAATGGGCAAACCAAGCCTCTTCCTATAATGGAAGCCTTACAGGCTCAACAAGCTAAATAGAGAAGCATCTAATCTGCCAAAATAATATACATGTAATGACTATTTCTGATCTGCAGGTATTTGGTCCCAGAAACCCAAATTGGATTTATTGATCTCTCATTAAGTCATCAAACAAGTACAAGCATCTTACAGAAGAAGAACACCTGAGTATAAACTGAATGACATAAGTAAACCACCAAGGACTGACACATCTAATAGCCGTTCTTGGTTCTCAATGTCCAAAACTCCAAATACTCTAATTTGTAGTACATTGTTTATTCTCCCATCAAATCACTGAGCAAGGTCAGATTATAACCTAATCATCAGCATCAAATGTACAAGTTGCACAACATAATCCAGTCTTGCATGGTACATGACCTGACGAGCCACTAAGTTAGCTACCCACCAAAAAGAAAAATTCCTTCATCTCTATAAAATGAAGTGGTTATTCAACTTCACAAAAATATCTCAGATATCCAAAGACCAAACCATGGGCGGATCCATGTTATGCCAGGATGAAGGTGACAGGTCCACTTCAATTTTCCCTAGTATGATCCACATATATATATAGGCGTGACCCCGGAGGCGCAAACCCAGTGCACCCACACGGCCACGCCCATGTGGTTATATGCATAGTGCACCCTCGTCGTTTTTGTCCTGTATTCGCCACTGGAAAAAAAACAACAGATGGAAATGCACAGATTGTGCAGCACAATCTAGCCTTGCATACTAACAATTCCTAAAGTAGAAGTTACGATGCTCCCTCTCGAATTACATTACACCAACTATAAACAGGTTCCTTGGTAAGGCCTTTTGGCACGCGGGCTGTCCAAAGCTCTATATGTTCGATCATCCTAAGTATGATTTGTCGAGGGTTTAACAAGATGCCATCGAAAGCCTTACGATTCCTGGACTTCCAGATGATCCAGAGGATGAGAAGGACAAGAGTACTTGCTATTTGACGATCATGCAAATTCTCAGTCACCGTGCGCAGGACATCGCAGATGCTCTCTAGACTATTAAGTTCCAACCAATAGCGCCTTTTACAACCAAAATATGCCCCTAAATCTAGAGCTCTACATGGGGTCGGCACGCCAATCCCCACTGGGAGATGAACCGCCGGATCCATGCTTAGCACAACAAATCTAACAAGGACAGGAAAAGAAAGAAGATGTCACAGGATACAGATGCGGGGGAGGGGGGACAACGGGCGCGGACATGGGGCCGGGCGATTGGGGCTGGATATGCAAGAAGAGCATGGTGGTACCTTGCCGCCGAAGAGGAAGATCCCGGCGAGGCCGGCGGTGGCGACGCTGCCCCAGATGACCACCGTCGACGAGAGCAGGGACCAGTTGCGGTAGATCATCGTTGCTTCTTCCCTGGCTGGCTTCCTCAGTTCCTCTCTTCTTCCGAATTTCGATCCAAAGATAAACAAGTCCTGAAGTGCCAGGGGAAAGAAGAGGAAGCAGGGAAATGCAAGCAACCCGCCGCCCAGGGCCCAAGGCCCATGAGTGCGGTCGGCCTGGGAACCGAACGGGCTTCTTTTTTGCTTTGCTTTTTTTCCACCTTAGCTTCTTCAAGCCTTCCACTGTGGCGCTATGCCCCCAAGAGTGTTTCTTTTTCCTCTTCTTCTTTCTTTCTTTATTTCTTTCTTTATTTTTCCTTTTTATTTAGTTACAGATTTTTGGAAAATATTTGTAGTTGGTTTTTTTTGTTGTTCCTCGTGTTCATTAGTTTCCACTATTGTGTGTATTAATATTTTTTTATATGTTCATCTAATCGCTTTGATTTGTTCCACAAATATTTTTCATTTGCTCCACTAATAGCTTTCAGTTGTTTCACTAATAGCGTCGAATTGTTCCATGAACATGATTTGTTCCACTAATATTTTTATTTCTTCTAAACATCATCGATGAAATTTTCTGAACATTGTCGATAAATCGTTGGAACATTGAAACCAAATGTGTGAAGCATTAGTTCATACACCCTTATAACTTTATGTGTAGAATATTGGTGATGAATTATGGAACATTGAAACCAAATGCATGGAATATCGATGATGAATTGTTGGGACATTGAAACGAAATATGTATGACATTGCCCTATTCTCCCTTAAAACTTGATGCTTGGAGCATCGTCAATGTACCATTTGAAACATCAAAACCAAATGTTGTGGGACATTTCATTCTACCTACTAGAATATTCAACATCCACCCTATTCATTCCCCCTTACGCAGTTCAAAAGATGTGTGCTAGAACATCTTTCATGAACTACTCGAACATTTGGAAGTAATGCAAGGAACATTTTGTTTTATTTACTAGAACATGTGACATGTTATATCATTTTACTAAGTTAAATATATACAATTGGGGTTTTGTTTTGAAGATCTCATAAGAAACACAATGGTTAAAATAGATAATGAATTGTATGCTTGGATCAAAAGATATGATCATTTGAAATTTTTAGATTGGAAAAAAATCCTTCATTCGCGTGGGCTGTCCTGACAGCGTGCATGGTGCATGGGCTTCACGAACCGTGGGCCGCCGAGATGGGTGGCATGCTATCATGTGCTACGCGGGTGGCATGTAGGAGCATCCAAAGAAACCTTATAGGTTATAGCAGATCTATCATTGGTCCCATTATAAAGATAAGAAGAACAGAGTAGTTTACAATATCTCTACGGATGATGTTAGAGCATCTCCAACAATGTCCTCTAAATCTTATCCCCTAAATCACTTTTTAGAGGACACAATCTAGAATATAGAAGACTAAAAATATGTAACCTCCAACAAGTCCTCTAAATATGGTCCCCTAAATTAAAATCTGGGTCCACAAAAACTACCAACCAAAGAATTTAGGGGATCGGACGGCGCAGGAGCGTTGGGACCGATTTAGGGGATGGTGTGCGTCCTCCATATACGGGGGACGAAAAATCAGGGATGGAGTCCTCTATATTTTTAGGTACCACTTAGGGGATCTGTTGGAGCCCTTTTTTTTTTACCTTTTCTTCTAAAATATAGGGGATATGAGCACTTTAGAAGATTTGTTGAAGATGCTCTTAGGGCAGTAGTCCTAAGCCCAGCCTGAGGCCCGACAAGCCCAAAGCCTAACCTGATCGAACAAAGTAAGGCCTAGCCCAAAGCCCGATTATTTAAAGGTTGGCCCACAAGCAGCAAAAAAATAAACCTAATACTCTAGTCCTTTGCACCATCATTATTACATCCTTGTTGCAGACGTATCCCTACCACTCCCCGCCAGGCTTGGACCTCTTAGAGTTTGCTAACTCCTAGATAGCGTTGAAGGCGTCGTGCGCGGTGATCTTTTCAAAGAAGGTTATGAGAAGATCCGGTGAATTGTGAATGTTGGAGCTCACTTACCCGGAGCGGGAAAGAGTTACCACTAGTGGATTTGAGGTGAAAGGCTTAATTCATGGAGCTGGTCCAGTTAGTTTGGGCTTACCTCAACGTGGACTAGGGGAGACCTGCAAGCCTCCAATTGTAGGGGAGACCTGCAACGTGGACTAGGGAAGACCTGCAAGCCTCCAATCACCACGATAAAAAGAGACCGTATCAATTGTAGTTTGTTTCCTTGTGCTCAATTTACATTCAAGCAATTTACATACATAGAACTAAATTGATTACTTATCATCCTAGCCTAAAATTGTTGGTACACTTAGGTGAACTTAATTGATATAGGCGTTGTTTGTGCTAAACAAAATTGATTTAAGCTTCCACATTGTTTACTTGGTTTAGACAAATAAAAAAGATCTTGAATTGTTAATAATAACTAGAAGATATTTTAAGACCGCCTATTGACCCCCGTTGTAGTCGGCCTCCTCGATCTTACAGCGGTATGACCGTATCCTTGATTCCAGAACGGGAAATTAGCCTGAGCCAAAACAAAAAAATGGTGCAATATCTAAAATAAATCTCTAAATAATATGGATCTTTGTACACACCTTGCTAAGGATCTCAAGAATCTAATCCATCCAAGGATAGCATAGAACTTGGCCAAAGTTATAACTATTCCTCAAGATAAGCAGGGTTGTACAAAAACTAGACAAAACACAAGAACTTGAGTTATGACTTATTCGTGGGTTGAAGATTGCCAATATGGCTTTAGATGAGTTCACACATGTCACAGCAAGCAAGAGCATCCAAAGATTCAAGACCAAAATACTAGAAGCAAGATATCACTAGAAGAGCTCCAAACTAAACCAAACTAGGAAAATTTCACGATCTTGCCATAGCTGGTCCCTAGATAGTTGTAATATGATTCCCCTAAGGCATCTCCATCACTTACACATTCTTGGAACTCAACAAGATTAAGAGAGAAAGAGAGAGGACAAAACACCAGACCAAACAAATGCAAAGTCGACAAGATCAAGCACACATCATGAAGGATGAACAAGATTGGTCTATTGTAACTTGTAGGTGTAGATTTTATAGCTACTCCACTATAGTGGATAGAGCTTTATCTTCCAAGAGCACACATCTCACAAGCCTCCTCTCCAAGGTAGGGGTGGGCACTTTAAACTCGAGAACCGAACACCGAACCGAACCCGAATAGACCGAATTGTCGGTCTATTCGGGTTTTGGGGTTCAGGTTCGGTCAATATTTTGATTTAGTTCGGTCTTCGGGTTCAGGTTCGGTCTTTGGCCTTCAAAACCCGAATAGACCAAATAACCCGAATTCTGGTTTTATAGAAAAGGCCCCCGTCAAGGCGTCAAGCACTCAAGCATCGGCCCAAACCCGAAAAGCTCATTTGGTGTGTCTATCATCTATTTACTGGCTGGCTACTCATTGCTTTATGCATGAATATTATTTGTTTTGTTTAGCTCATTACAAAGATTTCGCAAACAACACTGGATCTGGAAGCTCAGAGTTATTTCGGTCAATTCGGTGGACCGAATAGACCGAACAAAAAATTCGGTCTATTTGGGTTCGATTCTAGTTTTTTTCTGAGAAATTTGGTCCTCATTGTTTAGAACCTGAATTTTCCAGAGACCGAATAGACCGAACCGAATAGACCGAAAAGACCGAATGCCCAGCCCTACTCCAAGGAAGCTCCTCCCTCAAACCCTAGAAAATGAATGGTGGGTAGGATCTCACCAACCTCTCTCACTCATAAAAATGGAGCAACTAGCCTACATCTAATTATAATGGATACTATCCATTAGCATAACTGAAAAACTCATCAACCTTACACACACCGGATTTTACACTCACACATGGCTTACGCACACTTTTCAAAGTGCATAAACCCAAACCCTCTAAGGAGCAAGCTTCCATCCACTTGGCCTCCTCAGCGCTTCTTTGACCTAAATCGCTCCCTCAACACCCTCCAAGCGCACTGATTTTGGTCCCTTTGTTGTTTTCAGTATTTTGGCTTCCCTAACAAAACACCATTGATGGACCTCAGCTTTTTCCCGAGCCTACTCCATAGTTATCTCCTCTTTCGCAATCCATCCCCATACTTACAATGTGTAGGTTCACCAATGGCTCACGTAGCGGTAAGTCTCTCTGATTCGGTTCCCTCCGACCATATCTCAGTTGCACTGACCGCACCATTCGATAAACTATTGCTCGAACTTTTCCTTCAACATCCCTTGTCTTTCCCTGTGCCTCGCTTGAACCCAATCATCCTACGTGGCTTCCTTGACCGTATCTCAGTTCATCCCCGAGCCTAGTCCTGATCCACGCGTCGATCATGATTGCTTCCAAGCACCCTCAATATCAAATAATAAGAAATTATTTTTAGATACAAGTTCTTCATAAATTGATCCACATTAGTCCAATATATTTCATGAATCATGAACGCAATGACCTAGGACCTCAAAACTCAACTCATGACCAATTTGCACAAATGTCCAAAACCCCTTAGATATTTCCAAACAAAGTCACTCTAACTGCTATTGACTAGCCGGTCGGACCGCGCCAGTCCAAACCATTCAAACGTCGGTAACAGGGAGCAGTATGACCACTCCCACAAGGTTGGTACTACCGCCTTGGTAGCACTGCCATACAAGCCTAGTCGTATCGTTCTCTGGTAGCACCATGGATCCAATTCCAGTACAACCGGACTTGGCCAAAGCCCAACTCCCCAAAACGACCGTATGTGAAAAATAACTATCGCCATTTAAAGACCGGTCGCACCGCACCTGCGGTAGTAACGCTCCTCATGCCTGGTACTACCGTTATCACCAGGCTGGTACTACCGTTGTTGTCTAGTCGGTACTACTAGCTAAACCCTGATAGCAAGAATAAAAACTTGCAAACTTTCATAAATTTAAATCTTAATTCAGTATGATTACCGATTGTTTAACATAAATGAACAAGGACATTCTTGATATATAGTTTACACGTATCTAGCCCGCGTATGCTCAGGCCGGGTCGTCGGCCCAGGCTGCCCATGATCAGATCTGGTCCAAAGGAATTGAAAATGGTATAGATAAAACACGATTGCAGCAGATCACATCTAAGAGAGATGTACTATAACGATTACTCGATTAATTAACTTCTGCCTTAGCCTCGCTTTCGCTTTCTGCAAAGACAAATGCATCCGCTTTCGCTTTTGTTTTCTTTTATGGCATCCCAGTGTATTTTACGTGACATTCGATGTATACCTCTAGTGTATATATACTTAGGCCCCGTTTGGCACGGCTCCACTTCACAAGTGGAGCTGTTTTTTTTTTACTTCACAAGTGAAGCTAGGTGAAGCTACTTTTTTCAGCTCCACCCAAGGAGCTACTTTTGTCTCAGCAGGTTTTAAGGAACTCCTTGGGTGGAGCTATTTTGTTGTACCCCGTTTGGCACAAAACGGCTCCAAACAACTCCAGGAGCTGGTGGTGGAGCTGTGCCAAACGGGATCTTACTGGCTGCAAAAGCCAAAAAGGTGTTGTTAGTGGTAGTAGTACCTTGAGATGTTCTCTCCTGTTTGCCCACTAGTTCGTTTTAACGGTTCCCTTTTGCATTTATATCTAAAAAAGGAAAATGTATTATTTTTTTCAGAAAAAGTATCCTCCTTTTGCATGCCTGTGCTTTTGCTGCGTTTGTTGCACCTATTGTAGAACATGAATTACTTTGCATTTCCTGCACGCCTGATGTAGAGTTTTGGCTAAGCTGCCAAGGGAAGGAAGCATCTACAGCATAAGTTACATGTATTACTGCATGCTAAACAAATCTGGTGTTTTGTGGATGAGCGGGCAGCCCAGCGGAGGGACGAAGGGGCAGGCGGAGGTCACGGGCGACGACAGGGGGATAGGCGTACGGCGGAGGGATGCAACGCGGTCTAGGTGGACGTCCGACGAGGGTGGTGCAGACGACGGAAGGAGGCGGCGCAGCGGGGGACGGTGCAAAGGGAGGATGGCGATCAGGGGCGGAACCCATAGTGGGTCTTGGTGTCGCTGGACATCAGGTAGAAAAGTTTTAACAAGCATTAGTACTTTTAGTACATATGTAAACTCTTTAGACTAAACTCAGTGTACTAGTTCTTTCTTTGAAACCCAATGAAAAAAATACTAGTAGCTAGCAGCAGTCCATGAGAAGTCTCCGCTTCTCTTAGTCCATAAGGCAACTATAGTAGGCTAAGCCAGTCCTTGAACCAACATAAGAGGGAGGACCGTAATAGGCCACGGCGTCCATTTGATGATCCTGAAGCATGTTATCTTGCAACAGCCCTCGACACTTTTCGTCTCGCATGGTTGGCCAGGAGATGTGCACCATGTCTACCGCACAACTACACCTAGCTAGGCAGTGACCGGTCGCCAAATAATGGGAGAAATCGATGCCACCAGCCACCCTCACCTACCTTCTCGCCGTGGCATCGTCTAGTCTTGTTGCCTCACGCCCTCGCCGGCTGAAGGAAGTTTAGGTCCACCCGATCAGTATGTATTTTGTTCTAAATTTCTCTCAATTATTTCAATTTGTGAGTTAGGATTTTAATGTGATGATTGTTGATTAATTTTGTTGAATTGTAATATTAAGACTTAGGGTTTCAATTTTAATTTTTAGAATATCAGTCTAGCTCGTTGCAAATCGGAAGCAAAATTGTAGTATTTGACCGCAATGTTAAGAAAGTAAACCACTGGACTTATTCTTCTATTATATTGTTTTTGAACTATTGAACATATAAATGTCTAACTAATTTTTCAATTAATTGGTGATAATTTCATGAATGATATACTTATTTGCTATGTGAAAAAAAATAAGAATTGACAAAAATTACTAATGATGTTATGGTTCGCCGCATTATGAACTTAAAAGAACGTAAATACTAAAACATAATGTATTTTTTTGACCAGATAAAAGATAATACATTAACTTACATTTGATCATTCTATTGTCGTTTTACTTGAAAACTTTAAATAATTTTATTCTCTTTTAACATGCCATTGATATCGAATGATATATTTTACCAATGTCAATCAACTTTTATCTGTAATTTCATACTTAGTTTCTTTAATTTGCTGTAACTAATCAATATTATTATAGGCTTTTTTTTATTTTGGCAAGCATTTCGATTACTACTTTTTTTATCATCGTACGCTGTCATCGGTTACATTCAAACATTGATGCTAAAAATTACCGAATACATTACTATTTAGCACAATATTATTTAAAAACTATATATGTTGTTATATATATGGTGAAGTGGTGAACCCGATCATTTTCGTTCTAATTTCGCTCCTGGTGGTGATGCAATCTAGGGGAGACAAGGATGGTGTAGACAACGGGTGGAGATGGCGCAGCTAGAGAGAGAACATGAACAATAGAGAGAGAGATAGTGGGCTGAGACAGGCGGCGGTGAAACCCTAATCGCATGGGAGACTTAGGGTGGGCGGAGGAATCGAGTGGGGAGGGGAATGGGCTGAGGGTGAGAGAAATCCTTCCTTTCACGCATGGAATGGGTGGATAATTTCTAGCAAACTTCAATGGCATATGGTTGTCCAAAAGCAAGCGGTTTCGGAAGGCAGGTGCTCTGCGCGGCGCGGGGCCTGAGCCTTTGGACTCGACCACAGTGTGGATGCAAACATTGTGTCGGCAGACAAAATGTAATCCCACTGTAAAGCAGCGAAGAATAGAAGGTTCTAATTGACCTACTCTGCAATTGGAAACTACTTTATTACGTCTGGGTAGACAGGCGAGGGACAAGAACAAATAAAATCGGTAGGGCGCAACCAATGGTAGGCGGATAAACTTCACACGTATTCTCTCCATCCACGTAGGTTGTTTTTTTTTTTACAATTTATTATCATAATATACTACCAAAAATAATAAAAATATATATTATAAAAGAGTTTGTAAAACAAATCCAATTGTATTATTTTCATATAGTCAATGTATATACTTTAACATATATTAATAGTCAAAAATTAAAAAGTTTGATTGCATGGAACCCACGCCAACCTATATTTGTGGACAGAGATGCGGCCGAAGCGCCGTGGTCGGAGATACGGTCGAAGTGCTCGAAGTCGAGTAGCAGCTGTGATCGAAGAACCGTGGTTGAGACACCGTGGTCGAAATGTTGTGGTCGAAGAGCCGTGTTTGAGACACCGTGGTCGAAATGTTGTGGTCGAAGAGCCGTGGTTGAGACACCGTGGTCGAAATGCTATGGTCAAAGAGCCGTGGTTGAGACGTCGTAATCGTAGAGCTGTGGTCGAAGTACCGTGATCGAAAAAGGACTCAAAGTTGATCAGGTCTGTGTGCGGTTGTAGACTTGGTCAAATAGTAGTATGTCTGCACCAGTCGTACCCACTACCTGTGTTAGTTGATTAGTGGAATGAGACTTTCCGCTAGTGCGGGGTGTGCGCGAGTCGTAGGATCGTGGTTGGCGAAACTGGATCACAAGGAGTCGTGTAGCTGTAGTGGGTAAGTGGCATGCATGTGTGGCCCAGTTATGTCTATTTAAGCTATATAATCTGTAGAGCAATTTGAGAAAACTGAGTGAATATCAGAGGAAGGAAGAAAAGGCGTGTGTTGCCACAAAAGAAGTCTCTCCTGTGTTTACTCGTTCTCCACTCATGTGCGTTTCTTCCCTAGGTTCGGCTAACAATTGGTATCAGAGCAGGTTCCCCGTGAGAAGGAAGGAATGTGTCTCCGTCTGCAGTGCGAGGCCTACTGCAAGCTGCTTCGTCCAACTCGCAGGTAGTGAAGAGGGAGAGTGTGGTGATATCGACGTACCCGCAACGCACCTACATGAACTACACAATTTGTGCGATGAAGATGCGTGTCGCTCTTTCAGGCTCAAAACGTGTGGGAAGCAATAGAGTCTGGTGCCGCGGAGTACTAGAAGGATTGGATAGCATTGTACGCCATCTACCAGGCCGTGCCAGAGGAAGTCATGTCTTCCCTCGCCAAGAAAGACATGGCAAAATCAGCATGGGAGGCAATTAAGACGATGCACATGGGGCATGAGCGCGTGCGCGAAGCCAAGCTGCAGACTCTCAAGAGAGACTTTGAGGGGTTGAAGATGGAGGAAAGAGAGATTGTTGAAGACTTCACCGGTCGGGTAACGTCTGTCATCACCGGCATCCGTGCGTTGGGCGATATAACGGTGGATGAAATTGCCATTGTTCGTAGGTTTATTCAAGCTGCCCCAGCGCGCTATATACAACTCGTCACCTTGATCGAGCAGTACATGAACTTGAAGACCCTCGCGGTCTAAGACCTTGTCGGACAATACAAAGTCTACAACAAACGCGTTCGAACCAGTTTTGGCGGCGAGGCAAAGAAGAGTGATCATTTGTTGCTCACACACACGCAGTGGGAGACCCTCAATAAGAAGGAGAACGGAGAAGGGTCAGGTGGCGGTGCAAAGAAGAACCGTGACAATGATGACGGTGGCATCACAGGTGGTGGTGGTCGTGGAGAAGGCCATGACAACAGTAGTGATGACAACGACTTTGACACCAGTGAACGCAAGTTCAAGAAAAATGTGAAGTGCTACAACTATGGTGTACATGGGCACTTTGCTAGTAAGTGCCACAAGCCGAAGAAGGAGGAAATGTGTGGTTAAAGATCAGTAGTACCGGCTTTGTGTGAGCGGTACTATTGGAGATACGATCGAACTGCCATGGTCAGAGATGCGGTCGAAGTGCCATGGTTGGAGATGCGGTCGAGAAGCCATAGTTGAAGTGCTCGTAAGTCGAGTAGTAGTCGTGGTTGAGAAGCCATGGTTGAAGAGCCATGGTCGAAGCGCTATGATCGAAGAGTCATGGTCAAGACGTTGTGGTCATAAAGCCATGGTCGAGCATCTGTGGTCGAAGTGGCGTGGCCAAAGAAGGACTCGAAGTTGATCAGATCTATATGTGGTCACAGACTTGGTTAAGTAGCAGTGTGTCTATACTAGTCGTATCCACTAGCTATGTTAGTTGGTTAGTGGAGCAAGTCTTTCAGTTAGTGCATGGTGTGCCCAAGTTGTAGTGATCGTGGTTGGCAGAATCGGATCACAGGGAGTCGCGTGGCTATAGTGGGTGAGTGGCTTGCATGTACGACCCGATTGTGTCTATTTAAGCCATGTAATTTGTAGAGAAATTTGAGAAAATTGAGTGAATATTAAAGGAAGGAAGAAAAAACGTGTGTTGCCACAAAAAAAGTCTCTCCTATGTTTACTCGTTCTCCACTCATGTGCATTTCTTCCCTGGGCTAGGCCAACAATTTATGGCTTTTGGTTTATGGTTTCTGAATTCTAGCTATTCATGAGAGACAGTACATAGAGAAAAAATAATCGTATGCAATTTTGTCCAGTATAGTTGAACTCGGTATAGTGTCTACTACAATCTACCTATAGACTCCACCTTGAAAAATCACATCGTTTAAAAGCTAGTTACCATAGCAACGCAAGCCAAAGCCTAAGCATAACCCTTGCTGAACTAAGCCAAAGAAGGGAAGGAAAAAAGCTAGACACTTGCAAGCGAACTATTCACACAAATCGCATGTAGCCACTTTTTTAATTTTGGCTCCTAGACACTTGTTTTTGTAAATCTAACCCCCTCATTAGACATGCCAAGCTTTTAATTAGAACTAATCATGCTGCCACTGTGGGGAGCTTGGCAGGTCCTGCTGCCAAGCTACTGGAGTTCCATGGAAGGGGTTAGATTTGCAAAAAAATAGGCGCCAAGAACCAAATTTGAAAAAATGGCTACAGTGCCATTTATATGAATAGTTCCTTGCAGAATGGCCTGACTACTACTCGTCAAGAAGCATGGTAAATTCTACGATTGAAGAACCATGAAATAGTTGTTTTTAGGTATGATGGATGGAATCCTTCGTATATCTGACATTGTAGCTATTTTTTCAAATTTGACCACCGAACATATAGTTTACGAATTTAGCCTCCATCCCTAAGCTTGGTATCGCTTGCCGTGCTACTCCAGCTCGGCAGGAGAGGGCAACAACCAGAGCTAGGCAGATGCACCTGCCGAGCAACAAAGCTCGGCAACCATGTTACAGTGTATAACATTGATTTAACTTAAGCATAATTAACACTAATTAAGCATCATATTAAATGATTGACACAAATTAAACACTTGTCGTGGCCGTCTAACTCAACACATCATCCTACCTAGCTGGGGTAGCATGGTAGGCGACACATGTTGCCTGTCGTTGTTGTTGAGCTTAGGAAGGGGGCTAGATTTGCAAAAATAGGTGTCCAAGACCAAATTTGAAAAAAATGGCTACAGTGCCAGATAAATGATGGACTCCGCTAGATGTAGCCACTTTGATAATTGCGCGATATTGAAGAACCACCATCTGCATCTGCTACATGCAAATTATTAGTTGTAAGATCGAGGAGGCTGACTAGAGGGGGTGAATAGGCAGTTTTAAATTTCTTTTGGCTAAAACCAAGTCTATAATGCAGAAGTATAAATCAATTCAGTTTAGCATAAATAAGACCTAAATCAACTAGGTTCACCTAAGTGCATCAACAACCTAAGTCTGTGTCATACGTTTGCAATCCTAGGTTAACAAGCAATCAATTTAATTCTATGAATGTAAATTCCTTGAATGTAGATTGAGCTCAAGAGAATAAACCACAATGATATGGTTCCTTTTTATCATAGTGTTCGGAGACTTGTTGGTCTCCAGCCCAAGCTAATTGGACCAACTCCACGAATTAAGCCTTTCACCTCAAATCCACTAGTGGTAGCTCTTTTTCACTCCAGGTAGGTGAGCTCTAACCTTCACAACACACCGATTCTTCTCACAACTTTCTTTGAGAAGATGACTGTGTACAACACCTCCAATACCATTTAGGAGTCAACAACCTATAAAAGTAACAAGTCCAGTCCCTTGCTTGACTCTCACCACGTGCAACGAATGCACAAGTTCAAGTAGATATGAAATCTACCTCTAGATGCAACATATGCATCTAGAACCTTTCTCCTTACTCACATGGTGCAATACATGAATAATTAAGAGGAGAACTGTAACACCCCGCCCACCCTCTAGATTCGGAATGTTACCACTATTGCATACTCTTACCATTTTTTCATCAACTAGAAGAATTTAAGCCAACACTAATTTATTTATATTACTGCGTTCAGATATATCATAGCGTTTTAGCTATTACTCTAGCATACTAGTAGAGTCTAAAACATACTGACAAAAGGTAGTACAAGGAGTGCTGCTGGTTCATGCAAATTATTCATGTGCTACTTCCGCCCGTGCAAGACGTCCTCAACGGTCACCTAAAAACAACGATGAAGTAAGGGTGAGTCCACCGACTCAGCAAGTACAAAGCAAAACAGCAAATAACAGATTCACAAATTAGACCATGATCATCCCAGTTTCATTAACCACTTTTTCCATTAAATCACTTTAAGTTCTTATGAACTATTCATCATGCATATGCACATGTATTTCTCTCTTATCTCTTTAGCCTATACTGGTATAGCAGAGCGAGCACCCGTCGATGCTCACCCAGGCCCGCCCTATTTCCATGCGGGGATCACAAACCCGTCCTTTTTCATACGGGGACCACAATAGCCCGTCATTTTTATACGGCGACCTCGATCTCCACTCCTGTGGAGCGTCCACACAAAGTGGACCAACATTATCTCTTTTCATGACATGCATGCAATGCAAGTTCTCCATCTATACATATCAACATGTCATGTCTCACATTCATCGTTCATCATTTCTCATCATGCACCCAGAAATTGTAAACTTACCCCCAACATGGTAAGAAATGCACCATCATTGATCTAACAACAAACACTACCCAAATTTACCGCTTTACCATGCACTTGCCTGGTTAGCCTCGGGGACGATGCGTGGACGACTTCAACTCGGGACCTCCACCTGTACAGACGTCAATCTTGTCTTAACACCATATCAAAACCAAAGCTTAAACAAGTAACGATGATTCTACGCGCCTGACCCGGCTCGGGCATAGAATGCACGGGGTTAAGGACCCGTCGCGCAGGTACCAACCCCATTTTTCTTTTCTTTTATTTTTCTCCTCTTTTCTTTTTTCTCTTCCTCTTCTCTCTTTTTTCCCTCATCTTCTCTCTTTCCTTTTTCTTTTCTTTTCTTTCTTTTACTTTCTCTCTTACCCGGTCCCTCCCTCTTCTCTCTTTTCTTTCGGCTGAACGGCCTTATCCACTCATGCCTCCGCTTCTCTCATACGCGGCTGCTCCTCCAGGAGATGTGGGGCGTGCGGGGTAGCGCATGGCCGAGCTCGGGCTTGCCGGCCCCGAGCTCGCCGCCAATAGCTCCTCGGCCACCCCCGCCAACAACTCAACTCCCTCTCTCGCGTGCGTGACCGCGCCCAGGGTGCTCCTCCAGCGTCGCGGCCAGGCTCGGCGTCGCCAGCCCAAGACTCGCCTCCGTCGCCCCCTGCCTTCCCCTCTCCCACTCTCTCTCTCTCTCGCGCGGACACCCCTCCTGGTAGTGGCTGGCACGCGGTGCGCTCAGGTGCGCCCTTCCTCGCCGTCGGCCACCATACCGCTGCCGGCCGGCTCTTTCGCCTCTCCCCTACAGCACCGCCTCCCTCCTCACACCTCCCCGCTCACCGATCCGGCGGCGCCTCCCTCAGATCCGGCCACCCATGGCCAGATCTAGCTGATCTCCACCGGCCGGCCGCCTCCCCTACGCCACTCCTCTGCCTCCTTCGGCTTACCGGCCTTGGCTTGCAGCCGGCCGAGAGCCCAGCACCTTGCCTCCTCGAGGGCCCCCACTTGGGCTGCCAACCTCGACACACAGTCGGCCGAAAGCCCGATGCCTCCTGCACATCCGGCCACTACCCCAATCTACCATTCGTCGGTTTGCTTCACTACTCTATGTATTCTTCATCTACCTTTTGCATGCTATTGTGCTGTGCTATGGCGCCGAAGCAAGGATGGAAGGTAAGAGGCTTACTTGTTTGCCTAGCAATAAATGGGTGAGGACAAAGTTGGGGGTTCAGATGGTTCCTCCTCTTGCCGTCATGGTCGACCGCTCCCTTGCTCCTCCTCCTTCGGGCTCCCTCTTCTTCACCTACTCTCTGTGGTGAGCTTTGGGGGTGTGGATGTGCTTGGGTTTGGGGTTGGCTCTCGGTCTTGGCGGTGAAAAAGAACCAAGGGGTGATGGCTCCCTCTGGCTTTGCTCTTACCTTGGTTGAGAGAAAATGAGGTGAGAAATGTGGGCTTGCTGTAATGTGCTGGCTTTTCAAGAGCATGGTTGGGGCAGCCTCTGGCTTGTGAAGTGACTGAAGCGCCCTCATCTAACTCCCATGCCTCTCTCATATTCCTGACTGCCCATGGGCATTTTGGTCCAAGGACTCTGTACTATGCTTTAGGGATTTCTACTGCAGCACGTAAGTCGGAAAAGGTAAGAATAGAATTCCTGCCAAATGACGAAAACCCATAACGCGAGATGGTGCCGACCGCCCCTGGATGGTCTGGGAACATCTGAGAGCGCTACTTTTATTCGGCTTTCTAGACGGTGCTGACCGTCCTTGGATGGTTTGGGAACCTCTGCGAGCGTTACTTATTCGGCATTCTAAAAGCCGATGGGTCTGATGGCAAAACTCTTCTCTTTTATTCTCCCTTTGCATTTTAGTGGTATTACAAGAACATCACACTAGCTCAAATGAATGAAATGAAGTCACGCCTATATATCTCCAGACAACCACGAGGGGGTATTTATACCCCACATAATGAAACTAGCCATTGGGGACAAAAACCAGGGAAAATCGGTAGTACTGCTAGCTTGGGGCCGGTACTACCGCTCCCCTCATAACAGTCTGAAAAATAGCCGTTACATTCTAGAATCGGTAGTACTGCCAACCATTGTCTACCATTGTACGGTAGTGCATCTCCACACACAAAAAAACTACCGTTTTCCAGGAGAGCAGAAGACTTCCAAAAAAGGTGTCTCTATAGAAAAAACGTACCACGGGTACACCGATCATACCGCAACTCCAGTCCTACCATACCACACAGGTCGGTAATACCGCAGGCTAGTCGGATCACTCACACAGAGCCGATACTACCAGTGTTCAATCACACAGGCCTTTGACCACACTGCAGATAAATCGGTTTTACCATAACTCTGGTCGTACCACTCATATAGAGCCAGTACTACCGGTCTTCGAGCACGCATGTCTTTGACCACGTCAATCTTCGACTACACCGATATTCGACCATGTCGATCTTCGACCACATTGATCTTTGACCACATTGGTCTTCGACCACATTAATCTTCGACCACATCAGTTCCGACCACGTTGGTCTTCGACCAAATCGATATTCAACAACACAGGTCTTTGACTACGCTAGTCTTTGACCACATCGATCTTCGACCACACAGGTCTTCGATGACATTGATCTTCAACTACATAGGTCTTTGACCACATCGATCTTTGACCACGTCGATTTTTGACTATGTCGATCTTCGACCACATAGCGCTTACTTCACCAATGGATGCAATACTACCGTGAACTCAGTGCCGGTAGTACCACTCAGCGGTAGTACCGCGAGATACACAATGGTAGTTCTGATTATCTGAGAAGCGCATATACTTCAATAAATTTTGTAAAACACATTTGCAAATTATAGTATCATGCACATAAGAATCAACCATGATTTCCAACAAGTTGCAAAACATATTTGCATACTTTTGAAATCATGACATAAGGTATATGTACATGGACTCAAAACTTTTACAAAACACATTCTCAACCGAAGTCACATGGTACAAGGATTATACATGAACTTCAACCATTTGCAAAACATATTCACAAATATAAAACTCATGCCACAAGGAGTAGGAAACATGGATTTCAAATACTTGCAAAACACATTCGCAATGTATAGTCCCATGCTATAAGGATTTAACACATGAGTTTTAACTATTTACAGAACACATTCGTAGATATAAGTATCATGCTATGGAGAATTAGAGCAAGTGAGATTTGAGCTATCAACACATGATAAGACTCAAGCTACTAGACATGACCCCTCTTAATAGTACGATAAGCAGTACTAGCAATCCGGTTTTCCAACCAAGTACCGAGACCGGTAAAAGACTAGAAGCATATCCTTAGCCCTAGCTGGTCATATTTTTGCCTTGAGCATCCTTTTGATGCTTGATGACGTACATATTTACTTCATGTTTGGGTCATTGTCTTGATATGCATCAACCCATGATGCATCCTTCACTTAAATTCTATCAACACATGAATGGTTTTCTCTTGATTTGATTATCAACTCATGATCATTTCCTATTAGGAATCTTGATCAACTTCTCTTTGGGATCTTGATCAACTCATAATCATCTCCTCTTCTTGATGGCCTTCAACACATGAAGCCATTTTCCATCCCGTATCTTGACTTCATGATATTCAATATATGAAGTCATCTCAAATTATCCTCAGTTATAAAATCTAACCTATTCATCCAACTCATGAAAAATGTTAGTCCATAAATTAATTGCCATTAATTATCAAAACTTCACCATTAACTTATAATGGAAGGACTGGATTCTACAACATTTTCTTTTTGGTAATCATGACAATCTCTATAAATAATAAGATAGAAAATGATTTGCGAGTATACAATATATACACAATAATTATATACTCTAGGATAAGCTTTCAAATCAATTAACTCATTGGAATAGAAGTGTTTTTTAGATTAATTGTTAATAGAGCTTTCTCATCCAGTTATTATTAATCATCCAAGCATTAATACATAATAGAGGAGCTAGATTTATAATCTTTTCCTTTTGATGATTGATGATAACCTGATTGCAATTGATTTAATTTAAATCAATCATGAGTATATATAAACTACACAAGTTTTTATATATAGTCAAAGGATACATTTCAAAGTAACGATGCTTAATATGAGTTGAAAAGGAAACATGGAATCACAAAATGTAGAGTGAACTTGCCTAAATATGTGCATACAAGAATGTATAATTAAAAACATATATACATATTCATCTTAGATTTTTAGTGGAGTTTAATCTATATTTTAGATCCGATGAATACAATAAGATATAAGAATTGTCAAATACATACCTCCATGATTTTCACCTTTTTCATCCAAATAAGACTTTAAGCAATATCATAATTAACAAATGAGTTAGTCTCACATTTTTAATCACATCCAAATAAGACTAGGCAATATCATACTTAATAAATAAGTTAGTCTCACAATTATATTTGTCATTATCATTAAAATCAATTTAACGGAGCTTGAACTTACATCGGTAATAGCATAACAACAAACTATGCGCATATCGGTGCATGCACAAGCTAACGGCTTATTCTTTTCAGCTTATAGTTTATGGTTCCCCCTAAATAAACAAATTGAACGACTTCTCTATCGCCTTTTTGAAGTGGTTTATTGCAATTCGGTTCATTTGTACAAGTGCTCACTCTAAGGGCAAAAACCATCACCTATAGTTGAAAAGAATAAGCCTAATATGCGTTCGTGCACTTTGTTTTTTTATAAGTCTAATTTAGCCTTGAACTTGGGAGGTCTTGTGATTTATCTCTGAAATACAATACACTTTTGCCACTGTGACAGATGACGTGGCCAACGACGTGGTAATGAATCGGCAAACAAAATAAAAGAGATCCTTAATCCAATGGGTCTAGCATGCCAGCTTTTTATATAATTTGTTGAGTCATTACTACATTGTTAAACACGTCATCCATCACAGCACCACAACAATAGTTGAAACCACCTCAAGGGTTATATGTTAGGACGGTTTTGCAAAGTTACAGCCATTCATACGGTTTTGTGGTTCGGGAGTAGATCAAACACACACCTAAAGTTTAAGAGGTAAATTAAAGGAAAACGTCCATGCCTCAATCTTCAACTTTACTCTCAGTTCGTTTTTCAATCTTGAACTCTAAAACTATTCGAATCAAAATCTTGAACTAACGGAACCATTCATTTTATCTCTTGGACCAAAAACATGATGGTTTTATCTGGCATGGCATTAGTTTTGGTTGATGTGGCATCATGTTGCTAGCACTGCTATGCGCTTACCAGGCCTTCGTGGTTGAACAAGGCTTCCCTATTCCCCTCCCTATTCTCTCAATCTAAACCACTCACATCTCATCCAATGGCTAGTTTTTTTTGATATTTTCACCATTTTCCCATCCATCATAAATAATAAAAAAATACAGAGAAAAAATAAAATTTATTTTTTATTATAAATTTTTACAGAAATTATAATTTTATTTTTTTTGTAAAAAAATTATAATAAAAAAATAAATTTTATTTTTTTCTGTATTTTTTTATTATTTATGATGGATGGGCAAATGGTGAAAATATAAAAAAAACTAGCCATTGGATGAAATGTGAGCGGTTTATATTGCAAGAGTAATTGAGACAAGTAATTGAGAGAAATGATACTTTCATTAAACAATTCTGAATCTGTACATTGTTTTATATAGATGGTAAAAGGTGGCATGAAAAAGTGTCTTTTGGGAAAGACATCTGCACATTAGGCATATATAACTGGCGTAACTTGTTTGTAACACTCCCCCTGACCAATGTGTCTTCATATGATCACCTTGATTCATCATCTTGATAAAAACTCCTCCAAAACCCCGTAGGGAAAAATATGAGGAGAAACGATAGAGTAGATATGCCATGAAAAACTCCTTTAAAACCCAGTGGGAAAATTTAAGGAGAAAAATGATATGGCATATATTTAATTATATCTCTTTAAAAACCCATGTGGGAAAATAGAGATATATTTATGATTACATTGTTATATTACCTCATTAAAAACCTTTAATGAGAAACCTTAGAGGGAAAACTCATAAAGGGAAAAAGAGTACAATATTGTATTGAACGGGTTAAGTCTTAGGAAATTTCTCCCCCTGACATCTGCAAATCACGTAGTCTTCGCATACCAATTCCATGAACACATTTTTGGAATGTGGAGGTTGGTAATGACTTGGTGAATAAGTCTGCGAGATTATCACAAGACTTAGTTTGCAGAATATTTATTTCCCCACTCTCTTGCAATTCATGTGGGTAAAATAGTTTAGGTGCAATATGTTTTGTGATATTGCTCTTTATGTAACCCGTTTGCATTTGAACAACGCAAGTAGCATTATCTTCGTAGATAATGGTAGATGATGTAATAGCACCTATACCACATAATTGTTGTATGCGGTTAATCATTCTGCGAAGCCATACACATTCACGTGATGCTTCATATAATGCAATTATTTCAGAATGATTAGTGGATGTAGCTACGAGAGTCTGTTTCGAAGACTTTCAAGAGATGACAGTTCCATCGTGTAAAAATACAAAGCCTGTTTGAGATCTGGCATTATGGGGATCTGATAAATAGCCAGCATCTGTATATCCTATTAAATCCATATTTTTATTCTTCTGAAAGAATAGACCGAGATCTTTAGTGCCTTGAAGATATCTAAAGATATGCTTCACTCCTACCCAATGTCTTTTGGTTGGAGTAGCGCTATATCTAGCAAGTAGATTTACCGCAAATGCAATATCCGACCGGGTGCAATTTGCAAGGTACATAAGCGCTACTATAGCACTGAGATATGGAACCTCGGGTCCCAATAGCTCTTCATTGTCATCTCGGGGTCTAAATGGATCTTTGTCCCTGTCTGGAGATCGAACAACCATGGGGGTTTTCGATGGATATGCTTTGTCCATATTGAATTTCTCCAATATTTTCTGGACATAGGCTGATTGATGCACTAGGATGCCTGAATGAAGGTGCTCAAGTTGTATACCTAAGCAAAATTTGGTTTTACCCAAATCCTTCATTTCAAATTCCGTCATAAGATGATTACGTGCTTCATCTATATCTTGTGTGTTACCAATGATATTAAGATAACCAACATACACAGATATAATGCAAAATCCTGTTGAGGATCTCTTGATGAACACGCATGGGCAATCATCATTGTTGGAGTATCCCTTTTTGGTTAGGAACTCACTTAGTCGGTTGTACCACATTCTACCCGATCGTTTCAAGCCGTATAAAGACTTGTTCAATTTTACACAATACATATTGCGATTTATGCTCGATTCGAATTGAAATTCCATCGGAACTTTCATGTATATGTCCGAATCAAGTGACCCATAAAGATATGCAATACTACATCCATCAACTAAAAAGATAGATGATTTTTAATCGCCAATGAGATTAAGTATCGAATGTTATTCCACTCATTATCGGAGAATAAGTTTCATTGAAATCAATGCCGGTCTCACAGAAACCCTTGTGCTACAAGCCTTGCTTTGTATCTCACCACCTCATTGTTTTCATTCGATTTATGACGAAAACCCATTTGAAACCGACAGGAATACTTTGGAAGGTGTATGTATCACATTGGTGAATACATTTCTTTTCTTGAGCGAGGCTAACTCGCTTGAATTGCATCCTTCCATTGGTTCCACCGAGCGCTGCTTGCACTCGCCATGGTCTTGGGATCCGGATCATTTTGAAGGTTATTTGCAATTGTTGTGGAGAAATAAATATCAACAATTGTAATCTTACGATCGTATGATTCTCCGTAATCAGATAGTTAGTGGAAATTTCTTGACTCGATGACTCAATGTTATTTCCCAAAACATTTGAGTCTGGTATTCGATGTCCCGTGATCGATTTGAGTGCACTGTTGATCTGGGTTCAAAGATCCTTTGGTGTCAATCAACTTGAGGTTGATCTACATTTACATTCTTTTGTTTCCTTTGTCGCTTGTTAGAAGCTGTATCCACCATTTGTACCGTACTTCTCCTCCTCTTATTTTGAACTGGGAGTTGAGTGGTATTTTGCGGTACCTCCACTCTTTCAGGTACATTTCTGGCAGGATTATAGGACTTTGTGACACCCTTATAATCAGTAAATGCATTTGGCAAATTATTTGCAATGTTTTACAAATGAATGATTTTCTGAACTTGAAGTTCAGTCTCTTTGGTACGTGGGTCTGAGGCAGGAATGCCTTGTACATTCCAATCAATTTCCTGGCATTCAGTTTGGTACTTGTTGTCTCCCCCTAATGCCGGAAATGTTCTCATTGAATATGCAATCAGCGATCGTCAGAGAAACAGTCCCCGTTAGGGGCTCGAGGTATTTTATGATTGACGGAGATTTATACCCAACATAGATCCCAAGTTTCATGTGCGGTCCCATTGAGGTACGCTGCGGTGGTGAGATCGGTACGTATGTAGCGCAACCGAACTTTCGCAGATGGAAAATATCTGGTGGATTTTCACGTACTAATTGTAGCGGGGAAGTACTATGATATGCAGTTGGACGCAATTGGATTAAGTCAGCAGCGTGTAAAACTGCATGACCCCAACATGATGTTGGTAAGTTGCAATTCTGTAGTAATGGTCTTGCAATGAGCTTTATTCTCTTGATAAGAGATTCTACTAAACCATTTTGTGTATGGATATATGGAACAGAATGTTGAACTTGTATTCCAAGAGCCATACAATAATCATTGAAGGCATGAGATGTAAATTCAGCAGCATTGTCCATTCGAATTGATTGAATTTGATATTCAGGATAATTTGCTCGTAATTGGATAATTTGACCAATTAATTTAGCAAATGCATGGTTTCGTGTGGATAAAAGACACGCATGTGACCATCTAGTAGATGTGTCAATAAGAACCATGAAATATCTGAACGGTCCACACAATGGTTGTATAGGACCACATATATCTCCTTGAATACGTTCAAGGAATTTAAGTGGTTCAGCTCTAATTTTAAGATAAGAGGGTCTTAAAATCAATTTTCCGGTGGCACAGGAAGTGCACACAAAATCTGAGGATTCCAGAAATTTTGTTTTGAGGTATGTATGACCAGGCCGCGGGCACCGTCGTCGTCGGGCTCTACCGTGCCGGCCAAAGAAAGAACATTCATACCTTCTGTTTTTCTTTCTCTATGTCACTTGTGTGAATGTGCTGATAACGTATTGCAAGAGTAATTGAGACAAGTAATTGAGAGAAATGATACTTTCATTAAACAATTCTGAATCTGTACATTGCTTTATATAGATGGTAAAAGGTGGCATGAAAAAGTGTCTTTTGGGAAAGACATCTGCACATTGGGCATATGTAACTGGCGTAACTTGTTTGTAACAGTTTAGATTGAGGGAATAGGGAGAGGGGAATAGGGAAGCCTCATTCTCCGTGGTTGGGCGTGAGCCGGTGTCATACACGTACTACCTCATGGCGTAGGCGCAGGTATGCGGGGGTGAGGTGGACGTGACTGTGGTGTGGTTGACGGTGGCACGCGGGGGTGAGGTGGGTGCAGGACAAGGGGTATGCGCCGCAGAAGGGCGCATACACTTCCATTGTGTGCGCATTGTGTGAGCAGGGCAGGGTGCACGATGTGCTGCGGGTGTCAGCGCTTGTGATCGTGAGGGACTTGGTGCCTAGTTCGAATGCATTTGATGCGCTGCTCAACGAGCTTGCCCAGAGGGGAGGTGGCCTAACGCAATGCCGTGTACACAGCAGCGGTGAAGCGCGGCACCATGTTCTCTTGGAAGCATCACGTCAAGTAGGCGCTAGTGCAAGACTTAGGCTCCACTCATTTCAGCTTTGACTTCTGGCTTTTAATTCACTTCTTTAAATTCGTCTTTTTCTGATTTTTAGCTTTCTGGGGCTTTTTTTTTTTGCCTTCTTTCCCCGTATTCCTTCGTATTGTCTGTGATAGGCTAACCTATTTTTTCTTTTTATTTTTTTAAATTTAATTATGTCAAATAAGTCATCATCAATTACAGTGAAAAATAAGCCAGCTATAGTGCAAAAACTACAAACCATCGCTAAACTAAGCGTCTCCTAAGAGATGCGGGAACCGCCGCAGCAATTGGGCGATGGTGGCATTGGCATGCGATTGATGAACTTAATCGGTCGGAAGCATCAGCATCATTGAGTAATTTGATGTGTTGAAAGGAATAAGGCACTGTTCTTTTTCAGCTTTTGGCTTCAATTTTTAACTTTTCTATAGTAACTAACTTTTAAACAAAGTGTTTTTTTTCAAGATGGGGTCTACTAGTTAATTATAGTACATACGGTACCGACTTCATTTATATTGGCAAAAAACCGCACGTGAGTTTCTATTACTATGTAATCTCTCGTATAAACAGCCCAAAAGTCACAGTCAAAAGTCATAAACCTCAATAAAAAAGAACAGGCCGTGGAATGTTGTGTTTGAAATAGTTTTCATAGTACAACGCTGTAAATAGGACAGTTTAGTAGTTTAGGATTGAAAAACGAAACTAACATGCGAAAATGAAATCTTTTCCTAAATTTGACCCCTCTCTTTCGGTGTACATACGTGAACCAAGCTATCTTTGCGCCGTACAAGAAAGCAGAAGACGCACAACACCACGGTTTTCGTCTGACCAGAAATGCCAACGTGAACCGTGCGGCACGTCATCGTCATCACCGTCGACGCTCGGCGCCGGCGCAGCGATGAGCCCACGGTAAAGAGAGATGCCGCGCAGTGGAAAAAGCTCGTTAGTGGGCTCGCTGGCTCGGTTCAAAATTGTTTCAATTATACTTGTTAATTGGTTAAACATTAAATGAGGATTTCGAGCGGCCGGCTGCTTTCTAAAAATACTTTTAAATTATCCGTAAATGATATTAAATCAAAATATGCCAATTTTAGAGATAACGAAAGCATTGGTTCGATATGCCGCAGAGAGTTCGGTTAGACTAAAATAAGTTGGTTTTATAAGTTGATTTATGATTAAAATTATATTATAATTAGATAAAATTATACTATAATTGATGATGATTTATTTGGTATAGCTAAATTTAAAAAATTTAAAAATAGATTAGCTCATCACAAACAACGCAAATGAATACGAGAAAAAAGAACCGACAAAAAAAGCTAAAAACTACAAAAAAAAATAATAAAGTTTAAAAATAATAAAAAAATATACCAAAAAATTAGAAACAAGCTGAAATGAATGGGTCTAGACTCTAGAACCGGCGGTCGCTCTCGTGCAAAGCGTGCGGGAGCGGAAAGCGATTCCATTCTCGGTTCTTGCTCGAGAGCGAAAGCGAAACATGGGCGCGCGAGCTCGCGCAATTGGTTAGGTACGGGAGCGGACGGGGGACACGTCGCCGACAGCCCGGCACCCCCACACGCCCCCTCGCTTTCTCGCCTGTCCCCCGGTGCGCTTTGCCCTCGGGCTTACGCCTTTGTGTTTTTTGTTTGTTTTGTTTTTGCGTCAGGGGAAATCCAACCAAGAGGGTGCAGATTTGTTTAGGGGACCTCGCCTTCTGCCAGTATTGCCAGCAGCCGCCGATTTCTATTCGGTGGTACCATTCTATCGCATGCGGCGGGGGAACGCAGTGATTTCACAATAAACTTTGCGTGATTTCTTATGGAAGAGTTTAACACCGTATGAATCTCGAAAGAAATCGAGAAGGCAACGCTTCCTGATTAAAGGCTTGTTCGATATGGCTGCAGTTTATGATTTTAGTTAAAAATTTTGAATTTTAGCTTTTTATGACAGAGATTACGGAGAGATATATTCGCTTATGATTTTGGTTGATACAGATATTAGACTTTTAACATGTACTATAATTAACTTGTAGATCCCGTCTTGAAAAAATACTTCATTTAAAAGTTAGTACTGTAACAAAAGGGCACGTCCTAATACGGTGGTGGTACTATGTGCAGAAGGAAAAAAAGGGCACGTTCTAAATGCATCTGACTTAGACCAAACGTGCAAAAGCCAACTCAAACTCATGAGGCCTGTTCGCTAAGTAAAAAGCCGATCGGCTTTTGGTTTTTGCTACAGTATCTAACTTTTAAACGGAGTATTTTTTTAAGATAGGACTATAAGTTAAACGATCTACACGTTAAAAACCCAACATCTGTACCAGTCAAAATTATAAGTGAGTATCTATTTTTCTATAATTTATACTATAAATAGTTAAAATTTAAAAATTTCATATAAAAACTATAAGTCGCATGTAAAAAGAATAGGACCTGCGGTGGCACGAGGAACTGCCGCAAAACCCATAATACGAAGAGGAACGCCACGTGTCAGTACCCTAATGGCCGGCACCCAAGGATTAGACGACCGCTAGACCGGTGACCGCACCCGCCTATAACCTCCTCCCCTCACCGCCCCACCTCGCAGAGAGAGAGAGAGAGAGAGAGACGCAGCCGCCGCCGCTGCCGCCGGCGACCGGAGCCAAAGCGCAAAGCAAAGCCACCGCACCAACCCCTCCTCCGCCGCGGCAGCACCCGCCGGTCATGTCGGTGGAGACGGAGCGGAGCTCCACGGAGTCCTCCGCCGCCTCCGGCCTCGACTTCGAGGACACCGCCCTCACTCTCCGTCTCCCCGGCTCCTCCTCCGACCCCGACCGCAAGCGAGCGTCAACCGCCGACCCCGACCGCCGCTCCCTCCGCGCTGCCGCCTCGGACTCTCCACCCTCCCCCAAGTACGCATCACCCACCCCCTCACTGCCTCACAAACTCGAGCAGAGCTTCGGGGTTTGGTCCGATTTGAGCTGACGTACGGCTTTGCGGTGCAGAGCGCGGGTGGTGGGGTGGCCGCCAGTGCGGTCCTTCCGGAAGTACGCGCTCGCGGCGGCGGCGGCGTCCAAGGCCAAGTTCGTCAAGGTGGCCGTCGACGGCGCGCCGTACCTGCGCAAGGTGGACCTTGAGGCGTACGCGGACTACGACCAGCTCCTCGCCGCGCTCCAGGACAAGTTCTTCGCCCACTTCACCGTCCGTGAGTACACCGCCGCTATGGAGCTATGTGCCGCTGTTTTCGATGGTTTTCTCAGAGTCTGCTGGGTGGATGGCCGCAGGCAAGGTTGGGGACGACGAGATAGAGCTCGTGGACGCGGTGAGCGGGACGGAGTACGTGCCGACGTACGAGGACAAGGACGGGGACTGGATGCTCGTGGGTGACGTCCCATGGAAGTGAGTTCTCTTTTTGACGAACCATGGGAGTGAGTTTTAGCTGCCTTATTCTGTGCTATTTATGAATCAAATCCGCATGCAGCTGCAGCTCATGTTGTTATTTAGCAGCAGTTCTTGTTGTTTTAAGTTTATATGGAGTGTACTTCATTAGTTCCATGGATTGGGTGCGATAGCATGTGAGATTTGAAAATCTAGAGCTTCTTGTGCCCTTCTGGGATTAATTTCAGTTTTTCTTTGCTTGAGGAACGGTTAGTGATAATTCAATTAATGATCGATCTGGCAGTAACATGTAGGAAATGGGGATCTCTTGGTTATTGTGGTACAAGACAGATTTTTCTTTTCTACATGGGACTAAGGAATCATGAGATTGCTCGTGTTTTCTGATGTTATGGGATGTATCTGTTGGTTTGTCAGTGGGTATTATCTGCTAGCCTGGGATCCATTAGAGTTGTTCTTACTTAACCTCTATTCTTTTATGCACTGCGGATCTTGCTAGCTTCTTTCAATAGATTTTTAGCAGCTAGCTAACCAGTGAAACTCCGAAGATGAAATAATTAGCAGCAAATGATGCTGATAGATTCGGTTCCATGTGTGTGCAACTGTGCATTGAACCTTTCTTTTTCTCGGACCTGAGGATCTAATAGCATAATTGGACAGATAAGGGTGGAAACCAGTGAAGGCACAGTTGTGTTCTGGCAGCAAAACCCGTTTTCCTTGTTTTCTAAATGCACCAGGGATATAATGAACAAGGTGATTGCGGAACTGGGACTACTTACCGAAGTGAATCTAATTTACTTAGAAAAGGTGGACAAAGAAAATTGAGACATTGTGCCTACAGGCTCAAGTTTTGGGCTTATGCTTCCCTTTAGACATTTCTATTTAGTAGTCTGTAACTCAATCAAAGGAGTATTTTGCACTATGCTCTCTTCTTATCTTAGTAGGTTCAACAAACTTTCTTTTTCTTAAGAAACTGACAGGTTGAATAGCTGTGATGTATTTGTCTCTTCACAATTAGATAAACATGGGCCTTAATACAAAATAATCAAGTTGGTTTTGATAGGCCGCTTTGGATAAGGTTGCATTGCTTGCTTGTTCTTGGCTCCACCTTTTTGCGTTAACACTGATCCCTAACACACCCCTTTTTATTTGTTTGTGGTCAACTGTTTCTGAGATATTTCCCCTTTCACTTTATGTAACATCTTTCACAAAAGTTAGATTCCTGTCACATTACTACTCACATAGGCTTGTAGGAGGTCTGATTCCTATATAGGAACATTGCTGAGTTCTCATTACCTATTACTTTTCATTATACCTTCTTTTTTTAGTATGATTGCAATGAATTAGAGCTTCACATGAACATTGAAATAACTTAGAAAGGATGATATGTTCTCCAAGATGTTTCTGACCTCCTAATATTTGCCTACAGAATGTTTGTGGAGACCTGCCAGCGTCTTCGTCTCATGAAAAGCTCTGAGGCTGTTAACTTAGGTACATGCTCCTCCCAGTCTTTCTTCTGAACCTTGTTTTGCAGAGTTGTGGCGGTGACTTTCTATATAGTTCAACTCAGTATTTTGCAGATAAATCTAATTTTTCCTTCTCCCTGCAGCACCAAGAGCTGCTCATCCCTGCTGAGGTTCTTCCATGTGTGAGAGAAATCTGTACAGCCATCGACTTCTACTTTTGGTTCCAGAATGTTATTGAGTTCAGAAAGGGTTGTAGTTTTTGTAGTTCCATTACCAGTCAGTAGTCTCTACATATAGGTAAGCGCGGCGGTGATACCTTCAAAATACACCTACAGTTTGTATCTTGGTAAATAAAGATCAGGCACACAGAGCCCCCTGTTATTTTGAGCTGCTTGCCAGTTTGCTTGATTTTGTGATGCGATGCAAGAGTCATATTAACTTGTCGTGTTGAGTAACGACTTTGTTCTAAGTTTGTGTTGACTGCATTCTATTATATGCGAAATGTTTGCTGCTCTTGCTTCTTCTGCTGCATATGCAGCTGTTTTCTTCTCTCTTGGTTGATACTGTTCATACTAACTGCCAGAAGCCACCTATTGTGTTGGATACTGAGTGCAATCTGTACCGTGATGTTTTTGCACCTAGAATTCAAAAGTATTATTCCTAATAGAGTGAAGAAATGACATTGAAACTTTCCATTGAGTATTATGGGTGAAAAGAAAGCAACAGAAAAACCGTACCTTGCAATGGTTGCTCAAACGAGTGCGTGTGTAGCTAAATTGCTAAGCATATCAAGTGTAACGTGTACTTTGTGATTGCCTTTGCGTGAAGGATGTTTGCAGTGAGCGCCAAGGCAGGCTGAGCCTCTAGCAACTTGCTTACCGTGTTGGCAGGTTGGTTGCATCGACTCTGCTCGTTCACCTGCCTGTCATTCATGGATCATCTCGTTTACTAGTTGTGGCAGAAATTTGCTAGTGGTTCCATGCTTCTGGATGCCGGATGTCAATTGTCAATGGCTTCATCTAGGCTACAATGTTGTATTCTCAGAGCTAATGGTCTCTTCTTTTCGACATCTAAAAACTGTTTTTTTTTTTTTCTATAGAAACCAACTTTCAAATGAATTGCCTTTTTAAGATAGAGTTTATAAATTAATTGTAGTATATTATAGTGATTATTTATATCGGCCAAAACCGCACGAGAGTGTTATTCCGTACTCTCACACATACACACATAAATAACCCAAAAGCTATAAACCACAGAGCTATAAACCACAGCCATAAGATGGAACTAAAAAGAACATACTAACAGTTCACATATTTCGCATGTTCTCTCAGTAATGACTTGATCCATGCATACATAGAACATCGAAGGAAAATTTTCTTTTGTCCTTTCCTTTTTCTTCATAAGTGGATGCTATTCTCCTGACATGATCTGATCAACTTTGCCGAGCATCTGGTCTTCTGAATTGGCTCTTTACCTGCTTGTTCATCATGGCTTCAAGACCAAGATGTCCTGCCTAGAAGACGGATAGATATTTCTTGGCTCTTGACTCAGGGCACAAGAATAACGATGATTGGGCCAAGCCAACACATCGACCTGGCTTATTCGATCCTTCTCCCTTTTCTCTTTCGTTTTATGCGTGACCTGTCTAAATTTGTTGTCACTGATTTGTTAAATGGAACGTGGCAGCGATGGACCAACTGCAGTTCAATGGTGTCTCCCCGCTCTCTTTTGATAAGAAAAGGACTTCTCTAGTGTAGCCGTGTCTGCCTTGGCCCATGATGGCTTGTTGTTTTGTTTTTCCTCTTTTGGATTGTAGAATCGTATGGCATAATCAGAGAAAGATGAATAATTATTTTCATTTTTTATCATCTGAAACCAAAACACAACGCAGAAAAAGAAAACAAAGCAATCTGAATTACCGAACAGAGAATAACGACCACAGCTGTCAGCTTGTACGTGGTCGTAAGTCTCTGTCACCCGACTACTTGTTACAACTACTCGTTAGCCTCGGTCGCCCGACTGCTCATTATGACTACTCGTTAACCTCTGTCGCCGACCACTTGTTACGACCAGACGCTCTGTCGTCCGATTGCTCGTTACGACCAGACGATACGTCCGCTCGCTTACGACCGCTTGCTTACGACTGCTCGCTTACGACCGCTCGGATCGATTGTCCGCTCGTTCCGATCACTCGGTACGACAACAGATTGATCGCCTGTTCATTCCGATCACTCGGTACGATAACGCCGCATGAAGTCGTGGCCTCCTTCCGCCTGAAATCTCTGGCGTTTGACTACCGCCCGAACGAGACACGCTGAAGACAAAAATAGAGCACGAAAACAGAGAGGAAGGAGCGATGATCTGGAAGTCGCCAGAGATGAGAGAATCTGATCTATTATTTCATTTTTCAGTTCTTGGCTACAAAGTGCCTCACGACACCCCAAAAACCTTCTCCACGAAAGCCTTAAAAAACCCCGTATACTAACCTACAGCCTCCCCTGCTTTTCTAGACCAGTGCCCAAAGTGTGTTCAACTCAAACACCTCAAACCGTGTCCCTAACCACCTAGACACGTGATCTTATCTCTTCTTCAAATCAAGGGACCCGAAACCCTTCTGAACACGGGTTTTAACCACCTCGTACAAGTTATGGACTCCTGACATGCGTCATTTTTACATATATTTACGTGTCATTTTACCCCATTATTTTTCGCATTTCGAGATCATTTATCATCATTTACACGCTTTTCCATATTTAATTGCTCAAAATGGATCATTTTACATTTTTTTGTACTTTTCCGTAGGCCGGCGCGATCTAGGCGCATAAATGACAAAACTGGACTGCTCCGTACAGATGTACGCGTCAACATGAATGCGTAGGATCTTTCCGCGATGAAATCGGAGCTCAGAAGGGCTGGAATGGGAGAAATTACATTGGAAAAGGACCTAGTTGTAAACCCTAAAAAAATTGGGAGGACAAAATTGCAAAAGACCAAAATCCCCATCTCCACCAAAAACCCTAACCGCCACTGATCCCAAAGGGAGCCGGCCATTGCTTCTGCCTTTCGCCCCCTTTGCTCTCTCCTCCCCCTTCCTCTTCTCCGGTGCCGGCGAGGGTCGGCCAGCTCGCCGGCGGCCAACCACTCCACTCCCTTCCGCCGCACCCACTCCTCTGCGCCACCACCTTCTCCACCCCGCGCGCTGCCTTGCTCACCGCATCCACCGCCGCTCGCCTCACTACTTCCCACATCCGGCCGCCCCTGTGCACTTCTCCAACCGTCGCTTCTCCTCCCGTGCGCCACCTTCTCTACCGCGCTGCCTCTCTTCTTTGCTCTCGCCACCGCGCCGCCATACCTCGCCGACGGCCATGTCTCCACCGCGCCGCCCCTCTGTTCTCCCGCCGCTCCGCAGCTCGCCGCAGCTGCTCGAAGTTCTCCTCTCCGCCACCTCTCCCGCGCGCTTCATCACCTCCTCCTCGGATGCTCTCCTCTCGGCGCCGCCGCTCACCTCGTAGCACCGCCGCCATCTTCCCGCTCTACGGCCACCACCGATCCACTTCATTGACACCGACGCCGACGACATCTCCACCGAGTCACCCTCAGCGTCGCCGCCGGCCGGCAACCCCTTCTTCCTCTACGGCGGACACCTTCACCGAGCCCGCCGCTTGCATCCTCTTAACCAAAACCGACGGCCTCACCCTCTGCTCTGCTTCCTCTACTCTGCTTTACTCGGTTAAATTTCATTTCTCACCCCTTCCTCTCTCAGTTATTAATTACAGTTCAAGTACTTACTGTTAATCTGAATTTGTGATTGGTGATCTATGATGATGAATTGTGAATGTTATTTGTGATGTGGGCATGAGATCAGTGGATATTCTGTTATTGTGAGATATGCTCATGTGATTTTGCAATTTGTTCTGTTAAGTAGTATTTTCGGTAGTGCAGTAGTTCTATTTGTTATCTGTGATGGTGAATTATGCACTGTGAATGCTAGGACAGCAAATGTTATTTGTGTTCTGTTATGTGATTTGTAATGTGTGTATTTGTGATCAGTGTTTGTGTAGGTTTACCCTGTGTTAGTGTAGTTGTTTTTCTTGTTAATTTGTATTAGTGTTAGTTGTGTTGCACGAATTAGCTAGCCAGCGTCCGTTTTCTCCCCTTGCTGTCTTGACCCTCTCCCTTGCAGCCTTGCTACTATACTCCCTTTTCTTTCCGCGGTCTGTCAACAGTTAGATTGTGCGAGTGTTTGTCGTAGTCTGTTGTGTTGTCGTGTGCCGTCGTCGTTTAGTTAGCCGTCGACTGTTTTCTCTCTCATTCTCTCTCGACTCCCCCAGTGCTTCTCGACTACCTCAGTCTATCTTGCGGTCGATACCTAGTTAGATCGTCGATCGTTAGTCGTGTTTGTCCATTTAGTCGTCGTGTCATTCGTGTCGTCGTTTGTGCGTCGTTCGTTTAGTCTATCGTCGTGTTGTTCGTCCGGTCGTATGACGTCCATTCGTACGGTCGTTCGTCCAGTCGTTGTTAGTTCGTTCGTTTGTTTAGTCGTTCGTCGTTTTGTCCGTGCGAGTTAGAGTACATTCGTAGTTCGCTCGCTCGCTGATTCGCAGACGCTTTACGCTTAGTTCTCCCCGCTTTGATTGACCTAGCTTTAGCTGAGCACCAGTAGCCTTAGTCTAGTCCCTGTGGAGAACACGACACTCGCCGCTATTTCAGTGGCAGCCCGTGCACTTGCGAGTGTGCTATTTTTGCACGATCAACTCCATCCATAACTCCATACGTCACACACAACGAAGCCTCCAGGATACCCCCTCCTGTATCTCCATTGTGCACCATCACTGCATGCTCTTACGTGAGCCCGATCACCTCGCGTGACCACTTGACCGTCTGAACCTTAGATTACCCCCTCTAGTCCTGGTCTTCTTCGTCGCTAACAGTAACCGCCTCCACACCTCCACGCAGCATCCACCTTTGACCTCCACGTGCTCCAGCATGAGCTCGACCACCTCGCGTGACATCTCGACCGCCTGGACCTCAAATTACCCCCTCCTAGTCCCGGTCCTCATCATCGACCATGGCCGCCTCTATGCCCATCTGCACATGTAAAGACCAAAGAAACCATCTCCCGGTACAACACATTAGCAAAACAAACCCTTGTTTACCCCTAGACAAGAACCAAACCTTCTATGACCATGCTCCAGATCGTTTACGACCAGTAGAGTCTATCGCTAACTAGAACAGACCCTCCGACCACTCACTACGACCGCTACCTCAGAGTACTCGTAACCCACTAGTACTCGGAAACCACTCGCACCACTACTGACCGACTATCGAGTACCGATTACCAAGTATCGATTAGAAATCCCAGCCGCAAAATGCACTCGAAGCCTATGAGTACAGATAACATTATGACACACGACCGCTTACCATGATCGAAAACAACTTCTATCGAGTACTGAGTCCTCTGACTACGAGTACCTCAAGCAACGACCATCCATCATCGACCACCACTCACCGACCAGTCAACCACTGGTCCACCACGAGTACTCAACGTACTCGAAGATCTCAAGTGTGAAGCACTCATATCGACTATAAAAGTCTACGAGTACTGACCATGAAGCCTACGACAATTGATCGCTAAGCCTCCGACTACCGAAGACAGAACAACAGACTGTGAAGTCTACGAGTATCGACAAAACTGCCAAATCTACGATCATGAAAGTAGTATGCAAAACCTACGACCATCGAGTATTGTAGCTACGACCATGATGGCAGTCTGCAAAACCTATGACCATCAAGTACTGTAGTTACGACCATGACGGCAGTTTGCAAAACCTACGACCATCGAGTACTGTAACTACGACCACGACGGCAGTCTACAAAACCTACGACCATCGAGTACTGTAGCTATGACCACGACGGCAGTCTGTAAAACCTATGACCATCGAGTACTGTAGCTACGACATGAAAGAAGTCTGCAAAACTTACGACCAACGATTGCAAAGCCCTCGACTATCGACCAGTAAAACTCTCGACTATCGAGTACAATCAGTAAAGTCTACGACCATTGAGTATTGTAACTACGATGGTAGATAAATAGCTCTTGTTTACGGGATGCAAACCTAGAACAAGGATAAACAATGTGGCAGTACAATTTGTCTAGTAGACACAAAACTACGCAAAAAGTTCCACCACTCAAAGTGAAAAGATTGAACCATAAGGTAAGCACGACCGCTCGGCGCAAAACCAAAGAACTAACTATTCTTCGACTTAGCACATATACACATAAATTGATGAGGGTCTATATTTATTAGGTTACAGTTTATGATTTTTAGGTATAATTTATTTATCTAATAAATAATAATTATTGAGAGAAATAAAAAACCACTTACAAAAAAGGGCCTAAAGCTATAACAGTAATTCTGCGATTCATAATCGATAGTCTAGTCTCAGATGCAACGACGCATACACCTGGCTATATATTATATATAGCTTACGCAGCTTAGCGCACCAACTCACGTTCCATCCTGATTTCTTGGCCGACATTACAGGAAATCATGTAGTACATGGATTCCTGTCCTGTTGAGGTTGGCATGCACGAAAGAAAAGTAAACCGAGTTGATTTCCTTGCCATTTTCAGAACCATCGGAAAATATTGAACACTTTGTTGAAGGCTTAAAGCATTGTGTTATATGTTGATTCATGATGCATGGCAATTTTACAGAACTATGACGTGTCGGCGCCATCCGTCCCAGGCGTCGTAGCCCCTGCCTTCGCCAATCGAGTCCATCGCTGCGAGGTTCATTCTGATTCCATGTTTACAATTCAATTCCAGAGAGGTTGCAAAGGCTGTACAAGGATGGTTACAAGTTAGTCAGTTGCTTTCTTTTCCAACTTCTTTTGATCCCAACACTGTACTTTTCTTTTGTATCTGTGTACCTCAATTCGAACTAAGTATGCACATAGCATGTTCGCACAAAAAGAAAAGTAACCCAGGGCATAATATCTTAATGTAATTAGTTATGTATTGCTTTGATTTCACTGGAAGATCATCTTTTGGGAAATCATTTTGTCAGCTCATTTTGTTTTGTGTTGTCAGGTTATATTCACCAATGAGTCAAACATTGAGCGCTGGAAGAATAAGCGGCAGCAAGCTGTTGACTCCAAAGTTGGACGGCTTGACAACTTTATTGTGGTAAAGTCCCTATTCAGGTATCCTGCAAACTTATCTTCTTTTCTCTGATTTTTGTCTCGAAATGTGTCCGGTGTGTTTCTGACCCATCATTTGAATAATAAAAAACCAAAGAAATATACTGGTTATTGTGATAGTTTGATAACTGAAACGGGCATTTAGCTATTACTCAAATCACCTGCTATTACTCAAATCACCTAGATGTTGCTTAGGCTACTATTATTCATGACAAAGAACATGACAGGATGAAAATTCTTACTGAAACAGCTTGAGGTATGTTTCACCTCTTTAGGTAGTTCCATTACAATGGCTTAATTTGGTTTGCACCTGTAGGCTTCCATATCATGTGGTTTAGGCTCACTTGTGAATGATGGAGGCCGGAATGTTATATTCCTTAATCTAAAAAAAATCATGTGGTTTAGGGAAAGGAAAAGGTACTCCAGATGATCCGTTTCGCAAACCAAATCCTAAAATGTGGTGGCTAATGACAGAGCATTTCAAATTGCCATCGACATGGATCAGCAATCACTCTATTATCAAACTATTCAGATTTACCTCTAATTGATTTGTTTCATAGTGGGCTTAAGCTTAAACACAGCAATTTTTGTATGTTTTTTTTGTTCTTTCTGTGTGTGTGTGTGGTGGTTGGGCAAGCAAGAGGCATGTTTACTACTACACATATGCTGTAAGCTTTCTGGGAAATCTTCAAAAACATCACAATGGTACATTTCAATTCTGTCTGTTTCTGATATTACTTGATTATATTTTCACTCTGCAGGTACATCGCTTACATGAAAATGATAATAGTGAGCTATTGGAAGGCCTTTGTCTCTGTCATGCGGTTCTTCAAAAAATATAACATGTTTTACCGAGTATGACATGAATGGATTCAGATATCGCATGGAGAGCCGAGATATATTTCACTACACACAGAATAGCAGGGTGGTGGTTCTTTTGGAGGAAAGGAGTGATGGAGATGATGTGGAATATTATGGCATATTAACAGATATATTTGAGTAGTAGTTTTGGTGTTCACTTATGTCAGCCACTATAATGTCCATAATGTTAGTCTTGAATGATTTTTGTCATGAATGTTCTTTGATTTGTATTACATTTTTAATATTAGATGCAAAGAACAATTTCAAGTTATTTAGTTTCAATGAATAAAAGGTGGATCATATAGATATGTTATTGATGGTTTATATTCTTAATTCCACATTACAATGCTTTTCTGTGGTAACAAAATGTAGTCGTAAAAACAAAACATATGATCATTAATATCATGGAAGTGCCCTATGTACAGTTTATAACGATGAATTAGGTGGTCATTAATACTATAAAGTGGTTGTTAATGCTCCAACAGTGGCCACTGCAATGTTAGCAACGACTAAAAATTGGTCGTTAATACTGGAAATGTGGTCGTTTATACTACATAATTAACGATGACACATTGTCGCATCGTTAAAGAATTAACGACTGAAAATTGTACAGGGTCGTTAATACTATTAACGATGGAGCCCTTAACGATGGCTAACGATCATAATTTTGTGGTTGTTAATGACTTTTAACGATCACATTTGGACTTTTAACAATCATATGTCATATCATTAATAATGGTTTTCCTAGTAGTGCCTATCATATAGTTTGCGCACGCTGTCAAGTGATACATGTCTGGTTTTCCTAATCATAGAGTATCCTAGAAGTGAGCCGATGTGCATTAGCAATGTAGCATATACTTTTTATGCTATAAAAAAACCCCAATTAATTTCATCTGCTCGTGTCAGTGGGTGGATTTTTTTCGGTCGTGGCTGATGGCTTTTAGTTCTAACATGAGCGTTTGTGCAAATGAACCGAATGCCGATAAACCAATAGGCCACTTCGAAAAGACTGTTTCGTTCTTTTCAGCTGCGGCTGATAGCTTATAGTTATGGCTAATGGCTTTTAGCCCTAAAACAAGTGCTTATGCGAACGAACCGAATGTTAATAAATCGATAAACCACTTTAAAAAACTGTTCCTATAAGCCATTTTAAAAGACAAGAAGAAGTTATCCTATTTATTTGTTCGGAAGTGCTATACCACACTCGAATGTTTTTGGGGGCAAAATCATTTGAATTTCTGACCTTTTGATCTTCATGGACATTCATGCACCGTCTTCACCGCCAGCATCTTCCTTCTCTCTGGCAACGCCATCGTCTTCGCACGTCATTGCCCCGTGGGATTAGGAGTCGGGTTCATCGCTAGGGTTAGGGTTCACCGAGCCCCTGAGCTTAGAGGGAGGCTAGGGCGACGACGGACCAGTGGTGGTAGGTGGAGGTGGCGGGCGGCGATGCTCGACCGCGGGCGGGAGGGCGGGGTAGGCGGTGGGGGTGACACGTCGTGGAGTCCGTTAGGTCGCGAAGGGCGGTGTTGGCAAATCCGGTAGCATTTGCCGCCAGAGATAGGGAAGAAGGGTGGGGCAGGGGCTTCGACACCGGATCCGACCGGAGATGGAGAAGGCGGCTGTGGGGGGGAGAAGGAGGAAGCGAGGGAGGGGGAGGTGGTGGCACGGCGGCCTTGCTGGCGCTAGGGGCAGCGCCGGCGAGGAGGCTGGGGCAACACGGGGGAGGGGCCGCGGGGTTGGAGACGGGTTGTGATGTGACAACGGTGTCCTGATCTTTTGATGAGAAGGATAATTTCGAATTGGTGGAGATGACTCATGATTCGGCTACCAATCATACACGACCAATATGCAAACAATCGTTGAACCAACTCTGATTGTGATTGACCTTGCTTGGAGCACGATTGACCTGACCACGAAGGTATATTCCTGCATATAATCAAAGAACAAGTAAGAACAAAATAATAAGTAATCTGAAATTGCGAATAGGAATTAAGCTCTATATTGAAAAGGTAGGGTTCGAAGAATAATGTCGATGTTGTACTCACAAATAAGAAGACAATGTATAAAGTAGCATAAGCTAAATTTCAGTCTAACAAAACTCACCAATACCCTAGGGTTGGCGGCCACTTATGTAAAGGAGGAAGATGAGAAGGGGGCAGCGTTACTATTCATGTGTGAGCAGTAACCATGTGAACAGTACGGGCCTAAGAGGAGGGCGCCCAAGGTGGGCTTGCCTAGGGTTGCACCACGATATGGGCCAAGTCGGCCAATACATGCCCGTGTGACAGCGCTGACCCCATTGTCTGCAACTAGAGAGAGGAGAGGACAAAGATGAAGAGGAGGCAGCCATGGCTGTTGGGGAAGAGAGGAGAGATTGAAGAGGAAATGAATGAGAGGAGAGGATGACGGGTGGGTCCCTGTATTTTTTTGTTTATTTGGTTGTCATGCTGACTAGGCCACCACATCACCCTAAAACAAGCCTATATGTCAAAACTGCTTCCACGCCAGTGCCAGCTCAGCAAAACCACCTTTGAATGGCCTCAGGGGGGTAAAATACTGCATTGATAGTTGAGGGGGTTGGTTGCCCGGTTTCATAGTTGATAGTTGAAATTTAGACCAAGACAATAGTTGACGGGGGGTCAAATGGACTTATTCCTATTCGTAAAACTTCAAGTTGGGTCCTTTTTTTTGCTGCAGTAACATAGGGTACTAAACAAAACCACAAGTGGCAGATTTGTATGGGAAAAAGCACCTGATTATACACACACCCATATTGGAAATACTAAACTAGAGATTTTGGCTTTATAATTGTTTGCTATAGGGAAGAAGCAAGAAAACATCAACTCAAAATTAAGACATGATGATTCAACATGTCAACTGGGCATTACAGAGCTTACTGTTTAAATTTTTCACTGACCTTTGCCCAGGTTCAGGAACTGATCTGTCTCATTTCCTAGGAAGAAAATTTTAGTATGTAGTTCACAACAACCACATAATGGATGTAGCTACAAGGTATTGGCTACAAAGGCAAATGCGAATCATTCTAAATGAAATATCCAAGAAAACTTAATGTATACATTATTTTGTTTCTCCTTTTGCTGTTCATTGGAGAAGTTTTCTTTCATATGCCTATATGAGGCTTTAGATAACCTAGCACTTGCATGCACCACGCAACAGTGTGACAAAAGATGAATGCAAGATCCTGGTGTTGTTTGCCACATGCATTTTTCTATAATTTGTACACTACTGGTTAGCATAAAAACTCAAGAATATTATATTATTTCTTTCTTATTAGCAGGTTGCCGAAAGGGCCTTATTCCTGTGGAACAATGAACACTTGTTCGATTTGATCTCCCAAAACCACCAAGTTATCCTGCCAATCATATATCCAGCTCTGGAAAGGAATTCCCGTTGGCACTGGAACCAATCAGTTCTGAATGTTACAATGAACGTCAAGAAGATGTTCTTCGACATGGATGAGAGATTGCTGTTGGCTTGTCAGAGCAATTTCCAAGAGGAGGAAGAGAAGCGAGCCGCATCTGAGGAGCGGAGAAGGCTTATATGGGAGCACCTTGAGAGGAAAGCCGCATTCCATCCAAGAATCGAGACATCGCCTTGCCGTTCTTCCTACAATCGTTATACCTTAGGATCTCCTAGGTTTAGATCTAGGGTGTTCTGTTCGGGTTCGAGAGAAGGGAGAGGGAGAGAGGATTAGGTTAGGGTACCGACCGTCCGTCGCGTTGGATGAAGAGCCGCCATCGCTGGTTCGTTTGGTGAGGTTCGCGCACGGCAATGACGATCGGGGAAGAAGGAGCGCGCCTCCTCGGCGGCGATCGCTGGCGGTGGTCGCTCTGCCGCCGAGCGCCCTTTCAGATCGGGTCTAGGGTTTGTCGGTTGGTTTGTGGCGCACGGCCAACCTCGCTATCCGTGCCGCCCGCCCCCACCTCTATTTATTGTGGCGTCGCGAACAAGGGGCCCATTTGGCCGTTGGGCCAAATGGTTGAGATCATTCTAACATTCTCCCCATTGATATCAATCTATGCTTTAACTTTAATTACTTTTGACTTTACTCATTCCATCACGATTAGTGCACATAACATGTCTCATCACACGGCCAATCGATAGATTTAATAACTACAATACACCTCTCTATTCTCAAATAGTTACTTTAATCTTTTGGACCATCTTTTAGTCCAGAATCATAGGCTTTTCCTTAAACCCATGCCGCTACATGTTCTCTCGAACACGCTGGGTGGTAAGCCTTTAGTAAGCGGATCCGCTAACATCTTTGTGTACT
The DNA here is from genome assembly GCA_036346575.1 of Dendrocalamus sinicus. Lineage (NCBI taxonomy): Eukaryota > Viridiplantae > Streptophyta > Magnoliopsida > Poales > Poaceae > Dendrocalamus > Dendrocalamus sinicus. Next base: position 5,224,219 of record CM070654.1, on the reverse strand, counting down.
TATATGCTCAAGACTTATAATTTGATCCCGAACTTTATCTTTCACAACATAATACTTTATGTCAATGTGTTTGGCAGCACCACTTGACTTATTGTTGTGGGCATACGCTATCGCGGGTTCATTATCGCAGTACAACTTAAGTGGTCTATTGATGTCGCCAACCACTTTTAAACCGTGTATGAACTTCTTTAGCCGTTCACCGCCCGTAGCCTCATAACATGCTACAAACTCGGCATACATTGTGGACGATGTAGTGACGGTTTGCTTTGAGCTTTTCCACGATATAGCTCCTCCAATGAGAGTGAACACATATCCGGATGTCGACTTTCTATCATCTCCGCAAAATCGTAATCAGATATCCCACTATATGGAGTGAATCTCGATCTTTCAGATGTCATCATGAGGCCTTTGTTCCTTGCAAATAACGCAAGACTTTCTTTATCAATTTCAATGTTCTATTCCGTGATTGCTCGAATCTACCAAGTAACCCGGTAATAAACGCTAAGTCGTATGCGCACACACTTGAGCATACCGCAAGCTTCCGACACCAAGCATATGGAACCGATTTCATTTGTTCGAGCTCAGATCGTTCCCGGGCATTGAAAATCCCCATATCCGTCGCCCTTGACTATAGGTGCAGTGAAGGACTACATTTATGCATACCAAATTTCTTTAAGACTTTTCTATGTATGTCTTTTGTGACAATCCCAATGTCCATTTGTTTTATCCCGTGAATTTCGATCCCTAAAACGAACGAAGCTTCACCAAGATCTTTCATATCACAGCTTGAGGACAAAACTTCTTTGTCTCCAAGAGTGCATGACATCACTACTAACCAAGAGGATATCATCCACATACAGGATTAGGAAAATAAACTTCCCATCTTTAAACTTTGCATAAACACGCTTGTCCTCTACATTCTCTTTAAACCCACATTTTCTTATTGTATCACAAACTTCAAGTACCACTGCCTTGAAGCTTGCTTTAACCCATAAATCGATTTCTTTAGGCGCATCCCATTCTTTCATTTCCTTCCACGATAAAACCTTTCGGTTGTGCCATGTAAACATTTTCCTCCAAATCCCCATTAAGAAATGCCGCTTTACATCCATCTGATAACTCTAAATCATAATGTGCTACTAATGCCATTATGATTCTCAAGGAGTCTTTACATGAGACCGAGAAAAGGTCTCATTGTAATCAATCCTTCTCTTTATGTGAAACCTTTGCCACAAGTCGCGCTTTGTATCTTTCTACATTCCTTGGGAGTCAAGCTTTGTCTTGTAGACCCATTTACACCTCTTGTTTGGCTCCTTTAGGAATAATTTCAAGTCCTGACTTTATTAGCCTTCATGGACCTCATTTCCTCTTCCATGGCCTCAAGCCATTTTGAAGAATTTTCGCTTCATGGCTTCTTCAAATGAGGTGGATCATCCTCCATTTGAAATTCCTCTGTATGATAAATCTGATAATCATCGTAAATAGCCGATCTTCTTACTCTTTGAGACCTCCTGGGCATCCTCATTTGGTACATCTTCTGCTTGAGGTCTTTGTTGCTCCCTCATCTGTGGCAATGGGTTCTATAGGATCCTCAAGAACGTGTTCTTCATTCTCATTCATTGTTGCCACAGAGGAACAATAACAGTCTGCCGGCACCACAGTTGTCTTGCACCGTCGGTGCATGCGATAGCGTGTAGTGTGAAGAATGGCTCTTGAATCATCTGAGTGGGCGATACGCCCGCTTCTCTTCAAGGTCAATCTCTCGAGCTACCATGCTTCCTCATCATTTCATCCTCTAAGAAGACAGCGTGTCTCGTTTCTACGAACTTTGTATATCTATCTCGGACAAAGAGAAACGAAAACCTTTTGACTTTTCAGGTAACCAATGAAATGGCAACTCATCGCTTTGGGATCAAGCTTCCCAAGGTTTGGGTTAAATACTTTAGCCTCAAGCAGGACTCCCCCACACGTAAGTGGTTTAGTGAGGGAACTCTTCCGCCCACAACTCGTATGGTGTTTTGGGCATCGACTTACTAGGCACTTTGTTGAGAATATGAATGGCGGTTTTCAACGCTCCATCCATAAACTCAATGGGAGTGTGGAATAGCTCATCATGCTTCGCACCATATCCATCAGTGCGGTTGCGTCTTTCAACTACTCCATTCACGAGGTTCGCCTGGTGTAGAATATCGCCACTATGCCATTTTCCGTAAAAACCTTGCAAAGGTCCAGAACTTGTCCATATGGGGTATGTCGATCGTAGTACTCCCCCACGGTCGATCGACTATCTTAATCTTTAAATCGTGTTGGTTTTCAACTTCACTTTAAATATCTTGAATTTATCCAATGCTTCATTTCTTTCTTTGATTGGATAAATATATCCAAAACGAGAGTAATCATCTGTGAATGTTATGAACGAGTCATAACCATCCACACTTTTCACAGGAAAAGGACCACAAATGTCTGTGTGAATAATTTATAGAACTCCTATGCTTCTTTTGGCGTCTTTCTTAATTTTCTTTACATATTTTCCTTTAATGCATTCTCTGCATTGTTCTAAGTCTGAGAACTCTAATAGAGGAAGAATTTCATTCTTAACAAGTCTTTCTATTCTCCTCAAATATGGTCTAAACGACAAGTGCCATAATTTCGACGATGCATTATGAGTTCTCTTTCGTTTTCTCGCTCGCATTCACAAAGCGAGGATATACGCCATTCACATCACATACCGAATTCACATTTTCACTAAGTGACAACAAATAAAGCTCGCCTTGTTTGATGGCAAGACCAATGCATTTATCATTAAACATTATTTCACATTTGCCATTTCCAAAGTGACAATCATAACCATCATTGTCCAAATTTGAAACACTAATCAAATTCCTCAGAAAGAGGGTACATAAAGAACATCTCTAAGTAAAAGAATGAAGCCATCACTAGCTCTAATGAAATATCGCCAACGGCTTCAACTTCAGCTTGGACTCTATTTGCGACTTTAACGATCTTTCTTTTCTTTGCGTAGTCCTCGCGAACGGAATCCACGCAGAAATTATTGGCAACATGAACAGTTGCACTGAATCAATCCACCAAGTAGATTTTGAATATTGCACATACAGGATTCATTTATAAAGGTAATAATGTTCTCACTTTTCTTTGCCATTATCATCTTTAAGTAATCGACAGTTCTTGTAGTGTCCCGTCTTCTGCAGATGAAGACACCGATCTTTGTCTATCGCAAAATTATTCGTTGAGGTGATGGACAGGGCTTTTCCCTTGTTCATTGAGGAGACGTTATCGTTGAAGTTCTTTTCTTGTTTTCCTTCACATAGTTGATAGAACCACCATGTGAGGATTTAATTCTTTCCTTCTCTTGCACACACATAGCTATGCACTTTTCTAAGTCCTATTTCTGCAGTGCATGTTGTAGTTGACAACAAAGGTGTCAAACTCTTTTGCAAGGAAGCAAAAATCAAATGAATAAGGAACTCATTCTTGAGAGCCAAATCCATTGGTTTAAGCTTAGATGCCAAGTTGCTCATCCTTAGTATGTGCTCTCTTATGCCACTGCCACCACCAGAGTACCTTTTTGTCACAAGCTGCTTTATCAGCTGTGTAGCATAAGTCTTTGAAGAGCCAGTAAATTGACTCTTTATTTTCTCAAGGTACTCTGTGACAGTGTCACACTCTGCGATTGAGCCCACAATTGCAAGCTCAATCGTGTTCTTTATCACAACCAAACATTTCTTGTTGGCAGTGACCACTTTTATGATCAAGATCATATGACATTTTTATGGGAGCATAGTCCTCTGCATGCGTCCGCCAGCAAGATCGACCTCATTTTCATCCTCACCGGTGCCATAGGCTCGTGGGACACGGTGTGGTGACTACCGACCCACCTCACCAAGATGAAGGCGAGTCAATCTTTTCTTCCATTCACCGTAGTTATCTCCTTTGAGAACCGGGATATCCACGATGTAGCCCATCAAAGAGTATCCTCCCAAAACACGATTCATATACAAATGAAAACATTTAAACATAATAAGAACAAGCGCATGCCTTGGTTTCAACGTTGGTTAAAATTAAAACATACTGATTGTTTACACATTAAATCTACATCACCGTTGGCGAAATAGAAATAATGCATAAAATCATCAATTAAAATTATAATCTTTGTTATTATCAACGTTGGTGAAAATAACAATATCATAATTCACAACAATTCTCAAAAATTAAATTTTCCGCTGGTTTGAATTTAATTGAAAAAGAAATCAACATTAACTTTTGCAATGAAACATGAAATTATTCTAAAATAATTCATACTCGGAAGCATTATTATCAGTACTCAACTAATCTCACGGAAAAATAACACGTTGGTGCAAAATTTACAGAGATTTTAAATCAAATTTCATTCAAATTCACTCAAAATGCTTCGAAAATCAATAAATTTCATTTAAATGAAATTACTGTTCATTTGACCATTTCGGCTGTTAGTGCGGCCACGGCCACGCCCTCGGGCGTAGCCACCGCTGGCCCGCGAAGCGCGCCACGCACGCGCCACGCCGGCCTCCTGTCACGCCTCACACTCCCGCGCCGCAACCTGGGCTGGGGCGGGAAAGTGCTTTCGCCTTTGGGCCAAAAGTGGCTCGCACGAGCTCGGCGCGATCTCAGCCATCCAAAAGAATCGGCGGTGAGCGTCTCTTTTCGGCGGATCAAAACCCGCGACGTGGCGGCTCCCAAAACCCTAGTTTCATTTCTCCTCTCTCTCAGCCCGAGCGAACCGCAGAGGCAACGGCGGCGGCAACCGCCCACGCCACGGAGAAGGAGAAGAAGCGGTGCCGCCGCGGGCCTCTCGCCGGCGCGCGCTCCCTCGAGAGGAGCGCCGCCGTCAGCGGCTCCGTGTCGGCGCCCCCGGTAGCGTCGACGGTGGTCCGCGGCTGCTCGGCGACAGCGCCGCAAGGAGCATGGCGGCGCATGGGCGGCTTCGCATGGCGGCGCCCGCAGCGGCGCATGGGTAAGACCCGATCCCCTTCCTTCTTTTACGATCTAGGGTTAGGGTTAGGGTTTGGGTGGATCGAGTCCTCCTTCCCCTCTCTTTCTTTCTTTCTTTTCCGCACGCCGGTCAACCGACGGTGGTCGAGTTCTTTTCCGTCTAGATCTACGCCTTGGTTGGCTCTGATACCATTGTTATACCTTAGGATCTCCTAGGGTTTAGATCTAGGGGTGTTCTGTTCGAGTTTGAGAGAGAAGGGGAGAGGGAGAGAGGATTAGGGTTAGGGGTACCGACCGTCCGTCGCGTTGGATGAAGAGCCGGCCATCGCTGGTTCGTCGGTGAGGTCTGCGCACGGGTAGCGACGGTCGGGGAAGAAGGAGCGGCGTCTCCCTGGCGGCGGCGATCGGTGGCGGTGGTCGTTCCCGTCGCTAGAGCGCCCCCTTTCAGATCGGGTCTAGGGTTTGTCGGTGGGGTTTGTGGCGGCACGGTCAACCTCGTCATCCGTGCTGCCCCGGCCCCCACCTCTATTTATTGTGGCGGCGACGAGGCCCACCACCATTAGTGGCGCCCGATCGAGCGCGAACAAGGGGCCCATTTGGCCGTTGGGCCAAATGGTAGAGATCATTCTAACAACAACTACTCCTCTGGTAGCTCCCACTATGACATAATATGACGCGTTTAAATGTACTTCATACTACTCTATTGTTACCTATCTATGGGTGACATGCAGGGCATTTTGTTTACTTTGGAAGCCCCTCGTGCCAAAAAATCTGTAATTAATAGTTGCTGGTTTGAGGAAGAACGCTTGATTCTTTCATGGTGTCCTATCAAGTGATGGGTATTTCTTTCTTTGACAAGATAATGTCCAATTCTACTCGACTGTCATGTGAACCAAGGTTCAAAAACCCGGATCCAGAGAGAATCCCGATTGGCGAGCGGTACCGGTAACCGGCTAGTTACAGGAAAACCTGAAAAAAACCGTTCAAAATTTGTGAATCAAATTTTGAATTTTAGTGGTTTGAAAACCGGTAACCAGAAAAACCGCTTAAAAACTGGTAAAACCGTTAAAAACCTGAAAAACCACTAAAAACAAAAAAACCAAGTTAGGAGTATAATAATTGAAGCATATTTATCACATATAATATGTAATATAGCATAAAAAAGCCTAAAAGGCTCTAAACCAACATAGTAACCTGGCCGGTTTTTCTTATCGGTTCCTACTGGTAAATCTGGTTATCAATTGTTATCGACCGGTAACTGCTGGTTTTTTGAACCCTGATGATCAGGAACAGCTGAAAATACGAGAGATTGACTGATTTCCTTGGAAAATTTCTATGTGCAGCTGGTGTCATGTGGATGTCAGTAGTTTTTATTTTTCGTATTCTGATGAGCTTATTGAAATGCCAGATTTGATGGGTGAACACAAAATGAGGTAAGCCCATAGTGTTTTTCATGATTCGATAACTCAACTGCATTATTTCCTTGTCTGCTTAGCAAGCTGAAAAGTATAGGAAATTTGGATTTCACACTAAGCATGAGTAGATGTTTGAGGTACTTTGCATCTTGCAATTTAATGACAAGAACTGCATAATTGATATTGTCGTAGGGATGGCCCCCACCTAAACCCAGCAGGCCTGGTGAGAGATTATAAGGCCCAGAATAGGCCATGTGTAATGACATAAGTGTCCCTAAGGGGAATACTCGGATGTAAGGTATAAGCGTAAAGCACTCCTCATGCGCATATATATATGAGCACAAGCCGTGGGAGGCCCGTGCCATTACACAAACTTCATTACTCCACTACCATCTCTCTCTTTGTTTGGTCTGCAGTAGCCACAGCTTGGCACCGTCCGTGGGAGGGACGAAGACAAGCTCAAGACCAAGAAAAAGATGGCACCAAAAGCTTCTCACCGGCGGCGAAGGAAAGAAGGCGGCGGGCCGGGCGCCAGATGAGTACGAGCCGCCATCGCCGGCGGTGACGCGGGTGGCGGCGCAGCGCGGTAGCGATGGCGAAGCGTCGGCGTTCGGCGGCGGCGATCGACCCGTTCACGGCGACCGCGACGACCAACCCGCCACGGCGTTTAAGGAGCGGACCGCGGTCCAAGACGTCGACGCGGTGCGGCGACAACCGACCCGCGCCGGCGCAACGGCCGACCCGCCGCTTCACCGCAACCCTCGCGGCGAGGCGAACCGGCGGTCCGAGGTAGCCACGACGGAGCGGCCGGCAGCTCGGGACCGCGGCGCGTGTCGCCCCGCGTCGACCGCCCGTCGGAGCTGCCGACTCCCGCCAAAGACCGGGATGGAAGCGCTCACTGGCGGCTCTCGCGCGTTCGGCCGGAGCCGGGACCTTCGTGGAGCCGTCGAGACATACAAGAGGCTCGAGTCGGCCGGCCTTGCGGCTGTCGCGTCGAGCCCGCGGCGGAAAGGGCGGACGGTCGCGACGCCCCACGTCCAGCAGCGGCGCGCGCGACGCGTGGATCCGAGTCCCCGCCTCGGCGGGGGTTGCAGCAGCGGCATGGCCCGAAGACTTCAAGTTCCCTAGCGCCATCGATTCGTATAAAGCGACACGACCCCGTGAGTTCGCGCGCGTGTACGAAACCGCGATCGGCCGTGGGCGAGACGACACTACGGCAAAGGGACTCCCTCTCGCTACAAGGAGTGGCGCTCTCTTGGTTTTTTACAAGAGCCGGCTCCATCTACGCGTGGGAGCAGCCTCGTGTCCGCCTCCACAACAACTTCCAAGGAAACTACGTCGACCGGTCGATGCGGACCAGCTCTTCGCCGTGAAGCAAAAACCCTGAGAAGCTCGGGAGTACTTAAACGCCGCTAAGATTCGGCGTCAAGTGAAGGACGCCAATGAGACCACCATCGTCAATGCGACCATACAGGGCCTTCGTCAGGCCCGATGGCGAGTACAACGCGCGGAAGCCGATCAAGACGGTGGCAAAGCTCTTTGACAAGATGGAAGAATATGCCAGGGCGGAGGAAGATGCGCGGCGAAGGCAAGGGGACGACTCCGACACCAACCAGGCCGGAGCCTCGGCGAAAGCCGAAGATCCGCCGAAGGGCGGTTCTTCGAAGGGAAAACGTAAGCAAGAGTCGCCCAGGACGCGCCGACCGCAGGACAACTCGCATAAGGAGTCGTCCGATCAGCCCAAGCGCGGCGCAGAGGTCGAGGCGAAACGTGACGTCCCCGACATCGGCGGTTCGACGAAGGTGCTTCAGCAGCCGAGGCGGTCGGGGCGCCGTGGCGGGCGCGCCGGCGGGGCCGGATGATAAGAGTCGTGGAGACTACGACGACCAGCAACGTGGAGGCGTGGTGCATAATCCACGGCGTGGCGGCCATGACACCCGCACCGCACTCTATCGCGGCGCTACGCGCGGCGCCGCCGACAGAACCCGAGGCGGCGCCGCTGCGTGGCCCACGCCCAATTCCATACGAGGCCCCGTGCGTGCACAGCGCAAGGGATGCAGCCCCAAGAAGGCACCTGCGGATCCAAGCCCACGTCTGGCAGCCCGGAGGCCCCGTCGCCGTTGCAGGCCCGGACGCAACCTACCGTAGGGTCATTAACGTCATATCCGGAGGTTCGTGCGCTGGAGTTCGCCAAAGACGGCAGCGAAGGCGCCTACGCGCGGCTACATCACGTGGCGGCATACCCAGCCGCAAGCACCGCGGAGTGGGCACACCACGCATTACATTCACGTCCGACGATGCCCGGTGTGTGACTTCCTCGTGACCCCACGGTCATCCGGTCACCATCGCGGATGCGGCGTGGGCGCGCCTTGGTGGGCGGTGGTAGCTCCGCGAACGTGTTGTTTTGCGGCGCCGATCGATCGATGGGGATCCTCGGCCGCTGGGGCCTCGGAATCCCACCGCAGGCTTCGGGCAGCCCTCGAGGGCGCCGGGCCAATCGCCTTGGTCTCCTTCGCCGCGATGACAACATGCGGATCAAGACGCCATCTTCGATGTGGTCGACCTCCGCACCCCTACAATGCCATACTAGGCCGCCCAATCCTCAACTCCTTCTGCGGTCCCACACCACGGCCACCTGCATGAAGATCCTGTGTCCCCGACCATCATCACCGCTCGAGGCGACAGACATGGCCCGCGCGATCGAGCAGTACAGTGCCCGCCGCGAAGCCCAACGGCGCCCTAGAGTGGCGCCACCAAGCGGAGGTCCGGGGCCACTCACGCTGCCTCGGAGGCCCGCAGGCGACCAGCGACTAGAGGCCGGCGCGCCGCACTAGCGGGTAAAGTATATCTATCCTTTTCCTTTGTAGTGGCTCACCCGCGCAAACGAGGACGTAATGAAGAGCGCCGCTTGTCGCTAATCTTTCTTTATTACGCGCAAGTACGCGGTGAAGGCGCCGCAGCTTAGCCAACGCGCTTCCTCGCGTATAAACAAAGACGACGTCACGTGTGCACTCGCCGTGAGCTGCGGGTACGGATCAGTCGAATCGGTCGCACGTTCGCGTGTGCACCGCCGTAGCCAAAGGTGACGGGCTGAGTATAAACAAAGACGCGCGTTTGCGTGTGCACTCGCCAGAGCCAAGGGTACGGATCGAGTATAAATCGAAGTCGACGTTCGGCGTGTGCACTCGCCGTAGCCAAAGGTGGCGGGCTGAGTATAAACAAAGACGACGTTCGCGTGTGCACTCGCCAGAGCTGAGTGCGGATCGAGTATAAATCGAAGTCGCGCGTTCGGCGTGTGCACTCGCCGTAGCCAAAGGTGACGGGCTGAGTATAAACAAAGACGCACGTTCGCGTGTGCACTCGCCGTAGCAGTGGGTACGGATCGAGTATAAATCGAAGTCGCGCGTTCGCGCAGTGCACTCGCCGTAGCCAAAGGTGACGGGCTGAGTATAAACAAAGACGCGCGTTCGCAGTGCACTCGCCGTAGCAGTGCGTACGGATCGAGTATAAATCGAAGTCGCGCGTTCGCGTGTGCACTCGCCAGTAGCCAAAGGTGACGGGACGAGTATAAACAAAGACGACGCGTTCGCGTGTGCACTCGCCGTGGCCGAGTACGGACCGAGTATAAATCAAGTCGACGTCCGCGTGTGCACCGCCGTAGCCAAAGGTGACGGGGTGAGTATAAACAAAATACGCACAGGGGGGCGCCGCGCGCAAGTCTCCGGACTATAAAGAAGACGAAGCGCCGAGCCTAGCTCCGCACGCACAGTCCACGGACTCTAAATAAGACGAGCGCCGAGCCAGCTCGCACGCGCAAGTCTCGGACTATAAAGAAGACGTGGCGCCGAGCCCAGCTCGCACGCAATAGTCCACGGACTCTAAATAAGACGTGGCGCCGAGCCCAGCTCGCACGCCGCGAGTCTCCGGACTATAAAGAAGACGAGCGCCGAGCCCAGCTCGCACGCAATAGTCCACGGACTCTAAATAAGACGAAGCGCCGAGCCCAGCTCCGCACGCGCGAGTCTCGGACTATAAAGAAGACGTAGCGCCGAGCCCAGCTCGCACGCACAGTCCACGGACTCTAAATAAGACGTGGCGCCGAGCCCAGCTCCGCACGCCGCGAGTCTCGGACTATAAAGAAGACGTGGCGCCGAGCCCAGCTCGCACGCATAGTCCACGGACTCTAAATAAGACGTGGCGTCGAGCCCAGCTCGCACGCCGCGAGTCTCCGGACTATAAAGAAGACGTGGCGCCGAGCCCAGCTCCGCACGCAATAGTCCACGGACTCTAAATAAGACGAAGCGCCGAGCCCAGCTCGCACGCGCGAGTCTCGGACTATAAAGAAGACGAAGCGCCGAGCCTAGCTCGCACGCAACAGTCCACGGACTCTAAATAAGACGTAGCGCCGAGCCCAGCTCCGCACGCCGCGAGTCTCCGGACTATAAAGAAGACGTGGCGCCGAGCCTGGCCGCACGCACAGTCCACGGACTCTAAATAAGACGTAGCGCCGAGCCTAGCTCCGCACGCGAGTCTCCGGACTATAAAGAAGACGAAGCGCCGAGCCTAGCTCGCACGCGCGAGTCCCCGGACTATAAAGAAGTCGTTGCGCCGAGCCACGCCCGCACGAGCAAGTCTTCTGACTACAACAAAAAGAAGGCGAGCGGCGAGGTCCGCCTCGCACGCGCGAGTCCCGGACTATAAAGCAAAGCGGACCGGGAGGTTCGCCTCGCTACGCCGACCTCCGGCTCGTCGTTCTAAGGAACCTGGCGCAGCCACTTTGCGTAAAGTCCCGCGAACCGCACTTCATAAAAATCATATGTACAAAGGTCGGCAGCACCGACCACTCTACGCCGCTACCCCGCGGGCTCGTCCTAACACGCGCTAAAGCCGGGCCGCTCAGAAGGCCGGCTCGCCAGAAATTACGCGACTCTTCGACCCTCGCCGCTTGTCGGCGCGCGGATTGAGAGGTCGCCGCCGCGGCTGGTCCCAGCAAGGAAGCTGCCCGATATAGCGAAAGTCGGCATGCATGCAGGAGGTGCACACTTTATTAGCAAAGACAAAGGACAATACAACGACGCCACACATGGGCGCGCCGCAAGATCGCACCTGCGGGTTCGGCGCCCGGAGGCCCAGCGCCGCCATCATCGTGTCGGGGACCCGGCCCGAATTGGCCGAGGCTCCCGTCCGTAGAGCGACCGAGCTCGATCCGCACAGCTTCCGCCCGACATGACCCCAAATCCGGTCGCGAAGGGCCCAAGGCACGCAGCGGCGAGCGGACGGCGCCGGACATTACCGCCCCGCCAGCATCTCGGCCGGGGTCATTCAGCTCGGCGACATGCGCACAGCCGCTGTCTGGAGGAGCGCGCACACTAAGGAGGCCGAAGTGTACCCACAATGGTGCCAAAGGGCGTCGCGGCATCGCGCGCGGCGGTGGCGGCCTCATCAATCCAATGAGACGATCGAAGTCAACTCCTGGGCCAAAGCCGCGCTCCGCACCTCGGTTACCGACCCGCGGAGATGGCTCTCCGGCGCACTGCGGCCCCACGCAACCACCGAGGCTTCGCCGGCGTTCAGGTTGCGCCCGCTAGAGTCAAGGCAAGCTCACCTTTTTCCTTCTCTAGCGCGGCGACTGCGCCAGAGCCCGCCACGCTCCACCGTGAACCTCCGCTCGCGATCGCGTGGCGACTCTGCGCCGCGGCAACCGGGCCGGCGTGTGCCTCGCCGGCACATTCCGCTTCTAGTTGGCGGATGCGGGCGTCCCGGGCAACACGGGCACCAGAGGCTTCGCGCAGCTCCTCCTCGGCGGCCCGCAGCCTATCCTCAAGCGTCTTTTGGCCGCGGGCATACGCCGTTTGCAGGGCCTGCCCCAACACAAGTGTCTACAAAAAAAAATAAAGACTTAGCAAGCTCCGCTAAGCCCAGGCGCGGTCGCAGGAAAGCTTACCCTCACCCCGGACACCTCGAAGGCGTCCTCTAGGCGCCCCGCCCCGTAAGCCTGCAGCACCTGCGGGTCGACGCTAGTGGCCGCGTCATGTACAATCCCGTGCCACGCCCTCAGCGTCTCCGGAGGCGGCACGAAGTCCGCGGCGCTAACATGCTCGGAGGCCCCGCGTTCCGTCGAGGGCTCCCCCTCCGGAATGAGCAACGCTGCGAACAGGCATACAAGTGAGCTATCCAAGGCATAAGGCGCACGCTAGAGTAAGCTCAGCCACCTTACCGGTGTAGCGAAGAATGGTTCCGCCGCGGCGAAGGAAGGGTTCCGCCGCGGGGAAGCCTCGCGTTCGGACGACGCCGGCTGTCCCCGCGTGGACGGCGCCGCGAAGCGAAGGGGCGTATCTGACTGCGGGGCCTCCGGCGCGGCCGCATCCCACAAGCTTCGATGCCCGTGGCCACGACAAATCCCGCGGTGTCGGTGAAGCTCGCCGCACGCACGGCCGTTTAGACGGGCAGCTGCAGCGGCACGCCCCTCACAGCGGTTAGAACGATCCCGTCGCGCCGCGCCGGCGAGAAAGTTCCATGGTGGCGGGAGCCGCAGGGAGCACCTCGATTTCTGTCGCCGTCGATAAAGGCAGCACATCTTCATGTGCCCCCGCGGGAGGCGTCACCGGCACCACAGCGGCTATGGCCGAGAGCTCCACCTCGGCATCGCTCGCCCGCACGGGTTCCACCTCGGCGACTCCGGCAGAGTGAGGCTTCCCCTTCGGCCGCCGCGGCAAGCCCGCCGTCGGCGCGCCGAAGATACCCGCGCCGCCGCGACCGCCAAACCGGAGTCGGCATACCTCGCCGAGTCCGACTCCGCATCCGCAGTGCCCTCGGAAACGCTAGCGGCGGCCCCGCCGCGCCCCCTCTTCCGAGACGGGGTCTTCCTCTTCTTCTTCTCCTTCGCCGCACCGTCGTCCGGAACGGCACGGTCCGGCACGGCAAGGCCCAGAGCCTCGCACACGCGATTGATTCTCCCTAGACCCGCCTCGGCAACAGCCGCCGCACGCTGCTTATGCTCCCGGCCGGTGTACGGCCCCAGAACACGTGCGGCGCTTGCCCGCCTCCAAGGGAATCTTCAAACAAAGGAGAAGGCTATCGGCATGCGCGCACTCTGCGTTAGCTGGCGACGAACACACGCGAGGCTTACGAAGATCGCCGGCGCGCGTGGCAGCGCACCAGGCGAGACATTGTCGCCTCGACGCCTCTGGCGGCGACACGATCGGGCAAGCGGTGCCACGCCGTACATCACGAACTCTTCGCGAGGTCGCGCATGTTGAAGCGGCGGCGTGCCTACGAGCCGTCGGACCCTCCGTTTGTCCTCGTCGTCGAGCGCTCGGCCGGCGAGGGCTTGAACGCGATAGGTCGGCCTGTGCACTCAAGGCCGCTCCCGCTCTCCACGCGGTGGTAGAACCACCGCTTCATCCAATAGGACTCCCACTTCCCGCGAGTCGAGTTCGCAGGGAAGAGCCTCTTGCACGATGGACGGAGGATAAAGTGACGCCGCCAAAGCTCGACACCGCCCCGCTTCTTCCGGTCCTTGGCCGGCGTGCCGTGCCTGCGTCGGAGTAGGCAAACAAGCGAGGCGCCGGCCAAGACGCTCCGAGCGCAAGGCCCACCAGACACCGCCACCGCCACGGCATTCGGCGTTAGTTGGCGTTAGTTGTGCGCGCTCCACCAAGGTCCGCAGATGTCGCCCACAACACCGCCGCGGATGCGAGTCCGCGTCGAAAAGGCGACGAACACCACCGCCCCGACCCTCGGGATGCGGCTCGCCTCGTCGGCGCAGACGATCGCCGCTGGCGCTCGGACAACTTCCGGCGTGAAGAAGCCCTCGATCGTCTTCGGTCACCCGAGGGCCTAGCTCGCGGAGAACGTGCCTCCCTCCTCTCACCGCCACCGCTCCTTCTCGGCCGCCGCGTCACGCTCTTGAGCACGATTTCACCTTCAACTCGAGGGCCGTCGGCGAACGCCGCCGCTGGAAGCCATCACTTTCGCGAAAAGATTGCAGCGGTGGCGTGTCGCGAAAGTCTCGGCTGGGACCGGCGAGCAAGAGGGCATAAAGGTGCGTAAAGGTGAGGGGGCGCCACGGGGGCTATTTGCCGCCCGCCACACCGGCTGTTATCCAAGCGTCGCGGCGATCCGCGCTGCGGAGGCAACCGCGGCGTGTAAAGGCCCGCCCGCGCGATCCCCGTGGCGAACGCGAAGGGTCGCGACAATCGCATCGGCGACCGCAGCCGTACAAGCACCGCTCGGCGCCACGTGCCATTCACTTGACGCCCGTGTCCGCTGGCCTAGGGAAGCGGCGGCGCAAACACGCAACCCGTCCACATCCCGCCGCCCACCGGTCATAGGCCTCCACGCGCCCTGGGCACATCGGGTCGCGTGGTACGGGAACCTAACCCTGGCAGACCAGGGGCCGGCGCGGTTCACGGAACATTTACAGCGCAAGACCATATTACAAGACCCCAAGTCACCGCCCACGAGGCGGTGTTCGCGGTGCGGAGCGCGTGCGCCTCTACTTCGACTTAGGCGTTATTTGCCGCGTCAGCGCGCGTCTACCGACCAGGCGTCGGCCCGCGCCACCCGTTCGAGGGTAGGGACGGGCGCGCGCCTCTACCGACTTAGGCGTTGGCTGCTGTCAGCGCGCGCTCTACTTCGACCAGGCGTCGCCTTCGCGCCACCCGTTCGAAGGTAGAGGGACGGAGCGCGCTCTACTTCGACTTAGGCGTTAGCTGCATACCGCTGCAGCGGCTGCGTCTACCGACCAGGCGTCGGCCGTGGCCACCCGTTTGAAGGGTAGGGACGGGCGCGCGCCTACTTTGACTTAGGCGTTGCGCTGTTGTCCGCGCGTGCGTCTACTTCGACTAGGCGTCGCCCCGCGCCACCCGCTCGAAGGTAGGGGCGGGCGCGCGCGCCTCTGCCGACTTAGGCGTTCGCTGCGCTGTCAAGCGCGCGCGTCTCGCCGACTAGGCGTCGGCCGCGGCCACCCGTTCGAAGGTAGGGGCGGCGCGCGCCTCTCGCCGACAGGCGTTACGCTGCGCTGCAGCGCGTCTACTTTCGACCAGGCGTCGGCCAGCGCCACCCGTTGAAGGGTAGGGGCGAGCGCGCGCCTCTTCGACAGGTGTTCGCTGCGCGGTCAGCGCGCGCGTCTACCGACCAGGCGTCGGCCGCGGCCACCCGCTCGAAGGGTAGGGGCGAGCGCGCGCCTCTGCGCCGACTTAGGCGTTGGCTGCGGCTGTCAGCGCGCTGCCTCTGCCGACCAGGCGTCGGCCGCGCCACCCGTTCGGAAGGTAGGGGACGGAGCGCGCCTCTCGCCGACTTAGGCGTTCGCTGCGTCGCTGCTGCGTCTGCCGACCAGGCGTCGGCCGCGCCACCCGTTCGAAGGGTAGGGGCGGTGCGCGCCTCTGCCGACTTAGGCGTCGCGCTGCCTGTTGCGCGCGTCTACCGACCAGGCGTCGACCGCGCCACCCGCTCGAAGGGTAGGGGACGGGCGCGCGCCTCTACGCCGACTTAGGCGTTCGCTGCGGCTGTCAGCGCGCGCTCACGCCGACCTGGCGTCGGCCGCGCGCCACCCGCTCGAAGGTAGGGACGAGCGCGGCGCCTCTGCCGACTTAGCGCCGGCCTTGGCGCCACCCGTTGTTGGGTAGGGGGCGAGCACGTGCATCTGCGTCAACTGGGCGCCAGCTTCACCGCCATCCATGCGAAGAATAGGGATGGAGCGAGCTCGAAGAACGGAGAACAGCGCATACGACCACCATAACTCGAGCAAGCAAAGGTCAAGATCGCGGCAAGAGCAGACATGATCTCGTAAGCAGATATGCGTCGCCACACCAGCATATGCTCGTTCGCGCGAGCAGAGCGTATGGATGACCGCATATCTGTCTACGAGAGCAAGTCAGGACTTGCCATTTTCGCGTCAAGCGATGAAGCACGAGCCCACTTCGGTGGGGCGCAGCAAAGACGGGGGTCTTGTCCTACGAAATCTACCTCGTTTTCCTTAGCAGCCACCCACGGTGCATCAAAGACGCAAAGTAATGCCGCGGGCTCCCCGTGAGCACCGGCCGTAGGTGGGCACATTAAGAAGAAGCAGGCGGACCTCGCCGTCGCCCAGAGCGCGGTGCGGGATCGAAGCGCGGTGGTGTCGATGCAGAATCGACGCGGTCAAGCTCCCACGAAAAATAGACCTCATTCGTGCATCAACATCCCCAAGCCGCCGCGTCACGGGAATGTTGATGCGGCAGAGGCCCATTTTAGGGAGCACTTGTCACAACGCAAGTGGAGCAACGCTCACCAAAGACCATATATACCCCTACCGCGAGGGAGCCAACCGGCGGAAGGCCAGCGGCAGAGTCGAGCTGTCGATGCCCGCCGCCAGTATTAATAGTCATGACGCCTTAACACCCGCACCATGCCAAGCACGCCGCACCACGTGGACGTCCGGAAGACCGAGCGCCGCGGCGCCCGATCCTCCGCCTCCTTCTGCCGCAGCTCGGAGGTTCGGAAAATTTCACAAAGCGCGGACGGAGGGCCAAAGGACTCGGCAACATGGCTTCGGCCTTGTGAAAGCCCTTTACCATGAGAGGCTCCTGTCGTGGGATGGCCCCCACCTAAACCCAGCAGGCCTGGTGAGAGATTATAAGGCCCAGAATAGGCCATGTGTAATGACATAAGTGTCCCTAAGGGTAATACTCGGATGTAAGGGTATAACTGTAAAAGCACTCCTCATGCGCATATATATATGAGCACAAGCCGTGGGGAGGCCCCAGGCCATTACACCAAACTTCATTACTCTCCACTACCATCTCTCTCTCTGTTTGGTCTGTAGCCACAACAGATATTGTCTGGTTCACCTCTTTGCCATCTGCTCTTAATCCTATGCAACCGCTATCTATTTATTAGTAACTATGCATCGATTAAGATTTAAGGATGATTGGCCTTTGAAATGATAAACGAACTCTAGACCTCATTTACAACTGTGTGTTTGTGTTTGGCTCTTCCACAGGCTATTCTAAAAGGAAAATTATCCTTTATAGTTTAACCTCTAGGCTTTATACTATCAGTTCACTGTATAAAATCTACCTGTCAAAGCTATTTTGCAATATTACACGAATCTAAGTTAATCGCAAAGTATATGATATGAATCTCTTTTCTTAAATACCTCCATCCCCTCGTCAGCACGAGTTTCATGCCTCATTGTAATCATGGATCAATGGATGTCGCCATTCATGAATAATGACAGATGGACCTAGTTGATAAAATCAAGTGTGGTCCCTGGTGCAACCATCTACCAATGAATGCAAGAGGGACCTAATTTTACCTAGATATTCAATGTTAATATCATTTTCATCCAGCTATGAGTCCAGTGCACATTTTCAGTCAGATGAATACTCATAAGAAAGAGATCTGTCCCATGGCATCACTATGGATTTGGTCTGATCCAATTCTGATGGGACCTGTCTAGTTATCCACAGAAAAGATCAAATTCTACAGGGTTTGGTATGAGTAATGATAGGCTTGATTCTTACTGTAAGTAGTTAGTACTTCGTACTTAAATTGACTTCAGTAATGATTCCAAGTATCTAAAATGGACAAATGCTATTCTACGGTTTTGTTTTAACGAGTATTTCCCGTAGACTATTTATTGAACAAAATTGTCCAGTATGGATATCTAGTACACTGACAAATAACACATCAATTGCCACAGTTGTTGTTCCCCTGGTAAAGTCTTAGTTGTTTCCACTGGTGCTTGGAACCGACACATTGCAAGCTTGAGTTGAACTCTATAAAAGAGGGCTTCACATCCACACATATAGCTACTAATCACTCTATATATCTTCCTTCTCTGTTCATAGTCCTTTTTCTTGTCTTCTGTTATACAGGAGATATAGCAATATGTATAACCCTCCGAGTGCGCAGGACATGTCCTACTACGATCATGTTCAGAAGCGCCATGAGGATAAAGGCTGCTTATATGCATGGTAACCTTTCTGTTATGTTTTTTCTCCTCGATTACTCTTATCTCTCTTTAGCATGCTTTCTAGTGGAGTTTTTACTGGCATGTTTACAACGATAGCCATGAGAAATCCCTCTGAATTCTGAAGCTTGTCTTGAGGTGCCTGTTTTGTCGAGTTGGCTGGATGAACAACGTGGAAATGAATCCAAGGTTCTTTCTAAAGTATATTGATTTAACCACTTGCCACTAATTTGTTCGAAGCAGCATAGACAAGATTATTCTAACATGCAAGAAGACTAAATTAGGTATCTGGTATACAGTTTACATAGTGTAACTTTTGATATTTGCTGAGTCTCATCTTGTGGTTAAATCTAGAGTAGAGTTCGCCACAAATGAACCAATATAATTTAGAAAACGGAACACATGAGATTGAAAAGCCTTTTAAGTTTCCGATATAAATTTCCTTCTTCTGCGGTTTTAGCCTTTTAGGATTCAGAACATGAGTAAAGTGATTTGGGTAAAAATCCCTGTAAAAGATTAGGGTGAATGGAAGATATGGCTTTCTTAGCAATAGTCCTTAAAAGGGCTTCCTTTTATAGGTAAGCTAATTTGCTCATTTGATCCAATTCGTTCTTTCTTTTGGTCCCCAGTCATGTGTGATACTTCACCTTGATATGTTAACTTTCCTCTTCAGCAAAAGTTTCTTTCGACAAAGTTGATTCCTCCTTTTTGTGAGCATTTGAGCTAACTTATCAGGATTTCAGAACAACAAAAGTATCCAGCACTCATGATCATCAAGGCCCCTGTTGGGTTAGAGATTGCTATCAAGAGATGTAACAAGTGATATAGCGCCTGCTTGACTGATAGAGATATCCACCACAAAGTCACCCAATAGTGTGCTCCCTTTGGCTCATCTGATCAAATGGAAAATGGAATCCTATGGGCAATGTGGTAGTTACCGGTCATTTTCATGTAACATTTGCCTAGACCTACCGGTAGGACTATCGTTCACACTCCAGTACTGAGATCAATAACCTGCCACAATCCAAAATGGAAGTAGTTTTCAAATAGTTTTATAAGAATCAATGCAGTAAATTTCAATTTAATTTATGAATCACTTCATTGTAACTTAAATTTACACTGTTTTTTTAAAAAAAATTGTGGGTTTTACCTTGGAAGCCTCTTCTTTGCAGCCTATTTACACTGTGCTGCTGCTTCTGCTGCTACGAGACCTGCGAGCACTGCTTGGAGTGCATCTGCTGCTGCGGCTGATTAAGCTCGACGACATCATCATGCAGGTGTGGCCAACTGGGATTTGGCACACTCATCGCTGTCCTATAGGCCATATCATTTCATCTCAGTGAACAAGCAGTGCTGCTTGTTGGAATAAAAACTGCAATAAGTGTGTGTGTGTGTGTGTGTGTGTGTGTGTGTGTGTGTGTGTGTGTGTGTCATGTTAGTCATGTATGGTGTTCGTGTGCTTTCCTTTGACAATGCTCTGTGAAATACTGTAAATTTGGTGTACCTTGATCAAATGAATGCATTGTTCTGATCCAATAATCCAGCCTCATAAGCTTTCCCAGGCTTGTGTTTGAAATTATCTGGGGGTGTTGGTTTGAAGCGCATGCATGGTTGCCAAAGTTTGAGTTACCAAAATTTGGTAACTCCGACCAGATTCGGCCTCTGTTTGGTTTGTAACAAAAATATGAAAAGATTACTTTTCGTTGTTTCTATAGTTTATTTTCTTACCAAAACTTGGTAAAATCGTAGATAACCTATTTGACGAACAAAAGTTTGGTAATATAAAATTTTGGCAGACTTTGGTAGGGCAATTTTGGACCTCAACCAAACACACCCCTAGATTTTTAGGCTCTTGGTTTGCTTCTATGTCGGGGCAACAGAGCTAGACCATATAACACTCAGGCTATACTCGCTTCAGCATACGTGTAGGACCGGATAGACAATGGAGAGAAGATGAATGGCGTCTTAAAATTTTTCTTCAAGTATTCACTTATCATTTACTCCAATAGCTACAAATCATGGAGATAAAGATAGCAATCCAATTGCAAAACCAGAGACTCTCAGAGCTGAGCAAAACCAATCAGAAAAATATCATGGTTGAACTTTGACTACGTGGTCGGAAGTCTCACGAAGCTGAGCGCAACCAATCAGAAAACAACGTGGTCAGAATTCGACTACGTGGTTAGAAATCAATGTGGTAGTAACCAATGTGGTTGATGACAATTGAGTGGTTAAACAATCAATGTGGTCGTTGAAGATTGACTGGTTGAAAACCCTACATTGTCGAAACTTAATGTGGTCGAAAGCCAACAAGTGGTCTAACACCAACATGGTCGATGACCTGAGAGAGATCGCGAACTCGAGTGTTTGTAGGAAGTCGACCATCAATCGCTGTGGTTGACAACTAGTTAGTGGTCAAAAACCACGTCGAAATACGATCAGAAAGGTTGACGACTAGTGAGTGGTCGAAAATCCAACGTGATCGAAAAGAGATAATGTGGTCGAAAGCCTGAATGTGGTTGAAAACCAGAGAAGACTGATAATGAACAAAGGCTTTCAGCAGAGGTTCAAAAACCAAATTTGATGTATTTTTTGATCTGTAGATCCAAATGATATGAAACTTTGTAGGAATCTTCTCTAGAGTATTGTGAGTTTATTCCAATAAATGATCATGAGAATCATAGCCAAAGTTGAGATCTTTTCTAATTTGTTGGAAGGTTTCCCTAAGACCATGTCAAAATCGAAATCGGTAAATACAACTTGCTCGTAGATGGGTGATGACTAAGATGTGTCTAGATACATTCCCATATGTCATAGCAAGTTAGAAGACCAAAGAAATCAACTAAAAACCCTCGGATCAAGAAATCGCTCAAAGTGGCCAAAATCAAGTAAAAACCATGTTTCCTTAAAAGTTTCCTCTAGATCGTGCTTAGATGGATAGGATTTTGTCTCCGAGAGATATATCTACCTCTTACACGTCCTTAGTACTAGAAAAGCTCAAGAATCCAAAAAATATAACCCAAAAGTCAAAACCACAATCCATAAAAACCCACCCTAGATCTTTTCTTCTTCTCTTTTATATAGAGCGGAGATTCCTTGTCCATGGCGCCACCATCTGTTGTCGCCGACGATGGCCAAGGTATTTTTCCTCCCCCAAATAAAACCTTTTTCCCTCGGTGGATGGAAACCAAGTACACCGTGCGATGGCAAGGCTAGACGTGGAACGGAAACCAACCAACTTGCTCCACCATGATTCAAACCTGCCGCCGCCGGTCGTGGACTTGTGCTCGCGCGCTGCCCGGACACCGAGCTTGATCGCGCGCGCGGCCCGCCATCTCGTCGTTCTTAACTAGCCAAGCCCAATCGCGCCGACGTGGTCGCACGGATCCATCTAATTAATCCCCGCTGTTGCTTCTGGGCCACCATGTTCCAACTTGTCGATGGGCCAAGTGTTGCTGCATGACAGTTCCGAAATTTTTACAGGCTAGCTAGCTATTGGTCCAATTGACTTCATATAGATATAGAGATAGATAGGAAGCACCGTTGAGAACCGTCGCTGATGAGTACAATTAGAGGATTCCTCCCAGGTAAGAGAGATAGATCAATCATAAAATAATACAATAGAATAATAGATTAAACAAAAAAGATGAGAGGAGAACTCCTTTCTTTATTACTTTCTCCTTTTTCACAAGTATAAGTATAATGATTGGAACTGTCTATTTATAGACTAAGTGGTAAGGTGTCCACCATAGGCCAAGCTTGCAGGTCTAGGCCTAGGTTTCTTAACACTCTCCCTTTGGCACTTATTCGACACGTTCATGCCTCATCAAAACTCTATAAAACCCAGTGAGAAAATTTTAGAGAAAGAATACATGATCTCCATCCGTCTAAATTTATAAGGAGTATTTTCTCTTGGCACATAGACCAAGAAGATAATAAAAATGGCTATATTACCCCTAATTATTATTTCTAAGTACTATGTTCAATACATACATATAAAAAAATAGCAAATAAATCTGCATATTTATTAAGGATATAAAGAGAACATTACTAATTTTGCATTGGAATATGAAATATGCCCTATATTTATGGACAAGGCTATTCAAAAAATACACCCTATAAACTTGGACGGAGGGAGTACATGTTAATTTGTGTTGCACAAATTGCATCATTAAAAATCTTAGTCGAGAAACTTCAGAAAAACTCGTCAAGAGAAAAAAGTATAATATTTCACCCAATTTTATTTAATCTACATGATGTATTCTTTTAGGTACTCGATCTTCATGATCAAGTTTAATAGTGAGCTTAGAAGAGTCTCCCCCTGAGTTCTGCACTTCTCTAAGTTTTATTATTCCAATTCCACGTATACACCTTTCAAAGTTAAACATTGGAAGTGACTTAGTGAGTAAATCTGTAAGATTTTCACACGATAGTATACAGTACCTTAATTTCGTCCATCTTTTGCAATTTATGAGCATAGAAGAATTTGGTGTTGATATGCTTTATGGGATGATTCTTTACGTAGCCCGTCTGTCCTTGTGGAACATAAGCCGCATTATCTTCATAGATAATTGTGAGAGGTTACACGATGTTCAATCCATATGATTGCTGGATGTGGTGAATCATCCATCGAAGTCAAGCACATTCTCGTGTGGCTTTGTACAGTGCTATGATTTTTCGAGTGATTCATTTAAGTCGACACAATACTTTGCTTAGACGATTTTCATGAAATTGTAGTTCCACCACACAGAAATATATAACCTGTTTGTGACCTAACTGTATGCAGGTCTGACAGGTACCTGGCATCTACATAGCCCGTTATATTTAGATCTTGGTTCTTTCTATAGAATAGTCCAAGATCTTTAGTTCCTTGGTGGTATTAGAAGATGCCATTTATTCCCTACCAATGCCTTTTGGTAGGTTTTGCACTATACCTTACTAATAGGTTTATGGCAAATGCAATGTCTGGTCTAATGCAGTTCGCTAAATACATAAGTACTCTTACTGCACTTAAGTATGGGAATTCCGGTCCCAAGACTTTCTCCCCCTCTTCTCTAGGTCTGTACGGATTCTTGTCTTGCTACAAAGATCTTCTGACCATTGGCACTTTCGATGGATATGCCTTTTTAAACCAAACCTTTCAAACATCTTTTGGGTGTAGGCTGACTGATGCACTAAATCCTTCTGGGACATGCTTGAGCTGCAAGCCTAAGCACTATTTGGTTTGGCACAAATCTTTCATTACGAACTCTGACTCCAGGTAAGAGCTCCTTCCTTTATATCATCCAGGTTTCTGATGATATTCATATCATGTACGTACACTGAGGTTATACAAAATTCATTCGGGGATCATCGTATAAATACACTAGGACAATCTCATTGTTCATGTAGCATTTCTTGCATAAAAAGCCGCTTAAGTTATTATACCACATCCTGCATGATTGCTTAACTCCATACAGTGATTTTTTAGTTTCACATTGTACATGTTTCTATTTGCTCTGTCTTGGTTCGAGATAGGATACCTTTAGGTACCTTCATATAAATATCTAAATCCATGTTTCCATAAAAGTATGCTGCTACCACATCCATTAATTTCATTTCTAAATTCAGGTTTATTGCCATCGAGATTAAATATCTGAAGGTAATACCACCCATGACCGGGGAATAGATTTCTTCATAATCAACTACTGGACGTTTGGACGTTGAGTGAAACCTTGTGCAATAAACCTTGCTTTATATCTTACAATTTTATTTTTTTATTTATTTTTCAAACAAATACCCACTTATGCCCTACAGGGTGCACATGGGGAGGTGTGCGGCTTATAGGCCCAAACACCCCTCTTTTATTAGAGATAATACTTCAGTTTCTATTGCCTTTTTCCAATCCTCCTAATATGATATTTTCTTACATTTAGTGAGCGATGCAGGCTCTAGATCAAGATCGATGATGTGGCAATTTTCTTTGCAAAATAAACATCAACATTGCCTGTTGTCCTATTCATGAATTCTCCCGTATGCATATAGTTTATAGCTATTTCATCATGGGTTGATTTTTCTAATATTTCTACTTGCTCACCGCTCCTTCCGATTGTGGGGGCAAGTCCCTTTAGTTTTTCAGCTCCGATGTGTGCATACACATCCATGCTGGTTTGTCCCTCTTTGGAAATGTTCAATTCGGTATGCCAGGTCTCAACTGGCTCCCCTGTTGTTCGGGGGAAACTTTGGTGATTGGTTATGTCAAGTCCTTCTTATCCTTTTTCACCAAATGTCCCCAGTTACTTGGGATTCGAGTGGCCGGAGTTCTCATCTTTTTATTCTAAGGCCTCTGGACGGGATTAGGGATACTTTCAATTTTCTTCGGTATTTCAACTCTCTTTGGTGCATTGCGTGCAGACATATGTGACTTAGTCATACTCTTTAAATCACTAAAGTGGTTAGGCCATTGATTTGCTAATTCCTGCAAATCAATGATCTTCTGGACTTCTCTATTTGCTTCACTAGTATATGGGTCATGTGTATGGATTCTTGTGGCTTGCCACATAATTTCCTGATATTTTTCATTAAGGGGTTAATTTCCTCCCCCTAATGTCGGGAAACTATCCTCATCAAATATACTATCAATGAAACATGATGTATGTAAATCCCCTGTCATGGGGTCCAATATCTGATTATGGATGTTATCTCATAACTAACGTATATCCTAAACTTTCAGAGGGGGCCCATTGCAGTATGCTATGGTGGAGGTATAGGTACATAAACTTTGTAACCAAACTTATGAATATGAGAAATTTTCGGTGCAAACCCTTGCGCTAGTTACGTAGGTGAATAGATGTTATATACCAATGGTCTAAAGTTGATGAGAGTTGCTGCATAAAGGACTGTGTGTCCCCAACATGTAGTTGGTAACTTATAATTCTGCAACAGCGGTCAGGTAATGAATTTAATTCTCCTAATTAGTGCCTCTGCTAGTCCATTCTAGATGTGGACATGTAATACGGAATGCTCAACTTTAATTTCTATTGCCATGCAATAATCATCAAATGCCTTTGAAGTAAATTCTTTAGCGTTATCCATTCTGAGGGACTTTATATGATGATTAGGGAAATTATTTTTAATTTGAATTATCTGCGAGATCAGCTTTGCAAAAACGTGATTTCTCGTAAATAATAAACATACATGCAACCATTTCGAGGAAGTATTGATGAGCACCATAAAATATTTAAATGGCCCTGACAATGATTGTATAGGACCGCAAATATCTTCTTGGATGCATTCCAAGAATATAGGGACTTCATCCTTTACTTTTAGAGCAGAAAGCTTAGTAATTAATTTTCCGTTAGCACATGTAGGGCATACAAAATCTTCTTGATTCAGGAATTTTTTTACATCGATATTATGTCCCTGTGAATTGTTAATTATGTTTCTCATGATCGTAAGACCTGGGTGGCCTAAGCTATCATGCCAGAAACAGAAGAGTTCAGAGCTCCTAAATATTGTTTTCAGGGCAGTATAGGCTACGGATGCCTTAATATTAGTGTAGTATAGCCCAAACTCAAATGAAGGAAGTCTTTCCAATACCCTTTTTTCACTTGCTTTATGCTTTGCAATGACCAGGTATTCCTTAGCATACTCTTCTTTAGTTTCAACGTGGAAATCGTTAGCGTAAATATTCTTGAAACTTAAGATAGTTCTAGTTGATTCTGGAAAATAAGGCTTCTCGAATTACCAAAGTTGTGCCCATTGAGAGTACAATTGTGGCTCTTCCTGAGCCTATTATATAAGCATCACTACCGGTGATTGTTGTAAGGCTGCCAGCATTCTTGCTAATTGACTGAAAATTTTTTTACTCTCTCGAGATGGTATTTATTGTGCCGCTGTCAGCTAAGCATATTTCCTCCATAGGGCGCCACACGTGTTATAATATAAAGCACTTTATTAATATGTAGTAGGGACAATCAACATATAAATAAAATACTTCAAATATCAGAACATATTATGCTGTTATTGATTGAATAAATGAATGCAAGAATGAATATCATCCAACCATCATGAGAAAATAAATTGTTTGAGTACCATCAATGCAAAGTCTAACTTATTCCTTTCACACATGAAATGAATGACAATTAAAATCTAAATGCATTCTGTGCATTAGACTCAATCTGCTAAGAAACCAAAGAATTCGGCTGCTATCTTCTCAGGGTGAGATGCTCTTCCTGGGAAATCATAGCGGCAGTAGCTGCAATGTCAAGTGGGGGTACTGCTGCAGGAGTGGAGTCAACCTCCATTGGTGAAGACAGCTACTAAGAATTCTCCCCTTCAATGAAAGCAAAGTGGGTTTCATGATGCCCTTTACCACCCTTCTTCTTTTTGGCATGGAAGGCATCGACGACGTGTTGCGCCTTTTTACAGATCCACGACTAGTGCCCCCACTTGCCACACTTGTAGTAGGTTTGGTTTTGCTGACCATAGGGCTTGTCGTCACTCTTTGGTTTGCTAGCCTTATTTTTCTGTGAAGCATTTGACTTGCCTTTTTAGGTTGTGGCTTTGCCCCTATTTCCGTTTTCTTCATTATAGGCTTCCACACCTTGTAGCTCCCTGCGTTGGCCTCACGGCCAGCAGAGCTCCCAGGTGGCTGTGCGACAAAGTTCTTGCGGAGAATTTCATCCTACGCTTCTGCTTATCTGTGATATGCCTGCCACAAAGTTAAATATTGTTACAAATTCTGTGCAGAGCAGAGTTGTACTCCCAAATCGTCTTGCATTCAGTAAATCTAAGTCGGATCCATTCTTGCTCTACCTAAGGAAGAATGGTGTATTTTATCTTTTCGAACCTCTTCTTGAGTGCAGACTATAATGCTAGCGCGCTATTTTCTGCCATGTATTCATTTTTGAAAGTGAGACTGAGGTGGTGCCTGAGGAAGTGAAGTGCTTGATCATTTTCCACAGGAGTGGGTTTGGCATCTTCTGATGCACTAATCGCAATGTCAGCGCAGAGCTTCTTGGCTCCAAGTACAACCTCGATGTCGGAAGCCTAAGTCAAGTAGTTTTGGCCATGTGGGGCTAGCTCCTCGAACCCCCAGTTCGTGATGTCTGTCATCTACATGTGCATCAAAGGATATATAAATTTACTGCAGGTAAATATGCATGAAATAAATTAAATTTTCTACGCATTTTTCTATAATTTTATTGTTAATTTCAGTGATTAAAGGCGATTTAAATAATTATGATTAAGCAAAACAATAAATAAATACAGAAAAACAGAAAATAATAACAGTAGTGTTAAACATGCTTCAAATGTGAAAAACAACTCAAGATTTGAATTCCCAAGGCCTTTTCATTCTAGGATATGAATTTTCAGTGAATTCTGCAATTTTCGAGGGCCTATCTGCTAAATTTCAATTCTGAGAAAATTTCCTAATTTTTTGAGGGCTTATTTGCAAAATTTGGGGCACCAGCCCCGTTTTCCCATTCTTTCTTTCTATTCCTTTGGGCTGATTTCGGCCCGGTCTTTGGCTCGGTGGCCTATTTGGCATTGCGGCCCATCACGGCCGGTGGCTAGGGTTAAAGCCCTAGCCACCCGGCTTCCCCATCGCAGCAGTGGCGTGTGTGGCTCTACAAGCAGAGTGGCAGCGCGTGAGCGGCTTGGTCGGGCGAAGGTACGAGGCGGCGGTCAGTAGTGGCTTCAGGGCAGCGACCAAGCTCGGATTCGGCCGGTCGTAGCGGCCTCAGGGTGGTGTGCGGTGGTGGCATGACCATGTGCGGGTGGCCGACGACACGTAATGCGGCTTCGAGTGATGCACAACACATGTGGTCATTTTTCGTTTTTTTCTCGGTCACATTCAAGTAGCGAGGGTCGCCGTGGCTCAGCAATGCAGTCTTATGCGGGAGGTACGACAATGCGGTGTGGTGGTCATGGCTGCATGCAGGCAGCACGATGTAGCTCGGCTGCATGCGGGCGGCGAGGTGCGGTGGCCCAACGGTGCGTTCGGCCGCGTGTGTGTGGCGCGGTCATGTTCGAGCGACACACGTGGTCATTTCCCCCTTTTTCTTTTCAACCTACAGTACAATCAACATCTACTCTTTTCTGCAAATCTATCGATCGGCTTGGTCAGCGACTACAAGTCTGCTCACGGTAGATTAGAGCGGAGTTGGCATGGTGATCTCCTCAAAGGAGGTTGTGAAGAGACCCATCACATTTGTGAAGGTCAGAACTTACCTTTCCCGGAGCGGGAAAGAGCTACCAATAGTAAATTAAGGAAATGCTCAAGTTGCACAAGGATCCAGCTTGATTAGTTCAATCTATCTCAATGTAGATTAGGAGAGATCAGCAAGTCTTTGAGATCACGAGAAAAATTCTCATGTCTTACATGTGGTTTATCTTTCTTGCCCTCTATTTTTCACATTTACAATTCTAGAAATTGGTTGATTGACTTGTTTAGGTAGAATTGTATTTTGCCTGGACATAGGTTTGTGATGTAATAGCAAGACATAGAATATCTAGGCATTGAATTGTACAAAACAATTTTTTTACTCATATATCTAGGCATTGAATTGTACAAAACAATTTTATTTACTCATGCTTACTATAAAATTGTGTTTTAACTAAAATAATTTAAAAACCTTCTATTTACCTATTCTAGTCGGTTATCCTTGATCCTACACTTATCAAACATCCCATTCCTGCTGCCTCAGCCACCACCATTGGAGGTGTCCTCGCCTTCACGCCTCAATGATCGGGCCTCCTACTTGGCGCAGGTCAGTAGGACCTGTTCATCTTCATTATCACTACTATCGCGTACGCATTCCTTGTACGCCTTAAGATGACTGATGATTTCCTCCATGGTCATTGTCTTTATGTTTCTAAATTGCTCTATGATCGAGGCAGTTGAAAGGAACTTCGAGGAGTCAGCTCGAAGAAATTTTGTCACCACGTACAACTCTTCCACCTTCTCGCTAAAGGCCTTAATCTTATTGACGATGGTTGTCAACCAGATGTCAAAGTTGTTGATCAAGTCTGTCTCCTTCATGCACAACATCTTGAATTCGGTCTTGAGAGTTTGCACCTTTGCTTCCTTCGCACGATCAGTACTAAGATGCATCATATTCAACGCCTCTCATGTATCTTTGGTCATCTCCTTTTGGCCAGTAGGAAGAGCATCTTCTCTAGGATGCCTTTATAGATGGCCGTCAATGTCATCTCGTCCTTGTGCTCATTGATGTTGTCGTTCTCAACAGTATCCCACAGTCTTTGAGCCCTCATGTACACCTTCATCTAGATTGTCCAAGCTGCATATTGCTCGTCATGAGTATTAGATAATGCAGCAAGATGACGAAAGCTCTCCTTCGCCATGACACCTGATATTGTTTCGTTACTGGTGACACTATTTTTCAGAAAGCACGGCATAATCTTAGACATTCATAGCTAGCTAGAAATGAATCTCTCTTGCAAAACTTCTCAGGAGTCGCTGCTTGGCGCATGTCTCTTGGGCCGAGGGGCTGGAGTACCGTGCGACCCGCTTTCTGCATCTCTCTCTGCAGGCGATGCTTGGACCAAGGGACAAAAGGCTTGGCGCCAACCGTTGAAGCTGATGACTTGGACGAGGGGAGACATTGCGCTTGCTCTCTCTCTCTCTCTCTCCCCTTTCGCTTTCTCGGTTCTCTTTTGGACTTCTGATGCAGCAGGCCATGGGAATAGGATAAAACCGGTTCGGATTATGACTCGCCACGAACGTGATGCCGAGCCGTTGTCGAGAATTTTTTTGTCAGATCTCCTTGGTACATGCTCCGATATCAAATATTGGCACAACTCTAGAAAAAAAAAACTCACATATAGCATATATTCATGATAGAAGGGAACAAATAGAGAAGAATACAGGAGAACTACCTCAGTCGCAACTGCGTAGCGAAGTTTTCTGAATTTCTCTATTCTCTTATTCTCTTAGCAAAATTGATTATTAGACACCTCATTATATAGGCTACTCTTCAACTAATATACGTACTCATATTTTAAATTGATCATGACTTTAATTTAAATAACATACAGAGACAGACTTTACTAAGTCTTGATCTCGTACTCATTCTACCATCGCCACGAACAGAGAGATTGATATTTTGTGGTGCACGTACTCACTGAGCATCGATCGATCCATCTCATACTTTAACTTCAACCAGACAGAGCTCGAAATCAACACTGGCTGGTTATATGCCAAACCAAACGAAACAATCGATCGAGTCACTTCAAACGCAAAGGCATAAATAAACCAGATAAACATAACAAATAGGGAAACTAGACTTTCGCTTCGTTAAATAACCGGCACGTACGTGGACCTGCATGCATGCGCCATACATTCAGGAGTGCGACCTGCGCCACCTCGCTACCGTCGGCGTCCCCATCGCCGGCGTCGACCCTGCTGCAGCGGCGGCGGCGGCGGCGCGGGCCTTCTTCGTACCACTGAGTGGCGTCCTCTCCATGCCGCTGTCGGAGTCGTCGACCCTCGCCGCGTCCGCGCCCATGCCGCCGCCGCCGAACAGGAACGCGCCCCACTTGAACAGCCGCCGCCGCCGCCTCTCCGAGCTCAGCCGGTCCACCTGCGCCTGCAGCGCGTGGCACTGCACCTACATGCACGCACGCACGTATTCAGCCATTAATCCATCCATGCACCAATGAGCTGTGAGCTCTAGATATATATGGTTGGTTTCACCGACCTGGAGTCTGGCGACGTCCTCGCGGAGGCAGCGCAGCTCGTGGTGCTGGGCGAGGACCTCGCGCTTGGAGGGGCACCGTGCGGCGGAGGGGAGGTCGAGGGCGGCGGTGGGGCTCCTGGCCTGCAGGGAGCGGAAGGAGCCGCTCCACTCGGCGAGGCGGTTGAGCTTGCTGCCGTGCTCCGAGAAGAGCACCTGCACCACGCAGCGCACCGGCAGTCGCTCGTTCTGCACGGCGTGCGCCGCCGCCTCCGCAGACAGCTTGCGCGCGTCGATCAGCCGGCACAGCGACCGCCGCTCCTCCTTGCTCGCGTGCGGGTGCGCCTGCACGTGCATACGTGCACGTATCACAAACATCAACGATCATTCGTGCACAGCCATTTATGATTATCAACCATCAAAATCAACCGTACGCAGAACCCCTACGATAAATACTTCATCACATTTACTTACCTTCCCTAGAAGTCGGTTTAAAATACATAAAAAATCAAAAGAAGTTCTCGCATTTCAAACGAAACCTGACATGCCAGTCCGAGCTTTGAGCAATATGGCTCAATATGGCTTTTTTTAGTGGCTTATGACTGATTTTAACTGACTGAAAAAACACTGTAGCTGACAGAGACTTATTTAGCATAATTAAATTTAAAAAATTTAAAAATAGAAAAAACATATTAGCCTATCACGTGTAATGCAAACAAATACGGGAAAACGAACCGGCAAAAAAGCTAAAAAAACCAAAAGCTCAGAAGAAAAACGAAATTTATGAATAGTGAAAAATAAGTCAGAAGCCAGAAACTGAAACTAAAACGAGCGGGGAAGATCCGGCTGATACCCGCCAACACCAACAAATATATACAGATCTCCATGTGCAAGGACAGACGATTCTTTTGTTGTTTAGCACTTGTAGATATTGAGCTAGCTCACGTGATTTCTGTTTTTTTTTTAATTTTTAGAATCGCATGCGTGTAGATCGAGCAAGTACTAAACACAGCCATTGCGAGGCCAAAAACAAAGCTCCTTTTCCTTTCTGATGCGACTAGACTATACGTGTTTGGAATGATACAAACGGGTAGGTGTAGATTTGAGCTGGTGATGAACATTAACCTCCTCATACAAAGGACAAATACGGAGAAGGTTCGTACTGACAAAACAGAGGATCGATATTTGGTTTTTATTTTATTTTATTTTATTTTATTTACTTGATCAGACCATATTTACAGCCAAGAAGCTATAAGGGGCCGTTTGGAACGGTAACATTTAAGGTCATTCTCTGACATCTTGTTTTATATGAAATTCTTCCGTTCCAAATAGCTAGCCTTTTCCACAGATGGGGTGTTTCAAATCTATTATTTAATTATCACTTTTTTCTGGGTGATATTTGAAACGCGTGAATTCTATACAAAATGAATTGTTTTCTATAAAATTTCTATAAAATCTGTGCGTTCTACAACACGCTCTCAAAGCTCAAACATCTTTTTGTTCTGAAGTATAAATCACATAGAATAAGTTACGGACTTACGGCTAGGCAAATGTTCGGGCAATGGTCCAACTTGAAACTAACCGTGGTCAAACACACAGAAACATGTGTGTACTTGGCTCTCTTACTTCCATGGTTTTTTTACCTCGACCATAGCATGCATCCAACAGAGTCACATCGGCCAACGTACACCACTGCATAGAATAACGTGCACCACACTCAACCTTTTTGGCCTTTCCCATCGACATCGCAAACTTACGCATATGTCATGCATGATTTGTCTCATAATCAGTCAGCTACATGATTTGTCTCATAATCAGTCAGCTACATGATTTGTCTCATGCTCTTCCCATCCTAGTGCTTTTGTTTATGAATTTTGGCCACTGTAATTATAATGTATATTTAGTATTTAAATTTTTTTTATAGTAATACTATGAAATTAGATAACTATGATCGATTAAACCAACGGCCTATTTGAAATGCAGAAATTTTATAGGAAAATGTTATGTTCCTAGGTTCGGAATGAGCTGCAAGCAAGAGCGCCGTTTCTTTTTGTGTTGTTCACATGTTTAGGCCCCGTTTGAAATAGAAATTTCACAGTAATTTTGTGGGATTTTCAAATAAAACGGTTTAATTTCGCATTATGGAGCATGTTTTTTTTAAGGGTAACACAACCTGCACACTACGTGTACGCACGAATGAATGGTCCATCTAAGGGTCAGAAACCGTTTTTCTAACGAGGACAAGAAGACAATGCTGCCATGATGACGTACGGACAAGATTAAGTAACCAAACAGAACATAAACATCATTAACCGGACAGAGATGGAGATAATTACCATTGCCCCCACAGCCTGCGAATGAGATGCACTCACCTTGAGGTAGGTGTCGACGGCGCGGTACAGCCCGTCGTCGCCGGCGCGTGCGTGAGCCGGCACGGCGCGCGCGAGCTCCTCGAACTCCGCAGGCCGCAGCCCGGCCTCCAGCGCCGCCTCGGCGAGGTACGCGTCCACCAGCCTCGCCACCCTGGCGGCCGCCGCGCCGCCGCCGCCCGCCTTGGCGCCCTCCCGCAGGAAGCCCCGCACGAGGCGGAGCACGAGCGGCACGTCCAGCAGCGTCGCGCACGGGCGCGCCTGGTGGCCGTGGGCCGCGGCGCCGAGCCCGAGCCCGAACGCCGGGATCATCACGGCGCCGAGCGACGCCTGGTCCAGTCGCCGCGCCGCGCGGGACTCGAGGTCCCCGAGCAGCGCGGCGTCGGCGCCCACCATGCTCCCCGCGCGGAGCAGCCGGAGAAGGAAGTCGCACGTGATGCCATCGTCCCTGTCGTCGGCGGCGTCGGGCGGGAGCGCCGCGACGAGGGACTCGAGGAGGAGGCGCTTCTTGAGCCACGTGGCAGTGGGGCTCTCTGGGGAGCAGGAAGCGGCCGGAGGGGGACGACGCGATGTCCGGGAGCCACCTGGCCGCGTAGTGGGACAGCACCGAGGCGAGGTGGTCGGGTCCGGGGCCGGAGGCCGACGAGGCCGCGGGCTTGGACCGGATGGCGGCGATGTTGCGGGCGAAGGCGTCGACGTCGTTGATGACGCAGGCGTCGTCGCTGGCCCGCGGGGGCGTGTCGGCGGCGGAGGACGACCGTGGGTCCGGCGAGTAATAATGGTCACCGGCGGCGTGTGGGGACGGAGAGCTGGGTCTCTGGGATGGCGACGGCGGCTTCATTGCTGGCGAGGGGGTTTGTGTGTCGAGCTGATGCTGAGCTTGAGCTCTCCTCTCTATGTTAATGTTGAGACTAGGAAGTGTTTGTGTGCTAATGTGGTGCGCTGCCATAACGCTTCTTCTAGTCGCAGCATGCTGTGGTACATGGAGCTACAGAGTTGATTGAGGGTGTGAGTGAGGGCCCGATGGGTGTGACAGGAATGAGTGGTGCAAAAGTTGAGTATGGCTGGGTTTAATTCAATTTAGAACCTGCTTATTTGAACTAAAAAATATGATTTATCATTAAAATTGTACTTTACTTAATTGAAATTACACTATAATTGATGGTGGCTTATTTGGCGTAATTAAATTTAAAAATTTTAAAAATAGAGCCTAAACAATGCAAACAAATATGGGGAAAAATCTATCAAGAAAACAATGCAAACAAATATAGGAATAAAGAAAAATAAGTCGAAGCAAAAGCCAAAAAAGCCTTAGAGCAAAAATAAAATTTAGGAATAGTGAGAAAATAAGTTTACAACCACCAAGACAAGAACCAAGATGAGAAAGGGTGCCGAAATGAGCAGGGGACTTACTGGGTTTTGTTCTTTTGCTATAGCTACTTGCTTTTAAATGATACGTCTTTTTAGGACAGAGTCTACAAATCGATTGTAGTTGACACTGTACCGACTTCAGTTGCACCGGTCAAAATCGTATGTGACTGTCTTGCTTGTCGTAATCTCTCTCATGAATAGTTAGAATTCAAAAACTATAAGCCATAACCAAAAAAACTACCCTATATATGTCGACAAAAATACAAAATATGGGGGAAATGGAAATTAGCTACTTGCTCTAGAAAGAAAGAAAAAGGGCAAATCGCTGTTCAGTACTAAGTTTTATGTACCAGGCAATTCACTTAAAACTATAGCCAATCAATTCAATTGAGAACTTAAGCTTGAACTCAATAGCCAATCAATTCACTCAGGAACTTAAGCTGCTAGAGAAAGGTGCACAATATACTTAAGCTGGAAAACATCATTTTGCTTGGCACAAAACGTGGCCCGAGACCGCACTTATCAGTCTCAATTTAAATGTTGTTTCCCGATTTATACATTTTTGCATGGTCACCAAGCTAACTTTTCACGGGGAAAAAGTGTTGCTCCAGAAATACAACCATGCAACTTTTTTTGTGTCGGTGGACCATGAGGATCCCAGGATCCATATACAATATGCGACATATATATTTTCTAATATTTGTGACCTAGCTTTGTATGCTTGGACAAACAACATCTTTTTTTCAATAGCTAGATCACCCATACAACAAAGACATGGTTTGTCCAAAAAAAAAACCAGTAATTCAAGGATTTGCCACTGTTTTTTATCGGTGTTTCAGAATTTGTTAGATTTAGGGCCCCGCTCGGTTGGATTGAAAAATAGTGGCTTATGGCTGAAATTATATTATAGCTGAAAATGGTTTATTTTGTGTAATTAAATTTAAAAATTTTAAAAAAAAATATGTTAACTCATCACAAACAATACAAACAAATATGGGAAAAAAGAACCAGCATAAAACTCAAAAAGTCAAAAGTTCAGAAAAGACAAAATTTATAAATAATAAAAATAAGCCAAAAACCAAAAGCTCAAACCAAATGAGCGAGGCGTAATCTTACAAGTTATCGAAAAGTGGAGACTCAAAGCGTCTCCTGAGCCACTGCTAATGGGAGAAGCAGGAGGCGTTCCACTGCCGCCGAGAGAGGGTTCCTCCTCCGCACCACCTGCTGGCTGCCGTCACTATCGGTGCGGTGGCGGCAGCGGCGAGCCCCACTGCAGCAGCTCTTCCCTTCTTTCCCTCTCCCTTCCACTCTCTCTCCTAGATCTGATTTGAAGCTTCCCTCCTAGGTCTGCTTTTGGTTGAGGACCTCACCACTGTCAGACTCGTGCCAACGCCGGAGACAAGGCTCGCCGCCACCTCTTCATTAGGTTTGTTCATTTGGTTTTTTGGTATATACAGTTCGGTAAATATAGTGTATATGATAAATATGACATTGTTAATTCGGTAAAAATATGGTACAATGTACAATACGGTTCGGTATCGGTTAATACCATTTTATTTCGGTTTGATATCGGTGAATACTATATTTATCAAAATTAATGTGAATTGAGAACGGTATGACAATGCGTCAATGCTCTGTACCTCTATCTAGAATTCCAGGTTGCCATGTGCTATTGTGCTCAGTGACCTCTGTCCAGTCAGAGCAGACAGTTACAATTTACATCATTTACACATACAGAAGTAACAGAACAGAACTACAAAAGGGAGTACAACCCAGCTTAACCAAGATTACAGCCCAGCATGGCAGATTAGCAGCATCACGGATTGATGGCAGAAGAGCTGGGTGGCTAGGCCACACAAGAGACAGTAAGACAACTAGAGAAGTAAACATCTGAGTAGTGTGAAGCATCCCGCATGCAGAATTGATTGCACACGAAGAAAATTTCAGCTGCAGATTATCTTAGCTCGCCGAGCAGATTAAATAATAAATTGAGGTCCAGATGACGTCGGGAAATGAAGGCAGTGTGTACAGAATCCAGCAGCAGATGCATATCTAAAGAATTATTTAGTCACAAAAAATGCAGAGCAGCACTAGGGATTCCTTCACCTGTATTATTTCTTCCTCTGTGTATCTCATTACAAGACAGACAAGCTTTTGGTTGGCTAGCCTACCCCGAAGGACTGCATCATGGAAAAGACACTGTTTTTTTTGGCTGAAGTTTATGGCTTCTTTTAGCTGGCTTTTGAGCTGTTCGTAGGAGAGATTACAGAGTAATAAAAACTCACGTGTAGTTTTTACCGATATAAATGAAGTCAGTACAATATGTAATATAATTAACTAGTAGATCATATCTTGAAAAGATACTCTGTTTAAAAGCTAGTTACTGTAGAAAAACCGAAAAGCAGCTTTTAAAAGTTGAAAAGAACAACCCATATGTTAGACAATATCAAATGAGGCATGATCTAAGGCAAAGCACTTGAAATCGAAGTGTGATTTTTTTTAAAAAAAAAACTTCTTAAACATGGCTGTGAGCCTGTGACGAGTCTTGGTTCCAAGAATTTGCATGCAATATGCATGAAAAATTACCGAAGCTGAAGCGTCATAAATTTTGAAAGAATTATGTTAGCCTTAACATCTACTTACCTCCAGACCACAGTCATTGACATATACATTTGTAAATAGCTCAGATGGATCAGGCATTTGGACTTTCCTGCAGATATTGAATTGTGACATGCACTCATAAGCAGTTAAGCACAATTAGTCTAAATGAATGAAACAACTTTAAAACGTATGTAGCTGCAATTCTGACATTTGCTTTAGCAATGGCAGCATCAACTTGCTTCCTAACTTCTTTCTCTATGTCCTAAGAAGAAAGAATAGATGGTTATAATGAATTAGAATACAAGCAGAAGAAATATGCAAAGAACATGATCAAATGCATGTTAAGGGCAATAGAAATGCAAGGCTCATCTTTCTGTAAAGAATAATAACATGATCGATGAGCACTCAAATTTCAAATAGCAAAAGATTACATAGCACTTCTACTGCAGGTCAAATAAGAACACCAATAGTCCAAATAGCAAATAAACAATTACAAAAGATTACTCATATCTTCCAAGTTCCAACTTTTAACAGTCCAAATAGCAAAAGATTACATAGTCAAATTTCATAGTTCTTCCACATCTTGGCAAAACTAAATATCAAAGTTGGATCCAAGGGGATCCAAGGAGAAGACACTTGTTGTTGGAATATCTTCCACATCTTAGCCTATCATCTCCTCAATACCTACATGACACAAAAAGAAGATAGTAGGTTGAGCATCTGTAATACTCATAAATAGAAATATGATGCCTAGATTTATAGTACCTTCAAATTTAAACAAATCCGCTAAATGAGCTTCAACATTCATACGCTTTGAACCACACAACTAATCTTGTGCACATATCAAGCATTGGAGTGTTAATGGAGAAAAGGAGCTTCTAAAATCATCAAGAACATGACCATTAGTACTAAAAGCTAATTCAGAAACAACAATTGATATGTGGATTACTAATATATCGCTAGCCATACATGAAAGGATAGGAAAATGAGGTGAACTGTATTTCCACAAAGCAAGAATATTAAAACCTTTAACATCATCTTCGGTATCTTCTGCAAGGTACTTGTCCAATTCAGATTTACCACCACTAGAAACTTTCATTCTCTTGTTGTA
Source organism: Dendrocalamus sinicus (assembly GCA_036346575.1). NCBI lineage: Eukaryota > Viridiplantae > Streptophyta > Magnoliopsida > Poales > Poaceae > Dendrocalamus > Dendrocalamus sinicus. The sequence goes on along the minus strand of CM070654.1, from coordinate 5,185,727 downwards.
TAAAGATCTCATTATATTTGTAGAATCAGATTTTGAATGCTCTGTACCACTACCACTAGTTTGTGATTGTGATGAAACTTGTCCATCACCTTGGCTTCCAATTTGAGAATACAAATTCTTGTATTCTTTAAAAAGATCTAAGAATGCCTTATGTGCCTTGACCCATATCTTTTCACCTTTAATCTAGCGATATGTCAAGATGATAATATCGTTCAAATAATCAGATTGTTTGGTCATTGCATAAACATTAAACAAAAGTAATATTAGTCAGTGATAAAATACACAAGATTGACCATATCTTGATGAAATACACAAAAAAGGAAAAAGCTTGCGCCTAGGATCAAGCATAGCAGCAATAAAAATTGAATCATTCATCTTCTCAAGATCCCCCAATATTTATTGTATGTTTTCTTTATGTCAACAGCCATGTGTTTGAAGATATATCACCATCATCATCCTCACGTTGACTCAAATTGAACAATAAATAATTAACGCCAACAATATCTTCGAAGAAAGTGTTGGAAGTAACATACTTAGTGCCAGAAACGTTTTATGTAAGGTCAAAGAAATGTTTTAGAAACAACTTGAATTCATTTGCAAACACCCAATCATCATATTTTGGAACTCCATTCACACCCAATTCTGTTTTGTAGAAGGGGTTCTAAAGTTCAAGCCTTTTAAATGCCTTCTCGAAACCCACGGACTCTCTAACATAAGATATGTTGAGTTCCATTGAGTGCACATGTCAAGAGACACCAAACATTTTTCTTCTACCTTGTTGATTTGCACACATTTCTTGAAGTTTTTCATTCGTGCAGGGGAGCTTCTCACATATTTGATAGCACTACGAATACGTAAAATAGAAGGAGCTATTGTCTTCAACCCATCTTGCACCACAAGATTTATAATATAAGCTACACATCTCATGTGAAGATGCCTACCTTTTGCAAAAGTAGCACCACGATTTGACAAAGCACACCTCATGTAGCCTATAGCATGTAACATCCTGAAAAATATAAATAATATATTGTGGAATTTTTGGATTATTTTATTTGCTTTTTATTTAAATTTGGAATTTGTTGGCTTTTTGTAAATGTAAAAGGGAATTCAAAAGTAAAAAGAGGAAAGAAATCCACACATAAAATGGTACAACACGAATATCAGATAAAGAATCAAAAGATGATCCATAAATTACCAAGTTGAGAAATGAAAATAAGCATAAAATAATATCCCTAAAAATTAGGTAAACAAATTAAAGGAAGTTAATACTCATGTAAATATGCAAAGAACCATGTGTATATAAGGACATATATACATATATACACATGAATACCATAAATAAATAAAATATATATTTATGCACAAACATAAGAAGGAGATGAAAGTATGTGTATAGATATATACCCAAGATGTATGTGCAAGTGTATATACATACAAAATCTATACAATAAAAGAAAAAATATAACCCACTGGCCGCCATCACCCCGCCCAGCCTCTGCTGTGGCGACACGCAAGCAGCCTGGGCCCGCGTGGGCTAACGACGCGCGCCCAGCACACAAGACTCGCAGCCTCACCTCCACGCGCGCTCGCCTCCTCGCCGCCGCTGGGCCTGCCCTCGCGCGCGACGCCTCTGGCCGGTGGACCCCGCCCGCGTCTTCTTCCTCCTCCCCTTCTTCTCCACGCGGCCGCGCCTCGCGCCGGCTCTCCTCGCGTCTGCGCAGCAAACGTCGCCCATTCTCTCACCTCGCGGCAAATTTAAAAGTACGGCTACGGGAGGGGGAAAGCACCTCTCCCACCTCTCTCTCTCCGCAAAATCCGGTGAGATTTGCCTCCATTCCCCTCGGCATGAAACAAATGGCGGGCGAATGTGGTCCTCGCCGTACAAGCCCTCCCCGGCTATAAAAAGCCTTCCCGTGAGCTGCTTCGGCACCGCCAGACCTTCCTCCTCCTTTCCCCTGACCGCAGTTCGGCCAGAGAGCCCTCCAATCGTCGTCGGCTCCCTCGTCTTCCCCAGCGCCGGCAAGTGCCGAATCGCCGGACCAAGCCACCGAGCTCGATTCCATGCTCGGAACCATCCCCGAGCCTCACGAAACTACCTCCACTCTCCCCGCGCTCGAAGCTCAGATTGCCGTCCACCGAGCTCCTCCTCGCACCGCCACCTCTCGCCGCCACTCTCGGTGAACCCCACCCCTACTGCCTACCCAAAGAGCATCGCCAAGACGCGGGGTTATAAATCACGGCCCCGGACCTCCCGACCACGACGCCGCCGGTCACCGTCGCCCCCGACTTCCTCTGTCCGACCCCCTCGGCGAGCTAACTCAAGAGGTATACTTACCCTTATATGGTAAGCAACGCTCGGTCGTCCGAGTGGCTTACAGCGTTATCCCTCCCTCCCTCCTGCTCCCGCGTCGCGTGTTCGAGCCCGACTCCGCGCGCACGGTTGAGCGATTTCTTTTATTTTCATTCGAGTGGGCCTCTACTGTCTGGCCAATCTGGCCGAGCGACTCACGACCTGTGGGTCCCACCTGGCCGCTGGCACGATCGCATCGAGCCTGGCGACAGTGGACCCCATGAACAAGAATCGGACCCACATGTCAATAGCACGTAACGTAAATAAAAAGGAAAATTAAAATAAATCTGAAAATGCCTGGGACCCATCGTCGAAATTTAATAATTTTTGGAATTTATCGAACTCGAGAACTTCAAATAATCATAACTTTCTCATTTTAACTCCAAATTGAATGAAACAAATTTCTAAATTTTTCTAAATTCAATATCTATCCAATGGGTTTAAAATCATAATTTTTGGAGTTCATTTGAATTTTTGGTGAAATTTTATTGATTGGATGTTTTCTTTTATCCAAATTTTCGCGACGATTACAATAGCTTACGGCTCAAGAGGAAGAGACCGAGGCCGCAGCACTAGAAGCCCCGGATAATCAAGCACTCGACCACCGTGACCAAAGCGAGTCAATACTTTGATCATGTTGAACCTACATTTCGCAAATTACTTTGTTTTAAATTAACAAATTGCATTGCTATTAGTTTCATGAAAATGCATGCTAAATTTGATATTCTAGTTATATACCGTTGTTTACCTTGAATAATATTACCCTCCTTGAGTATTTGAATGTGTGAACCTTGTTGCCCTAGCAAAAATATAATAGTAATATTTCAAAATAAGTCCGTAACCATATGCCATGCTTAGCATTGAATAGGAATCGGGCAAGAAATTGTCCCGAGCATCACATTTATTCATGAGAAAATTTGTTCGGCAGTCATGGTGGTAATGACTGATAAATGATGAATATGATTATCGTATGTTTCCAAAACCCCAACATGCTTTAATATCCGGCGGATTGGTTCGATGGTGTGAAAGTGTGGTGCAAAGGATGGATGCAGGTGTGGTGCGATGGATGCACAAAATGGATTAGTGGTAGACCGCCGAGATACCAATAAGGACCGAATCTTGTCATGTCAACCGTGTACAACAAGTACAACCACAAGTCCTGTAAATTACAACTTGGCTTAGTAGAATTACCGACTGAAAGTCATCCTTCCAGAGGCGGTGTGAGGATGTGCAAGCGGCGATCGTGACGGCTTGAATGGGACACGCTGGAAGGTGAAGTTCTGCATGGCGGGCTAGCGTGGGTAGGAGCCACCGCTAGACGCTCGAAGGAGAACATCCCGCACAACGATGGGACCCATCGCAAGTGGGAACGACCCATAGGGTGAAATGATGGAAGGGCGAGGTACTTTGAACGTTCTTCGTGATAGTCCGCTCAACCACATGACTAAGGAATTGTGTGGGCAACGAGTTGATTGTCTCTTGTGGTGAAAGTGTACAAACTCTGCAGAGTCAAAACTATTCGAATAGCCGTGCCCACGGTCAAGGGCAGACATGGGAACTTAACCAGATATAGTTCTATTTCAAAATGATTTGTGGATGGGAATGGAAAAGTGGAGGGCAGTGTAAGGCCCTAGTTTGGAATTGTCCTCGGTGTCGTCCCAGTGGTAATGTAAGCGGCTATAACGCTGAAGAATGGCTATATGGTGCAGATGCCATGTAATGGTGGATGGAATCTGAATCACTATTATTACGCATTCAACATATACGTGTGTTCAAAATGCTAGGTCTTAAGGAATTTTTATATAATTGTATTCAAAAGCACTCTTCGTAAAAGAAAATAAACTGAGCCATCCTTTGATTAGCCATACATGTTATATCTGCATTCAGGTGTTGGCTCGCGAGCACGGGTCGGAGTGCTCACGCCGCTGCGGCAAAAATCCGTAACTGGAGCGCAAGACCACTACGCCTACGAGGAAGCTCCGCTACAGAGGAGAAGAATGACGAAGCGAAACTAAGGCGAGGCCTCGTTGATTAGACATGGACAAGTGGACCTCGGCGTTGTGTGCACGTATGTTACTAGTTAGTGGTGACATATAATGCACATGCATACCTTCCATCGCTTGCACGTGGATTTGGGTTTACTTTTGTTATAATTCCGCTGTGCATGTTTGTAATAAGGCAATTGGCCTGATCGGCCTCTTTTGTAAACTCTATCACCCGACGTGGTGTATTTCAAGTTATGTAATATAATGAATGTTTATGCGATGTATGAAATGATTCAGCAATGTTCCTGTGTGCACTAACTACTGATCCAGGGATTAGTGCAGTGAAACACAGTAAGATTCAGATTGAAAAATCTGGGTCTGACATAGCACCATCATTTGAACTAGTATTATCTACTGTGATAGTGCACATATTCTCAATATCCCCCACTCAAGCAAGCATTTATTTAGTGCTTTCCGATGCCTTTCCCTTTGTGACTGTCTACCAAACAGAAGTTAAGGATTTTTTTGTTAAGTTGCCAATTGCTATCAATGTAGTGTGCAGTGAGAGCCATGTAATTTTGAAGAGTTGAAGGTGCCCATGTGTCGGTTGTGAGACTAACTGTTTGACGAGAATCCTTAAAATATTTCTTTAGCTTTGCTTTCTCATCTTCATAAAGGCGCAGACCATCTCTATACATTGTTATCCTAGATGGAACTTTGAATCGAGGACAAGCTTTGGAAATGAAGTCTTTAAAACCTTCTTTTTCAGGTAATATAAAGGGCAGCTTATCTATAATTATCATGCGAGTAAATGATGCCCTAACTTCTACAACATTGCATTGCCAAGGAACTACACAACTACTTTCATCTACACTACGTTGGTAGCTTAGTTGAGTTTGATTCTCACTTCTATTAGAATGCATCTCAACATTTTGCATGAGAGACCAGTGAGAAGGTACCATTCTTTCGCGAACCACATTTGAGCACCCGAGAGCAATACTTACACTTAGCCTTGTTCCAGTCATCTTCAAGTCATGTTAAGTGGCTCCATACCTCCGATCTAGAACTCATTTCTTTCTTGCTAGTGTTCAGGACTTGATTGGGTCCAACAGCTTCATCACTGCCCAGGACATGAAGCACCTCTATATCATCAGAGTTAGACATATGCAATTGCCAAAAGAAGTAAAGAACAACCAAAGTAGCAATTAGTAATTGAATATTGATAGTGAAAGATTGAAATGGTATGAATGTATGATCCCATATCATTGCCACAAGTACATAGTGAAATCGTGGATAGAATTGAAAGGCATCATCAACATGCAAATATGGTTATCAACATCAACACATAATTTGTACAACCACAAGTGCAGCAGAATAATGTCTCCCTCTCACATGAGTATGCATGTGATATAGCCCTTTCAAACATCAAATACAGTAAATTTTCTTTTTCAGCAAGGAGAGACTAGTAAAGTGCATGCATATGAAGTTCTCAACAAGGAGCCATACAAAAACTACAGTGATACTACACTACTAGTACGATATCTATCTTTGAAATGGAATCGGCTCTCGACCTGGTCAATCACAACTAACAAAGTAGCAAACTAGCAAGTAGCAATTAGCAATTGGCAGTGAAAGATTGACAAGAAAATTTACATTGCACGATCCTGTTGACTCAGTGGAGGCATGCAGATGAAGGGGACTTGAGGTAGGCTGGCACTGTCTGGACTATGGAGGCTGGAGCTTAGACACGGTGCGGCTGCAGCGACGTGCAGCCCGTGCCGTGCAGCGGTGCGGGACTGGCAAAGCCACGGTGGTGGTCTTGCGGAGGTTTGGAGCAATTGAGGCAGAGAGAGAGAGAGAGCTGCCTAGAGGATGGCCGCTAGTCACTGGAAGGGATTGTTGGTTGTGGTTAGTAGTTGTTGCAGTCAGGACTTAGGAGGAAGGAAATCAAGAAATGGACTCAAATCACTCAATGGGAAATGGAGGCATGGTTGCATCTCGCATGGAGATGGAGCAGGTAAGCAGGAGTAGGAGCAGTCACCAGTCACCTGATGGGGATTGAGGAGAATGGGGAGGGTTAGGCTTACTTCTTCACTTGGGGTCTGCCATCTGGCATCTACGATCTCTGGGGAGTTGCCATTGGGGACTTGGGTTGGGCCCTTGGGGAGTTGGGGTGTCATGGGTGTATTCATGTGCCGAGTTGGACTGAGGCACCGAGCGGCTTGCAAAGTGTGACCACGCAAGCCAGAGGGCATAGTCGCATTCCTGTATAGGCCCAGCTGTAGCAAGAGGGAATTCACAAATTCGGTTTCCTTTGGTTTTATCAGTTTTTGTTGGTTTTTACTGAAAACCGAATACCAAAAAAACTAATTTCTACAAACCATACCGAATACCAGTCAAACCGATTTGATCGGTATGGTATAGTTTATTTGGTATGGTTTGTTTGTTCGGTTTTAAAATGAATAGCTCTACTCTTGACTCTAGTGTGCCACCACTGGTGTGGACTACCATGGCCCCTCTTTGCAGCAGCAACAACATCACCTCTTTGGGGTTGGCCTTCCCTATTCTCTGCTGGCGCAAGTGCCGATTCTCCAGCGTCGCCATCCCGGGGTGGGGAAGAGGCCAAGCAGCTAGATCTTGGCCATGGGTTTAGGCAGGGGTGTAGCTAGGCCCAACCTACTAAAAATAAAGATTGTAAGGCCTGTACCATTGCTAGCTATAGTAAAACACTAAGGAATTTCTCATCTTGGCCTTGGACAATTGCCTTGGTGGCCCAAGGCCCAACTCCGCCTCTGGTTGAGGCCATGGAGCCCCCAAGCTCAGCGTAGCTATCAACCTTCTGAGCCTCCACTTCGAGCAACACTGGCGCTAGTGGCTACGGCGCATGGTGGCGTGCATCGTCGCTCTGTGGTATGAACTCCTCCTGGTGGATGGAGATGTCTCTCTTCATCGCGCGACTAGCAATTTGCTAGGTGATTCGCTATCGCTGGCAGTGAGGGACTGACCATTTGCTTCTTATGTTGTATTGTCTATCTTCCTCTGCTATGGTTCTGCTGCTGTCTTTCTTTTTGTTGTAGCGTTGTAGTTCTATGTACCTATACATGGTTTCCCTACCCTTCACACTTGTAATCCTAACCAAATAGCTCCTTGACAAGGGCTGTCGAGTCGGTCTTATAATGCCTTTTGAGTAATCAATTTAATTTCAGGAGCATTAGTCAATTCCTTAGAGAGAGGATTATACCTCCTACACTATCGGGTGTAGTTACTTTCATCTTTGATATGCTACCTAAATGAACTTAACATATTCTTTTATTATTTTGGGTATACTCATATATTAATTAAGATACTCATATATATGCACATAAAAAGAGTATATTTTTTTAAAAAATATGCATACCACCTCTGAAAAATATATATACCACCTAGATGGTTTTACATATGCGTATACTATATATATACACCATCCGTTACGCGAGATACTCTCTACGTGTGAGATACGACATAGAGAGTAACTACTTCTGAAAATAGAAAAGAGGCTTTATGTATGTATGTATGTATGTATGTATGTATATGCATATACGATTGCGCTATTCTGTGCCTGCGTGCACTATGTACATCAGAAAGTTACTATCATGTGTGAGTAAAGTTATTGTTAAATACATATAGAGTTACTGTCAGTTGTAAAGTGTTACAATTGACAGTAACTCTATATGTGTTTGGTAGTAACTATTTTATATTTGCATGTAGAATAATAATTCTATATGTATATCATCCTATATTAAGACCGGGGGGAAGCACCCTCGCCAGCACGCCGCATCAGTTTTTTTTGCAAATAGGTCCTCCGAGTTTTACTAAATTATATTTTGGTCCTCGATTCTTGCGAAAAGGTCCTTGCCACATTTTTCCCAAAAACCCCTCCACTTCACCGAAATTGTGTATCATTTTGCAGGATAGCACCCACGGTTTTCTAAAATTACGTATGGATTCTCGTTTAGTTACGTACAGATCTTTACATGTCCTCAGTTTTTTACGGAAAAGGCCTTTGGTTTTCCAAAATTATGCATGTGTCCTCTATTTTTAAAAAAACTTTCCGCAAATTGTCATCTCTTTTCCTTCGGTGCATATGGTAGCTAACGTGATGTGACGCCGTACTTATACTGCTAGTAGATAACATAGGAAATAGGAAGAGGTGGTTGTAATGCAGGAATACAAACACACAGGGATGAAAAAAACATAGGAACGATATAAATATATTAGTGCTTGATTACGAGAAGGGCTCGATTAAAATAGGCTAGTATTATAGAGGGGCGGGGGCGCGTGGGAATCATCATCACCAGGACACGTACTGATCAAGCGATCATCATCACCATGTGTACAGTAACAGAAGGACACGCAAAGTCGGTGCTGGTAGTCGCCTACTTGGTACTGGTCTCTGTTCCAGTGTTGTCACATGTTGTTCTTGCAATCGATTAAAGGTGTCACTTGTCGTCTAGCTTGTTATTTCACACTACTGATCAGCTGCTTGTTGTTAATTAGACTTCAGTAGGTACGTTACAGACTTAACGTGGAATTTTTAGCACTTTTATGGGGTGATCGGTTGGGTTTCAGCTTTTGGTTCACTATTCATAAATTTCGTCTTTTTCTGAACTTTTAGCTTTTTGTTGAGCTTTTTTGCCGGTTCTTTTTTTCCGTATTTGTTTGTATTATATGTAATGGGCTAACATATTTTTTATATTTTTTAATTTTTTTAAATTTAATTATGCTAAATAAGCCTCTGTCAGCTACATTATTTTTTTCAGTCAGCTACAGTACTTTTCAGCCATAAGCCACCAAAAATAAGCCCAAATGATCACCACCTTAACAAATTTTTAATTTATATTTGTAAAAGTAGCCATATATACACAGAATTAATAGAAATAGCACTTCTGCTACCCAGTCACTAGACAGCAAGGCCGTGTAGCCAACACCTATCTATCGAAGGCCAGCCACCGGGCTATAGCCCACTCATCGAGCGGCTCCCTCCAGCTTAATCACCTGCTGAGTTAGGATTTTTACCGCTTGTTTGAATATTTAAATATAACAAATTAGCTTTAAAAATTATGAAATTTTATGTGCAGCCTCTCGACATAATATATTTCATTGTGTAATTTTTAACAATTTTATCTACTATGAATATTGCTCAAAAATTCATATGATTATGATAATTTTAGGATTTATTACATATAGAAAACGAGCTACAAAAATTACAAAATTTTTTGCAGCCTCTCAATATAGTCAACCTAATTGTTGAATTTTTGTGGAAATTTTATGTGCTATGAATTTTTCATGTTATTTTGTGTTAATTTAATCGTAATTAGAGATATGCGATGCTCATTTAATCAGCGGTTGAAACCGCCTGCATGTGTGATTGCAGTTGGTTTGTAAATTATAAATTGGAGTAATGGTTGAATTTAGTTCGGACGTGAATTATGGATTTGGAACCTTACGATTTGGTGGTAAGATGGTAACAAAGGACTTCCTTTTGAAGAATTAAATGCGAAATGATGATGAGATTTGATGTTGCGAATTAAAATAGACTTTATAATAAAGCTAGAAATAGCATAGCACATAGGGTTTGGTTACATGCATAAGAAACAACATCATGCACAATGGAACAAACTGAAATACTCCTACGATACATAAGCGCCTTTTTGGAATAGAAATAAATTCGATCTTCGGGGACTAGTTCGGACTGGGGCTATTTTCTCTTCCTTGTGAGTAGAGATGGCAATGGGTACCCGATACCCGATGGGTTTTACCCGATAAAGAGACGGGTATGGAAAATTTTATGTACCCATGGGTACGTTATTGGGCGAAATCCTCTACCCCGGGTAGGGGAGTGCGGTGTGGTATATACTACCCATACCCGCCTACCCGCGTAATGAATACCCGCATTAGACAACTAGACATCCCACTCAAATGTTAATTTTATTATCTACTTGTTGTTGATTGTTTATTTGTTTGTCATATGTTGATATGGTCATGTCAAGTATGTTTATGTGATGTACTAATTTTGATCATTAGACGCTTTTGTGCTTGGCATGTATGATTAATTAATGTCTAAATTGATGATATTCTTATGTGTTGAACCGGTATGCTTGCGGGTGCGGGTTACCGTCGGGTAGTAATACCCGCGCGGTGCGGTATGGGTAAATTTTTCTACCCGCGTGCGGATACGGGTAACCCGATGGGTAAATTTACACCTAGCGGGTACGGGTATGGAATGGCAATACCCGATGGGTATTTACCCGTTGCCATCTCTACTTGTGAGCTTGACGTTAAACTCCTCGGCAGCCTCTTTGACCTTGGCCGCCATTTCCCTCTTTTTCTCGCAAGCCTCGCACTCCATGCGCGTGCACGCCTCAAGATGAGCTTTCATCTCCCAATGTATATGCTTGGTTTGCTCGTCATTGCGGTGCTCCTCCTCCTGGATCTTGTATTACCTTTTGACATTCTGCTTCTCGTAGTCGAGAGTTTGCTGGTCATGTGGATGGATATCTAGGTCGATCCACTTACAGTAGCCACATAGTGGTTCCGAGCTCTACGGTACATAGGAGAGGCTGTTCGTGCGTACTTTGAAAGAGAAATAGTAGATGAACACACTGTAACTGGTCCTTACCGGCTGCCGATAGCTGCTCGTGTCCCAAAGGCGGTCGGAATAGTCAGCAAAGTAGTTCGCGCAATCCTAGTAACGCATGCTCAGACTGAGCCGATGCTTAGACTTGAAAAACTTACATGGGTCCCTACACTAACAGAGGGGCGGTGTCTCCCCCTCGGGCGGGTGTTGCAGTGAATGCTCGGTTGGAACATTCAGGACGGGGTTGTTAGTACGAGGGACATCATTATGGGGAGGTGCCCTCCTGGCATGCTCCACCTATTTATTATGGGCCGTAGTAACTCTTGCTTGTTCGTTGCAGGCCGCAACAGACCTTGCTAGTTCGCGAGTCTCCTCCCATTGCTTCATCATCTTGTTCTATTGCTTCTTCTACCTCTTGTCCATCCCGACGTGGTGAAGCAAACTCTTGTGTAGTGTTGGGTTTGTTTGTGTAGTGTTTTCTCAGTTCTCTTCCACCTCCTTCTATAAGCAAAAGGGTTGGCATGGCGTGGTTAATTTCATGTGAGTATCATGCGAGGCAGAGTGTTACGCTGTGTACGTGTCATCCCCCCTCGTCCACTCCCTCATGTGCACATTTGTCACTCTATCTATGTCATCCCCCTGACTCGCTCCCTCGTGCGCACACTTGTCACCCTATCTGTGCCGTTCCCCCTAGCACGCTCTCTCGTGTGCACATTTGCCACTATGTTTGTGTTGTCCCCCTCGTCTGCTCTCTCGTGCGCACACTTGTCACTCTATCTGAGACATCCTCCTAGCCCGCTCACTCATGCACACACTTGTCACTCTGTCCATGTCGTTCCCTGGCCCGCTCCCTCATGCGCACACTTGTCACTCTGTCTGTACCGCTCCTTCGTGCGCATACTTGTCACTCTATCTATGCTGTTTCCCCTCATCCGCCCCCATGCGCACACTTGTCACTCTGTTCGAGCCATTCCTTGGCCTGCTCCCTTGTACGCACACTTGTCACTCTGTCCATGCCATCCCCCTGGCCAGCTCCCTCATACGCACACTTGTCACTCTGTCCGTGCTGCCCCCCTCGCCTACCCCCTCGTACGCACACTTGCCACTCTATCCGTGCCGTCCCCCCTCATCCACCCCCCGTGTGCATACTTGTCACTCTGTTTGTGCCGTCCCCCTCACCTGCGATGCTGGGTATTGGCAATGAGTCCATAATTTCTGGTGGCAACGCACTGGGTTCTCTTTTTACTCGGCCATAAATATGAAGCTCTCACAGTCGCTCATCACTCATCTCAATTGTGTTTGGCTTCTTGTTCCCACGCTCGTTGCAGTAACATGCCATAGCAGACGCCAAGGAGCCAGTCCAACTGGGGTCACCGGTGCAAGACCTTCCCCTTGAAAGGAAGGAGGACTTCGGCTCTAACTACCGCTTGATGCCAAACAAGTGTGCTCAACCAGTATGGCCGAAATGCAGACACATGGAGGATGTAGTCGTGCAAGTCTTGGATGGCTAGTTCGATGGCAGATGATGTTTCTTTCGATGCCCACACTGGGGTACAATTAGCTAATAGTTTTTTTCTATTAGTGCTAATAGAGCTTCCATGCTAACCCTCCTTTGCAACAGATGGAGAAATGAAAATTTGTTCGATGGATTGATCCTCCGCATGAACGCCATGTTGTGACGTACATTGATGCATTATTGTACACTCAGACATATTGGTCGTCATAATCCCATGTCTTACACCGTCCGTGTCATAGAGAAGGGAACATTTATCTAATTTAGGAGCATGCCATCAAATCCACTTCGAGAAACTTATGGCGCTACAGGGTTGCTCTCCCTCCATAGTTCACCTTTCTAGCTCTGTCTAGATGGACTCGAACTTGCATATCTGGTTTTCCAGACACAATGTCTTGAACATCTTCAAAACTTCCTGGCTGCAGAGCCATGTGAATAAGTTAGATGCAAAATGCCTCATGCACCACCGGGTTTGCACATCGTTCCACTGCTGAGGGGGTTTGGTCCCATGCTGCATGGTGTTCAGCGCAGCCATCAACCCAGTATTGCGGTTCGTGATGATGCAAATGTTGGGTTGGTCTCTAACCACCGCTCACTTCATGTTCGCCAGGAACTAGAGCCAACATGACGTGTTCTCGCTCTCCACAATGGCAAATGCCATTGGAAGAAGCTAGTCGTTCGTGTCGGCCGCCATCATGGTGAGAATGGTCCTCTTATACCTCCTTGTGAGGAAAGTGCCATCCATCTTGAGCACAGAACGATAAAACTTGAAGCTCTCAATGGCCTAAACGAAAGCCCAGAATAACTGTTCCAGGATGAAGCAGTTGGGCCCTCTGCCAGCATCTGGACACTCAAGGTTGTTTATGTACATGCCAGGGTTTGATTCAGCTATCTGGTAAAGCAATCTTAGCATAAGGTTGTACGCCTCTTCGTACATCCCGTACATGGACTCGATGATCTTCTGCTACCTCGTCGAACTTTACTGTAGTTGATTAAATAGCCAACCACATTGGCGATTTCTGACATGAGCATCTTCGGGGAGATGGACACATCCGCTACAATTAGGTGGTTGATGATGCTTGCCACATATGCGGAAGTCACATTCTAATGATGGCACAAGGGCTCACTGAGCACGTAAGTATGGTTGATCATCGTCTTAATCGAAAAGATCGAGCCAAAAATCTTGACTCGTTGAGTGCTAACCTTTCTAAGACAGCCTTCCATTACGCACTTCACTGCATAATTGGCTGAGTTATATCGATGCATTCGGTACACACGGCTGATAGAAAAGGTTACGATAGAATTGTAAGGGCCATGCCTACGTTTCCTATTTATTATATTGCTATACAGTACATGTACGTGTGTCTACGCGTTTTGATTTTTTACGTATTCAAGATGTGATTTTCAGTGTTACTTTTATAATTTTACACTAAAATATACTAATAAAATATAATATTATATAAGTATTTTTAACAACAAATCTAATAATCTAATATTTATATAGCCAATCTAGATGATTTTAAATCTATTGATAGATAAATTTTAAAAATTTAACAGTACATATTCTAAAAAGTCAAGTAAAAGATAGAAAAAATAGTAACTATGAGCGAAATTAATGAAGCTCAACTTGACAGCAAATTTGCACGGCTACATACTTAGATATACTATAAACATCCTTTATATTATAAAAATATGGGCGCGCCTAACACGGGATCACCCGAATTCGGCAAGCCTCCCACGTAGGACTATGTTTACATGAGTTCGTTCCTTTTACCCTTCCTTATCCCTTTCGTAAGTAAAAGAAGCTAGGAAATAAGCCAACACTTTTCGTACTCGTTTGATCGTATTTCATTCAGCGAGTGTCCATTTCGTGTTTATTTTGAACCATTATGTTACGATTAACAAAACAAATCTTATATTGAATATGCTCTCAAGACACTCAAATAAAATTATTCCACCAAGAAACTCTAGGTATCTGCTACTAGCAATTCTATGTGTTAGCAGTTCTCTCCTGCCAGTAATTATATGTTTCCCTACCTATGTGCTCACAACTAGCTAGTTGCCACATTAGTTACTAGTAGGGCTGGATATCGAGCTGGCTCGGCTCGGCTCGGTCTGGCTCGGTAGGATAACGAGTGGCTCGGCGGCTCGTTATAACTAACGAGCTAAAAGCCAGCTCGGCTCGGCTCGACAAAAGCTCGAGTTAGCTCGTTTGGCTCGTGAGGGCCAAAAATATCTCCATCACATATTCATCCATGGAAGTTTGGCTCGTTTGGCTCGTTAGGCTCGTTTGGGTACAATAGAGTACAAATTAACACATGCATGGCTCGTTTGGGTACAATAGAGTACAAATTTACACATTAACACATGCAATAGAGTACAAATTAGGTCCATGGAAGCGGCATATGCATATCTAAATTTGGAAGCATGGCTCGTTTGGCTCGTGAGCGGCTCGCGAGTGGCTCGAGTTGGCTCGTTATAGCTAACGAGCTAAAATCTTCAGCTCGGCTCGGCTCGTTATCCTAACGAGCGAGCGAGCCGAGCCACCACGAGCCGAGCGAGCTAACGAGCTTCGAGTTTTTCGTCCAGCCCTAGTTACTAGCTCCATATATTGGTTGCTGCATTATTTGCTATCTCTACATGTTATTTGCTATAATAGTTGCTAGCACCTCTATATATTATTAGTTAGTTATTAGCTCTACATGTTACTTACTACATCACGGCATCTTCATTTGTGTTACTTTAGTTGTCTCTTAGCTATACCACATCAGTAAAATCCTATGTGAAGGAAAGAGGAGATGAGGAAAGAGAATGTGCTATCTCTTATACAAGAGATAACCTGGACACGCAAGCCATCACAAATAGTGAGGGAATGTGAGTAGGAAGTATGGTGAGAATGATAAAAAATAGTTAGATGAAAGATTTTAGAGATAAATTATTGGAGATGTTGTCTCTAGGTGAATTAGAGTTCTTAGAAACAATTTTAAGAGACATACTATTGTAAATGCCCTTATTTGATAGCTCTACATATTATTTACTAGCATCTTTTGATGCAGTTGTCAATGATTTGTATAATAGACGAGTTATTAGCAGTTCTACATGGTACTTACTAGTAGCAGTCCATTAGCACTATTTTAATTAGTTATATATAAAGTAGATCGATAAGAAGGCTAAGGCAAGTTGGGCACAGCATTTATTCACAACATGTACTTGGAACCTATGGAGAAACCAATGGCGCCATATGGACATTTGGAGTTGTGCAACAAATTGCCTTACAAAATTCTGTTGCTCGTACAGTTTGTACTCACAAAAGCACTACATTATGGATTATGTGGTAGAACAAAAATAAACAAAGCAAGATACATGCAAGATCGATTGGTGACAAAACAAAATCATTAGCAGGTGACGTGACAATTTTATCGATTCAAAAAATTGGCAAATGTCATGTTTGTAGTACCCCATTTTTTTTCATGCATTTTGATAGGTGGTGTAGAGCCAAAATTGTATCATGGGTTTTGTTGTAGAAGATCGATTATGTAGGATTGAAGATATCAATCAGAGGGGATAAATGATTGTTGCCGCTTTCTTGAAGTCTTTCAGCAGTCAAACAAGTTTTTGACTACTCGAAACCGAACCACCTGATCAATCGCTCAACTTTCGACTGCGTACCCGATCATTCTGTACGACTGTTCGCCTCATAACTTT